>CM042474.1:2405000-3700000 GCA_023621385.1 Quercus gilva | reverse complement strand
GATGGCTTAAGTATTTTCTGGGAATAGAGGTGGTGAGGTCAAGAAAAGGCATATTCCTCTCTCAACGGAAATATGTACTAGACTTATTGACGGAAGTGGGATTACTAGAGTGTAAACTTGTGGATACGCCGATTGTGCAGAACCATAGGCTTGGTGAATATTCAGACAAGGTGCTAGCCGATAAGGTGAGGTATCAAAGACTAGTGGGGAAGCTCATTTACTTATCTCACACTCGTCTAGACATTGCTTACGCCGTAAGTGTGGTAAGCCAATTTATACATAATTTGAGTGAAGACCATATGGGTGCCGTAATTCAAATTCTCTGCTATCTAAAGTCATCACCAGGAAAAGGACTAATGTTCTCGAAGAACGCTCATTTGAATATTGAAGGGTACACGGATGCGGACTGGATTGGGAATATCTTGGATAGAAAGTCTACTTCAGGTTACTTTACATTTGTGGGAGGAAACTTAGTTACATGGAGGAGTAAAAAGCAGAAGGTAGTGGCATTCTCCAGCGCTGAAGTTGAGTTCCGAGGCATGGCGAAAGGATTATGTGAACTCCTTTGGCTTTGAGGTTTGCTAACAGAGGTCAATTTTCCTCCTGATTCTGCAATGAATTTATTTTGTGATAACAAAGCTGCCATTAATATATCTCACAACCCAATTCAACACGACCGCACCAAGCACGTGGAGGTAGATCGACATTTCATCAAACAGAATCTGGAAGAGAAGATTATTCAATTCCCTTTTGTTAAATCTAAAGATCAGTTAGCTGACATTCTTACCAAGGCAATTTCTAGTAGAAACTTCAATGACTCACTTGACAAGTTAGGTGTTAGAGATATCTACACACCAACTTGAGAGGGAGCATTGGCGTAAGTCCCACAATTAGCCAGTTATGGAAACCTTAGATTTAGGAATCCCTTCACTCAAGGGTCAAACATTATTGTAGCCGTAAATATTGTATAGACGAAGATTAGCTTCCTAAAATTGTTTCTTGTATCTCTATAACTTGTACTCTGTTTTATGGAATCGATACAGAGAAAAAGGGTTACGTTTGACAAGAATTTCATTGTTGTATGCTAAAAACCATACTATGGATAATTAGATTACTAGTGGAAATTGATGTAATGCCAATATGAAAACAAAATTAAGCACAAAGGATCAATACAAAATTTTGAAATGTAATGGACTATAAATGAAAACAATCCTAAATTTTAAGGACCAAAAATATACTTTGAATCTAAATTCACAAATGACAGAACATAGTTGTTAGGACATATGTGGTTCACATGTTAAGAACATATGTCATACTTATTTATGTAAATTGGCTAATCCTTTGACAAAACGCACTCTACTTGTAATTGGGTAGTTCTAGGTGTTTTTAATACTTCAAGAAACAAGGTTTCAAGATCAAGTGTTGAAGTCATCAAGTCTGTCCAAGAAAAATCAAGCTGAAGTGCATTTTCATTAAAGCTTTACACCTGCTCGATAGCTCCTCGACACCTGGTTATCTGTCGAGATCTTCAGCTGATTCTTATCGCAATCTCGATAGCTAGTCGATCGATCGAGAAAGTTTTTGTCCTCTCGACACCTTCTCGACACCTCCTCGATAGCTGCTATCTGTCAAGATTCATTAAATCTCGACACTTTCTCGACACCTCCTCGATAGCTGCTATCTGTCGAGGTTACAAAAATTCAGTTTTTTGATTTTTGGGCCAGGCTTATGTATTTTTTTAGGGTTTCTTTTCTCACAACCCTAGACCTATATAAGGCTTATTTTAGAGGCTGTCACACAAGAGAATAAGATAATACAAGGAGAATATATGAAAAAGTGACCGATGCCTTATTCTCTCTGAAAGAAGTTACTGCGTCTTTTGCGCCTTAGGGTTTTGTAACCAAGTGCTTCTAGATCTTCATTCTTGATAAAATGAAGAACTTTGCAGCCAACATTCTTCTTTTAGTTGGTGATTAAGTCGCGTACTGGGATCCGCACAATTGGTTAGTCACGTATTAGGATTCGTGCAACAAAAAAGGTGGCGTTCATATATTGAAGAGTTCAGAGGTTCTAAAGTGGTAGAAGGTTTCTGCTGTGAGTTCATCTACGAGGATTGTAGAGTCTAGGGACTAGATCTGAAACTTCTCTTTACTATAGTGGATTGCTTTTCAGAAAGGTTTCCCCCTAGATTTTTTTACTGTGAAACTGGTTGGTTTCATTGGTTTTCCTAGGTCATCATATTTTGTCTTATTTATTTTTCCGCTGCATTCATTATTGACATGATATTGATGTTTGTTTGTTTTAACAAGTTGTATTCATAATAAATTTAATTAACAATTTGGGTTTAAAACTTGTTAATTTTATCAACCGGGGTCTAAATTTTCCAAATAATAGTAGAATAGTTACAAGAAATAGAATTTGAGTTATTATAGGGCCACAATTTTTGCCACACACTTTCTCACAACTAACCTATATGGCATATTATGACTAGCTGTTTGTCACATTTACATGAATCCAACATTTTTTTTTTTCACCGCTCATAATTTACCACATTAAAGTTATGGGCCTCGTGGCAACATTGTGGGCCTTGTGGCAAAGTTGTAGCACAAAGGGTTGTGGTCTCAAAATTTTCTCATAGAACTTATCACTTTAAAAACTAGTACTTTATTGCAAGTTTGACTTAGTTTTTTGAAATTGAGTTTTTTTTGAAAAAGTAGTTTTTTGGTCATTGCTACCCAACTGGCACAATGCAAAAAAGGAGAAAATTTACATCGTTGGACCCAAAAAGGACAATTTGTAAAATTTACCAAATCCATTATATCACGTTTTGAAACCACAAATGTGGTTTTTTACCCAAAATATGGTAACCAAATGGGAACTTAATCGAATGCCTTATAGAACTACTCTAGAATCCCTTTGAAAATAAGCAAAATTCTTTAGAATGCTTCATAAAACTTTTACAGAGAGAGAGAGAGAGAGAGAGAGAAGGTTCATAAACTTGATTGAAAATTAAAATATTCAAAAAGAAACGACGTTTTTTATTTGGTACTTAACGATCATTCCACATAAATGAGTGGAATAACCCTTTTAATAACAAGATCAAACTTGATGGACTAAAATAAAAACAACCCTAAACTTTAAGAGTAAAAATGTAATTTACTCATAAGACTCTCATATATATGTTTGGTGCCAATCAATTCATTTTCTATCACATACATACAAAATTTAAAAAAACGTGCTTTTTATGAAGGTTACAACCTTATAGGATCTGTAAGGGCTACATTTGTAGTGAACCCTTAACAATAAAATTTGTAGAGATGTGGGTGTAAGGGCTAGGCATTAGCAATACAAACAACGGATGATGTGAAATCAACAGGCGTAATAACAAAATAATTTTACTGAGTATTTTCTATGAGGATAAGGACCATGACTCTGGTTAGGTGTTGATAAGGATCTTGATAATGATTTCGGATAAGTGTTTGTGAGGATCCTGATGATTTTGGTCAAGTGTTTGTGAAGCGTATTCATCCTCGGCTTAGTCCGAGGATCTATTTTTCTTAGAGTTGATATATACTCTGTCCTTTTTCTTAGGACTGATTCATATCCGACCGCTTTTTATGTTGGGAATCCTCTTGGTTATATAGTATTGTTTTAGTTAATCTCAGCCGTTCATCTGTCGGTTATTCGGACACTGTGAATAAGGGTTTGTCTCATCATCTGCTTTTGCAGGCTTTATGTTAGTTCTCAGCCGCCTTTGCAGGCTTTCTATTAGTTGGAGTGACTAAAGCACCTGGGTTCGCTGGTCACTTCACCATCAAAGCGGCCAGAATGTTGGTGAAGTACATTTAATGGGTAGGAGATATTTTCCCTTCATCAACGTCGGTTCGCTGAGGAGGTGGGCATCCTCGATGAGGCCCCTTGAGGGCTTGGGATTTTCCCTTTTACCCTCGGCCTATAAATTCTCCTCGATGCGGACCTTGGGCCGGTTATGGAGTAGGCCGGGGTTATTTAAATATTTAGGGCCCCACAATAGCCCCTCAAAATTCTGCTGCACGACCTCTAGGGCGGGGAGGAGGATTTTGACTTTCTCGGCACATTTTCATGCCCTGTTCAAGCCTTACCTCGCTGTTAGTGTTACCGTTACTTCAACTGTTCTTGCAATTTGTTTCTGGCGCCGAGGGCCTGTCCGAGGAATTTTTCCTTGTTTTTACAGTGCTTTTATCTTTCTAGTTTATACTTTTTCTGCCTGAGCTTCTTATTGGTTCTTCTAGGAGGGGTAGGTTTAAGTTGCTTGTGGTTTAGCACTAAGTTTTTCATGGTTTTCATTCCTGACAGTGCTCATTATTTAGCGTCAAAAGGGTTGGCTTTGCCGTAGATTTGGGTTCGTGGTCGGTACAAGGACCCTGGTTCTATTCAGCGCTTATATCGCCCTATAATGGCCAGTTTTAACATAGGTTTGGGTCCAAAGACCATACAAGACCTTCGCTTTTCTTAGCATTTAGTATTTGTGAGGGAGTGGTCTTCCTGTTGGCTTGAGTCCTTGGACTATAAAATGCTTAAGCTTTATCTAACATTTGGTTTCTATTCTGAAGTATCTGGTTTTCCCAAGGGCCTGGGTCCGAGGACCATGCAATGCCTTGGTCCTGCCTAGTACCTAATTTTCTCATTTTAAGTTGTTAGTTTCCCCAGAGGCTTAAGTCCGAGGACCATACAATGCCTAGGTTCTGTCTAACACTGAATTTTCTCATCTGAAGTATCTGGTTTCCCCTGAGGCTTGGGTCCGAGGACCATGCAATGCCTAGGTTCTATCCAGTACCTAGTTTTCTCATTTTAAGTTGTTAGTTTCCCCAGAGGCTTGAGTCCGAGGACCATACAATGCCTTGGTTCTGTCTAACACTTAATTTTCTCATTTGAAGTGTCTGGTTTCCCCTGAGGCTTGGGTCCGAGGACCATGCAATGCCTAGGTTCTGTCCAGTACCTAGTTTTCTCATTTAAAGTTGTTAGTTTCCCCAAAGGCTTGAGTCCGAGGACCATGCAATGCCTTGGTTCTGTCTAACACATAATTTTCTCATCTGAAGTATCTGGTTTCCCCCGAGACTTGGGTCCGAGAACCATGCAATGCCTAGGTTCTGACTAGTACCTAGTTTTCTCATTTTAAGTTGTTAGTTTCCCTAGAGGCTTGAGTCCGAGCAATGCCTTGGTTCTGTCTAACACTTAATTTTCTCATCTGAAGTATCTGGTTTCCCTTGAGGCTTGGGTCCGAGAACCATGCAATGCCTAGGTTTTGTCCAGTACCTAGTTTTCTCATTGTCATCTGAAGTATCTAGTTTCCCCTGAGGCTTGGGTCCGAGGACCATGCAATGCCTAGGTTCTGTCCAGTACCTAGTTTTCTCATTTTAAGTTGTTAGTTTCCCCAGAGGCTTGAGTCCGAGGACCATACAATGCCTAGGTTCTGTCTAACACTTAATTTTCTCATCTGAAGTATCTGGTTTCCCCTGAGGCTTGGGTCCGAGGACCATGCAATGCCTAGGTTCTGTCCAGTACCTAGTTTTCTCATTTAAAGTTGTTAGTTTCCCCAAAGGCTTGAGTCCGAGGACCATGCAATGCCTTGGTTCTGTCTAACACATAATTTTCTCATCTGAAGTATCTGGTTTCCCCCGAGACTTGGGTCCGAGAACCATGCAATGCCTAGGTTCTGACTAGTACCTAGTTTTCTCATTTTAAGTTGTTAGTTTCCCCAGAGGCTTGAGTCCGAGCAATGCCTTGGTTCTGTCTAACACTTAATTTTCTCATCTGAAGTATCTGGTTTCCCCTGAGGCTTGGGTCCGAGAACCATGCAATGCCTAGGTTTTGTCCAGTACCTAGTTTTCTCATTGTCATCTGAAGTATCTAGTTTCCCCTGAGGCTTGGGTCCGAGGACCATGCAATGCCTAGGTTTTGTCCAGTACCTAGTTTTCTCATTTTAAGTTGTTAGTTTCCCAGAGGCTTGAGTCCGAGGACCATACAATGCCTAGGTTCTGTCTAACACTTAATTTTCTCATCTGAAGTATCTGGTTTCCCCTGAGGCTTGGGTCCGAGGACCATGCAATGCCTAGGTTCTGTCCAAAACCTAGTTTTCTCATTTTAAGTTGTTAGTTTCCCCAGAGGCTTAAGTTTGAGGACCATGCAATGCCTTGGTTCTGTCTAACATTTAATTTTCTCATCTGAAGTATCTGGTTTCCCCTGAGGCTTGGGTCCGAGGACCATGCAATGCTTAGGTTCTGTCCAGTGCCTAGCTTTCTCATTTTAAGTTGTAAGTTTTCCCAGAGGATTGAGTCCGAGGACCATGCAATGCCTTGGTTTTGTCTAACACTTAATTTTCTCATCTGAAGTATTTGGTTTCCTTCGAGGCTTGGGTCCGAGGACCATGCAATGCCGAGGTTCTGTCCAGTACCTAGTTTTCTCATTTTAAGTTGTTAGTTTCCCCAGAGGCTTGAGTCCGAGGACCAGGTAATGCCTTGGTTCTGTCTAACACTTAATTTTCTCATCTGAAGTATTTGCTTTCCCCTGAGGATTGGGTCCGAGGACCATGCAATGCCTAGGTTCTGTCCAGTACCTAGTTTTCTCATTTTAAGTTGTTAGTTTCCCCAAAGGCTTGAGTCCGAGGACCACGCAATGCCTTGGTTCTGTCTAACACTTAATTTTCTCATCTGAAGTATCTGGTTTCCCCTGAGGCTTGGGTCCGAGGACCATGCAATGCCTAGGTTCTGTCCAGTACCTAGTTTTCTCATTTCAAGTTGTTAGTTTCCCAGAGGATTAAGTTCGAGGACTATGCAATGCCTTGATTCTATCTAACACTTAATTTTCTCATCTGAAGTATCTGGTTTCCCCTGAGGCTTGGGTCCGAGGACCATACAATGCAGAGGTTCTGTCCAGTATCTAGTTTTCTCATTTTAAGTTGTTAGTTTCCCAGAGGCTTGGGTCCGAGGACCATGCAATTCCTTGGTTCTGTCTAACACTTAATTTTATCATCTGAAGTATTTGGTTTCCCCTGAGGCTTGGGTCCGAGGACCATGCAATGCCTAGGTTCTGCCCAGTACCTAGTTTTCTCATTTTAAGTTGTTAGTTACCCCAGAGGCTTGAGTTCGAGGACCATGGAATGCCTTGGTTCTGTCTAACACTTAATTTTCTCATCTGAAGTATCTGGTTTCCCCTAAGGCTTGGGTCCGAGGGCCATGCAATGCCTAGGTTTTGTCCAGTACCTAGTTTTCTCATTTTAAGTTGTTAGTTTCCCCAGTGGCTTGAGTTTGAGGACCATGCAATGCTTTGGTTCTCTCTAACACTTAATTTTCTCATCTGAAGTATCTGGTTTCCCCTGAGCCTTGGGTCCGAGGACCATGCAATGCGTAGGTTCTGTCCAATACCTAGTTTTGTCATTGTCATCTGAAGTATCAGGTTTCCCCTGAGGCTTAGGTCTGAGGAGCATGCAATACCTAGGTTCTGTCTAGTACCTAGTTTTCTCATTTTAAGTTGTTAGTTTCCCCAGAGGCTTGAGTCCGAGGACCATACAATGCCTAGGTTCTGTCTAACACTTAATTTTCTCATCTGAAGTATCTGGTTTCCCCTAAGGCTTGGGTCCGAGGACCATGCAATGCCTAGGTTCTGTCCAGTACCTAGTTTTCTCATTTTAAGTTGTTAGTTTCCCCAGAGGATTGAGTCCGAGGACCATGCAATGCCTTGGTTTTGTCTAACACTTAATTTTCTCATCTGAAGTATCTGGTTTCCCCTGAGGCTTAGGTCCGAGGACCATGCAATGCCGAGGTTCTGTCCAGTACCTAGTTTTCTCATTTTAAGTTGTTAGTTTCCCAAGAGGCTTGAGTTCGAGGACCATGCAATGCCTTGGTTCTGTCTAACACTTAATTTTCTCATCTGAAGTATCTGGTTTCCCCTGAGGCTTGGGTCCGAGGACCATGAAATGCCTAGGTTCTGTCCAGGACCTAGTTTTCTCATTTTAAGTTGTTAGTTTCCCAGAGGATTGAGTCCGAGGACCACGCAATGCCTTGGTTCTGTCTAACACTTAATTTTCTCATCTGAAGTATCTGGTTTCCCCTAAGGCTTGGGTCCGAGGACCATGCAATGCCGAGGTTCTGTCCAGTACCTAGTTTTCTCATTTTAAGTTGTTAGTTTCCCTAGAGGCTTGGGTCCGAGGACCATGCAATGCCTTGGTTCTGTCTAACACTTAATTTTCTCATCTGAAGTATTTGGTTTCCCCTGAGGCTTGGGTCCGAGGACCATGCAATGCCTAGGTTCTGTCCAGTACCTAGTTTTCTCATTTTAAGTTGTTAGTTTCCCTAGAGGCTTGAGTCCGAGGACCATGCAATGCCTTGGTTCTGTCTAACACTTAATTTTTTTATCTAAAGTATCTGGTTTCCCCTGAGGCTTGGGTCTGAGGTCCATGCAATGCCTAGGTTCTGTCCAGTACCTAGTTTTCTCATTTTAAGTTGTTAGTTTCCCCAGAGGCTTGAGCTCGAGGGCCATGCAATGCCTTGGTTCTGTCTAACACTTAATTTTCTCATCTGAAGTATCTGGTTTCCCCTGAGGCTTGGGTCCAAAGGTCATGCAATGCTTAGGTTCTTTCCAGTACCTGGTTTTCTCATTTTAAGTTGTTAGTTTCCCAGAAGCTTGAGTCCGAGGACCATACAATGCCTTGGTTCTGTCTAACACTTAATTTTCTCATCTGAAGTATCTGGTTTCCCCTGAGGCTTGGGTCCAAGGACCATGCAATGCGTAGGGGTCTGTCCAATACCTAGTTTTCTCATTGTCATCTGAAGTATCTGGTTTCCCTTAAGGCTTGGGTCCGAAGACCATGCAATGCCTAGGTTCTGTCCAGTACCTAGTTTTCTCATTTTAAGTTGTTAGTTTCCCAGAGGCTTGAGTCCGAGGACCATACAATGCCTAGGTTCTGTCTAACACTTAATTTTCTCGTCTGAAGTATTTGGTTTCTCCTGAGGCTTGGGTCCGTGGACCATGCAATGCCTAGGTTCTGTCCAGTACCTAGTTTTCTCATTGTAAGTTGTTAGTTTCCCAGAGGGTTGAGTCCGAGGACCATGCAATGCCTTGGTTCTGTCTAACACTTAATTTTCTCATCTGAAGTATCTGGTTTCCCCTGAGGCTTGGGTCCGAGGACCATGCAATGCCTAGGTTCTATCCAGTACCTAGTTTTCTCATTTTAAGTTGTTCGTTTCCCCAGAGGCTTGAGTCTGAGGACCATGCAATGCCTTGGTTCTGTCTAACACTTAATTTTCTCACCTGAAGTATCTTGTTTCCCCTGAGGCTTGGGATCGAGGACCATGCAATGCCTAGGTTCTGTCCAGTACCTAGTTTTCTCATTTTAAGTTGTTAGTTTCCCAGAGGCTTGAGTCCGAGGACCATGCAATGCCTTGGTTCTGTCTAACACTTAATTTTCTCACCTGAAGTATCAGGTTTCCCCTGAGGCTTGGGTCCGAGAACCATGCAATGCCTAGGTTCTGTCTAGTACCTAGTTTTCTCATTGTCATCTGAAGTATCTGGTTTCCCCTGAGACTTGGGTCCGAGGACTATGCAATGTCTAGGTTCTATCCAGTACCTAGTTTTCTCATTTATTTATTATCTTATGTACTTATCCGTTGCCATTTAATTCTATATCGCTATAATTTATAATAAACATTAGACAAATACACTTTTCACGCAACATAATGACACACGCAAGCTGGAGTTGGGGTGGGATAAGACCGTGTTCTGTTCTGCTTCTTCGTTTGACGTGACTCTTCTGATCATGAGGCGTCTCTTGTGTCGATTGAGTAATGCGTTTTGACGCTTCGGTGCCTCCGCATTAATTAGGCGCCTCATCATTAATGTCATTCGTGGATTTATGGGGATCTAATGGCGGATAAGCCCCCTGGGAATTTGGGCGAAATTATTACCTCCGGAAATCTCTCCCTTGGAATTAATGTGGATTGGCTCTCACCAACTTTTCGCCCTCTATAAAAGGCGTTCTTGGGGCAACATTTTCCTTTACACTTGACAAACATCCTTCTTGAACTCCTCCCAATAATATTGCCCAGATGTTCTGCAATAAATAGCAGTTTAAGCCCCTTCTAATGAGTTGGCCCTTGGGAAGGGCATTCCCGAGGGTGCTGAGCCCCTATCAGGAGCTGAGGATGGCACTCCGACCCTGGACGTCACGCTAGGGTTGGGGCAGGAGAAGTCCGAAGATTCTCCTTCTTTTCAACCTAACCAGAGGTGGAACCCTCCTTACCGTTCGGGGGAGGATCCAGAAAGAACGTAACCTCCTCCCCTTAGGTATGGGCCGTTGACCCTCCAAGCCGGCAGTGATGGGGGTGGGAGGGAAATCAGGCGGAATCCAGAAGTGGAGCCGTCCTGTGCCACAGCCTCTTCTGCCTTCCAGGTTGCCTTCTTTTTTCCATTTTCCTTTTATCTCTTCTATTTCCGCTCCTCAACCAGTCTCCCCCTCTTCATTTCCTCTTCTCTTGCTTCTCATCCAGCCTTCTTTTCTATCTTTTGTTCCTCTGCTAGCTTTCTTTTCTATCTTTGTTCCTTTGCCAGCTTTGTTAAGCGTCTGCCTTTGTAGTTAGCTTTAGAACAAGCCCCACGGGCATCACTTGTAAGATATGTAACTTTTTCTTCATATATTAATAAAGAAGTAGACTTGTTTTGACTCTTTTTTACTTTTCGCATACTCTTGTTTCTTGTGATTGTAGACTTCTGAATAAATGTTGTTGCTGTAAACTGTATCGCTCTGGTGTGTTTGTTTTTTTTTTTTTTTTTTTGAAAGTGTTACTCTGGACTTTTTCACACCAACTCTCGCACTTGCTAGTATACAAGTCCTTCCTACAGACGGCGCCAATTGTAAGGGCTAAATTTGTAGTGAACCCTTAACAATAAAATTTGTAGAGATGTGGGTGTAAGGGCTAGGCATTAGCAATACAAACAACAAATGATGTGAAATCAACAGGCGTAATAACAAAATAATTTTACTGAGTATTTTCTATGAGGATAAGGACCATGACTCTAGTTAGGTGTTGATAAGGATCTTGATAATGACTTTAGATAAGTGTTTGTGAGGATCCTGATGATTTTGGTTAAGTGTTTGTGAAGCGTATTCATCCTCGGCTTAGTCCGAGGATCTATTTTTCTTAGAGTTGATATATACTCTATCCTTTTTCTTAGGACTGATTCATATCCGACCCCTTTTTATGTTGTGAATCCTTTTGATTATATAGTATTGTTTTAGTTAATCTCAGCCGTCCATCTGTCGGTTATCCAGACACTGTGAATAAGGGTTTGTCCCATCATCTGCTTTTGCAGACTTTATGTTAGTTCTCAGCCGCCTTTGCAGGCTTTCTATTAGTTGGAGTGACCAAGGCACCTGGGTTCGCTGGTCACTTCACCATCAAAGTGGCTAGAATGTTGGTGGAGTACATTTAATGGATGGGAGATATTTTCCCTTCATCAACGTCGGTTCGCCAAAGAGGTGGGCATCCTCGGCGAGGCCCCTTGAGGGCTTGGGATTTTCCCTTTTACCCTCGGCCTATAAATTCTCCTCAGCGCGGACCTTGGGCCGGCTATGGAGTGGGCCGGGGTTGTTTAAATATTTGGGGCCCCACAGGATCCAATAATAAGAGAGATTATTTTGATATCGTTAACTTAGGTTAGCTTGTGGTATGGAGTCTATGGACTTTGTTCTTAGTTGTATTACTCCATATCAAAGAACCAAGTGAATTTTGTCATTTTGATTGCCTAAACAGTAAAAACCCTTTAATCTCGGTCTCTCCCTCTTCGCACTATGCTGCTACATGGCTAGTTCAAAGGGAAGATGTACTAGTCAAATTCTTAGGAAAAAAAATAGAAAAGAAATGCAAATTCTTAATCTATATCTATATATTACTAAAAACTAAAGTGTGACATTTATTTCTGTTGAGTTCTCCTTGTACCACCTCATCGCCAAGTCATTCACCACATACTATATCTATATATCACTTCCCTCTTACTATAAATTTGTCACTCTTTTCCATTATTTGCATAATTTTCTCTCACAAAAAGGTTCTCTCTCTCACTCTCTCTCTCTCTCTCTCTCTCTCTCTCAATGTTTTGGTGGATTTTTATTTTTTATTACATCTCCGCTTTAGGTTGATAAATTTTTGTGTTTTTAAGAACTCTAATTTAGGTTGATATGCTTTAGTTTTGTGTTTTAAGTTAATATTATTATTTTTTTGCTCTTTGATTGTTAAATTTTATCCGATTACATTATAAAAAATTAAAGATAGTAGATAAAAATAAAATAGTATTCCATTACATACTATAATTTGGATAATTTAGTGTTTATTGTTATATCTTTTAATTTTTCTTATTTTTTTTCTTCTCTTCTATTTTACTCAATATTGAAATTCAACCACATCCTCCTTATCATTAAATTATTTATATTTTCTATCTCTTTTTGTTTTAAAAAATAAAAAATGTAATTTTTTATTGTACTCATTTTTTTAACATTTACACTTTTTCCAACCTTTTTCCTTCTCTTTACCTTTTCATCTCCCAAAACACTCTACCTTGATATCACTCTTCCTCTTTCCTTTTATCTTCCTTTATTTTGTTTCCTTTTGTTATCATCCTCTTAATATAAATTTGTCATTCACTCTTCCATTCTTTAGATAATTTACTCTCACAAAAAAATGGTTATTTCCCACTCTTTCTCCCTCAATTTTTTGGTGGATTTTTATTTTTATTTTTCTTGCATCTCTATTTTAGCTTGATAAAATTTTGTATTCTTTAGAACTCTATTTTGGTTGATGGGATTTAGTTTTGTGGTTTAAGTTTTTTTTTTTTGATGACTTTGATTGTTAAATATTATCATATTGCATTATAAATAATTAAAAATAGTATATAAGAATGTACTATTATTATATTACATAGAATTATTTGGATAAGTTAGTGTTTATTGTTATGTATTTTTTTTTCTCATATCATTTTATTTAACATTTAAATTCAGCCACATCCCCCATAAAAAGAAACCTTTGACATACCACTAACATAACTACATCTATAACTATTTAAGCCATCCATGATATCTATTTCTTATTAATAACCATAAAATTTACAACTAGCAAGGGAACATACAAAGTAATAAAGAATAATTGAAGGAAGAAAAAAAGAAATGAAATCAAACATCAATTACTAACTGTTATTTGGAAAAAAATAAAGGTGGTAAAGAGGAATAAGAAATCAAATAGAGATGGTTATACAGGGGACATTAAAAAATTTATAGTGCAATAAAATCAACAATTAAATATAATAATACAAAATTTAAACTTAAAACTAATCAAACTCTAGCTAGGGAAATTATATATATATATATATATAATCATAATCTTCATACGCCACGACTTAAAAAAAATTATTGAATAGTTCTACCTCTCATTTAATGTCTATTTTATACAAATTATCAACCAATAAATATATGATAATGGTAAAAAATGTTATAGATAAGATTATGAAAAATATGATAAAACTATTTAAAAAAAAAAAAAAACTCTTTATAAAGCCTAGGGACTAAAATATTATTTTATCTAAAATATTATCACGCGCAATGTGCAGTTCTACAACCAGTTGACTTTAAAATGAAAGCTAAAGCCAAAATGCCATGGAGAGAGACATCAAATTGTTGCATGACAGGTTCACAAATCACAACTATGCTTGCTTTAGGAAAGATATTAGGTAGCGACTTGACATATCATATTTAGCAGGCCACTTGACGGCACTCATTGTACGTAACATCATCATTGAATCTTTTTCATGGCTTAAGAGCAATTCAACTACTTAGCTCATGGTTGGTCTTTCATCTTTGGCTTCTTTTACGTATTGTAGAGAAACCCAAACCAAAGTTTCCATCTTGCCCATGTCATATTACCTTCCAACTTTGGATCAATGATCTCTTCAAGCGAGGAAGTATTTGCAGCCACTCTGCTCAATTTTTCCCTCACCCATGTAACCAACCTTTTGTGCTCTGCCTCCACACCATCATGAATAGCATGGATACTACTTGATGGGCCCTTTCCGGTTACCATTTCCAATACAACAATTCCATTACTATAAACATCAACTTTCAAGGTGATGGGGAGATTCCAAACCCACTCTGGAGCCATATAACCTCAGGCTCCTCTTATCCTTGAGAAACTTGAATTCTTAAGTGCAGCTCTGTTTTGTAGCCTTGACAGGCCACAATCAACCACCTTTGGTTGATAATTTGAGTCTAGAAGTATGTTTTGAGGCTTTACATCACAACGTAAAATCCAGTCCAAGCAGTCCTCATGTAGGTAAGCTAGGCCTTTAGCAATGCCCACCGCAATTTTGAACCTTTTCTCCCAATCAAGAGTAGTAGCTGAGATTGAGAGGTTATCTGCTAAAGAACCATGCTCCATGTACTCGAAGACCAAAAGCTTGTGGTTTCCTTTTGCACAATACCCCCACATCTCTATTAAGTTCATGTGGTTAATCCTTCCAATGGTGCTTACTTCAGCTAGAAATTCATCTTCTCCTTGGTTGGCTTCATTGAGACGCTTGATTGCAGCAACTCGATTGTCATTTAATACCCCTTTGTAGACAATTCCCCCAGCACCTCTTCCAATTTCCTCAGTAAAAATCTTAGTGGCATTTTTTAGTTCAGCATAGGTAAAATTTCTAAATTTGTTGGCACAAAGAGCATAGCCTTGCTTGTCTATACTTGATCTTTTTCGGGTTTGGTTCAAGAGACACCACACCACAAAGATACATATGACTTCGAGTCCAGCCACTCCACTGGCAAACCAAAGCATAAATTTTACTGTCCCATTTTCATAACGTTCCACATATGTTCTGTCTGCAAACTGTGAAATTCTGAATTAGTAATCTATTGTTACTAAAGTTTAAATGATTATATAAAATGTACAGATGCAACATAAAGTATGTTCCTAAAAATTACAGACCCTAAATAGCTCTTCTACTTCTACCATACATGATGATATGTTTCGGAAGGGATGCATATGATAATTTCTTCTATCAAATACAAATAAATACAATAAAAGGCATTATCATTGTACCTTACTCGTGCAGTTTAAATTGAATTCTTCTATAGGTTTGGCGTAAGAGAAGATATTGTTTTGTGGCACTTTCAAGAAAAGGTCTCCAGAGAAACTCGGCAATTGATACCCATTCAACAATAGTGTCTTAAGGTAATAAGTTGGAAAACCAGTATCCTTCTTAAAGGAGTATTGGAATGCTTTACAATCGCATAATTGCAAACATAAATCCCAACATTGATCAAAGATGTAATTGGGATGAAACCCAAAATCATAACCGTAAAATTCAACATGGGATAGCAACATAAAGCCAAACTCATTTTTGTCACAAGAGAGATTAAATTCGGCTTCACACCCATAAGCCCAATCAGTACGATTTTTCATCTTGTACCTTGGAAGACAAGAACACTTCCTTCCAGAACTAACAGCACAACTGCACAAATTGTTGGCCCCACAAGCAAAATGAATATTGCAAGGTATCTGAATGGCTTGCCAAGAGACAACCCAAGTTTGCCTCTCCTCTCCCCAACTGTCAATCTTCTATGAAGCACTGCTCCATAGTCACTTGAAATAAAATTAAAACCATCAGATGAACTAAAGTTCCCCAAGGAATTAAGGACAGCAATTCTACTATTGTTATATGAGTTCCTCCCAGCCTCCGCAAGCCATGGGTCAGGCCAATAGATTCTGGAAATCTCAGGACCATTATAGAGAAGGCAGAGAACATTATCATTGTCGAAGAAAAGCTCGTAGAATCCAGAATGATAGTTGCCCTGATTTCTTGAGGATACAAGCTTTGTGTTTTTAGTGAGGAGTTGTTGAGGAAGAAGTGTATCTGTAGGAAAGTCAAAACTTTCCCACAAAATAACACCTTCCATATTACGTAAAACAATGTTACCTGTGTTGTAGAGTGATAATTGTGTTGTAGAATAATAATTGTACTAAGGAGATTGAGACAGTGTTTGTGGCCCAAACTGTGAACTCACCAGCATCAGTTAAGATCAGATTGCCAGTTTTAAGGAGGGAGAGCTTTGATCGCTTTCCATTAATTGGCTGGCTACGATCTAAGATGTACGGACACTTCATTTGAGGTTCAGTACCTGTGTTGTATCTATGTCGTACTTGTGTTGTAACGGTGTCCTATTTGCCATATCATATTATTATTTTTCAAAAATTACTCGTGTCGCCATATTGTACCTGTGTCCGTGTCTGTGCATCCTTGGTCACGATTTGCCATCCAAACTATGGTGCGTGAGTTGCTGAATCATATGGCCAAGCAAAAGGCATTATCACCCACGTAGTAAAAGCCAGCAGAGAAAACACCATTTGGTGATTTCAGAGCTTCTTCTGGCTTCTCTACTGAGAGGGATGTGGCTCCACTTTTAGCATCTAATGTTGAAGATGAAAGTGGGAAAGGAAATGCCAAAGAGAGTAGAAGGGCCATAATTGGCCAAGCTATGATGTTCTTGAAAGCTCAAACTAGAGATTAACTTGGGCAATAAGTAGTGTGGAGTGAATAAATGTGAACATAAAACAGAAAAATGTCAAATATGGATATGTTAATACAGAAGTCAGCAGACCAAGAGTGCTCAGCCATCACCGGCATTGAAGCCTACCAAGTCCTACTTCGAATTTTTTGGTAAAAATTCTGCTATAAATCTTAGACTGGGGCACAATGGTCAAAATTCATAGGTTCCACTTTGAATCTAAATTTAATCTCTGAAATGATCTCTCGTCAATAGGATTGGTTCAAGGAATTCTATTCAATTTTTGGACAAAGAAAAAAATAAAGATATTCCATTCAATTATAGGAGAGATCCATATCATTTACACTCAAAACTAGAATATTAGACCTGTGGTGATGACAATGGCGCCAACGACCCCGAACATGGCATTAGACTAGCATATCATCATTCATCAATAACTTCTCTGTATATGTAGAAGTTGAGACATGCTACCCAAGGTTCTTCTGCTTGGTCAAGATTGAGCTTTGCCCAATATTTAGAGAAGTAGGTAGTAGATACATGAACGAGGCCTTGGTTGAGGGACCAAATTGAGCTTTACCTAATATTTAGAGGACCAAATTAACAATTTAGTTTATTTATTTATTTATTTTTAAATAAAAAATAAAAAACCAAACTTCAAAAGATGAAGATGAAACGATTTGAAGGGGATAACAAAAAAGAAAAGACAAAAAAAAAAAAATTAAAAAAAAAATAAATAAAGAAGAAGAAGAAACCTTACTGATTTTGAAGGTTGGCACATTATGGAAACGGTTAAATAAATTGAAGGAAATATAAATTAAATAGATGTGGAATCAAAGAGAAAGAGAGAACAAATAGTTACGTAGTTCAATGTTGACGTCTTGTATTAATGATATAAAGCAATTGAAGAGGCAAAAATCTTAATGATATGGACTTGACGGATCATCCTTCGTGGGCCGATAGAGGACGGGTCCAACATCCACAGTCTATTGTGAACGGATCCAACTCGGATAGACGAGATAATGACGGGTCCGAATACCCGTATGACCGGATGAAGACCCTAGTTATGAGATACTTGCGGCACATGTCAAAGAATCCCAAGATTAAAGGAATTCTAATGGTAAGAGGATTCTAGAAGATGCATACATTAATATGAATCTTCCATACAAGGAAATGTTTTGTCTACCACGTTTGAGATTCAACAAAGAAGATTCCTATAAGGAAAAGACTTCTACTCTAAGTAAGAGACATCAATCCTTTACAATTAGAAAAGTCTCAATACCCTCATAGACCAAGGTATGCATAATTAACCCTTCTCTAGTACTCTAGAGTTGAAAGAAGATCTAACTTGACCTTCAGAGGGTAATTGGCCAGCACCACATCAGTGTTCTCTGTTAGGTCTTCCCCTTCTTTTATGCAGGTGCTGTTTAGAGTGTGCGAGTATCGTGTGGCTCACTAGTGAATTTCTCGGCATCATCAGTTGGTGCCGTCTATGGGAAATCATCATAGTTAAGATCTGTAAGTTGTATCACTGTCTCCCAGACAAAAGGGTTGCATGGTACTTACTCGCTCAATGGCAACCACAAACAACGTTCAAGGAGAAGAACCACCCAAGACTGCCCTCGAGAGACAAGTTCGAACTCTCGTGGTAGCCGTAGAACGCCTTACCAAACAGAACCACGACTTAGAAGAACAGTTGTGCCAGAAGAATGCAGCACCGAACAACCAACGAGAAGATCAAGAAGGGAACAGCGCTGAAAAAAGAAACCAGGAAAGACCCGAGGGCAGCAACGCCCCAAACAGACCTAAAAGGTAGAACTTGAGCATGCCGTCCCTCACGGACGTAACTCCACCACATATAGTCACTGAGATGCAGGCAATAAAGGAACAGATGGAAGTTATGATGAACGTGCTTAAGGGGCGAGTGTCTAGTGATCTTGACGATTTAGTCAATTGCATCGACTCGTCGTTCACCGTGGTCGTCAATTCCTTTCCCCTACCCCACAAATTTCGTATGTAGTATATAAATAGTTACAACAGAGTAAAAGATCCTCTGGATCATCTAGAGACCTTCAAGACCCTGATGCACTTTCAAGGGATAACAGACGAGATCATGTGCAGGGCCTTCCTTACAACGCTCACGGGCCCCGCGCGGGTATGGCTTAGCCGACTGACGCCAAACTCCATCAGCACTTTCAAGAAGCTAAGTGCTTAGTTTACAACACACTTCATCGAAGGGCACAGGTATAAGAAGTCCACTGCATGCCTAATGAGCATCAGGCAACAAGAGGACGAGACGCTGAGAGCCTACATAACGCGCTTTAATAAGGAAGCACTCTCGATCGATGAAGCTGAGGACAAGATACTCGTAGCAGCTTTCACAAACGGGTTGCGAAAGGGTAAGTTTTTGTTCTCTTTATACAAGAACGACCCAAAAACCATGTCAGAAGTGCTCTACAGAGCAACCAAATACATGAATGCTAAAGACACATTACTGGCATGAAAGGAAAAACCCAGAAAAATGGAGCGACAGGAAGGGGTTCGACGGGACCAAGGATCAAAGAGGCCTAGAATGGGAAACCGAAGGGATGAGAGATGCTCTAAGCCACCAAGAGGAAGGTTTATGAGCTTCACCCTGTTAACTGCCCCAATAGACCAAGTCCTAATGCAAATAAAGGATGAAGGGACTCTAACTTTCCCCGGAAAATTGAAAGGAGATCCCAGCAAAAGGTCTAGAAACAAGTATTGCCGCTTCTATCGTGATCACGATCACGACACAACCAACTACTATGACTCAAAGCAACAGATAGAGGCCCTTATTAGATAAGGAAAATTGCAAAAGTTCGACAGCAAAGAAAAGAGGGACCCGCCTCTTCAAGAACAACAGCCCCGACGGGATGATGAGCATCCCAGGCCCCCAATAGGAGACATAAGGATGATTGTGAGGGGCACAGCTGCAGGGTCATCCAAAAAGACCCGAAAAACTTATCTCAGGACGGTTCACAATATGCAACTGATGGGCCATGTACCAAAGATGGCACGGATAGAGAGCCCCATTGTAGGATTCTCAGAAGAAGACGCTCAACATCTTCATCACCCTCATGATAAAGCCCTAGTTGTCACCTTACGAGTAGGGGACTTCAACATTCACTGAGTACTGGTAGACAACAGTAGCTCAGCAGACATCATATACTACCCAACGTTCCAACAGATGAGAATTGACAGAGAACGGTTAATAATAACAAACGCTCTGCTAGTTGGTTTCAGAGGTACAAGGGTATTCCCATTAGGTGCGGTCACAATTTCGATATCAATTGGTGATTATCCTCAACAAATCACAAGGAATGTAACTTTCCTTGTGGTCGACTGCTCGTCCACTTATAACGCTATCATCGGGCGACCAACCCTTAATTCATGGAAGGCGGTAACATCAACATATCACCTGATGATAAAATTCCCTACAGAGTATGGGGTTGGAGAGTTACGAGGGAATCAGATGACCGCCCATGAGTGCTATATTACCATGCTGGAAATGGAGGACCCCCAGTAGACCATGTGCATAGAAGAACAACGGACTACGACAAAACCAGTTGAGGAACTAGAAGAGATATCCCTTGATGAATCAAGGCCTGAAAGAACGACTAGAATGGGGACGTTGGCTAGCCAACCAACACATTAAGCCCTAGCAGAATTCCTCAGGATGAATCAAGATGTTTTTGCTTGGAGTCACGAGGACATGCCAGGGATTGATCACTCAGTCATAGTTCACAGGCTAAACGTGAACCCCGTATTCTCACCAGTCTGACAGAAAAAGAGAGAATTCACCCAGGAACAAGACAAAACCATAGCAGAAGAGGTCATGAAGCTATTGGAAGCAGACTTCATTTGAAAGGTATACTATCCAGATTGGTTAGCAAACGTCATGATGGTCAAGAAGGCCAACGGGAAGTGGCGGATGTGTGTCAATTTCACAGACCTCAACAGGGCGTCCCCAAAGGACAGTTACCCACTACCTCGGATAGTTACCTTGGTAGACTTAACAGCCAAGCACCAACTCCTGAGCTTCATGGATGCCTTTTCAAGTTACAATCAAATTAAGATGAATGAGGCTAATCAAGAAAAAACTTCTTTCGTCACTAGCCAAGGACTCTTCTACTACAAAGTGATGCCGTTTGGACTCAAGAATATGGGGGCTACATACCAGAGATTGATGAACAAGATGTTCGCGCGCCAAATCAGGAGGAACGTACAAGTTTTCGTTGATGACATGCTAGTAAAGAGCCTGCGTGAAGATGATCATCTAGACGACCTCCGAGAGACATTCGACACACTCCGATCATACAACATGAAGCTGAATTTGAACAAGTGTGCGTTTGGTGTAACGGCAGGGAAATTCTTAGGCTTCATGGTTTCCAATAGAGGTATAGAAGTTAATCCAGAAAAGGTTCAGGCGATCATAGAATTAGAGCAGCCAAAGATGATTAAGGAGGTCCAAAGATTGAACGGTAAAGTATTCACACATTAGGACAGATTCATACTAGTCTCAGACAATATGCCCCAGGTAGTATCGACGGGCATATGTTCTGTATCCCCTGGACGACACATCCACTCGTCACCCTCTAAGAAAAAATAATGACTCTTCTAGTCTCTATTGGAGTCTGAGGTTTCATATATTACCTTTAACAATGAACTTCTAGCTACAAAACTGTATATACCCCTAGATTTATCAATTTCATCCAGACAGTAGCAATGAATGAATTCTCTCACCGTCAACCTCCTAGCTTCGTTTAACCAAGCACCATAAAGAATCTCCATTACTATGAAGACCCTCCAGGCGTTGGGAGATATTTGGTTGACGGATAGACCTAGGTATTTGAGTAGCTCACGATGAAGGGAGCTCAATGGAAACCTAAGTCCTGCCTTTAACATTTGCTTGTACACTCCAACACCCTCTACCTCTTCATAGTAGCATTTCTCTGATTTATAGGGCAGACAAATGGGAATGTTTTCTGGAATTTGATAATTAGCCCTAAGTGTTTTGAAGTGGGTCTCCTTGATAGTAGATGTGAAATCGTTCACCGTCCACTCTGGAAGCATGATGAACTCCCTTAGTCCATCAGCTCCTACGACGGGTCCTACTTGTTCCTCGTCGTCCTCAAAACCTTCCTCTGGTTCAGCCAATTCCATATCCTCATTTGTTGAGGATGGACTCCTATCTTCACTTGGACTTTGTTGGTCGTTGTGACCTGACGAGTATACCTCCTCGTAATCTTCCCTGTCACGGACAACTGATTGATTACTTGACGCACTAAACATTTCCTACAACTGACGACAAAACCTAAGACTCTGACGGGTCTATGAATGGGTAACAAAAGTAAGAGTTTTAAGATATAATCCGATGGTAGAAAGACAAGACAAAAAAGAACTTACCAATTCATATGAGAACGGAGGAAAGGTAAATGATGATGGACGCAAGTAGGTGAACGAGGTAGCCTGACAGGGATGACGGATTGAGCTCTGACAAGTATGTTGCAGTGCCAAATAGGAAAAATGAGAGGCGAAGGTTTGGTATTTATAAAGGAAGTGCACGGAAGATGAAGCGATGCCTCGATCCAAAACAACATTCAATGAAAGAGTGACACGTGTTATGTTTCTTGATATCAAGACTTTTTTCCATGTGACACCAATGACCCCCGATCCTCTGGATCGTCATCCCATAATCACGAACTGTCACCCCATGTGTCCTAAAATGGATAACGTGTCACACCCCAAACCCCAAAGGGTCCAAAGCATGAGAAAGTCGTCTCCAAGTACCTGTAGATTTTCCTTTTCGACAATCCAATCCATAAAATCATATCAAGTACCAACATCAAGAATTATCATAATAATTCCATTGAATATACTCTCAAAGTAAGTCAGAGTCCTAAGCAATAATTACAAGGACCATTGGCCACAAAAGAATAGAGGTCTGAATAAATAGTTACATATCATCAGCTTGTCCCATCAATGGGAGTAACGTTACAACCACTATAATATACAAAAGAAATGAGTCAAGCCAATTCTA
Organism: Quercus gilva; assembly: GCA_023621385.1. Lineage (NCBI taxonomy): Eukaryota > Viridiplantae > Streptophyta > Magnoliopsida > Fagales > Fagaceae > Quercus > Quercus gilva. The sequence continues at coordinate 3,677,360 of CM042474.1, read as the reverse complement.
AGATGTACATCATCTAATCTACCCATTACAAAAATTCAGTCTCCATCAGTAGTTAGTCTCACTACTGTTAGCCACTAGAAAGTTGTCTCAAAAGACTGTTGCCTACTCTGAAAATTTTATAAATTAATAGGATGAGACAGAGCCTAGTAAGTAGCATATTTAATGGGAGTGGGAGAAATGCAAGTTTCATAACAATGAATATTTTACAAACATGATAAAATTTAGGAATTTCCATTTGAATTCTGCAAAATAAATTTCCTTAACCTCATGACAAGAATGGTAGACATATTGTAACACCAAGCTTCCCAAAGTAACTATGATACTACATATTATTCATTGTGAGCCATAAAATATCTAATACCATTTCAAATCCAGAAACCTCACCCAAGGTCACATCACGGGGTCGTCACACAGACAAGGTCGTCACACAGACAGGATCGTCACAAAGACGGGGTAATCACCAATATCATGGCACAATGACAAAACCATGTCAAAAGCTTACAAGTTAATGTATTTAAAATACACAGTTCACTTCCAAGTAGTTTCATAAAATATTTCAATAACCAAATAGCCATAATATTCTCAAAGTCCTCTAAACTATTTCTTGTCATAAATATTTTGCATAAATTTCCCAAATAATACAAGCTAAGATAAAGCATCTTTAGAATTTACAAATAATGCAATACATTCATAAAATCCATTCCCAAGAATTGATAAAAGATGCATATCTTTTCCATGCTAACAAATCACGCAATTCCCCATATGCAATAAGAATATCCACATTTATATATCATCATATATAGTAGGGTCACAACACAATAATTTATAGAAAAACATAGTTCTACTATTAATCTTCCAAAATGTGTTTGACCCAAAAACAAAGTTTATACAACATGATTATTTTCCAAAAATCCCATTAAAAGCTACTTACCTCAACTCGCAAAAAGTTTAGTTCCAAAACCCCAACAGAGATTAGTTAGAACCTAAACAATATCAAACAAACCTATCACAATAAGCATAAAGCTTAATATTTTATCTAGCTGCAAATTATAAATCGCTAGATAAGAAATTAATTAGACAAGCCTAAGTACTTAACCTCACAAATAAAGTATTTCACTTCCAAAGTTTATCAACAATCTCATTTACAAGGCTTAGACTCCAATTTATAATCATATCATTCAAAGCCTTTTCTTTACCATAAGAGATGCCAACACTTTATGAATTTCTTCCTCAACATACATGTCATTTTCAAGAGACCCACAAACAACAACATATATAACCATATCCACCATTACAAACCCCAAATGTAAACCCTCCACCAGCTACAAATAAACAATAAAAATTAGATTCATCAATTGTTTCACATTAGAAAGTCAAAACCCCCAAATCTTTACTATGGGTAAATCTCAAATGGCTACCATTGTACAAAATCCACAACCATTCACCCAAATAGGTCCACCAAAGCAAAACCCATAAACATTATCACAAGAATATCACTTCTAATGCCTAAAAATCACATAGGTATTATTATTAAGGCTTAAATAAAAACAACCTCAAGTAAAAGCATATAAACCCACAAAAAGATTATAAATTTTACCTCAAATAAAATGATGAAGATGCTTTGGGGTTCCTAAGTATTTTTCCAATGATCTTGCCGGAAAAATGATGGTGAGATGATGTGGTTTGGAGTGGAGGCCGGTGGGTGAGTGTGGAAGTGAGTGTGTGTGTGTTTAAGTAAAGAGAAAAGAAAGAAAATGAATGAAAGAAAAGAGAGAGCCGGCTATATGAGAGAAGGGAGGTGGGTGAAAATGAGTGGTGGGGAGTGGGGTTAGGTGGGGGGGCACGTGGGAGCTCCACAAAAATCTAATCTTTTTTTTTTTTTTTTTAAAGCCTGGGGCGTCACATAACGGACCCATGGGGTGAGGGGGCAACTGAAAAGGGAAAAATCTTAATGATATGGGCTTGACGAATCATCCTTCGTGGGCCGACAGAGGATGGGCCCAGCATCCACAGTCCGTTGTGAACGGATCCAGCTTGGACGACGAGATAATGACGGGTCTGAATACCCGTATGATCAGACGGAGACCATAGTTATGAGATACTTGCGACACACGTCAAAGAATCCCAAGATTAAAGGAATTCTAATGGTAAGAGGATTCTAGAAAATATGTACATTAATATGAATTTTCCTTACAAGGAAATGTTTTGTCTACCACGTTTAAGATTCAAAAAAGAAGATTCCTATAAGGAAAAGACTTCTACTCCAAGTAAGAGGCACCAACCCTTTACAACTATAAAAGCCCCAATACCCTCATAGACCAAGGTATGCATAATTAACCCCTCTCTAGCATTCTAGAGTTGAAAGAAGATCTAACTTTACCTTCGGAGGGTAATTGGTCGACACCACATTGGTGCTCTTTGTTAGGTCTTCCCCTTCTTTTGTGTAGGTGCTGTTTAGAGTGTGCGAGTATCGTGTGGCTCACTGGTGAACTTTTTGGTATCATCAGTAATGATGGCTACATTTTTGCTATATGATGGTCCATAGAATACAGATTGCAACGCATTAATAGGGTTTATATAGAAACTGTAAGTTCAAGGATTAAGTGTAGATGGCTTTATACTACAAGTGGGCATCTTGGGCCATGTAAATCCAAGTATATGTATAATAGAGACACAGAAACAGAGTATGAGACAAGATATTTATTTTTTTTTTCAAAATTTTAAATTATTTCTTAATAATGGGATACATCTGGTCCATAAATCCAATCTCATCATTATAATTACTAGTGGTAGATCCCACGCATTGCACATGATAATATTGTTAAGGTGGTTTTATTAGATTTATTTTTTGCAGTATAGACTAATTTAATAAATAATAATGTATTTCATAATCATATTTTTAATTTTTTATTTGTTATAGGGATGATTACAAATGTAATACATATAATTTTTTTCATACCAAAATGAAAACAATATAATTTTTCTCAAAAATTTGAAAGGTAGAAAAAATATATTAATTTTTTTAATAAAAATTATTTATAACATTTTGTGTATCATTAAAAATTATATAAAATTTGGAAATTATTTTTTTAGTTTTAAACAAACTTTTTCAAACCCAATTTTTTCTACTATACAATAAAAAACACAGAGAGACGTATCAAAAAATTAATAAAATTCAACAAAACTACAATTAAAATAAAAAAGAAAGGGAAATATAAAACTCACTCAAAATCAAACTCATTCTCTTGAATATGTAAAACATTTCAAACATGATGTGATCAAGCCAAATATCCAATACATAATCAAATTCAAATTTTTTTAATAAGGTTTTGAAGTAATGCAATAGAAATATGTCACTATTCCAAGGAAAAAGTGTTGGTTATTGCTTTATACATAATGATTCTAACTCATTTTTCATAATTAAAAAAAAAAAAAAAAACCATGAGTACAAAAGGTGAAAAGAGTAGAGAATTTTTTTTTTTTTTTTTGAAAAAAGAAGAAGTATTGTCTTGTCATAATCTAATCTAACATCTAATTCAACGTGTGAAAAATGAATAGATAAATAAATAATTTTAAACTCAAAATTGAATTTGTTTTCTTAAAAATCTCAAAGAATACGCTAATGAGATTAGGAAGATGAGCAATACAAAATATTTGTAAATGCTTAAAAACAATTACTCAAGCACCTAAATACATCATATAATAAAGACATAACAATTTGGTGCTAATTTGTTAAAAAAAAAAAAATTTTACAAACAGTGAAATGAAACTACATAAAGACCATCTTCTTCAACCGCACTAATTGTTCTTCATTGTATTGTCCAGACTATCTTGATATTTTCCAAATAAATTAAAACTTGAAAACAATACAAAATATGGACATATTATAATATGATTTTTCCCTAAATCTGGTCAACAACATTAAAAGTACTTAGTATTATAAATAAAATGAAAAATAGATACTTGCATCAAGGAAGGAAGACATATAGGTTAGTCAATAATAAGACAATGGGAGTACAAACTTCATAAAAAATACAACAAAAAATGAAGAGAGAGAGAGAGAGAGAGAGAGAGAGATAACCTTTTTTGTGTGGGAAAATAAAATATGCATAAAATGGGAGAGACTAACAAATTTATAGTAAGAGAATGAGAATAAGAAGTGCCAAAATAAAGGAAGATAAATGAGCAAAATTATATGTAAAGTTAAAACCGTCTAAAAGGAAATATGTATAGACAATACTTTGTTATAACATTAAAATTAAAATAGATGAATATGTAAAGCTAAAACTGCCTAAGTTGAATTTGCAAAGCCAATATATTTATATATTTAATATTGTCAAAAAAATTAAAGGTAAAAAATAAATATGAAAAAATTAATGATGTGGCAATGACGTGGAGGATAGGGTGGCTTAATAGAAGCGTAACAACAATATATGTTACACTTAAGCTTTTAGATATATATAGATTTAGATGGGTTAAACTTGAGAATCACAATTTCAATTGTTTTGTTGAGTGTGTGTTACATGTACAAAACAACTAGTGTGAAATAAACACTTCTCATTAGTTATTATATTCTTTGTTGTGGGTACGAGTATGAGTTGTTGGCATGTTTTTGTTGGTTATTACTACTTTTATATATATATATATATATATATTTTTAATGCTATGTGGGTGTGACTATGAGACTATGACTCTATGAGTTACCAATAAATGGCATCTTATGAGTTTCAATTTACTTAATTGGTAAAATCTCTAATGATTAAATAAGAGATCTGTGATTCAATTTCTGTCTATATGAAAAACCGATTAATATCTTAGTCTGATGATAAAAAACACAATTATCAAAAGCAGAGCGGAAACCATAGGTTAAACTCGCTAAATAAAAAATAAATGGCATCTTGAATTTTTGGTGCCACTAATTGTTCTCGTGTATGCTTTGGCCAAGTAAAGATTATGCGGAGCATTTAGGAAAATATTTAACAACTGAATGTCAATTTAAGGTTGTTCAAGCAACAATCAGCACCGACTGGCCCCAACCTTGTCTCACTGAACCAAGCTGAGTTGAGCGGCAAACGTGGTTTTCGACAAAATATTACGAGATTGATTCATTGGTCAAGAGAAAGGCTTTGAACTCAATTCTAGCAAATTCATAAGAATCATATTTAATTGTTATAGGCACATGAAGGTGCAAATAGCTATTTGTTTTACTTGCTACAATCTGGCGGTGGAGTTTTTTATTGTTATTATTATTTTTTAATTTTTAATTTTATAAATAGTTTGGAAATTCTCATAGCACACGGTCATACTGCTGTAGAAGCAAAAAAGATTTGGACAGGTTACATGGCCTTTTCTAGAGCTTCTTAGTAAACAGTTACCTGAAAATATATTTTCAACTGAAAATATATTTTTACAGAAAACAATTTAGGTTGAAACAAATGAAATTTACTCAAAAAAGAGGTACCCAATTTCATCACTCAACACCAATCTTGTGCAAAATTGTTAAGAGAGGACGCACGCTAGTGAAATTTTTTTTTTTGGGGGGGGGGGGGGGGTTTAATTCACTTCATGTGCAAGATTAATGCCATCCCAATATATGCTTTGAATTTTCTCATCACATGGCAGTTGTTTTTATCCTATTGAAAATATGAAGCACTGTTAGATTTATGGTTAAGTGATTAAATTCATCATTTTCTAACAGCTTAAGCTTTTGGGAGAATAGGTAAGTTAACATAGTATCACAGTAGGAAATCCTGAGTTCAATTCCAGCATGAATTTTCTCATCACATGGCAGTTGTTTTTATCCTATTGAAAATATGAAACACTGTTAGATTTATGGTTAAGTAATTAAATTCATCATTTCCTAACAGCTTAAGCTTTTGGGAGAATAGGTAAGTTAACATAGTATCACATGGCAGTTGTTTTTATCCTATTGAAAATATGAAACACTGTTAGATTTATGGTTAAGTGATTAAATTCATCATTTCCTAACAGCTTAAACTTTTGGGAGAATAGGTAAGTTAACATAGTATCACAATAGGAAATCTTGAGTTCAATCCCGGGCTTTACTCTACCTCCCATTTAAAATGTTAAATTCCCACTTGTTGAGCCCTCACTTATTAAGGGGAAGTTTAGGCCCACAAGTGAGGGGGAGTATTAAATTTATAGTTAAGTGATTAAATTCACCATTTCCTAACAGCTTAAGCTTTTCGGAGAATCGGTAAGTTAACAAACACAATCAGATCAAGATCTATTATTTATTTGTCTTTTGTTTGACAGTAGCATCCAAGGACCAAGGATCGATATACTCCCATTTGTTGGGTAATTTTTAATAGATTCACAACTATACTTGCGTTAAGAATAGATTATATAGCCACTAGACATATTATATTTAAGGTTTTCAAACTCGGACCGTTCATTAAACCGTAAAAGGGAGAGGTTCAAGGTTTTTGAGGTTGAACCAGGGTCGAACTGGGGTCGAACCATTATGACGTCATAATTAATTAAAGCCTAAATATAGATATTAAATTTATAAAACTAGCAAAATTGACAATATATCTATATATGTGAGGGAAATTTAATGATTTTCAAGCATATATTTAATAATTAAATAAGAAAGTTAATAAAAAATAATAATAACCATGAAAACATTAAAATTTATGATAAAATTTTGAAGTAAAGTTGAATATCTTTGAAGGATTTACATTATAATATATTTTTATTCCTTGTAAGAGATGGATAATTTAATTAAGTAGAATAAAATTGTGTTAAGTTGTTGTTGTTGTTGTTTTTTTTTTTTTTTTTTTAATTGCTAAGGGGTTGGACCGCATGGTTCTTGCCATCGGTTCGTGCGGTCCAACCCCAGTTTTAAGGGTTCACAAAAACCTTGATTATATTTTGCAAGCTACAAGTTCGCACTAGTCATACATTAATTACACCATATAATACATTCACTGAAAATAATTTTGTTGGTGTAAAAGCATCTTAACCACTTGGTTTATAGTAGGTCTTGCGTCTTTGTCTTCTTCTACACATTATAGAGCAACCTCAACCAAAGTTTCCATCATGCCCATGTCATATTTTCCTTCCAACAATGGGTCAATGATCTCTTGAAGCAAGGGAGTATTTGTAGCTAGTTTATTCCTTTTTTCCCTCACCCATGTAACTGTAAGGTTGAATTTAATCAATCATTTTGTTGGCTTTATTCCGAGCTAATTTGCTTGTAATTCAATATTTAGAAACCTTGTATTTAGGTGGGAATCATGTAAGGGTAGTGTGTGAGAGAGTGTGAACTCAAAAGTGTGCATTCAGCAGGGCCTTGCGATTGGCTCGCAGTTGGCAAGTCGCCAAAGGAGGCACACATGTGAAGCATGTAGAGAAGTTGAAGAGTCACGCCAGCTGGAGCACTACTAAACAAAATTTTCAGTCTGGCCAGGCTGTTAGCTCGCGACTCAGTCAAGTCGTGAGGCCATGTCACCAGATCACTCTATTTAGGAAAAACTAACCTTTTGCATTCTAAATACACACCAGTATAAATACCCCTTATACCCACGTATTTTAGAGAGCTTCCAGAGAGAATTTTGATAGAGAAAACCTAGAGAAAAACAAGATTGACTCATCCACAATCTTCATCCTTTGATTCTCCAAATTCTTCTACTCTCAACCTCTCCATTGTTACATCCTTGAGAGGTACATTTAGCCAAATCATTTTCTCACCATACCCATATCTGTGAGAAGGCTATTTGGTACTTGGGAAGTAGTTAGGAAAGGACCAATTGATATTAGTTTATGCTATGGACTATAGCGGAATCTAGTAAGCTAGAGAAGACAAAGGTTCGGCGTAACCTCATTAGAGCAAGAAGCATGGAGGGCTTAGGTACACTGGGTAGATTAGGTTTGGAGAGTCTTCTACTGCTCATGTATCCCAATTTCATTCGCTAGTAGATTATTGACCCCTTAGAGGGTGGCAGAGAGGCTTTACGTTGAGAACTTTGGTTTACTCTTTGATAATACATCACTATGTTGTCTTTGTGTTTGCATCTCTCTTCCCTTAATCTTTGCAATTTAATTTCTGCTGTGGTTGTGATTTTATTTGGTTTAGATTGTTTTATCAATTCTGTTTTAGCTTATCTTCATATTCCATACATACATTGTTTGATAATAAGCTTAAATTGGTAATTTCTAATTTGGAGGTCTAAACGTTCAAGATGTTTTACACACTATTTGAATATTCAATTGGCATCAAAGTGGGTGCACTTGCTGTGGTTTAATAACCTTAATGCGATCTTTGGCCCCGTTTGAGATGGACCAGTCTCAATTTTTAAATGTTCCACCGTATTTTGATGGTAGCAACTATGCATTTTGGAAAGTCCAAATGAGGGCATTCTTGTGTTCAATTGATGAGATTGTTTAGGATGCAGTAGATGTAGGATGGACTAGGCCAGAGGCTGCTAAATCCACTTGGGGTAAGGCAGCCTTTGCGGCAGCTAATGCTAACAGTAAAGATTTGAATGCAATTTTCTGTGGTGTTTCTCTAGATGAGTTTCACAGGATTTCTCGCGTAACAGTTTCCAAGGAGGCATGGCAAATATTGGAGACCACGTATGAAGGAACCAAGAAAGTGAAGGATACTAAGTTACAGATGCTAACCACTCAATTTGAAGAGCTAAAAATGAGTGATGACGAGTCATTCGACTCATTCTATAGCAAGCAGAATGAGGTGGTTATTGGCAAGTTCAACTTGGGTGAAAAGATAGAGGACTCAAAGATGGTGAGGAAAATCCTTCGATCATTGCCGGAGAACTTCCGTTCAAAAGTTACTGCAATTGAAGAGAGCAAGGACTTAGATGATATCAAAGTTCAAGAACTAATTAGCTCACTTCAAACATATGAGCTGTCATTGCCATCACAAAGGAAGAGCAAATCCCTTGCTCTTAAGATGATCAATGAGAGGGTAGAAGCTCCCAACTCATCGGATGAAGATGTTGTCGATAAAGATGTGGCATATCTTGTGAAGAATTTCTGAAAGTTCTTGAAGTTCAAGAAGAATGGAAAATTTACTGAGAAAGGAAAATTCCCAAGTTTTGGAAAGGAGAAAAAGGATTTCAAGAGGAAAGATGGGAACGATTCTCAATCCTCTCAAGGAATCAAGTGCTTTGAATGCAACGGACATGGACATTTCAAGAAAGAGTGTCCCAATTATTTGAAAGCGAAAGGCAAGGTGTATGCCACGATTTTTTTAGTGATTCCGACTCCTCTAATTTAGATTCAGATGAAAGCTGTGATGGAGAGGGAAACTTCTCTGCATTCATGACCATTGCTCCAGTAGATTCTTCGGTTGATTTGGGTGCGCTAGTAAAAGAGCTTGGTGAGCACTCTGAATTGGAGTCAATTGGGATAGTTGAGGAATCTGATGATGAGGAAGATGAAGGAACAGCAGGACTGCAAAAGACCTATAATTCCCTCATTGAGAAAACCAGTGAATATGCAAAAGTGGTTAACACAGCCATTAAAAAGATAAAGAGGGTAGAGGAAGATTATAGAAGTCTTCTAGTACGATACAAGGAGACCAAATGTGAAATGGAGACGTAGAATGGAGAGCTGACTGAAGCCTACTCAAAGATAAAATTTCTTGAGCTTGAAGTGGTTCAAGCTAATGCTAAAGTAGAGCGGGTTTCCTCCAAAAAGCTTGATGATGTACTTGCTTTCAAAAACCATTCATTGACAAAAGCAAATTGGGATACACCGGAGAGAGCAATTCGACTACCAATATATCCAAGGAAATGAAGTTTGTGAAAGCTAAGGAACTAGTGGTAGAATCTTCAGTTGTTGAGAAAGTGAAGCTGAAAAAGGAGTGGAATGTGACTAACCAATGGTATTTTACTAAGCCTCCAAACCAATCAGTGGTCAAACCTAAGGCTTAAGGGAAATCACTCTTAAAGTCACAAAGAGGTCCGAGAATTCAATATTTTTGTCATCACTATGGAATTCAAGGACACACCAAATCGAATTGTCGTAAGTTGTGGGCATTCAAGAATGGCAACTATCAAAGGCCACGTGGACAAAGAAATGATAAAGGCAACCCCAAGCAATTGAAAGGGGGAGAAGCTAAATCTAACATTGGAGAAGTGATGAAGATGATTGATGCTTTCACCACCTATTTGGCAAGCTTCTATAGAAGGTTTGACAGCCATAACTCTTAAACCCAATCCTTTAGGGATATCATCCCAAACACACGTGCTGTGTGGGTGAAGAGGGGTACTCATGCATAAGCATTACAACATATCCATGCATTAATACTTCCTATGCTTTGTGACTTTGATTGGTTGTGTGCTTTGTGTTATTGTTCCAGCTTGTGCTGAAAAATTGTGTTTATTTGTTTGCATTTGTTTTAAATGTTTTCACATTTTTTTGGTCAATCTTTTCTTCTTTTATGTCAAAAATCCAAAAACACATAAAAAGTAGAAAATAAAAAAAGTTTGATTGACATTATTGTGTTTTTTTATAAGCATGTTTTGCTTTGTATCTTTGTGCTAATGGCTTTGTGTATTTATGAGCATAGCTTGTTCTCAATGCACTCATATCATTGTGGGAAAAATCTTGAAATCTATATGACTGTTGTAAATAAATCTTCAAACTTGTCGTGAATGATTAGTCAATGGTTTTGTTGATCTTGAAACTTGCATAGACTTGTGCCTATATATCTTCCCACTCATTTCAAAATGAAAAGAGATAATGAGCTACAAAAGCCTTCGCACATACTAGTATTTGACTAAGAAAAAGGGAAAACAACTTTTGTGAAAAATGTATGATGCCCCAAAAGCCAAGGGCTTACTCATCAAATTGAAATGTCAAAAATTTTAGGCATTGATCTCAAAATGAGATGTAATGACTCAAAAAGGTCAAATGATATGTTGAATATGGAGCCAAATGAAAAGTTTCAAAATTATGTTATCAAGTTTTATGGGAGGTCATATATGCATATTTATATAATTGAGATAGGTCAATTTTTCTCGTGCTAATTGTGTATGTCTTGGTTGAATTGATCATTGAAGTTTCACATTAGACTAAGGACTATCTCATCTTTGGTACCCACACACATCAAACATGTCTATGTTGAATGAATGCCTTATTCATTTGTGTGATTATACTTGATTAAATGTGTTTCACATACTCAATTTTTGTTGATCAAACACAAAAATATTTTTGAGTGTTTTAATTGTTTTTGGAAAGTCTTTTGTTTTTCCAAAAATATCAAAATTAAAAAAAAAAAAAAAAAAAAAAAAAAAAAAAAACAGTGTTGCCTTGTACTGGAGACTTGGTCGCGGGTCAATCCAGTCGCATGCCCCCAATCACGAGCTTACACAGAAGATTTTCGCGACTCACTGGCGGGTCAAAGTCCCAGTCGCGAAAAAAGACTTAGAAATTAGATTTCTCATAACTCGGTTTAGCAACTTATTCTCAGGTGGAAGCTTCAGTCGCGAGCTTACTTAGAAGTTTTCGCGGCTCCCCACATGACTTACTCACGGGTGAAACTGTTAGGACATATGTGGTTCACATGTTAAGAACATATGTCATACTTATTTATGTAAATTGGCTAATCCTTTGACAAAATGCACTCTACTTGTAATTGGGTAGTTCTAGGTGTTTTTAATACTTCAAGAAACAAGGTTTCAAGATTAAGTGTTAAAGTCATCAAGTCTGTCCAAGAAAAACAAGCTGAAGTGCAAAATCATTAAAACTCGACACCTTCTCGATAGCTCCTCGACACCTGGCTATCTGTTGAGCTCTTCAGCTGATTCTTATCGCAATCTCGATAGCTTCTTGATAGCTGGTCGATCGATCAAGAAAGTTTCTGTCCCCTCGACACCTTCTCGACACCTCCTCGATAGCTGCTATCTGTCGAGGTTACGAAAATTCAGCTTTTTGATTTTTGGGCCAGGCTTATGTATTTGTTTAGGGTTTCTTTTCTTACAACCCTCGACCTATATAAGGCTTATTTTAAAGGCCATCACATAAGAGAATACAAGGAGAACATATGCAAAAGGTGATTGATGCCTTATTCTCTCTAAAAGAAGCTACTGCGTCTTTTGCGCCTTAGGGTTTTGTAACCAAGTGCTTCTTGATCTTCATTCTTGATGAAGTGAAGAACTTTGTAGCCAACAATCTTCTTCTAGTTGGTGATTGAAGTCGCGTACTGGGATCTGCGTAATTGGTTAATCACGTACTGGGATTCGTGCATCAACAAAAGGGTGGCGTTCATATATTGAATAGTTTAGAGGTTCTGAAGCGGTAGAAGGTTTCTGCTGTGAGTTTATCTACGGGAATTGTAGAGTCTAAGGACAAAGGTTTTGTATTAGATCTGAAACTTCTCTTTACTATAGTGGATTGCTTTTCGGGAAGGTTTTCCCCCAGGTTTTTTACTATGAAACTGGTTGGTTTCATTAGTTTTCCTAGGTCATCATATCTTGTCTTATTTATTTTTTTTCCGCTGCATGATTTTGACATGATATTGATGTTTGTGTGTTTTAACAAGTTTTAATTAATAATAAATCTAATTAACAACTTGGGTTTAAAACTTGTTAATTCTATCAACTGGAGTTTAAATTTTCCAACAAGTGGTATCAGAGTGGGTTCACTTTGATTGGATTAATTTCCTGAGTGTGATCCATTGACCCCTGTTGTCATGGATAGAGGACAATCTTTATATATACCTCCTTTATTTGATGGCACTAATTATGCATACTGGAAGGTTCGTATGAAAGTGTTTTTGCAAGTTTTAGGTGAACAGGTATGGCAAGTTGTTGAAGTTGGCTGGACTAAGCCAAAGGAAGTGCTTGTGGATTAGGATGATGCAACAATCATTGCGGCAAATTTCAATAGTGGGGCATTGAATGCGTTATTTTGTGGGGTGACTAATGAAGAATTCAAGAAAATATCATCCACAGAAGTTGCCAAGGAAGCATGGACCATTCTTGAGACCACCTATGAAGGTACCAAGACAGTAAAGACTGTGAAGTTTCAACAACTCACTGGAAGTTTTGAAGAAATAAGGATGGAGGAGGATGAGACCTTTGATGAGTTTTATGCCAAACTCAAGGATATTGTGAATTCTACCTTCAATCTTGGAGAATCTATTGCAAAATCCAAAATTGTTAGGAAAATCCTTAGGTCCTTACCTGAAAGATTCCACGCCAAGATCACTGCCAGTGAAGAAGCAAAGGACATTGATCAAATTCCTTTGACTGAACTTGTAGGGAACCTTCAAACCTATGAGATGGGATTAGGTTTAATGGGAAAAGGTGGAAAGGGTAAAAACTTGGCTCTCAAGGGTATAGAGGAAGAGATTGAGGACTCTGAAGATGAAGATGAAAGTGAAGATGAGGATAAAGATCTAACCTTCATAACTGATGAGATTATCAAGCTTCTTCAGTTTAGGAAAAAGGATGAGGGCAAACCTCCTAGGAAATCTAAATCCTCTAGGAAGGGCAAGAATGAGAAACCTCCTATCAAATGCCATGAGTGCAAAGGTTTTGGTCATATGAGGATAGAGTGTCCAAACTACCTCATGAAGGAAAAGACCGAGAAGCCAAAAGAGAAAGGGTTGATTGCTACTTGGAGTGATACTGAGGATGACTCTTCTAATGAGTTTGTGGATGAATGTCGTCATGTTATGGCCTTTGCTGCCACAACCGATAAGGTGATTGTGGAAAGTGCTAGTGATAGCGAGGATTCTTCTGATGATGAAGTACCCAAGAAGATGACCCTTCAAGAAGCCTATGATAAGCTATGCACTGAATTCATAAAATCTGAAAAGACTTCTCATATTTGTAGAAAAGAGCTTAATGAGGTAAAAACTGAAAAAGCAGATCTGTTAGTCAAACTAGATGAGACTTCAAGGTTAGTTGAGACTCTTGTTGTGGAGAACACCTCATTAGAAGAGAAGGTCAAGAATCTTGAAGTTGAGCTTAGTCAAGCTAGAACTCAAGTAGAGAGGATGTCTAGTGCAAAGCTTGATGAGGTGTTGAGTGCTTAAAAGCCTAATTCTGACAAGACTATCTTAGGATATGCTGTTTCCTCCAGCCCCTCCTCTTCCACGGCTTCTGGAGCAAGGACTGTCTTTGTGCCACAATCTAAGAAAGGTGATAAAGGTATGAAATCCGAAACTATTTTGTCTAATTCTAAATCCTTTATTAGACCTCATGTTTGTCACCATTGTGGTGTTGCTGGACATATTCGTCCTAATTGCTTTAAGTGCCCGTTTGTTTCCACGTTTTGAGCCCAAAAGTTGGCTTTTCAGAAAAGCCAGCCCTTTATGGGCGTTTGGTAAGTATAAAATGCAAATTTTTGAAAAAAGTTACGTTTTATATTTCTGAAGAAACGCGCGTTTGAGTTATGGGAGAACTTCGGTCCATTTTGTAAAAGCTGGTGTGGGCATTTGATATATATCCGTTAGGGCTGAGATCATTTACCAAATTGCCCTTCAATAAAGGGCAAGGTGTCTTCTTCAGAGTCTCACGCACAGCCTCATTCCTCTCATCTCTCTGCTCTTCCCTCACCGTTCTGCTACAAACACAGCACCACCCAACAAAATCAACAAAATCGAAATCAACTCATTTCAAACCCGGTCTATCACTGGTCTACCACAACAATCAACAAAACCCATTTCAAACCCAACTCAAAATCAACCCAAAACCCAAGAGAAATCAACTTATTTCTCTCTCATTCCTTCTCTATCTCAACGGTAACATACCACAATCAAAACAAAAACACAAAACCCGATCGAAAGATTTGAAACACAAAAACAATATTTCTCATAAGCCTAATGAATCTGAGCAATAAAATAAAACTTATCAAACAAGAAAAAAAAAAAAAAAAAAAAAAACAATGTAGAACGCCGATCTCCACTTCTCTGCCGATGATCTATGTGTGTATGAAAGAGAATTTGTTTGTGTGAGATAGAGGGAGAGAAATTTGTGTGTGTGTGTGTGTGTGTGTGTGTGTGTGAGAGAAAGAGGAAGAAACAGAGAGGGAGAAGTGAAGAGTTGTTCTGGAGGTTGCAACACAAGTTATCCAGAAAGAACTAGAAAAAGAAAAAGAAGGGTAGATGGAGATAGTGGGACACGTGTGTGGTGGAGAAAAAACCAAGAGAAGAAAAAAAAAAAAAGGAAAAAGAAAAGGAAACGTATGGCTGAAAGAAAGGAAAAGAATAAGAAATGACCTTTTAGAAATACTTTCACAATATTTTCTCAATAAATTTTAAGTAATTAGTTAATATTGGTGAGAAAAAAAATAATTTCAACAGTAGGTTTAAATTAGAACTAGTAATAACTTTCCACATAAGATTTTGATGTAATTCTTGTGAAAGTATTGCGAAAAATGTTGTGAATATAACACATTTTATTAAAAAATATAATTGTTGGGAATGAATATAAAAAGAATAAAGAATGAATGAAGAAATAATTTTAATGTTAAAATTAAAATCTGTATCAATTTTTATCACAATATTTTCACAATACTTTCACAATAAATCTTAAGTGGTAGGTTATTATTAGCTAATATTGGTGTGGAAAAAATAATTTTTTTAGAAAGAGAAAAAAATAATTGTAATAGTACGTTCAAATTAAAATCAGTATCAATTATCACAATATTTTCACAATAAATTTTAACTGGTAGGTTATTATTAGCTAATATTGATGAGAAAAAAATAATTTTTTTAGAAAGAGAAAAATTGATTTAAGTATATGAAGTAGTTGATTTAAGTATGAAATAAACTCACATAAAAAAAAAAAAAAAGAAAAAAGTATGAAATAAACTCCCTTATATATACATTGTCCTTTTTGGTAATTTATCCCTCAAACTGCAACTTTTATAAGCGCTAGCCAAACACTCAACTTTTTCAAAAAGCACTTTTTAACAGCTTTTACCAAACACTCAGCTTTTTGAAACTCAACTTTTTCATTATGCACGTTTTGAAAACTCAACTTTTTCATTATGCACTTTTATAAAAAGCTCAACCAAACTCACCCTAAGTTGTATTCTCATAAGCAATTGTCCAAACAGTCACAGGTTTCTTCTCAAGGACCTACACCTTTGTTTGGAAAGTTATTAAAAGTCTTGAACTTTTTAACTCAATTTCAGGAGAATTTTAATTCTTCTATGTCCTTTAGTAGACATACTAAGACACGTGCCTTTTCATCTTCACGGCCAAAGACTCGTGCTGTGTGGGTGAGAAAGGAACCTAAGACTTAATTGTCTTTTCTGTTTGTCCTCTACTTTAATTCTTTCTATCTAAAGTAGGACTTTCTTGCTTGATTTCTTATCTGTTTTTGAAATCATATTTTCATGCATCTGCATTTTTCTATCATGCCTTCATGCATATGCATCCTTCTTTCATGTTGTTTGTCTTTTTTTGTTTGGTTGTTTAGTTTTTATTTTGTTTTGTTTTCAAAATAAAAATAAAAAGAGAAAGATCAGAAAAATACAAAAACAGTGTGTGTTTTGTGTACTTTGGTACTTGTGTACCGTGGATGGCCAATGAAACAAAGTTTTCTAAACTTTGTATCTCTTGTAACTTAGATGAGCATCTTTATGCACAACTAAGCAAGTGAGCTTTGTGGCTCTTGTTTGTGATGAGTAAGATTAGGTTATCTCTTAAAACTTAACACTCATATCACTCTTTTTGACGGGTAGGACTAGAAAATCCTAAGAGAAAGGCATAAATAACCATCTCACCACTGTTGCCTGCCAATCATTAATGACATCTGTATGTTTTGGCATAGCAAACGTGTGATGTCAATGACATTTGTGTGCTTCGGCATAGCAAAATTGGAATGTCAAATATCAATGGGTATTTCTTTTCTCCCTCTTATAAGCCCATGCATGATATGCTTAAAATATATATATATATATATATATATGCAAAGAAAATAAAAAGCAAAAAGATCAAAAATGCTTTAAAAATCATTGCAAACGTGTATTCTAGGAGATGTGGGAGTTATAGGATGTACCTCGAAGGTGATAGTCCCCATCAAACAGTTATGATTGTGTGTGTGAGTTAAAGGTTATTTTCTCATATCTCAAATCGTCATAACATGTATACACATATGCAATCTTGCGATGTTTTTCACACACGACACGCAATATTCTTTGCTACTCTTGATACATGTGCAGGTATAATGTGATTTGGCCATCACTAGGTTTACATGTGCTTATGTATGCTCACTAAACTATCTTGACTTGTTTTTGAAACATAAAATTGGTTAGACTTGTTTAGTGTGTGTGTGTGTGTGTGTGTTTTGCATTTTTCTATTGTCATCCATAGCATCTTGTTTCATTACATTCATGCATTTATATGGATTTTTTGTACCCCCATGATCATCCTGATCATCTTTATGTTTCTTGGGTGAAGTGCTCTAGCTTCTTGTGCCCTTTGTCAATCATGACAAAAAGGGGGAGAAATTGGGGAGAATTTGTGGAGTTTGAGATTCTACAAGTTAGGGGGAGAAATACATGCCTCTGTAAGGGGGAGATGTGTTTCATCTTGTTAGGGGGAGTGTTTACTTCCTTCTTCTTGTACCTTGGGTCTTGTGACCATTTTTACATACATTGTGCTTATCTTCTTTATATGCTGATGTATGTTTTCTTTCACCTCTCTATTCATGTGTTGTTTCTTTTCTATCTTTATACACATGTTCTTTATACTTGTATGCAATCTAATTATTTCTGTTTCACACAAGATGCCTTGATGAGTTTTGTTTTAAAGTGTTTCAGAAATACAGGTTGTCAAAGTCTACTTGCCATAAACTCTCTTCTTGCAAAGTTTTTCAAGAGTTTGTGTTAGGATAGATTTTATTGTATTCAACAAGTGAATATGAGTTGAGTGATTTATGACTTCTCTCATATGTTCATTTGTTTGTTGTGATTTTGTCACGGATTGCCAAAGGGGGAGATTCTTAGAATATATGTGGTTCACATGTTAAGAACATATGTCATACTTATTTATGTAAATTGGCTAATCCTTTGACAAAACGCACTCTACTTGTAATTGGATAGTTCTAGGTGTTTTTAATACTTCAAGAAACAAGGTTTCAAGATCAAGGGTTGAAGTCATCAAGTCTGTCCAAGAAAAACAAGCTGAAGTGCAAAATCATTAAAGCTCGACACCTTCTCAATAGCTTCTCGACACCTGGCTATCTGTCAAGCTCTTCAGCTGATTCTTATCGCAATCTCGATAGCTTCTCGATAGCTGGTCGATCGATTGAGAAAGTTTCTATCCCATCGACACCTTCTCGACACCTCCTCGATAGCTGCTATCTGTCAAAATTCATTAAATCTTGACACCTTCTCGACACCTCTTCGATAGCTGCTATCTGTCGAGATTACGGAAATTCAGCTTTTTGATTTTTGGGCCAGGCTTATGTATTTGTTTAGGGTTTCTTTTCTCACAACCCTAGACCTATATAAGGCTTATTTTAGAGGCCGTCACATAAGAGAATACAAAGAGAACATATGCAAAAGGTGACTGATGCCTTATTCTCTCTGAAATAAGCTATTGCGTCTTTTGCGCCTTAGGGTTTTGTAACCAAGTGCTTCTTGATCTTCATTCTTGATGAAGTGAAGAACTTTGCAGCCAACAATCTTCTTCTAGTTGGTGATTGAAGTCGCGTACTGAGATCCATGCAATTGGTTAGTCACGTACTGGGATTCGTGCATCAACAAAAGGGTGGCGTTCATATATTGAAGAGTTCAGAGGTTCTGAAGCGGTAGAAGGTTTCTGTTGTGAGTTTATCTACGGGGATTGTAGAGTCTAGGGACAAAGATTTTGTACTAGATCTAAAACTTCTCTTTACTATAGTTGATTGCTTTTCAGGAAGGTTTCCCCCCAGGTTTTTTACTATGAAACTGGTTGGTTTCATTGGTTTTCCTAAGTCATCATATCTTGTCTTATTTTTTTTTTTTTTCCGCTGCATGATTTTGACATGATATTGATGTTTGTGTGTTTTAACAAGTTTTAATTAATAATAAATCTAATTAACAACTTGGGTTTAAAACTTGTTAATTCTATCAACTGGGGTTTAAATTTCCTAACAGAAACTTCTAGTCGTGAAAAACACTTAGACAAATTTTTCAAAATTTGTGTCTCTAAGGTGTTTGGTGACTTGTTCACTACTCAGCTCAGTCGCGAAAAACGCATATTTTGCGTTTAAGGATAGTTTTTTAAACTTTTCAATTTTCCCTCAAACATTTTTTACTGTTCATTGTCTTGTTCGTTCAAGACTCTCACAAACTCACCGTGTTTCACTTAGTAATCCACCATTTTCATCATTTTCTCAACTTCAATCTTCAAGAAAAGGTATGGGTTTTCCTATTTTCTCTAAGTATTTCATGATTATAACCTTGATTTTTTGGATTTGATATCTGTGATGATTCGAATATGGGTTGGGTTCATTTTGATGAGTGATTAAATGGGTTTTGTTGATATGGATTGTATGATGCTTATTTCACATGCTCTCATTATTGATTCTCATTTTTAAGCATAACCCTTGATCTAAGGTGTGCTGTGCATATCATACCCATTGTAAAATGTCTTGTAGACATTTACTTGATTTTGAGGGATTTTGTGTTATACACTGTTTGGGAGATATCTCTGGTACACATTAATTGGTATTTGCATCACTAGTTGAGTGTTTATACACTTTGTCCTAGGTTGTTCATGGAATGCTTTAAGCACACACTCACATTTAAAAGTTTGTGATAAAACTCTACTGTGTTTTGTTGTAGTGTGTTCTCTCATGACAAGCTGTGTCTGAACTATGTTGTAGACTAAATTTAACTCTTTGCCCTTTTTAAGTGCTACTAACTTGGTATGAATTCGTGTTGTTATCATATGTGTACTCTTTTTTTGTGGTCTTTGCTGCTATAGTTTTCCTACAAAGAAGAAGACCACTGCTAAGAAGGGTGACAAGAGGATGAAAATGGACAATACAAAATTTAGGTCTATCAAACATTTTGAGAGATACACTCAATTCTACTTGAAGGCACCCATCATCCAAGAAAGATTTGTGGATTTGGTTGATTTAAAGGACACTTTCATTCCCAGTTGTTTTCAGGACAGAGGCTGGGATAAGCTACTAAGTGATTTGCCTAGGGTACGTGAACCTTTGATTAGAGAATTCTATGCTAATGTTGTTTTAAGAAAGGATGAGATCAACTGTTGGACACGAGGACATGAATTCAACATAGATCTGGATGATATTGATGAGGTGCTGGGTTTTGAGGACTTGGACCATGATTTCACACACTACAAGGATCGGATGCTCTCCATAGAAACTATCCAATCTCATATTGATGGAATTAGAGAAGGGAGATGCCTCAATACTACTGCTTTTCCAACTGACATGAGATGTCTTACAGTGATCATGATGTTCAACTTGTACCCGGTGAAGAAGATGACCACCATTAATAATGCTAGAGGCATTTTCCTCATGGAGCTCGAGGAGAGAACTTACATTGATATAAGTGCTCATATCTTCTTCATTATTGCTGATGAGACAAGAACCACTTCAAGGCTAAAGCTGATTTTTCTTAGTCTACTTATGAGGCTTTTTAGAGCAAAAGGTGTGGAAATTTCTCAAGACATCAATCTCATGCCTACTCTCTTAGCCATTAATACTCTAACTATTACACGAATAAGAGTTTGTTTTCCGGGTGATGAAGAGGAGGGTGCTCAAGAAGAAGTAGAACCAATGGTCGCTAAGATAGAAGCTGAAGGACAACCATCAAGTTTAAGAGGCCGTGGCAAAAGGAGCAGAGCTTCATCATCCTCTACAGTACCTTTAGATGCACTCCAGATCATCCTTGAAAGGATTGATGGACTCCGAGATGTCCAGAATGAGCAATCTGACAAGCTGGCTGCTATCCAAGAGCAGATGAACCTACTTTCAACAAAGTTTGACAGTTTTACCACCCAACAATAGCCCTTTGGCCATTTCGGTCAAAAAGGGGGAGAATTTTGGAGAAGAAAAAGGGGTAGCTCTTGAGGGGGAGCACCATTTTGAGGGGGAGCAAAGCTAAAAACTTATTTTAAGCACTTTAGTTTATGTTTTCTATAGTTCTTGCTATTATGTTGTGGATATTTTTTTGGTTTGCTTAGTACTATGCTAAATACTTTGGTAAATATTTTGGTAAAAACTCATGGTTGTTTGGTACTTTGGTTTATTTGTTCAAGTCTTTATTCAGTACTTTTTGTGTTTTGTACCCATGCTTTGTAGCCTAGTACTTGTTATTAAATGTTATGCATTTTCTTTAAGTACTTCACTCTTGTGCCCTGTGTTGGATTCTATATCCTTAATACAAATACCTTGTGTTGTTGTATTGGTTGAATGTTGGAAATGCAAATGATACTTTGCATTAAGCTTATTAGCTTGCATGTTCGGATGTTCATTCCTTGTGTGAATGAGCATTGTGTTCATTCCTTGTGTAAATGAACATTGTGGTCACTATTTATAGTGATTGTTCATTTTTGGTCAAGTCTTACTTTATTGCTTTAATCTATATTTCTTGATCGCATTGTGCTTGCTCCATATGCATTACAAGTTTTCTGCATACAATGATCATATTGTGTTTTTGTTTTTCAGGAGATACTTGTTCTTATGGTTCAAGAGTTACACAGATTCTAGAGTTAGGTGTGAGTGAGTTTTGTTCAACTGTTCCCAACTCACATGTTAAGTCTAGATTTTGTTTTAGGGTTTTGTCACGAAATAGCCAAAGGAAGAGATTGTAAGGTTGAATTTAATCAACCATTTTGTTGGCTTTATTCTGTGCAAATTTCCTTGTAATTCAACATTTAGAAATCTTATATTTAGGTGGGATCATGTAAGGGTAGTGTGTGAGAGAGTATAAAGTGTTAGGACATATGTGTTTACATGTTAGGAACATATGTCACATTTTATGTAAATTGGCTAATCCTTTGACAAAACGCACTCTACTTGTAATTGGGTAGTTCTAGGTGTATTTAATACTTCAAGAAACTATGTTTCAAGATCAAGTGTTGAAGTCATCAAGTCTGTCCAAGAAAAAGCAAGTTGAAGTGCAGAATTTTTAAAGCTCAACACCTTCTCGACACCTACCTCGACACCTGCTAGCTGTCGAGATTTACAAAAGTCAGAATTCTAATCTGATTTTCTTGGGATCCGTGAATGTGTTTTTGGGCCTTCTTTTCTTCTAACCCTAAACATATTTAAGGAGTGTTTTAAGAGCCGTCAACATAGACACAAGTTGCAGAAGCATTGAGCAATCCTTGTTCAAGCAAATTGTGCTCTAAGACGAAGTTCTTAACCTAGATCATCTTCTTCAAGAAGTTGCTGTGTATTGTGCACCTTAGGGTTTTGTGACCAAGCATCTTCCTGATCTTCATGCATAGGATGATCTGAAGAACTCTGCAGCCAACCTCTCATTCTAAAGTTGGTGTTTAAAGTCGCGTACTGGGATCCGCGCATCTGGTTAGTCACGTACTTGGGAGCCATGCATCAAAAGGGGGAACTGTCACTACAGATCAAGTCCGATTGGGTATTGGGGTAAGAGTTCAACTGTAGGTTGATAAGGTACTTGGGATTCCTTATTTGTAACTGCTTGATTTGATAATAGTGGAGTTTCGGGAGTGGTGACCTGAAAATCACCCAGTGGGGTTTTTGCCGTTAGGGTTTTTCCCCATTCGTGAACAAATCACCGTGTCTTTTATTTTCCGCTGCATATTTAGTTATTCGGTGATTTGTTTGTGCTGCCACGTATTTGCATGTTAAATTGATTAATTAATAACTTGGCTAAATTAATTAATTAGTTTAAATCACAAGGGGTCATTCAGTTTGTGGCCTATCATAAAGAAAAGCTCAAAAGTGTGCACTCAGCAGGGCCTCGTGATTGGATCTTGCGATTGGCTCACGGCTAGCAAGTCGTCAAAGGAGGCACACGTGTGAAACATGCAGAGGAGTCGAAGAGTCACGCTAGCTGGAGCACTACAAGACAAAACTTCTAGTCTGGCCAGGCCGTTAGCTCGTGACTCAGTCAAGTCGTGAGGCCATGTCGCTAGATCACTCTGTTTGGGAAAAACTGACCTTTCGCATTCCAAACACACACCAGTATAAATATCCCTTATACCCACATATTGTAAAGAGCTTCCAGAGATGATTTTGACAAAGAAACCCTAAAGAAAAACAAGATTGACTCATCCACAATCATCATCCTTTGATTCTCCAAATTCCTCTACTCTCAACCTCTCTATTGTTACATCCTTGAGAGGTACATTTAGCCAAATCCTTTTCTCACCATACCTATATCTACGAGAAGGCTATTTGGTGCTTGGGAAGTAGTTAGGAAGGGACCAATTGATATTGGTTTATGCTATGGGCTATAGCGGAATCCAGTAAGCTAGAGAAGACAAAGGTTCGGCGTAACCTTGTTGGAGCAAGAAGCTTGGAAGGCTTAGGTACACTGGGTAGATTAGGCTTGAAGGGTCTTCTACTATTCATGTATCCCAATTTCATTCTCTAATGGAGAGGTTTTACGTTGAGAACTTCAGTTTCCTCTTTGATAACACATTGCTGTGTTGTCTTTGTGTTTGCATCTCTCTTCCCTTAATCTTTGCCATTTAATTTCTGCTATGGTTGTAATTTTATTTGGTTTAGATTGTTTTATCAATTCTATTTTAGCTTATCTTCATATTTCGCACATACATTGTTTGATAATAAGCTTGAATTGGTAATTTGTAATTTGGGGGTCTAAACATTCAAGGTGTTTTACACATTATTTAAACATTCAGTAACCAACCTTTTGGGCTCTATATCTTTGCCATCATCTATAGTATGAACACACCTTGAAGGACCCTTTCTAGTCATAATTTCCAACAAAACAATCCCATAACTAAAAATATCTACTTTGGAGGAGATAGGAAGATTAAAAACCCACTCTGGAGCTAGATAACCCCGGGTTCCTCTGATCTTTGAGAAGTTAGAATTATTAAAAAAAACTTCTGTTTTGTAGCTTTGATAGGCCAAAATATGCCACCTTTGGTCGATAATTAGAATCTAGTAGTATATTCTTTGGCTTTACATCACAGTGTAAAATCCAATCTAGGTAGTCCTCATGTAGATAAGCTGCTTTTGCAGTACCCACAGCAATTTCAAACCTTTTTTCTAGTCAAGTGAATTGGCTGAGAGGTTATCTGCTAAAGAACCATGCTTCATGTACTCGTACACCAAAATCCTGTGCTATCCCTCAGCGTAATAACCCCACATCTCTATTAAGTTCATGTGGTTAATCCTTCCAATGATGCTTACTTTTGCTAGAAATTCTCCTTCTTCTTGGTTGGCTTTGTTAAGACGTTTGATTGCTGCAACTCGCTTATTAGATAGCACACCTTTATATACAATGCTCCCCGCACCTCTTCCAATCTCTTCTTTAAAATCGTTTGTAGCCCTTTTTAGCGCTGCATAGGTAAATTTTCTAAAGGACAAAATTTAGCTACAAAATTGGTTGTAGTCTTAAGCTACAAACTCACTTAATAAAATAAATATTACTGCATATTTTGAAAATCTAACCGTTGAATTACATGTTCTTTACGCTCTTAATGCACGTATCAATTTTTGTGTCAATTGGATATCATTTACTATATAATCTATAATTTTATATTTTATACATAATTTTAAATTATAAAAACTTGCAATTTAAAAATTTATTGATGACATAGCTATTGATGTTTAATTTTCTTGAAATTTTGCAAACATGGAGGATATAAGAAGAAAATACAATCCAATGGTGGATTTGTCAAAATTCACCTCTAATAAAAAGATATTAAGTGAGTTTGTAGCCTAAGGCTACAATCGATTTTGTAGCTAAACTTTGTCCTTTTCTAAATCTAGTGGCAGCAATAACATAGCCTTGTCCAAATCTGAATTTTTCTGGGTTCTGATTAAGAGACACCACACCACAAAGATACAAATGATTTCAAGTCCAACTAGTCCACTAGCAAACCCAAGCATGAATTTCATTCTCCAGTTTTCACTGCTTTTTACATAAGTTCTATCCTGTTGTATTGTACCTTCACTTGAGCAATCCAAACCAAATTCCTCTATGCAAATGTTGTTAGAGATGTTGTTGCCTATTGGTAGTCTCAAATAGATATCTTCACCGAAATTCGGAGAACGATATCCATTGAGCAGTAATGTCTTAGGGTAACAATCTGAATAACCATAATCCACTCAAAAGCTGTACTGGAATACCTTGCAGATGCATAATTGCAAGCATAAGTCTCTACATTGATCAAAGGTGTAATTGGGGTAGAACCCATAATCGTACCCATAAAATTCAATATGAGATAGCAGCAGAAAGGTAGACTTATTGTTGTTGCAAGAGAAATCAAAGTCAGGTTCACACCCATAACCCTAATCAGTATGATTTTTCATCTTGTATCCTAGAAGACAAGAACATTTTCTACCAGAACCAACAACATAGCTGCACATACTGTTGGCCTCACAAACACCATGAATCTTGTAAGGTGTCTATATGGCTTGCCATGAAACAACCCATTTCTGACCCTCATCTTCCTAACTGTACAATCTAATATTACCATCGTAATCAAGTGTTAGTCTTCTATGAAGCACTAAACCATAGTCAGCTGACATAAAAGTGAAATCATCGAATGAACTAAAGTTGCCTAAAAAATTAAGCACTGCAGTTCTACTATTGTTATCTGAGAACCTATTAGCCCCCCAACTCAATAGCCATGGGTTGAACCAGTATATACTAGAAACCTCAGGACCATTATAAAGAAGGCGTTTTCCTTGTCAAAAGAAGCCCGTAAAAACCAGTGGAAGAGTTACTCTGGCTTCTTGAAGAGACAAGCTTTGTGTTTCTAGTGAGTAGTTGTTGAGGAATAAGGTATCTGTAGGGAAGTCAAAGCTTTGCCACAAAATAACATCTTTCAAATTACGTAAAACAAGATTACCAATGTTGGAGAGAGATAATTGTACTGAGGAGAGTGAGATAGTGTTTGTGGCCCAAAGAGTGAACTTACCGGCATCGGTTAAGATCAGATTGCCAGTTTTAAGGAGTGAGAGTTGTGAGCGCTTTCCATTGATTGGCTGGTCACGATTTGCCATCCATACTATGGTGCGTGAGTTGCTAAACCATATGGCGAAGCAAAAAGCATTATCACCCACGGAGTAAAAGCCAACAGAGAAAACACCATTCTGTGATATCAGAACATCTTTAGGTTTCTCCACGTTGAATGATGTGCCTTCACTTATAGCATCTAATGTTGAAGATTAAAGTGGGAAACGAAATGCCAAAGAGAGAAGAAGGAACAAAGCTGGCCAATCCATGATGTTCATGAAGATTAGACTTGGGCAACCAGTTTGTTACTATATTAAGAGCAATTATATCAGCTTGTGCATAAGATTTCATCTATTTTACACTTAAAACCTAATTTTTCTATTTTATACCATCACTTTTACAAAATATTCACATCAGTTTATCTATTTTACAAGATATTTCAATAAAATATTTATTCTTCTCAATTTTTTTATTATTTCTCTCAACTACCCCTTTACATACGCGCACGCTCTCTCCCCCTCTCGCTCTCTCTACCCATTTTTTCTGATTTGTTGCTCTCTCTCTCTCTTTCTATACCCATTTCTCTACCCATCTCCATCCATCTCTATACTCGATCAGATCTCCATCTCTATACCCTGTCAGACAGCTTCACTCCTCAAACAAGACCCAATCTCCAAACAAGCATCGATCTCCAGCAAGACCCATCTCTATACCCATCTCTATACCAACACAGATCAACTCTCCCTCTCGGTCTAATCCACACCCTCTCGGTCAGATCTCCCTAGCCCCGATCAGGCAAGACCCATCTTGGTCAAGCTCCAATCAAGCAAGACCCACGAGCTCTGATCGTTCCACAAGCACCGATCAAGACCCACGAGCTCCAGTCAAGCACTGATCAAGACCATGAGCTCTAGTCAAGCACCGATCGTTCCACCAGCACTGATCTGTCTCTCTATTGGTTTGTCCGTGTGGGTTTGTTTGTGTGTGGGTGTGTTTGTGTATCTCTGTGTTGATTTGTCTATGTGTATGTGTTTGTGCGTGAGTGTGTTTGTGCACATCTGAGGAAAAAGAAGATGAGAATAGGAGAAGCCACTGAGTTTGTTGTGCACAAAGAAGAGAGAGAAAAAAAAAAGGAGCGAACGTGAAATTAATAAAATAATAAATACACATGCTATAGTAATCGTGCATATATGCATGGTTACTGTAGCAATTGTGTATTTATACATAAGTTTACACCCACTGATGTGGGTGATTTTTTGCTCAAATTGTATAAAAGTAGTTAGTTTTTCCATTTTGCACATTTATGCATAAGCTAATGTAATTGCTCTAACTAGTCTGGACTGAATAATTGTGATTAAAAAAAAAAAAAACGGCTATTGTTTGGAGGCATGGAGCACACAAGATGATTGTGATATGTCAACCCTCTTCCTTGGATGATACCTATTTGGCTATTTGACTTCGATTCTAAGTTCACAGAATTGGATGCGATCTTCCGCCAATAAGATTGATTCAAGATATTTTATTCAGGTTTGGCCTTCTATAAAAACAAAAAATAAAATTCTGGTTTGATTCAATGATTCGAAACGAGATATAGACCTGCGATTATGACAACCACGCCAATGACCCAGTTCATCACGTTACATTAGCTATCATATTTCATACATAAATGTTGAAAGAACTTGACAAAAACATTCTAGGGTTCATGATCTTCTTAATTGGTCAAAAAGATGGAGACCATTGCAGTGGCTTATGCAATATAATTTATTATATACGAAAATAAATGTAAAATTTTTAGGTTAAATTTGTAAACAACCTACAAAAAGAATCAATTTAAGGCCTAATTAGTCAAAAGTGGACTGAATGGAGTGAAGTGGATTGATTAGACCAAATTGAATTGAAGTAGATCGAAATAGACCGAACGTGACTGAATAGGACTAAATAGACCAAATAGGACCGAATCAGACCTAAAGAGACTGAAGTAGACTGAATAAACTGCTGTAGACCAAATTGGACTGAAGTAGACCGGATATGATCAAATTGGACTGAATATGACTGAATAGACCATATTCGAGGAAAGTAGACCAAATTGGACATATTGGGATTGCAGTGGACTGAATTGAAACTGAAGTGGACCTAATGAGATTGAAGACTAAATTGGACCTACTGGGAACAAAGTGGACCGAATTAGACTAAATAAACCACTATGGACCAAATTGGACCTAATGAGACTAAAATTAACCGAAATGTTACACTAATGTAACTTAACAGGAGTAACAATAAAAGTGCTTAAACTTTTAAATATTATAGATTGCATGGAAATTCATATAATGCCCATCCTCTGAAAAGAACCTTTGTTTTAATTTTCTTTTATACGAACCTTTTGCTTTAATTTAATTAAAAAGAGTTATATATATGCTTTCGAAATTATTTAATTTCTTCTATATTGAGTTAAAAGCTTCCACTAAACTAATTTGGATACGTAAAACTGTCAAATCAAAACAAATGTTTTCAAGCCAATTTACAATTTTAATGAAACTTTCATAATCAAGAAAACATAATAAAATTTATTAGATAACATAATAAAATATAAAAGAGAGAGCTAAAAATATTGTTTTTTTCGATACAATTTTCATAAAATTTATATTTGATCCATCTTTTTTTTTTTTCAAAAATGGAAAAAATAATTATAAAAAGCATTACACTTTCTAGTCTTATTTTTTGGTACTAAGGAATCTGACATAGGTCATTACAGTTTTTTTTTAAGATGACACACAAAGTGGGATATATAGCAAGAAACTATTTGTCGCAAGCACGGCTAGAAAGAAAACAAATATCATTGTGCATCCTTGATGTGATAGTCACTCTACAAGTATAAATTTTTTATGGGTGAGGGGGTTGTTGAGGGGAAAATTTTTAATGTTCCCAAATAGAATATGGGGTAGCCAAGCCGAAACTCGACGATGGGCTCTTGAAATAATACCCAAAGGCTTTCAATGTCGTGTAAGCCCGCCCGAGTAAGAGATAGAGGCTGCAACCTGACAAGAAGACAACAACAAAGCACAATAAACATATTATTATTGTTAGTTTGTTATATTATTAATCATTTTTACAGCGTCATGGTTCAAATCAGTCCTCCAGCGATAAAGGTGAAATCACACTTAAAAGCCTAGAAGTTAATGATTAAATAAATTTATGAAGGTATTCAGTCCTGGGGGTCCTTGTGTGTCTAAATTGGGGGGATTTATAGTACTTTTAGCCATCATTACATCAATGTGAGAGAAAAATTCAATTGTTACAAATACATTATATCCTTCATCATAATAATAATAAATAAGGATTAAAAGCTTCATAGTTACAAATAAAAGAGGAAAAAATAGGATGGAATGAAGGGAGAGAGAGAGCATCCAACCGTGTGCATAAGTTGGTTAAGTTTGTCCCTTTTCATCATGCACTTAAATGACTTTCCCCATGTAATGCTCTTTTATTTTTTTTGTCAAACATGAGTGATATTATCTTTCATAAGAATAGCTTTAAATATTAGAAATGTATGTCTTTAATGAGAATGATTTTTAATATGAAGTCTTTGTGCCTTTTAAAAGAAAGACCTTAATATTAATGTTCATATGCCTTCCATGAGAAAGGGCTTTTGTAATGTGTTCTTGGAAGAATATTTGATATGTTTTTAAGATGTGTGGAGATGGTAAGAAACATATATGTGTATATGTATATATGTGTGTGTGTGTGTGTGTGTGTGTGTGTGTATTGTGAGATATGGTGTTTGTAATATGTATAGGAATTATATGTAGATACTTTATTGGACATGGATCTTGAAGATTTATGAGAAGTATGTATGGGTATTTTGTGAGGAATGTGTTTTGGGCAGTAAAAATGATGAAGTTTCAGAATAATGGAGTGTGGGAAAGATGAGTAATGGATAATGGTATGTTGTAACATGTGTGTTGTGTTGTTATTGTTAGGACATATGTGGTTCACATGCTAAGAACATATGTCATACTCATTTATGTAAATTGGCTAATCCTTTGACAAAACGCACTTTACTTGTAATTGGGTAGTTCTAGGTGTTTTTAATACTTCAAGAAATAAGGTTTCAAGATCAAGTGTTGAAGTCATCAAGTCTGTCCAAGAAAGAGCAAGCTGAAGTGCAAAGTTTTTAAAGCTCGACACCTGCTCAATAGCTACCTCGACACCTGCTATCTGTCGTGATTTAAAATTTCAGATTTCCAATCTGATTTTCTTGGGATCCGTGAATATGTTTTTGGGCCTTCTTTTCTTCTAACCCTAAACATATAAAAGGATTATTTTAAGAGCCGTCAACAGAGACACAAGTTACTAAAGCATTGAGCAATCCTTGTTCAAGCAAATTGTGATCAAAATCAAAGATGAAGTTCTTGACCTAGTTCATCTTCTCTGAAGAAGTTGCTGTGTATTTGCACCAAAGGGTTTTGTGACCAAGCATCTTCCTGATCTTTATCGCATAGGATGAACTGAAAAACTTTACAGCCAACCTCTCTTTCTAAAGTTGGTGTTTGAAGTTGCGTGCTGGGATTCGCGCATCTGGTTAGTCACGTACTTGAGAGCCGTGCATCAAAGGTGGAAACTGTCATTACAGATCAAGTCCAATTGGGTATTGGGGTAAGGGTTCAACTGTAGGTTGATAACGTACTTGGGATTCCTTTACTTGTAACTGCTTGATTTGATAATAGTGGAGTTTCGGGAGTGGTGACCTGAAAATCACCCGGTGGGGTTTTTGCCATTAGAGTTTTCCCCATTCGTGAACAAATCATCGTGTCATTTATTTTCCACTGCATTTTTAGTTATTCAGTGATTTGTTTGTGCTGCCACGCAATTGCATGATAAATAGATTAATTAATAACTTGGTTAATTTAATTAATTAATTTTATCACAAGGGGTCATTTAATTTGTGGCCTATCAGTTGTCTATGAAAAGAGACTTTGTAAGAGAAATGGGGAAGTAGGAAAGTGTGTATGTGGCAGCAAAAATGAGTGAAGTTTCAAAACCAGGGGGTGAGAGAGAGGGATGGATGGTGTGTTTAGTGTGTAGCTTGGTCCTCTTTATATAGAGCCAAGCATGTAACTAGATTTAGAACTAGTTGAATGAAAAATTAGCAAATAAGGAAAAATCTTTGACAAAGTAAATGGTTTTTTGTTTTTTAACCAAAAGAAGAAAGTTTGAGACTTTAATGTTAGTAACACAGCTAGATGATGTCATGAGGATGACATCCTTTGCTTGGAGGAAAATATTTGGCATTAAATTCATGGTTTGGCCAAAAAAGGTAAGATAAGCTTTATCCTATTTCTGGTGCCATAGCTGGAGCTACTGGAGAAAGTGTTGGAGCTGTTATAGCTTTTGTATAAGTTGTTTCTGCAGAAACTGTTTCTGCAAAAGCTTTCGCTGGAGCTGTTTACAGCTTCTGTTGGAGCTGCTGTTGCTATTTTTGGCTAAGTTTCTTCTTTTGAAAAATTATATGCTTAAGCCATATATAATTTTGGTAAGTAATAGACTAGTTTGTTGATTTTTGATAAAGTTTTAGAGATGTAATTATGGTCTTTTTGTATTTGAACCAAATCTTGAAGAGTAAAGATAGCATTTAATGCTAAATACGAGATACTAATAAATATTTAGCCATGTGCTTGGAATTGATTTATATGAAAATAATAATATAATTAATATGGAATGATATAATTATATTTTAAAACTTATATTATATGATGGACATTAATTTTGTAAAGAGTATGTGGAGTTTTATCATTTTAAGTGTTATGTGGTATAAGAAGCTTACCAAATGTTACCTATTGCACACTAACTCGTTAGAGTTCAGGGAATTGGGAAAGACATGCCAAGCAACATGCTTTCCTGTATCAACTTTGAACCACTGGAGTTTTACTAAATATACTTCTTGGCCCTCCAAACCACGACTCCCAAAATTCCCCCAATGAGACTCATGAGCTTGGATCATGAGCCAAAAATGAGATGATGTGCTATGAGCTTGAACTAAGGGCTTTGATGCCTTTTTTGTGTAAATATGGGCTTTTTTGGGCTTTAGAAGAAATTTTCCCAAAATCCATGATAGCGTTGACGTGGTGCAGGTCGCCAATGAAATGAAGCCGCGTGGTATAAAAAATTTGTCCTCAACAGGGGTAAATACCAGAGTTTAAGTCTCTAAAAAGAAGTTTTATACATATATATACTT
Organism: Quercus gilva; assembly: GCA_023621385.1. NCBI lineage: Eukaryota > Viridiplantae > Streptophyta > Magnoliopsida > Fagales > Fagaceae > Quercus > Quercus gilva. Next base: position 3,645,022 of record CM042474.1, on the reverse strand, counting down.
TGATTAGTTTAGAGTACTATCTTAAATAATAATAATAATAATAATAATAATAATAAAAAGGCCCAAATCATCTAAAGCAAGAACCCCAAATTGACCCCCAAAAAAAAATCCCAATCACGAGTAATTAGGACTCATGGAAATCCCAAAATTGATTCCCCAAAGCAATTCCTACCTTCTCACCTTGCAAGCGAAAAATTCCGAGCTGACAAAAATAAAAAATGAAAATAAAAACGTCTGAGAACCAATGATTCTCGTATCCACGTAGAGGAAGTTGCGAGCATTAATTGCTTTGATTTTGGGGAGATACGTTGAGTAAAACCAGGAAATTTAAATATTTTTGTTGCCTTTATCGTGTCTGGTTTATTGGAGTTGTTGTAACACTGAAAGTGTATTGGGTTTATAGTTGTTATTAGATTTATAAGAGTCCCCCTGTATTTCTGAATTGTGAAGACACAAAGAGACACTGAGGACCACACTTTGCATAATGTTTGTATTTTAATCACTATAAATAAAAGTTGTCAGCTTGCTGGAATCATAAATTATTGCAATTCTTAGAAGGTGGTACTTAGGTATTATATGACTTCAATTTGTCCATAATATTATATATATATATATATATATATATGATTTTGAGCACTTTCTGTGCACACTTTCTATGAATGTTAGCACTTGGTTAATGTATTAGCGTGACTTTACTATGAACATTTTATTGTACTTATACATGGTGATTGTATCTGTTAGTAGTTGATTTCATCTGTATATGTGTAATGGATATCAAAATTTTCATTTTTGGCGCTCATGATTGTATTATAGAGACTAGAGAGTGCTAATTATTAATAAATTTTCATGATTGTATTAGAGAGTGCTAATTATTATGAATTATTAATGGAATGTAACATATGCAGGCCTATATGAACTAGTATGGAGATAAAACCCTGTGTTTAGACTATCTACAGAATGATCGTTTGTACCATTTTTTTTTTTCTTTTCCCTTTCAAAAAATTAAATAGAGTAGAATTCTGTGCTTTTTTTTTTCTTTTTTTCCTTACCTAACTTTTGTACGTATTTGAATACGTGGTGTCTACGGAGTATACAAAAAATCAATAAAGGTGTCACTATTGAAGACATATTAGGCCATTACCACTAACAAATTAAAATCAATGAAGGTGTCACTAGGGGTGTCCACGGGTCGGGCCGGGTCGGTTTTTGAACCCAGCCCGAACCCGACCCGCCGGCGTCGGGTGGACAAAAGACTGACCCGAGACCGACCGCCGGCGTCAATCGGTCGGATCAGTTTTGGGTTTGGGTGGAGATCGAGTTTGTTCGGGTGGAGATCGGGTTGTCGCCGGAACTGCAAAATGTCGCCAGAATCTGTACATCATCGCCAGAATCTGCAAATCATCGCCGAAAAATGTAAAAAACTCACCATATCTGCATCAAAATAGCCGAAAAATGCACCAAAATCGCTGAAATCTGCTGGGAATGGCCGGATCTTGCTAAATCTCACCACATATGGTTGAGAACTCACTGGATCTCCTCGGATTTGAGTGTGATTTTGTCGGATTTTGATATAACTTTCGTCGGGTCAGGTGGCTTGGGTTTTGGAGAAGAAAACCCGCCACTCAACCCGCCGGCGTCGGGCCTTGGGCGCGGAAACCCGAAGCCGACTAACAGGAGCGTCGGTTCAAGCTGAACTCGAGTGAAGATCAGGCGGGTTGGTCGGTCTGGTAGGTCACGGGCAGGTCTGGACACCCCTAGGTGTCACTATCAACTGAGCACCTTCATAAGGTGGGTTAGGTTTGTGAGATGTTAACATATACAACTTACACAAATAAAATATTGTCCTAAAATCATGACAACTTTAATTGTGCCAATTAGGCTATTTTAAAAATAGTTTAGTAACTGGATGGTATTGTGGTTTCAAAAAAAAAAAAAAAAACTGGATGGTATTGTATATCTTTATAAGAAAAACCAAGTCTCTAATCCACTCCTCTCTAATCCAATTTTGGTCTGACAAGGAGAACAATTATTTTAATACGAGTTAATACTGGTGTATTATTTCAAAGTTACCACTATTTATATACTTCTATATATGTGTATTTATTTTGTATATATGTATGTATTTTTTTTAATGTTTATCAACATATAATTTAAAATCTTCATATTTTATAGGTCTACATATTAGGCCAAGTATATTAACTTAAATAACATGGTTTTTTTTTTTTTTTTTTGAATTTTCTCCCAAAAAAAAAAAAAAAAACATGTTTTAAAAATGCTTTTTATTGTACAGGCAAAACACAAAAAAATTCTATGATGATTCAACCATTTTTTAAAAAACCGAACTGGACCGGCCAATTCAACCTGGAACTGGACACCAATCCAGTCTGGTTAGCATTAAAAACCAAAAACCGAAAAAAATTGAAAACTGCCAGTTAAACCGAAAAAAACGGAAAAACCGGAAACTACTACGGTTAAACCAGTTCTTGAATCTGAAGAAGGATAAGAAGAAAAACTGGAATAAAATTGAACAAACTTCTTAGATTTGCACTAAAGTAAAATTGAGGAAAATTTGTGGTGAAAATAAAATAAAAGAAATACTTCTATTGGATGAAATGTATAAGAAATCCATGATTTGAGCTTTGACTGGAATAAAATGTAAAGAAAGACCATCAAAAACTTATCTTGAGAAAGAGAAAGACTTGAGATTTGAGAGGGAGCGACTGAGATGAAGTTTATTGCATTACCGAAAAAGTTTGGAAAGAAAACTGAGGATGAGTAAAATTTAAAAAGGAGTTAAAATCTGATTTGAGGCCTTAAGGTTGAGGGTAGGTGGTAATGTGTGGTTATAGATTAAAAAATTTAAATAAAAAAAATAAAAAATAAAAAAGAGAAGAAGAAGAAGAAGAAGAGTGAATGTGTGTGAGCAAGTGAGTCTGACAATTGCTATGAAAATATACTATGAAAGTAAAAAAGGTAATGAATGACTTGTTTAGTCATTCTTACCTTTTAACTTTGGTTTTCGGTTTTTTTTTTTTTTAAATAAATAGTTAAAAGTTGAAAGTTAAATATCAAACTATTATTTATATATTTCAGCAAATATATATATATATATATATGTATATATATATATATATACATATATATATATATATATATTATAAAATAACAAAGGATTTTTAGAGCTGAACTAGTCCTAAAAACAACACCTGAGGAAAAACCTACTTCAGACTGAGGAGGGAGCTGCCTTTTATAGGAGAAGGGAGCATCGGATCCTGCTAAAGAATGCTGGAATTACAGAAGGTAAGTTTGCTTTAACCTTAGGTGAAAATCATTTCAGCCGAAAGCAAACAGTAACTTCAAGATAATTTGTCGGGCACTTGTTTGTGAACAGTAACTGTTACTGTTCATGAATAGTGATTTGTCCCCTTGCTTTTCTGGCATACTATTCATCAATAGTGACTCTGACTGTGGATGAATAGTAGGCTATCTGGAATCTGCTGAGTGCGGGTACTATGCATGTACAGTGATCTGGACTGTAGATGAATAGTAGCCGGGCTAAGAAACTGTTTTGAATAATGATTGAGATTATCCGGAACACTTAGTCTTCGTCCAAGTTGTAACCATCATAGGGATCTTGTGAATCCTGGAATGGGTCAATTGGACTTCTTTTGACTGAAGCTGCAGATGAGGCAGGAGAAACTCTTTCTACTGACTCTAACTTCTCTGCTTGAATCTGCAATTGCTTGGCAAGATCTTTTAGTTCTTTACTAGATTTTCCGGCGATCTGGACGGAGTCTAGGCTAGACTGAGACGTTGTATTGTAAGGAATTGCTCTTGGAACTGGAGGAGGGAACTCCTTGTGTATTTGGGTGATGACAGTTTGAATTCTAAAAGTGTCCCACCATTTAACCGAGAATTCCCTATCCAAAAGATTGGAGTTTATCTGATAATTCCACATGCTTATCCAGTGAATCCTGTACTTGATGGTCATGTGTAGGATGGCTGGAAACTGGGAATTATGGCTTGAAGGTTGATGCCTGGAGCTAAAATACCTGAGAGCATCCTGTAGGGGTTCTGGGAAAATTTGTGGAATTAAGCCAAACATTTCCCCACCACTTTAGGAACCATGAGGGTATTGAGCTGCAGAACTTTTTGTCGAACATGATGAACCATGAATGATCAAAGTTCTTGTTCTGGTAAAATAAGACTTTTTCAAAGGCGTCCATATAATCATAGTAACTGTAATGGAAGCTTGCATCCTTGTGGAATTTGAGCAAAGAGGGATGCTGTCCCCATTCTTTGCAACTGACAAAACCTGTGAAGATGAACTTGTGGTAAAGTACTTCAGAAGGGTTTGTTTTGTTCAAAATGTTTTCTATTCGAGCAGAATCTTCATGGATGAGTATGCTCTTATAGAATTTGATGTTCTTTTCTGGGTGCTTTGGGAGGAAGTGATATCCTAAGGGTAAAACTTCCATGGCTAAAGCTAAAGGATCTGTTATATGATGGGGTTCAATATAAGAGATGTGTTGGACAAAAGGTTTCCTGATGTAGGAGGAGGTTCCTTTTCTGGAGGAAAGCTTTTGGGGTACAATGGGGCCAAAAGGTTCATCAACTGTGTAAGGGGTGATTGCCCTAGGAGGAGGAGCTGCTAAGGCTGAGCTGTAGCTGGGTTGGCCATATGACGGTCTCTGGTAGTTTGGTTTTGGGATTGTGGAAACCACATACCTATTGGCTAGGGATGAGGGTGAAAGGGGAACTAGCTGGTGACCAGGAGGGTTCTTTGCCTGACTGGTACTGGAGGTGGTTTGTGGTTTAGGTAGCTTTGGGGGTTAGGGTTGAACGGGTCTTTTCCCGGACATCTTGGTTTGGACTCTGCAAAAATTCACGTGTTAGGAAATCAAGGATACTGTTTTGAGTTCCTTGGATGAATTCAATGTCAAAGTCAAAAATTGAAAGAATGGCTTGCCATCTAGCAAAAATCTGTTTTGATGCAATGTTTTGAACATCTTTTTCTAAAACATGTTTTGCAAATTTACAATCAATTTTTAATAAAAACTTTTGATTCAAAAGATCACTTTGAAATTTTGAAATGCATAGTACTATAGATAATATTTCTTTCTTTATAGTACTATAATTAATCTGTGTGGGAGTCCAAATTCCTAAATGGTAACAGACAATTTGTTCAGGGGAAGTTGGGCTAGCACGTTGGAGGAGAATGCCGCCATAACCTATGTTAGAGGCATCAGTTTGGACAATCTCGAAGGAATTATCTGAAGGAATTCCTAAACAGGGGAGTGTCCTAACATGTCTTTTGATTTTTTGGACAACTGAAGTATGAGCAGGGGTCCAAGGGGATGGATTGGTGTGAAGTCTATCAAAAAGAAGTTTGCACTGAGGCCTAAGATTTTGATAGAAGTCAGACACATAATTGAGAGATCCTAGAAACCTTTGTAACTGAGTTTTATCTAGAATTTCATCTAGAAACTTTTCTACAAACTGGATGGACCTATCTATGTGTTTGATAACACCATGGTGGATATCAAAACCTAGGAACCTTATACGAGTTTGGAAAAGTTTGATCTTTGGGGCTGAAACAACAAGACCATTGAGCTTGATTGTATGGAGGAAAGCTCTTAGGTGTTTCCAGTGTCGGTTCAGGGATTCTGAGAAAATGAGGACATCATCGATGTACACAATGGCATGACTAGAGAATGGATTGAAAATCTCATCCATGATGTTTTGGAATTCAGAAGGTACATTTTTGAGACCAAAGGGCATGACGTTCCATTCATAATGACCAAAGGGTGTGGTAAAGGCTGTCTTATACCTATCAGACTCTGTGATTTGTATTTGCCAAAACCCACTCTTCATATCAAACTTACTGAAAACTACTGCCTTACTAAGCCTGTTGACTAAGTCTCTTTTGTTGGGAATTGGGTACCTTACCCATTCTAAGACTTTGTTAAGGGGCTTGTAATTGATGACTAACCTAGGGACACCTCTTTCTATCTCAGCGTTTTTCTGGACATAAAAGGCTGGACAAGACCATGGTGATCTAGATTTTCTGATTATTCCTTTCCTAAGGAGATCCTCTATTTCTGCCCTACAAGTATCCATGAGTTCTTGGTTCATTTGGATAGGTCGAGCTTTGGTAGGGATGTCTTTTTCTTTGAAATCTTTGACATAGGGAAGGGTTACTTCATGCTTCTTTCTATGCCAAAAAGCTGTGGGTAGATCAGAGTAGACTTCCTACTTAAGTTTTTCTTCAAACTTGCTGATCTCTGTTTGGATATTTTTACAAACTAGTTGTTCCTCAACTTGTTTATGCTTAAGATCATCTTTAAGGTACTTAAGATGCTGAGTCTTGGTAGAAAGTAGGTTAAGGTTCTTGGAGATAGCAATTTCCTGGAGAGTACTAATATCTCTAGGTTCTGGACTCCTAAGAAACTTAAACTTGACTGGCTGGCCAAAGGGATGGGTAGTGATACCTTCACTATCCGTGGTGAAAGGATACAACAGACACATGAAAGGGTTTCCTAAGATAACCTCATCTGTCATATTTTTGACTAGGACAAATGTGGTTTTGAAACACGTATTATCCTGGCAAACATGAGCTTTGGGAATTTTGAATTCAATCTGCATTTTTTCTCCACTTGCAGAAGTTAACCTTTCTTTGGTCTTTCTGAAGTACTTAGAGGGAATGATTCCTTCTTGAATGCAGTTGAGATCAGCACCTGAATCTATTAAGGCAATAACCTCAAATTCAAAATCTCTGCTGATGACAATCCTGACTTTGGAGTGCCATTTCTGGAAGTTAATCCTATTGATGGTTACTAAGAACTTGTTATAAGACTGCTGTTCTTGAACCATATTTGCAGTAGGGTTAACTGTTTCTTCAACTTCTTCTACTTCTACATCAGAAGGGTTCTGTAATGAGGTTCCTTCCTCATTGCCTTGATGAGAAGCATTCTCCAAATTTCTAACTCTTTGATCAAGGAGATTCTGATCAACCCTAAGGATGGTTAGTTCACTCTTAAGGGTTCTAACCTCAGACTTGGTTTCCTTGATTTCCTTTTGAAGGTCGCTAACTGTAACTTCCTTCTTGGATTTGGTAAACCTATTGTAGATTTTCTCCAAATCAACTTTGGGTTCCTGAAGCTTAGGTTTAGGATCACTGGATTCCTTAACTAAGGTTCTTCTAAATTCTGTAAGCTTCTAAGCTTTGACTACTGGGTCTTCGATCTGTTCTGTGAGATCTAAGAGGAGCTCTTCTTGCTTAGAGGGAACATTGAGAGTTTTGTTTCTACAACAACTATCCATACATGGAATGGGTTCATCCGGGCCACTAGAGGAACTAGAGGATGCTCTAGAGGGTTCAGAGGATGACTGGTAGATCTGTTGGATCTCCGTGGAGTTGTCACTATCTGAGTGATCAAGTTCAAGGAGCTGAAAGATCTCTTGCTTACTGGCTTGGTCACTAATGAGGGTATTGATAAGGGATTTGGCCTTAGCTTTACACTCTTTATTGAAATGACCTCTCTTTCCACAGTTGAAGCATTTTCCTGATGCTTTGGAAATTGGTTTTCCTGTGGACTTGGATTTTCCTTTCTTATAGAAATTGTCCTTACTGAACTTCTGTTTTCTATAATACTTGGATGAAGTCTTCTTCTTGTGAAACTTCTCAGAGGAATCTTTACTTTGGTATTTGGATTTTCTCTTGGGGATGACAGAAGGTAAGCCATACTGTGTACAGAAGTTTCCTACTTCGTACTTGGCTTTGCCTTTGCTGGCTTTGCTCTGGATTTTGAGATCTCTGCACATCTTCATTCCTTCACTCCGAATGGTGCTAGAGATGTCTCCATAGGTTAGGTTATCATAATCTATGACACCTAAGGGGTTACACAGGGTTTCTTTAACCTTTTCTCCAAAAAGGGTAGGTAAACCATTGATGAACTTCTCCTTCCAAAATGGAGAGTTACAATCACTTCTGTGCATGACTCTGGTGGTGAACACATCTTCATACCACCTGAAGTCTCCAAGGGTTTTGCATCTAAGGTTACTCAACTGGTCGTAAATCCTAGATGTAATGTTGCTGGGTTTTCCTACGAAGTGTTTCATGATCATATAAATCAGGGTATTAACTCCGTCAGGGATACCTCTTCCTAGAATGGTGTTGAAGATGGGGAGTCCTTCCTCATCTTTCTGGACAGCATGTTTGATGTCTTCCTTAGACTCTTTTGTAAGGCAATTGTTCCACCATTGCAGAAGTTTTCCTGTAAATCCTAAAGACATGAGCTCTATGACGTCAGCATGGGATTGTCCTTCACTGATGTAGTTATTGGCTACCATTGTCATATGCTGGATCTTATTAAGGATTTCCTGTTCTGACAAACCATCTATGTTCCATTCATAGAGTTTACCAGAAGAGACTGAGAATTGGTTGCTAACATTCCTTTCTTCATACTGAAGGTCAACAGGGGTAGGCTTGGGATACCAATTCTTGGTTAAACTTGTCGGGGTTATTCTAGGGTGAAGCAACTTGTTCACTTGTAAACCCTTAAACTGGTTTTCTAAATGTTCTATCTCCTTTTCATTTTCTGAAGAGGTTCTGCTAGAACTGCTAGATACTGTGTGGATGTCTAAGACACTAAGTTTGGGGGTTTCCTTAGGAGAAGGGGAAACTGGTTTCTGCAAAACTGGTTTCTTCTTCGTGCTAAGTTCCTTAAGCTTTTGTTCTACAACTTCTAAGGCTGTTTGATCCTTAGGTTTGTCTAAGACAACTAAACGGGTGTCAACTGGGGTTGAAGTAGTAACTGGTGAAGGGGTGACTGGTTCCTTCTTCACGAGTTCTTCAAGCTTTTGGTTGACTATTTCTAAGGCTGTTTGGTCCTTAGATCTAAGGCTGGGCTGCCTATTTGTAGAGAGCTTGACTAAAGGCTTTTCTAGGGTTTTGACAGGTTTGCTAGGGCTTCCTGGTTGGAGGATGACCTTATTATCAATTCTGTCTTCTATCCTATCAAGCTGTTTTCCTATAACTCCTAAACACTGGTTGGTGTAGTTGTTCTGCTCTGAACCTTCTTGACAACCTGTTCTTCAGGGCTGGTTTGGGTCTTGAAGGGTGAGGCAACTAAATCACTTCCACCGTGTTTAAAGACTATAGCTTCCTAGGGTGGATAGTGAGATCTAACAACCTCTGGGGGTTTGGTAGAGCTACTGGATGGATCTTTGGGATCTTTGGTTGGGAGTTTGGTCCAATTGGTTTTGGTAACAACACAAGACTGTTTGTGCCATTCAAAGTGGTTCTCAAAATATTCAAAGAAAGGGACATTACTGGATATCTCTTTCATGAAGATTTTCCAACTTTCCAAAACTTCTTTCTTTTGGTCCAAAGTATGGTTGGCTCTATAGGCTTCTCTTTTGAGTTTGTTTTCCTCTTATTCAAACTCTTTGCCTAGGGTAACTAGATCCGGGGTGAACTCTTTTCTAATGGTCATGAGCTGGTGATCTATTTCAGGTTCTGGCTAAAAAAGATCTTGAGGGTCATGATCATAAGGGTTCAACATATCTGTACCTGTGGGTGAGGGGTGTTTTTGACTATTGTTGTCGTCATTCTGATCAACAACTGAGTCTTGCTTGGCTGTGTAGCAGGGTGTGCTAACCTGGGATTTAGTCTGGACACCTTGGAGTTCTAATCCTAAATCTCTTCTAGATCTGGGAAAAGGTGCAAGGGGTCTGGACGAGCTACACTGTGATGCAGGTCTATCTCTAAGAGGGATAGGTGACTGCCTAATGGGTTGGCGTAGATCAAATGGAGATCTAAACCTAGATTCATCAAAATCTAATGGTGAATCTACTGGTAATCTAAACCTAGACTGGTCAAAACTCATTCTAACCGTACCATCGGCTAATTGTTGGACAAAGTCTAAGTCTCTATTATGGGTTGGGTTTTGGTTCTGTAAATGATGATTCTCATTTTCCAAAAGCCAATTATCAGGAAAGGTGACATCAGTCCATTTCAGGGTCTTGGGAACCTGAATCTTAGAACTAGGGTCAGCTGTCTGGATAAGAGTGGTTTCTCCTATCTGTTTGTGGTTAAGTGCTTGAACATTCAAGTTCGTCCTGATGCACTTATAGTAGATCCTGTATATCAAAGCTATTTGGTAAACTCCTTTGACTAAAAGGGTACCATGGGTTTTGATATTGAGGGTGAGGGCTTTCATGATATGCGGGTCATGTAAGCAAACTGTGAAATTGGAGAAACAGTCAAAATGAACTGGTCCACCACCAAGGCTGGATTGGATGGTTCCTAAGAGACTATCACTGAATCTGATGTGTCTAGTGTCTCTAAGGGCCATGAGAATGGAACAATTTAGTCATTCTCTGATCAAAGGTTTGACTCCAATCTGGACTAAACCTATGTGCAGGTAGTTGTGTCCTGCTTTCTTGTGTGCTTTCAAAGTTTTGGAAGATAACAAATAGCAAGTCTCGTACTCTTTGTTAATTCCATAAACTTGTTCTAAGGTCTTAACATGGTAATCTGTCTTAAACATCTTGCTTAAGGACCATGAAGACTTATAGATCTTGTTGGTGGGGAACTTAGGGATATTCCAATCTCCTAATTTTAGATCTAGGTCTGATAACTCTAATTCTTCAGAATTGAGAATTCCACTTTCTTGAGGAATCTCAGGGAGGGATGATCTTTGGCTGCTGGTAGAGTTACTCCTGAACAACCTATTCATCATCTTTGATTAAAAGCCTAGTTAAACAACTATAACCTTAATACCTTTAACTCCTAACTTCTGGATTTATCCTTCGGTCTACAACAGAGTGAAACAACAAGACAACTACCTCTCTGTGCACACGCTAACCTCTTAACGCCACAATCTTCTCCAGTGAGGGACCACCCTAAACGCCTTCCACACGGCTAACACAGACTGACCAACACAGAACAGGAGCTGAACAGTGGTTTTACTGGGTTACCAAACAACACAGATCTGGTCTTACAAGTCTCAACAGTACACATCTGCAACAGATTTTCTGGATAAACACAAAAACAAGAAGAAGCAAGTATCTGGGAGATAATTGAACAACAGGGACAAATAAACACAGAATGATAAACAGAGGGTTAGAAGGAGGCTCAGCCTACCATAGAAAGATAATCACAGGTGAGAAGAAAGAATGAATGAATGAGAGTGTTATCAGAAAATAGATGTAAAACATAATCAAATGATATTATTTATAATATATATATATATATATAGAGTTGGGTTCAAGTTACACCTAGTGTAACTCTAAGTAATGTTACACCACCCAATAACTTATTATTGAATTAATATTTTAAAAATCCAACCGTTGAATTACATGTTTAATATGTTCTTAACATGCATGTCAATTTTCATATCAATCAGATGTTATTTACCATTGGATCCATAAACTCATCTTTTATGTTTTATTTTAAACTATAAAAATTTGAATTTTAACAATTGATTGATGACATGAATATTAATTTTTGATCACTTTAAAATTTTGCAAGCATAAAGAATATACAATGATAATGTAATCTAACGGTGGATTTGTCAATATTTGCATCTAATTAAAAAATATTGAGTGGTGTAACTTGAATCCAACTCATATATATATATATATATATGAAACTTAAATAGCAAATTATACTTTTTCCACCATTATTAATTAGAAAAAAAATGAAGAATAAAGAAAATATTTTATTTTTTAAAATATTTTCTTAATATGATTTATGAAAAATAAAAATTCACATAATTTTTTTTAATATTTTAAATTAAATTATTTATGACATCATCGGTTCGACCATTAGTTCGATCTCGGTCGGATCATAAAATCAGTAATCAGTCCCTTTACCGGTTCTTTGACCGTACCGATTTTTAAAACCATGCTTTTATCACTTTAAATAAGCCCCTTTATTCACCCCCACCCCCCCCCCCCCCCCCCAAAAAAAAAAACCCTCTTTTAATGAAAAAGGAGAAAAATCAGAACTACGCTGAAAATGAGAGAACCAAGTACACCGTGCCATGATTACTAGCGATCATTTTCATAGCAAAGAAGCATATCAACAACTTGGTTCATAGCGGGTCTTGCATCTTTATCTTCCTTTACACATTGCAAAGCCATTTCAACCAAGATCTCCATCTTACCCATAGCATATATCCCTTCCATTGTGGGGTCTATGATATCTTCAATCCATGAGGTGGTTGCAACCTCTCCATTCTTTTTCTCCCTAACTCATGTAACCAACCTTTCGTGCTCTATCTCCACGCCTTCAATTATATCATGGAAACTCCTTGTCGGACCCTTTCCGATCACCATCTCCAACACAACAATTCCATAGCTATAAATATCCACTTTGGAGGTAATAAGAAGATTAAAAATCCACTTTGAAGCCATGTAACCTCGAATTCCTCTTATTTTTTAGAATGTTGTGTTGGGGACATATTTTTATGTAATTGGCATATCCTTTGACAAAACGCACTTTACTTGTATTTGGGTAAATCTAAGTAGGTTCAAGATGATCATTACAAGTGGTTAAATTGAAGACATGAAGACTACTCAAGAACTGCTCAAGAAAAGTGCAAATCTGCAGATCTCGATACCTGCTCGATAGAATCTCGATCTGTCGAGATTCATTAAAGCTCGATAGATTCCTCGATCGATCGAGCTTACGGGTTTTCAGATTATAGCCAGCAATGTTTTATTCTAAAAGGCTATTTGTTTTTGGGTTTGTATAATCCTTATTGGACAAGGAAAAGCCCAAGGTTTGTATAAACCTATTTGGAATAGGAGAGCCCATTAAGCTCCTATTTAAAGGAGGTGGAAAAAGAAAAACCTAACCCTAGAGAGCTTCATAAGGTTTTCTTTTTGAAACCCTAGCTTCCTTCTACAGATGAAAGAGTTCTTACTGCGTTTCTTGTACGCCTTTGGGTTCTGTAACCAAGCAAAGTCTCTTGCACCAACATTGAAGATCTTATTGGTGTTTCTATGTGAAGCTGCTGCAAATCAACTACAACAATCAGAGGGTTGTTGTGGAGTTAGTCACGTACTTGGATTCGTGCAAAGGAGTAAGCCGCGTACTGGGATTTGCGCATCAAATTGGTTAGTCACGTACTTGGGAGCCGTGCATCAAAAGGGGAAATTGTCACTACAGATCAAGTCCGATTGGGTATTGGGGTAGGAGTTCAACTGTAGGTTGGTAAGGTACTTGCGATTCCTTATTTGTAACTGCTTGATTTGATAATAGTGGAGTTTCGGGAGTGGTGACCTGAAAATCACCCGGTGGGGTTTTTGCCGTTAGGGTTTTTCCCCATTCGTGAACAAATCACCGTGTCATTTATTTTCCGCTGCATATTTAGTTATTCGGTGATTTGTTTGTGCTGCCACGTATTTGCATGTTAAATTGATTAATTAATAACTTGGCTAAATTAATTAATTAGTTTAAATCACAATGGGTCATTCAGTTTGTGGCCCAACATGTTGAATTGACACCTCTATTTTGTAGTTTAGGCAAACCAAAATCTGCCACCTTTGGATGATAATTAGAATCTAGAAGTATGTTTTGAGGTTTTACATCACAATGTAAAACCCCACTCCAAGCAATCTTCATGCAAATAAGCTAAGCCTTTTTGCAGTGCCTTGAGCAATTTCAAACCTTTTCTCCCAATCAAGTGTGCCGACCAAGAGGTTTTCTGCTAAAGAACCATGCTCCATGTACTCATACACCAGAATCCTATGCTTTCCGTTAGCACAATAACCCCACATCTCTATTAAGTTCATGTGGTTAATCCTTCCAATGATGCTTACTTCGGCTAAAAATTCACCTTCTCCTTGGTTGGTTTCATTGAGACGCTTGATTGCTGCAACTCGCTTATTAGACGATACTCCTTTGTATACAGCTCCCCACGCACCTCTTCCAATCTCTTCAGTAAAATCCTTTGTAGCCCTTTTTAGCTCAGCATGGGTAAATTTTTTGAATCCTGTGGCAGCAATAACATAGCCTTGCTTGCCTGCACCTGAACTTTTCCAGGTTTTGATCAAAAGACATCACACCACAAGGATACATATAACTTCAAGTCCTCCCACTCCACAGGCAAACCAGAGCATGAATTTCACTGTCCCATTTACACGGTTTTTACATACTTTCTAGCCAACTCTATCATACCTTCATTTGAGCAAACTAAACTGAATTGTTCTGCATGATTGACGTATGAATCATAATTGCTTTTTGGCAGTCTCAAATAGAGGTCTCCTATGAAATCTGAAGAATGATACCCATTCAACAATAATGTTTTAGGGTAACAATTCCAAAAGCCAGTATCCCGCGAAAGGTGTATTGGAATGCTCTACAATCGCATGTTTGCAAGCATATATTTGTACATTGATCAAACGCGTAATTGGGAAAGAACCCAAAATCATACCCTTAGAATTCAACGTGGGATAGCAGTAAAAAGTCAGACTCATTTTTGCTGCAAGAGATATCAAATTTTGGTTCACACCCATAACTCCAATCAGTACTGTTTTTCGTCTTGTATCCCGGAAGACAAGAACATTTCCTACTAGAACCAATAACATAACTACACAAACTGTTTACCCCACAAGCACCATGAATTGTGCAAGGTCTTTGAATGGCTTGCCATGAAACAGCCCAAGTTTGCCTCTCCTCTTCCCAACTATACAATTGAATATTGCCATCGTAACCAAGTGTCAATCTTCTGTGAAGCATTGCTCCATAGTCATTTGACATAAAATTAAAATCATCGGATGAACTAAAGTTCCCTAAGGAATTTAGGACAGCAATTCTACTATTGTTATACAAGGTTCTTCTTGCCTCCCAACTTACAAGCCATGGGTCGGGCCAATAAATACTAGAAACATCAGGACCATTGAAAAGAAGGCGAAGAAGGTTATCGTTATCATAGAAAAGCTCATAGAAATCGGAGGAATGGTTGATGTGGCTTCTTGAGGAGACAAGCTTTGTGTTTCTAGTGAGCGGTTGTTGATGAAGAAAGGTATTTGTTGGGAAGTCAAAACTTTCCTACAAAATAACACCTTCCAAATTACGTAAAACAAGATTACCAATGTTGTAGAGAGATAATTGTACTGAGGAGAGTGAGACGGTGTTTGTGGCCCAAATAGTGAACTTTCCGGCATCAGTTAAGATTATATTGCCATTTTTTTGGAGGGAGAGCTTTGAGTGCTTTCCATTTACAGGCTGGTTAGGGTTTGCCATCCAAACTACGTACGGTGCATGAGTTGCTAAACCAAATGGCAAAGCAAAAAGCATTATCACCCACAGAGTAAAAGCCAGCAGAGAAAACACCATTTGGTGATATCAAAACTTCTGGTTTCTCTGTGGAAAGGGATGTGCCTTTGCTCATAGCATCTAGTGTTGAAGATGAAAGTGGGAAAGAAAAGGCTAAAGAGAGTATAAGATACAAAACAGGCGAAGCCATAGATTTCATGAAAGCTATAACAAGATATGGACTCGGGCAACCAGTATATCATATATAAACAAGTGTGGAATGTATGGCAAAACTAGTCTGGACAGGGGCGTGATAAATGTGAATATATATAAATGAGAATATAAAAAAGAGAGATTTTGCTAATGTGTGCTCTAAAGGCACAATAATTTTCATTTTTGAAAAAATAAATTTTAAAAATTGAAAAAGTATTGATAATTTTTACAATTTTCGAAAATTTTTTTCTAAAACTTGATGACTTAATTATTTTCAAAAAATATTTTCAAGAGCACATAAAGATATATTATTTTCTACTATATTATTCTTTTCGAAAAATTCTGCTATTGATTAGAGAACAATGGTCAAAGTTTCATGTTAGTCAATGTTTGTTTTGTTTTTAGGTTATGCTAACATGTGCCTTTAGGGAATAATTAATAATTTACTTTATAAAAGTTTTGAAACTATTTTTTATAGAAAATGAAAAAAATTGGCAAAACATTAATTTTTTTTCTCTTTACCTATAAATTTTTTTTTAAAATAAATTATTAATCATTGCTTTAAGGGTATTTATTGGCTTTTTTTTTTTTTTTTTTTTTTTTAAAAAAAACGTTGGTAGCATACAAAAATTTCTCACGTGGTTAGAAACTTAGAATTTAGAATTTCTAGATTGTCTCCCAACTGCGAATAAAGTTTCCTAATTACCTCAATGTAGGGACACAGAATGTCACTTCATCCATAGGTCATTCATTGTCTCACATAATTGTTTCATACCGGATTCTGACTTTTATATTGAAGGAATTTGTAGTAATCTTCCGCTTGTAAGATTGGTCCAGGAAGGTTTATTCAATTTTGGTAAAGAAAAAAGGCAAGATATTCTCGTCAATAACAAAAGAGATGCACATGATTTCACGTTGGAAACAAGAAATGGGCCAGTTATGATGACTAGGGTTGTTCATGAATCCGCTACACCCAATTAATAAAAATTAAAAATCCTCCATCACACACCTAGTTTTCAGTTTTCTACGTTAGTCAAAACAAAAAATCAGTTTTCTTACTTTAATCAAGGTACCCCATAAGGTCCTGAAGCCCTTTCTTAGATTCTTACATCATCAGCAACAGAATATTTTGTTCATGTTCATACAGAGATTGAGATTTTAACCCTTGGTTAAAGACAAGTGAGCAAGGGAAAAAAAAATGAGGGCTTCACTTTGATTCTTGTCTTAAACACAACCTTGGAGTAACTACTCGTGAGAAAGGATGCTTAATAGTGTTTTGAACAAGTGGCAAAATTATCAGCTGCACTTTTGACTTTTTCCTATAAATAAGTCATTTATTGACTCACCAAATAGGGGAATTAGATAACACAAAGTTAGATATGAGAAACCAATCATATTCTCCGAACTTGTTACTCACAAATCACAATTCAAGATCTGAATTTATGGGGATTTCTATCCTGCCTCCACTAGACTTCTTCATTCACTTGCTTTATATTCTTTTCGGAGTTATCTATCATGAATTTCATTCCATAATCGTAAATTTGTAGTACAATTACTCACAAGTCCCACCCAATACATAGAGCTACGCCTAATACGAGATCAATAAAAAAAAAAATTTTGATGATTGATTCCATTATGATTGAAGGACGCTCTTGCTGATGTTCAACTATTGCATGCGGCAATATTCATTACTCTCACCATGAAGCGAACTCTAGGTGCTGACACCATGGCTAAGTTTCTTTGTATGTAAGTAGAAGATTTAATGGGAGGGTATCTCATCCTGGATTTTATTAGCTTCCAATTTCCTCCCACTTTTGTTAAAACTTTTATGCATTTCATTAATTCCGATGGTTATTTTATACAAATTATTTCTTTTTAATTAATGCAAGTCCTCTTTTATCAAATTTATTGTCTAAGAAATACTTACAATTATACATTAGAGAAGCACACCACAATAGAAAAATCATTAAGTAGTAGCTATTATTACACAATAATAAAATTAATTTGATAATATTAATGGACCTCACCCCACATAGAGTGAGGAAGCAATAATAACCACCGCGCACTCT
The DNA here is from genome assembly GCA_023621385.1 of Quercus gilva. Lineage (NCBI taxonomy): Eukaryota > Viridiplantae > Streptophyta > Magnoliopsida > Fagales > Fagaceae > Quercus > Quercus gilva. The sequence continues at coordinate 3,627,469 of CM042474.1, read as the reverse complement.
TGGTATGGTAGTTACTCTATAAACATAAATGCATGTGGAGTGTTGAGGGCAAAGACCGGAGTTCAATTCTCTAGGAGAGAACTTCACACACATACACTTAGATTAAATTAGAATAGACATCCTCTTTATTTGAGTTCTAGCTTGACTAAGTTTAACCTCAAGATTCTTGACCTTCTCTTCTAATAAGGTGTTCTCCACAACAAGAGTCTTAACTAATCTTGTAGTCTCATCTAGCTTAACTAACAGATCAGCTTTTTCAGTTTTTACCTCATTAAGCTCTTTTCTACAAAGATGAGAAGTATTTTTCAGATTTTATAAATTTAATGCATAGCTTATCATAGACTTCCTGAATTGTCAACTTCTTGGATACTTCATCATTAGAAGAATCCTCACTGTCACTAGCACTCTCCATAATCACCTTATCAGTTGAGGCAGCAAAAGCCATAACGTGACTACATTCATCCACATACTTATCAAAAGAGTTATTCTCAATATCACTCCAAGTAGCAACCAACCCTTTATCTTTTGACTCCTTGGTCTTTTCCTTCATAAGATAGTTTGGGCACTCTATCCTCATATGACCAAAATCTTTACACTCATGACATTGGATGATGGATTTCTCATTCTTGCCCTTCTTTGAGAATTTAGATTTCCTAGGAGATTTGCCCTGATCCTTTTTCCTAAATTGAAGAAACTTGATAATCTCATTAGTTATGAAAGTTAGATCCATCCTCATCTTCATCTTCACTTTCATCTTCATCTTCAGAGTCCTTAATCCCTTCCTCTATACCCTTAAGAGCCAAGTTTTTTACTCTTTCCACCTTTACCCATTAAGGCTTATCCCATCTCATAGGTTTGAAGCTTCCATATAAGCTCAGTCAAAGGAATTTGATCAATGTTTTTTGCTTCTTCAATGACAGTGATCTTGGCATGGAATTTTTCAAGTAAGGACTTACGGATTTTACTAACAATTTTGGATTTTACTATAGATTCTCCAAGGTTGAAGGTAGAATTCACAATATCCTTGAGTTTAGCATAGAACTCATTAAAAGTCTCATCCTCCTCCATCCTTATTTCTTCAAAGCTACTAGTGAGTCTTTGAAGTTTCACAGTCTTTACTACCTTGGTACCTTCATAGGTGGTCTCAAGAATGGTCCATGCTTCCTTGGCAACTTTTGTGAATGATATTTTCTTGAATTCTTCATTGGTCACCCCACAAAATAAAGCATTCAAGACCCTATTGTTGAAATTTTCCTGCTATGATTGTTGCATCATCTCAATCTACCGGTGCTTCCTTTGGCTTAATCCAGCTAACTTCAACAGCTTGCCATACCTATTCACCTAGAGCCTGCAAAAAAACTTTCATACAAACTTTCTTGTATGCATAATCAGTGCCATCAAATAAATGAGGTATAATTAAAGATTGTCCTTAATCCATGACAACAGGGGTCAAGGATCACACTCAAGAAATTAATCCAATCAGAGTGAACTCGCTCTGATACCACTTGTTGGGAAATTTAGACCTCGGTTGATAGAATTAACAAGTTTTAGACTTAAGTTGTTAATTAGATTTATTATGAATAAAACTTTTTAAAGCAAACTAACATCAATATCATGTGAAAATAATGCAATGAAAAAATAAATAAGACAAGATATAATGACCTAAGAAAATCAATGAAACAAACTAGTTTCACAATAAAAAAACCTGGGAGGAAACCTTCCCGAAAAGCAATCCACTATAGTAAAAAGAAGTTTCAGATCTAGTACAAAACCTTTGTCCCTAGATTCTACAATCCTCATAGATGAACTTACAGCAAAAACTTTCTATCGCTTCAGAACCTCTAAACTCTTTAATATATGAACGCCACCTTTTTTTATGCACAGATCCTAGTACGTGACTAATTTCTTTGCATGAATCCCAGTACGTGACTCACTCACCAACTAGAGGAAGAAAAATGTTGGCTGCAAAGTTCTTCACTTCATCAATAATAAAGATCAAGAAGCACTTTGTTACAAAACCCTAAAGTGCAAAGACACAGTAACTTCTTTCAGAGAGAATAAAGCATTGGTCACCTTTTGCATATGTTCTCCTTGTATTCTCTTGTGTGACAGCCTCTAAAATAAGCCTTATATATGTCTAAAGTTGTGAGAAAAGAAACTCTACATAAATACATAAGCATAGGCCAAAAATCAGATCTGAAAAACTGATTTTCATAATTTTCGATAGATACCTCGATAGATAGTATCTATTAAGCCTCATTAAACCTCGATAGATATTATCTGTCGATCCTCATTAAACCTTGAAAGATATTATCAGTCGAGCCTCATTAAACCTCGATAGATAGCTATCTGTCGAGAAACTGTCGAACTATCTGTCCAGCTTTAATGAACAGCTTCTCTTCACTCGTTTCTTGGTCCAATCTTCATGTCTTTAATACTAGACTTGAACAATATGTTTCTTGAAGTACTAAATCGATCATAGATCTTCCTAATTAGTAGTAAAAGTACGTTTTGTCAAAGGATTAGCCAATTACATAAAATATGTCCTTAACAGTGGGGTCTATGATATCTTCAATCCAGGAAGTAGTAGTAGTAGTAGTTGCCTCTCTATTCTTTGCCTCCCTAACCCAAGTAACCACTACAACAAATCTGAATTTTTTCAATGGTCAAAACCCTTAAAAAAAAATATTAAAAAACCTTGGAAAAAATTATTTTAAGAGTCCAATTGACCCTTGATAACCTTCGAAGCATATACTGTTGAAAAAGAAATTTTAAAGACCTTCGTGACCCTTAAAACAAGTGCTCTAATCTTATTTTAATGGTCAAGAGACCTTTAAATAACATTTTACCAAGATTTAAAAGATTTATATTTACAACCCTTAATAAATTAGGTTATTTAAGGAGTCTCTTGACCCTTAAAATAAGATTTTATTTTATTTAAAAAAAAAAAAAACCACAATCATGCACAAAATATATATATATATATATATATATATATATTATATGCACACAAAAATTCACAATTGTTGAGATGATATGCTATGATATTGATGTATAACAAAAGTGGTATATTGCTACAATTACACTTTCTTTGATCTCTAAACTCAAACCTACAAATTAACAGATTAGGAGCCACATACAAACTGCCGATATGTCAATTATTATTTAAGAGAAAATATATCAACAACCACACTTTGTTCAAAGACCAAATCTATCCAAAAGTTAAAAGTTTTGATACATTTTATTCTTCATCATCATCTCCAAAGTAAGAAGTTATCAGCTAGTATAATTGAACATTTCAGCCATTATGGGTGCCCTCAAGTTTCTGAAAAAAAGAGAATGATACCAAAAGTTTGTTAATTTCCCAACAAATATATCTGCACACCTTTCCACAATATCAAATTCAAGATACCCACAATTTCAAGAATGCTTATTAAAGTAACGCCATTCACCAAAAAGAAGAAAACTTGACAGAGAAGAATACCAATACTCCATGGAAAGGATATTCCAATCCCACACCCAATAGAAACCCAACTTTCTTGTTTGCGGTTTGGTCAGAGTGTTACTAAAAAAAAAACACAAGCTCTCCTATTGAATATTTAATCCTCAGTTACTAAAAACCTTGTCCTGTTGTTGACAATGACCCAAAACCATGCAACCAAGAAGAAAAAGACAATGATCTTTCAATAACTATTGAAAGTCAAAGTAGCTCTTTTTATAGTTAATTAAAAAAAACCTATTTGTTTTGTTTATTCTGAGAAATTGCCTTAATTTTCACGACAGTGACACATTATTTGACATCAGTTCACTTCTAGCAGACAATGTTGTCAAACTTGGACCAGACCAGCCAGTTCGACCCAATTAATTCAATTAACCCTGAACTAGGTGAAAATTTGGTTTTTAACTCTGATTTGCGGTTCATACTATGAACCTGGGCTCCTCCTTTCAAGAAGTATATACCTACAGGCTAACCACTACACTGAGCCCCTTTGGTGTGTCCTAAGATTTCATATTTTTTCAAAGATTTTTCAAGATAAAGATTGCAAAAGCAAACTAGTACCAACAGCTTAACAAGTCATTCCAAATTTATCCAATAGTACTAAAACAGGGACTAGCTTGAGTTGATCTTCATACCTTAGTGATCGCTACTAGATTGGGCTGATTGCGAGGTGATACAACTCATATGACAAATGGACATTTACTACAAAAGATACAAAGGCATTACCAAAGAAAACTCATAAAAAGGATCAAGAGGAACTAGCTCTAATAATAATGCATCATCATGATTGCTGTGAAAAAAATATGGAATCCCAATTAACTCCATCATGGGCCAGATGACAAATCATCAAAAAATAGTGTTAAGAAAGCAACTGAAAATCTCAACCCCTTGAGAGGAATGAACCAACCAAACAGTAACAAAAATTGGAAAAGTGATCCCAAGAAAATCTGAAAATAGGCAAGGAAAACAAGACATCCCAAAGGCATATTGCAACACTTCAAGTGGAAACTACAAGTAAGGAGGTTTAGACCATCGCAGTGTGCTTATAAATATAATGCAATAGATAATTCATAAATTAACTAGAGCATGAAGCGTCATAAAGTCTCCTACAGACCAATGCTTGCACTCAATTTTTGACAATATCAAATAATTATATAAACACACCAAAATGAACACACAATCAAAATGAACACACCAAAATTCCAAACACACTCGTAGTGATTTAGGAGAGGTATTTTAGTTACATGAACTCCCATTTCAAATTTCTCGTCTGTTTCAAATTTCAATTAGCATAACACAACCATTAAATTTCTCGATCTTAAATCTCTAAGATCTAGCAAAAAATTAAATGAGCAATAATTTCCATTTGTTTGAACCAAATTTTACATGGAGTACTCAAAACAGAGTATGAAGTAACGAAAAATAATTCTATGGATTTTCTAAAAGAAAATTGAATCCAATCACATAAACAAGGAAAATATGCTCAGATGTAAATTTCTTCTAAAGAAATTCAAATGCGATTGTCCGTAATTGAAGTTGAAAGACAGAAAATCAGAAAAATGATGATTATTACCAGAAGAAGCAAGTCCTACTCAGTGATTTCAGCTTCTACGACCTGAGGAAAACGATTACGTTACAGTTATTTCAGCTCAGTTTTCTGAGAAATCTGAAATAAAAATCATGGGGAAATCGATTAAAAGTTATTAAGAGTTGAGAAATTAGGGTTTGTGATTCGTACCTAACCGGAGCTGAGAAACACAATGCCAATCGGAGCTGTGCGATTACGTACCTAATCGATGATCGTCGAGCTCTATGAAATTTCCATGCGCTCAATCACTAAGCAAATAAAATTATTGATATGAGATTATTTCTAAAAGCAGGTTCAAATTTTATTTTCATTCAAATTCTAGCCAAGCAAAAAAGGGGAAATAACTATACAAGACCAAAATACTCAGCGTAGAACACGTAGAGTCTACAATTTATGAGAAATCAAAGCCATGATAGGGAAGGGAACGGTAGAAGCCTATAAAACCTAACCATCTGTTTGGATTCCAAGAAAATTCAGTAAAAATGAAATAACGGCAAACTGGCTCTGTCAAGTGGCCAATTTCCTTTTCTTAAGCACCAAATTGAAAAAAGCTCTGAGTTTTCCGAACCTATTTTCCCGTATTTTCTCGGCAACCAAACGGCGAAAGAAAGTTCCGTAATCCATAAGCATAACATTGCATAAAAAAAATAAGAAATGGTAAACGACGACATGCAGAGACTACAAAACCCTAAAAATACGAAGATCGAAATGTGAGAGAGAGAGAGAGAGAGAGAGAGAGATTACCCCAAAACTCCATGAGAGAGAAGCAGAAGAGCAGAGAGAGAGAGAGAGAGAGGAGTGTGGGTTTTTCTTTCTGGAAGACTCTGGAGCAAATGCCAAAAGTAGAAGTAACTGCCTCAGCTGGATGTCTTATTTTTAAATTTTGTTGGGCCTTTTTTAAGGGATGAAAATTTTGTTGTGGGCTTTTTTCAGGGGCTGAAAAATTTGTAAGATTTTATCAAGGGTTGTGGGCTGAAAAAATTGGTGAGTTTTCTTTTTCACATTTATTTCAAGTTTTTTTTTTAAACTTATTTTGACCCTCAAAATAAAGCTAATCAAACTTAACCACCCGCCCCAATTTTTAGTGATGGTTTCGACACTTTTTAGTCAACCCTTGAGAAAAGTGGGTTGAAACAAGTCAAGTTTGTTGTAGTGAACCAACCTTCTATGTTTAGCTTCAACTCCAACACCTATAATGTGGACACCTAGTATTGTACTCTTCCCAGCCACCATCACTAATACAACAATCCCGTAGCTATAAACATCTACTTTGGAAGTGATGGGTAGATTGAACACCCATTCTGGAGCCATGTAACCACGAGTTCCTCTCAATTTTGAAAAGCTTGGATTATTGAGATTACCTCTGTTCTATAATTTGGATAAAACAAAATTTGCTACTTTTGGATGATAATTAAAGTCAAGAAGTATGTTTTAAGGCTTCACATCGCAATGTAAAACCCACTCCAAGCGCTCTTCATGGAGATATGCTAGACCTTTTGCAGTACCCAAAGAACATTAGAAGAGAGCTTTTTAGCCAAAGAACCGTGCTCCATGTACTCATACACCAAAAGTCTGTGCTTTCCTTCAGCTCAATAACCCCACATGTCTATCAAGTTCATGTGGTTAAGCCTCCCAATGATGCTTACTTCTGCTAGGAATTCGTCTTCTCCTTGGTTGGCTTCATTGAGACGCTTGATTGTTGCAACTCTATTGTCAGATAATACCCCTCTGTATACAACTCCCCATTCACCTATTTCTATCTCTTTAGTAAAACCCTTTGTGGCCTTTTTTAGTTCACCATAGGTAAATTTTCTAAATCCAGTGGTAGCAAGAGCATACCCTTGATTGTCTGCACCTGAACTTTTTCGGGTTATGATCAAAAGACACCACATCACAACGATACATATGACTTCAAGTCCTCCCACACCACAGGTAAACCAAAGCATGAATTTCAGTCCCATTTGCACGGCTTTTTACATACGTTCTTTCCAATTGTATTGTACCATCTCTCGAGCAATCTAAACTAAATTCTTCTACAGAACTGTTATACAAAAAGCTATAGTTTTTTGGGAGTCTCAAATAGATATCTTTATTGAAATCTGGGGAATGATATCCATTTAACAATAGTGACTTAAGGTAATTAACAATCACCTTTTTCAAAGGCGTATTGGACTGCTTTGCAATTGTGTAATTGCAAGCATGAATTTGTCCAATCATCTAAGGTGTAATTGCTGAAGTAATCAACATTATACCCGTAGAAGTCAACATTGGATAGCAGGAGAAAGAGAGACTCGTGTTTGTTGTGAGGGAGATCAAATTCAGGTTCACACCCATAAGACCAATCAGAACTATTTTCATCTTGTATGCTGGAAGGCAAGAGCATTTCCTCCCAGAACCAACAACATACTTGCACAGACTGTTGGCCCCACAAACACCATTAATCCTGCAAGGATTTTGAATGGCTTGCCATGAAACAACCCAATTTTGCCTCTCCTTTTCCCAACTATACAATCGAATATGACCATCATAATCAAGTGTCAATCTTCTATGAAGCACTTCTCCATAGTCATTTGACAAAAAAGAAAAATTATCGGATGAGCTAAAGTTTCCTAGGGAATCCAGCACTGCAATTCTACTATTGTTATACGTGGACCTTCTAGCCTCCCAGCTTACAAGCCACTGTTCAAGCCAGTAAATACTGGAAACCTCAGGACCATTAAAAATGTTAGGTTCTAAGGTCTTAGGATTTTGTGTATTTAGAACTCTAATTTGTAATGTTGGCAAATCATGATCAAAACAATGTATTTAGTCTTGTTTAGGCTTGCTCAAAGTTGGTAAAATATTTTAAAGTTGGAATCGAGTGACTGCAAATGCATTGGTGCATTTCGGCCTGGCTCGATCGATCGAATGTAATTCTCGATTGATCGAAAATCGGCCCAAATGCGATTCTGCAGAAATTCCAGCTCAGCCCTAACTCTTTTAAAACATTTAGGGTTTTATGTTTTTGCCCTAGGTATATAAGGCAAAACCCTAGCCACGTTTTCAGTGTTGCACAAGTTGTATTGTTGCTCATACATTGCGGTTTTGTGTAAATCTCTTGTGAGATCTAGAGGAGCTTTCCTTTACACAAAGCTTAGGGTTTTCAAGATTGAGATTCTTCAACATCTTGATGATCAACTTGGTTGCTGCCATTGAAGCTTAAAGATAAACAAACGGGGAGCCTGTAGCTGATTGAAAGAATACAAAGAAAGAAGTAGTCCGTGGACTCGGAGCCTGCGCGTGGTCGTGTCAGGAAGTTTTACTGGTGGGTAGCATTAGGAAGTTAAGCGGGGAGCTTGTAAGTCCTTTTGTAAGAACTTCAATTTTTTCTTAGTGGATTCCGTTTTGCCTTGAGGATCGGTGGGTAAAATCCTCCCCAGGTTTTTCCATGTGGTTTCCTGGGTGATCATATCACTGTGTTATTTATTATTCCGCTGCATTATATTTTTGATATGATTATTTGATTGCTTTAACCTAGAATTGCTTAATTTGACTAAGTAAAAACTTGGCTAATTAATCTAGGCTACGCAATCTGGTTGTTTGGTTAAGGGGTCTAAACCCTTCAAAAAAGAAGGTTGAGAAGGTCATTATTGTCGAAGAAAAGCTCATAGAAACCAGAGGAATGGTTTGTTTGGCTTCTGGAGGAGACAAGTTTTGTGTTTCTAGTGAGTAGTTGTTGAGGAAGAAGTGTATTTGTAGGGAGGTCAAAGCTTTGCCACAAAATAACACTTTCCTTATTATGTAAAACAAGATTGTTAGGTTCTAAAGAGTTAGGAACTTATGTATTTAGAACTCTAATTTGCATTATTGGCAAATCATGATCAAAACAGGTTGTTTAGTCTTGTTTAGGCTTGCTCAAAGTATGTTTATTTGTAAAACTGGAATCGAGTGATTGCAGATTTATTGGACTAAATCTGTAAGACTCGATCAATTGAAAATTAGACTCGATCGATCGAACCACGTACAGATTTATTTTTCTGCAGAGTTCCAGTTCAGCCCAAACTCTATTTAAACGTCTTCAGGTTCAAGTAAAACTCTTATATATATAAGGAAAACCCTAGAACGTTTTTGTGATTTTGGAAGAGAGAGATTAGAGTGCCTCTTGTGCCTCCTTTTATTTTTTAGGGTTTTGTATCCAAACCTCTCTAAGTCTTTGTTGCTCATATTTGCTGTTTATGTGAATCTCTTGTGAGATCTTTGAGGAGTTTTCCTTTACATAAACTTAGGGTTTTCAAGGTAGAGATATTATCTACATCTTGATGATCAACAAGGTTGCTGCCATTGGAGCTTAAAGAAAAACAAGCAGGGAGCTTGTAGCTGATTGAAGAATTCAAGAAAGAAGGAGTTCGTGGATTCGGAGCTTGCACGTGGTCGTGTCAGTAAGTTCTACTGGCGGGTAGCATTAGGAAGTCGAGCGGGGAGCTTGTAGTCCTTTTGTATGAACTTCGATTCTTTCATAGTGGATTCAGGTTTATCTTGAGGATAGCTAGGTCAAATCCTCCCCAGGTTTTTTACCGGTTTGGTTTTCCTGGGTAATCATATCTTGTGTTATTTATTATTTCGCTGCTATATATTCTTGATATGATTGTTTGATTGTTTTAACCTAGAATTGCTTAATTTGACTAAGTAACAACGTGGCTAATTAACTAGGCTACTCAATCTGGTTGTGTGTTAAGGGGTCTAAATTTCTAACAAAGATTACCGGAGCTGTAGAGAGATAATTGTACTACCGAGGCGAGTGAGAAAGTGTTTGAGGCCCAAACAGTGAACTTACCGGCATCAGTTAAGATCAGATTGCCATTTTTAAGGAGTAAGAGCTTTGAGTGCTTTCCATTAATTGGCTGGTCACGGTTTGCCACCCAAACTATGGTGCTTGAGTTGTTAAACCTTATGGCAAAGCAAAAAGCATTTTCACCAATGGAGTAAAACCTATAAAGAAAACGTTATCTGGTGAAGTTAAAACATATGTTGGTCTCTCACTGACGAGAGATGAACCTTTGCTAAATGTTGAAGATGAGAATGGAGCTGTTGGAAATTTAGACCCCTTAAACCACAATTAGATTGTGTAGTCTAGTTAATTAGCCAAGTTGTTACTTAGTCAAATTAAACAATTCTAGGTTAAAGCAATCAAATAATCATATCAAAATAATAAAGCAGCAGAATAATAAATAACACAATGATATGATCACCCAGGAAACCACACGGAAAAACCTGGGGAGGATTTTACCCACCGATCCTCAAGGCAAAACGGAATCCACTAAGAAAGAATTGAAGTTCTTACAAAAGGACTTACAAGCTCCCCGCTTAACTTCCTAATTCTACCCACCAGTAAAACTTCCTGACACGACCACGCGCAGGCTCCGAATCCACGGACTACTTCTTTCTTTGAATTCTCCTTCAAGTACAAGCTCCCCGCTTGTGTTTCTTTAAGCTCCAATGGCTGTAACCTTGTTGATCATCAAGATGTTGATAATATCTCTACCTTGAAAACCCTAAGTTTATGTGAAGGAAAGCTCCTCAAGGATCTCACAAGAGATTCACATAAACAGCAAATATGAGCAACAAAGACTTAGAGAGGTTTGGGTACAAAACCCTAATAAAAAGGAGGCACAAGAGCACTCTAATCTCTCTCTCAAAAGTCTCAAAAACGTTCTAGGGTTTTCCTTATATATAGGAGTGTTTTACTTGAACCCCAAGACGTTTAAATAGAGTTTTGGCTGAACTGGAACTCTGCAGAAAAATAAATCTGTACGTGGTTCGATCGATCGAGTCTAATTTTCGATCGATCGAGACTTACAGATTTAGTCCAATAAATTCTGCAATCACTCGATTCCAATTTTACAAATAAATATACTTTGAGCAAGCCTAAACCTAGACTAAATGTTTTGATCATGGTTTGCCAACAAAATACAAATTGAAGTTCTAATACATTAATTCCTAATTTCTTAGAATCCAACAATCTCCCCCTTTGGCAATCCGTGACAAAACACATCACAAACATGAAATGCTCAAAGTTACAAATAGCCCAATACAAAGATAATGCTCATAACAACAAATCCAATCTTAACTACTATCCATCAGTTGCAAGTGTAGACAGCAGCCAAATTGAATCAACCTGTATATTTCCTGAAACACTAAACAAAATGCATAAACGCATGTGTGGAAAATACAAGTAAACAAAAATAAATTCTTGATGTCACATAGCACAAAATAAAGACATATATCATGAATAACTCACAAATATAAATCAATGAGCAGTGAATCAAGAAACAGAAATAAAAACATAAGTAAACTAACTCTCCCCCTAAGTTAGATACAACAAAAAGTTTTTATTTCCTTCCCTTTCAAAAAATAATTTCAACTCCCCCTAAACAAGACAAACATGATTCCCATAAATCAATAATTTCTCCCCCTTTTTGTCACGTATTGACAAAGACAACTCATACAAAGAGTAAACAGTCAACATACACAATAAAAGATAAGAGAAAATAGATAATCAAGGGGAACACAAAATAATTCAACTCTATAGAAAATAGAGATAGCTCCCCCTATGAACAACACAGGTTAAAAAAACTTTTTCTCCCCCTATAAAAATAGGAAAAACAAAACACGTTGTTGAAAAACAGTTTTGGGGAAAAATAAAGGGGTTGGGAACAGCAACAGCAGCAGGATCAGGAACATCCTCACTAGAGGACCAAAGTTAGAAACACACAAACCAAAATTAAAAACTAAGGTGAGGATACACATGAAAAAAAATTCTCTCTTTCAATAAAATGCAAACATGGCATTATGTGACCCATAAACAGTTGCATGAGTAGAGAAAATATTTGCACATAGATTATCCATCATATCTCTTAAGAAAAATATTTTCTACAGTTCACACATAAAAAGGCATATACTAGAAAGTACATCACTCAAAAATTAATCAATCAATTTTTTGATCAAGTTGAGTACCCAATGTAGCAAAGTGTATGCATGCTATGTGTGAAAACAATGAGAGATATGACTGCAAAACTGCAAGATGGATACAAAAATCAATGTAATGCATGTGAATCCTAAATATAAAAGATGCATGAAAAAATATGTCATGATGCATGCTCTAATGCAGTAAAAAATTAAGTTTAATTGAGATCAAATTGACAAAATTGGCTTGAGCAGGGAATTTCTACCAAAAACCCCAAAAATTGAAAACTACTTGTTGAAATTTTTAAACAAATTGATGAATTTAGCATTACTAAACACAGCACATAGAGTATAATGCCTAATTTCATCAAAACAACAAGCCAATTTCATCAAATTCAACTCAATTTCACAAAAGCCCCAATTCGGATCAAGAACAAACCCTTTTTTTTTTAAAACCTGATTTGCGAACTTCGATTGATCGAAAAATACATTCGATCGATCGAATGAAACAAACATTTTTAAACAAATTAAAGCACTTTTTCAATCGATCGAAAATCAGAATGGATCGATCGAACTGGGCAGAGGCTCACAAAATTTTTGAGAAAAAACACAGTTTTGAAAAATACAAACCTAATTTTGAAAACAACTCCTCAAAGCATTAAACAACGAAAACAAAATGCATGAGTATGAGATTGAATGCTTTTTCAAAAACCCAAATTTTAAAGCCAATTTTCTCAAAAAAACAAGTTTCAATTATTTTCCCATTGAATTTTCTTAAGCAACAAATAAGCTGTGCACAAATCTCAAGATATTTTCAAATTTTTCAAACTTGAAACACATTTCGCATTAAAATCAAGGAACTTTTAATCTTGGATGGCCATAACAAAATCACACACAATATAATGTACCAAGTTTAACAAAGAGTAACTTGTGTAGTGTGTGCAACTAGCAAAAGCTTGAGATACATGTGAGGTGATATGTGAATAGAAATCAAACACAAAGTTTACAAAATTCATCATATAGAATTTAAAAGAGACTATCACCTAAAGAGTTACATCCTATAACTCTCACATCTCCTAGAACAAAAGCTTGCAATCATGTAAGTTTCTTTCATTTTTGCCTCTTATTTATATGAATTGGCATTCAGCCTAATAGTACACACCGGTTTGAATTAAGTGAATTGGCATCAAGCCTAATAGTACACACCAGTTTTAATTTAATTGAGGTTACACCTTATGTTCTTTTTGTGCATGTGCTACACTTTCTCGAGCACAAAATCTTATGATATGCAGTAAGGTGTTCATGATTGGCTAGTGAACAGTGGTGAGATGGTTATTTATGCCTTTCTCAAAAGGATTAAGTCCAACAGTCAAATAACATATGACTTCAAGATTAAAACAAAGTGATTAATAACCACAAACATCTTTCCCACACAACATGCACTACAAAGCTCAAACTAGTGAAGTGCAATAAAGAAAGCTCATCCAAGCTAAACAAGGTACATAAACATGTTATGTAAAGATAATATGGCCAATCCTTGATTATAAATCCAAGATCTATAATACAAAACACAAAAATCTTTTTGGTTTTAACAAACGTTATAACCACTTGTTGAGATTTTGAAAAACAATTTATGACTAAAAACAAAAAACACACATTGTGCTAAATGATCAATGTAAATGCAATGCATGACAATACTTAACTAAGCTATAGAGGGTACACAAACAAGAAATATCAATTTCTTAATTAACCCATGAGTACATGTACAAACTAGTACATCCTCACACAAAATCAAAAATAGCTTAGCACAAACTATTCAAGTTTCTCCACAATGTCAAGCATGTTCTAAATCAAGAGAGATATCAAAACTCATGTAATCCTCAAGAAAAATAAAACAAGACACAAAATAAAATATTTTTGTCTTTTTGAAAATTTTTCAATGTTTTTGGATTTTTTTTTTTTTAATAAAAAAAAACAACCTAGAAAAAACAAAACAACCAAAAACAGAAACAAGACATGTCCACAAACATAGAAAGAATTAAAACAGGGACAAGTCAGCAACACTCACCTTGAAGGATCTTTTCTCACCCATATAGCACGAGTCTTCGGCTTTGTAGGTGAAAATCCATGAAAAGCAGAGTGTATTTGAGGAATTACACCAATCTTCTGAGAGAGACTGAAATCCTGCAAATTTCTTTCACAAGCCAACAAGCTCAAATTTTTCAAAAGCATATGAAACAATTTATATGGACTTATTGCAAGAGAAACATCATCACATATCCTAGATTGACATACAGAATGCTTAAATTTCAATTTATGACAATTAGGACGAATGTGACCACGGACACCACAAAAGTGACAAACAAGAACAAATTTAGGAACATCAATATTCCTAACAGCAAGTCTAGTCTCAGATTTCAGTTTTTGCCTTAACAAAGAACAATTTGGTCTAATATGACCAACAACACCACAATGGTGACAAGTAGGCACAAAAACAGATTTATTATGCTCTCTAATAGTATGTTTAGACTTAGGTTTAGAAACTTCAGCGTCTACATTAAAACTTTTACCTTTGTCTAACCTAGCACAATAAGCCTTTTCTTTATTATTCCTCTTGAAATGAGGGATATAAACTTTCTCAGTTTTAGGCTTAAGAGAAACAGAAACACTTCTGTTATCATCAGCAGGCTTAGAACTAATCAAATTTTCAATTTTAGCTTTAGATTCAACTAATTCTTGTTCCAAGCTTTTCATCTTCTCATCTTGAGAGGAAATTTGATTTCTCAAAAATTCATTTTTTTTATTAGATTCATCTAATCTAACAAGCAATTCCTTTTTTTCAAGATTAGCCAATTTTAACTCTTCATTGAATCTCTTAGAAATTTTCAAAGATTTAGATAATTCCTTACGAAGAGTTTCAAAAACATCAAAAAAATCAGCAAAAACAATAGTGTCCTTTTTATTCAAAACATCACAGGCATCAACAAAATCAGCAGAAGCATGAGCAGAAATATGATCAGAAAGACACTTCAAATTATCCATGACAACAGGGGTCAAGGATCAGCTCTTAGATCAAAAGATCTAAAACAAGAGAGCTACCTGCTCTGATACCACTTGTTGGAAATTTAGACCCCTTAAACCACAATTAGATTGCGTAGTCTAGTTAATTAGCCAAGTTGTTACTTAGTCAAATTAAACAATTCTAGGTTAAAGCAATCAAATAATCATATCAAAATAATAAAGCAGCGGAATAATAAATAACACAATGATATGATCACCCAGGAAACCACACGGAAAAACCTGGGAATGATTTTACCCACCGATCCTCAAGGCAAAACGGAATCTACTAAGAAAGAATTGAAGTTCTTACAAAAGGACTTACAAGCTCCCCACTTGACTTCCTAATACTACCCACCAGTAAAACTTTCTGACACGACCACGCGCAGGCTCCGAATCCACGGACTACTTCTTTCTTTGAATTCTCCTTCAAGTACACGCTTGTGTTTCTTTAAGCTCCAATGGCTGCAACCTTGTTGATCATCAAGATGTTGATAATATATCTACCTTGAAAACCCTAAGTTTATGTGAAGGAAAGCTCCTCAAGGATCTCACAAGAGATTCACATAAACAGCAAATATGAGCAACAAAGACTTAGAGAGGTTTGGGTACAAAACCCTAATAAAAAGGAGGCACAAGAGGCACTCTAATCTCTCTCTCAAAAGTCTCAAAAACGTTCTAGGGTTTTCCTTATATATAGGAGTGTTTTACTTGAACCCCAAGACGTTTAAATAGAGTTTGGGCTGAACTGGAACTCTGCAGAAAAATAAATCTGTACGTGGTTCGATCGATCGAGTCTAATTTTCGATCGATCGAGACTTACAGATTTAGTCCAATAAATTTTGCAATCACTCGATTCCAATTTTACAAATAAATATACTTTGAGCAAGCCTAAACCTAGACTAAATGTTTTGATCATGGTTTGCCAACAAAATATAAATTGAAGTTCTAATACATTAATTCCTAATTTCTTAGAACCCAACAGGAGCAAAGAATTTCAAAGAGAGAAGCAACAAGATTACAGTAGTCATGAACAAAAGATGGGCTTGGAAAAACTGCGGAAACAAAGACGTGCTTCTCTTTATTTAAGGGTGAAAGATACGTCTGAACGTACGCAAAAGCAAGACGCTATTTTCCTTGCTATTTGATGAGTAATGCTACTATTTGAAACTTCAGTCAATGCTATGGACAGGTAGTCAAAGTTTTTATCATGCATCAATTAAATACGAAACTTCAGTCAATGCTGTGGATAGGTAGTCAAAGTTTTTATCGTGCATCAATTATATATATATATATATATATTGGAGGCTTCTTGTAAACTTTCATAAATCGATATAGTGAAGGCCACATCATTCTTCACTGGAATGAAGGAATTTGTTCATAAAAAAAGGAATGTTAGATTTTTTTTTTTTTTTTTAATTTAAACGAATTAAGCGAATAAAGCCATAGATGAATGACAGAATTTGATATTGAATTTTGTTGGTTACATTATTTTCCAAATCAAAGCCAAGCAGAATCTAGATTTTTTTTTCGGGTGTCCAAGTATTGGTATTGACTGAGCCAACGAAAAAGCATAGGAAAAAGACAAGGAAAACGAAAGAAAAAGCATTCGTTTTTCAAGTGGTCGGTTGTTATTTCTCTATCATCGTACTCATTTTAGCACATCCCAGCACACAGTTATACAATAAGTCAAAATAGTCAAAATGCACAACAAATTTTATAATTTTATTACGATAAAGTCATAAGTTGGGATTGATATATAACTAGTCATTAACCCGTGCAATACACGGGATAGTTAAATAAAATGACAATTAACCAACATTACATTAAGGTAAAAGAATTAGTGAGAGACTGATTTGCCCACCAAGAATTTAAAAGAAAAAAATATTGATATAATGAAATCTAAGAAAATTAGAAATAGAAAATTGGGTTAATAATATGCATATTATAGACATTTTGCTAGTTAGCGTTTAAAAAAAAAATGGATCAGTCATAATTAAATAAAATACAATGGGAATAAATATTTAACTTCTATGATTTTCATTAGTTTAGAAATGTTGTCTAACGTAGAATGTTATTGGGTTGTAAGAAAGATTTTTATAAAATGTTAATACCATATATATAAATGCTTATATTGTCAATGTCTCACTACAGGTATATAGTTACTGAAACCTACAAAGTAATTTACAATTCTTAAATTAATAAAGCAAAATTCTCAAAAGTTATATATATACACACACTCAAAACTGATATAAACTATAAAGATAAAAACAAATCTTATTTAGTCGTATTAATAACAATATAAACAATTCAAAACATGGAACATTATCAAATTTATAACATATAATTCCATTATCTTTTACGTTGAATCCAAACAAATAATTAATTGAAATTAATCCAAACAAATAATTAATAAACCAAAAATCAAAACTTTAATTAAGAAAACAAAAAATCACATGAATCCAAAATAAAAATTCTCAATAAAGAAAGAACATATAATGTAAAAAATTAAAATCAACCTACTATGACGCAAATACCAAAAACCCCAAAATTTAAACCTTCCAAATTTTATAGAATCCCCAAATTCTACTTCAAAACCAAACAAACCCCTTCAAATTCAAAAAATTCATATATAATATACCAAATAAAAATTTACCACACCTTGGGTTGGAAGACATAGGTTGCAACTTTGATTTTTCTCAAAAAAATAGAGATGTTTCATCTACTGTATACAATATAAAATAATTATTAGAAATTTCAACCCAAAAACCAAACCCACAAAAACACTATCAAAATATAGAGATTAACCCAAATACTTAGAAGAAAATAAATTCTAAACATAACAAAACAATAAGATAGAATAAAAATTTTAGGTACATATGAAAGCAAATAAAAAAGACAAAACTTACATTTTTTTTTTTTTAATTGAGTCTCTCTCCTTCTTATTTTTTTTAATTTTAAAGTGAAGTTAAGTTTAGGGTTTTGAGATGGTAATTGCTAGGGTTTTAAGGAGAGAAAAGAGAGTCCTACCAGGAGTCTAAATAATATAAACAATTCAAAACATGGAACATTATCAAATTTATAACACCTAATTCCATTATCTTTTACGTTGAATCCAAACAAATAATTAATTGAAATTAATCCAAACAAATAATTAATCAACCAAAAATCAAAACTTTAATAAAAAAACAAAAAATCACATGAACCCAAATAAAAATTCTCAATAAAGCAAGAACATATAAAAATTTACCACACCTTGGGCTGGAAGACATAGGTTGTAATTTTGATTTTTCTCCAAAAAATAGAGATGTTTCATCTGTCATATACAATATAAAATAATTATTAGAATTTCAACCTAAAAACCAAACTCATAAAAACACTATCAAAATATAGAGATTAACTTAAATACTTATAAGAAAATCAATTCTAAACATAATAAAACAATAAGATAGAATGAAAATTTCAGGCACATATGAAAGCAAATAAAAAAAGACAAAATCTATGTTTTTTTTTTTTTTTTTTTTTTTTTACGTGAGTCTCTCTCCTTTTTTTTTTTTTTAATCTTAAAGTGAAGTTGGGTTTAGGGTTTTGAGATGGTAATTGTTAGGGTTTTAAGGAGAGAAGAGATTTTGGTATTTTTATGCAAAAAACGTTATTTTAGGTCTAGGTGATTTATTTCCTTGTTTTTAGGCTCTTTTAATGTTTTTTTAGGTCAAATTTGATTCCTATTATGGTTAGGTATTAATTAGGGCTTATTTTAGAATATATTTTCTTGTCCATCAAGTTTTATGGAGCCCTTAAATAGGCCTCCAAATTTTTATACGGTTTTCAATATTATTGTTATAAGATATAAAACCTAAAATAAAAATAATCAAAAATAAAAAGAAAAAGAAAATAGTGATGATGTGGAAAATTGTGAGAGCTTGAAAAGTTTCGATTTTATATATATATATATATATATAGATAAAAATAATATATACTAACGATGGTCCTACATAAAAGTAATGTTGCGCACTAATCATAATCTACCACTTCTGAAGTTATGAAAAAAAAAAAATATATATATATATATATAATTGCTGCTTATGGCATTATTGGAATGTCAATAAAGAAAATTCATTGGAGGGGAGAGTGAGTTGCAATTATATATAAAGTTGAAAAGTCCATGCATGGTGTTTGAGATTTTTGTATTGGTTAAGAGTTTAATTTATTACTATTCGAAATATTAGATTTAACTCGTTACTTTTTGAGACTATAATTTTATTTTATATATATCTTTTATTTATGAAGTTAATTTTTTTTTAGTTTTTGAAACTCCTATGTTTAATTAGCCTATTCAAAGTTTTTTTTTTTTTTTTTTTAATCATTCCTAGCTTTGAGGACTTATATTGTTTCCTTTCATTCTTTTTTATTCACTTCTAGCTAACATTAATGAATTGCAAATGCACATGAATATTGTTGGTGGATACAAACTGACCATTATAACTAATACTATTATGTTTGTTAGAGATTTATATGAATACATCTAAATAGGAAGGGGAGGAAAAGGGAAAATTCTTAGATAGTCTCGGAATATAGTAAAATAGTGCTCCCTCTTCTCACATTTATGGTGACATTCATGGCAGATTCCACCATAAATGTGAGAGGAGGTAACATCATTTTTCATGCTCCAAGAGTACTTAAGAATTACTCAAGAAAAGATACAAATTTTTTTAATTATGATTAGAGAGGGAGATAATGTTATTAAAATCACGATAATGTTAAGCAAAAAAAAAAAAAAAATTCATGATTCATAAATCTAGCTACTGGCCATGATATAAAATGATAAACAACTTATCAAAAACTTTATTCTCAATATCCTAATGATTTTCAAAACATAGGAAGCAATCATGAAGGGTTTGAGAATGCCAAAGCCTACATTAACAAAGAACAAAGACAAACCTTATTTTTCATATTAGAATGTGAGCATCAAATTTTTTTTCATTCACAAATAACAAAGCGTAAAATAAAACTTGACTTTTAAAATAAAAGGACAATAAATATGCTTACTGACTTTGTCAACAAAAATATAAATCGATATAGCATAAATAACTTATTAGTCCCAAAAAAGCCTTATTTGATAGAATTAGACAAATCAGTTATGGATTTCATACCTTTATCACCTTTTTTAGATTGGGGCACAAAAACAGTCTTTGATCTAGAGGCGGTGGAAGAGGAGGGACCAGAGGAGTCAATATATCCCAAGTCAGTCTTAACAGAACTAGGCTTTTGACCACTCAAGATCTTATCAAGCTTTGCACTAGACATCCTCTCTATTTGAGTTCTAGCTTGACTAAGCTCTACCTCAAGATTCTTAACCTTCTCATCTAATGAAGCATTCTCCATAACAAGAGTCTCAACTAACCTTGTAGTCTCATCTAGTTTAACTAACAGTTCAGCTTTTTCAGTTTTTACCTCATTAAAATCTTTTCCACAAAGATGAGAAGTCTTTTCAGATTTTATAAATTCAGTGCATAGCTTATTGTAGGCTTTTTGAAGGGTCAACTTCTTGGGTACTTCATCATCAGAAGAATCCTTACTGTCACTAGCATTCTCCATAATCACCTTATCGGTTGTGGCAGCAAAAGCCATAAAGTGACCACATTCATCCACATATTCATCAGAAGAGTCATTCTCAATATCACTTCAGTTAGCAACCAACCATTTTATCTTTTGACTTCTTGGTCTTTTCCTTTATAAGGTAGTTTAGGCACTCTATCCTCACATGTCCAAAACCTTTACACTCATGGTACTAGATAAGGGGTTTCTCACTCTTACCCTTCCTAGAGGATTTAGATTTCCTAGGAGGTTTGTGCTTTTTTTTTTTTTTTTTTTTTCCTATATTGAAGAAGCTTGATAATCTCATTAGCTATGAAAGTTAGATCCTCATCCTCATCATCGTCTTCGTCTTCATCTTCATCTTCGCTTTCATTTTCAGAGTCATCAATCTCTTCCTCTATACCCTTATTAAAAGCCAAGTTTCTACTCTTTCCACCTTTTCCCATTAAACCTAATCCCATCTTATAGGTTTGAAGATTCCTTACAAGCTCAGTCAAAGGAATTTGATCAATATCCTTCACTTCTTCAATGACAGTGATCTTGGCATGAAATCTTTCAGGTAAGAACCTAAGAATTTTTCTATTAATTTTGGATTCTACTATAGATTCTCCGAGGTTGAAGGCAAAATTCACAATATCCTTGAGTTTAGCATAGAACTCATCAAATATCTCATCCTCCTCCATTCTTATTTCTTCAAAACTACTAGTGAGTTTTTGAAGTTTCACAGTCTTTACTGCCTTAGTACTTTCATAGGTGGTCTTAAAAATGGCCTGTGCTTACTTGGCAACTTCTATGGATGATATTTTCTTGAATTACACATTGGTCACCCCACAAAACACAGCATTCAAGGCCCTACTGTGTGAGAGACCGCGCCCCCGGCCCCCTTTTTTATAGGAATGTTGGGCCAAACCCACGTGAATGGGTGGAGTCGTGTTATTGCCTCTCAAAATGAAGGTTCGACTAGTTATATTTTCCCCTTTAGATTAAGGGTTTTACAATGGAGTCGTCACTTATTTAATTGTTGGAATAAATAAGAAAACCATAATTGAAAAATTCATCATTTTATTAATTTGAAATTGAATTTACATTGAATATAGGAAATTAAATGGCTTTGGTCCTAGATACAATCTAAGATAAAGTACATGGCTTTGTTTCCTAGTTACAATCTAGAAATTGAAAATTACAAGGATAAGCATTTGATCTACTATCCCTTGATCTAAGTTCGGAGGCTATGTTACAAAGTGGGAAGGTGTTAGGCACCCACCTTGCCCAGTGAAACCGGTCTTCTAGACTATGGTGGCCAACATTCATATCACATCATCCAATATGTCAATCAATTTGCATGTTGAATTTAAAGTGTGTGCATGTGCCCTAATCCAATTTATTGAGCATTACATTTGGATTGAAAAAAAATAATTTCTAGTGAATGTGTGTGTATGGTGATATCCTAGATTCAAGAATTTGAAAGAATTATGAAACAAACATGTTTTTCATATTTTTTATGTGGATTTAAGATCAAAGCTAGTGATATGCATGAACATGTGATGAACAACCAAGAACATATGGAGAACACATAAGAACATATAAGAACATTCAAACATATTCATGGGAATTTAAATAATTACTATCATGCTTTAATCCTAAATTCTCATTATGGCAACATAAAAAACTAGTTAGGGAAAGAGATTCTACCTTCATGCAAGATCCATATGGTGGAGGAGAAGACTCTTGGTAGAAGTCCTAAGGGAGGAGGAAAAAAGAAGAACTAGGAGAGGGAGAGTGAGTCTCACTCAATACCTTGAGTCTCAGGAAGACCAAGATATGACAAGACTACTCTACTTCACTAGAACTTAAGAGAGGAGAAGAAAGGGGGTTTTGGTGTGTCTAGAATGAATGAGAGGGAGGGTTTATATAGTAGTAGTGGAGGGAATATGAATGGAAGGCCATTTAATGAGGGTTGACAAGGATTATGGACCTAGACCTCATTTTAGCCTTGGGAAAAATCTGGTGCATTAAATGGAGAGATTGGTGGGAGTGGGGAGCAATCCAAAATTCGGTTTTCCCGTAACTGCTGTAACAGCCTGTGGAGCCAACTTCAAAAAATCATATCTGACTCAATTCTGATCGGAATTGTCTCATTCTTGTGCTCGAATTGAAGCCCTGGATGTCTAGTTTCTGGGAAAATTAACCTCATTCACAAATTCAAAATATTCTGAGAGATATTGATGAAATAGTGAGCAGAGGTCATTTGTTAAAAAATGGTTTCAGCACAATTAACATTAATAAGTCCCAAATTAGTCCCCAATTAACATTAAATGGCTCCAATCACTCCAATTTCAGATTTAATTGGTTCCAAATTTACACTAATTAAAAGATAATTGCACAAATTACTCATTGAAAAATTAATGCTTAACTATCTAATTAATTAGGTGTATGCAACCTCACCATAAAATGTAGTCCTAACCAATTAAATTATGACACATCATTGATCTCCAATTGATTACACTTATAACCAATTAAAATCAATTGTTCATAATCACATATAGTCGGACTCAATTTGTTATAGTGCATCTTAGCCAGTAAAACTTGACTTGATGATAACTTTCAATCTAGTGGTCCGATTAAGGCTTATGACTAGTTGATTTGATCGTTACAACATCAAGATCATTTTGGTGAAATGGGATTAAGGATCTAATGGTCAGAATCAAGATACATATTTATGAGGTGAAAGAACCCCTTTTACCCTCTATGTGAGGTTAAATACGGGTTGCAAAATGGGGTGTCAACAGAATGCCCCTCATTGGCAAAGCTTGAAAAGCGAATGTCAATGTATGAAAGAGACACCTAACTTTGCAATCAGTATTTAACCGTGGTGAATGTATAATGCACGTAGATGAAAATGCAAAAAGTCATGTTATGGATCAAAACGTGGACCAAATCTCGAGGGAGATTGCCTACGTACCTCTTGGTGGGAGGATCAGGTCTAAACGTAGTTCATGCATGAATTTTTTTTTTTTTTTTTGAATAAGTACAAGACATGCTTACTTGAGGTCAAAAAAAGAAAAAAAAAATGGAAGACCAAAGATCCTGGCTCATGTTTTCAGAGACCCAGGATTTTTGGGTCTTGGCTCGTGTTTTCAGAGGACCAAGGGTTTTTTGGGCTTTGGCTCATGTTTTCAGAGGACCAAAGGTTCCGAATCCTGGCTCATGTTTTCAGAGACCTAGGATTTTTGGATCTTGGCTCATGTTTTCATAGGGGCTTTGGCTCATGTTTTCAGAGGACCAAAGGTTCTGGATCCTGGCTCATGTTTTCAGAGACCTAGGATTTTTGGATCTTGGCTCATGTTTTCCAGAGGACCAAGGGTTTTTGGGGCTTTGGCTCATGTTTTCAGAGGACCAAAGGTTCTGGATCCTGGCTCATGTTTTCAGAGACCTAAGATTTTTGGATCTTGGCTCATGTTTTCCAGAGGACCAAGGGTTTTTTGGGCTTTGGCTCATGTTTTCAAAGGACCAAAGGTTCTAGATCCTGGCTCATGTTTTCAGAGACCTAGGATTTTTAGATCTTGGCTCATGTTTTCCAGAGGACCAAGGGTTTTTTGGGGCTTTGGCTCATGTTTTCAGAGGACCAAAGGTTCTGGATCCTGGCTCATGTTTTCAGAGACCTAGGATTTTTAGATCTTGGCTCATGTTTTCCAGAGGACCAAGGGTTTTTTGGGGCTTTGGCTCATGTTTTCAGAGGACCAAAGGTTCTGGATCCTGGCTCATGTTTTCAGAGACCTAGGATTCTTGGATCTTGGCTCATGTTTTCCAGAGGACCAAGGGTTTTTTGGGCTTTGGCTCATGTTTTTAGAGGACCAAAGGTTCTGGATCCTGGCTCATGTTTTCAGAGACCTAGGATTCTTGGATCTTGGCTCATGTTTTCCAGAGGACCAAGGGTTTTTTGGACTTTGGCTCATGTTTTCAGAGGACCAAAGGTTTTGGATCCTGGCTCATGTTTTCAGAGACCTAGGATTTTTGAATCTTGGCTCATGTTTTCCAGAGGACCAAGGATTTTTTGGGCTTTGGCTCATGTTTTCAGAGGACCAAAGGTTCTAGATCCTGGCTCATGTTTTCAGAGACCTAGGATTCTTGGATCTTGGCTAATGTTTTCCAGAGGACCAAGGGTTTTTTGGACTTTGGCTCATGTTTTCAGAGGACCAAAGGTTTTGGATCCTGGCTCATGTTTTCAAAGACCTAGGATTTTTGGATCTTGGCTCATGTTTTTAGAGGACCAAGGGTTTTTTGGGCTTTGGCTCATGTTTTCAGAGGACCAAAGGTTCTGGATCCTGGCTCATGTTTTCAGAGACCTAGGATTCTTGGATCTTGGCTCATGTTTTCAGAGGACCAAGGGTTTTTGGGCTTTGGCTCATGTTTTCAGAGGACCAAAGGTTCCGGATCTTGGTTCATGTTTTCAGAGACCTAGGATTTTTGGATCTTTTGACTCATGCCGATGTGTATGGGCGTTTTACCCTAGTACCTGCAAGATAAATATTTTCAATTAGTAACAGAGTTATTCATTGAAAAGAATTCGGCATACCTGGCAAATGCCCCTAGTTTAGGACATATTCCATGCTTCGATGAATGCTGAGGGTAGACAGTTGACTTGATGTTGCACCACTGGAGAATATGGAAGAGGATCTCATAGCTTTCTGTTCTGGAAGAAGAATTTAATGAAGATTTTTTTTTTTTTTTTTTAATTTGAAACCCTGAATTGTTTGAAGGACTTGAAAATTTTGATTGATGATTTTTTTTTTTTTTTTTTTTACATGGTAACCTAAGAAGTATGAGCCCAATGCCCCTAATCCCAGGCCTTTTTTGAAAATTTCCTCTTTTTTTTTTTTTTTTTTTGAAAGATTCAGAAAGAATTGAAATTTTTTTTTTTTTTTTTGAAAATTTTTTCTTTTGTCCTTTTATCTTTTTTTTTTTTTTTTTTTGGGGGGGAGATTTGAAGATTTATTCATTATCAAAAAGTGAAGAAGATGAAGATAAGGATGGAGTAAAAGTGATGAAGATCAATTCATGATTTTTTTTTTTTTTTTTTTTTTTTTTGAAAACCTATTCTTTGAATGAGACCAACTTTGGCTGGAAGTTGATGTGGATTGCTGGATAAGTCCTTGCTTAATTCCTGCAAAAAGATAATTTCAATTAGCAATAGATTTATTCATTGAAATGAATTGGAAGTACTTACCCAATGCCCCTAGTTTAGGGCATATTTCATGCTTAGATTGAAGCTGAATTCATTTGATGTTGTGACCATTGGGGAACATGAAAAAAGATCATGGTTCGCCATCCTTGGTTCCTACAACAAGACTTTCTTTCTCTAGCTTGTTAGAAACCAATTATCATGAAAACTTGAACACAATATAAATAGGCCAATGCTCCAAGTTTAAACATGCTTAATGCAAACAAATGGGCTTAACCTAACATGCACCCAAACAATTTTGTCACATTGTTTCAACTTTGTTCTCCAAGGTTGTTTGGGTGATTGGGATCGGGCCTTTGAAAGGCTGCCTACGTACCTCTCTCGTAGAGGATCAGGTCAAGATGTAGTTCAAGAGAACTAGATTTTGAAAAAGATTTTTTTTTTTTTTTTTTTTTTGAACAAGAGGTGATCCTTTGAACAACCATTTTTGCAAATCAAAATGTTTAAGAATCAAACAAATCTCTTTGATTGGGAAGGATCTAGATCATTAAATTCATGTAATCAAATTTGCTTCATCCTTTTGAACATCATCAGATTAAGTCTCCAAAGGCAATCAAGAAATGAAATGAATCACATTGTTGGGTGCAAACAAGGAGAATGCTTCAAGATTGGAAGTCCTTTTGAGTCATTTTGAGGATTTGAGAATTTGAGAAATTTTGTCCTCAGACATATCATCCTATGGGGTTTGACAATTTTAAGCACTTTTCCTTTTTAATTCAAGAGAAAAATATTATTAGAGTTTAAGATGCGCCTACAATTAGCAAAGACTTCAAGGAGGTCTTATTCATGGGTTGCAATGTAGGCCGGGTTTAGGTTATGAAATGAATGATATAAAAAGGCTCAAAATTCCCGATGATGTTCCCCCAAGTATGTATTACTCAAAAATCAAGTATTAGAGGAGTTTTCTCATTTCTTCTTTGCCATCTTCTCACTAGTCTTCGTTGATCACTTGTATCAACATTTGTTTTTATGCACATTTGAAAGCTCGAAAATGTGTTGAAAAACACAAGAGCTGTTTAGACCCCCAAATAAAAAATTACGGCTCGATAGATTTTACACAACTTTAATACAAAGTGCGGAATAGTGTAAAAGCGAGCGGATGAACAAGTAAGCTACTCTAATCCATAAACTAAGCAACACAGCAGTATAATGGAATTAAACAAGAGTAGGGAAGAAGGATGCAAACACAGAAAACACCAAGACGTGTTCTCGAAGAGGAAACCGAAGAACTCGGCGAAAAACCTCTCCGCCGCCCTCCAAGCGGAAATCGATCCACTAGACAATCAGTTGGGATACATGGGTTAGCAAAAGACCCTCCAAGCCTAGTCTACCCGCTGTACCTAAGCCCTCCAAGCTCCTACTCCAACAAGGCTTCTCGGAACCGTGTCTTGTCCTAGTTATCCGGATCCCGCAACAAGCTCCATGTTGCATCTGCCATTCAAGGCTTCTTCCAATGCTTCCCAGCAGCACCAAAACGTCACACAGCACTCACAAGGTGTGGTAAGTGTTTGGGCTATCAACCTCTCAAAGATATGGATAATGGAGAGGGAAGGGTTGAGGAAATACCACAAGCAAATGTATAGAGAAAGGTGGGGAAGACAATCTCTAATTACCAATGTGTTTGGCTAGGGTTTTCTCTCTGAAGCATTCCTCAACAATTGTGGGTAAAGATGGTATATATAGGAGAGGTGCAAAAGGTGTGACTCAAAAAGTATAGGCTGGCAGAACAGCTAGTCTCGCGGGTGTCTCGCGGGAAGGCCTTACCCGCGAGACACTCGCGAGACACAGCTGTCTCCACCTGGCCTGACTCTTCGCATTCCAGCATGTGCCTGGCACATGGTTTACTTCGCGGGATGCTTGGTCGCGAGATACCCGCGAGAATCCTTCAGTTCTTCAAATGCTTGAGTCTTCAAACACACTCTCTATCACACAACCCTTACAACAAGTCCCACAACAAATACAGGGTTTTAAACGATTGAACATAATTACAATCAAATTTGGCACGGAATAAAAGCCAACAAAAACACAGTTGTAAATCACAACTTTACAATCTCCCCCTTTGGCTATTCCGTGACAAAACCCTAAAACAAACTCTAGACTTAAACGTGAGTTTGGGAACAAAGGCAAAACTCACTCACACCTAATTCTAGATTCTGAAGTGCTCTTGAAACATATGAACAAGTAACTCCTGAAACACAACAACACAATAACATCATTGTATGTAGAAAACTTGAAAACATATGGAGCAATAATAGCATGATCGAGCAAAACGAAATAGAAACACTAGATCATGGCAAGATCCAACAAGTAATCACTATATAGAAGCAATTACTATGCTCATTCACACATGGGACGAACATCCGGATATGCAAGATGATAAGTTCATTTGAAGAGTATCATTTGCATCTCCAACACTCAACCAATGCGAAATACACGAAGTATTTGCATCTAGGAACAATCCTACTAGGGCACACGAGTGTTCATCACTCAACCAATGCATAGAACGTGTATGCATTTAGGAACAATCCTACATGGGCACAAGAGTGATGTACTTGAAGTAGAATGCATGACATTGAACAACAAGCAAACATGCATGAAGGTTGCATAGGCAAGATATTGCAAATGCATGGCACAAACCACAAAGACCTACAAATCAATGCATGAAACAAACCCTTAAAACTTACATAAGCAACATGGGTACATACAAAAAGTGCCACATAGCATATATGCCACAAAGCATAGAAATTAAACACACAGTTCTGAAAATATACTGAATATACTGAAGTTAAAGCATAAGTGTCAGAACTATAATCCAAAAAAAATAAGACAGTAATCATAAACCAAAAAAAAACTAAAAGAAACCCGTCTGTAAAACCAATAACCAATATCAACTATAGCTATGTGTCTAGGCTATGCTCCCCCTAAGGCTGTGCAAGCTCTTGTTCAGCAGCTCCCCCTCAAAATTTTCTCCCCCTTTTTGACCGGAATGGCCAAAGGACTAGATCTGATCGGAGTCGGAGTCTGACCCATGTGTAGGAGAGAGGCTCTGAATCTGGGCTGACAATGTGGTGATCTGCTCCTGGAGGTATGCAAACTGATCCACTGTGTGTTGTACATAAGTGTCAAGCACTGTGGACATGTGATCCATCTTAGCTAGGATCTGATCAAGCTTGCTGAGACCTGGTGTTTGTGTTGAAGAGGATGGCTGTGTAGTCTCTGGATGTGCAGTCTCTGGAGCAGAAGTAAACCTGTCAATCTCCTCCTCTGTATCCCCACCCTCATCTGGTGCATCCTGAGGCACGACCCGAGGTGGTGGAATGAGATGGGCACCAGTCTTGGGGCCTTTAATGTGTGCAGTGCTCCGAGTCAGAGTGTTTGCACCAATGGGGTAATCCCTCTGAACAATCGTAAGGCCACTGGGGAACTTCAGCTTCGTCTTGGCAATGAACCCCATGATCAGTGAAGGAAAAGGCATTATGGTTCGGGAATTTTGCTTTGTAATGCTCTTTTTCAGGATATGGAAGATGTGGCTGCAGATATCGATTTCCTTGTGAGTGAAGAG
Organism: Quercus gilva; assembly: GCA_023621385.1. Taxonomy (NCBI): domain Eukaryota; kingdom Viridiplantae; phylum Streptophyta; class Magnoliopsida; order Fagales; family Fagaceae; genus Quercus; species Quercus gilva. The sequence continues at coordinate 3,597,981 of CM042474.1, read as the reverse complement.
ATCGTAGAGAAACCTCGTCCTTGGAGCGGATAAGGTGGTGAGGTTGGTGACTGGGTACAGGTTATGGATCATAACGTAGCTCAAAGTCCTCATTTCTGGAGAGAACTTAAGAGTATCCATTGAGGATTTCTTTGGAACCCCACCAAGAGTGGATATCATCTCCGTGATAGACCCCAATCTCTCATCATATTGAACCGTCATCGGCTGTGAGGTAGGACGGATCTCCAGAAGATCTTGAATGCTATCCCTTGTTATCTCAAATTCTTTGTGCCTCACCCAGTAGATTATCTTGTCCTCTTCTACAGCAGCATTGGAGAAGAACTCTCTGATTATTTCCGAGTATACTGTCCTAATTGGATTCAGCAATTTGGTCCATGTTCTTTCTTTGAGTGCATCTGGAATGCATGTGTGCTCAAGTTCCTCCAATTGGACCACCCTTTCCATTACAATGGTTGCTTTCTTGTAGCAATCATTGTACTTCATATCTGCTTCCGCAGATTTGAAGTGATCGGATTCAGTGCGAGCACGCTTAGGGGCCTTCTTCTTTGAGGCAGCATGCTTGGTGGGAGACATCTGCACAGGTAGACATAACACACATAGCACAAGTGCAAAAAATATAAGAGCAATGACTTGATTAGGTTCAAGTGAGTTTGCACCTATTGAAATAATCCCAAAACAGAGTAGGTTGCAAAAAAAAACAGAGCATGACCAATTCACACAAGCATGCTTCAATACATACAGCACTTAATCAAAAACAAGAATGCATGAAAGCAATACATTATGCATGACATTAAATAACTGTGGAAGTGTGTGTGTCTGTGTGTATGCATGTGTGTGCAACAAATGATGCATGAGGATGTGCCTAGGAGTTTGGTTGTGTGCCAAGAAGCAACATATTCAAAATGCAATATAAACTAGACCAAAGATCGATTCTAGACCAAACCATGTTAAGACTCATGCAAACCTAGAAATTGGGACTCATTTGAGACCAATTATGCACATCAATATCACTTAGACATATAATCAAACACTTAGTATGCATAAGAACATTTTAAGTGTGAGCAATGCATGAACATGGTAAAATAATGCCTAAATACATGATAAAATGCCACACGGGGCCAACACAAAAGCATCAAGATCAAAAGAAACACAACCCAATCAAAAGTTTAACAAAAACTTCACCCAATTTTGAAAACCAATCAAAGTTTCGAAAATTCCCAATTTTGAAAGCCCTAACACAAAAATCTGCATAATCTAAGTAAAAACTTAAAAGGAAATGATTAACAAACATACCTTGAAGAAGAAAATGCAGAAAAAGTCTTGATTTGGAAAGGGATTTGATGGAATAGTGTTTTGGGTTGAGAGAGGTTTGAAGAACAATGAGGGAGGGAGTTTTTGATCTTTTGAAAAACTGTCACATCAGCCCCTTTAAAAACTGAAAACACGCGTTTTTCGCGGGATAGGGAGTAGCGAGACAGTCGCGAGACAGTCGCGAGAAGTGCCACTGAAGAAAAAACTTTTCGCGGGAAGCGCTAAGTCGCGAAACAGTCGCGAGATTCTCTGCCTGATTTTGAAAAAATACCAGTTTTTGCCAAACAGCATTTCGCGAGAAGCTGTTGGTCGCGAGACAGTCGCGAGACAGTCGCAAAAGTCTCTGTGTAACAGGATGAAAATAAGTATTTCCCTCAAATCATTTCGCGGGAAGCAGCTTAGTCGCGAGCTTCTCGCGAAAGAACCCCTGAACCAGTTTTTTGATGAAAAACACACGAAAAGCATTTCGACCAAAAAGAAACACAGGAAAGTATAAAATCACTTTCAAAAACTAATAAAATTCACAAAAATCTTTTTGGATTTGATCAACAAGTTCATGGGCAATCACATCACATTTGGACATATACAATCACACAAATGAGATAGGCATTGATAGAATCAACAACTTGTGTGTTGTGTGTGAGTATCAAATGTGAAATAGTCCTTAGACCAGAGCGAAGCTTCAATGATCAATTCACACGAGTCATACACAACTGATACGAAATCATGTGGACTATCTCCATTATAGAAATGAGTGTATATGACCTCCCACACATTGAAAACATAACATAGAAGCTTTTCATTTGGCTTCTTATAACTCATAACAATTGGTCCATTTTCATTTTGATTGGACAAATACATCTCATTTTGAGGAAGGTGCTTGAAATTTATGATATTTCAACATTGATGAGAAGCCTTTGGCCTTTTGCGCACCATAACATTTACTTTAAAAAGAGTCGCTTTCCCTTTTTCCTAGTCAAATACTAGTGTGTGCGACAGGCTTTTGCAGCTCAATATCTCTTTTCATTTGGAGATTTACAATTTGAGAGCTCTTTTTGCAAAAACATAAAAATAAAGTGGGAAGAGATATAGACACAAGTCTATGCAAGTATCAAGACCAACAAGACTATTGACCAATCATTCATGACAGGTGTGAAGATCTATTTACAACAGTCACACATAGTTTTCAGGGTTTCTTCCACACAGAAAAGAGTGCATACGAACAAGCGAAGATCGTAAATGCACTATGCCATAAGTACGAAGGTACTAGGCCAAACTCACATGAGATATGCACAAAACAAGTGATCAAACTTTTTGAGATTTTTCAATTTTTATGGGTTTTTGAATTTTTGAAACACACCCAAAAACAGAACAAGGAAAGTAAGATCAACAAAAATAGGTTTAAACCATAACAAATAAAAATGAAATTAATGCATGAAATGATGCAACTACAAATGTCCCTACATATGGAAAGAATTGATGCATGGACATATTACAATGCTTATGCATGAGTACCCCTCTTCACCCACACGTCACGTGCGTTTGGGGTGATATCCTTGACGGATTGGGTACGAGAGTTGGGACTTTCAAACCTCCTTGTGAAACTCTCCATGCAAGTGGTGAAGGCACCTATCATCTTCATCATATCTGTCACTCCGGGATCACGATTTTGGCTTCTTGAGACCTCACCATCCCAAGCTCTACTGTCATTCCTTCTTCCTCGTGACCGCGGTGCACTTGCATTGTTGTCTGCTCTCAGCTTTTGGCAGTTTGGTCTGGTATGTCCTCGCAGTCCGCAGTAGTGACACACATAATCTGTTCTAGGACCCCACCGAGGTCTTGAAAGAGATCTTGCTCTGTTTTCATATCTTCCTACAGGTTGATTTCGGGGCTTATTCACCATCCGTTGCTCAATTACATTCTTCTTTTCAACCTTAACATTTTCAGGAATGACCTCCTCTATAATTTGTTCTACGGCCTTCACAAATTTTACTTCTTTGGTAGCTTTGACTGATGAGCTACTCACTCCGGTATATCCCAATCCGGACTTGTCTGAGGAGTGTTTTTGGGATGAGATAACATCATTCAATTTTCTGGAGGAGACCCTATCTATCTTGGCTTGCGCTTGAACCACCTCTTGTTCAAGAAATCTGATCTTTAAGTAAGCTTCTGACAGCTCACCATTCATCTTTTCTATTTCGCATTTTGCCTCCCTATGTCTGACCATGAGGCTCCGGTAATCTTCCTCAGCCTTCTTCATTTTTCTGACGGCTGCCTTGGCTACCCTTGCATATTCTCCCGACTTCTCAAGGAGTAATGAGTAGTTTTCTTGAAGATTAGCTGCACTCTCATCCTTTTCTTCATCTGATTCTTCTACAATTCCAATGGACTCTAAATCAGAATGCTCACCAAGTTCCTTCACAAGTGCATCCAAGTCATCCGAGGAGTCTACATGATCAATTGTCATGAATGCGGAGTAGTTTCCCTCACCGTCACAGCTCTCTTCCGAGTCAGTATCAGAAGAGTCGGAATCACTGAGCGTTGTAGCATAAGCTTTCCCTTTTCCCCTCAAAAAATTCGGACACTCCTTCTTCAAATGTCCATGGCCATTGCACTCATAGCACACAATGTCTGAAGAAGGTTGATAATCCTTCCCTTCTTTTCCTTTAAACTCTTTCTTGTCACCTCTTGATGGAGAGAACTTTCCTCTGTTGAACGGTTTTCCACTGTTCCTCATTTTCAGAAACTTGCGGAAGTTCTTTGCAAGATATGCTACTTCCTTCTCCATTCCATCTTCTTCGGAGGAATCATTTATTCTTTCTGTGATGGTTTTAAGAGCAAGTGATTTGCTCGTCTTATGGGAAGGCAGCCCCAGCTCATACGTTTGGAGAGACCCAATCAACTCTTGAATCTTAATCTCATCCAAGTCTTTGCTTTCTTCTATGGCTGTAACCTTTGCTCTAAAACTTTCAGGTAGGGACCTCAAAATTTTTCTCACCACCTTGGTGTCTTCAATCTTCTCCCCAAGATTGAGTTTAGCAATGACAATTTCATTGAGCTTCCCATAGAATGAATCAAATGGTTCATCATCACCCATCTTGAGTTCTTCAAATTTGGTGGTAAGCATCTGAAGCTTCGTGTCCTTAACTTTCTTTGTACCCTCATAGGTAGTCTCCAAAATCTCCCAAGCTTCCTTGGCTACCGTCATATGAGAAATCCTGTGGAATTCATCAGGGGACACACCACAAAAAATAACATTTAAGGCCTTACTATTAGCATTGGCCGCTGCTAGAGCAGCCTTATCCCAAGTGGACTTAGGAGCCTCCGGCTTAGTCCAACCTATCTCAACCGCATCCCAAACGGTATCATCAATAGAGCACAAAAATGCTCTCATTCTAACTTTCCAGAATGCATAATTATTTCCATCAAAAAATGGTGGAACATTGAGCGATTGAGACCGGTCCATCTCAACAAGGGTCAAGGATCACACTTAGGTAATTAAACCTCAGCAAGTGTACCCGCTCTGATACCAATTGAAAGCTCGAAAATGTGTTGAAAAACACAAGAGCTGTTTAGACCCCCAAATAAAAAATTACGGCTCGATAGATTTTACACAACTTTAATACAAAGTGCGGAATAGTGTAAAAGCGAGCGGATGAACAAGTAAGCTACTCTAATCCATAAACTAAGCAACACAGCAGTATAATGGAATTAAACAAGAGTAGGGAAGAAGGATGCAAACACAGAAAACACCAAGACGTGTTCTCGAAGAGGAAACCGAAGAACTCGGCGAAAAACCTCTCCGCTGCCCTCCAAGCGGAAATCGATCCACTAGACAATCAGTTGGGATACATGGGTTAGCAAAAGACCCTCCAAGCCTAGTCTACCCGCTGTACCTAAGCCCTCCAAGCTCCTACTCCAACAAGGCTTCTCGGAACCGTGTCTTGTCCTAGTTATCCGGATCCCGCAACAAGCTCCATGTTGCATCTGCCATTCAAGGTTTCTTCCAATGCTTCCCAGCAGCACCAAAACGTCACACAGCACTCACAAGGTGTGGTAAGTGTTTGGGCTATCAACCTCTCAAAGATATGGATAATGGAGAGGGAAGGGTTGAGGAAATACCACAAGCAAATGTATAGAGAAAGGTGGGGAAGACAATCTCTAATTACCAATGTATTTGGCTAGGGTTTTCTCTCTGAAGCATTCCTCAACAATTGTGGGTAAAGATGGTATATATAGGAGAGGTGCAAAAGGTGTGACTCAAAAAGTACAGGCTGGCAGAACAGCTAGTCTCGCGGGTGTCTCGCGGGAAGGCCTTACCCGCGAGACACTCGCGAGACACAGTTGTCTCCACCTGGCCTGACTCTTCGCATTCCAGCATGTGCCTGGCACATGGTTTACTTCGCGGGATGCTTGGTCGCGAGATACCCGCGAGAATCCTTCAGTTCTTCAAATGCTTGAGTCTTCAAACACACTCTCTATCACACAACCCTTACAACAAGTCCCACAACAAATACAGGGTTTTAAACGATTGAACATAATTACAATCAAATTTGGCACGGAATAAAAGCCAACAAAAACACAGTTGTAAATCACAACTTTACAACATTCCCTTGAATCATGCCTCTAAACTTTCATCTTGTTACATCTTCAAGTTTTCAATTTGCTAGGATTCTCTTTTTTTTTTTTTTTTTTTTTTTTTTTTTTGGCCCTAACTTTTGCCTAGACCACCCTTTTGGGTTTTTAGCCTAGCAGGCTTCTTCATTTTTTTTTTTTTTTTTTTTTCAGCCCTAACTTTTGCCTAGACTGCCCTTTTGGGTTTTCAGCCTAGCGGGCTTTTTTTTTTTTTTTTTTTTTTTTTGGCTATCTTTCATCTCTTGATTGAATGAACTTTTTGGGGATCTTTTGCCTCCCTTGTTTTTCTCAACTTAAGTCATTTTGATGCACTCTCTATACATCTTTCTTGCCTCGATGCACTTGCACATTTCTATGCTTGATGAATTTTTCCTTTTTTGATAAAATCTCTTTTAGATGAATCTTGTATTCCTCTTGGCATGATGAATTTTAGATTCTTCAAACTTGATGCACATTTTTTTTTTTCTCACATTAATGGAATTTCATTTCTCTTTCCTTGATTGAGTGAAAGCTCATTTTTCTTTGATGATCTCTTATCTTTAGTTTAATGAATTCTCTACTTGTCTTTCATGTCCTCTAGGAGAGCTTTATCAATTAGCTTCAAAGTTCAAGGTCGACTCCTCCTTAACATGAGATTTAAGCATGCATACTTTGAATTTTTCCACCCTAGGTTTAGATTTTAGTGGGTTCATGCAAAAAAGAGGCCAAGTGTTTAAAGGCTCAAATGGGCTAGCAATGGATAATGATCATTCTAGGTATTAAGGTATAATATATTGTTTTACCAAAGACGGCCTCCTATCCCTAGCAATGCTTGCTTGTAGGCACAATGACTTAAACTCTTTTAATAAATTCATCTTAAAAGAAAAAGTATGAATGCTCTAATGTTGTGAAACAAAAGATCTTTGAAAATTGGTTTGAGTGCATGGTTTCTTGGGATTTTTCGATCGATGGATTCTTTATGATTGCCTTTTAAGACCATTTCTTCTTATATTCTAAGTCAAGTAGCAAAAGTCTTTACATGGATTAAATGAAATTAATCATTCCTTGGTACAATTTCATTGCTCAAGCCTTTAAACATCAAGATATAGAAAATGTTTTATCCAAGGGATCCTCATGTACCATTTTGAAAAGGAGACTACTTTTTTTTTTTTTTTTTAAATCTTGAAAGAAAAAAATTGGGACTTTTTGGAAAAGTCACTAGGAAGTTCAATGGTCCTAGTTCAAAGAATTTTTTTTTTAAGGGCTCAATGCCCCTAGTCCAAAGACCCTTTTTTTTTTTTTTTAAAATTTTTGGGAAAGATTTAGAAATCTTGAAAAAAAAATTTTGAATTTTTTTTAAAATATATATATATATATATATACATGAACAAAGTACATCAAATGCTACATGGATTTTTAGAATTCAAAGAAACATAGAAACATGGAATAAAAAAAATTTTAAGCTTAATCATGATGTTGCAAACCAAATGTGGAGTGAGACAAAGTTGGGCCACTTGCTTCTTCTTGGTCCATTTAGGATGCTTGAGGCTTGATATGCTTGAACCTTAATTATGATGAAATGGCTTGGGCTTGCATTTGGAAGACTTAAACCTTGATTATGATCTTTTGGTATTTGCTTGAAATGGCTTGGGCTTGCACTTGAAAGGCATGCATCTTGTGAGTTTTTGGCCTTTGATGTTGATCATGATATACACCTTTGATGGGCTCAAGTGTTGGGCTTAGACTCATTCAAGAAACAATTTTGGACCTCCATGCCAAGTAGAGTTCAATCATAGGCTTTTGGGTTTCAGTTCATTCACAACATACAAGGTTCAAACAATCATGATAGGCTCAAGCGTTGGACTTGGGCTCATCATGGTTCAAACAATGGCCAAACACATGCATAATGCAATGCAATTAACATGGACCGACCTAAAGGTAGGTTCTATGGGTCATTACAACATGGGTAGAAGGTAGGTCAAAGGTTCTCACAAGCTAGGACGTCGTACCTCCCAACTTGTGACGCCAAGAGCGCCGCGTTGGTCTGAACGGTACAGTTTGTCCCTATGAACCACCATGGCATAACCATGATGATCCTTGTCGTGGTGGGTGGTAGGTTCACTGCTGGGTATGTGAGTCTCAGGAAGACCACAATCCACGGCTAATACTACCGGGCTTCCGGGCTAGCACACAAATAAAATAAATTTCATTCAAGCAAATAATGCATGACATGCAATATAATGACATATTAGACATATTATATACAAAAAGCAATAAACAAACAATGACATGGTTGGCCACCATAACCTAATTGAAGCCTAGCCCTCAATATCCCCAGTGGAGTCGCCACTGTGAGAGACCGCGCCCCCGGCCCCCTTTTTTATAGGAATGTTGGGCCAAACCCACGTGAATGGGTGGAGTCGTGTTATTGCCTCTCAAAATGGAGATTCGACTAGTTATATTTTCCCCTTTAGATTAAGGGTTTTACAATGGAGTCGCCACTTATTTAATTGTTGGAATAAATAAGAAAACCATAATTGAAAAATTCATCATTTTATTAATTTGAAATTGAATTTACATTGAACATAGGAAATTACATGGCTTTGGTCCTAGATACAATCTAAGATAAAGTACATGGCTTTGTTTCCTAGTTACAATCTAGAAATTGAAAATTACAAGGATAAGCATTTGATCTACTATCCCTTGATCTAAGTTCGGAGGCTATGTTACAAAGTGGGAAGGTGTTAGGCATCCACCTTGCCCGGTGAAACCGGTCTTCTAGACTATGGTGGCCAACATTCATATCACATCATCCAATATGTCAATCAATTTGCATGTTGAATTTAAAGTGTGTGCATGTGATAAACCCTAATCCAATTTATTGAGCATTACATTTGGATTGAAAATAAATAAATTCTAGTGAATATGTGTGTATGGTGATATCCTAGATTCAAGAATTTGAAAGAATTATGAAACAAACATGTTTTTCACATTTTTTTATGTGGATTTAAGATCAAAGCTAGTGATATGCATAAACATGTGATGAACAACCAAGAACATATGGAGAACACATAAGAACATATAAGAACATTCAAACATATTCATGGGAATTTAAATAATTACTATCATGCTTTAATCCTAAATTCTCATTATGGCAACATAAAAAACTAGTTAGGGAAAGAGATTCTACCTTCATGCAAGATCCATATGGTGGAGGAGGAAACTCTTGGTAGAAGTCCTAAGGGAGGAGGAAAAAAGAAGAACTAGGAGAGGGAGAGTGAGTCTCACTCAATACCTTGAGTCTCAGGAAGACCAAGATATGACAAGACTACTCTACTTCACTAGAACTTAAGAGAGGAGAAGAAATGGGGTTTTGGTGTGTCTAGAATGAATGAGAGGGAGGTTTTATATAGTAGCAGTGGAGAGAATATGAATGGAAGGCCATTTAATGAGGGTTGACAAGGATTATGGACCTAGACCTCATTTTAGCCTTGGGAAAAATCTGGTGCATTAAATGGAGAGATTGGTGGGAGTGGGGAGCAATCCAAAATTCGGTTTTCCCGTAACTGCTGTAACAGCCTGTGGAGCCAACTTCAAAAAATCATATCTGACTCAATTCTAATCGGAATTGTCTCATTCTTGTGCTCAAATTGAAGCCCCGGATGTCTAGTTTATGGGAAAATTAACCTCATTCACAGATTCAAAATATTCTGAGAGATATCGATGAAATAGTGAGCAGAGGTCATTTGTTAAAAAATGGTTTCAGCACAATTAACATTAATAGGTCCCAAATTAGTCCCCAATTAACATTAAATGGCTCCAATCACTCCAATTTCAGCCTAATTGGTTCCAAATTTACACTAATTAAAAGATAATTGCACAAATTACTCATTGAAGAATTAATGCTTAACTATCTAATTAATTAGGTGTATGCAACCTCACCATAAAATGTAGTCCTAACTAATTAAATTATGACACATCATTGATCTCCAATTGATTACACTTATAACCAATTAAAATCAATTGTTCATAATCACATATAGTCGGATTCAATTTGTGATAGTGCATCTTAGCCATTAAAACTTGACTTGATGATAACTTTCAATCTAGTGGTCTGATTAGGGTTTATGACCAGTTGATTTGATCGTTACAACATCAAGATCATTTTGGTGAAATGGGATTAAGGATCTAATGGCCAGAATCAAGATGCATATTTATGAAGTTAAAGAACCCCTTTTACCCTCTATGTGAGGTTAAATACGGGTTGCAAAATAGAGTGTCAACATACTGTTGAAATTTGGCGCTTTGATTGTTGCTTCATCCTAATCCACCAGCGCTTCCTTTGGCTTAATCCAGCCAACTTCAACAGCTTGCCATACTTTTTCTCCTAGAGCCTCAAAAAAGTTTTCATATGAACTTTCCAGTACGCATAATTAGTGCCATCAATAAAGAAAGAATCAAAAGAGATTGTCCATAATCCATGACAACGAGGGTCAAGGATCACACTCAGGAAATTAATCTAATCAGAATGTACCTGCTCTGATACCACTTGTTGGGAAATTTAGACCCCGGTTAATAGAATTAACAAGTTGTAAACCCAAGTTGTTAATTAAATTTATTATGAATAAACCTTGTTAAAACAAACAAACAATATCATGCACAATGAAAAAATAAATAAGACAAGATATGATGACCTAGGAAAATCAATGAAACAAACTAGTTTCATAGTAAAAAAAAAACTGGGGGAAATCTTCCCGAAAAGAAATCCACTATCGTAAAGAGAAGTTTCAGATCTAGTACAAAACCTTTGTCCCTAGACTCTACAATCCCCGTAAATGAACTTACAGCAAAAAACTTTCTACCGCTTCAGAACCTCTGAACTCTTCAATATATAAACGTCACACTTTTGCACAAATCCTAATACGTGACTTACCAATGATGTATGGCTTCCAGTACGTAACTAACTCCAGAAATTTGAAGATGTTATTGGTTGTAAAGTTCTTCACTTCATCAACAATGAAAATCGAGAAGCACTTGGTTACAAAATCGAGAAGCACTTGGTTGCAAAGATGCAGTAACTTCTTTAAGAAAGAATAAATCACCAGTTCACTTTTTGCATGTATTCTTCGTGTATGACGGCCTTTAAAATAAGACTTATATATGTCTAAGATTGTGAGAAAATAAACCCTACACATACATGTCAACATGAGCCGAAAATCAGACTTGGAATTCTTTTTTTATAGATCTTGATAGATTCAGCTTCTATTGAGCTTCTGTCGAGCTTTAATGAATAGCTCTTCTTCACTTGTTTCTTGGTCCAATCTTCATGGCTTTAATACTTGGCTTGAATAACATTTTTCTTGAAGTACTAAACTCATCCTAGATCTACCCAATTACAAGTAAAGTACATTTTGTCAAAGGATTGGCCAATTACATAAAATATATCCTTAACAAGGGTTTTGAATGTTATATATATTAAAGGGATACAAATGTAGCCAAATTTTTTGGCAACTGAAAAACATTATTTATAACACCCTGACCCAACTTTATAATTAAATTATGTTTTTAAGTGGTTAATTACTATTTTAAGCTACTTTCTTTTTATAATTAATAGAAGAGTATTTAATAAGAATATTATTTTATAATGCCATTGAATAAGAATGATAAAGAGTATAAATAATTGAATGGCTAATTGTATTATAAATATATACTAAGTATGTACAAAACTATATTTAAGTGGTTTAATTTATTAGATGCATAGTTGGTGGTGTTTTAATTAAGCATGATGCATGAGATATTATAGAAGAAATTCCACCCACAAGCAACCAATGGAAATTCAACACACATAATGCCCAAGCATCATGCATGTTGACAAACTCCAAAGACCAAGACTTGGCCATGCAACGAGCAAACTCCACCTAAGTTCTTCCTTGACTTTTCCATGAAACTCTCCCTCCCTATTCCCACAGGTCCAAGAAGAAAATCTAAAATTTCTTCCCTCACTTTACACTCTTTTCTCATAAGGAAAGAGCTAGGAAGCTCTCTTAAGCCTTTTTCTCAAACACATGTACCTCCCACCTCCAAAAGTCCACTTCTATCTTCTTTTGCTGCCCAAAAGTCTTCTCCCTTATCTTATCTTCTTGGCTGCACCAAATCAGAAACTCCAGCTCTTTTCTTCTTTCTCTCTTCTTCCTTTGCTCTTACACGGCTGTACCTCTCTTTCACTCTCTCACCGAAAATTCTAGTTTCTCTAAGAAGAAATTAGGAGCCTAAACACTAAGGTTTCATCTTCAAAGTGTGTGGGTAAGTAAATTAAACCTCATCTGATTTTTTGTATTTGGATAGTATAATTATTTGTTTATTTTCACTCTTTGTTCTCTACTCCGATTTTGGAAGCTGAATTTGTGATTCTGTTTTAGTTACTTGAAAGATTGATGATATTGTGATCAATTGCATACTTATTAACATATTTTAATATGTATAGTATGGGTATAAAAATACCCAAATGAAATTAAGGCCTATTGCTATTTGTTGATAATTTTGTAAGAATATGTACTGAAGCTGTCTCTGTGACAAATTTGATGTTTACAAAAAAAAAAAAAAAAAAAAACAAATACGTATTAAATCATATTTTGTGAATTAGGATGCTAGGAGTAGTTTTTATGAATTCTAAGACACACATGGTTGTTATGGAAGTGGTCTCACAGCATTTGGATGAATGTAAAAATAATGGTTAAATTTGTAAGTTGCAAGAAATTCTGTCAGGACAGATTTGAGTATACTGTCTTGCGTGAATTTTAGTAAATCATGGTTTTATTCTTTGACTACGAAATTTGTATGGTATATAATGGACATACAGGGGTGTAGTCTTGTAAAATTTCATGACATTTGGATGAGTGTGGATAGCCTATTTGTATTTTACAAATGGGGCATACGCTACTGGAATAAGCAATGAACAACATATGCTACACCTGACTTTGTGGATTTAATTCTAAAGTTAGGATAAATGATTTGAGGTATAATTTAATATACTTATCAGTTGATATGTCTGGATCATAGATTAATTTTTGTATGACTTGGTTCAAGGTTTGGTACCATAAAGGAGGGTTTCTAAACCATTCGACAGTTGTGTTTATGAAGCTGTTTTGTTCAATGCGTTGTACGTTGCCATGTGAGTGTATATGTTTATATGACCATGTTTAAAGGGTTTTATGTTTATGCATGCATTATTGCCCTAATCTCAAAGAACCTTTTGAAATGAAGTTGGTTGTTCTAGAGATATGCTATGAATATGAGAATGAAGGTTTTTCTTTAGTTTGGTACATTGTTTGTTGATGTATTTTGTGTTTGGGGAACCTCTTTGTGGTGGGATTAGGATCTCCTTGATTCTAGGAGATAGGCTTTGAGATGAATGTGTAAGTTTACAATAAGGAATAATGGATAGTAATAAGCTTTGATTTTGGTTTAGGTGTTACCAGTCGCCAGGTCTAAGCTCATTCGACTTTAGGCTCTCGGTTCCTCTGCTTTCAGGTAAGGGATAAGTTATATGGGTATTTGGTAAGTCAAGAGGTTATTTAAAAGTATATTATGCATTAAAAGGTTTTTTATTAGAGATATGGCATGTAAGCATTATCAGACAAAGATATATTTGTGAGCTTTCGCAACCTTATGTATATGATTTAAGCATATTGATGTTATTTTTAATTCCACAAACATGATGATTAAAGAAAACAATAGAAATGCTGTTTTTGTGAAATGTAATGCAAACTATGGATTTCAGTATGATGTATAAATATGAAATATTTTCGGGTTATGTTCTTTGGTGATCTGAACTCTTCCAATAGGGGTTAATTATTGGCTTTCCATGGAAAACATTATATGATTGGCCATTAAGTGGGACTGGCTCTGCTGTACCTGCCCTTGTTGGTTACGGCCAGCTTGTGGAGGAAGCCAACCTACCCCTATGGTTGAAAGATATGTATTATGATGTGGTCCCGGGAATACCTAGTATTGTGAGGAATGCTGGATGCCTAGCACTGTGGTGCTAGAAGCCTCCTAAATAAGTACAGATTTATCAGATATGGACTAACCAATAAATTATTTATGAACAGCTATATTATGTTATTAAGCATGAGAGAATTATTTTGTTTAAATGCATTATGAAAAGTTAAAAGCTCTCATGAAAAGAAGAAGTTTTTGATGAAGAGAAAGTTGTTCATTAAAGATAAAAGTTTCTGAAATTCTTTTGTATTATAAAGATAAAGTTTCTGATGAAAGTACAAGTTTATATTAAGAAGTTATCAGATATTTGTTTTCTTTATGAAACAATAAGTTTTATGATTATAAAAGTTATAATATTTTACGAGAAGAAGTTTATGAAGGAAAGTTTTATTATTCTGCAAGATGCTTTCAGTTTAAGAAAAAGTTACCAATTATTTGATTTAAGTTAAAATGATTATTTTGTAATGAGAATATATATATATATATATATGGTGACTTTGTAAGAAATGAAAGAAATTCAATCTAAAAAGTTTTGGTAATATTATTCTGATAAGAAAAGGGAGAACAATTATTTTTCCTAGGAAGAGCGTATAAGTTATTATTATACATAGTATAAAATACTATGCATGAAAAGATGTTCTCATATCCGCATATTTATAAAAAGAAATGAATTGATTTACATTCATCCTTACTAAATTCTCATAGATCTTACCTTTACTAGGCTTCGCAACTCACCCTATTATTTTTCAGACAACAAGTTTTAATTTGGAGCAGAGGGAGCCTTAGTCGAGTTTTGGAAGGAGCTGGTTTTAGTTTTAAAAGTATGGATCCCAAATTAATAATTTGATGTTTAGCTTTGTAGTATTGTGTATTTTTAGGATCTAAAGAAAGTGGTGTACCTCAAAGTATTCAGAGATGTATTATGTGAAATTTATAATTTGAGTAACTGGTGGATTACATTATTTTTTAGTACAGTGTAGATGCTCTGAATGTCAAGTGAAAAGTCATATCAAAAAGTAAAGAAACAAAAATGAAAAGTAAGAGGGAAGCTTTTGTAAAAGCTTTTGTTAAAATTTAAGTTGGTTCTCGTTAATATCAAGTTTAGGCTTGATATTAGCATGCCGATCATGGTCACAAATTCAGGTATCGGGTTTAGGGCATGACATTATTCTTCATCAATTTTGAGTGTTTTTATTTTCTATGAATGCTTAAGAACCTAAGCTAGAGTTAGGGGTGAATCTCCAAAGCTGTAAGCTATCCACTTATCAATCTAAACACGTTTTTCATATTTTGATTATTGAAATCATCGCTCTATTTTCATAATTGTTTTATTAGAATGATATTTAATTTCTAATTCTTTCATAATTCTATTCTTGAATCTTCTTATTGTTAGAATAGGGTTTCATAGTCTCTCTAGTAAAACGTGATAATTTTGTTAGATTTTACTTATGCCATAGTATCACCTCTAGGGTATGTGATGTTCTTGAGTTTTTCTTGCAAAGTTATTATTTTCTAGATTAAGTTGTGGAACAATTGATGAATATAATTAACCAAAGAGAGTTATATTAACAAAGCTTATTTAAAATTCTTCCAATCAAATAGTTTGTGTTTACTTACTCAATTGTATACTAAATTGGATTGGTAGTGGATTCTTAACATTATTGGTGGATAAACCCTAATGCCCTAGTGATTTTGATTATTGAATTTTACCAAACTTTCTTTGTCCTGGTTTGAATTATATTTATATATATATATATATATATTATCGGTGCTTTTGATGTGTTCTTGTTTTCCTTTTCTCTACGGATCAACAACCTTAGCTACAGTACAATTTTCATTACAAAATTGGACAACATCAATTCTCTTTCGTTATTTTGAAGGAAAATTGCAAGGAATTCATTTTTATTGATTTTTTCTCATTCATAAAAAGTTTTTTTTTTTTTTTTCCTAATTCTTGAAGATGGTAATTGAAGTCTTGGGTCTTAACTATGACACACACAAACATGTGTGTATCTTATAGTAACTTTTAGTTTTTTTTTTTCATTTTTCAATATTATATATGTGAGTACTTTTTAATAAGTTTTTGGAAAAGAAGCTTGAAAGTTTTAATTTAATTTATGATTCTTATTAGTGTGAAAGTTTACATGTAATGCACCTATAAAACATAAACATATACATAAATTTATGTTTATAAATGTGTATATAAGTGTGTGTGTGTGTGTGTGTGTGTGTGTTTTCTATGAAATATATGCTTCAATAATAATTAAATATGATTATGAAATATTTATCTAAAAGTGGGTTCAAGATAGTTCAAATTCTTATTGAAATTGTTGAACTAGAAGAGCACTAAGGTGAAATTAATGAGCTAGACAAATGTTGGTAAGATATTATTTAAAATTAGAAATAACTTGGCTAAGATATTATTTAATACATCAGACTAAAACTATCAAAGTATTTCCCTATCAAATATGGATTAAAGAAGATTTTTCATGACGAGGAAGAAGCAAGAACTGAACTTATTGATTTGATGGACTGGTTAAGGAGTAACCGATTAACATCTTCTTATCAAGTCTTAAAAAAGGCATACCGTAGCAAATTGTTTAGGCGAAGGTTTCTCGCCGGAATCTTTTTGGTGGTTATTTCATAGCTTGTTGGTGTTCAAACAATAGCATATAGTCAGAAGAAAGTCCTTGACGAGGCTAAGCTATCAAAGGAAGTGGAAACCCTAATCTCAATGGTATCGTCAATCACCAGTTTACTGTTGGACGTCGTTCTCCTCAAAAAGATAAGTAAAAAGAAATTAACGGCTCTTTCCCTTGACCTAGCATTATTTTTTTTCCTTCATACAATGGAATTGAGTTAGATGTTCACCATCATACACATCATCCTTATTCAAGTTGTCTTGATTGCACATCAGGCCAGAATTGGTCCAATCCCACTTATTCTAAATACTGAAATTTATGAGGAGAGATTCCTTACTCTAGGAGGAGCAGCTGTTGCTATTTTTACAAAACTTAGTAATACATTGGCATTGTTGGTATCCCCCCTTGATGAAGAGAAAAAAGAAATGAAGAATTACTTAATCTTTTTATTCGTAGCAATTATTGGACTCCTAGGAGTACTAAAATTCGTACCAGATAATGGAAAGAGAGAAACAAAGAGGATGGCTTTACTGATCTCTAAAGGAGGCAAGAAATTTAAGTCAAATGAGGTTTTTCATTATAATGGGCCCCTATGGGTTTTTATTCAATTTTAAGAGGACAATTTAGAGATTATGACATTATGTGTCAATATTTTACATTTTTTGTATTTTTTTTTAGTTTGTCATAGTGTTTAGGACTAGTGATGATGCAATACATACTTTCATCTTGTCTCATATTTGTATGGGTTTTCACTAATGAAATTGACTATTTTTCCAAAATGAATGTTAGAATGCTTCTTTGGTATTTTTAGTTCTCAATCAACATGGTTGAGAGCAACCTTACCTCTCTCTCTCTCTCTCTCTCTCTCTCTCTCTCTCTCTCTCTCTCTCTCCGCGTGATGTCTTAGTTGTGTGTTATATGCATGCATTTATAGATGTTAAAACACAAAAAAATTATAGTGTGTATGTCTATGTATATTCTCTTTGGTTTCATATATGGAGTTGGCTCAGAACAGGGGAACTGTGGTATGCTATAGCAAATATAGGAAAGTCAAAGTTCTCTTTTTTTATCTTAAAAAACCTCAAACCATGAATGGAGGAACTTATCAATTCTAGTTTGGCCTGAGATTCAAGAAATAGCCATAAAATTTTTTAAAGCAACGGATGATAAATTAGTTACTTTATCTAATCTAAAAAGCCATAATAGCAATAGTCTTAGGAAAAATATGAATCTGTAGAAGTTAAGGACGAAAAACCAATTCTACAAGAACAGTTAACAACATACACTTTTTTCTATTTTATATCTTGATAATTCTCTATGATTATAATTTATTAATTTTATTTCTACTACTTGATAGAATCTCTTCTATATTTCCATAGATTACTAGAATGAGAATAGTTGCAAACAAACCATATAGCATCAAAACATATTATTCACTTGTTAGATAAGGAAACTAACATTATTTGAGATAGCACACTAATTTCACTAACATTTCCAAATAGGCATGTCTCCGTTCTAGGTACAACTAATATTAAAAGTAGGCTTGCCAATAATGAGCTCAAGAAAGACACTCTAGAGTACCACTCATTGTTCATGGACAATGATGTTTTAGTTTATATGTTAGTATTTTTTTTTTTTTTCAAAAAATATTAAGCATGTGTATGGTTATGTTTATGTTTATGTTCCTAGTATACACACATATGAAGTAAAATTTAATTGTAATTAAAATTAGGGGTAATTACATCAAAATTATTTGTGGTTTGGCCTGAATTCACTTTACCAAACCATGGTTTAAAAATTTTCACTTTACCCACTTGAGGTAAGCTCTATTTGTCTATCGTAATCCATCTCTGTTAAAAATGTGACAAATATGTATTTTTGCTCTAATTTTTAAGCCTCTCTCTTGTGGAAAAAAAAAAAAAAAAGAAAAGAAAAGAAAAACAAGATAAAAAAAAATGTCATTTGTTAAAAATGTTCAATGAATTTCTTACCATTAGAAACTTAAGAGTGGCACAAGAACCAAACCCCCTCTCTTCAATATTTAACCTCCAAAATCATTTACAACCCACCCAATTACCACCTTAAGTCTAGACTCTGCACAATAATCAAAAGATATTTATGAATGAGAGCAAAAGGTGACCTAGCTCCATGAGTTTGTAGACGAGGAAGACAATGGCTATTGTTTCTCTTTCTCTCTCCAATTTCTCTTTATATGGCTAAAAGTTCCCTTTTTTGTTCAGTTTTATGATTGGTTTTCTCTTAATTGATTTAGGGATTGGGTTTTCTCGTAATGATAGGGATTTGGTGATTTTGATTTGGGTTTGCAAAATCATTCTTTGCAAAATGTAAATTATAAGATTATTTTAAAGACAAATCCAAGACAAATTGATCAAATATGGGAGAAGTGGGTCTCGTTCAAATATGAGAGAGACTACCATATTAGTCCCAAAAAAGCCATAGTCTCAACTTGATTCTGTGGTTGTTCGGCGGCTCCAAATTCCGTTGCCTGCGATACCAACTGGTATCTCTTTCATTCTCTCTTTGTATTTAAAATAGTGTTGTCTAGCTGTAAGGCAATTCTAAACTTGCCAAGATTCAATTTGTGGCAGTTTGTGACTGCAATATTCATTAAGAAAAAAAAAATTGTGGCTGTCAAATTTTGTTACAATTTTGAACTTACTATGATGTTTTTTATTTTTTAATTTTGGCAAACAAACTTACTGTGTTAGTGTGTTGTTGAGTGATGTATGACGATTAAAGATAGTGTTATTAAAACTTGAAAGTGAATGGTATATATGTTGTTTATCGTAAGTTGATATGTTTATATTTAGTTTTGAGATTTGCTTTATATATTGTTTGGGTTTATCTTTACTCTATTAGTAGTTTATACTTGAATGTTGATATATATATATATATGTATGTATGTATATTAGCTAGAAAAAGCATTCAAGAAAAGCATTTTTTTTAATCATAATTATTTACTTAAAATTTGTATTATATTTAACTTGGTCCCCTAGAAAAAATCCCTAACTCCACTGCTGAAAATAAGAGAATAGAAAAATTAGTTTGTCTTAATTTACAATTATCTCTCTATAACACTGGTAATCTTGTTTTGTTTGTTTGTTGTTGTTGTTGTTTTCTTTTATTTTTTATTTTTTATTTTTTATTTTTTTTATGTTGGTACCATACAAAAATTCCCACCAGCTTAGAATTTGGAGTTTCTAGAATTACATCAATGTGAAATGTCACTTTCATCCATTAGGTCATTCATTGTCCCACATAATTGTATCATACCGATACTTCAATTCTGAATTTTATTTTGAAGGAGTTTGTAGTGATATTCCGCTTGTAAGATTGGTCCAAAAAGGTCTATTCAATTTTGGCAAAGAGAAGAGGCATGATATTCTAGTCAATAACTCGAGAGATGCACATTGAAAAAAAAGAAATGGGTCTGTTACTAGGGTTGTTCAAGAATCTGCCCCACCCAATCAATAAAAATTATCTATCCCAAACCGACTTTTCAGTTTTCTATTTTAGTTAAAAATACATGTTAGCTGATGTTCTTAGAGCAATTGTTAATAAACTATTTTAAGAAAATTTTAACATCACTTTTATGAAAAATATAAAAAGTTGTCAAAAAAATTAATGACTTTTTACTTTTATCATAAAAAAAGTCTCTAAAAATATATCATAAACCAATACTTATAAGACATAGGTTAACTTACTACTGCGCACCCTTGGTGCAGTGGTCACTTTACAAGTATAAGTGCTTGTGGGGTGTGTGAGGTAAAAGCTGAGGTTCAAGTCTCTAAGAGAGAGTTTCACACACATATACACTTAGATTCAGCTAGAATAGAATTTCTAATTGGTATTAAAAAAGGGGGGGGGGGGGGCCATACGTTAACTTGCATCATAAGATTTTAAATCATAAATAAGCAACTTAAATTTTAGTCAAACCTCATATAGATAAAGTGTACGAATGTTAATTTCATTTATAGGCCATAGTTTTATGGTGTTATTTTCATGTGGACCACCTGAACACCACCCTAGGACGTCTATAAGTGCTAAACTTATATAGAATGTGATGGTACTCCACGTATATATTAGAATTTGTTGGCAACCCAAGGAAATCATATACTGGTTATTAGAAATTTAATTTAATATATCTAAACATTTGTTAGACCAAAGGTCTTCAAATCCAATGCGTAACCAATACAATTCTACCCTCAGTACATGGTAAACATGCATATAGAAACCCAAGAAAAGTTTAATGTACTATTCAATTGAATTAAATCTATGGGACATGGACCCATTATGATATTCCCTAACAACCATCCACCTTAGCCGATTAAGTATATTATCTATCTATATTATTATTAACATACCATAATAGATTGAATGATCAACTTCAACGAATAAAGGATTAGAGCATCTCTAGCAGATTCTCCAAATTTTTGTACTATTTGAAAAATGAACAGTGACTTTTACCTTTTAGCTACCCGCTTTTTCAAATACACTTCCAACAGATTCTCTATCTCATTTAAATATTATTTCTTCATTCATTCTTTATTCTTTCTTTAATCTTCTTTAATCTTTCTTTATTCATTCACAACAACTATATTTCAAATTCCTAATAGCTATATTTTTAAATTTCCCAATGGTAACATTTTCAAAATTTTCAACAATTATATTTTTTCAATACCCTTTTTTTTAAAGGGTCATTTTTTCAAATGGTAATATTTCTCAATAGTCATATTTTTCAAAAAGACTTGATAAATTTCAAGATTAACATAGATTTGATAAATTTCAAATTACATCGAATTTTACATATACAAGACTAACATAAATGAAGAGAAATTTCAAATTACAATAAAGACTAAAGACATAAAAATTAATGCGAGCATAAAACTTAAAATTAGATGATCCTACAACTCGCCATATTGTTGCCATAAGTGCTCAATGAGATCCAATTGGAGTTTAAAATTAGTTTCTCTATTTCTAATTTTTCCATGGGCTGCAACGAGCGCTGCAAATTGACTAAATTCTTCTGTAGGCTCGTGGGACACTGTTGTAGGGATGCTTTCAAGCACTTGTTCATAATCAAAGTCTTCTGCTCCATTGGCATCGCGTTCATCTTCAATTATCATGTTATGCAATATTATGCATGCTTTCATAATGTAATCAAAAGCCTTTGTACTCCAAAGACGTGTAGGCCCACGAACAATTATAAATCGTGCTTGAAGCACTCCAAATGCACGCTCTACATCCTTCCTTGTTGACTCTTGAGTTGTAGCAAAAAGACTATTCTTTCTACCTTCTAGAGCTCAGATTGTCTTTAAAAAAGTGGACCATGAAGGATATATACCATCAGCAAGATAGTATCCCATTGTATAATCATGACTATTGATTGAGTAATTCACCGAAGGTGTAAGGCCTTGAGCGAACTTGGTAAATATAAAAGAATGGTCTAGCTCATTGATGTCATTATGAGACCCAAGTAACCCAAAAAATGCATGTCATATCCAAAGATCATATGATGCTACTGCTTCCAAAATAATTGTTGGCTCACGACTATGACTATTATACTGACCTTTCCACCCTAATGGGCAATTATTCCATTTCTAGTGAATGCAATCAATGCTCCCTAGCATCCTTGGAAATCCACGACTTTCACCAACTCTTAGCAACCTAGTAATGTCATTGCTATTTGGTGACCTCAAGTGCTCTGTAGAATAAATATACTATGGCTTCAACAAATTTTTTGAGACTCTCTATTGCAGTGCTTTCTCCAATTCTCACATATTCATCTGTAAAATCCACCGCTACTCCATACGCAAGCATCCTTAGTGTAGCAGTCATCTTCTGAAGGGAAGACAAACCAAGCACTCTGGTAGCATTTCTTTTTTGAACAAAATATTCATCTTTCTCTTCTAGATTAGATTTAATACGTAAAAAAAGAGAACGACTCATTCGAAACCTCCTTTGAAATACTTTAAGAGGATATACAGGTGATTCTACAAAATAGTCTTGAAAAAGTCTTTGCTGGTGGCCTTGCCCATGATCACGTTGGATGAACCTACGGCCTAGAACAGAACCACGATGTGATGTTGACGTCCCCTCTCTTTCTAATCATTCTTCTTCCAATGCAAGAAGTGAAATTATCTCAAAATCATCATCAGAATCTGAGTCATTTAGAAGCATATTATGTGCATAATTTGCATTATGACCCATGGAACAAATTTCCCAAGTTGCTGCCACCAAAAAACAAACAATCATTGCAGCATGTTACAATAATTCACATATTGAATAATGTAAGAAACCCCTCAAATAGATTTCACAACCTGAAAATTGATACTTTGGACCATTGTTCACACTAATGTCAGGAATCCACCAAGAATCAAAAACAGGGGAAACAAGTGTATCCACCACGAATCAAAAACAAGGGAACAATAAATTATAGAACAAACACAAACACAAATCCAAATTCATTTCAAGATTAACCTAAATCTGAACCCATTTTGAACTCAGTCCCAAACCTGCAAATAAACAATCAACCCTATTCCCTTCGAACCCCAAAATCCAAATCAATAGCAAACTGCACACAAACCCATCACATACGGTATCCACCAAGAATAAAAAATAGGGGAACAATAAATTATAGAACAAACACAAACACAAATCCAAATTCATTTCAAGATTAACCTTAATCTGAACCCATTTTGAACTCAGTCCTAAACTTGGAAATAAACAATCAACACTAAAACTAATCTCTTTTGTCTCCAAGAAGCTCATAAAACTTAAATATGCTTTCAAAACTTTAACCAATTAACCTCAAATGAAGGTTTATCTGTTTAAATAGGTTGGAACTCTAACACCTAAACTTCTAATCTTTACTCAAAAAAAAAATATATATATATATATATATATATTCTAATCTAAATAGGTTTTAAACTCTTATCATTTTTTTAACTAGTAAGGAGACTAAAAGTTTAATATGAATAATTCACAAAATAACTCTCCTCGTTACATCTTTTTTTTTTTTTTTTCTTTGTAGATATTATAATAAAAAAATAATATCAGCTTCAAAATAAATTAAATAATTCATCATTTCCACTCAAGAAACAATTAAATTAAATTTAAGTGAGGGTGTTACATGTATAATGTATTGTAAAAGTGATTATATAAAGAAAATATGGTAGCTTTTTGGTAGTTTAAAATAGAGAATTTTTACAAAATTGGATGTAAATGCTCTAAGTAACTAGGTTTTTTAGTTTTAAAAAGAAAACAAAAAACAAAGGAACATTTTTATTTATATAAAATAGTTACATATAATGAGTTATGAGCCTTTTTTTTTTTTTTTTAAGTTTTTGATAATTTGATAATTACAATGAGGGAAAGGTTTGAATTTTAAACATATTAATTGAAATAACCCAAAAAAAAAAAAAACAGTTAAGTTATAAAACTCTTGGCTATATATTAAGAATTATTCCTATGAAACTATATATTTTTTGGTCTTATCCCAAAAAATATATGGTACACAATTTATGGCATTATAGACTCTATTACGCTTTAAAAGATTGTTATCTTTTTTCCTTTTTTCTTTTTCAACTGAAAAGTTATTATTTTGACTCGATGTAGTGAGTTTGATTTAAGGGTTTGATATTATCTCAATTTTTTTTCTTTTTTTCTTTTTTTTGCTAAAAGTAAGATAACTTTAACCAAGACATAATGATGTACGGATAATTGAACGTGATTAAACATAATTAAACTAACTCAGACAAGGTACAACTTTATGTAAAAGTAAATTAAAAAAAAAATTTTAAGTATAGAGACTAAACTTAGTTGCATTCATGAAATGAAATTATGCTATGTATATGCAAGGCTAAATTCTGACTGAACAGGAGATTATAAACTATAAAGGATAAAAACAAAATCCATTTTAGTGTGATCACTTCATTAGGTTGTTATTTCCTTGATGCAACAAATCTCTAGAAGAATAAAACTATATTGATAATCATGTATTACGCACACTCATTGAGAATTGAAGCCAGGGTTCAATTGCATGCAACAATATTCATTACTCTTATCGGGAAGCAAACTCTAGTGGTGAATTTTGATAGAGAGACAGAGTAAAATAAATTTGACCAAAAAATATATTAATTTTCAATCAACCTTACTAGTCAAAGTAGTCAAATTGACTTCGTGTTAGTTAGGCCCAAATGAAAGCCCATAGTGGGCCCAACCCAACAAGGTAATACGCCCCATTTGACCCGGCATTTCATTTTGGACAGCCAACTTCCAAGCCACATTTATCGTAAGATTATCCAAGATGAAAACACATTGCACACTACACATCTCTCCACTAAAACTCTACTATAGTTTTTTTTAAGATACCATATCTTATGTTTTCTATAATTTGATCAATATTAGAGAAATTAAGATTCAAAATGGCCAAATTTATTTGTAGGCCTTTGTAACAAGTAATGTAATCCAAAAATAATCCTGAGCTTAATTGTAGTGAAGTGCAACAATTCTATGTATGTTTAGTCTAGGATTGACCTAGAGATGATTACTATATATTTCTTATATTTGTTAAAATATTACGCACAATCATAGAGATGCAGTCGCTCAAGACTTTCTGGTTCTGCTATAGACGACCACTAGACTTAATCACAATTACTCCTCACTTTGTCTTTGTCTATCTTTTCTCCCAATCACTCTCAATCTCCCACCAATAATAGATATTGATGGCTCTTGTTTGTGGTTTTTGAAGACTAAGAAAAAAACCACTTGTCAATTTAGGAGGGAATATGCAATTAATAAAAGATATGTGGGGGAAAAAAAAAACCAAAAACAAAAAAAAACAAATCGTTACATCGTGTGACTTGTGGCTTATGGCATTAAAACACAAGAAAACACATTGCACACTACACATCTCTCCACTAAAACTCTTCTATAGTACTTTTTTTAGATACTATATCTTATGCTTGCTATAATTTGATCGATATTAGAGAAATTATGATTCAAAATGGCCAAATTTATTTGTAGGCCTTTGTAACAAGTAATGTAATCCAAAATTAATCCTGAGCTTAATTGTATGAAGTGCTACAATTCTATGGAGGTTTAGTCTAGGATTAACCTAGAGATAATTACTATATATTTCTTGTATTTGGTAAAATATTACGCACAATCATAGAGAAGCAGTCGCTCAAGACTTTCTAGTTTTGCTATAGACGACCACCAAACTTAATCACAATTACTCTTCACTTTGTCTTTGTCAATCTTTTCTCCCAATCACTCTCAATCTCCCACCAATAATAGATATTGATGGCTCTTGTTTGTGGTTTTTGAAGACTAAGAAAAAAACCACTTGTCAATTTAGGAGGGAATATGCAATTAATAAAAGATATGTGGAAAAAAAAAACAAATCGTTACATAGTGTGACTTATGGGTTATGGCATTAAATTACAAGAAAATATACATTACAAGACAAAAGAGTTGCATAATACTTAAGCTTTCTCAAAAAATAAATGATGCAATACAGAAGTCAACTCCATGAAAATGAAACAGAGATAAAGATTTTCTTTATTTGAAATAGATCAATTTCATAGTTAAGATTAAATTATACAAAATTAAAGAAATACAAACTACCATATTATTTAAAAAGTTTAAATGATGTGGTAGTCTCTATATATTGTTAAATTCATAAAATAAAATTTAAAACACTTAAAATGGAGAGGATATTTTACAATAAACTGAGATATCCATGACCAAATAGGTAGGAGAACATACAAATGAGAAAATCAAACTAAGCATAATATGAGAAGAGCACATCCGTCATGCCATGTTAATGATGATCATTTTCATGGTGAAGAAGCATCTCAACCACTTGGCTCATGGTGGGTCTTTCATCTTTGTCTTCCTCTACACACTGCAGAGCCATTTGAACCAAAATTTCCATCTTACCCATATCACATCTGGCTACCATTGTGGGGTCTATGATATCTTCAATCCAGTTTACAACCTCTCCATTCTTTTTCTCCCTGACCCATGTAACCAGTCTTTCATGTTCCATCTCCACACCTTCATCTATATCATGAACACTTCTGGTTGGACCCTTTCCAGTCACCATCTCCAATACAACAATTCCATAACTGTAAACATCTACTTTAGAGGTAATAGGAAGATTAAAAACCCATTCTGGAGCTATATAACCTCGAGTTCCTCTTATTTTGAGAATGTTGAATTAGGAAGGACACCTCTATTTTGCAGCTTAGACAAGCCAAAATCTGCCACCTTTGGATGATAATTAGAATCTAGAAGTATGTTTTGAGGTTTTACATCGCAATGTAAAACCCATTCCAAGCAATCCTCGTGCAAATAAGCTAGGCCTTTTGCAGTGCCTTGAGCAATTTCAAACCTTTTCTTCCAGTCAAGTGTGCCGGCCGAGAGGTTTTCAGCTAAAGAACCATGCTCTATGTACTCGTACACCAGAAGCCTATGCTTTCCGTCAGCACAATAACCCCACATTTCTATTAAGTTCTTGTGGTTAATCCTTCCAATGATGCTTACTTCGGCTAAAAATTCACCTTCTCCTTGGTTGGCTTCATTGAGACGCTTGATTGCTGCAACACGCTTATCAGACAATACTCCTTTGTATACAGCTCCCCACGCACCTCTTCCAATCTCTTCAGTAAAACCCTTTGTGGCCCTTTTTAGCTCAGCATAAGTAAATTTTTTGAATCCTGTGGCAGCAATAACGTAGCCTTGCTTGTCTGCACCTGAACTCTTCCGGGTTCTGATCAAAAGACACCACACCACAAAGATACATATAACTTCAAGTCCTCCAACTCCACAGGCAAACCAGAGCATGAATTTCAGTGTCCCATTTACACGACTTTTTACATACGTTCTAGCCAACTCTATCGTACCTTCATTTGAGCAAACTAAACTGAATTGTTCTGCATGATTGACGAATAAAACATATTTGCTTTTTGGCAGTTTCAAATAGATGTCTCCTGTGAAATATGAAGAATGATATCCATTCAACAATAATGTTTTAGGGTAACAATTCCAATAGCCATTATCGTTATGAAACTTGTATTGGAATGCTTTGCAATCGCATGCTTGCAAGCATACATTAATACATTGATCAAACGTGTAATTGTGAAAGAACCCAAAATCATACCCATAGAAGTCAGCGTGGGATAGCAGCAAAAAGTCAGACTCATTTTTGTTGCAGGAGATATCAAATTCGGGTTCACACCCATAACTCCAATCACTACTATTTTTCATCTTGTATCCCGGAAGACAAGAACAGCTCCTACTAGAACCAATAACATAACTACACAAACTGTTTGCCCCACAAGCACCATGAATTGTGCAAGGTCTTTGAATGGCTTGCCATGAAACAACCCAAGTTTGCTTCTCCTCTTCCCAACTATACAATTGAATATTGCCATCGTAACCAAGTGTCAATCTTCTATGAACCATTGCTCCATAGTCATTTGACATTGTTAGAAATACTGAATAATTGTATTGTATTTCTTAATCAAGGAATATACATGTGATGCCTTTATATAGGAGGCATATGTGTGCGGTACAAGTAAGGTGTAGTACAAGTAAAGTGTAGTACAAGTAAACTAGTTGGGCCTAAAGCCCATAACACTATATACATTAACAGCCCCCCTCAAACTCAAGGTGGATGTGAGACCAACTTGAGGTTGTCAACCAAAGTACGAAGGCGTCCTTTAGGATGTGACTTGGTGAAGATATCTGCAAGTTGATCTTTAGAGGAGACTGAGATCAGCTTGAGAGCACCATGGACAAGATGAAAACGGATAAAATGACAATCGATCTCAATGTGTTTAGTCCGTTCATGGAAGACATCATTGTGAGCAATATGAATAGCACTTTGGTTGTCACAATAAAGAGGAGTAGCAGAGGATGTAGACACACCTAAGTCTTTGAGAAGCCATCGTAGCCAAAGGAGCTCAGATGTGGTATCAGCAAGGGCACGATATTCTGCTTCAGTACTGGAGCGGGCCACATGAGTTTGTTTCTTGCTTCGCCAAGAAATCAGAGAAGAACCAAGAAGAAAGCAATAACCAGTGGTGGACCTGCGATCAGTGGGGTCTCCTGCCCAATCAGCATCAGAAAACGCACGAAGAGTAAGAGGAGACTGAGTAGAGTAGAAAAGACCATGGAAGAGAGTGCCCTTTAAGTATCGAAGAATGCGCAGAACAGCAGCATAGTGAGTCGATCGTGGAGCAGACAGATACTGGCTCACTTGGTGAACAGCATAGGAAATGTCTGGACGAGTGACAGTGAGATAAACCAAGCTGCCAACCAAGCGTCTGTAAAGAGAGGGATTAGACAATGGTTTCCCCTCTGAGGGAGTCAGATGCGCATTAAGCTCAACTGGAGTGTCCACAGTCTTGTTATCAGTGAGTCCAGCGCGAGACAAGAGTTCAGAGGCATACTTGGCTTGAGTAATATAAAGTCCATCTGTAGAATGAGTGATTTCAAGACCCAAGAAGTAGCTGAGATGTCCAAGATCTTTCATCTCAAACTGCTGACTGAGAAAAGCCTTGAGTTCTTGAATGCCACTGAGGTCATCACCAGTTATGATCATATCATCCACATATAAGAGAAGTAAAATAGTGCCTTTGTCAGTGCGACAAAGAAATAAGGCAGAATCATAGTGACTGGCCATGTAACCCAAGTGAGAGATGGTAGAGCTGAATTTGGCAAACCAAGCTCGTGGAGCTTGTTTAAGGCCATAAAGTGCACGTCGAAGGTGGCAAACCTTGTTTGAGTCAACAGAGAGACCAGGAGGAGGTTGCATATACACTTCTTCACTTAAATCCCCATTAAGAAATGCATTTTTGACATCCATCTGAAAAAGGTCCCATTTACTGGCAGCAGCAACAGCTAAGAGGGCACGGACAGATGAGATACGAGCAACCGGCGCAAAGGTCTCTTCATAATCAATCCCATACTCTTGTGTAAAACCTTTTGCAACAAGACGAGCTTTGTAGCGCTCAATGGACCCATCAGAGCGAGTCTTAATCTTGTAGATCCAGTTACAACCAACCACAGATTTTCCAGGAGGAAGTGTCACCAAATCCCAAGTATGGTTTTTAGATAATGCATCAAGTTCCTCTTTCATTGCAATCTGCCATAAAGGGTCAGTGGAAGCCTCACGATAGGTGTGAGGCTCGTGTAGTGTAGCAAGAGCAGTGTAACAATGATAATCAAGTAAATGAGTAGGAATAGATCTTACCCGAGTTGAGTGACGAGGTGGAATGTCTTGTGTAGGATCTTCAGGCGGAGCAGGAGCAGGAGACCCAAGCTCAGGATTGGGGTTGGGTAGCTCGTCTTCAACCTGTTCATCTTCCACCTGTTCATTAAAGGGTGAACTAGGAAAGGGATCAGTGATATCTAGTGGTTGGACAGAGAAGTCTACAGTAACAGAATCAGGAGCAACTACAGGAGGATCAGTAGCAACTACAGAAGGAATTTGTGTCTCATCTGGAAAAAGATCTAAGACAGAGGAGGAAGACAATGAAGCACTGAAATGAGAAAGTTCGACAAAGAGGCGATGTTCCCAAAAGACAACATTACGGGAGACACGAAGACGATGAGAGACAGGATCATAACACCTATACCCCTTTTGAGTTTCGCCATAGCCAAGAAAACAACAAAGCCTTGATCGAGGCTCAAGTTTCTTATGCTCATGTGGCTGAAGAAGAACGAAACAAGCAGAACCGAAAGAGCGAAGGTGATGATAGTCTGGAGGTGACCCAAAAAGGCGCTCATATGGAGTTTGATTTTGGATAACAAGACTCGGAATACGATTAATAGTATGAACAGCATGAAGAGCAGCTTCACCCCAAAAAGGAGCAGGAACTTTAGCAGAGAGAAGGAGAGCACGAACAGTGTCAAGAATATGACGAAGTTTTCGTTCGGCTCTACCATTTTGCTGAGAGGTACCTGGACAAGTTAGTTGATGAACAGTGCCATAGGAATGCAAAACAATTTGGAAAGCATATTGAGTGTATTCAAGAGCATTATCAGATCGAAAAATTTTGATGCGTCTGGAAAACTGAGTTTCAACAATTTTTGCAAAATTAGAATATACTTCCAATAATTCAGAACGATGTTTCATATTAAAAATCCAACTATAGCGAGAGTAATCATCAACAAAGACAACAAAATATCTAGACCCACCAATACTAGAGACAGAGGAAGGTCCCCAAACATCAGAATGAATAAGGTCAAAGATATCAGTAGATATGGATTCACTAGTATTGAAAGGCAAAGCTGGTTGTTTTCCTAACTGACATGAAACACAATCAAAATTTTCTGTAGACACTGAACCTAACAAACCTCTAGAAGCCAATTGTTGTACCCGAGAGGAAGATGCGTGACCAAGTCGAGCATGCCAAAGTGCAAGGGAAGAAGTGGAAGAAACTGCAGCAGCTGCAGCAATAGAAACAAGAGCAACAAGTGGAAGACGAAGTTTGTCCACGGGAAACATACGCCCAACCCTGGGACCGGTCCCAAGCTCCTGTCCCGTCCTAGGATCCTGCACAATGCACCTAGAATAATCAAAGGTAATGCGATAACCCAACTCAGCTAATTGTCCCACAGAAAATAAATTATAAGAAAGGTCAGGAACATTAAAGACTCCAGGAACCGAGAGGTTGGAGGTTGAAACAGAACCTATATTATGACCAGACATTGTGGAACCATTTGCTGTGCGAATATTAAGAGGGTGCGGTGCAGGTTTAAGATCAGAAAATAAGGACGAGTGAGGTGTCATGTGATTGCAACAAGCAGAATCCATAAGCCAAGAGGAAGGAGACATACCAGATAAAGCTGAGAGAGAAGAGGAATAAGATGCATTACCAACCATACGGATGACATTGGCGATGATATTTATAAGGTCATCTCTGGAAATGGAGAAAGTGGATCCAGAAGACTGAGACTGTGCAAAAACAGGAGCCATGGGTTGGACACTCTCAGTGTTAGCAACTGTAGCAGCAGAAGTGGAAACAGCTGATTTGTTGCGCTGATACCATGTTAGAAATACTGAATAATTGTATTGTATTTCTTAATCAAGGAATATACATGTGATGCCTTTATATAGGAGGCATATGTGTGCGGTACAAGTAAGGTGTAGTACAAGTAAAGTGTAGTACAAGTAAACTAGTTGGGCCTAAAGCCCATAACACTATATACATTAACAGACATAAAATTAAAATCATCGGATGAACTAAAGTTCCCTAAGGAATTTAGGACAGCAATTCTACTATTGTTATATGAGGTTCTTCCTGCCTCCCAACTTACAAGCCATGGGTCAGGCCAGTAAATACTGGAAACATCAGGACCATTGAAAAGAAGGCGAAGAAGGTTATCGTTATCATAGAAAAGCTCATAGAAACCAGAGGAATAGTTGGTGTGGCTTCTTGAGGAGACAAGCTTTGTGTTTCTAGTGAGTGGTTGTTGAGGAAGAAGGGTATCTGTAGGGAAGTCAAAACTTTCCCACAAAATAACACCTTCCAAATTACGTAAAACAAGATTACCAGTGTTGTAGAGAGACAATTGTACTGAGGAGAGTGAGACAGTGTTTGTGGCCCAAACAGTGAACTTTCCGGCATCAGTTAAGAGTATATTGCCATTTTTTTGGAGGGAGAGCTTTGAGCGCTTTCCATTTACTGGCTGGTCACGGTTTGCCATCCAAACTACGGTCCGTGAGTTGCTAAACCATATGGCAAAGCAAAAAGCATTATCACCCACAGAGTAAAAGCCAGCAGAGAAAACACCATTAGGTGATATCAAAACTTCAGGTTTCTCTATTGAAAAGGATGTGCCTTTACTCATAGAATCTAGTGTTGAAGATGAGAGTGGGAAAGAAAAGGCTAAAGATAGTATAAGATACAAAACAGGCGAAGCCATGGACTTCATGCATGAATGCTACAAAAAGATATGTACTCGGGCAACCAGTGTATCATATATATAAACAAGTGCGGAAAGTATAAAACCTAGTCTGGGTAGGGCCGCTACGTACACATGGTGTTCTCAATGACCATCCTAAATTCTTTTAGGTCAACATAATTACCCTTCGACAAAATTTCGAAATAAATTTAGATGTAGACTAATGCCACAAGCCTTCAACTCCACTCAATAATTTTGTTTATATCAATATTGATAAATTCATTATTGAATTATATTTTCTTCTCATATTCTTCGTACTTGTAAAATTTCAAAAAAATAAAAAACCAATAACTAATTATCAATCAAATATTTAAATTTTGAATTTTTACAATATACAACTATACATAAATAAAATATAAAAAAAATAAAAGTTTATAATCAAATAAAAAAAATATCTGATTATCATGAAATTCAACAAAGTTCAAAAGCATAAAAACATAGAATTGAAATGAGATTGAATTAATCCAATGGATGGCGTGAATAAATGTGAATATAAATGTGGGGGAAAAAAAAAAGAATAAATTTCAAGGCAAAATTACAATGTTGGTCCTTAAAAATTACCTGCTAGGCGCTTTTGATCCCTCAAATTTCAAATGAGATTTATTAGTCCCTAAAGTTTTTAAAAAAATGAGCTCCATTAGTCTCTTTACTAATTTCTATTAGTTTTATTGTCTATGTATCTAACGAAACAATGATGTGGCATTTTTTTTAATAACATGGCAAATACAATATTAGTTATTAAAAAAAAAAATTGCCACATCATATTTATTTATATTAATTCATTTTTGTTTTGAAAACTTAAAATTAAATATAATTAAAAAGAAAAAAGATTAAAACCTAAACAACCAATTCTCAACAATTCCCATTCTCATCGTCCATTCCCAATTTCTTTCACATCGTCAACCTTAGCCTTGAATCACACTGTTAATCTCATCAATGTGCCATTATATTTTTTTAAAGTGTTTAGATGATATAAGTACCTAAAGGCATAAAGATGAGGAAAGAAACCAAGAAAATCAAGGATAGATTATGATTATAAAGTGTGCCTTCCATTTTGCTTCCTCATTAACAAGTTCTACTCATCTTCCTTAATTTTGAGTAGACATAATATGCGAATAAAAACCAACATGGATGCTGCCCGAAAATCGATTTTGGTTCTAAGATATCATGACTTACTATCATTTTGGTGACTATTATTCTTGACAATTGGGAA
Organism: Quercus gilva; assembly: GCA_023621385.1. Taxonomy (NCBI): domain Eukaryota; kingdom Viridiplantae; phylum Streptophyta; class Magnoliopsida; order Fagales; family Fagaceae; genus Quercus; species Quercus gilva. The sequence goes on along the minus strand of CM042474.1, from coordinate 3,564,198 downwards.
GTAGCTAAAGGAGATAACGATGCCCAATCCGTAATCTAGGTGTACTTCAAGATTGGTGCAGCAATGAGGAGGAAATCTAGAAATGAATGATGAGATTGGGAATTTTTGAAGATAATTATTTTATTATATTTTAATTTTTTATCTTTTTTTTTTTAGTTTTTAAACTAAGATGAATTAATATAAATAAATTTGATTTGGCAATTTAATTTTTTAAAAACTAATGTGTCATTTCTAGTATTTGACACCTTATTATTCTGTTAGACACATAGGCAATGAAACTAACAAAAGTTAACGGATGGACCAATAGTGCTCATTTTTAAAATTTTAAGAACTAGTAGAGCTCATTTGAAATTTGAGAGACCAAAAGCACTCATTATATAAATTTTAGAGACTAACAATGTAATTTCGCCAAATTTCAACATAGAAAGCTAGAGTACACGAAGATACATTATTTTCCACTAGAATATCGTTTGCAAAAAAATTCTACTAGACAACAATGGTCAAAGTTTCATATAGTTCATTTTTTTTTTCTTCTTTATTTTCCTTTTTTTTCTTCATCCATAGCTCATTCGTTGTCCCACATAATTGTTTCATACCTAAACTTCAATTCTGATTTTTATATTGGAGTTTGTAGTAATCTATCACTTGTAAGATTGGTCCAAGAAAGTCTATTCAGTTTTGGCAAAGAAAAAAGGCAAGATGTTCTAGTCAATCACGCGAGAGATGCGCAGTATTTTTTTTTTTTTTCTTTTTTTTTTTTGAGAAAGCGCAGTATTTTTCATTGAAAACAAGAGATGTGTCTGTTATGATGACTAGGGTTGATCAAGAATCGGCTCCACCCAATCAATAAAAATCATCCATCCCACACTGAGTTTTAGTTTTCTACTATAGTCAAAACTTTAGATTATTTAAAAGGTCATAATGAAACTTTTATTAAATTGAAGGAATTGGTGACTATTATTCTTGACAATTGGAAAGTAGCTAAAGGAGATAACAATGCCCAATCCGTAATCTAGGTGTACTTCAAGATTGGTGCAGCAATGAGGAGGAAATCTAGAAATGAATGATGAGATTGGGAATTTTTGAAGATAATTATTTTATTATATTTTAATTTTTTATCTTTTTTTTTTTTTTTTAGTTTTTAAACTAAGATGAATTAATATAAATAAATTTGATTTGGTAATTTAGTTTTTTAAAAACTAGTGTGTCATCTCTAGTATTTGCCACCTTATTATTCTGTTAGACACATAGGCAATGAAACTAATAAAAGTTAACGGATGGACCAATAGTGCTCATTTTTAAAATTTTAGGAACTAGTAGAGCTCATTTGAAATTTGAGAGACCAAAAGCACTCAATATGTAAATTTTAGAGACTAACAATGTAATTTCGCCAAATTTCAACATAGAAAGCTGGAGCACACGAAGATACATTATTTTCCACTAGAATATCGTTTTCAAAAAAATTCTACTAGACAACAATGGTCAAAGTTTCATATAGTTCATTTTTCTTTTCTTCTTTATTTGCCTTTTTTTCTTCATCCATAGCTCATTCGTTGTCCCACATAATTGTTTCATACCTAAACTTCAATTCTGATTTTTATATTGGAGTTTGTAGTAATCTACCACTTGTAAGATTGGTCCAAGAAAGTCTATTCAGTTTTGGCAAAGAAAAAAGGCAAGATATTCTAGTCAATCACGCGAGAGAAGCGCAGTATTTTTCATTGAAAACAAGAAATGTGTCTGTTATGATGACTAGGGTTGATCAAGAATCGGCTCCACCCAATCAATAAAAATCATCCATCCCACACTGAGTTTTAGTTTTCTACTATAGTCAAAACTTTAGATTATTTAAAAGGTCATAATGAAACTTTTATTAAATTGAAGGAATTTGAAAATGATTAAAAAAAAACCATCGTAAATAGTAGTGAAAGAATAATGTCTAGCATTTGTTGAGGAAGATGTCGAATATACACGTGTAAGTGAAGTCTCACTTAAAATTAATAATGATAAAAGTGAGTAGTTAATAAAATATAGTTGAACCTTTGAATTTAACTTTTGGATTAAATGATGTTTCTATATTTTATATTAATTCGTCAATTGGAGTCTTCTCAATGTGTTATCCCCCTATTAATTGAACAAACTTCATTATGACCTAATATGCAATAGTACAGAAGACAACTCCATGAAACAAAGAAAAAGATTCTCTTTATTTATTTGAAATAGATCACTTTCATGGTTAAGATTATATTTTACAAAACTAAAGATGTTTACCATGTTATTTCAAAAGTTTAAGTGATTCAGTAGTCTCTAAACATTGTTATACTCAAAAAAATAAAATTTTAAAAGACTTGAAATAGAGAGGAAAGTGTTCAATGAAATGAGATGTCCAGCGCTAGAAAATAAAGATCATTATTTTTACTTTATCACTCATAGCTCGTAATGTGTGCAAACTATAATAGTTGTACTTCTAACATTTCTCTTAAGGTTATCAAAGAATAGCATTGTTTCTCTTAATAGAGTACCATTACTCTTTTTTAATAGAGTGATGATAAAAAATTATAAATTTTATTATACAAATCATGCGAACTAATATGTCCAAAACATAAAAGTAATTTAAACATTCATCTATTATCAATACTAATTAAATTTATTACTGTATCAATTTATAAGTTTTTTATAATAAATTTGTAGTAGCTTTATACCCATTTTTTCAAAAATATTATGCGTCTATCAAATTTTGAGTTTTTTTCTTTTCTTTTTTTGGTGACTTGCTACAATCTTTGATAAGTCATGGTTGGCTAGAATGATCGAAATTGGCATGGGAATTTTGTTGGTTTTAATATTTTCCATAGTAAATCCAAGCAGATTCTAGATACTTTTTTGGACCAAGCAAAGCGCTGATTTTTCTAGTCCCACGAGTACCCCCGTTTGGATACAGCTGCCAGCGTCTGCGTTTTGAATTTTTTTTTTTTTTTTATGTGTGTGTGCTGGGAAAGAGTACGTAATTATACATTGTTCAGTGTGTCCTGTGCACTGTTAATGGGATTCATAAATACTTTATTAAAAAAAAAAAACTCTAAAACTGGATCCTACAATACTATTCACACGTTTAAATTTATTTTGGTACAATGTTTTCAGTTTTCAGTAAAATAATTTGTATCCAAACACGTCTTAAGTATTAATTCTCAACCACCTAAGCATTCTCTACGCATAACATCTTCTGCGGAGCAAAATCCGGGAGAGGTTTAACATTCTCTGACCACTTCATCTGACCACTTCGTTAACAAATGAAACGTTAATAAATAATTAATATTCAAGGGTATTTTTCCCAGATAAGTCCGAGTTTGTCGTATATTTTCATATTTTGATCGAGCTTCCAATGATATTTTTATTTGATTTGAAAGTTGAAATTTCCGATATTTTTCTGGTGTCCAAAGATTTAACAGTCAAATATTCGTACTTTTTTTGGTGTCCAAAGAATTTTATTTGGTGAGGGATTATTCTTCTTAACCCCAGTCCACCATATACTGTGGTTTGCTTTTTTTTAATAAAAAAAAAAATTTTTAATTTGACTAGTACAGTACATTCTCAATTCTTATGAAAAGTCCGCTCAATTTAAACTTCGATTTGTTCTTGTAACTTTCAGGGCCTTTTGAATAAAAACAGTCAATTTACTTGTAATACCTGTAACTAATTATTATAATTTGATTTTTTTTTTTTTTTTCAAAAGAAAAATTATAATAATCTGATTATATAGAACTATACAAGAATAAAAATCATTTTTTCTTGCAAAGGTGTAATAGTGTTGAACACAATTTGAACAATAAAAAGCATTTTGTAAGAGTATCTATCGTTGGTAGAGTTATAAATTTAGCAATTTGGTATTACAAAAAGCTACTTTATCTATTTTACATTCTCACTTTACAAAACACCCAATATCAATTATTTTATTTTAATTTTCAACATAATAAAATAATATAAACAACAAAATAAAATAATATATCAACTATAATAAAATAATATATTCACTATAACAAACAACAATCACAACTACCACTTTCGTAACTACCACCACCACCGCAACTGCCACAATATTTATTGTGAAAATATTGTGTTGGTGCAAACACAATAATAATGAAAATAACACAGAGGTACTGAATGTACTTCTGAATATTATTAATTTAAAGATAAAAATTATACAATACTATTTGGATTGAGACGTGACACTTGCTTTCTTTAAAGAGATTCAAGCCTTTGGTTGGCTAAACGTTGTAACCAGTGTAGACCTTCTCTGACTCGTCTCTCCCAAGATACAACAACCCAACAAGTGTAATATGGCTAGAACAATCACTGCACAAAATATTCAAGCCTAAAGCTCTACCAGAAAGAACACCCTTCCTTGCCAAGAACCTCTCTATTTTTTTTTTTAATGAATATTGCAATCACTTGACTTGGGTCTGAATGAGTTTATTTATAGGCTCAATGGGCCTCACAAAATTACTACTCAAATTAATCTGATTAATTAGGTCCATTATCTTAATGTAATGGGTGTTATAAGATTAATTGCTGGATATTAATCTGATGGGCTGGAGTTACACAACTAATGGTGAGATAAGGAGTTTTTGAAGAATGAAAAGGCCCAAATGGATAGTCCATTAAGTGGGTTAATGGCTCTTCATTTTCCATAATAAAATTAAGTATTAATTTGGGTCATTTACTCACCAACGGATATGTTAATTATTTTGAATGAGCTGTCAAGTAGGAGGATCCAAGAGGCTGATTTATTTCCATTTTTGACATCTTCACCCTTCACCTCCCCCTTACGTACGTATTTAACCCAATATCTGAGACAATTCATATTAGCCCATTAATTACCACAATTAAAAAGAACAAAACAGTCTCTCTCCTTTTCAATGTGAGATTAAACATTTTCATTAAATATTTTTACTAACTCCTCATCTTCCATATTCACTTTTTACACTTATCTTGTAATATTTATTCATTTTAATTAATTAATATTAAAATGCTCCAACATATCATGGTAGAATTTCTTAATTTAATATCTTATTATTCTTTATTTTATTTTTTCCTTTATCTTTTTATTTATTTTCATCCATACACGTTTCTTTCTTTTCTTTTCTTTTCTTTTCTTTTCTTTTTCATTTTTTCTCTTTTTTTCTGCTCCGCACATGTATACTTCCTCTTCACTCTTCTCCACACACGTATGCTCTCCACACATATATGCTTCCTCTTCACTCTATCTTCCTTTTCATTTTTATTTTTCTACTCTCTCTCTCTTTCTCTCTCTCTCTCTCGTAGAGATCAGTGGATAACAAAGGCTAGAGAGAGTCAACCTTTTGAATCGACATTCCTGTATTCAACCTCGTCTGCTTCACCGCCGCTCATCCTCCCCCTACTGCTGCTCAGATGGGTCAGATTTGTTGTCTTTTCTTTTCTTTTCTTTTTTATCATTCTGATTTGATTAGGTTTAAGATTGTGATTTGAATTTGTTTTTTTTTATTGTGATTGAGTTTAGATAGAGATGTTTGATAGAGAAAAGATCTAGAATGGTTGAGTGGAGGAAGAAAGAAAAAAAAAATGAAAGGGAGAAGAGAGATCGGTGAGGTAGGCGCTTGGCAGGCAAGATCAGCAAGATCGGCGAGGTGGAGGAAGAGAAAAAATCTAAGCATAGGACACAAAGAGTGGGGAAGTGCAGGATATGAAAAAATCTGACCATGTGAACACAACATTTTTTTTTTTTTTTTTAACCTTTGACCTACAATGCACTGTAGCTGAGAAGCCAAAATTTTTTGTTTTGGCTCCACCAATGCAACATCAATTTTGTAATTGATTGTACTAAAAATAACAATATGGCTTTTTAGCACCTCTAATAATAATGCTTAAAACTTATATCTAATACACACTTCTGTCAGGTAGTCTCATTTCCATTAACCAAATTTCCATTATGTACACTATTATAATTGTTCATGATGTTACTATCCAAGGCTGTTAGACATTGACATATATCTGGGGTACAGACTACAGAGACCTTTACAGGGTAACATGTTTGCCATGTTTCTCCCATATACGTTGTCCACAATGTATCCTTGTTTATAAAGAGAATTCAAAAATTCAAAACTAATAACATGAAACAAAGACATCTGGTTTCTCAAATTTTGGAATTCAAGAAAATATCAAATCAAAAAAGTTGATTATTGAAGAGGAGAAAATCTAGATATAATGGGCCTGACGGGCCATCCTCCTGACGGCCTATCTCCTGTGGGCCGATACTGGATGGGCCCAATATCCACGACACTTTAGAGGAATTCTAATACAAGTGGAGTTCTAGAAGATGTCTCATTAATAGGTCTCTCCACAAGAAAACACCTTATCAATCACGTTTAGAATTCAACAAGGAAGAGTTCTTTAAGGAAAGGACTTCGCGCAAAGGAAGAGATGTGTTAATCCTCTACTATAAAAGCCTGAATACCATCACAAATTGAGGTATGCATAATTAACCCCTCTCTAGCACTCTAGAGTTGAAAGAAGTTCTAACTTGACCTTTAGAGGGTATTTGGCCGACACCACACCGGTGCTCTTTACAAGGTTTTTCCCTCATTTTTGCTGTGCAAGTGCTGTTTAGAGTGTGCGAGTGCCCTGTAGCTCACTGGTGATTTTTTCGGCATCATCAGTTGGCGCCGTCTGTGGGAAACTCTTATCTCGATTAGTTGAGATTTGTAAGCCATACTGTTGTTTCCTGGACTAAAGGGTTGCATGGTACTCACTCGCTTGATGGCAACCATCAACGACGTTCGAGAAGAGGAACCACCCACGACTGCCCTAGAAAGACAAGTTCGAACTCTTGCTGCCGCCGTGGAGCACCTCACTAAACAAAACCTAGACTTGGAAGAATAGTTGCGCCAGAGGAATGCAGTACCGAATGATCAACAAGAAGACCAATAAGGGACCAGCGTCGCAAGAAAAAACCAGGAGAAACCCGAAGGCAGCCACACCCCAAGCAGACCAGAAAGGCAGAACTTGAGCATGCCATCTCTCATGGATGCAACTCCACCACACATTGTCGCGGAGATGCAAGCGATGAGAGAACAAATGGAGGTTATGATAAACGCGCTCAAGGGGCGAGTTTCCAGTGACCTTAACGATCTAGTCAACCGCACTGATTCACCTTTCACTGCGGCCGTGAACTTCTTCCCCCTACCGCACAAGTTTCGAATGCCACAGATCGACAGTTATGACGGAGTAAAAGACCCTCTAGATCACCTAGAGACGTTCAAAACCTTGATGCACCTTCAAGGGGTCGCAGATGAAATAATGTGCAGGGCTTTCTCCACCACGCTAAAGGGAGCCGCAAGGATTTGGTTCAGTCGGCTGACACCAAACTCCATCAGCACATTCAAGGAATTAAGCACCCAGTTCACGTCTCACTTTATCGGGGGACACAGGTACAAGAAGTCAACGGCGTGCCTAATGAGCATCAGACAGCGAGAGGACGAGATGCTGAGATCCTACATAACCCGCTTCAATAAGGAGGCACTTTCAATCAATGAAACCGACGATAAAATACTGGTGGCAGCCTTCACAGATGGATTATGAAAGGGTAAATTTTTGTTCTCTATATACAAAAATGACCCGAAAACCATGACAGAGGTCCTTTACAGGGCCACCAAGTACATAAATGCGAAAGACGCATTGCTGGCCTAGGAGGACAAGCCGAGGAAGAGAGAACGGCAGGAAGACACCCGGCAGGACCAAGAGCAGAGAAGACTCAAAATTGGAGACCGAAGGGACGACTGGTAGTCTAAGCCCCAAGGAAGAAAGTTTACAAGCTTCACCCCATTGAATACCCCAATAGACCAAGTCCTAATGCAGATTAAGGACGAAGGGGCTCTAACCTTTCCAGAAAAACTCAAAAGTGATCCGAGCAAGCAGTCCAGAGATAGGTACTGTCGTTTCCACCGCGACCACGGTCATGATACGTTTGATTGCTACGACTTGAAGCCGCAGATTGAAGTCCTTATCAGACAAGAAAAATTGCAAAATTTTATTAGAAAAGAAAGGACGAATCTTCCACCTCAAGAGCAGCAACCCCGAAGGGAGAATGAGCACCCTAGACCCCCAATCGGAGACATAAGGATGATTGTGGGAGGAACAGCAACAACAGGCTCATCCAAGAAAGCCCGAAAAACCTACCTCCGAATGGTTCAGAACGTCTAACTGACAGGCTCGGTTCCGAAGATAGCCCGAAGGGATAGCCCAATAATTAGGTTCTCAAAAGACGATGCGCGACGCCTTCATCATCCGTATGACGATGCACTGGTCGTCACCCTACGAGTCGAGGAATATAACATGCACCGAGTGTTGGTTGAAAATGGCAGCTCAACAGACATCTTGTATTATCCCGCATTCCAGCAAATGATGATTAATAAGGAACGATCGATACCAACAAACGCCCCGCTGGTGGGATTTGGAGGAACGAGGGTATTCCCGTTGGGTGCAATCACACTTTCGGTGACGGTAGGAGATTATCCTCAGCAACTCACTCGAGACGTGACATTCCTCGCAGTTGACTACTCATCAGCATATAACGCTATCCTTGGACGACCTACTCTTAATGCATAGAAGGCAGCAACCTCAACATACCACCTGATGGTTAAGTTCCCCATGGAGTATAGGGTCGGGGAGTTACGGGGGAATCAGGTGGCCGCCTATGAGTGCTACTTAGCCATGTTGAAGATAGAGGACAACCAGCAAACAATGTGCATAGGAGAACAGCGAGTCACTGCAGAACCCATCGAGGAACTAGAAGAAATAGCTCTAGACGAATCAAGACCTAAACGGACCACTAAAATTGGGACATTGGCCAGCCAATCCACACGGCAGGCCCTCACAGAATTCCTCAGGATGAATCAGGATGTTTTCGCCTGGAGCCACGAGGACATGCAGGGGATTGACCGCTCAGTCATAGTTCACAAGTTAAATGTGAACCCTACATTTTCACCCGTGAGACAGAAAAAGCGAGTATTCGCCTAAGAGTAGGACAAAGCAGTAGCCGAGGAGGTCAGGAAGCTACTTGAAGCAGACTTCATCCGGGAGGTATATTACTCCGACAGGTTAGCAAACGTGGTGATGGTCAAAAAAGCTACGGGAAATGGCGAATGTGTGTTGACTTCACAGACCTCAACAGGGCATGCCCAAAGGACAGTTACTCGTTACCTCGGATTGATACACTGGTAGACTCAACGGCAAGACACCAACTCTTGAGCTTCATGGATGCCTTCTCTGGTTACAACCAAATCAAGATGGATGAGGGCGATCAGGAGAAAACCTCGTTTGTTACAAGCAAGGGCCTTTTTTGTTATAAAGTAATGCTGTTTGGGCTCAAAAACGCAGGAGCAACGTATCAGAGATTAATGAACAAAATGTTCGCGCACCAGATTGGGAGAAACGTACAAGTATATGTCGACGACATGCTCGTAAAAAGCCTTCTCGAAAGTGACCACCTGAAAGACCTACAGGAAACATTCGACACTCTGAAGTCGTATAATATGAAGCTAAATCCGAATAAGTGCATATTCGGGGTAACAACAGGAAAGTTCTTGGGGTTCATGGTTTCCCAGAGAGGAATAGAAATTAATCCAGAGAAGATTCGAGCCATCATGGAGTTAGAACTGCCAAAAACAATCAAAGATGTGCAAAAGTTGAACGGTAAAGTTGCGGCCCTGAACAGGTTCGTTTCTAAAGCGACGGACAAATGTCTTCTGTTCTTTCGTACATTAAGAAAATCGTTCGTATGGACGGACGAGTGCCAGAAGGCATTCGAGGATTTGAAGAAGTATCTATCATCTCCACCATTGCTCAGCCCATCAAAACTAGGAGAAATACTCTACCTTTATTTGGCAGTGTCGGAAGCAGTAGTCAGCGCGGCTCTAATTAGAGAAGAGGACGGATTACAAAAACCTGTCTACTTTATAAGTAGGGCATTCCGAGGAGCAGAAGAAAGGTATCCTCATTTAGAGAAATTGGCATTCGCACTAGTAACCGCGGCACGAAAGCTTAAACCCTACTTCCAGGCACACACAATTGTGGTACTGACAGACCAGCCCCTTATGAGAGCCATGAATAGCCCGCAGACGGTTGGGCGCATGGCGTTATGGATGATAGAACTGAGTGAATTCGATATACAATACTGCCCGCGAAGTGCAATAAAAGGGCAAGCCGTTGCTGACTTCATTGCAGAATTCGCAAGATCAGAAGGGGAAGGGGCAGAGATAAGCACGCTGTGGAAAATCCACACGGACGGATCCTCAAATAGGCACGCTGGAGGTGTTGAAGTGGTAATCCAGACCCCTGAAGGAGATAAAGTTGAGTGCATGATTCGGCTGGACTTCGCTCCAACCAACAACAAAGCCGAATATGAAGCACTAGTGGCAGGCCTAGACCTTGCTAAGGCAGCAGGCGTTGAAAACATGATCGTACATTGCGACTCCCGGGTAGTGATAGGTCATGTTAGCGGCAACTACAAATGTAAAAATGAGAGAATGAAACGATATCTAGAGGAGGTGAAACGCCGTATCAGTGGCCTCGAAGTCAAATTCGTCCAAATCCCAAAGGAGAAGAACGAATGTGCCGACCGCCTAGCAAAAGCAGCATCAGCAAATTCTATGCTTGTCCCCGAACAGGTACTATCGTTTGTTCAAATCTCCTCACTTATTGATGACGAGGCAAACGTACAGGAAGTGAATACATAAGGTGATTGGACTACTTCTTTAATATCCTATCTGAGGACAGGAACATTACTAGACGGAAAGAATGTCGCTAAGAAGTTGAAGGTGCAAGCAACATGATTTGTAATAATAAAGGACGTGTTATATAAGAGGGGATTCTCACGCCCATACCTGAGGTGTTTATGCCAAGAGGAAGCGGACTACATCATAAGGGAAGTCCATGAGGGTATCTGCGGAAACCATTCGGGGGCGCATTCACACAAGTTGATCCGAGCCGGCTACTTTTGGCCCATAATGCTGAAGGACGCCCAAGCTTATGTCAAAGCCTGCAATAAGTGCCAAAGATTCAGCAGCTTCATCAGACAACCGTTTGAAGAGTTAACACCCATGACGGCCCCTTGGCCTTTCACTCAATGGGGACTTGACATCATGGGTCCCTTTCCTACCGAAGTTCGACAGTTAAAGTTCCTGGTGGTTGGCATCGACTAGTTCACCAAGTGGGTAGAAGCGGAAGCACTAGCCACCATCACAGAAAGAAACATTCGGAGCTTCATTTGGAGGAATATCATCTGCAGGTACGGGATCCCCAGAGTACTCGTCTCCGATAATGGAAAGCAATTTGACAACAACGCCTTTCGGAACTTTTGCTCGGAGTTAGGCATTAAAAACCACTACTCCTCTCCAGCACATCCATAGGCCAACGGGCAGGTTGAAGTCACAAACCGGTCCTTACTCAAAATCATCAAGACCCGGCTCAAGGGGGCAAAAAGTATTTGGCCGGACAAGCTCCCAAGTGTTTTATGGGCCTACAGGACAACCGCCAGAACTCCCACAGGCGAAATGCCTTTCCGACTCACCTACGGAAGTGATGCTGTCATCCCAGCAAAAGTGGGACTCATAAGCTATAGAGTTGACAACTACGACACAAACAAAAACGAAGATGCCATGCATCTTCAACTCGACCTATTAGACGAAGTACGGGTAGCAGTAGAGCAAAGACTGGCGAGGTACCAAAACCTCATGGCCAAACGTTACAACTCCAACGTTCGGCATAGAGAACTTCAGGTAGGAGATCTTGTGCTTCGGAAGGTGATGGGTTCCACCAGAGACTCATCGCAAGGGAAGCTCGGCCCTAACTGGGAAGGACCTTACAGGATCACATCATGGCAACGAAAGGGAACCTACCACCTTGAGACTCTAGACGGGCAAAAGCTACAAGACCCATGGAACGTGGAGCACCTATGAAAGTACTACCAGTAGCAGACCTAAAAGCATAACGGTGCCTTATTCTTTCGACTTTTCTACAAGTTTTAGTTTTCTAGTTTATTTAATTTCTCTACAAGTTGTTTTACTTAAGAACAATTTTTGCTACAATATGTTTTTAAGCCCAAAGGGGCACGTACCTTTCTACAAATGCATGATTTTTATTCAGATTCAACTACGTTTCCCTATATGCACTCTTAAAAGTCTTAAGTCCGCAATGTAGACGGACAACCCCAAGAGGATTAAAAATTTTATCAAGTCCATAAAGTGGACGGACAAAGTCCACAAAGTGGACAGATCTCCCCAGGAGGGATAAAGTCTTAAGTCCGCAAAGTAGACAGACAATCCCAAGAGGGTTAAAAATTTTATCAAGTCCATAAAGTGGACGGACAAAGTCCACAAAGTGGACAGATCTCCCCAAGACGGATAAAGTCTTAAGTCCGCAAAGTAGACAAACAACCCCAAAAGGGTTAAAAATTTTATCAAATCCATAAAGTGGACGGACAAAGTCCACAAAGAGGACGGATCTCCCCAAGAGGGATAAAGTCTTAAGTCCGCAAAGTAGACGGATAACCCCAAAAGGGTTAAAAATTTATCAAGTCCATAAAGTGGACGGACAAAGTCCACAAAGTGGATGGATCTCCTCGGGAGGGATAAAATCTCAAGTCCGCAAAGTAGACGGACCACAAAAGAGGGTCCAGAATTACTAAAGTCCACAAAGTGGACGGAGTATATTAAATTGGACGAACCACCTAGAGATGGTTAAAAACTCTACAAATCCATAATTTGAACGGAGTCCATGAAGTGGACGGTCTTCTTCCCAAGAAAGCTAGAAATTACACAAAATCATAGAATAGACGGAGTCCACAACTTGGACGGATCATCCCAAGAGGATAAAAATCCTAAGTCCTATGGAGGACGGTGAAAACTAAAGTCCACAAGGTGGACAGATAATCTCATGAAGGTTAAAGTCTAAAGTCCACCAAATGGACAGATCTCCTCAAAGAAGATTAAAATAAAATCATAGGGTGGACGAATCCCCCTAGTACGGCTAATATCCAAAATAGACAGATTAAGGAAAATGCCTCGAATCAAATAAGACGGCGTTTTCTTTAGTCTGACGGGCCCAAAGGCGAACGGTAAAATTCATTAACCAAATCAAATAAAGTCAACAGATAAAGCAATAGAGTATATATGCCAAGTGAATAAGAAAATATTGACGGACAAAGTATCCATAAGAGAGAAATGTTTAATAATAAAAAGAGGACAGAATTATAAATTGTTCTCCAAATATCTTTACATATTAAAAATTAAAATAAAAAGGCAAAATAAAATTTAAATTGGAACGGGCGCTTCCTTCTCTCCGTCACGACGGGATTAGCCATGCTTAGGATCGCTCTCAACAGCTGGCTAATCTTCAGGAGCATTTTTACCGTCCTTAGGATCGCTTTCAACGATTTGTTGATCTCTAAGGGCACTGACGGGTGGGTTCTCTCCAAAGAGCTCTTCCGTGTCCTCAGAGTTGGCAAGACGGGTGGAGGTAAGTTTTTGAGCATTAATATTGACGGACGACAAATCGATGTCCGGATATAATGCCTTTACTTGACGGATAGCCTCGTCAAAACCATCATTATAAGAACCTCCAAGCTCTGACAATAGGGCATCGGAATCACGATATTCTTGGATAGCAGCATCCTTTGCCAGACGGAGTTCTTTTTCTTTATCTTCGAGGACTTTCCTCAGCTCCTCCGTCAACCTATAGAACTCCTCTCTCTCCATCTCAACTGATTTGAACTTCTTTTCCTGGTCGACCCTCCATGCCTTCAGCTTTGCAAGCTCTTTCTCCGTCATCTTGGCTTTCTCCCAAACACGGCCTAGGGTCGTCTCATGATTAAGACACCGTCCTATAAGGCTCTTCACCATGACCATGGTCTGAAATGTGGAATAATTCAAAAATCATAAGTAGTAGTAAGACGGATAAAGAATAAACGGATATGAGTCGGACGGGTCTTACCTGAGCTTTGCTGAATAAACTTGTCTCACCCATGGCCTCCGTCGAGTGATTACCCAGGTCTTCTTGGTGATAATGGAAGACAGCTTTTCCAAAACATAACTGAGGTCATCCCGGAGAAGGGGAGGTAGTTTCTTAAGGCTGGAGGACGGATCCTTCATCAACCCTTTACCAGCCCCATGTTTTGATGGGGTGGCCGTCTTGGCTCCTTCAGCCATAAGCCCCACGACAGGCTCTAGGGGGACCTTAGGCTTCTTAGGGAGACGGTCTCCCTTGGACGGCTGCTTTCGCTTTGTAGAGACTGTCGCCTCCTTTGGATCTGTAACATTGGCCGTCCTGTTTTTTGCAGCGTTAGTCCATATAAGTGCCCTTCTCTTGGCGATATCCATTTCTGTAAAAATGAACGGATAAAGTTAGCTTCATAAAACAGAACCCATTATTCAAGCAAGAGGTGAATGACAGACATACGCTGACGGATCCTTTTTTCGTATTTGATTGCTTGGGGTGAAGGTACAGGTCCGTCACAGTACCAACAAATTGTATCAAGGTTGACCAATTTCGCCTAGGTCCTTTCTTTCGGTGTGGTCTTGTTGAAAATTCTTTCAAGAAAACTGAACTCCTCAATGCTAACTTGTGGGCGCCGTCGGACTGCAAATAAAGAGGACGATTAGAAAAGTTTTGAAATAAACTGAATGGTTTCAAAAGGATCCTCACACACTAGGACGGACACATACCATTCTCAGATAGTATGCCCCACATTGTGTCGACAAGCATGTGGTTTGTCTCTCCTGGACGACACATCCATCCGTCACCCTCTAAGAAAAAATAACGACTCTTCCAATCTCTGTTGGAGTCTAGGGTTTCGTATATTACCTTTAGCAGTGAACTCCTAGGTACAAAACTGTATATACCCCTAGATTTGTCAATTTCATCTGGACGGTAGCAATGTAAAAACTTTCGTACCGTCAACCTCCTAGCTCCGTCCGACCAAGCCCCATACAGAATCTCCATTGCTATGAAGACTCTCCAGGCATTTGGGGATATTTGGTTGACGAACAAACCTAAATACTTTAACAGCTCACAATGAAGGGAGCTCAGTGGGAATCTGAGTCCTGCCTTCAACATTTGCTCATATACTCCGACACCATCTACCCCCTCATAGTAACGTTTCTCCGATTTGTAAGGTAGACGGATTGGAATATGATCCGGAATTTGATAGTTGGCCCTAAGAGTTTTGAAGTGGCTCTCCTTAATGGTTGATGTAAAATCATTAACTGTCCACTCTAGAAGCATGATGAACTCCCTTGGTCCATCGGCCCCTACGACGGGTCCTAATTGTTGCTCCTCGCTATCATCAAACTCTACTTGTTCAACCAATTCCATATCCTCATTTGTTGAGGACGGAGAAGAGGCAGACGGACTCCTATTGTCACTGGGACTGCCCAGGTCTTTATGACCTAACGGGTATACCTCCTCATAGTCCGCCCTGTCATGGACAAACGATTAATTACTCAATGCACTAGACATTGCCTAACTTAAGATTGACAACTCTATAGAAAGGGTGACAGATGTATGAAGTGAGGTATAAAAAATCTGACGAAAGAACTAAATGGCAAAAAGTACTTACCAGTCAGTATAATGTGAATGGAGAAAGTTTGACGGTGACAGATGCAAATAACTAGGCAATGAAGTCTGACAAGGATGACGGATTGCGCTCTGATCAAAGTATTTCTGAGCAAAAGTGGGAAATGAGAGGTGAAGGCTTGATATTTATAAAAAGATTACACGGGAGACGAGGCGACGCCTCGATTCAAGACAACGCCCAATAGCATAGTGACGCGTGTCATATTATTAGGTTGAAATTATGCCTATGTGGAAATCGTCGACCCACGAATATCTGGCCCGTCATACCTCTGACCCATCATGCCTTGGCCATCTATTATCACCCTATGAGCCCTATAAATATTGACGAACTCACAGTGTGAGAGGGCAACTGAAGAGGAGAAAATCTAGATATAATGGGCCTGACGGGCCATCCTCCTGACGGCCCATCCCCTGTGGGCCGAGACTGGATGGGCCCAATATCCACGACACTTGAGAGGAATTCTAATACAAGTGGAGTTCTAGAAGATGTCTCATTAATGGGTCTCTCCACAAGGAAACACCTTGTCAATCACGTTTAGAATTCAACAAGGAAGAGTTCTATAAGGAAAGGACTTCCGCGCAAAGGAAGAGATGTGTTAATCCTCTACTATAAAAGCCTGAATACCATCACAAATTGAGGTACGCATAATTAACCCCTCTCTAGCACTCTAGAGTTGAAAGAAGTTCTAACTTGACCTTCGGAGGGTATTTGGCCGACACCACACCGGTGCTCTCCAAGGTTTTTCCCTCTTTTTTGCTGTGCAGGTGCTGTTTAGAGTGTGCGAGTGCCTTGTAGCTAACTGGTGATTTTTTCAGCATTATCAATTATACATCAACCTAAAGCTCTAGTTCATTACATCTTTGACCTAGACACCTTACTTGTTGGTGTTGGTTTCATTATCTTCTGGTACATGGTAAGTTGAGAGGAAAAATGCACTCCGATGCTTCTGTAAGAACCTAAATCACAAGATGTACAATCTCTCAGGATGAGTATAATGATGATAGAATGTCATTCTAGGAAATTTCAATAAAATGACATGTTTGAGGCAAGTTATCTAAAATTTTTTCCCTTAAACAAAGACCTAGAAGGATAAATAAAGTAATTTACTTATCTAAAACTTGATAATTAATGAATGTGACAGAAGTCTAGAGAAAGCATACACGATACTCTATTTGATGGAACAGAAACTAAATTGTTAGTTTACAATAATAAACCTCGAATGCACAAGGAGTTCCTTAAATTCACAAGTTGATAGGTCTGGAATCCACCAGAGAAAATAATAGACAAAGTCTGTATATTATTTCTAAAAACTGAATTGTTTTGGAAGCTACAATCATTTTAATAGTAAAAAGAAACTTATGGTGGTTTTCTTTTAAATAGTAAAAAGAAAACTTAGGATGGGTAGAAAACCTAAGATACAAAACTCTAATTTTACTAAACAACATTAAAAGCACCTAAAAATAAGAAAACAAATATCCTAAACCTAAAATAACAAAAATTACATAAAAATACCAAAAATAATAAATTACACGAGTTAAATGGTAAATTTTGTCCTACATAATTAATATTCTAATGATTTTAAAAACATTTGAGGCAATCATAAAGGATTTGAGAATGCTAATGCCTACGTTTACAAAGAGCAAAGGCAAACCAAATTTATCATATTAGAACGTGATCACCATCAAAATCATAAATACTAGCTATAAAAAAATAATAATTAAAAGGTTTTTTAAATTAAAAGCAAAAAAAAAAAAAAAAACCTCACTTTTTGTTCAGGTTATGCTTCATACTAATTTGGACAGCTAAAAATAGATAGAATTTAATAAATGAGTACTGAAAAGGCATCCTTCAATGTCAATTTTGGAAATTTCTAGCTTGGTATTAGACTCACTAGCATTGTTGTGTCTCCACTCTCTAGCTAGTTGCAGAAGAAGCTGACAAGGCTATGGGCTACGAGAAATTTTCTTCGCTGTCGTGAGATGAATGGTTTAAATAATTTGAACTACGTTTACTTCCTAGGGGCCCCGGGGGATGACGGAGAAAAAGAAAGAAAGAAAAACATCTCCACCACGCTATACATATTTTTCCTACAGTAATACTATCAACACAACTTTTTTCGCAATAAATTTATAATAATTAAAGTGAGTTATTGTGAGTAATGGACACGCAACTAACACTCATGAGACTTACCATGATTTCTTGACCATTCACAATAGACTACTTCAGCAATTGTAAAATGTATTTTGAAAAAAAGTTGAGTCCCTTGCATTATATATAACCATTTGCTAAGGAATGCATGTGGTAGATAGCTGATGCTAGGCATCAATCAGTAATTTGGAATCCTTCAAATATCACAAAGTTTAGCTACCTTGTGCTTCATAGCCATAGTCACTATTAGACGAGATGCAAAATAGGGGAACAAACTAATGAGAAAATCAAAACAAAGCAAAATATAAGAGCCATCTTGCCATGTTGGTGGTATACTGGTACTAGGATCCTCTTTAGTTTAAGTAGATCCATTTTCACAATGAACAAGCATCTTAACTACTTGGCTCATGGTGGGTCTTGCATCTTTGTCTTCTTCTACACACTGCAGAGCCACTTCAACCAAGATTTTCACCTTACTCATATCCCATATGCCTTCCACTGTGGGGTCTATGATATCTTCAATCCAGGAAGTAGTAGTAGTTGTAGTTGCCTCTCTGTTCTTTGCCACCCTAACCCAAGTAACCAACCTTGTATGTTCAGCTTCAACTCTAGCACCTATAGTGTGGACACCCATTATAGTGCTCTTTCCAGTCACCATCTCTAACACAACAATTCCGTAACTATAAACATCTACTTTGGAGGTGATGGGTAGATTGAAAACCCATTCTGGAGCCATGTAACCACGAGTTCCTCTCATTCTTGAGAAGCTTGGATTGTTGAGATCACCTCTGTTCTGTAGTTTAGATAAACCAAAATCTGCTACCTTTGGATGATAATTAGAGTCAAGAAGTATGTTTTGAGGTTTCACGTCGCAATGTAAAACCCACTCCAAGCACTCTTCATGGAGATACGCTAGACCTTTTGCAGTACCCAAAGCAATTTCAAACATTTTCCTCCAATCAAGTACGTTAGAAGAGAGGTTTTTAGCCAAAGAACCGCGCTTCATGTACTCATACACCAAAAGTCTGTGCTTTCCTTCAACACAATAACCCCACATGTCTATCAAGTTCATGTGGTTAAGCCTCCCAATGATGATTACTTCTGTTAGGAATACGTCTTCTCCTTGGTTGGCTTCATTGAGACGCTTGATTGCTGCAACTCTATTGTCAGACAATACCCCTTTATATACAACACCCCATGCACCTATTCCAATCTCTTCAGTAAAACCCTTTGTGGCCTTTTTTAGCTCAGCATAGGTAAATTTTCTAAATCTAGTGGCCGCAAGAGCATACCCTTGATTGTCTGCACCTGAACTTTTTCGGGTTTTGATCAAAAGACACCACACCGCAAAAATACATATGACTTCAAGTCCTCCCACACCACAGGCAAACCAAAGCATGAATTTCACAATCCCATTTACTCGGCTTTTTACATACGTTCTTTCCAATTGTATTGTACCATCCCTCGAGCAATCAAAACTGTATTCTTCTACAGAATTGTTGTACGAAAGGCTATAGTTTTTTGGAGTCTCAAATAGATATCTTTTTGGAAATCTGGGGAATGATATCCATTCAACAACAGTGACTTAAGGAAACAATCACCTTCTTCAAAGGCGTATTGGACTGCTTTGCAATTGTGTAATTGCAAGCATGAATTTGTACAGTCATCTAAGGTGTAATTGGTGAAGTAATCAACATCATACCCGTAGAATTCAACATTGGATAGCAGGAGAAAGATAGACTCGTGTTTGTTGTGAGGGAGTTCAAATTCAGGTTCACACCCACAGGACAATCAAAACCATTTTTCATCTTGTATCCCGGAAGGCAAGAGCATTTCCTCCCAGAACCAACAACATACTTGCACAGACTGTTGGCCCCACAAACACCATTAATCCTGCAAGGTTTCTGAATGGCTTGCCATGAAACAACCCAAGTTTGCCTCTCTTTTTCCCAACTATACAATCGAATATTACCATCATAATCAAGTGTCAATCTTCTATGAAGCACTGCTCCATAGTCATTTGACAAAAAAGAAAAATCATCGGATGAACTAAAGTTTCCTAAGGAATTTAGCACTGCAATTCTACTATTGTTATACGTGGACCTTCCAGCCTCACAAGCCACGGTTCAGGCCAGTAAATACTGGAAACCTCAGGACCATTAAAAAGAAGGCTGAGAAGGTTATTATTGTCAAAGAAAAGCTCATAGAAACCAGAGGAATGGCTTATCTTGCTTCTGGAGGAGACAAGTTTTGTGTTTCTAGTGAGTAGTTGTGGAGGAAGAAGTGTATTTGTAGGGAGGTCAAAGCTTTGCCACAAAATAACACTTTCCCTATTATGTAGAACAAGATTACCAGTGTTGTAGAGAATTAATTGTACTGCTGAGGAGAGTGAGAAAGTGTTTGTGGCCCAAACTGTAAACTTACCAGCATCAGTTAAGATCAAATTGCCATTTTTGAGGAGTGAGAGTTTTGAGCGCTTTCCATTAACTGGCTGGTCACGGTTTGCCACCCAAACTACGGTGCTTGAGTTGCTAAACCATATAGCAAAGCAAAAAGCATTTACACCAACGGAGTAAAAGCCTGCAGAGAAAACGTTATCTGGTGAAGTTAAAACATATGTTGGTCTCTCACTGACGAGAGATGAACCTTTGCTAAATGTTGAAGATGAGAATGGAGCAAAGAATGTCAAAGACAGAAGCAACCAGATTATAGTAGTCATGAACAAAAGATGGGCTTGGGATGAATTGGGAAACAAGACGTACTTCTCTTTATTTAAGGGTGAAAGATACGTGTGAACGTACGCAAAAGCAAGATTCTGTTTGAAACTTCAGTCAATGCTGTGGACAGGTAGTCATCATGCATCAATTAAATATGAAACTTCAGTCAATGCTGTGGACAGGTAGTCTAAGTTTTTATCATGCGTCAATTATATATATATATATATATATATATTTGAAGGCTTCTTGTAAACTTTCATAAATCGATATAAAGAAGGCCACATCATTCTTCACTGGAATGAAAGAATTTGTTCATAAGAAAATGAATGTCAGATTTTTTTTCTTTTTTTTTTGGATTGAAACGAATTAAGTGATAAAGCCATAGATGAATGATAGAATTTGATATTGAATTTTGTTGGTTACATTATTTTCCAAATTAAAGTCAAGCAGAACCTAGATTTTTTTTGTTTTTTGTGTTTTTTGTGTTTTTTTTTGTTTTTGGGTGTGTGTCCCAGGATTGGCATTGACTGAGTCAACGAAAAAGCATAGGAAAAAGACAAGGAAAATGAAAGGAAAAGCATTCGTTTTTTGAGTGGTAGGTTGTTATTTCTCTATCATCGTACTCATTTTTTACACATCCTAGCACACAGTTATACAATAAGTCAAAATAGTCAAAATGCACAACCAATTTTATAATTTTATTATGATGAAATAATAAGTTGTAATTAATATATAATAAAAATAGAGAGATACTACGTTTACAATAATTTTATAATATTTTTACAATAAATCATGGTGATTAATTGTTATTGGTTCAAATTTGAAACTAACATTAAGATTACTTCTTTATCTTAACAACTAGTCACTAACCCGTGCGATGCACGGGATAGTTAAATAAAATAACAATTAACTAATATCACGTTAAGGTAAAAGAATTAGTGAGAGACTGATTTGCCCACCAAGAATTTAAAAGAAAAAAAGATTGATATAATAAAATCTAAGAAATTTAGAAATAGAAAATTGGGTTAATGATATGCATATTATAGAATCCCCAAATTCTACTTCAAAACCAAACAAAACCCTTCAAATTCAAAAAAATTCATATATAATATACCAAATAAAAATTTACCACACCTTGGGTTGGAAGACATAAGTTGCAGTTTTGATTTTTCTCCAAAAAATAGAGATGCTTCATCTGCTGTATACAATATAAAATAATTATTAGAAATTTCAACCCAAAAACCAAATCCACAAAAACACTATCAAAATATAGAGATTAATCTAAATACTTAGAAGAAAATAAATTCTAAACATAACAAAACAATAAGATAGAATGAAAATTTCAGAAACATATGAAAACAAATAAAAAAGACAAAACTTACGTTTTTTTTTTTTTTTTTTTAGTTGAGTCTCTCTCCTTCTTATTTTTTTAATTTTAAAGTGAAGTTAAGTTTAGGATTTTGAGATGGTAATTGCTAGGGTTTTAAGGAGAGAAAAGAGAGTCCTACCAGGAGTCTAAATAATATAAACAATTCAAAACATGGAACATTATCAAATTTATAATACCTAATTCCATTATCTTTTACGTTGAATCCAAACAAATAATTAATTGAAATTAATCCAAACAAATAATTAATCAACAAAAATCAAAGCTTTAATAAAAAAACAAAAAATCACATGAACCCAAATAAAAATTCTCAATAAAGCAAGAACATATAAAAATTTACCACACCTTAGGCTAGAAGACATAGGTTGCAGCTTTGATTTTTCTCCAAAAAATAGAAATGCTTCATCTGCCATATACAATATAAAATAATTATTAGAATTTCAACTCAAAAACCAAACCCATAAAAACACTATCAAAATATAGAGATTAACCCAAATACTTATAAGAAAATCAATTCTAAACATAATAAAATAATAAGATAGAATGAAAATTTCAGGCACATATGAAAGCAAATAAAAAATTTGAGATGGTAATTGCTAGGGTTTTAAGGAGAGAAGAGATTTTGGTATTTTTATGCAAAAAACGTTATTTTAAATCTAGGTGATTTATTTCCTTGTTTTTAGGCTCTTTTAA
Organism: Quercus gilva; assembly: GCA_023621385.1. Lineage (NCBI taxonomy): Eukaryota > Viridiplantae > Streptophyta > Magnoliopsida > Fagales > Fagaceae > Quercus > Quercus gilva. The sequence continues at coordinate 3,541,589 of CM042474.1, read as the reverse complement.
TGTTTTTTTAGGTCAAATTTGGTTCCTATTATGGTTAGGTATTAATTAGCGCTTATTTTATAATATATTTTCTTGTTCATCAAGTTTTATGGAGCTTTTAAATAGGCCTCCAAATTTGTATACGTTTTTCAATAATATTGTTATAAGATATAAAACCTAAAATAAAAAGAATCAAAAATAAAAAGAAAAAGAAAATAGTGATGATGTGGAAAATTGTGAGAGCTTCAAAAGCTTCGGTTTTATATATATATATATATATATAGATAACAACTAGTAACAACCTGCCACTTAGGATTTGTTGTAAAAATATTGTAGACATATCATTTCTCATAAAAATAATATATGCTAACGATGGTCCTACATAAAAGTGATGTTGCACACTAATCACAATCTACCACTTCTGATGTTATAAAAAAAAAATTATAAAATTTCCTATTTATAGCATTATTGGAATGTCATTGGAAGGGAGAGAGTGAGTTGCAATTATATATAAAGTTGAGAAGTCCATGCATGGTGTTTGAGATTTTGTATAGGTTAAGAGTTTAATTTATGCATGGTGTTTGAGATTTTGTATAGGTTAAGAGTTTAATTTATTACCATTCGAAATACCAGGATTTAACTTGTTACTTTTTGAGACTATCATTTTATTTTATATATATCTTTTATTTATGAAGTTTAATTTTTTAGTTTTTGAAACTCCTGTGTTTAATTTGTTAGCCTATTCAAAGTTTTTTATTTTTTAATCATTCTTAGCTTTGAGGACTTTTATTGTTTCATTTCATTCTTTTTTATTCGCTTCTAGCCAACATTAATGAATTGCAAATGCACTTGAATATTGTTGGTGGATACAAACCGATCATTATAACTGATACTATTATATCTATTAGAAAATCCATATTAGTGGAGTCATAAATTTAACAATATGACTCCATAAAAAGTTAATTTATCTATTTTACCTTTTTATTTTATAATACACCCAACATTAATGATCTATATTTTTAGCTATTTGATTAAAATAATATAAAAAAAAATTCATTAAAAAATAGTGTGAACACAACCAAAAGAGTTTTTTTTTTTAATTAAAAAGTAGTGTGGACACAATAATTTATTTATTTTTTTTTTTTTTTACATATGAGCTACAGTGCACAACCAAAAGTAGTTGTGCACTGTAGTTGTGGAGTAAAAAAATATGGCTTTAGCTCCAATAATGTAGCCACATTTTGGTATTTGGTGGTACTAAAAATAGCAATATAGCTTTTTAACACCACCAATACTAGTGCTTTATGAGAGCTATATGAATACATCTATGATCTATATAAGAGGGGGAGAAAAAGAGAAAATTCTTAGATAGTCCCAGAATATAGTGAAATGGTGATCCCTCATTTTACATTTAAGGTAGATCCTACTATGAATTTAATGAGACTTCATCATAAATGTGAGAGAATGGAGTACCATCCTCCATGCTTTGGAAATACCTAAAAATTAGTCAAGAAAAAGATGCAAATTTTTTTAATTATGATCAGAGAGGGAGACAATGTAATTATAATCATGGAAATGTTAAACAAAAAAAATCATGATTCATAAATCTACCCGCCATGATATAAAATGATAAACTAACTTATCTAAAAATTTATTCTCAAAAATCCTAATGATTTTCAAGACATAGGAAGCAATCATGAAGGGTTTGAGAATGCCGAAGCCTACATTAACAAAGAACAAAGACAAACCGAATTTATTTTTCATATTAGAACGTGACCATCAAATTTTCTTTCATTCACAAATAACAAAGCGTAAAATCAAACTAGACTTTTCGAATAAAAGGACAATAAATATGCCTACTGACTTTGTCAACAAAAATATAAATCGATATAGCATAAATACTTGTAATAAATATGGTTTTTGAATTTGAAAGCAAAAGAAAAAACTCTCATTTTTTGTTCATGAAGTTCTGCTTCATGATAATTTGGCCAATTAATAAATGACTAAAACTATAAGCTTCAAAGTCAATTTTGGATATTTCCAGCTTTGTAATTTAGACTCACTATCATTGCTTTGTCTAGTTGCGGAGGATGCTTAAGATATGATTCACTATTGTGAGATGGGTGAAGTTTAAAGGGAAAAAAAAAAGAGTTTAATGAAGTTGGACAAGTGAACGTCAAACTGAGTGAAAAAGTTAAAATTATTTTAATTTTTTCACCGTGAATATTTATGTTGTTCTTGACATTTGAAAAAAAACCAGCTTTTATGGGTCCCATTCAACTTTTTAGTATTATTCATGGATCTCACTGTACTATTTTAACTAACTTTTAGTTTTATCTATAATATTTTCAATAAAAAATTTTCAATTCCAGCTAAATAAGTTGTTCCTAAAATGGACACTTAGGGTCCGTTTGGATACAACTTATTTTGCTAAAAACTGAAAACTGAAAATATTGTAGTAAAATAATTTTTAAATATGTAAATAGTATCGTGAGACACATTTTTAATGAAAAAATTACTGAAAAGTGAAGCTTGTAATTTAGACTCACTGTCATTGCTTTGTCTAGTTGCAGAGGATGCTTAAGATATGCTTCACTATTGTGAGATGGGTGAAGTTTAAAGAAAAAAAAAAAAAAAAAGGAGTTTAATGAAGTTGGACAAGTGAACGTCAAACTGAGTGAAAAAGTTAAAATTATTTTAATTTTTTCACCGCGAATATTTATGTTGTGTTTGACATTTGAAAAAAAACAAGCTTTTATGGTCTCATTCGACTTTTTAGTACTATTTATGATACTATTTCAACTAGTTTTTAGCTTTATTTATAATATTTTCAATAAAAAGTTTTCAATTTCAGCTAAATAAGTTGTTTCTAAAATGGACACTTAGAGTCTGTTTGGATACAACTTATTTTGCTGAAAACTGAAAATATTATAGCAAAATAATTTTTAAATGTGTAAATAGTACCATGAGACACATTTTTAATAAAAAAGTTGTTGAAAAGTGAGGTTTATAGATCTCATGAATAGTGCACAAGACCCACTGGTGTGCTAAAAAGTCAAATATTATGACTACTGTTCATGAACAATGCATGAACAGTAGCCGTAACAGTGAAATTTGTCTCCTAAAATGTGTGCCAAAAAAGAAAAGAGAAAACACTAGAAACGCAAACGTGGGTAGAAATTAGTATAAAGAATAGAAAAGTAAAATGATATATATATATATATATATATAAGTTGAGAATGAAAACAAGCAAAGGCAGAGCTAGGGCGGCTAGGGGGGCCATGGCCCCCTAGCTTTTCTAATTTTCCATTAAGAGAGGTAATATTATCATAGTTTATGAAATAAAATTACCTAATGGCCTCCCTTGAAATTCAGAATTCACCCCCTCAAAATCTAAAATTTGGACCTTCAAAATAATCTTTCAAATTTTTGTAGTCCAATAAAAACCCAAATAATAATTACTAGTAATTGGTACAAAAAAGACCCAACAAAAAATGGATTCAGATCTTCTAAATTTCCTAGAGTATTTTACCAATAGATTTTCTTAAATCCTAACTATTCTTTTATTATTTAAGGGTCTAGATTCTGCAATGTCAGCATTCCACTAACAATACTCTTAAAATAATAAAATAATGTTGCAAATAAAATAATTAAGATTATTGTTAGCGGAATGCTGACATAGCAAAATCTTGACTATTAAATTATTAAAGAATAATTAAGATTTAAAGAAATTTATTTATTAGAGTACCTTAATAAATTTAGAGGATCTAAATCTATAAAAGAAAATCAAATGGCCCAATCCTAGGCCTATGGCCCCCCAATAGTAAAAGGAAAACCTAAGAGAGTGTTTGGTACATGCACTTAAAAACATGTGTTTTGTTATTTGAAAACATGTGTGAAAATATGTGTGGATAAAAAAATATATTAAAATACATGTAATGTTGTTTAAAAATTGAAAACATGTGTTTGAATTACCATACCAAACGAGGCCTAAACTTGTCTTTAACACTTTTCAAATCATCAAAGATCCCAACTCGAATCTCAAAAAAATAAAAATAAAAATAAAAGGATGCGAATTTCCTCCAAACAGGTTTGGAGGAAATCCTACAAACAGGGGCAGGTGTCACTTAAAAGGAGGAGACACCTCGGCTTGGAGTCATGTGCAACGCACATGACCCATTTAGTTGTGGAGGAGTTGTTAACCCTAACAGCGTTAGCCTCTTTCTTCTCAAACACACATGCACTGCCTCTTTCTTCTCAAACATACCCACACAACCTCACGCCTCTCTCTCACAGCCTCAACCTTTGTTTTCTGAGCAAACTCAGACCAGCAAGAGAATCCGGTCCAACTGGACAGCCCCTCTCTCTCACTCCTCAAACCCACGTCTCAACCTAAGGTTCTGAGGTTCTGACTGGCAAGAGCTTGTAAGGCGGAATGGACGGCGGCCACATGTAGCAACCGCCGATCTCACCGGACCAATTGGACAACCCTCATCTTCATCTGCTTCCCTCTTCGCTGATTCTGCCTCATTCAGTTTCTCACTCAGCTAATGCCGCTCCCATAAATTTGCTGCCAAGGACCATCGCTCCCACCGCTCCTACCGCTCCATCGTGTCTCGACATTCTCCCTGACAGTGACAAATGCAATGGTTCTCAATTTGTTTAGGTTTGATTTTTTTTTTTTTTTTAAACATTGTTTTTTTTAAAGATAATTATTTCCTCAAATTGGTTTCTCAAATTGCATTATATTTGAAGTTTGAATATTTATCCTTATGATTATGGACATAGATGAGTTCTATAGCTTAAGAGCTTATGGTTTTGTTGGCTTTGAATGGGTATTTATTGTTGGTGGCAAGGATTTATATGCTACTTATTTTTTGGGAGTTTTTTAGTATAATTTCTGTTGAATAGGATGTTTAGGTATTTTGAGTTCTGAATATTGTTGTTGTTGTTGTTGATTGTGACTGTTTGTAAGATTATAAGCAACTACGGTTTATTAATTTCTATTGATTGTGACTGTTGTTGTTGTTGCTAATTTTGAGTTCTGAATATTTTTTGCTGTGTTTATTAAAAAAATTGAATATTATTTTTCATATTAAATATTCTTAACACTATTGCTTTTTATTGGTTTTTGGATTTAGGAAGAAGCTCAAGTAAAACCTATTGATGGCAATCCAAACACCCCCAGTAAACACAATAAGGAAATTAAGGCACCAATGATTGGAATGAAATGATAATGCATATGAGTTTTACAAACAATATGCTCATAGAATGGGCTTCAGTGTAAGGAAACAGTATGTTAGGCGAGAAAGTACTGGACATATTAAGGGGAGAACATTTTGTTGTTCAAAAGAAGGTGAACGAGCTATTGACAAACGTCGTGAACAAATATCTTTTCATCACCCAATTTCACGAATTGTTGTTTAGCATAAATGACTTGTCAACTTCAAAAGGATCGTATGTTAGAAGTTGTTTCTTTTCACGAACAACATAATCATGAGTTTGCTCATTCTCTAATGAAACACATGTTAAGATCAAATAGGAAAATAACACCTGCCCAACAAGCTTTTGTGGATGATGCAAAAAAATATAGGGTATTAATAAAACAAACCATAGATTTGTTGAGCATGCAAGTTGGTGGTTATGAAAATCTTGGGTTTTTGAATGTTGACTATAAAAATCATGTAAATTCCAAGAGGAGAGAGGCTTTAAAGAGAGGAGATGGTCATGCTGTGATGGATCACTTTAGAAAGATGCAATTAGAAGATCCATCTTATTTTTATTCTATACAACTTGATGATGATAATCAAATTTTGAATATTTTTTGGGCTGACTTTAGGTCTATAGTTGATTATGGACACTTTGGGGATGTTGTATGTTTTGACACAACTTATCGAACAAATCATATGGTCGACCCTTTGCTCCATTTATTGGGGTTAATCATCATAAACAATCAATTGTCTTTGGTGCAGCTTTACTTTATGATGAAACTATAATGTCATTCAAGTGGTTGTTTGAAACTTTTTTGAGTGCAATGTCAGGGAAACAACCAAAAACTATATTTATAGATCAATCTGCTACAATGGCTAATGCAATAGAAGATGTGTTTCCTGAACCAAATCACCATCTATGTTTGTGGCATATTTATCAGAATGCTGCTAATCGTCTACATCATATATTTAATTCATCAAAACAATTTCAAAATGATTTTAGTAATTGTGTGTATGATTTTGAAGATGAAAATGAATGGATAGTTGCTTGGAATGACATGCTTAAGACATATGATCTAACTGATAATCCATGGTTGCATGAAATGTTTGATGTGAAAGAGAAATGGTGTATGGTATATGGTCGACATATGTTCACTGCTGATATGAAAAGCGCTTAACGCAGTGAGTCAATGAATAGTGTGCTAAAGAAATACTTGAAGCCAAAACATGGCCTTTTGCAATTTTTTGGACATTACTCTAGAGTATTGTCTGATAAGCGAAGTCAAGAATTACAAGTAGAGTTCAAAATGAGACAAAAAACACCAGTTTTACTATTTGATTTTGAGATGTTGAGACATGCTGCAAAGTTGTACACTCCAGAAATATTTAAAATGTTTCAAGATGAATATGTGAAGATTGTGGATTGTACTATTTACAAGGCTAGTAAATCTGATTCTATCATAGAATATAGAGTGAAATATCAAAACAAAACTCAAGGGCACTTAGTCAAATATAAAGCCTCAACAATGACAGTCCAATGTAGTTGCATGAAGTTTAGCTTTTTGGGAATTCTATGTTCCCATGCTTTAAAAGTTCTTGACAAGAAAAATGTTAAGAGAATTCCAGCCCATTATGTATTGAAAAGAGGGACACAAGATGCAAAGGCTGGTTCTATCAAGGACTATAGTGGCATTGATGTTAAAGGTAGTGCTCGAGAGTTAGTGGGAAAGTGTCTTTTTCACTTGAGTCACAAATGTCTTCAAATTAACACACTTGCAGTAGAGAGAGAGATTATGTATGAACATGTTGATAAATGTTTTGACAAATTATTGTAGGATTTGCAAGAAATGAGAATTAAATGTTGTTTGTCCTCTATGGAGGATGAGGTCCATGGTGAAGTTGTTCCCGAGAATGTTTTACAAGGTGACAGTGGATTTGAGTCACATGTGGACGTTTCTCAAGGCATATGTAGGATCAAAACAAAACCTACTATAGGTGGTCCAAGAGGAAGGTTGAAAAGTTCATTAGAAAGGACAAAAAAAAATCTCAAAGTAAGAATGATCAATCCAAAAAGACTAGTGGAGCAAGACAAGTTCAATCATATGGTGGCCTAAATATAGTAAGTTCATTTACATTCCATTATAGAACATGAATTTGTAAGTTCATAAATTTGTTTTATGTGACAATTATTTTTTCTTCCCACATAGGTCGATTCCTCAGTTAATATTAATTCTCACAAAGAATATAGTAATGTTGAACAACCATCACAATTGGTAGATAACATAACTCAGGTATGATGCTACTACTTACATATTTTTTCTAATATCCTATTAAACAATTACTAATATTAAAAAGTGACACATAAATTTATTTAAATTAATGTCATATACAGAAATCTTTCAGTTGTAGTAATTTGGTTGGACAAGACAATATTGTTGGGTTAAATGGTTTGAATTAGGTATATTTATAAATTTTGTCTAATATCCTACTATCCAGTTACTTTCATTAGCATAGAAAATGAAATATTGATTTGTTTAAATGCTATATGTAGGAATCTTTTGATTGTGAATTTTTGGTTGGACAAGATCACGTTGGGTTATATGGCTTGAATCAGGTGTGTATACTCGTTATGAATTTTGCTACAACTTAAACTATATTTTCCTTTTAGTTATTTTTTCCATACACTTATTTTATATTTGGTGGCATATTTTGCAGGTTTTAGTAGATCCTGATATTGACAACCTTTGAAAAACACCATATTGTTTTCCTTGTGTTTTGCACAGTTTTTGGATAATATATTGGCTGTTATATAACATCTAGTGGATAGAACTTTGACAGTATTTTTTGGATAGCACATTTGACTTTGACAGATTTTTGGAGAGCATATCTGACAATTTGGATAGATTTTTTGGACGGCACAATTTGGACAGATTTTTTGGACATCACAATTTGGACGTATGCAATGGGAAAGTTCATTTTTATATTTTTGTATCTATGTTTTTGCATATTTGAACAAGACAGCTTTAAATGAATGCAATAGAATGATATGGATGGAAATTTAAATTCAGGAACTTTAAATTTAGCAATAGATTTGTTGAGCTTTTTTTTTTTTATTTGGCTCTCTTTAAGATTTAGGAATTTTAAACTTATATATAGATTTGGTTGGCAGAAAACATTCAGGTGAAACAAATATAGCCTGAATTGCAGAAGAAAGCAGCAACTTTTGTAATAAAAAGCAACTTGGTTGAATGGATGAAACATGCAGAAGTTTGCAACTTGGTTGGCTGGATGAAACAAATATCTCCAAGTATCTTTGGTAACATTGGGTCTTGGATGCTCATATATTTGTAAGGCAGGACAGATCACACATTGATTGATATAGTACCCATTGGTGCTATTAGTACTGTATGTTAAAACAAATGTATAGTAATGGCCAAATTGACAGCCTCTATATAAAACTCAGGGCCTGAGATTCCCTTCTATTTGGATAATCTTGCAATTACATGACACCGGTTGGTTCAATTTTCATAAAAGAAAATAAAAAAATGGAGGATGTGGTTACGTGGGAACATCACCTACGTACAAATTCAATAAGAGAGCTGATTTGATTCTCTTTTGCTGGAGTACTTTAAGAGGGAAAAAAAATAGAGTAAGTTTGGCCTCACAGTAATAACACAACATAGCTTGAAAAATACACGATCAATAACACTTTCCATTCATTACATTAGCACTTTCCATTCATTATATCACCAAAGAAAATCTGCTGAAAAACATCAATGCTACCATGCACTTGTACACAAATCACCAACTAAGTGCCACTGGTTACGCAAAAGAGGAAAAAAACCAATTTTTACAAAATAATAATAATAATAATAATTGAGGGAAGCTAAGGCTACAATTTCCAATCAATTTTCTGCACTTCTGCTTTTAGTTTCACCTCATCTGCAAGTCATGGTATACTTTACAAATTTTTCTGCTTCACTCTCAAAGTGCTAGTAGCACAAACTCAATTTGACCACAAGTATGGTGAAATGCCAGAGAAAAGACAAGGTACACTGGCTGTAGCACAAACTCAAAAAGGCTCATTGGCTGCTCCAACTACTACCATCACATAAATTTTGTCAAATACAAGACCCAATGAAAAGACGGGGGCATATTCTAGCCACTAATCAATCTGAGAAGAAGCAACAACAGGATTAGAATGAAGAAAAACATTAACAGAAAACAACTTAAAAAAAGATTCCAAAGAAAATAACCTAGCCAAATTCATATGCATTCTGTCCATAGAAATTGGGAAGGCTAGCAACACGAGCAATATAGTGAAGAAGCACATATGTTCCATGTAATTTATGCCTACAATGCAGAGGTTGAGTTTGAGTACTGTAGAATCTCTAAAATCTCTCACAGTGATTATATTACATATGGATAAAAGACAGCATCTTTGGGTTTTAACTTGAGAACCCATAAAAGGGGTACATTGATTGAATAAAGAACATAGATAGATGGAAGTGGAATCCCTATAAGTTGTGGAAGCAGTAGAAATATATAATTACATCAAAGACAAAAGAGAGAAACAAAACCCAATACATCAATTCAACTAAAAAGACCCATATAAGTAAAAATAAAAACAGATACACAAAATCTAAGCTTTAGGAAGAAAAAACAAATCTTTATCGAAAAAGAAGAAGAATGAATACCCATTAGAGAAGAGAAGCGTGGGAGCAGAGTTAGGAGGTAGGGAAGTGAAGCATCACAAGATCGGCAGCTGCTGCTGTCCGGTGAGATCGATGAGGAGGTAGGGGCTGTCCAGTTGTTCGGTGAGATCGGCGGCTGCTGCATGTGGCTGCTATCGATTTCGCCTCACAAGATCTCGCCGGTCTGAGTTTGCTTAGAAAACAAAGGTGGAGGAGATGAGAGAGAGGCATGAGGTTGGACTCTGTGTGTTTGAGAAGAGAAGTTGAGACCTGGGTTTAAGGAGTTTGAGGAGAGAGAGAGAGGGGCTGTCTAGTTGGACCGAATTCTCTTGCCGGTCTGAGTTTGCTCAGAAAACAAAGGTTGAGGTTGTGAGAGAGAGGTGTGAGGCTATATGGGTGTGTTTAAGAAGAAAGAGGCTGCGCGTGTGTGTTTGAGAAGAAAGAGGCTAATGCTGTTAGGGTTAACAGCTCCTCCACAGCTAAATGGGTCATGTGCATTGCACATGACTCCAAGCTGAGGTGTCTCCTCCTTTTAAGTGACACTTGCTCCTGTTTGTAGGATTTCCTCCAAACCTGTTTGGAGGAAATCTGTGTCCAAAATAAAAATAAAAATAAGTTACACACGCCGTAGTGTGCACCTGTCCCATCAGGCTGCCTCCCTCAACTTTATTCTGTGGTTGTCCGGTGGCTCCAAATACCGTCTCCTGCAATACCAACTGGTATCTCTCTCTATCTCTCTTTGTATTTAGTGCGTGAATGCTACTGCTAGTAAAGTATTTTACTGATAAAGATATGTAAATTTAGTTTACTGTATTGTTGTTTTTGTTTTAAAATAGTGTTGTACAACTGTAAGGCAATCTAAACTTGCTGAGATTCAATTTGTGGCTGTTTGTGACTGCAATATTTATTAAGGAAAAAAAAAAAAAAAAAACTGTGGCTGTCAAATTTTGTTACAATTTTGAACTTACTATGTTGTTTTTATTTTCTATTTTTGGCAAACAAAGGCTTGTTTATTATAGTTATTTAAACAACCGTTTTCAGTATTTAAACAACAGTTTTTAGTGTTTAAACAACATTACACGTATTTTCACACACTTTTTCACTCACACATATTTCCAAAAAATACAAACAATGTTACTAAAAATTTCTTACCAAACAGGTCAAACTTATTGTGTTAGTGTGTTGTTGAGTGATGTATAACGATTAACGATAGTGGTATTAAAACTTGAAAGTGAATATTATATTATATAATAGTGTTGTTTATAGTAAGTTGATATGTTTATTTTTGGTTTTGAGATTTGCTTTATATATTGTTTGGGTTTATCTTTACTCTATTAGTAGTTTATACTTCAATGTTGATATATATATATATATATTAATTAGCTAGAAAAAGCATTCATGAAAAGCATTTTTTTTAATCATATTTTATTCACTTCAAATTTTTATCATATTTAGCTTGGTCCCTTTAGAAAATTTTTTGACTTTGCTACTGAAAATAAGAGAATAGAAAGTTTGTATTAATTTGTAATTATCTCTTTATAACACTGGTAATCTTGTTTTGTTTTTGTTTTTTTGTTTTTCATTTTTCATTTATTTTTTATTTTTTATGTTGGTACCATACAAAAATTTCCCACCTGCTTAGAATTTAGAGTTTCTAGAATTACATTAATGTGAGATGTCACTTTCATCCATTAGGTCATTCGTTGTCCCACATAATTGTATCATACCAATACTTCAATTCTGAATTTTTATATATTGAAGGAGTTTGTAGTGGTCTTCCGCTTGTAAGATTGGTGCAAAAAAGTCTATTCAATTTTGGAAAAGGAAAGAGGCATGATATTCTAGTCAATAACTCGAGAGATGCACACCGAAAGAAAAAATAAATGGGTTCACTACAAAAAAAACGCGCTGTGGGGCTGCGTTTTGGAGCTGTGTTTAAAAATGCAGCTCTAGTACTGGACTTATAGCTGCGTTTACTAAATGCAGCTATAGACCAAACGCAGCTATAGACCAAGTTTGAAGCTGCGTTTTAAAATATGAGACTATAGATCCATCCGGGGATGTTTTTTTTTTTTTTTTTTAATTCCAATATATCTCAGAGCTACGTTTAAGAAACACATACAGCTTATTGTTGCTGAAAATTGATTATTACTAAAAATACGGTAGCAAAATAATTTTTAAATGGTTGAATAATACCGAGAGATCTATTTTTAATATTTTTTAATGTATAAAGAGTGAATAAACAGTATCATACTGTTTATGTACAGTATTTTTTTCCTCAAAAGTCAACAACTTCGGCAGAGAAAAAAAAAAAAAAAAAAAAAAAACTGAAAACGTGTAGGCCAAAACGCAACTCAACTTAACTCCCTGTCCAAACGCTTAGAGCTGCGTTTGGTGAAAACGTGTTGGCCAAAACGCTTAGAGCTGCGTTTGGTGATATGTTCAAGCTGCGTTTTATCAAACGCAGCTCTAGGTTTGCTATAAATTGGAAAAAACCCAAATTGAAAAACACAATTTAACCCATTTCAACATAGCTCACTCTCAGCTCACTCTCAACGTAGCTGTCGATCCCTAATCTCGCCGCTGTGCTCTGTGCCACGCAGCTCGACGCCACTGTGCTCTGACCCCACCATACCCGCTTCTCTCCGTGTCTCTCTTCCTAGCCGCAACTCACCACAACCCCTGCCCTCACTCTCTCGGTAATTTCAGGTTTGTTTCTCTCAACTTCAGGTTTTTGTATTGGTTTTATTTGATTTTTTTTTTGTGGGTTTGTTTGGGTTTCATTTGATTTGTTTGTGCATCTTTTTTCATGGTATTTTCAATGATTTGTTTTGGGTTTGTGTTTATTTACTTATTGTATTTTCGTTTGTGGGCATGGCTAAGGTCTTGGGTGATAGTTCAGTTTTGTGGCTGGGAGTTTGTGTGAGGTTTTGCCTATCTGGGTCATTTTGCTCATTGGGCTGGTGGAGAACTTTGTAATCATGGAGTAGGCTGGGTCAGTTTTGCTAGGAAGAAGAAAGCCGATACAGTTTTGCTGCCTATTCAGATTACTTTGCTGGTATGTTGCATTTATCTTAATTTACACTCAATCATTAATGTGAATCTGAAAATAATCAATTGAATAGTACTATTTTAAATAATAAAAAAGATAATTAATTAAATTGTTTCTCAGTGAACCATGAATGTTTCATAATTTCTCCTTGAAAAATATATATAATTTTTTAACATAAAGGGTAGGATAGTACTTATAATTTGGCATTGTTTACCTTTCCAATTATGGGTTTATTTATAATTACTCTGTCCTCGTTTGTGGTTTTACAATTTTATAAGTCAAAGCCCCCCAGTTGTGATTTTGGGTTTGCACGTGCAATGTCCACAAATACTGTTGTTTTGAGATCCATAAAAGGTTTGTCCAATCTTTGCATTAAATTTCTGGTTACCTTTCTATTTTGTGAACTTTTATTGAGATGCTATGATATCCTTCAGGAATTAAGGTGTTCTAATACAGGCACTCCACTGTATATGGCTCTGGAACTGGTACGGGAACAGCCTTACAACCACACAGCTGATTTATGGTCCCTTGGAGTTATTCTATATGTTAAATCTCATTGATTGTACTTTGGAATTGTTTATTGCTAAATTAGTTGGATTGCATGCCATGTTGGTAGTGCTTTTGAATCTTTTTCATTTGAACTGTAACTTGGTTTAAGAAATTTTCTAATTTGATTGATTGCTTGCATTCTATTCTTTATTTTAGTTTACTTCGAGTTTTGACTCTCAACCAATTGCACTTGGGCTGGAAAAGGGGTATGAAGCACCCTTATTTTGTGTTGCATTGACCAAAAGGAAACACATTCAATCACACACGGGCTTTGGGCTCAATTACTTAATAGTCTCTTTTTTCTTTTTCTTCATGGTTGCAGGTCTTGTTATGGCTTTAATTGGTTCTCTCTTCAGTATAATTGTGGTAAGCTTTCACTTTGTTCAATATATACATAGTTGTAGTCCACATCAATTTCATGTAAGAATTCCATACAATCATTTTTTTATAACATTCTAAATATTTTAACGATGATTCTTCACAAAACTCTTGTCAAGAAACTTTTACTTAATGATGATTCTGGAGGTTGGTTGAGTTAAAAGATCATTAATTTTTATAAGCCATTGTAGTTTGATATAAATATTTCTGCACTTGCAAAACACAAATTCACTTGGTTTGTGGTGTATAGCCTACATTGTTTCTGAAATGCTGATTTATGCCAACCAACATGACATAACATGTTTTAATGGATGGATGTATCTTTGATCCAGTCAATAATAATGCCAGCTTTATGTTTTTTTAAAAATCAAGGGGAATAAAGCTACAAGGACACAGGTAAGCAAAGTTTTACTCTCTCTCTCTCTCTCTCTCTCTCTCTCTCTCTCTCTATATATATATATATATATATTCTTTATTCAAAATCATCTTGGAAGAAAATTATTCTATCCATATGGGGGAAGAATCTGACAGCAATTTGGTCCTACACAATACCATGTCACTTTAGATAACAGCTGATATGAAGACTATAGTTGTGGGCTCTGTTTATTGCAGATACGACTAATTCCTTAAAATTTAAAAATATGCCCATTACTAGCTGTAAACAGTAGAATCCAAAATGATACATCAAAATATCTCCTTTATGGCATGGTGAAATCTGATGATGGGAAAATTAAAAATAAAAAAGAAAAGAAAAGAAGACCATTAGGTGGACCTAGAATAAACTAATTTTATAAGATGGTGAGTTCTACTTGAACAATGAAAGTGGTTAGGATAGTGAATACTGACTTAATAGCAAATGTAAATTTAAATTCGTTGATTATCCCCCTGCAAAGTGTCTTTCAAATCAGAGGAAAATAATTTGTTTTAGGAGGATCTTAAGGCTGAATAAATGTAATGGCAATAAGTAAGACCTGAATCCTGAGATTTATCAAAGAATCTGTCAAACTGGCCCTTCAAGTCCCTCTTGGTTTCTTAAAACAAAATTTTTTTGAGCCAGTTATTCCTAGTTTATATTTTTCCCATGCAAGACTGGTTCTTACAATAAGACCATAAAGGAGACTTATTGGGGATCCAAAGGGTCTATTATGTAACTTGCTTGAACTTTTTTTGCTTTTGTGAAGAATATGACATTTAAATCGTTCTGTTCACTGACAATTGGAGACTCACGACAATAGATTTATTGGTCAAATTATTGGATGCACAGTGGGCTATAAAAAGAATGGATGCCCTTCCAAACTCTTTGGGCTTGTGTTGTCTAACATGTAAGTAATAGGATCTAGATAAAATTGCAAATTGGGCTTAAGGACCAGTAACTATAGCTATAACTCAGTAGTGCCCCTTGCCCAAATGTAGTTGGCTCAAGTAGACAATTACTAATTCACCTCATAAACAAGTAGCTTTGTTTTGTTCAGTGAAAATTTACTGATTTATCAAAAAGCAATCACCTATTTATTTATTTTAATTGTAGAGAATGCTGTCATCTGTGCTCTAAACAATGCTGTCATCTACTTCTCAAGGGTATGATATACTTCATCTCTACAAATAACTATTTTTACTTATAGTCGAGCTTATTATCATCCCATTGTTAGCCTTTAGTCTGCAAG
Organism: Quercus gilva; assembly: GCA_023621385.1. Classification (NCBI taxonomy): domain Eukaryota; kingdom Viridiplantae; phylum Streptophyta; class Magnoliopsida; order Fagales; family Fagaceae; genus Quercus; species Quercus gilva. Next base: position 3,526,063 of record CM042474.1, on the reverse strand, counting down.
GAGTTACTTATAAAAATAAATAAAAGAAAAATGGATTTTTTTTTTTTTTTTTGTCTAGGATTTGCTCTAGCATGTATTGTGTCCACTAGTATACAATGCCATGATGGCTTCTTCTTCCTCTCGCTTTATTATGCATTCATCAATTTACTTGCCCTTGAGTTTATGACACTTCATTCTTGTAGTATCCATATTTCCAACACTTTGCTTTCTTATTGCATATATATGTTTAAGACATTACAAAAAATTAATATTTTTGTCTTCTTTGTGTCTATTGATGCATAGACAACACTATGGAGTGCCTTATTATAACCATTTTTTTCACTGCTGGAGGCAATGAATTGTTCTTCTTATAATTGTGCATTTGCTTACAAAGCCAAGTGCGCAATAGTTGGATATGTTCATTTTAGTATTATACATTGCTATGCTCCATACCTACACTTTTAGAGAGAGCCTGACACTGGTGTTGGTGTACAAAGGCTAAATGTCTACCCTTGGTCTTATCTATAAAAAAAAAAACTCACGCTTCTTAGTGATTGTGATGGGATCTCAAAACTGATGTACAATGGATGCTAAATTATTCTAGTTTTTGTCCCCATGTGATTGTGTAAGCCTGAGATCTTAGAGATCATGAGTTCATGATATACTTAAATTAATGAGATATAGTATGGAAGTTTATGGGGCCTGGTCCTTTTTTTTTTTTAAATGGTTAGAAATCTCCTAACCTACTACCCAAATCCCTCCCCTACCCCTCAACTCCTAGGTACTTAGTACCTAGAGAGGAGCCATTAGACCAATTGGGTCATTGGCTATTCTTTTTACAATGCTAATAGTGAGTAAATGTTCCTTACTTTATTTCTTCAAATTTTGTTATAATTTAGTCCAAAGTTGCTTATATATTAATAGTTAAATGATGTCAAATAAGTTTTTATATTAAGTACATGCTAATCAACAGGTTGTCTATGAGTACAACTGTCAATAATTAGGAAATTACATTTTCTTGTGGGTGACCTTCGTATGGTGGTGTTGTTGAAGAGGTTTTGTTTGCATTTGGAAGGATTCAAGCTTATTACTTTAAATTGCCAGACTATTTACTTAATTCTGATTATGGAGTTGTATACTTTAATTTTGAAAATTATTATCAACACTAGCATTATCAGTTTAACTAGGAACAATATTAAGGCAAAGTTAGTCATTGCAGTGAAGGTGGATGCAGTTAGTAATGGTTGATGTATAATATGTTTCTGTGGTTGGCTTGGTTGCAGAGGTTTGCCATATTAAAAAATTTAATATAGATGGAGTTTATCCTCTCTATTTCTCTCTTTCTACTAAATCTAAATCATAAAGGCTTTGAGGTTTTCTGTGGGTTTCTTTTTTTTTTTTTTTTTGTGTGTGTGGGTTTGTTTGGGTTTCCTCTGATTTGTGTGTGGGGTTTTTTTTTTTGGATTCGTTTGATTTGTTTGTGGTTTTGTTTCATAGTATTTTCAATGATTTGTTTTGAGTTTGTCTTTATTTGCTATTTCTATTTTCGTTCGTGGTTTTGTAATGCAAATTATGTGTTTGATGAAATGCTTCTATGAACTGATATACATAAATAGAGCATGTGAATTGTTATAAGCTTTTGGTTCATTATTTTCAAGACCGTATGTGTGTGTAAATAGTTCTTGTAGCTATTTGTTGAATTTTTTCAGTGAGGCTGTACAACTGAGATGGTGGTTTGGTAAAAGCATCATGCAGTGGTAGGTGAGGAGGCAAGGTACATTAGATTAGATGACACCAATCCCATAATCATACACTTGAACTTTCATTAGAGAAGAGAAGTAAATTGAAATGGTAGCGTAGGAATTTTTGCAGCTAGTGATGGATTTGTAATCTTGTCAATTGTGGCACCAATACCTGTCCTTTTAAATCCAATTGAATTCCTTTTCTAAGCAACCTTCTGGGTTAGGAGCAAAATTTTGCTACCTTCTCATTTTTTTGCAGCCAGTGGGGTCTTGATTTTTTTGATATTTCTCTTCTTTTTCACATCTGGGTCTTTCTCTATCGAGGATTTTCACCAAGCGTGAGTGATTTTTAATGCTTTTATTTTTTTTAGTTGTCTAGATTTGAATCTGAGGCTAAATTGATTTATTTACTGCTTCAATTGGTTTTAGAGTAGTTAAACTGATAAAGTTCAAATTTTTATGCTTGAATGTTATGGAAAGTTGCAATTTTGAAGTGGGTTCGTTGTAATTTTCTTTCCACTTATAATATATGTATAAACTCTCAAACCATGTACTACAAGTATTATTACAGTTTTCTTATGGAGATAAGCAACCAATAAATTCACTAGAATTTCATTACATAAATGAATGTAGTAATCAATTGCTAATGATCAGGATATATCAAACAGATACTTGGAGAAATACTTCTCTTCAGGTAGAATTTCTGTCTGGATATAAAACAAAGCATATACTGAAATAATAGTTAGAAAAAGGAAATTGCACTTCTGTTTCATGATCAGATTAAAATTTCCAAATTTAATTACACATCAACAGAGTTGTTTTTTATTATTATAAGTAGATGAACAACCACCAAATATTACCATTAAAGATTAAATGTGAAAAAAAAATCGGCTCACGAAAGTCATTCCTCTTAAATCAATAGGTATCTATTTGGGTAAATTAATGTAAAACCCAAGCCATTGTGATTCTCAAATCAATAGGTATCTAGTTGGCTTTTGTGTTGTACGCTAGTTCTATGAAAAACAAAACACAATAGGGTTGTTCAAGAATCCGCCAACCCAATCATTAAAAATTAATCCCACTCCGACTTTTCGGTTTTCTATTTTAGTCAAAAAGTCATGTTAACATGTTTTAGAGCCATTGTTAATAAACTATTTTTTAAAAAAATTTAACATCACTTTTATGAAAAATATAAAAAGCTGTAAAAAATATTAATGATTTATACTTTTATCATAAAAAGTCTCTAAAAATATATCATAAACCAATGCCTTCAAGACATACATTAACTTTATCATTAGTCAAAACATAAAATTATGTAGAGCAAATTATAACTTACTTATATGTGATTTAGTCGAAATTTAAGTAACTTACTAGTGATTTGAAATTTGACACTTGCATTGTGGGATTTCAAACCATAAGTAGGCAACTTAAATTTCAGTCAAACCTCAGATAGGTAAAGTATAAAAAAATGTCTATTTCATTTACTGACCATAGTTTTATGGTGTTATTTTCATGTGGACCACCTGAACACCACCCTAGGACTTCTGTAAGTGCTAAACTTATATAGAATGTGATGCTACTCGGCGTATATATTAGAATATGTTGGCAACCCAAGGAAATCAAGTACTGGTTATTAGAAATTTAATCTAATATATCTAAACCATTGTTAGACCAAAGGTCTTCAAATCTAATGGGTAACCAATACAATACTACCCTCAGTACACGGTAAACATGAACATAGAAACCCAAGAAAAGTTCAATGTACTATTCAATTGAATTAATTCTATGGGACGTGGAGCCATTATGATGTTCCCTAACAATTATCCACCTTAGCCGACTAAGTTTATTATCTATCTATATTATTAACATGCTATAATAGACTGAATGATCAACTTTAATGAACAAAGGATTACCTCTACGGTTTTCTCCTTGTGAAGCTTAGCAATTAAGGAATAACAAGTCGCGCTCTCAAGATAAATAAAAGAAAATTTTCTTGTGGTTGATTTAAAAGATCTAGTAATTATATATATATATATATATATATAGGGTTGGGCTCAAGTTACATTTGGTGTAATTCTGGTGTAACTCTAAGTAATATTACACTACTCAATAACTTATTATTGAATTCATATTTTGAAAATCTCACCAAATTTAATATGAATAATTCACAAAATAACTTTCCACATTACATCTTTTTTTTTTTCTTTGTAGATATTATAATATAACTACAAAAAAAAAGCTGCCTATAGTGGCTTTTTTTAGTGGCGTTTGCAAAAAAAGCCACTATAGATATCCTATAGTGGCGTTTTTTAAAAACACTGCTATAGGCATATCTATAGCCATGTTTAGAGGGCTCTATGGTAGAGTTTTAAAACACTGGACCTATAACAACTATAGGTCCTTTTTAATTTTATTTTTAATTTTTATAACTGAATATTCTATAGGAATATGCAACTATTTGGGGATTTTTTTTTTTGAAGGAGCTATGGTGGCATTTTATGAATGCCATCATAGATCCGTTTTTAATATGTTTTTATTTTTATAACATAATATTCTAACAATATGCCACTATTTAAAAAAATTTGGTTGAGTTTTATTTATTTATTTTTAAGGAACTATAGTGGCTCTTTATGAATGCCACTATAGCTCCTTTTTTTAACTTTTTTTTTAAAAATGAGCTATAGTGGCATTTGAACAAACACCACTAAAGGCACTTGTAAGACAAATAGTTTATAGTGGCATTTCATAAACACCACTATAGGTCCAGCAAAAAAGAAATTAAAAAAAATTAAAAAGAGTTCAGAACTAAACAAAAAATAATTTTAAAATAAGAGACTTATAGCAATGTTTGCAAATGCCACTATAGGTCCTTCAAAATTCAGAATTCAAAACCTACTTTCCCACCTACTCCTAGACGTGGCAAAACAGGTGGGTCGAGTCGGGTTCGGATCGAGTCAATCTGGTTTGCAGGTCAAACTGGTCATGAGTTAAAACGGGTCATTTTTAAACGTGTCAATTGGATTGCGAGTTGAGTTGGGTCGGGTCAGGTAGACCCGTATTTTTTAAACAATTTTTTTTTTTTTTTAATTACGAAAACAAATCAATGACAACCTATTTAGAGAGAATGAATAGAATCAATTAAGCAAATAAATTGCACTTAATGCCACTTTTTAATATCCTTCCAATTTTAACAGTTTTGAGCATGACAAAAATTATTTATAGTCATAATTAAATTCATGATGGAAAAAGTCTTCAATGTTAATAGTTCATTGTCAAAATGAATATATTTACAAGTTTACATCTTCAAAAAGAGATAGATTTTAAAACAAACAAAACAAGTAAGCCAGCAAAGTAGCAAGTTATCGGTTTTCTTAAGTGCACATGTTCCTGTTGCATTTAAAATAATAGTAAAGTTAGATTACTTAGAAAGATAAACTAAAAAAAAAAAAAAAAAGGTATAAAAATAAACATAACATATTAAATAAAAAAGAATAAGTAAATATTTTATAAGAATTACACCTCAATCTTAATCTACTCAACTACTCAATATTGGTAGTAGATTCAGCATTGCAAATATTCATACTTGCAAATTGTAGCTCAAGTTGGCCAATTTTGTCTGCATCTTCATCTATAATATAATATTTTAATATAACTTAATGTACCATGAAAACAAATCAATAAAAAATTAAAATTGTATAATTATGACTATAAAAAAGTTAAATTTCTTTCAAATTCATATAGCTAATTTTTTTGTACACAACGTAGCTTCTACATTGAACTGAGGCGTGAGGAAGCTTTTAGGTTTGTATTGTGCTGTGCATTTGTGCATTTTGTGCTTTGGCTTTGGGCAATGGTCCAATGGACATGGACTACACCTAGCAAGCATTGAATGAGATTCTTTTTTTTATTTTTTTATTTAATGGTTGTGATAGCCTTGTTTAACGTGTTGTGTTGTGTTGTCTCTCTTTGAGTCCTGTCAAACATTGAAGGCTGAAGCTTAGCTCTTGCCTCTTCTTATTGGTTAATTGTTTATAACTTTATATCCATAATATATTATTCATTACTAGTTTTGATACTTGGTGCTTTATGCATTTAGTATCAGCAAGTATCAGGACGTAATTTAAATTCTTTTAGTGAATTTTTTAATGGGTCAGATCACGTGTTATTCGATTCGAGTCAGGTCATGGGTCAACTTGTTTTTATTCCGAATAAAAAAAATCAGGTTCGTATTAGATATTTTTCGAGTTTGGTCGAGTCAGAAATTTCTGACCCGTATTGCCATGTCTACCTACTCCCATTAATTATCTCCACTCAAATCAAAAATACTGACCTACCCCCCCCCCCCCCCCCCCTTTATCTCTCCCTTATCTCCACGCCTACCTTCAGACTTCCTTTTTTTTTTTCTTTTTTTTCTTTTTTTTCTTTTTTTCACTCTTCCATGTATCTTCTTTTCTTTCTTTCACTCTTCTTTTACTTCACACCTAGATTTTTTTCAAGTTACATCTGGTATAACTCTAAACAATATTACACCACTTAATAATTTGTGTTTAATTTTGAATTTTTTTGGGTGGGTTTGTGTTTCATTTTGAATTTGCTGGGGTAGCTATAGTGTTTGTATTTTCTTTTATTTTATGTATTTTGTTTTTTTAATCTTTTAATTTAATTAAAATTATAAATATAATTTAATTAAAATTGTAATTCAATTTTAAAAAATAAAAAACTTTTGATTACCAAAACTTAATTTTTGGTAATGAATTATTTTATTTTATTTATTTATTTATTTATTTTTTTTGGTTGGTGGTTTTTGGCTATAGTGGCCTTTTTAGAATGCCATTATAGGGTGAGTCTATAGTGGCATTTTACAAACGCCACCATAGGGTAGACCTATAGTGATAGTACAAGCGTTTGCAAACGCTATTATAGCAAACGCTGCTATAGCCCAAATGGGCCTATAGTGGCATTTTTTGTAGTGTATAAAATAATATTACCTTCAAAATAAATTAAATAATTCATCAATTCCACTTAAGAAACAATTAAATTAATTTTAAATGAGGTGGGTGTTACATATATGACGTATTATAAAAGTGATTATATAAAGCAAATATAGTATCTTTTTGGTAGTTTAAAATAGAGAACTTTTACAAAATTGGATGTAAATGCTCTAAGTCACTAAGTGTTTTTTAGTTTTAAAAAGAAAAGGAAAAACAAAGGAACATTTTTATTTATATAAAATAGTTACATATAACGAGTTATGAGTCTCTCTTTTTTTTTTTCTTTTTTTTTTTTTAAGTTTTTGATAATTTGATAATTACAATAAGGGAAAGCGTTTGAATTTTAAACATATTAATTGAGATCACCAAAAAAAAAAAAAAAAATCAGTTAAATTATAAAACTTTTGGCTATATAGTAAGAATTATTCCTGTGAAACTATATATTTTTTGGTCTTATCCCAAAAAATATATGGTACACTATGGCACTATAAACTCTGTTAGGCTTTAAAAGATTGTTATCTTTTTTTTTCTTTTTTCTTTTTCAACTGAAAAGTTATTATTTTGACTCGATATAGTGAGTTTGATTCAAGGGTTTGATATTATCTCAACGCTTTGTTTTTTTTTCTTTGGCTAAAAGTAAGATAACTTTAACCAAGACATAATGATGTACGGATAATTGAACTTGATTAAACATAATTAAACTAACTCAGACAAGGTACAACTTTATGTAATAGTAAATTAAACAAAAATTAAAGTATAGAAACTAAACGTAGTTGCATTCATGAAATGAAATAATGTTATATATATATATATATATGAGTTGGGTTCAAGTTACACCTGGTGTAACTCTAAGTAATGTTACACAACCCAATAACTTATTATTGAATTAATATTTTGAAAATCCAACCGTTGAATTACATGTTTTATATGTTCTTAACATACATGCCAATTTTCATATCAATTGGATGTTATTTACCATTTGATCTATAAACTCATATTTTATGCATTATTTTAAACTACAAAAATTTGAATTTTAACAATTGTTTGATGACATGGATATTAATTTTTGATCACCTTGAAATTTTGCAAGCATAAAGAATATACAAAGATAATGTAATCTAATGGTGAATTTGTCAATATTTGCATCCAATTAAAAAATATTGAGTGGTGTAACATTGCTTAGAGTTACACCAGGTGTAACTTGAACCAGGGCTAAATTCTGACTGAACAGGAGATTATAAACTATAAAGGATAAAAACAAAGATCCATTTTAGTGTGATCACTTCATTAGTTTGTTATTTCCTTGATGCAACAAATCTCTAGAAGACTAAAACTATATTGATAATCATGTATTAAGAACACCCATTGATAATTGAAGCCAGGGTTGAATTGCATGCAACAATATTCATTACTCTTATCTGGAAGCAAACTCTAGTGGTCAATTTTGATAAAATGTGAGCAGAGTAGATTTGACCAAAAATTAAATTAATTTTCAGCCAATTTTATTAGTCAACTGAGTCAAATTGACTTCGTGCTGATTAGGCGAGCCCGTTAACCGGTTTACAACAAAGGGCTCACAAATTATAAAACCCATTTGTATACTTTTACAAGGTTTGACGAGTATTTGTTGTTTCGGAATTTTAAACGTAAGGCAATGGCTGGGCTTGGCCCAAACGAGAGCCCATAGTGGGCCCAACCCAACAAGGTAATATGCCCCATTTGACCCGGCATTTAAATTTGGACAACCAACTTCCAAGCTACATTTATCGTAGGATTATCCAAGATGAAGACACGTTGCACACTACACATCTCTCCACTAAAACTCTACTATAGTTCTTTAGATACTATATCTTATGTTTGCTATAATTTGATCGATATTAGAGAAATTATGATTCAAATCGGCCAAATTTATTGTAGGCCTTTGTAACAAGTAATGTAATCCAAAAATAATCCTGAGCTTAATTGTAGTGATGAAGTGCTACAATTCTATGTATGTTTAGTCTGGGATTAACCTAGAGATAATTACTATATATTTCCTTATATTTGGTAATTTATTGCACACAATCATAGAGATGCAGTCGCTCAAGACTTTTTGCCATTTTGGTTCTGCTGTAGATGACCACTGGACTTAATCACAATTACTCCTTACTTTGTCTTTGTCTTTGTCCATCTTTTCTCCCCAGTGGTGGAGCCACGCACAAGAGTGGCCCCCCAAAATTTTAAAAAATTATTTTATAGTATATATATTATTTACATTTAAAAAAATGTAGCATGTAAAAATTGAAGTTGGCCCTCCTAAAATTTGAGTCATTTCAATGGTGCTCTTAAAAGAAAAAGAAATTATATTAAAATCATATAATTTAAGAGGTTTAACAAATTAAACTAGGTAGAAAATGATAAATTTTTGTACATGTCTAGTAGAAGAAATACATGACTTTTATATACTCATTAAAATTTAGAAGATGATAAATTCTCTTAGTAAATTAATTTATGTGTGTGTGTGTGTATATGTAGATGTTTGTCTTAACTAATATATTAGCATTACAACTTGGCCCCTCCAAACCAAAATTTTTGGCTTCGCCCCTGTTTCTCCCTATCACTCTCACTCTCACACCAATAATAGATATTGATGGCTCTTGTTTGTGGTTTTTGAAGGCTAAGAAAAAAACCTCTTGTCAATTTAGGAGGGAATATGCAATTAATAAAAGTTGAGTGAAAAAAAAAAAAAAAAAAAAAAAAACAAACAAACAAACAAACAAACCATTACATAGTGTGACTTATGGGTTATGGGTCTTATGGCATTGAAACACAAGAAAATATATATTACAAGACAGAAGAGTTGCATAATATTTAAGCTTTCACAAAAGATACATGATGCAATACAAAAGTCAACTCCATGAAAATGAAACAGAGAAAAAGATTCTCTCTATTTGAAATAGATCAATTTCATGGTTAAGATTAAATTTTACAAAATTAAAGAAATACAAACTACCATGTGGTAGTCTCTATCTATTGCTAAATTCATAAAATAAAATTTAAAACACTTGAAATGGAGAGGATATTGTTCAATGAACTAAGATGGCCAGCACTAAATAGGTAGGAGAAAATCAAACTAAGCATAATATGAAAAGACCACATCGGTCATGCCATGTTAGAGATGACCATTTTCATGGTGAAGAAGCATCTCAACCACTTGGCTCATGGTGGGTCTTGCATCTTTGTCTTCCTCTACACACTGCAGAGCCATTTCAACCAAAATTTCCGTCTTACCCATGTCACATCTAGCTACCATTGTGGGGTCTATGATATCTTCAATCCAGTTTGCAACCTGTCCATTCTTTTTCTCCCTGACCCATGTAACCAGTCTTTCGTGTTCTATCTCCACACCTTCATTTATATCATGAACACTTCTAGTTGGACCCTTTCCGGTCACCATCTCCAACACAACAATTCCATAACTATAAACATCCACTTTGGAGGTAATAGGAAGATTAAAAATCCACTCTGGAGACATATAACCCCGAGTTCCTCTTATCTTTGAGAAGTTTGAATTTGGAAGGATACCTCTATTTTGTAGCTTAGACAAACCAAAATCTGCCACCTTTGGATGATAATTAGAATCTAGAAGTATGTTTTGAGGTTTTACATCACAGTGTAAAACCCACTCCAAGCAATCCTCATGCAAATAAGCTAAGCCTTTTGCGGTGCCTTTAGCAATTTCAAACATTTTCTCCCAATCAAGTGTGCCGGCCAAGAGGTTTTCTGCTAAAGAACCATGCCCCATGTACTCGTACACCAGAAGCCTATGCTTTCCGTCGGCACAATAACCCCACATCTCTATTAAGTTCATGTGGTTAATCCTTCCAATGATGCTTACTTCGGCTAAAAATTCACCTTCTCCTTGGTTAGCTTCATTGAGACGCTTGATTGCTGCAACTCGCTTATCAGACGATACTTCTTTGTATACAGCTCCGCACGCACCTCTTCCAATCTCTTCAGTGATACCCTTTGTGGCCTTTTTTAGCTCAGCATAGGTAAATTTTTTGAATCCTGTGGCAGCAATAATATAGCCTTGCTTGTCTGCACCTGAACTTTTCCGGGTTCTGATCAAAAGACAGCACACCACAAAGATACATAAGACTTCAAGTCCTCCCACTCCACAAGCAAACCAGAGCATGAATTTCACTGTCCCATTTACACGGTTTTTTACATATATTCTAGCCAACTTTATCGTACCTTCATTTGAGCAAACTAAACCGAATTCTTCTGCATGAATGACGTATGAATTGTATTTGCTTTTTGGCAGTTTCAAATAGATGTCTCCTTTGAAATCTGAAGAACGATATCCATTCAGCAATAATGTCTTAGGGTAACAATTCGAAGAACCAGTGTCCTCATGATAGGTGTATTGGAATGCTCTGCAATTGCACGCTTCCAAACATAAATTCGTACATTGATCAAAGGTGTAATTGGGGAAGAACCCAAAATCATACCCATAGAATTCAACAGTGGATAGCAACTGAAAAATAGACTCATTTTTGTTGCAAGAGAGATGAAATTCAGGTTCACACCCATATCCCCAGTCAGTACGATTTTTCATCTTGTACCCTGGAAGACAAGAACATTTCCTGTTAGAACCATTAGCATAATTGCACAAACTATTGGCCCCACAAGCACCATGAATCGTGCAAGGCTTTTGAATGGCTTGCCATGAAACAACCCAAGTCCGCTTCTCCTCTTCCCAACTGTACAACCGAAGATTACCATCGTAACCAAGTGTCAATCTTCTATGAAGCACTGCTCCATAGTCAGCTGACTTAAAAGTTAAATCATCGGATGAACTAAAGTTCCCCATGGAATTAAGGACAGCAATTCTACTATTGTTATAGGAGGTCCTCCAGCCTCCCAGCTTACAAGCCATGGATCAGGCCAGTAAGTACTTGAAACATCAGGACCATTAAAAAGAAGGCGAAGAAGGTTATCGTTGTCGAAGAAAAGTTCATAAAAACCAGAGGAATAGTTGGTCTGGCTTCTTGAGGAGACTAGTTTTGTGTTTCTAGTGAATAGTTGGTGAGGAAGAAGAGTATCTGTGGGGAAATCAAAGCTTTCCCACAAAATAACACCTTCCGTATTACGTAGAACAAGATTTCCTGTGTTGAAGAGAAATAATTGTACAAAGGAGAGTGAAAAAGTGTTTGTGGCCCAAACGGTGAACTTACCAGCATCAGTTAAGATTAGATTGCCATTTTTGAGGAGGGAGAGCTTTGAGCGCTTTCCATTAACTGGCTGGTCACGGTTTGCCATCCAAACTATGGTGTTGGCGTGTGAATCAACATGGGACGGTAGTTTGCTGAACCATATGGCAAAGCAAAAGGCATTATCACCGACAGAGTAAAAGCCAGCAGAGAAAACACCATTTGGTGATATCAAGACTTCTGGATTCTCAACGGAAAGAGATGCTCCTTTACTCATAGTTTCCGGCGTTAAAGATGAGAATGGAGCAAATAATGCAAAAGAGAGGAGGAACAAAATGGTAGTAGCCATGAAATTTATTAAAGCGAAAACAAGGGATGGGTTTGGGAAACTAAGATGTGCTTCTCTATTTCACAACTTCTTTAAAAACAACTTTGACATGGGAGAGTGTAAATTGTGAAAAATAAAAATAGTGACATTACACATGACTGTGATTGGCTTTAAAGATCAAAATGAGTGAACTTAAAAGCAAGACTCTTATGTTTATCCCAAAAATAAATAAATAAAAGGACTCATTTCTTTGATTTTTTTTACGTACAGTATGGCGAGGAGGACAGAAACTAGTTGCCAGTCTTGACTGAAATAGCACTGGCTTTAAGTCAATGCTATAAGGAAGTTCCGTGAGTTCTTTAGAGCATCTCCATCCGAAATCTTAACTTCCTCTTATTTTACCATCTCAAAAAGTCATTTTATCAATTATACAATATAATTGTACAATTCTCCAACATCTCAACTTTTATTTTCCAATTCTACTCATTAAAATAATATTTCTACTACAATAAAATAATATATTCACAATTACCATTATACAATACAACACATTATTTATACATTATTTATTCTTTCTCTCTCTTTCTTTCTGTTTAAGAACCACAATCACTATCATCGCTGCACACCACCACCACCACCGGCAACCCATAATCTACCGTCAACACCCAAAAAAAAAAAACCAGAAGAAGAAAAGACCCAGAGAACCACGTCGTTGCACCTACTGACCTTCGACCATCAACACCACCACCACCACCCTCTCCGCCCATCAACACCACACCAAAAAAAAAAAAAAAAAAAACCCAGAGAAAAAGACCAGAACCACGCCGCTGCACCTACTGCCCTCCGACCATCAACACCACCACCACCACCCTCTCCGCCCATCAACACCACAAAAAAAAAAAAAAAAAAAAAAAAAGACCCAGAGAACCATGCCGCTGCATCTACTGCCCTCCAACCATCAACAACACCACCACCATCACCCTCTCCGCCCATCAACACCAAAAAAAAAAAAAAAAAAAAAAAAAAAAAAAAAAAAACCCCAGAGAAAAAGACCCAGAGAACCACGCCGCTGCACCTACTGCCCTCCGACCATCAACAGCAGCACCACCACCCTCTCAGCCCATCAACACCACAAAAAAAAAAATACACAACAACCCACGGTAAAAAACTAGACCCACCACCGCTGAAGCTCGAAGGAAGCGGATTCGCCACTAGGAAGCTTGAAGAAAGTTGATTTTGTTAACCCATGCAGAGAAGGAAAAATGAAAGAGAGAGAGAGTTGCCGGAGAAGGAAAAAAGCGGAGACCCACCACCGATCTAGAGAGTTGCCGGAGAAGGAAAAACACGGAGACCCACCACCGATCTAGAAACCCACTGCCGATCTCAAGACCCACCACTGATCTAGAAACCCAATGCCGATCTAGAGAGTTGCCAGAGAGAGTTAAGACATTGAGAAGAATCAGAGAGCAAGAAGAAGAGAGAGAAAAGAAAGAGAAAAAATGAGAGAGGAGAGAGAATTTGCCGGGTTAAAATGAGAGAGGAGAGAGAAATGAGAGCATTAAAAAATTATTTTTTTTATAACATTCAGCTACAGTACCATCTTACATTTGAGATGGTACTGTAGCAAAATCTCAAAAAAATTTTGGCATATGATATATGCCCTTCCAGTTGCTGAGCAGTTTTGGGGCTTAAGGGTCTATTTGTTTTGGGTGAAAATGATTTCAGGAAATCATTTTCTGTAAAATAGGTTGTTTGGTTGGTTTTGAAAATTGAATTTTCTGGAAATCATTTTCATTTGACCCAAAAAAAGGAGCTTTGACTACTGAAATGCATTTCCGTCCCTATTTTCACTTCAAATGATTTTCGGAGAGAGAGAGAGAGAGCGAGAGGAAGAAGAGGAGCCTAGATCACGCCGGAGACGTCGCCGGCGAACCCCGAGCACCGCACTGATCTCGCCTTCGATCACATCATGCCGATCTCGCCTTCGATCGCCTCCGCTCGATCTCGCCTCTGCGGCGCGATCTCGCCACGAACCCGGAACCCATCGCCTTTGCACTGGCAAACCCATAACCCGTTGCGAGTCGCACTGCGCTGATCGAACCCAGTCGCCTCACACGCCTTCGCCTTCACCTTTAAACCCAGTCGCCTCACCGCAACGATCTGACCGGATTTGATATTTTTTTTTGTTTGGTTTTGTTTCTGCTTTTGATTGCCGGAGTTTGCTGTGATTTTGAAATTTTTTGTAATAAAATTTGTTTGGATGCTGAAAAAATAGCTGAGAAAATGTGAAAAATGTATAGGAAAATAGTATTTTCAGAATAGAACCAAACACATGAAAATATTTTCTACAACAATTTTCATTATGCAACCAAACACTTGAAAATATTTTCATTTTCCGAAAATAGCATTTTCGAAAAATAGACTATTTTCCGGAAAATATTTTACGAGAACCAAACACAGCCCAAATGCCAAATGTTCCTAACATTTGGCATATACAAGCCCCACTGTGAATGCTCTTACAACACTGTTTTTTTAGGGTTACTTTAAATTATGTTTTTAGTTATAAATCATAATATGTATAAAATACATCATGTAAAATGGTATCTTTTTGCCAAAATGAATAGCACTACTTCTTTGGAGTAGCATTACATCTTTATAAACTAAGAATTTTCTAAAGATATATATAATCATTTGTCTAAACTCTAAACGAAAGCTTTGTCTTTCTCTTTGGAAGAATTTTTGTCAATTATATTATCTACCAAAAAAACATTTCTCTTTCTCTTTGACAAATTTTGTTTTCTTCTTCTCATTTTCCTAATTAAAGCCAAAGATTCTAGACTTTTTTGGTCCAGGATGGAATTATACTGATTGAGCGAACGAAAACTCATCATGATCATTCTATGTTCTGACTTCTGATATGCAGTGAACGACGACACTAGAGCTTTGTTGAGACTGTGAGAAGAGGCTGAAAGCTTGCAAGAGAGAGAGAGAGAGAGAGAATTTTCTAAGATCTAAGAATGTTTGGTAATATTGTTGTAATAACGTTATTTATATTTTCTAAAAATATATATGGATAAAAAAATGTGAAAAAATATATATGATATTATTTAAATATTAAAAAATGTTGTTTAAAATCTCTCCCCAACCACCCCCTACAATCCATAGGAAGGACAGAGGAGGCATGAAACCAGTTTAACGTGTGAGAGTGGAAAAGCTAGAAAAGCATGTTGGAACTTGGAACACATGAAAAAAAGTGAAAGATAGGTTGCTTTAAAATTCTTTAATAGAGTTTTTACCAAACCATTTAATGCTTTCACCAAAACCCCACGCTTCCATCTAAAATTTAATATTCTCATTAAAAGTTTTCCTTTTTTATTATTATTATTAAAAATAAAAATCCATAACAAATTAGATGGACTTTTACCAAATAATTAAATAATATATATTACATGAAAATAAAAAATATATATTTTTGAATTCATCAATATATAAATATAAATTTTAAATTGCGGTAATCTCGAAACGGTATACTGGTATCAATCGGTATCGAAACATTTCGTTTCACTAGTCAAACCGAAACGATCATCGATATGAAATTGACTCCCTTGTTTTCAATACATCCTAGTAATACAATAAGTCAAAAAAAAATATTACAATAAGTCAAAATGCACAACCAATTTTATAATTTTATAACAATAGCTGAAATAATAAGTTGTAATTGATATATAATAAAAATAATATATACCAACTATAGTCCTACATAAAAGTGATGTACTGCACTAATCACAATCTATCACTTTAGATGTTATGAAAAAT
Source organism: Quercus gilva (assembly GCA_023621385.1). Taxonomy (NCBI): domain Eukaryota; kingdom Viridiplantae; phylum Streptophyta; class Magnoliopsida; order Fagales; family Fagaceae; genus Quercus; species Quercus gilva. Next base: position 3,510,012 of record CM042474.1, on the reverse strand, counting down.
ACTGTGTATAGCATTGTTGGAATGACAATAAATAAAAGTCATTGGAGAGAGAGAGAGAGTTGCAATTATGTATCTGTTTGCACATCCACGTTTCCATCCTTTTTTTTTTTTTTTTTTTTTTTTTTTTTTTTTTCAGCAGCATGTTTTGACTTTTCTTCTGTGAACAGTGCACTCGTGCATTGTTCACGGTTTCCACAAACTTCACTTTTTAGCAACTTTTTCATTAAAAATAGGTTCCACGGTACTATTCACACATTTAAAAATTATTTTGCTACAGTATTTTCGGTTTTCAGTTTTAGCAAACTAATTTCTATCCAAATGGACCTTATATATAAAGTTGAAAAGCCCATGCATGGTGTTTGAGATTTTGTATAGGTTAAGAATTTAATTTGTTACTTACGAAATCTTAGGGTTCAACGTGTTATTTTGAGACTATAATTTGATTTTATAGATAACTTTTATTTAAGTTTGAAGGTTTAACTTGTTACTTTTGAAATTATAAAGTTTAATTTTTTACCTTTTGAAACTCTTGTGTTTGATTTTTTTTTTTTTTTTTTAGAATAACTCGCGTTTAATTTGTTAGCCTATAAAATGTTATTTTTTTTTTAATTTTTTTTATCATTCCTTTTTTTATTTATATATATATATATATACAAGATAGAAATTTTATTATAACTTAATCTAAATATATATATATATATATATCTATATCTGTGTGTGTGTTTGTGTGACACTCATTCCCAGAAACTTTGAATCCCGTCCCTTTCCTTTCACACCCCTATAATACAAAGTTATTTTTTTTTTTATTTTTTTATCATTCCATTATATATATATATATATATATACAAGATAGAAATTTTATTATAACTTAATCTAAATATATATATATATATATATGTGTGTGTGTGTGTGTGTGTGTGTGTGAAACTCATTCCCGGAAACTTTGAACCCCGTCCCTTTTCTCTCACACCCCCATAAGCACTTATACTTATAAAGTGACCATCGTGCTAAGAATGCGCAGTGATTGTTTTTTTTTAAAAAAAATCATTCCTAGCTTTGAGGATTTTATTGTTTCCTTTCATTCTCTTTTATTCGCTTCTAGCCAACATTAATGAATTGCAAACGCACATAAATATTGTTGGTGGATACAAACCGGCCATAATAACTGACAAAGAGTTATATGAATACATCTAATAGGAGGGGGAGAAAAAGATGCAAAATTTTGTATTTATGATCAGAGAGGAAGATAATGTTAACAAAATCATGGAAATGTTGAGCAAAAAAAATCATGATTCATAAATCTACCATGATATAAAATGATAAACAACCTATTTAAAACTTTATTCTCAATATCCTAATGGTTTTCAAAACATAGGAAGCAATCATGAAGGATTTGAGAATGCCAAAACCTACAATGACAAAGAACAAAGGCAAACCGAATTTATTTTTCATATTAGAATGTGACCATCAATTTTTCTTGCATTCACAAATAACAAAGCGTAAAACCACACTTGACTTTTCGAATAAAAGGACAATAAATATGCCTATTGACTTTGTCAACAAAAATATAAATCGATATAGCATAAATTCTAGTTATAAAAATGTTTTATTTTTTTTATTTTTTTTATAAGTATAAAAATGGTTTTTAAATTTGAAAAAAAAAAGAGACTCACTTTTTATTCATGAAGTTCTGCTTCATGAATTTGGTTTATTAACAATTCTTAATATGGTTTATTAACAATTGTCCTAAAGACATCCGTTAACATGACTCTATATATATATGTATACTTTTTTTTTCTAGTTTGTCTTAATTTACAATTACCTCTCTATAACATTGGCAATTTTGTTTTGTTTTGTTTTTTTTTTTTTTTTCATCTTTCTTTTATTTTTTATGTTGGTACCATACAAAAATTTCCCACCTGTTTAGAATTTAGAGTTTCTAGAATTGCATCAATGGAGGGACACATGAAATGTCACTTTCATCCATTAGGTCATTCGTTGTCCCACATAATTGTTTCATACCGACACTTCAATTTTGAATTTCATATAGGAGAGTTTCTAGTTTGTTTGTCTTAATTTACAATTATCTCTCTATGACACTGGTAATCTTGTTTTGTTTTGTTTTTTTTTTTTCATCTTTCTTTTATTTCTAAGGATTAGGTGTATTTCTATCTGAATGGTCCTATCAAGGTAAACACCATACGTAAGTTTTCACTGTTTGGAGTGGAGAGAAAACTACTCTACACACTATATATGGCCAAAATGAGAATATATCCTTTTCGCTAAAACTTTCTAGCAAAATGCCCAATGTCTAAAACTATTTAAGAATATGCCCATTTTTTAAATTCGATTTGGTGAAAATCGAGTTATAGGCAATCAAACTTAAGAAAAAAAAAAAAATTTTGTAGGGAACTTGAGTTCCATGCAAAAATTTTCAAGAAACTCGATTTTCTAAAATTGAGTTTTAAAACAAAGGCATATATCTAAATAGTTTCAGAGAAGAGGCATTTTACTAGAAAGTTTTGCAGAAAGGGATAAAACCCCTTTTTGGCCCACTATATATTGCTGATTATGGAGGCAGGATATTGGCGACATAAAACAACAATTTTACCAGGTCCAGCAATTAGCAATAGTATAACCTTAAGGTTTTAACCCTTTATTCATTTGTCCTAGCATGCATATATCTCACCATATTTATGATTTATTATTACTTCAACCACATAGAAAAATGTAATTGATATCCAATTTCCTTTCTTTATTTGACGTATAATCGAGGGAGAACTGCTAGCCTTGATTGAACAGCACCGACTTCAATCAATGCACAGATACTTCTGTTACAATTTCTTAAGGTCATTTGTCCTAGCATGCATATATCTCACCATATTTATGATTTATTATTACTTCAACCACATAGAAAAATGTAATTGATATCCAATTTCCTTGCTTTATTTGACGTATAATCGAGGGAGAACTGCTAGCCTTGATTGAATGCCACCGACTTCAGTCAATGCACAGGTACTTCTTTTACAATTTCTTAAGGTCATTTGTCCTAGCATGCATATATCTCACCATATTAATGATTTATTATTACTTCAACCACATAGAAAAATGTAATTGATATCCAATTTCCCTGCTTTATTTGACGTATAATCGAGGGAGAACTGCTAGCCTTGATTGAATGCCACCGACTTCAGTCAATGTACAGTACTTCTTTTACAATTTCTTGAGGTCATGAATGAATAGCACTGTTTCTCTAGAGTAACATCACATTATCTTTTACTAATAGATCATACAGATTAAGATTAATGTGTCTTCAATTACAATAAATAATTTAAATACGTATATATTATCTTATTAAATAATACCAATTATATTTATTGTCACACCAATTTATAATCTTTTAATAATAAAATTTGTAGTTGTTTTTACTTTCCCTTTTTTTTTTTTTTTTTTTTTTTTTTTTTCTTTTTTGATATTATGCCTCGATCAAATTTTGAGTTGTTTTTTTGTTATTGGCTTCTTACAACTTTGATAAATTGATATAGAGATGGTCAAGTCATGGATGACTAGAATGATCGAAATAGGTATTGGAATTTTGTTTGTTATAATATTTTCCAAAATAAAGCCAAGCAGATTCTAGATACCTTTTTTTTTTTTTTTGACCAAGGATGGATCACAAATTCATTGACAGATCAAAACGAATAGGAATCTAGTCTCTAACCATTAATTCTCAACCACGTAATCATTCTCTAAGCATAACATCTTTTGCTGAACAAATTCCAGGAGAAGTTTAATGATTACTCATAACATTTCATGTGAAAGATCAGTCGAACACTTCATCCGACCACATTGTTAAGTTGTAACAAATGAAATGGTAGTATGGAAGATAAGCAGATTTAATTTAGCAGTAAAATATTCGTACCTTTTGAGATAAAGTAGTTTAGAGAGAAATCCTTCCAACTCCAAACAAAACTAGATAAGATCCATGCCTAAATTAACTTGAAAACATGCTCTTTTAAGCACCAAAAATCGTTTTTTCCTGCAAAGGTGAAATAGAGTCAACATATTTCCAACAATAAAAAAGCATTTTGTAAGCAAAACTTAAAACCTAATACACCCTTCTGCAGGTAGTCTTATTTCCATTCACCAAATTTCCATTATGGACGATTGTTCATACCGTTGATATCCAGCGCTGTTAGATAATGACTTATATCTGGGGTACACTGCAGACCTTTACAGGGCAATGTGTCTCTGGCATGTTTCTCCCATATACATTGCCCGCAATGTACCCTCGTTTACAAAGACATTTCAAAACTAACGACATGAAACAGAGACACTGGTTTCTCAAATTTTGGAATCCAGGAAAATATCAAATCTAAAAAATGATTATACATCAACCTAAAGCTCTAGTTCTGTAGTATTCTGTACACAATTTGTTGCCAATACATCTTATTTGTTGGTGCTGGTTTCAATATCTTTTGGTACATGGTAAGTTGAGAGGAAAAACGCACTCCGATGCTTCTGTAAGAACCTGAATCACAAGATGAATATAATGACAATGATGATGATGGAATGTCATTCTTGAAAATTTCCTTAAAATGACATGTTTGAGGCAAGTTATCTACAATTTTCTCCCCTAAACAAAGACCTAGAAGTTTGAATAATGTAACGCACTTCACTCTAAAGACAATTTAGATACATCTAAATGAACACTTTTTAGTGCTCCAGAGAGCCAAATCATCACAAACTTCTAAGAAAAAATGTAAGCAACATTAAGCGTGCAAGTTGTTTGATAAATGTCACCTTTCATCACAGTTTTTTTTTTTTTTTTTAAGTAGCATAAATCATCATATGCAATAACTCATGTTAGAATGGTGGTAAGAAGTTATACTTGAGAAACTCGACTAATTCTTGCCGCAGCTCCATCAATGTCTCCTCTTCGATGTTGGCAAAGTACAATAACTCAAGCAACTTAACTGCAAATACCAAAAGAATGACTTTACAAACACGAAGTAAAGATGGCTAGCAGATTTTATAACACCAAAAGGAAATACATAAGCCAAAAGATGCTGCATCAAGCAGTTCTAGTATAGGAATATTCACAATTAAAAACAATAGCACATGTCCAGCAACAGTTGCAATCCACATTTACAGTCATCAATTACTCTGCAAATCCAACAAGCACCACAATATTTGTTAGGCAATATAATAAATATTCAAAATGTCTTAGTTGTCCAAAATCAATATATAACGTACACAGGAATATCTTGAAGATCAGCCATCAGCCAATATTTCTTTTTCCATTTTTAACTAATTTTTGAGAAAGAAAAAATCAATTTGATATCTTATGAGTTGACATCTTTTATGTCTTGTGCTACACATTTAAAATCAGCAATAGACAAGTTTTTGTACTTAGCAATAGACAAGTCCAAAACTACATATCCTAGATTAGCTGGCACCATATCTTCTTCTTTTTGATAAGTAAGAAAAAATTTATTAAACAAGGTTACTTCCTCAAATTACAAAATTAAACTAGTTATAAATGTTAATTTAAAAATATGTAGCTAACAATAATTTCCATTATAACATGTAAGAATATTTAAAAACTTGCATAGAAACATTGATCAGATAGGACTTCGGTCATATAAGATCTTGTAACATAACAAATGATGCAATTCACTACACAAACACATAATTAAGCTAATAAGGGTAAATCTACCAAACATTTCACGCGTCTTCTTTGTTTTAGCATTAGATACAACAATAGTTTTAAACTGAGAACAGAAACAAATCTACACATAAACCACTCAAAATTAAATGAATTAGAAAATTTTGATAGAAATCAGTCACAAAAGGGCAAGAGGAAGGATTTTTAGGACTGTTTCAAGATCAGCTCAATGCAATTGATGATTATGTACAAGTGCCACCATAGACTACCAGAAAACGTACTAGCATAGATTATCATATGTAAACAGTCATTTCCATTTTCCATAACTCATGGTCTCCTAGCATATTTTATGATGCAGGGAGCACAAAAACAATTTTATTTTAATGTAGTTTTATTTATTTTTACTATTAGTCCATTGGATTTTATTTTAGGTCATATTAGTTTATTAAGTTATTGGCATTTTACTTAATTTCCTAGAGTAAAGGTTATTTATGAATTCAATAATTGGACTTTGGCCCAAGTCAGTTAAGAATTAAGGTTGAATCCCAGTAGCCTATATAATTAGCTATTATACTCCAATGGAAACAAGCTTGATTTAAAATTTCTATTGCAATTTTCCAATGGCATAGTGCTGATTCCCAAGTTCATTTTCCAATGGGTGTTGTTGGCACTGGTAATATTATCAAATTTCATTAAATTAGCAAAAATGCCTCGTAATGCAAACCACAAGGAAGGTAAGTGTTACAAAATAAACCATAGAATAGTTTCAATCACAATTACTTAATCACAATTACTCCTTACTTTGTCTTTGTCTATCTTTTCTCCCTATCACTTTCAATCTCCCACCAATAATAGATATTGATGGCTCTTGTTTGTGGTCTTTGAAGAATAAGAAAAAAAAACCACTTGTCAATTTAGGAGGGAATATGCAATTAACAAAAGATACGTGGAAAAAAAAAATCGTTACATAGTGTGACTTATGGGTTATGGCATTAAAACACAAGAAAATATATATTACAAGACAGAAGAGTTGCATAATACTTAAGCTTTCACAAAAGATATATGATGCAATACAGAAGTCAACTCCATGAAAATGAAACAGAGAAAAAGATTCTCTTTATTTAAAATAGATCAATTTCATAGTTAAGATGAAATTATACAAAATTAAAGAAATACAAACTACCATGTTATTTAAAAAGTTTAAATGATTTTGTAGTCTCTATATATTGTTAAATTCATAAAATAAAACTTAAAACACTTGAAATGGAGAGGATATTGTTTAATAAACTGAGATGTCCAGGACCAAACAGGTCGGAGAACATACAAATGAGATGTCCAGGACCAAATAGGTAGGAGAACATACAAATGAGAAAATCAAACTAAACATAATATGAAAAGACCACATCGGTCATGCCATGTTAGTGATGATCATTTTCATGGTGAAGAAGCATCTCAACCACTTGGCTCATGGTGGGTCTTGCATCTTTGTCTTCCTCTACACACTGCAGAGCCATTTCAACCAAAATTTCCAACTTACCCATATCACATCTGGCTACCATTGTGGGGTCTATGATATCTTCAATCCAGTTTGCAACCTCTTCATTCTTTTTCTCCCTGATCCATGTAACCAGTCTTTCGTGTTCTATCTCCTCACCTTCATTTATATCATGAACACTTCTAGTTGGACCCTTTCCGGTCACCATCTCCAACACAACAATTCCATAACTATAAACATCTACTTTGGAGGTAATAGGAAGGTTAAAAATCCACTCTGGAGCCATGTAACCTCGAGTTCCTCTTATCTTTGAGAAGGTTGCTCTTATCTTTGAGAAGGTTGAATTAGGAAGGACACCTCTATTTTGTAGCTTAGACAAACCAAAATCAGCCACCTTTGGATGATAATTAGAATCTAGAAGTATGTTTTGAGGTTTTACATCGCAGTGTAAAACCCACTCTAAGCAATCCTCATGCAAATAAGCTAAGCCTTTTGCAGTGCCTTGAGCAATTTCAAACATTTTCTCCCAGTCAAGTGTGCCGGCCGAGAGGTTTTCTGCTAAAGAACCATGCTCCATGTACTCGTACACCAGAAGCCTATGCTTTCCGTCGGCACAATAACCCCACATCTCAATTAAGTTCATGTGGTTAATCCTTCCAATGATGCTTACTTCAGCTAAAAATTCACCTTCTCTTTGGTTAGCTTCATTGAGACGCTTGATTGCTGCAACTCGCTTATCAGACAATACTCCTTTGTATACAGCTCCACACGCACCTCTTCCAATCTCTTCAGTAAAACCCTTTGTGGCCCTTTTTAGCTCAGCATAGGTAAATTTTTTGAATCCTGTGGCAGCAATAATATAGCCTTGTTTGTCTGCACCTGAACTTTTCCGGGTTCTGATCAAAAGACAGCACACCACAAAGATACATAAGACTTCAAGTCCTCCCACTCCACAAGCAAACCAGAGCATTAATTTCACTGTCCCATTTACGCGGTCTTTTACATATATTCTAGCCAACTTTATCGTACCTTCATTTGAGCAAACTAAACTAAATTCTTCTGCATGATTGACGTATGAATTGTATTTGCTTTTTGGCAGTTTCAAATAGAGGTCTCCTGTGAAATCTGAAGAACGATGTCCATTCTGCAATAATGTTTTAGGGTAACAACTCCAAGAGCCACTCCAAATGCCATCGCTGCGAAATTTGTATTGGAATGCTTTGCAATCGCATGCTTGCAAGCATAGATTCGTACATTGATCAAACGTGTAATTGGGAAAGAACCCAAAATCATACCCATAGAATTCAACGTGGGATAGCGGCAAAAAGTCAGACTCATTTTTGTTGCAAGAGAGATCAAATTCAGGTTCACACCCATAAGCCCAGTCGATACGATTTTTCATCTTGTGCCCCGGAAGACAAGAACATTTCCTGTTAGAACCATTAACAGAATTGCAGAAACTATTGGCCCCACAAGCACCATGAATCGCGCAAGGATTTTGAATAGCTTGCCATGAAACAACCCAAGTCTGCTTCTCCTCTTCCCAACTGTACAACCGAATATTACCATCGTAACCAAGTGTCAATCTTCTATGAAGCACTGCTCCATAGTCGGCTGACTTAAAAGTTAAATTATCGGATGAACTAAAGTTCCCCATGGAATTAAAGACAGCAATTCTACTACTGTTATAGGAGGTCCTTCCAGCATCCCAGCTTACAAGCCCTGGATCAGGCCAGTAAGTACTTGAAACATCAGGACCATTAAAAAGAAGGCGAAGAAGGTTATCCATGTCGAAGAAAAGTTCATAAAAACCAGAGGAATAGTTGGTCTGGCTTCTTGAGGAGACAAGTTTTGTGTTTCTAGTGAGTAGTTGGTGAGGAAGAAGAGTATCTGTGGGGAAATCAAAGCTTTCCCACAAAATAACACCTTCCGTATTACGTAGAACAAGATTTCCAGTGTCGAAGAGAAATAATTGTACAAAGGAGAGTGAGAAAGTGTTTGTGGCCCAAACGGTGAACTTACCAGCATCAGTTAAGATTAGATTGCCATTTTTGAGGAGGGAGAGCTTTGAGCGCTTTCCATTAACTGGCTGGTCACGGTTTGCCATCCAAACTATGGTGTTGGTGTGTGAATCAACATGGGACGGTAGTTTGCTGAACCATATGGCAAAGCAAAAGGCATTATCACCGACAGAGTAAAAGCCAGCAGAGAAAACACCATTTGGTGATATCAAAACTTCTGGATTCTCAACGGAAAGAGATGCTCCTTTACTCATAGCTTCCGCTGTTAAAGATGAGAATGGAGCAAATAATGCAAAAGAGAGGAGGAACAAAATGGTTGTAGCCATGAAATTTATTAAAGCGAAAACAAGGGATGGGTTTGGGAAACTAAGATGTGCTTCTCTATTTCACAACTTCTTTAAAAACAACTTTGACATGAGAGAGTGTAAATTGTGAAAAATAAAAATAGTGACATTACACATAACTGTGATTGGCTTTAAAGATCAAAATGAGTGAACTTAAACGCAAGACTCTTATGTTTATCCCAAAAATAAATAAATAAAAGGACTCATTTCTTTGATTTTTTTTTTCGTACAGTATGGCGAGGACAGAAACTAGTTGCCAGTCTTGACTGAAATAGCACTGGCTTTAAGTCAATGCTACATGGAAGTTCCGTGACTTCTTCGGAACATCTTCATCCGAAATCTTAATCTCGTTTTATTTTACTATCTCAAAAAGTCAATTTATCAATTATATCATATAATTTTACAATTCTCCAACATCTCAACTTTTATTTCCCAATTCTACTCATTAAAATAATATTTCTACTGCAATAAAATAATATATCTCACAATTACCATTATATAATACAACACATTATTTATACATTATTTATTCTTTCTCTCTCTTTCTTTCTGTTCAAGAACCACAATCACCACCACCGCTGCACACCACCACCACCACCGGCAACCCATAATCTACTGTTAACACCCAAAAAAAAAAAAAAAAAAAAACCAGAAGAAGAAAAGACCCAGAGAACCACGTTGCTGCACCTACTGCCCTCCGACCATCAACACCACCACCACCACCACCACCACCCTCTCCGCCCATCAACACCACACAAAAAAAAAAAAAAAAAACCCAAAGAAAAAGGCCAGAACCACGCCGCTGCACCTACTGCCCTCCGACCATCAAAACCACCACCACCACCCTCTCCGCCCATCAACACCACACAAAAAAAAAAAAAAAAAAAAAAAAACCCAGAGAAAAGACCAGAATCACGCTGCTGCACCTACTGCCCTCCGACCATCAACAGCACTGCCACCACCCTCTCCGCCCATCAACACCACAAAAAAAAAAAAAAAAAAAAATACACAACAACCCACGGTCAAAAACCAGACCCACCACCGCCGAAGCTCGAAGGAAGCGGATTCGCCACTAGGAAGCTTGAAGAAAGTTGATTTTGTTGACCCATGCAGAGAAGGAAAAATGAAAGAGAGAGAGAGAGTTGCCAGAGAAGGAAAAAAGCGGAGACCCACCACTGATCCAGAGAGTTGCTGGAGAAGGAAAAACACGGAGACCCACCACCGATCTAGAAACCCACAGTCGATCTCAAGACCCACCACTGATCTAGAAACCCAACGCCGATCTAGAGAGTTTCTGGAGAGAGTGAAGACATTGAGAAGAATCAGAGAGTAAGGAGAAGAAAGAGAAAAGAAAGAGAAAAAATGAGAGGAGAGAGGAGAGAGAATTTGCCGGGTTAAAATGAGAGAGGATAGAGAAATGAGAGCATTAAAAAATTATTTTTTTTATAACATTCAGCTACAGTACCATCTTACATTTGAGATGGTACTGTAGCGAAATCTCAAAAAAAATTTGGCATATGCGATATGCCATTCCAGTTGCTAAGCAGTTTTGGGGCTTAAGGGTCCGTTCGTTTTGGGTGAAAATGATTTCAGGAAATCATTTTCCGTAAAATAGGCTGTTTGGTTGGTTTTGAAAATTGAATTTTCTGGAAATCATTTTCATTTGACCCAAAAAAAGGAGCTTTGACTACTGAAATGCATTTCCGTCCCTATTTTCACTTCAAATGATTTCCGAAAAGAGAGAGAGAGAGAGAGAGAGAGCGAGAGGAAGAAGAGGAGCCCAGATCATGCCAGAGACGTCGCCGGCGAACCCTGAGCACTGCGTCGATCTCGCCTTCGATCGCCTCCACTCGATCTTGCCTCTACGGCGCGATCTCGCCACGAACCCAGAGCCCATCGTCAATCGTCGATCGCCATGAACCCAGAACCCATCGCCTTCGCATTGGCGAACCCAGAACCCAGAACCCGTCGCGAGTCGCACCGTGCCGATCAAACCCAGTCGCCTCACACACCTTCGCCTTCGCCTTCACCTTCAAACCCAGTCGCCTCACCACAACGATCTGACCGAATTTGATATTTTTTTTCTTTGGTTTTGTTTCTACTTTTGATTGCCAGAGTTTGCTGTAATTTTAAAATTTTTTGTAATAAAATTTGTTTGGATGCTGAGAAAATAGCTGAGAAAATGTGAAAAATGTGTAGGAAAATAGCATTTTCAAAATAGAACCAAACACATGAAAATATTTTCTACAACAATTTTCATTATGCAACCAAACACTTGAAAATATTTTCCTTTTCCGAAAATAGCATTTCCGAAAAATAGACTATTTTCCAGAAAATATTTTACGGGAACCAAACACAGCCTAAATACCAAATGTTCCTAACATTTGGCATATACAAGCCCCACTATGAATGCTTTTACAACACTGTTTTTTTAGGGTTACTTTAAATTACGTTTTTAGTTATAAATCATCATATGTATAAAATACATCATGTAAAATGGTATCTTTTTGCCAAAATGAATAGCACTACTTCTTTGGAGTAGCATTACATCTTTATAAACTAAGAATTTTCTAAAGATATATATAATCATTTGTCTAAACTCTAAACGAAAGCTTTGTCTTTCTCTTTGGAAGAATTTTTGTCAATTATATTATCTACCAAAAAAACATTTCTCTCTCTCCTTGCCAAATTTTGTTTTCTTCTTCTCATTTTCCTAATTAAAGCCAAAGATTCTAGACTTTTTTGGTCCAGGATGGATATATACTGACTGAGCGAATGAAAACTCATCATGATCATCCTATGTTCTGACTTTTGATATGCAGTGAACGACAGCACCAGAGCTTTGTTGAGACTGTGAGAAGAGGCTGAAAGCTTGCAAGAGAGAGAGAGAGAGAGTTTTCTGAGATCTAAGGGTGTTTGGTAATGTTGTTCTAATAACGTTATTTATATTTTCTAAAAATATACATATGGATAAAAAAATGTGAAAAAATACATATAATATTATTTAAATATTAAAAAATGTTGTTTAAAATCTCTCCCCAACCACCCCCTACAATCCATAGGAAGGACGGAGGAGGCGTGAAACTAGTTTAACGTGTGAGAGTGGAAAAGCTAGAAAAGCATGTTGGAACTTGGAACACATGAAAAAAAGTGAAAGATAGGTTGCTTAAGATAGGTTGCTTTAAAATTCTTTAATAGAGTTTTTACCAAACCATTTAATGCTTTCACCAAAACCCCACGCTTCCATCTAAAATTTAATATTCTCATTAAAAGTTTTCCTTTTTTTATTATTATTATTAAAAATAAAAATCCATAACAAATTAGATGGACTTTTACCAAATAATTAAATAATATATATTACATGAAAATAAAATATATATATTTTTGAATTCATCAATATATAAATATAAATTTTAAATTGCGATAATCTTGAAACGGTATATTGGTATCAACCGGTATCGAAACATTTCGTTTCACTAGTCAAACTGAAACGATCACCGATACGAAATTGACTTCCTTGTTTTCAACACATCCTAGTAATACAATAAGTCAAAAAAAAAAATTACAATAAGTCAAAATGCACAACCAATTTTATAATTTTATAACAATAGCTGAAGTAATAAGTTGTAATTGATATATAATAAAAATAATATATACCAACGATAGTCCTACATAAAAGTGATGTACCGCACTAATCACAATCTACCACTTTAGATGTTATGAAAAATACTATGTATAGCATTGTTGGAATGACGATAAATAAAAGTCATTGGAGAGAGAGAGAGAGAGAGAGAGAGAGAGAGAGAGAGAGAGAGAGTTGCAATTATGTATCCGTTTGGATACACTTATTCTGCGTTTACGTCCACGTTTCCATCCTTTTTTTTTTTTTTTTTTTCAGCCGCATGTTTTGACTTTTCTTCCATGAACAGTGCATGGCAATTATGTATCCGTTTGGATACACTTATTCTGCGTTCACGTCCACGTTTCCATCCTTTTTTTTTTTTTTTTTGTCAGTCGCATGTTTTGACTTTTCTTCCGTGATCAGTGCACTCATGCATTGTTCACGGGTTCCACAAACTTCACTTTTTAGCAACTTTTTCATTAAAAATAAGTTCCACGGCACTATTCACATATTTAAAAATTATTTTGCTACAGTATTTTCAGTTTTCAGTTTCAGCAAACTAATTTCTATCCAAATGGACCTTATATATAAAGTTGAAAAGCCTATGCATGGTGTTTGAGATTTTGTATAGGTTAAGAGTTTGAGACTATAATTTGATTTTATAGATAACTTTTATTTAAGTTTTAAGGTTTAACTTGTTACTTTTGAAATTATAAAGTTTAATTTTTTACCTTTTGAAACTCTTGTGTTTGATTTTTTTTTTAGAATAACTCGCGTTTAATTTGTTAGCCTATACAAAGTTATTTTTTTTTTATTTTTTTTAATCATTCCTTTATATATATATACAAGATAGAAATTTTATTCTAACTTAATCTAAATATATATGTATATATATGTATGTGAAACTCATTCCCGGAAACTTTGAACCCCATCCCTTGCCTCTCACACCCCCACAAGTACTTATACTTATAAAGTGACTATTGTGCTAAGGATGCGCAGTGATTGGTTTTTTTTTTTTTTTTTTAAATCATTCCTAGCTTTGAGGATTTTATTGTTTCCTTTCATTCTTTTTTATTCGCTTCTAGCCAACATTAATGAATTGCAAATGCACATAAATATTGTTGGTGGATACAAACCGGCCATAATAACTGACAAAGAGTTATATGAATACATCTAATGGGAGGGGGAGAAAAAGATGCAAAATTTTGAAATTATGATCAGAGAGGAAGATAATGTTAATAAAACCATGGAAATGTTGAGCAAAAAAAATCATGATTCATAAATCTACCATGATATAAAATGATAAACAACCTATTTAAAACTTTATTCTCAATATCCTAATGGTTTTCAAAACATAGGAAGCAATCATGAAGGATTTGAGAATGCCAAAACCTACAATGACAAAGAACAAAGGCAAACCGAATTTATTTTTCATATTAGAATGTGACCATCAATTTTTCTTGCATTCACAAATAACAAAGCGTAAAACCAAACTTGACTTTTCGAATAAAAGGACAATAAATATGCCTATTAACTTTGTCAACAAAAATATAAATCGATATAGCATAAATTCTAGTTATAAAAATGTTTTGTTTTTTTATTTTTTTTTATAAGTATAAAAATGGTTTTTAAATTTGAAAAAAAAAAAAGAAAAAAAAAAAAAAAAAAGAGACTTTCACTTTTTATTCATGAAGTTCTCCTTCATGAATTTGGTTTATTAACAATTTCTAATATAGTTTATTAACAATTGTCCTAAAAGCATCCGTTAACAAGACCATATATATATATATATACTTTTTTTTTTTTTTTTTCTAGTTTGTCTTAATTTACAATTATCTCTCTATAACATTGGTAATTTTGTTTTGTTTTGTTTTGTTTTTTTTTGTTTTTTTTTTTCATCTTTCTTTTATTTTTTATGTTGGTACCATACAAAAATTTCCCACCTGTTTAGAATTTAGAGTTTCTAGAATTGCATCAATGGAGGGACACATGAAATGTCACTTTCATCCATTAGGTCATTCGTTGTCCCACATAATTGTTTCATACCGACACTTCAATTCTGAATTTTATATAGAAGGAGAGTTTCTAGTTTGTTTGTCTTAATTTACAATTATCTCTCTATGACACTGGTAATCTTGTTTCGTTTTGTTTTTTTTTTTTTTTTTCATCTTTCTTTTATTTCTAAGGATTAGGTGTATTTCTATCCGAATGGTCCTATCAAGGTAAACACCATACATAAGTTTTCACTGTTTGGAGTGGAGAGAAAACTACTCTACACACTATATATGGCCAAAATGAGAATATATCCCTTTCGTTAAAACTTTCCAACAAAATGTCTCATGTCTGAAATTATTTAGGAATATACCTCTTTTTTAAATTCGATTTGATGAAAATCGAGTTATAGGCAATCAAACTAAAAAAAAAAAAAAAAAAAAAAATTGCAGGGAACTCGAGTTCCATGCAAAAATTTTCAAGAAACTCGATTTTGTAAAATTGAGTTTCAAAACAAAGGCATATCTCTAAATAGTTTCAGCCAAGAGGCGTTTTACTAGAAAGTTTTGCAGAAAGGGATAAAACCCCTTTTTGGCCCACTATATATTGCCGATTATGGAGGCAGGATATTGGCGATATAAAACAACAATTTTACCAGGTCCAGCAATTAGCAATAGTATAACCTTAAGGTTTTAACCCTTTATTCATTTGTCCTAGCATGCATATATCTCACCATATTTATGATTTATTATTACTTCAACCACATAGAAAAATGTAATTGATATCCAATTTCCTTTCTTTATTTGACGTATAATCGAGGGAGAACTGCTAGCCTTGATTGAACAGCACCGACTTCAATCAATGCACAGATACTTCTGTTACAATTTCTTAAGGTCATTTGTCCTAGCATGCATATATCTCACCTATTTATGATTTATTTTTACTTCAACCACATAGAAAAATGTAATTGATATCCAATTTCCTTGCTTTATTTGACGTATAATCGAGGGAGAACTGCTAGCCTTGATTGAATGGCACCGACTTCAGTCAATGCACAGTACTTTTACAATTTCTTGAGGTCATGAATGAATAGCACTGTTTCTCTAGAGTAACATCACATTATCTTTTACTAATAGATCATACAGATTAAGATTAATGTGTCTTCAATTACAATAAATAATTTAAATACGTATATATTATCTTATTAAATAATACCAATTATATTTATTGTCACACCAATTTATAATCTTTTAATAATAAAATTTGTAGTTGTTTTTACTTTCCCTTTTTTTTTTTTTTTTTTTCTTTTTCTTTTTTTTTTTTTCTTTTTTGATATTATGCCTCGATCAAATTTTGAGTTGTTTTTTTGTTATTGGCTTCTTACAACTTTGATAAATTGATATAGAGATGGTCAAGTCATGGATGACTAGAATGATCGAAATAGGTATTGGAATTTTGTTTGTTATAATATTTTCCAAAGTAAAGCCAAGCAGATTCTAGATACCTTTTTTTTTTTTTTGACCAAGGATGGATCACAAATTCATTGACAGATCAAAACGAATAGGAATCTAGTCTCTAACCATTAATTCTCAACCACGTAATCATTCTCTAAGCATAACATCTTTTCCTGAGCAAATTCCAGGAGAAGTTTAATGATTACTCATAACATTTCATGTGAAAGATCAGTCGAACACTTCATCCGACCACATTGTTAAGTTGTAACAAATGAAATGGTAGTATGGAAGATATGCAGATTTAATTTAGCAGTAAAATATTCGTACCTTTTGAGATAAAGTAGTTTAGAGAGAAATCCTTCCAACTCCAAACAAAACTAGATAAGATCCATGCCTAAATTAACTTGAAAACATGCTCTTTTAGGCACCAAAAATCGTTTTTTCCTGCAAAGGTGAAATAGAGTCAACATATTTCCAACAATAAAAAAGCATTTTGTAAGCAAAACTTAAAACCTAATACACCCTTCTGCAGGTAGTCTCATTTCCATTCACCAAATTTCCATTATGTACGATTGTTCATACCGTTGATATCCAGCGCTGTAAGATAATGACTTATATCTGGGGTACACTGCAGACCTTTACAGGGCAATGTGTCTCTGGCATGTTTCTCCCATATACATTGCCCGCAATGTACCCTCGTTTACAAAGACATTTCAAAACTAACGACATGAAACAGAGACATCTGGTTTCTCAAATTTTGGAATCCAGGAAAATATCAAATCTAAAAAATGATTATACATCAACCTAAAGCTCTAGTTCTGTAGTATTCTGTACACAATTTGTTGCCAATACATCTTATTTGTTGGTGCTGGTTTCAATATCTTTTGGTACATGGTAAGTTGAGAGGAAAAACGCACTCCGATGCTTCTGTAAGAACCTGAATCACAAGATGAATATAATGACAATGATGATGATGGAATGTCATTCTTGAAAATTTCCTTAAAATGACATGTTTGAGGCAAGTTATCTACAATTTTCTCCCCTAAACAAAGACCTAGAAGTTTGAATAATGTGACGCACTTCACTCTAAAGACAATTTAGATACATTTAAATGAACACTTTTTAGTGCTCCAGAGAGCCAAATCATCACAAACTTCCAAGAAAAAATGTAAGCAACATTAAGCGTGCAAGTTGTTTGATAAATGTCACCTTTCATCACGGTTTTATTTTTATTTTTTTTAAGTAGCATAAATCATCATATGCAATTATAAAGATTGTATTCTTGTACTCTCAATTCTACTTTTCACACAGACACATGTTAGAATGGTGGTAAGAAGTTATACTTGAGAAACTCGACTAATTCTTGCTGCAGCTCCATCAATGTCTCCTCTTCGATGTTGGCAAAGTACAATAACTCAGGCAACTTAACTGCAAATACCAAAAGAATGACTTTACAAACACGAAGTAAAGATGGCTAGCAGATTTTATAACACCAAAAGGAAATACATAAGCCAAAAGATGCTGCATCAAGCAGTTCTAGTATAGGAATATTCACAATTAAAAACAATAGCACATGTCCAGCAACAGTTGCAATCCACATTTACAGTCATCAATTACTCTGCAAATCCAACAAGCACCACAATATTTGTTAGGCAATATAATAAATATTCAAAATGTCTTAGTTGTCCAAAATCAATATATAACGTATACAGGAATATCTTGAAGATCAGCCATCAGCCAATATTTCTTTTTCCATTTTTAACTAATTTTTGAGAAAGAAAAAATCAATTTGATATCATATGAGTTGACATCTTTTATGTCTTGTGCTACACATTTAAAATCAGCAATAGACAAGTTTTTGTACTTAGCAATAGACAAGTCCAAAACTACATATCCTAGATTAGCTGGCACCATATCTTCTTCTTTTTGATAAGTAAGAAAAAATTTATTAAACAAGGTTACTTCCTCAAATTACAAAATTAAACTAGTTATAAATGTTAATTTAAAAATATGTAGCTAACAATAATTTCCATTATAACATGTAAGAATATTTAAAAACTTGCATAGAAACATTGATCAGATAGGACTTCGGTCATATAAGATCTTGTAACATAACAAATGATGCAATTCACTACACAAACACATAATTAAGCTAATAAGGGTAAATCTACCAAACATTTCACGCGTCTTCTTTGTTTTAGCATTAGATACAACAATAGTTTTAAACTGAGAACAGAAACAAATCTACACATAAACCACTCAAAATTAAATGAATTAGAAAATTTTGATAGAAATCAGTCACAAAAGGGCAAGAGGAAGGATTTTTAGGACTGTTTCAAGATCAGCTCAATGCAATTGATGATTATGTACAAGTGCCACCATAGACTACCAGAAAATGTACTAGCATAGATTATCATATGTAAACAGTCATTTCCATTTTCCATAACTCATGGTCTCCTAGCATATTTTATGATGCAGGGAGCACAAAAACAATTTTATTTTAATGTAGTTTTATTTATTTTTACTATTAGTCCATTGGATTTTATGTTAGGTCATATTAGTTTATTAAGTTATTGGCATTTTACTTAATTTGCTAGAGTAAAGGTTATTTATGAATTCAATAATTGGGCTTTGGCCCAAGTCAGTTAAGAATTAAGGTTGAATCCCAGTAGCCTATATAATTAGCTATTATACTCCAATGGAAACAAGCTTGATTTAAAATTTCTATTGCAATTTTCCAATGGCATAGTGCTGATTCCCAAGTTCATTTTCCAATGGGTGTTGTTGGCACCGGTAATATTATCAAATTTCATTAAATTAGCAAAAATGCCTCGTAAAGCAAACCACAAGGAAGGTAAGTGTTACAAAATAAACCATAGAATAGTTTCATGTTTTTTTTTTTTTTTTTTTGATAGGAAAAAATAATATAGTTTCATGTTTTAAGGGTATATCACGGGGTGGTGTGTGTATTTTATGTATCCTTAGTTTTATTTTTCTATTCATTTGTTTATTCTCAGTTCCCTTTAAGAATTTTGTGCTGCATCATTTTAATTATACATAACCCCTGATATATATAAAGTTTAGCTTTAGTAGAAGACATACAGACCCGATAGTTGTCTAAAAAACTTATCCTGGTAGAAGTAGAACTCTGCCAGCCAGTCAATTTTGATAGGGGCATGGCGGGAAGAATTACTCATTTAGCTCAACATGTTTGATAAATGTCGAAACTTCCACGTTCTACATAATTATGATATGGCTGGTTATGAAAACAATAAGCATTAATATATTTAAGGTAAAAAAACTAGAATCATCCTACAAATCAAACTTCACAAAAGAGACGCAACATCTGTTGATTAATTAATTTAAAATATAATAAATCAAGATTATTGCTATTTAAAACACAGAAAACGTAACAAATTTTCCCAAGAAAATAATTGGCTTCTAGCATAAAAGGATAAACATACCAAAGAGGCGCAATAGATGTTCAGCACCATATACAGTTGAAGGAGAGACGAATGCATCAATTCCAAAACATGATGCTAAGAACTTCACACACAACAAAAATTGCATAGGAAAGTAATGTCTAAATACAGAAGTTGCAAGAAGCATCAATAGTAAGTTTAACACTTGAGGGCATTTACACCAAGGTGTTCTTTTTCACATTTCTCTGGCCTTCGTAACTAGATACAGTAATGCAGACTATATCAATGTACAACCTCTCTTTAAACACTCTAATCCAAATGATTACTAAATGAACCATTATTGTATTTTATTTTAAAATTTTCTTATAAGATTAAATTGGTTAGAAGACTGATCCATTTCAATATCTTGGATCAATAATTTGTAAGGATTGAATGATTGAGGAGGATGTGGCTCATTGAATAAGAGCAGGGTGAATGAGAGAGAAGTATATCGGGAGTACTGTATCAACTGAAGGGCTATAAGATTGCTATAAAACTCACTAAGGTCTATGCTACAAATTGTTGGACGGTTAAAAAGCAACATATTCATACATAAGTATAGTTGAAATTACGAGTTATCCTTCTTCATCCGGTAAACAAGATACTTCTTCAATATTTCATCAACATTTGGGGCACGTGGAAGTTTAACTAGCTGCAAGAGAGAACATAAACCAAAATCTTTTACAAGTGATAAATAGATTAAAAAATAAATAAAAAACCAAAATATACAAAAATAAACTAGAAATTAAAATAATGATTAACTGGTAATGCTTAGTTAGTCATTTGCAATATATTTAGTTGCTTAATTAATGATTGATATTAGAAACTCGTTGCATACATATGGTATTTCATATTATAAAATGTTCTTGCATACTTATCAAAAAAAATAAAATGTTCATCCATAAATCCTTAGTCATGAAACCAAACAACAAACATGTAACACAAATAAGAATATATGAAATGCGCTTGATAATGCAAAATATGCTCAAACCATGTAATAAAGTTTTCTTCCATAAATCCCCTATAGCAGTGATGTAACCATGTAAGAACCAAGAAAGATTATTAAGAAAAAACTTTGGTTGATAAAGCAGAGTGTGGATGACTAAATTTCTCGATTCGAAATGAGTCAAACAAGTAAAATAGCTTCACAAATGCGAATTTGTATTGGTGATTATGTGATACAATTCTCTGTGATTACAAAAGTATTATCCTCTAATTCGATCTCCCTAAAAGATTTGTTGATTGGATTTGTGGTAATATGATTTTGATTCGAACACAAAATATCCTTCAATTTGGCTGAGGAATGGATCGATGATCTTTGACACAGAATTACAATGAATCTCTGGCTATGAACTTGTTAGAAATTCTTTGTTTTTCATGCTCTTCATCTGTTCTTCGTCTTCGAAGGTTTATGGTGGAAGTTTTTCGAGGCTTTAAAGGCTTGAATCTATAGAGTTTCACTGATTTATGGTTTGTTGAGGTTTCTGGAGGCTTTTGAGCTTGATTCCAGTGAACTTTGAGATCTAGGAATGTGATTTGAATGATTCCTCTTTGAATGTTCTTTGTATTCGAAGGTTTGTGGTGGAAGTTCTTCGGGACTTTGGAGGCTTGAATCCATAGAGCTTTGCTGATTTGTGATTTCTTGGAGTTTCTGGAGGCTTTTGAGCTTGATTTCAGTGAACTTTGAGATCTAAGCAGGTAGTTTGGATAATTCTGCTTCGAATGTTCTTCGTATTTGAAGGTTGAAGTTCTTGAAGTTGCTGGAGGCTTCAGGGCTTGATTCCAGCAGAGCTTCTGGACTTCTGAACTCAAGATGTCTTCTCTAATGCTGCTTGTGCTTCAGATGGCTTGGTGTCCTCCTAAATGTCTTAGGGAGACTTTTATTTATAGGAATTTGGAGGTGGATGAGCGACACGTGGCGGAGTTTGATTGGTGACACATGTCAAAGCCTGATTGGTCCGCTTATGTCATTGCTTACACGTGCGAGGCCGATTATGTCATCGCTTACACGCGCAAGGCTGTTTATGTTATCGCTTATACACGCTGATGTGTGGTTAGTTTTTGCATGACACTTGGCAAATTTCTATTGGTTTCTGAGTAGTGATAATAAAATCTAGCAGCAATATGTGGTGCTTTGTAATTGGCCGTATTTTGTAGATTTGGTAGTGTGACATGTCAGCTTGTGATAGGTCGAGAATTTTTCCTCTCTGGCTAGAACAATGACAATGAAAATCAGTCCTGTAACTCATTTATATCCTAGTTAGAATTCCAATAGTGGTCTCATTCTAACAGGTAGTTACATTAGGTACCAGGTAGTTGGTTATCAATGATAAAAAAGGGAACAACTATGTACTTGAGTTTCTTTAATATTCGAAGTAAGAATTAATAAATGCACTGAATGCATGCTGAGGCATGTTCCTAGCTGTAAATAAAAATCCTACAAAATTAGGTCAGTGGTTATTTTGTACAAATTATTTCTTTTTAATTAATGCAAGTCCTCTTTTATCAAAATTATTGTCTAAGAAATACTTGCAATTATCCGTTAGAGAATCACACCACAATAGAAAAATCATTTAAGTAGTAGCTATTAAGCAGCAAGTGCTTTGATAATATTAATGGACCTCACCCCACACAGATCGAGTGAGGAAGCAATAATAAAATTTTATTTTATCTCAAAAAAAAAAATCTAAAAAATAATTGTAAAATTTTCATTAAAAGGAAAAAGAGGAAGCAATAGTAAAATAATATAGCGTCCGTTTGGGAAGCGCATTTTGCGCATTTTCCAGTAGAAGCAATTTTCATGTGGATCCCGTGCATTGTTCACAAGACCTACAAGTACTTTTATTTAATAACTTTTTTTTTTAAAACTGGGTCTCACGGTACTATTCACACATTTAAAAATTATTTTACTATAATGTATTTTCAATTTTCAGTTTTCAATTTTTAGTAATAAACAATATCCAAACCGACCCTACATAAAATTACGTATAAGATATGAGACCTCAGTGCTATTCAACCAAGTCTAGTTAGGCTCAGCCCGTTGATTCGAATTTTAACAGTGAGGAAATGGCTGGGCTTAGCCCAAACTGGCCCATAGTGGGCCCAACCCAACAAGGTAAAATGTTCAGTTTCACATGGCGTTTAGGTTTGGAGTTTGGACAAACTAACTTCCAAGCTACATTCATCATGGGATTATCCACACGAAGACACGTTGCACGCTACACATCTCTCCACTAGTCTCAGATTATTTCTATGGTAGGCTTTCAGCCAAAGGTTTAGGTGTGGTTCACTCTGAAGTCTGAATGGTCTTATTCTTACGGTCAACATTGTGCAATTTTTAATTTATGTCACCCGCAAATATTGTGGAACTCACTATTTTGTGAAAGAGATTTGATATATCACTATAATACTAAATACTTTCTCAATCATCATACTTGATTATTCACTGTTTTTGGAGGGGAGAGTAGCCTACATTACATTATACTCATATGTAGCTGATCATGGAACAAGATAAAAATCAACTATAGTTCTTTAGATATTAGAGCTTGTGTTTTCTAATTAAATTCAAATATTTAATTGTATAGACCAATATAGCATAAACATTGTTATTTTTTTAAGGACAATTAAATTCAATATAGTGATATGTTTAATTTGTCAATTTTAAAACTATGGGGGTTTTATTTGTTTAACCCCTAAATTCTAGAATTTAAATGTAGGTTTCCTCTTTTCTGAGTTAAAATTTTTTGTCTTTCATCTTTTGAAGGTTTTTGGATCAGTCCTAGTCAATCAAAAGAAATAATAAAGTTTTAAGTAAAATTGTTTTAGGCATTTGAACTTTGAATAACTTAACTTTTATTCCAATATTTTCCATAGTTTCTCATACCAACAACCGTCACTGTGTTCTTTTGTTACATTATATGTAAGACTTTTCCAAACTATCTTTGAATTATCTAAGCCTAAGATACTAAGTATCTCCAAGCCTTGTTTGAGGCGAATAAAATCAAAAGAGTAGGTTATAACTTATAAGGTTTGGATAAGTGTAAGAATTTTCTAAGCTATCTTTGCATTAAAAAAAACTATCTCCGAGTCTTGTTTGAGGTTATTAAAGTCAAAAGAGTAAATTATAAAGTTTGGTAAATGTTAGATTCGAATTTTAACTATTAGGGATTGGGCTAGGTTTGGCCTAAAGGAGGAGCCCATAGTGGCATGAGTCCAACCCAAAATGGTAATATAAATGTTTAATAGGACAAAGTATCATGAATTTTACACACACATAAAGCAATTGAAAACAGTGAATTGAAGTCACCATTTTCTAAGAGATTTTTTTTTTTTTTTTTTTTTTTGTGAATTTATTAGGGCAAAGATGCAATTAATTAATAAAAAAGTAACAAACAGTTATATATTTGGGATTTTATTTCAAACACACACAGAAAATAGGAGAAAAAACTAATGAGAAAATCAAAACAAAGCAAAATATAAGAGCCAACATGCCATGTTGGTCGTGTAATGGTATTAGGATCCTCTTTATTTTAAGTAGATCCATTTTCACAATGAACAAGCATCTTGACTACTTGGCTCATGGTGGGTCTTGCATCTTTGTCTTCTTCTACACACTGCAGAGCCACTTCAACCATGATTTTTACCTTACCCATATCCCATATGCCTTCCATTGTGGGGTCTATGATATCTTCAATCCAGGAAGTAGTAGTAGTTGTAGTTGCCTCTCTGTTCTTTGCCTCCCTAACCCAAGTAACCAACCTTGTATGTTCAGCTTCAACTCCAACACCTGTAGTGTGGACACCCATTATTGTGCTCTTTCGAGTCACCATCTCTAACACAACAATCTCGTAGCTATAAACATCTACTTTGAAGGTGATGGGTAGATTGAACACCCATTCTGGAGCCATGTAACCGGGGAGTTCCTCTCATTCTTGAGAAGTTTGGATTGTTGAGATCACATCTATTCTGTAATTTAGATAAACCAAAATCTGCTACCTTTGGATGATAATTAGAGTCAAGAAGTATGTTTTAAGGCTTCACGTCACAATGTAAAACCCACTCCAAGCACTCTTCATGGAGATACGCTAGACCTTTTGCAGTACCCAAAGCAATTTCAAACATTTTCCTCCAATCAAGTACGTTAGAAGAGAGGTTTTT
The DNA here is from genome assembly GCA_023621385.1 of Quercus gilva. Lineage (NCBI taxonomy): Eukaryota > Viridiplantae > Streptophyta > Magnoliopsida > Fagales > Fagaceae > Quercus > Quercus gilva. Next base: position 3,484,798 of record CM042474.1, on the reverse strand, counting down.
AGCCAAAGAAACATGCTCCATGTACTCGTACACCAAAAGTTTGTGCTTTCCTTCAACACAATAACCCCACATGTCTATCAAGTTCATGTGGTTAAGCCTCCCAGTGATGCTTACTTCTGCTAGGAATACGTCTTCTCCTTGGTTGGCTTCATTGAGACACTTGATTGATGCAATTCTATTGTCAGACAATACCCATTTATAAATACATAATCTTTTGTTATTTGTCAAGCGGCCTTTGAATAGAAGTAATCAATTGAATTGTATGCCTGTAACTAATTATTATAATTTGATTTTTTCTTTCAAAAAAAAAAAAACTTATTATAATTTGATTAACTAGAACTATACAAGAATAAAAATCGTTTTTTCTTGCAAAGGTGAAATAATGTTAAACAGAGTTCGAACAACAACGGTCAATTTGTAAGCAAAACTTACATCACATGCAACTTTCTAATACACAGTTCTGTCAGGTAGTCTCATTTCCATTCACCAAATTTCCATCATGTACAATTGTTCATGCTGTTGCTATCCAAGGCTGTTAGATACTGACATATATCTGAGGTACAGACCTTTACAGGGCAATGTGTCTTGCATGCGGCAATGTACCCTCGTTTACAAAGACATTTCAAAACTAATGACATGAAACACAGACATCTGGTTTCTCAAATTTTTTGGAACTCAGGAAAATATCAAATTTAAAAGGTGATTATACATCAACCTAAAGCTCTAGTTCTATAGTATTCTTTACACAATTTGTTGCTAGTACATCTTTGACCTAGACATCTTATTTGTTGATGCTGGTTTCAATATCTTCTGGTACATGGTAAGTTGAGAGGAAAAATGCACTCCGATGCTTCTGTAAGAACCTGAATCAGAAGATGTATAATCTCTCAGGATGAGTATATTGATGATGGAATGGCATTCTTGAAAATTTTAATAAAATGACATGTTTGAGGCAAGTTATCTAAACTTTTTTTCCCAAACAAAGACTTGGAAGTATAAATAAGGCAACGCACTTCACTCTAAAGACACTTTAAATTCATGTAAATTAACACTTTTTGGTGCTCCAGACAACCAAATCATCACAAACTTCCAAGAAAAAATGTAAGCAACATTAATTGTGCAAGTTGTTTCATAAATGTTACCATTCATCACAGTTTTTTATGTTTTTTATTTTATTTTATAAGTAGCATAAATCATCATATGCAATTATAAAGATCGTATGCTTATACTCTCAATTGTGTTTTTCTCATAGACACATGTTAGAACGGTGGTAATAAGAAGTTATACTTGGGAAACTCGACCAATTCTTGCTGCAGCTCCATCAATGTCTCCTCTTCGATGTTAGCATGGTACAATAACTCAGGCAACTTAACTGCAAATACCAAAAGAATAACATTATAAAAATGAAGTAAAGATGACTAGCACTTTTTATAACACACCAAAAGGAAACACATAAGCCAAAAGATGCTACATCAAGCAGTTCTAGTCTAGGAAAATTCACAATTAAAAACAATAGCACATGTCCAGCAACAGTAGCAATCCACATTTACAGTCATCAATTACTCTGCAAATCTAACAAGAACCACAATATTTGTTAGGCAATATAATAAATATTCGAAATGTCTTAGTTGTCCAAAATCAATATAAAACATACACATATATCTTGGAGATCAATCATCAGCCAATATTTCCTTTTCCATTTTTAACTAATTTTTGAGAAAGAAAAAATCAATTTGATATCATATGAGTTGACATCTTTTATATCTCAAGCTACACATTTAAAATCAGCAATAGACAAGTTTTTGTAAGTAGTAATAGACAAGTCCAAAACTGCATATCCTAGATATAGCTGGCACCATATCTTCTTCTTTTTGGTAAGTAAGAAAAAATTTATTAAAAAAGGCTACTTCCTCAAATTACCAAATTAAACTGGTTATAAATATTAATTAAAAAAAATTAGTTTAAAATAATTTCCATTGTAACATTTAAGAATATTTAAAAACTTGCATAGAAACATTGATCAGCTAGGACTTCGGTAATATAAAATCTTTTAAGGTATCAAATGATGCAATTCACTACACAAACTCATAATTAAGCTAATAAGGGTAAATCTACCAAACATTCACGCATCTTCTTTGTTTTAGCATTAGATACAAAACTAGTTTTAAACTGAGAACAGAAACAAATCTACACATAAACCACTCAAAACTAAATGAATTCGAAAGTTTTGATAAAAATCGGTCACAAAAGGGCAAGAGGAAGAATTTTTGGGACTGTTTCAAGATCAGCTCAATGCAATTGATGATTATTGGACAAGTGCTACCATAGACTACCAGAAAATGTACTAGCATAGATTAATATATGTAAATAGTCATTTCCATTTTCCATAACTCATGGTCTCCTAGCATATTTTATGATGCAGGGAGCACAAAAACAATTTTATTTAATGTAGTTTTATTTAGTTTTAGAATTCAATTTTATTTTTACAATTGGTCCATTGGATTTTATTTTAGGTCATATTAGTTCATTAAGTTATTGGCATTTTGTGGGTTCCAATTAGCTCAACTAGTAAAGTCTCTAATTGTTGTATAAGAGATCTGGGATTCAATCCCCGCCTACACTAAAAACTGATTGGTGTCTTGGTCTAATGATAAAGAGGTATCATTAAAAGCAGACGCCATAGATTGAAACTCTCTCAAAAAAAAAAAAAAAAAAAAAAAAAAAAAAAAAAGTTATTGGCATTTTACTTAATTTCCTAGAGTAAAGATTATTTATGAATTCAATAATTGGGCTTTGGCCCAAGATTGCAATTTTCCAATGGCATAGTGCTGATTCCTAAGTTCATTTTCCAATGGGTGTTGTTCGCACCGGCAATATCATCAAATTTCATTAAAATTAGCAGAAATGCCTCGTAAAGCAAACCACAAGGGAGGTAAGTGTTACAAAATAAACCATAAAATAGTTTCTTTCTTTTCTTTTTTTTTATAGGTAAAAATAAGATAGTTTCATGTTTTAAGGGTATACCACAGGGATGGTGTGTGTAATTTATCCTTATTTTTATTTTTCTATTCATTTGTTTATTCTCAGTTCCCTTTAAGAATTTTGTGCTGCATCATTTTATTTACACAGAACCCCTGATATATATAAAGTTTAGCTTTAGTAGAAGATAAACAGACCAGACAGTTGTCTAAAAACTTATCCTGGTAGAAGTAGAACTCTGCCAGCCAGTCAATTTTGATAGGGGCATGGCAGGAAGAATTACTCATTTAGCCAGCCCTGCTGCCCTCAACATGTTTGATAAATGTCGAAACTTCCACATTCTACATAATTATGATATGGCTGGTTATGAAAATAATAAGCATTAATATATTTAAGGTAAAAAAACTAGAATCATCCTACAAATCAAACTTTACAAAAGAGACGCAACATCTGTTGATTAATTAATTTAAAATATAATAAATCATGTTTATTGCTTTTAAAACACAGAAAAAGTAACAAATTTTCCTAAGCAAATAATTGACTTCTAGCATAAAAGGATAAACATACCAAAGAGGCACAATAGATGTTCAGCACCATATACAGTTGAAGGAGAGACATCATCTGAAATTGTTTCTTTATATTGCCGACGCTCACTTTTATATCGAAGTATTGCTGGCAATGCTTTGTCGAAGTAACAACGTAATCCTTTCAGAATTTCTCCCACGGAATTAGCTATCCTATAGCCATTTAATTACGTTACAGAGAAAGAACAATGACAACACACAAAAACATGAACACCAGAACACTAACAATAGGAAATTACCAAGACACGAATGCATCAATTCCAAAAACATGATACTAAGAACTTTACACACAACAAAAATTGCATAGAAAAGTAATGTCTAAATACAGAAGTTGCAAGATGCATCAATAGTAAGTTTAACACTTGAGGGCATTTACACCAAGGTGCTCTTTTTCACATTTCTCTGGCCTTCGTAACTGGATACAGTAATGCAGACTATATCAATGTACAACCTCTCTTTAAACACTCTAATCCAAATGATTACTAAATGAACCATTATTGTATTTTATTTTAAAATTTTCTTATAAGATTAAATTGGTAAGAAGACTGATCCATTTCAATATCTTGGTTCAATAATTTGAAAGGATGGGATGATTGAGGAGGATGTGGCTCGTTGAATAAGAACAGGGTGAATGAGAGAGAAGTATATCAGGAATACTGTGTCAGCTGAAGGGCTATAAGATTGCTATAAAACTCACTAAGGTCTATGCTAATTGTTGGACGGTTAAAAAGCAACATATTCATACATAAGTATAGCTGAAATTATAATGCTAAGATGGATAAGAAAAAAATACTAGGAAATATAAGATAAAGAATGATGCTATACATTCAAATGTAAAGCTGACTAATATCCAAAATAGTAGATAACAACAGTTTGGCCATGTGCATGACCAAGACTGCTATTCAGATTTCCTTGAAATGTTCATCCTACATTTCGGGGTCATGACTAAGGATTTTTGGATGAACATTTTATTTTTTTGGTAAGTATGGAAGAACATTTTATAATATGAAATACCATATGTATGCAATTAGTTTCTAATATCAATCATTAATTAAGCAACTAAATATATTGCAAATGACTAACTAGGCATTACCGGTTAATCATTATTTTAATTTCTAATTATTTTTGTATATTTTGGTTTTTGTTTTTTTAATGTATTTATCACCTGTAAAAGACCAAGACTGCTATTCAAATATCCTCTGTTTCTACTTGGCAAAAATCAGGACTGCTATTCAAATATCCTTTGTTTCTACCTGACACCAATCGGGACTGCTGTTCAGATATCCTCTATTCCTATCCAGCCTAAGACTAAGACTGCTATTCAAATATCCTCTGTTTCTACTTGTCAAAAATCAGGATTGCTATTCAGATATCCTTTGTTTCTACCTGACACAAATCGGGACTGCTGTTCAGATATCCTCTGTTCCTACCTGGCCTAAGACCAAGATTGCTATTCAGATATCCTCTGTTTCTACTTGGCAAAAATCAGGACTACTGTTCATATATCCTTTATTCCTACCCAGCCTAAGACCGAGACTGCTATTCAAATATCCTCTGTTTCTACCTGACACTCACTGCTATTCAGATATCCTCTATCTCTATTCCACTATTCCCGACTACCAGGTAAGTCTCCTTACCTATGTCCCGCATTTTATTCACAGCATTAAAATTCCCGCATATTTGCACACCTATATAACACAGACAAAAAGAAAAAAATATATGCATTTTCCTATGATAGCATGGCATAAAGCATGACAAAAAATATATATGCCTATGAAAATTCCAAAAATAAAATAAGTGCTAGCATGCATCCCTAGTAGTATTGCTGCTAACATTTTGCAGAAAAATGAAGAGAAGAAAAAAATAGACATTGACCTTAAGTGCAGAAAAGGCTGTAGCAGCAGACCGAAGTTAAAAAGCTGAACCCGCTAAGTTCGTAGTCACTCTAGAGAATTTTTCAAAAGTGAGAAGTAAAAGGAAAGATTGAAATGAGGTCAAAATGAGCCAAAAGGGGGCTTTTATAGGCCTTTTCCCGGTCTGGGTTGCCCGGTGCACCATGAAGGGCTGCCAGACAAGTCAACATTGACCCGGCCAAACTTCCAAAAAAAAAAAAAGAGCCTTTTCCTCTCCTTGAGCTTAGAGACAAGTCCAGAAAATGTTTTAGAAGCAACTGCAGCAACTCGGTCTAGTTAGGTAAAATTTGGTCCTAATCCGTAAGTAGTCCCCACGCGCAATTTGAGGGCAACAAAATTCAAAATCACGTTCTTTATTTGACACCTCTCATTGCACTCGAGATGATAGATAAAGAAGGGGCAGCTGTTGATATCGTATTTTGTTCGCCCTCGATTTACGTGTCAGATCCCAAAAAATTCAAAAATATTATTTTCTCTCCATGGAGCTGCAAGAACAACCAGAATGATGTGGTGCAACCTGTTCGGACACCAGAGCACCTAAAGTGCCATTTTCAGCCAAAATGACCAAAACGCCCCTAGTTAACCCTAAGTTGGCCGAAAGTCAAACAAGGTCAAAATCCCCTCAAAACAGAACTTTTCATAGTTTTACATCAAACTCAAGCTTTTCGGATATTTTTGGCAACTTTAACCAAGTTTGACCCAGAGTTGACTCTTGACGAGCCCTAGAAAACCTAATTTTGATTTGGCCTTCAGAACGGGTTGAAACCAACGCCATTGCGAAAATTATCAAATTCTCAGTCCAACGACTATTCACGGGTTGAAATTGGAGTTAGAACGGCTGAGATATCATGAAAACCGGGTTAACACACCGATTGATGCACCACTAACTTCTGGGAGCCATAACTTTTGATCCAACCATTGGATTTTCAAGTTCCATACCTTTTTAGAAATAGGAAGTCAAGATTTTTACAGGGGTGTCAAGATCAACCCGATCTGAGACCATTTGAAGGTGGCAGCCCTTGAAGGGCCGCTGCCTCGTAAAGCGTGCCAAGGCTATAAAAGGCCCTAGGCACTCTCAGACCAAAAAAAAAAAAAAAAAGACTTTTCTTGGTTTTGCTCTCTGCCTGGACATTTTCTGCATACTTCTCCTCTCTTCCAAACCCAAAAAACACATCAAAACCTCTTGATTTCTCCTTCACCAAAAATACAAAGTATTGTTCTTATACCCAATCTTTTTCTCCTTGGTTCTACACCTTGGATTTGGGGTTTGGGGGTGTGGATGTAGCTTTTTAGCTACTATCCACACCCCTAACTTTCTAAATCTTTTTCTAACATTTATCTTGCTCTTTTGCCTTAATAACATGATTTATTGCTTTCTTTAGGATGTTCCTTGCTTTATTTGTGCTTCTAGCTTAATTCTACATGTTTTATGTTATATGCCATGCCTTAGATTCTTAGATCTATCTTTTCCTTGTATTTTTGTTTAGATCTACATGCTTACATGCTTGATATCACATTTTTGGCCATGCCTTGATTAGATCTACATGTTTACATGCATGTTTCTATGTCTATGTGTCTAGATCTACGTTTCCACATGCTTGTATGCTTGGATTTGTGTTCTTCCATACTTTTATGCTTACATCCCCATGCTTAGATGTACATTCACATGCCTACATGCATATTTCCAAGCTTATATGTGTAGATCAGTGTGTTTCCAAGCTTATGCCATCATTTACATGCTTCACGCCATGTTTATGTGCTTAGGCCTAGGTCTTGTTTGTCATGCCATGTACTATTGTAGCACTTTTGTTCCTTTTATCACATTTTCTTGTGTTTTGGTCTAATGGTTAGGACTCGATCTAGACCCAACCTAGACCCTATGGTCTTTGTCATTGTCCATACACCAAGGCCCACATCAAAGGGTTTGGATCATCCTATTTGCATATCTATGCTTGCTTGCTTGCTTCTATACTATATGCTTGTGCTAGCCTCTCTTGTTCTAGGCTTTCCTATGCTTGACGCCTTCTGCGGGCTTGATCTTGTTTGGTTACATCCTTCGCCCATGAGGCCTTGTTCGGATGTAACCATTTAGGAGGCGTCTCTGGATGCCAGGTTGCTCTGTGCATACCCTTCCTTTTCCACTCTGCATGATGCTATGCTTACCATGCTTGTTTGTAACACCCATTGGCTTTCTATGCATCTTTACAAGCTTGCTTACTTGTTCATGCATGGGTCTTACTTGCTAGTGTGTTGTCCATGCTTCAACACAATGAAGTTATGGACATTTAATCCAAACCTACATTTGTCCCTCACGAACACCACCTTTTGTTTGCTTTCTTGCTTGTTTGCCTTCTCGCTTGTTTGCTTGCTTTCTTGTTTCTTTGCTTGCCATGTCTATCATGCTTATCTGCTTTATGCCTCTTTCATATGCTCTTTGCATCTTTTTCTTCCATTGCTTATCTGCTAGTTTCTTGTCTTTGCCTTTGCACGTACACACATGGAGCGGGGACGCATGGAGCTAGAGCACGGTTTCCCAAGCGCAAGCAAAAAGGGCGAGGATGCGAGCATATGGATATAAGCCAAGCGGTTATGTTCAATAGGTTTAGGTGTCTAGCCTCCCCCATTTGGTTATGTACTCTTTTAAGCCCCTTTTGCTCCTTCCTCCTTTCTTTCTTAGATGGGTTGTATTAGGTATATCATGCCGTGTACCATTCGTCCTTATCTCTAGAGTATGGCGACCCTTGTTTATTTTCCGGCACCTATATTTTAGGCCATGCTCTAAGAATGTAGGCATTTACTTTCCTGCTCTATGTGCTTGCATTGTGCATGATATATGTATATATTTATATACCTAATCGCCCCTTCCAGTGTGATTGTCATAGTCCATGTCACCTAAGGCAAAGCGATGCCTAATTTCTGCTGCGGAAGTAAGGTGACATGTCGCTGGATTTTTACTGTGGAAATCTAGTACTTTGCCCGAATGCCTTAGGAAAGCATAGATTAGGAATACACCCATTCAAAAGCCAAACCTCAAAGCCCCCCATGCATGCAAAGCCCCGGAAGCCAATGCCAAAATCATGTTTTTTCTTGCCAATTTCTGAAAATTAAGGTTTTATCAGAACAAATGACTGTCCTTGGACAGGCGTTGTGGGGTGCCTAACACCTTCCCAACACGTAACCAAACTTCCGGACTCAAGATTCAAGATTTTTTGTCATCCACATTAGATTAGGAAAACTGCCATTTTTCTTAGCCTAGGATTGGTAATAAAATCAACTAGAAACAGGTAATCAATCACACCTTAGAAAAACCCAATGATTGGTGACAACTTCACTTACCTTTGGTAATCACCTAAAATTTGGCTAAGATTCCTGTCACACCTCCAAATGTAGATAAACACCTTCCTCCACCGAGAGAGAGAGAGAGAGAGAGAGAGAGAGAGAGAGAGAGAGAGAGAGAGAGAGAGAGAGAGCACTCAAAACTCCACGTGAACCACGCCATTATCGAGAGTGGCCTCTAACGGGCCCCACGCGCACGAGAGCATCACCACGGCATGTGGTTGAAAGAAGGCCAGACGGCGGTTTTTTCCGATCGTTAGCGGCCTGAGTGTCGACAGTTAGGAGAGAGAGGGAGAAGAGTGATTGAGATGAAGAGAATGAGTGAGAAGAGAAGAGTGTAGTTTATGACTCTGTACCGTGTAGAGTAAATGAGGAGAGAGAAGGTTCTCATTATCTATTAAAATAATATTATTATTTTTACAACCAAGTGAACAATAGGTTCTATATATAAAAACCCACTGTGCACAGGTTGCAAAAAATGTTAAGAACCCATACCCGGATGGTGGACAGTTTTTGATGTTTTGGATATAAAATAGCAATTGGAGGGTGTTTACACCCCCCAATGCTAGTGCTCTTAGTAGAGTAACATTACTCTTTTTTAATAGAGTGATGCTAAAAAATTATAAATTTTATTATACAAATCATGCAAACTAATATGTCCAAAACACAAAAGTAATTTAAACATTCATCTATTATCAGTACTAATTAAATTTATTACCGCATCAAAATTTATAAGTTTTTTTGTAATAAATTTGTTGTAACTCTATACCCCTTTTTTCAAAAATATTATGCGACTATCAAATTTTGAGTTTTCTTTTCTTTTCTTTTTTCGGTGACTTGTTACAAACTTTGATAAGTCATGGTTGGCTAGAATGATCGAAATTGGTATTGGAATTTTGTTGGTTTTAATATTTTCCAAAGTAAATCCAATCAGATTCTAGATACTTTTTTGGACCAAGCAAAGTGCTGATTTTTCTAGTCTCTAACTATTAATTCTCAACCACGTGATCATTCTCTACGCATAAAATTTTCTGCGGAGCAAAATCCGGGAGAGGTTTTAACGTTCCAGGTGAAAGATCAATCGACCACTTCATCTGACCACTTCGTTAAGTTGTAAAAAATGAAACGTAATAAATAATTAATATTCAAGGGTATTTTTTCTAGATAAGTCTGACTTTGTTGTATATAATTTTGAGCTTCCAATGAGATTTTTATTTCATTTGGCTAGTACTTGGTCTTGAAAGTTGAATTGTCTGATATTTTTTTGGAAGATATGCACATCTGACGGTCAAATATTCGTACTTTTTTGGTGTCCAAAGAATTTTATTTGGTGAGGGATTTTTCTTCTTAACCCCAGTCCACCATATAATGGGGTTTGCTTTAAAAATAAATAAATAAATAAAACCTTTTATAATTTGACGAGTACAATACATTCTCAACTCTTATGAAAAGTCCGATCAATTTAAATTTAAACTTCGATTTGTTCTTGTAACTTTCAGGGCCTTTTGAATAGAAGCAATCAATTTACTTGTAATACCTGTAACTAATTATTATAATTTGATTTTTTTTTTCAAAAGAAAAATTATAATAATCTGATTAAATAGAACTATACAAGAATAAAAATCATTTTTTTCTTGCAAAGGTGTAATATATCTAATACACACTTCTGTCGGTAGTCTCATTTCCATTTACCGAATTTACATTATGTACAATGATGAAATGCAAATTCACCAGTAATTATGAACACGTCTAGACGGATCCCAATCCTCGTTTATGCCGCAATAAAAGTAGCAATCCTTTAAGATGGTCACTGGTGTGATGCCTACCACAATACCTCCGATGCCAAAGTCAGTATAAAAAGCTTTCAAAGAAATAATAAAATGTCAAAATAACTGAGAATGCTTTTAGGTGAATTTCTGTACCTTCTGTTGGTTCTGGGAGGGTCGTATATATATGTATTCCCGTAGCCCCTAGCCATTGTGGCTGTTATGGTGATTTTAATACTTCTTTTGGTAACGCCTCATGGTCAATGATGTGAGCTTTGATGGGCTTCCAACGGTCTGTACAGTTGTCCCTATAACCGTCCGAGGCATTTATTTGACTTCATTGAATGGCTTCTTTACCTTTGTCAGTAATGTGGCTTATGTCATCAGAGGCACTTGGTTAATTCATCTGTCAACTCTGCCTCGTTGGTTTGGATGAGGTCGTCCAGGGAAGTTTAAGTTCGTCAATCCCATTAGCTGCCCCCAGATTCTGTGGTCGTCATGACATGTCATGACAATCACAGAAGATGAAAGGTCTATTGGCTGTAAATGACTCTTGGGATTTCACTCCGTATTAAATGCATAATGGCGGCGCCACATGCATAGTGGCCATGTGGCACATTCTGATCAATGGAGTTAATGCTCCAATTGTATGACCCTTGGGTTTCTCGCTAAATTTCAGTTTTTTGAGCCTTGCTTTTTAAACTTCTCCTCTCCTCACTTTTCCCTTCCAATCATTGCTCTGAGTGTTTTCTTCTCCAACTTTCCTCTGCAACTCTTCTTCAATCTAGTGCATTGCGTGGTGGCAGCCCAGTGGAGGAAGATACAGCCGTCTCTTCCCCTCGAGAGGTTAGGGCTTTTCACACCCTCAAGGAGGTGTGTGGGCTGGATGCCGATACATTAGGTAGGTTTTAGTTTCCGGAGCGGGTTAGGGTTTGTTTGCCCAATGAGAAGGATCGGGCTTGTTACTTCTTCCCCAGGGAGGTATGCTTTTACGAGTCTGCCTTCGTCTGTGGGTTGAGGTTCCCCGTCCATCCGTTCCTCATGGAGCTATTAGATCGTTTTGGTATTGCTCTTGGGCAACTTATGCCCAACTCATGGAGAATAGTGGTTAGATGTATGGGGATATGGCTGGCCGCTACAGACGAAAGCATGCTTAAAGTAGACGAGCTCGTCTACTTGTACCGTTTGAAAGCGTCCAAGGAGCATGAGTATTATGAGTTGGTGCCTTGGGAGAGGAGGACCAGGATTGTCAGGGGTCTACCTTCGTCTTTCAGGTACTAGAAGTCCCAATTTTTCTTTGTGTCTGGGGACGACTTTGAGACTCCATCCAACAGGGTTTGGGGTGATCTCCCGAGGTTGCTTCGCCGGTGGGGAACTCCAACCTTAGGTGCGTCACTATTTCTTCCCGTCATTTGAGTTTCGTTGTGTTTATTTTTATCATCACTAACTCCTTTGCTCATTGTTTGGCGCAGTTAAGAGATAGCCCAAGCTTAAGAGCAGGTACAAGAAGCATGTGGAGAAGGCGATTGCATACGCAAAGACAATTGAGGACTAGGACGATCTTGTGGACCTACGGACTCTCGCCTTCTATTTCCTTGGTCCAGAACCCTCTGCCTTCGTCCTGCGCAATATTGATATTGAGGAAAAAAAGAGTAAGTGTTAGGTTCGTCAGTATTGATTCCCTTGTATACACTTGTTCTTTTTTTTTTTTTCTTTTTTTTACAAGTGTTTTCCCTTTACAGGAATGACGACTAAGTTTAATAAAGATATGTATGCGAAGATGAGGTTGAAGAAGGATGAACCATTGTCCAATCTTGGTAAGAGGGCAGTGCGCATTACAAGGAAGGGCCCCCCTACTACTCCTGGCGCCCTCGTTACTCCATCTGTGCCCAGTACTGAGGTGACGAGGACAGCTTCTCCGGCCACTTTTGTCGAAGAGATCCCTACTCCTACTTCCAAGAAGCCACGCTTGGAAGGCAAAGGGAAGGAAAAGGCTGACTCTCGAGCATCCAGTATCTAGAATGATGCTGAACTTGCGGTGGAGAGGGCGCACGAGGTTGTCAGTGTTAAAGACCTGAAGGTTTTCTCGGGTGTGCCTTCCAACGAGGTGGTGGCTCATCACGTCCATAAACTTGTTCAGGTATAGTACTTGTGACGTTTCAACTTCTCTTTCTCTTTTCTTTTCCTTTTTTTTTTTTTTTTTTTTTTTTGAAGGCTCCAATTTTCTTTTCAGGTGCTGGGGGAGAGTCTTCACATCACAGCGAAGTACCTTACTCAGGAGGCAAAGGTTGCTTCTGCTATGTTAAAGGTGGACGTTTTGGAAGTAGAAAATTCAAAACTGAAGAAAGATTTTATTATTGTGATGGACGAGGCCAAATCCATCAAGGAGAAGGTCAAGACTTTGGGGGATGACCTCAGGGCAGAGAGGCAGCTCACATTGGAGAAGGATGAGCAGCTCTTGGCTGCTAAGGAAAAACTGAAGACTGTTGCTGCCAAGGCCATTGAAGCCTTCCAGCAAACTGACGAGTGTAACACCGTTCTTTTCAGCTGGTACTTCAAGGGCTTCAAGCTCCTCTGTCGCTTCCTGATCAAACATCCTTCTAGAGCGAACCTCGAGAGTCTTGACATGGAAGCAGTTGACCAGGAGATGGCGGCGGACGAGGCTACTCAATCTGCTGCTCCTGAAGCTACCTCTGAGGACACTCCTATGCCTCCTCCCGATGGTGATGATGCTACTGCTAACGTTTGACCCTGCCTTAATTGTTTTTTCTTTATGTTTTTCACTGCCCGATGCATTGTGGCCTTTTAGTTATACTTTTAGAACAATACTTCTAATTTGAGAACAATGCTTTTACCCCAACGTTTATGGGCTTTTAGTTTTAATGTTAAAACAATGGTAACTGCTCATTGTTTTTGGGCTTTATATTCATGATTGTATACTTACTTGATCGTATTTGTGTTTCTGCATGACATCCTGTTTGCCTCGTTCCTTATTTCGGCATTTTGTACATAGCCAAAAAACCTTTTTTGTTGTGCACTCTTCGTCACTCTTTTCCAACGTCAGTACTTTCTCCCCTTTTAGATATTTTGTCGTACATTAGCCTCGTTAGTAACTTACATCCGTCAAGGCAGAATTTTGTTACCTTGCTATTTTTCTCTTTTCATGACTTACACCCTCTTAAGGGATCTTGTCATCTTTTGGCTTCGTCAGTAACTTATATCCGTCTAGGCGGAATCTTGTTACTTAGCCATTTTTCTTTTTTCTTTTCATGACTTACACCCTCTTAAAGGATCTTGTCATCTTTGGCTTCGTCAGTAACTTACATCCGTCTAGGCGGAATCTTGTTACTTAGCCATTTTTTTTTTCATGATTTACACCCTCTTAAGGGATCTTGTTATCTTTGGCTTCGTCAATAACTTACATCCGTCTAAGCGGAATCTTATTACTTAGCCTTTTTTTTTTCTTTTCATGACTTACACCTTCTTAAAGGATCTTGTCATCTTTGGCTTCGTCAGTAACTTACATCCATCTAAGTGGAATCTTGTTACTTAGCTATTTTTTTTCTTTTTGTTTCCTCTCGACTTTCAAATAACTAGACCTACCTGCACTGACATATTGGCTAAATAATTCTTTTATTGCTTTCAAGAATGAACACATTTGTCTGTTACATTTATTGGTGGTATTTCTTTAAATGCTCGATGTTCCATGGTTGTGGGAGCCTCTGTCCATCTATGGTCTCTAGGTGATAGCTACCTTGCCTGGAGTAATGGACGACTCGGTAGGGTCCCTCCCATGTGGGGCTGAGCTTCCCTTGGGCAGGGTTTTTGGTTGCTGGGGTAACTTTGCGCAGGACGAGGTCTACTATGTCAAGTCATTTAAGCTTCACCCTCCTGTTGTAGTATTCGGCCATTTTCTGCTGGTATTTTGTCATCTTGTGAAAATCTTTTTCTCTAAACTCGTCAAGGCAATCCAGGTTGACTCTTAACTGGTCGTCGTTACCTTCCTCCTGGAACATCTCTTGCCTGATGTTGGTTGCTCCTATTTCGACTGGGATTACTGCTTTGGTGCCATAAATGAGTCTAAAGGGGGTTTCTCCCGTTGGTGTCCTTGCCGTAGTCCTGTAGGCCCACAAGACATTGAGTAATTCTTTCGGCCAGGCCCCCTTTACGTCGTCCAACTTGGCTTTGATGATCTTGAGTAATGTCTGGTTGGTTACCTCCGTCTACCCGTTTGCCTGTGGATGTCCCGGGGCGAGAACTAGTTCTTGATCCCTAGATTTGAATAGAAATCCCTGAAACTTTGGCTGTTGAACTGCCACCCATTGTCTGATATAATCGTCCGTGGAATCCTGAACCTGCAAATTATGTTCTTCCACACGAAGCTTTGGTTCCTTGCTTCGGTGATGGTTGCCAATGCCTCTGCTTCGACTCATTTTGTGAAGTAATCAATAGCGACTAGTATGAATTTTACCTATCCTTGACCTTGGGGTAATGGGCCGACGATGTCAATTCCCCATTGTGCGAATGGCCACGGGGAGGCTATCGTCGTTAGTTTCTTGGTTGGAAGGCGCTTGACATTCCTGAACCTTTGGCAATTGTCACATTTCTTTTGACAAGCTCCATTGCGTCCACCTGCATGGTAGGCCAGAAGTAACCTGTTCTGACGGCCAAAAGTAACCTGTTCTGACGACCTTACTTACCAAGGATCTGAGGCCCGCATGATCCCTATAAACCCTTTTATGGATCTCTTCCAGGATATACTTAGCTTCCTCTTCATCGACACACTTCAAGTAAGGCATAGAGAAGCCTCTCTTGTACAAGATGTCATTTAGGATCGAAAATCTGGTGGCCCTCTTCTGGACCTTCCTGGCTTCCTCGGCATCTTGTGGGAGGTGTCCATCCTGGAGAAAGGATATGATCGACGACATCCAGCTACCTATGTTCTAGATTGCAAATGTGGAGATTTCTTCGATGCTGGGATGTTTCTGGACTTCCATCTCTAGGCCCAGGCTGATTAATCCTTCTTCTGACAATGCTAGTTTTGCAACTTCATCTGCTACCATGTTCTGGCTTATGGGGATCTACATGAATTCTACTCTATCAAATTCTTGGGTCAAATGCTTCATCAGTCTGAGGTATTTCTACATTCTTTCCTCTTTTGTTTCATACTCCTAAATCTGCCCTATTACTAGCTTAGAATAACTCTGGATAAGCAGGTTTTTTGCTCCTAGGGCTTTCCCGAGTCTTAACCCTGTTAGTATTGCTTCGTACTCGGCTACATTATTGGTGGCCAGGAATTGCAGTTGAACTCCATATCTAAGCATTTCTCCATCAGGGGTGGTTATGGCGACCCCTACTCCACCTCCCCCTTCTTTTGGGTTGACGAACCATCAGTCTGTATCATCCACCGTTCTGTCTCGTTAGTGAGGTCATTCTCGTTTGGGAGGGTAAACTCGGCAATGAAGTCCGCCAAGGCTTGTGCCTTAATTGCTGTCCTGGGGTGGTACTCAATGTCAAACTAGCTGAGTTCAATTGCCCATTGGACCATTCTCCTTGCTACTTCAGGCTTATTCATGAACTTTTTGATGGGTTGGTCCGTCATCACCAGGACAGGGTTTGCCTGAAAAAATTGTCGCAATTTGCGCAAGGCTACTATTAACGCGAATTCAATCTTTTCAATCCTTGGGTACTTAGCTTCAGCACCTTGGAAAGCCTGACTGACATAGTAAACTGGGAGCTGCTTCTTGTCCTATTCTCGAATCAGGGCTACACTCACGGCCGTGGCTGATACTGCCAAATACAAATATAAGTTTTCCCCTTCCTTGGATGGACTCAAGAGGGGTGGATTACTCAGATAACGTTTGAGTTCCTGAAACACTGCTTCACACTCGTCAATCCAGGCAAAAGCCTGCTTCAATGTCTTGAAGAAGGGCAAGCATTTGTCCGTCGCTCTAGAGACGAACCTATTGAGAGCAGCAATCCTTCCTGTGAGCTTCTAGACTTCCTTGACGATCTTGGGCGATGTTGTGTTGATTATGGCTTGCATCTTCTCTGGGTTTTGATAGGCCACAAACTGAATGACCCCTTGTGATTAAACCAATTAATTAATTAGCCAAGTTATTAATTAATCAATTTATCATGCAAACGCGTGGAAGCACAAACAAATCACCAATAAACTAATTAAGTAGCAAAAATTAAATAACACAGTGATTTGTTCACGAATAAGGAAAACCCTAACAGCAAAAACCCCACCGGGTGATTTTCTGGTCACCACTCCCGAAACTCCACTATTATCAAATCAAGTGGTTACAAGTAAATGAATCCCAAGTACCTTACCAACCTACAGTTGAACCCTTACCCCAATACCCAATTGGACTTGATCTGTAGTGACAGTTCCCACCTTTGATGCACGGCTCCCAAGTACGTGACTAACCAATGCGCGGATCCTAGTATGCGACTTCAAACACCAACTTAGAAGGAGAGGTTGGTTGCAAAGTTCTTCAGTTCATCCTACACGATGAAGATCAGGAAGATGCTTGGTCATAAAACCCTTTGGTGCAAATACACAGCAACTTCTTCAGAGAAGATGAACTAGGTTAAGAACTTCGTCGTTGATCACAATTTGCTTGAACAAAGATTGCTCAATGCTTTTGCAGCTTGTGTATCTTTTGACGGCTCTTAAAACAATCCTTTTATATGTTTAGGGTTAAAAGAAAAGAAAGCCCAAAAACATATTCACGGATCCCAAGAAATCAGATCAGAAAATCTGACTTTTTAATTCTTGACAGATAACAGGTGTCGAGAAGCTATCGAGCAGGTGTCGAGATTTAATGAATTTGCACTTCAGCTTGTTTTTCCTTGGACAGAATTGATGACTTCAACACTTGATCTTGAAACCTTGTTTCTTGAAGTATTAAAAACACCTAGAACTACCCAATTACAAGTAGAGTGCGTTTTGTCAAAGGATTAGCCAATTTACATAAATAAGTGACATATGTTTAAATAAGTGAAAACATATATGTCCTAACAATCTCCCCCTTTGGCAATTCGTGACAAAACCATAACAAACAAATGAAAATATGAGAGAAGTCATAAATCACTCAACTCATATTCACTTGTTGAATACAATAAAATCTATCCTAACACAAACTCTTGAAAAACTTTGCAAGAAGAGAGTTTATGGCAAGTAAACTTTGACAACCTGTATTTCTGAAACACTTTAAACAAAACTCATCAAGGCACCTTGTGTGAAACAGAAATAATAAATTGCATACAAGTATAATGAACATGTGTATAAAGATAGAGAAGAAACAACACATGAAGAGATAGGTGAAAGAAATATATATCCACATATAGAGAGAAAATAAGTACAATGTATGTAAAACTGGTCACAAGACCTCATATACAAGATCAATGTATCTATAAAGAATAGAATAGAAAAGATACATCAAAACCTCACTACATCCCTCAAAATATCAACACTCCCCCTTTCAAAAATGTCCTATACTAACTCTCCCCCTAAGATGACTACTTTCATAACCCAAAACTACTCCCCCTTTTTGTCACGAGTGACAAAGGGTAGAGTGTCAAGCAGACATCTCATTAGTAGAGCTAGCATCTCCATCATCATCATCCGAAGCGTCATCATCATCACCATCACCATCATCATCCTCAGAGTTAAAAGTGATCGGAGGAGGTGATAGAGGAGAAGCCTCAGAAACATAGCCACCCATGGTTGCCTGCCGTCGTGCAATACGACCGACACGAACGTTCACCTGATACAACTCTATAGAAAGTGTGTCAGGGCGAGCATCCATGCGCTGCAACTGCGCCATGATGTCTCCAAGAGATACATCACCCGTAGAGGAAGAAAAGTTCTGAATGAACACCTTGTCTAGAAAAGTTCTTCGAAAATGCCTTGTGGGCATCTCCATCACAGAATCAAAGATTTAGGGGAGCAGAATCAGAAGATGAAGAAGCTCCAGAACGCAGAGGGTTCCGAGCCGGAGTGGATTTACGTTTGGGTGCCATAGACACTACTAACATAAACAGAATGAGAAAGAGATAGAGAAGGAGACAATAAAAAAAGTCCCAAAACAGTTCACATATATCAAATATATTGAACAAGAAGTACGTATGCATGGGGAATGCATGAACATGTGACATGCAAATTAAAAAGCATCATGGGCTCAGCCCAATCCAATCCTACCAGCACACAAACATAGAACACACATCTAAATGCATGTAAATATCATTCTAATGCACATGAAATGCAATGTATGACATTTTGAACACATTTAAGTGAAAACCCAACCCAAAATTTTAAGAAAAACTCATTAATTTTGAAAAACCCCAAAAATTTTCAAAAATCCCAAAACCTAAGCTTTAAAACATGAAATGCATGAAAAAGGAAGGAAAAATGAGATCATACCAAGTGATTAGAGGCAAGGAATGGCCGAAAATCACGTGGGTTGGAGATTTTGAGTGAGAAAAAGAGATTAGGGAGATGAGCAGCCGCAGACAGATCGAGAGAGATCGAGAGAAATGAGAACAGAATCGCGACAGAGCCTTTCATAGGAACCTCAGTAATTCTCGACAGCTGAGGTGTTGAGAGGTATCGAGGAAGGTGTCAAGGTGGGTGTCGAGAAAATGAACTTCGATAGTTACAGGTGTCGAGAAGGTATCGAGGAATAGACACCAAAACCCAGAACAGAATCTCGATCGATCGAGAAAATATCGAGGAGACAGGAACTTTCTCGATCGATCCACCAGGTGTCGAGAAAGGTGTCAAGATTGCGATAAGAAAAGGCTTGAGAAGCTCGACAAATAACAAGGTATCGAGAAAGTATCGAGGAGGTGTCGAGCCAGCAGTTAAAAGCAGTTTTTCGAGAAGTGAAAAACACAAACATGAATGCAATCCAACATACACCTCAACCATTGATCCAATCAACATATAAAGCTCTTAAAATCATCTCTCAATCAAAAATTTAAGCACATGGATTCTCAAAAACACACACACACACTAAACAAGTCTAACCAATTTTATATTTCAAAAACAAGTCAAGACAGTTTAGTGAGCATACAAAAGCACATGTAAGCCTAGTGATAGCCAAATCACATTGTACCTGTACATGTATCAAAAGTAGCAAAGAATATTGCGTGTTGTGTGTGAAAAATATCACAAGATTGCATATGTGTATACATGTTATGACGATTTGAGATATGAGAAAATAACTTTAACTCACACACAATCATAACTGTTTGCTGGGGACTATTACCTTCGAGGTACATCCTATAACTCCCATATCTCCTAGAATACACGCTTGCAATCATATTTAAAACATTTTTAATCTTTTTTCTTTTTATTTTCTTTGCATATTTTCTTTTTAAGCATATCATGCATGGGCTTATATGAGAGAGAAAAGAAATACCCATTGATATTTGACATTCCAATTTTGCTATGCCGAAACACACAAATGTCATTGACATCACATTTTTGCTATGCCGAAGTATACAGATGTCATTAATGATTGGTGGGTAACAGTAGTGAGATAGTTATTTATGCCTTTCTCTTAGGATTTTCTAGTCCTACCCATAAAAAAGAGTGATATGAGTGTTAAGTTTTAAGAGATAACTTAATCTTACTCATCACAAATAAGAGCCACAAAGTTCACTTGCTTAGTTGTGCATAGAGATGCTCATCTAAGCTATAAGAGATACAAAATTTAGAAAACTCTGTTTCATTGACCATCCAAGGTACACAAGTACCAAAGTACACATAACACACACTGTTTTTGTATTTTTCTGATTTTTCAATTTTTATTTTTATTTTTATTTTTAAAAAGCAAATAAACAAAACTGAAAGTAAACACACAAAAGCATGTTAATAAAGCAAAGCATAAAACTAGACTGACTCAACAAAAATGCAAAACACACAAGCAATGCAACAACCAAGAAAAACAAGTAGGGAGAAGAAAATGATGAAATCACTTAGAGTCATTTTTCTTCAACACCTTGGAAGAACCTTTCCTTTGATTAAACCCTTGAACCAACGGTGAGGGGAAAGAATTGAAACCGTTTAAGTTCGAAAGGAACATGAGGGCTTTTAGAAGATCTCCAAGAGGAGCAAGAGAGGATTGAAGCTGATTTTGGCTTCCAGATGCTATCATGTCGTTGCTCTGTTGAATGGCTAGCCACTTATAGCAATTTGGTCGAGTATGACCGGCAACACCACAATGATGATAGAGATGCTGCTTCTTTTGTTTAGGCTTTTAAGAGTTAGCCTTCTTAGCCCTAGGATTTTTAGCATCTTTCTTATCTTGCTTAGGGGGTGCTCCTAAGATAGATTTACCCTTGTCTAAGTTCTCACTAGCTAATTTAGTTTTAACCTCAGTGTTCTCAATTTCAACAATATTAGTAGGAGGAACAAAAATAGTATTACTAGTAGAAACAGAATTAGAGAAAGAAAGACCATACCCTAAGCCTGTCCGATCCGAAGCAGATTTCTGATTGCTGAGCATCTCATCAAGTTTTGCACTTGAAGTCCTCTCCAATTGAGCTCTGACTTGAAACAGCTTAACTTCAAGTTTCTTGGTCTTTTCAGCCAAGAAGTTGTTTTCAAACCTCAATGCTCCAATAGTTTGATTCGCCTCATCAAACTTTGTGGACAACTCTTCAAGATCAAGTTCCACATCATTGAGCTTCTTGGTGGCCAGCCTATACAATTTCTCATGCTTCTCAGAGAGCTTGTAAATCTTCTCATAGGCTGAATGGATATCATCTTGATCATCCATCTTCTCACACTTGGTGTCCACCAATTCTTTTTCTTCATCCACTTCTTCAACAATCCCTTCAGTAGGATTGACTGTGGCAGTGAAGGCATTTAAGATTCCGTCATCCTCACTATCAAAATCATCTTCAGGCTCAGTGTCACTCAAGGTTGCAGCAAGTGCCTTGCTCTTCCCAATGCTTTTGAGATATGTAGGACACTCATTTTTCATGTGTCCAAACCCATGACACCCAAAGCACTTAGATCCTGCGGGAACAATGTACTGACCACCTTCCTTTGCATCCTTCTTCCCTTTGTCTTGGCTCTTAAACTAAGAAGAACTGGATTGCCTGCGGTCCTTGTCGAAGTTCCTTCCATTGGCATTCTTCATAAACTTCTTGAACTGCCTTGTAATGTAGGACTTCATCTTGGAATCTTCATCATCGAAGGACTCATTTGTATCACTGCTCTTTGCCTTCAAGGCCAAGCTCTTGCCTTTGCTTGACTTGCCAATCCTAGATAACCTTAGCTAGTAGGTCTGCAAGTTTCCAACCAGCTCAGTCAACAGAATCTTGTCAATATCCTTTGATTCCTCAATCGCCGTAATCTTGGCATGGAATCTCTCAGGTAGAGATCTGAGCATTTTCCTCACAATCTTGGGTTCAAGAATGGTTTCTTCAAGATTGAAGGCTGAGTTCACTATGTCCTTGAACTTGGCATAGAACTCATCGAACGACTCATCCTCATCCATCTTTATTTCTTCAAAGCTTGTAGTGAGCCTCTAAAGTTTTGAATCTTTGACAGCCTTGGTTCCTTCATAGGTTGTCTGGAGGATGGTCCAAGCCTCCTTAGCAGTTTCAGTTGAGGATATCTTCTTAAATTCCTCATTGGTGACATGCCCTGCTGTTGAAGTTAGCCGCCTTGATCTTTGCATCATCCCAATCGGCCGGCGCTTCCTTTGACTTAGTCCAGCCAATCTCTACAGCTTGCCACACCTTCTCGTCTAAAGACTCCAAAAAAATTCTCATGCATACTTTCCAGTATGCATAGTTAGTGCCATCAAATAAAGGGGGTATGATTAATGACTGTCCTCTATCCATGACATACAAGGGTCAATGGATCAACACAGCAAATATTAAACCTAATCAGAGTGTGCCTGCTCTGATACCACTTGATAGGCCACAAACTGAATGACCCCTTGTGATTAAACCAATTAATTAATTAGCCAAGTTATTAATTAATCAATTTATCATGCAAACGCGTGGAAGTACAAACAAATCACTAATAAACTAATTAAGCAGCTGAAATTAAATAACACGGTGATTTGTTCACGAATGGGGAAAACCCTAACGGCAAAAATCCCACCGAGTGATTTTCAGGTCACCACTCCCGAAACTCCATTATTATCAAATCAAGTGGTTACAAGTAAAGGAATCCCAAGTACCTTACCAACCTACAATTGAACCCTTACCCCAATACCCAATTGGACTTGATCTGTAGTGACAGTTCCCACCTTTGATGCACGGCTCCCAAGTTCGTGACTAACCAATGCGCGAATCCCAGTACGCGACTTCAAACACCAACTTAGAAGGAGAGGTTGGCTGCAAAGTTCTTCAGTTCATCCTACACGATGAAGATCAAGAAGATGCTTGGTCACAAAACCCTTTGGTGCAAATACACAGCAACTTCTTCAGAGAAGATGAACTAGGACAAGAACTTCATCTTTGATCACAATTTGCTTGAACAGAGATTGCTCAATGCTTTTGCAACATGTGTAGCTTTTGCAATATGTGTAGCTTTTGCAATATGTGTATCTTTTGACGGCTCTTAAAACAATCCTTTTATATGTTTAGGGTTAGAAGAAAAGAAAGCCCAAAAACATATTCACGGATCCCAAGAAATCAGATCAGAAAATCTGACTTTTTAATTCTCGACAGATAGTAGGTGTCGAGGAGCTATCGAGCAGGTGTCAAGATTTAATGAATTTGCACTTCAGCTTGTTTTTCCTTGGACAGACTTGATGACTTCAACACTTGATCTTGAAACCTTGTTTCTTGAAGTATTAAAAACACCTAGAACTACCCAATTACAAGTAGAGTGCGTTTTGTCAAAGGATCAGCCAATTTACATAAATAAGTGACATATGTTCAAATAAGTGAAAACACATATGTCCTAGTAGGTTTGCTTCTATCCCCCTCTAGGACACCATGAATCCCAAGAATTTCTCCGAGGCTACACCAAAAGCACACTTGCTAGGATTCAACTTCATCTGGTATTGTCTAAGGGTGGCAAACGTCTCCTTCAGGTCATCCAAATGGGCAAGTTCCTCTTTACTCTTGACGAGCATGTCATCCACTTATACCTCTATATTCTTGCCGATCTGCTTGCTGAACATTTTGTTCACTAACCTCTGGTAAGTAGCTCTTGCATTCTTTAGTCCAAAGGGCATTACCTTATAGCAATAAAGCCCTTGACTTGTGATAAAAGCAGTTTTCTCCTGATCTTCTTCAGCCATTTTTATCTGGTTGCATCCTGAGAAAACGTCTATGAACGTTAGTAACTTATGCCCGGCTGTAGATTCCACTAGCTAGTCTATCCTTGGTAGAGGGAAACTATCTTTTGGGCAAGTTTTGTTCAGGTCCATAAAGTCTACGCACATTCTCCAATTTCCATTCGCTTTCTTCACTAGGACGACGTTTGCGAGCCAATCAGGATAGTAGACTTTCCGGATAAAGCCTACCGACAACAGTTTGTTAACCTCGTTTGTAATTGCTTGGTTCCGTTCTGGGGTGAAGACTCTTCGTCTTTGCTGGACAGGCTTTCTCTCCGGGTCCACATTCAACTTATGCTGAATGACTTCTGGAGATATGCTTGACATGTCCTCGTGACTCCATGCGTAGATGTCCAGGTTTTCCTTAAGGAACTAGACGAGTCTTATTCTCATCTCGGGACTTAGCGTCATCCCTATTCTTGTCATCTTAGTTGCCTCTCCTTCGACCAATTCCACTGTCTCTAGGGCTTCCACTTTATCTTCCTCCTTTTCCTCAATCACCCATATATGGTTCTCCTTTACAACCAAAACAGCCTGATAGCACTCTCTGGCTAGGACTTGATCTCCTTTTACCTCGCCAACACCGTTCTCCATTGGGAACTTTACTTTTAGGCAATAGGTGGACGTGGCTGCCTTCTATCGGTTAAGCGTAGGCCTTTCAATAATCACATTGTAAGATGAAGGGTAGTCTACCACCAAGAAGTCTAACTGACGGGTCAACTACCTCGGGTAGGTCCCCATTGTTACTGTCAATGTCACTATGCCCTTGGGATATACTCTGTCTCCACTGAAACTGACGAGGAGGGAGTCAAATGGACGCAGTTTTTTTGGATCTAGTTTCAATTGCTGGAAAGCGGGAAGGTAGATGATGTCTGCGGAGCTACCATTGTCCATAAGGATCCTTTTGGTATTAAATCTTTCTATCGTGAGCATTATGACTAGGGGATCGTTATGTGGCTGCTTCACTTTCCTAGCATCTTCCTCGTTAAAAGACATGTCCTGGTCCATCCGTCTCTGCTAAATGGGGGTATCATGTGGACGCTGTTCACCTGCCTCTGACGTGCTTTCCTGAGGAATCTAAATGACCTGCCTGTGAATGGCCTTCCTACAATCATCTTTACCTCTCCGATCACATTCTGCGGAGGTTGGAACATGTGATCCTCGTCTCAGGGCAAGGACTTGCTATGGTTTTTGTTACCGTCTCTGAACCTACTAGACTTCCCCTTCTTCACATACTTCTACAGTTTTCCTTTCCGTATCAACTCCTCTATCTGCTCCTTTAGGTCCCGACAATCTTCTATGTAGTGGCCATAATCCTTGTGAAATCGGCAGTACTTCTTCTTGTCATGGACGTTAGGGGATGAATGTAATGGCCTTGGCCATTTGAGGTAGTGCTCATCCTTAATCTGTGTCAAAATTTTATCAACATGCATAATTAAAGGAGTGAATTTTACCCTTGTGGGAGTTCTCTCGCCTTTTCTTTTACCCCCGTCATTAGTCCGACGATCTGGACGCTAGCTTTTTTGTCCTCTGCGATCGTCATCTTTCCTCCCCTTGTCTCCCGACTTTTCCACATCCTTTATGGCGGCTAACGCATCCTCAACGTTCATGTACTTCTATGCCTTTATGAGCATCTCTGCCATCGACTTAAAAGGATTCTTCACGAGTGAAACCACGAATTCTCTAGACTTCAGCCCCGCCTTAAAGGTCGTCAACTGCACTTTGTCATCAACTTCGTCTACCTCCAGGGTCTCCCGAGTGAAGCGTTTCACATACAACCTCAGGGTTTCTTTCTCCCCTTGTCTAATGGTGAGCAAGTGATCTGCTAGTCTCTTAGGGTATTGTCCTCCGACGAAATGGCGTAAGAAGGCATTGCTCAACTACTCGAAGCTATTAATGGATGACGTTGGTAACTTCGTGAACTATTCCCTTGCAGCTCCTTTGAGAGTGGTGGGGAAGGAACGACACAGTATCTCGTCAAGGGGCTATTGAAAGCCTAGCATCATCTTGAAGGTGTTGAGGTGGTCTTGGGGGTCCTTAAGTCCGTCAAAAGGCTCAAGTTGAGGTAGTCGAAATTTCGACGGCACTGGGCATTCTAGGACCGCCGTAGTGAAAGGCAAATCTGTTGCCCTGACCATTCTATCCAAGCTCCGGTCCATTTTCTCCTTAATGGCGTTCCTCAACTCGTCCATCTCCCTCCTCATCTCCCGAAGAAGATCCGAGTTCTATTCATCTGAAGTAGTAGGTCCTCGATGGTCACTTCTTCTATGGCTATCCTCCTCATTCTCCTGGTTGGCTCTAGACCGATTCTCCTTCTGCTGAAGCCGTAGCCTTATCTCCTGATTCTGTCTGGTGAGCTCTTCGACAATGGCCGCAAGAGCCTGGACTTGCTAGGCTAAGGCTACTGAATCCTGGTTGGAATCCATCTGAGTGTAGAAGTTGATAGAAAACTACGCTTTCGAACCTAAGTACGAAAAAATGTCATTCCCCATAGACGGCGCCAAACTGATGAAGTGCAAATTCGCTAGTAATTATGAACACGTCCAGACAAATCCCAATCCTCGTCTATGCTACAGTAAAAGTAGCAATCCCTTAAGATGGTCGCCGGTGTGGTGTCTGCCACAACGCCTCCGATGCCAAAATCAGTATAAAAAGCTTTCAAAGAAATAATAAAATGTTAAAATAACTGAGAATGCTTTTAGGTGAATTTATGTACCTTCTGTTGGTTCTGGGAGGGTGGTATATATATGTATTCCCATAGCCCCTAGCCGTTGTGACTGTTATGGTGGTTTTAATACTTCTTTTGGTAACGCCTCATAGTCAATGATGTGAGCTTTGATGGGCTTCCAACGATTTGTACAACTATCACTGTAACCGTCTGAGGCATTTATTTGACTGCATTGAATGGCTTCTTTACCTTCATCAGTAATGTGGCTTATGTCGTCGGAGGCACCTGGTTAATTTGTCTGTTAACTCTGCCTCGTTGGTTTGGATGAGGTCGTCCAGGGAAGTTTGAGTTCGTCAATCCCATCATACAATATATATATATGGGGTACAGACTATAGAGACCTTTACAAGGCAATATCTCTGCCATGTTTCTCCCATATATGTTGCCCGCATTGTATCCTCGTTTATAAAGAGAATTCAAAACTAATAACATGAAACACAGACATCTGGTTTCTCAAATTTTGGAATTCAGGAAAATATCAAATCAAAAAAGTTGATTATACATCAACCTAAAGCTCTAGTTCTATGGTATTCTATACACAATTTGCTGCCATTAGCCCATTACATCTTTGACCTAGACATCTTACTTCTTGTTGCTGGTTTCAATATATATCTTCTGGTACATGGTAAGTTGAGAGGAAAAATGCACTCCGATGCTTCTATAAGAACCTGAATCACAAGATGTACACTCTCTCAGGATGAGTATAATGATGATAGAATGTCATTCTAGAAAATTTCAATAAAATGACATGTTTGAGGCAAGTTATCTAAACTTTTTTCCCCTAAACAAAGACCTAGAAGTTTAAATAATGTACTTATCTAAAACTTGATAATTAATTAATGTCGCAGAAGCCAAAAGAAAGCATACATGATATTCCACTTAATAGAACAAAACTAAACTGTTAGTTTCTAGTAATAAACCTTGAATCCACGAGGGGTTCCTTGAATCCACGAGGGGTTCCTTGAATCCACGAGGTGATAGGTCTAGAATCCATCAGAGAAAATAATAGACAAAGTCTATATTTTATTTCTGAAAACCGAATTGTCTTGGAGGCTAAAATGCATTTTAATAGTAAAAAGAAACTTACGGTGGTTTTTCTTTTAAATAGTAAAAGGAAAACTTAGGGTGGATAAAAAACCTAAGATATAAAACTGTAATTTGACTAAACAACATTAAAAACACCTAAAAATAAGAAAATAAATATCCTAAACTTAAAATAATGAAAATTACATAAAAATGCCATAATTAATAAATTACAAAAGTTATTTTTTTATTTTATTCTTTTACAAGATAGAATTTTTACTCTAACTTAATCTAAGTGTATATGTGTGTGAAGCTCCCTCCTGGAGACTAGAACCTGGGCCCTTGCCCCCCCATACCTCATAAGCACTTATACTTATGTAGTGACCAACGCACCAAGGGTCTGCGATGGTCATAAATTACAAAAATTAAATCATAGATTCTGTCCTACATCATTAATATTCTAATTAATAATGATTTTAAAAACATATGAGGCAATCAAAAAGGATTTGAGAATGCTAATGCCTACGTTACAAAGAGCAAAGGCAAACCAAATTTATCATATTAGAACGTGACCATCAAAATTTTCTTGCATTCACAAATACAAGAATAAAACCAAACTTGACTTTTCGAATAAAAGGACAATAAATATGCCTATTCATTTTTTGAAATCTATATATCATAAATACTAGCTATAAAAAATAATAATTAAAAGGTTTTTGAAATTAAAAACAAAATAAAAAATCTCACTTTTCCCATTAAAAAAAAAAAAATCTCACTTTTTGTTCATGAAGTTATGCTTCATACTAATTTGGACAGCTAAAAATAGCTAGAAATTAATAAATGAGTACTGAAAAGGCATCCATCAATGTCAATTTTGGACATTTTTAGCTTGGTATTAGACTCACTAGCATTGTTGTGTCTCTACTCTCTAGCTAGTTGCAGAAGAAGCTGACAAGGCTATGGGCTACGAGATATTCTTCACTATCGTGAGATGAATGGTTTAAATAATTTGAACCACGTTTACTTCCTTGGGGCCCCGGGGGTTGAGGGAGAAAAAGAAAGAAAGAAAAACATCTCCACCACACTATGCATATTTGTCCTACAGTAATGCCACCAACACAACTATTTTTCTTAATAAATTTGTGATTATTAAAGTGATTTATTGTGAGCGGTGGACACACAACTAACACTCATGAGATTTAACATGTTTTCTTGACCATTCACAATAGAATACTTCAGCAATTGTGAAATGTATTTTGAAAAATAGTTGAGTCCGTTGCATTATAACCATTGCTAAGGAATGCATGTGATTATAAGGAGGATGCGGTAGATGGCTGATGCAAGGCATCAATCAGTAATTTGGAATCCTTCAAATATCACAAAGTTTAGCTACCTTGTGCTTCATAGCCATAGTTACTACTAGACGAGATGCATGGGCTTCTCCAAGTATAGGATCAAGTGAAAGATGGAATGAAAAATTATTTCACTTGTATCATGTAACATCTCAGCCTAATTGCATGATTAATTTATGAAATTATATATTTGTTATTATTTTAATTACCTTAAGTGCATAAGACTTTGAAATTGTGATATTATAAAAAATATATGTTCTTTTAATGTTATAGAAAGAAATTTATGAAGGAAGGGGTATATGTGCAAAGTTATTTTATTATTTGGGCCTATCTAAAATATAAGGTAACGGAGGGGTAGTAAGTGAATGTTAAAAGTTGTAAAGGTGAGTCATCAACTCACTTTTCCCTTAGCAATACACGTGCCCCACCCAAAACTTTCTCCCTAATCTTTTCTTTGTTGCTGCACCGAATTCATTCTTTTGTTTCTTGTTCTTCTTCCTTTGTTCTTACACGGCAGCACCTTCCTTCACACCAACAACCCTCCTTTTCTTTCACCAAAACCATATATCTCTCTTTAAAGAAGAAATTAAAAGCTTAACACTAAAGTTTCAGCTTCAAAGTTTGCGGATAAATAAATAAAACTATATCTTGTTTTGGGTATTTTGATGGTGTAATTGTTTTCTTTAGTTTCTCTTCTATATTCTCTAATTTGATTGTTAAAAGCTTAAATTTGTGGTTTTGTGTTAGCAATTTGAAAGATTGAAGATATTATAGTTAATTGGATGCCTGTTAATGTATTCGAACATGTATAGTATAGATATAAAAAATACCCACACGAAATGAAGGCCAATTGCAATTAGTTGATGATTTTGTGAGAAAATATGTTAAAGCTGTCACTGTGACAGATTCAGTGTTTACAACATGAAAAATCTGGATTAAATCATATTCTGTGAATTAGGATGCTAGGATTAGTTCTTATGAATTCTAAGACACACATGTTTGTAATGGAAGTGGCCTCACAGCAATTGGATCAATATAAAAATAATGGTTTAATTTCTAAGTTGAATGAAATTCTGTTATGACAGATTTGAGTATGTTGTCTTGTATGATTTTTAGTAAATCATGGTTTTATGCTTCGACTCTGAAATTGATATGGTATCTACTAGACATCCAGAGGAGTGGCTCTGTAAAATTTCATGAAGATTGGATGTGAATAGGTAGTCCATATGTATTTTATAAATGAGGTATATGCTGTTGAAATAAGCAATGAACAATGTATGATATACCTAACTTTGAGGATTTAATTCTAAAGTTAGGGTGAATGTTTTGAGCTATAAATTAGTATGCTCATCTTTTGGTATGTTTGGATCATAGATAAATTTTTATGCCTTGGTTTCTCTACGGTTTGGTACATAACGTGTTTAATGAATGTATCTTGTGCTGTGGGAACCTTTCTATGATGGGAATTAAGATTTTCTTGAGTTTGAGAGTTAGGTTATGATTCATGTATAAGTTTAAATACTTAGGACGAATTTGTCAGTAATAAGTTTTGGTCTTTCATTTAGGTGATGAGAACAAGAACATGGACACTTGAACTCCTTTTGTACAAATCTCTCGCGTCTTTTGTTTTCAAGTAAGGGATATGTGACATTTGCATTTGATAAGTATAAGGATTGTTTAAAAAATTTACTATACATCAAAACCTTTTAATTAGACCTATTACATATAAGCATGATTTAAGTAAAGATATATGTTCGTGAATTGTTGAATCCTATATATATGATAATTTTAGCATATTGATGCTATTATTTATATCACGAACGTAATATTTAAAGAATGAAGTGGATATGCTACTGTTATGAAATATTTATGTAAAAGCATAATTATCAGGAAAAATATAATTTTCGGGTTATTCCATTATTATGATCTGAACTTAGCCAGTAGGGGTTATAGTACTGACATTTCCATGGAAATTTTAATTGGCCATTATAAGTGGTAAGGACTCTATTGTAGCCGCCCTCATTGGGAATAGCCAACTTGTGGAGGATGCCAACCGACTCCATGGTTGATGATATGATCACACCGAAAGGGGTGTAATACTTTCTAATATGATCCTGTGTTTTCTTAGCATTGTGGGGAATGCTGGATGCTTAGCACTATGTGTTGGAAGCCTCCCAAAGTTGTGACAAACTTACAATTGGACTGACTAATATGTGTCATGAATGAGCTATTAAGTTATTTGGAATATATAAGAAAAGTATGATGATAAGAAAGGTGTGTTCAATATGTTATAAGTCTGATGGAAAGTTTATGATAAAGTATTTTATAGTCTATTTAAAGATAAGGTTATTGAATTATGTTTAAGTTCCTTATTATGTCCTTTTATTTTTATATGAAAGGAAAATGATGTACTTTCATCTGAAAGGTCATAAGCTATTCTAAGAATAGTATGAACATTATGAAGACTAATTATCAAAGCTGGCATATCCATAAGATATTTTATTTACATGCATTCTTATTAAATGCTCATGGAGCTTAAAACCTTACTGGGTTTCACAGCTCATCCTATTATATTTCAGTGCATAGGTTCTTTCCTAGAAGCAACAAGAGTATTGGAGGTGGCAAGGAATTTGTGATTCTAGTTTGTTAGAATGTATAGTTTTTTGTTGTATAGTAGTTTAACTCTTTTGTTATATAAGAGGAATCAAGATGTACTTGATCCTTTTGAGTACAGATGTATTTCAGAACCTTAGTTTGTTTTGAACCCCAATTGTATGTCTTTGGGGTTAGGCTTGTAGATAAGATTTTTGCTAAACGTTTAGCTATGTAATATTTACACGAATACCTTAAGTTTCAGCTAAGTTGTAATCTTGCAAAGTTCGAAATGAAATGAAGTTTCAAAATTTTTATCAATTTCGTAGATTATGTTTTTTATGCAAGGAAATAAAAAGAAATACAAGAAACGATATTTGATAAGCACCTTTAGCTTTAGTTGGTTCGTGTTAATATTGAGGTAAATTTGATATTAACATGCCGGTTATGCTCTAAATTCTGAAGTACAGGTTTGGGTCGTGACATATCATCTCTACAAACTGCAACTGCGCTAAGTTTTGTTTCGATCTTATGGCAACATAAAAATTCACTTTGTACTAGCCAACTTGGGGTGGCAACCAATTTGGGGATTCTATAGAGTGTAAGCTTCCCAAGAAGACATGATCTTGATAGTTTGTATGAATTTCAGTTGCAAATGAAGTGAATTTAGATCCATATTTTTCCCTAAGATTGAAAGATTTTGTGGGAAAAACCACTGGCTTTTTTGGTTACAAAGTGAACATTAAACGTGGCTACAAATTTGTGGCCACGTTTCGAATAATTTTTGTGCAAATAATATCCCAGGTTATTTTCTAGGGAAATTAATAATAAAATAATGAAAACTTTTAGTTTACACTGTATTAGCAATTTAAATTTTATATTATAGACTAAACATTGTGATGTTGTACACTCGCAAAAAATGTACAATATTACAATGTAAATCTTGTATTGCAAATACAATGTAAACCTATAATTACCCAATAAAATAAATAAATACATTATACATGTTGGTGGTAATAGCATTCAAACACAATTAAGGAAACATCTATTATAACATAGAGGAGTCGCATAAAACTTAGGGTTCCACAAAAGCTACATGGTGAAATAAAGAAGACAGCCCCACAAAACAATGAAACATACTATGTAGGCACTAAATAAGAGAACAAACTAACGCGAGAATCAGAAAAAGGTTGAACATGAGGAGACCCGCCATGCCATGTTAGAGAAGATCATTTTCAAGGTGAAGAAAGCTTCTCAACTACTTGTTTCATGGTGGGTCTTTCATCTTTGTCTTCCTCTAAACACTGCAAAGCCATTTCAACTAAGATCTCCATCTTACCCTTGTCATATATGCCTTCCATTTTGGGGTCCATGATATCATCAATCCAAGAAGTGGTTGCAACTTCTCCGTTCTTTTTCCCCTTAACCCAAGTGGCCAGCCTTTTGTTTTTAGTTTCAACTCCAACATTTGTAGTGTGGACACCCATTATTGTGCTCTTTCCAGTCACCATCTCCAGCACAACAATTCCATAGCTGTAAACATCCACTTTGGAGGTGATAGGCAGATTGAAGACCCACTCTGGAGCCATGTAACCGCGGGTTCCTCTCATCCTTGAGAAGCTTGGATTGTTAAGGGCACCTCTGTTTTGCAATTTAGATAGTCCAAAATCTGCCACTTTTGGTTCATAATTCGAGTCTAGAAGTATATTCTGAGGTTTTATGTCACAATGTAAAACCCACTCCAAGCACTCTTCATGCAAATAAGCTAAACCTTTTGCAGTACCAAGAGCAATTTCAAACCTTTGCTTCCAGTCAAGTGCATTAGAAGAGAGATTTTTTGCCAAAGAACCATGCATCATATACTCGTACACCAAAAGCCTGCGCTTCCCTTCAGCACAATAACCCCACATATCTATCAAGTTCATGTGGTTAAGCCTCCCAATGATGCTTACTTCTGCTAGGAATTCGTCTTCTCCTTGGTTGGCTTCATTGAGACGCTTGATTGCTGCAACTCTATTGTCAGACAATACCCCTTTGTATACAACTCCCCATGCACCTATTCCGATCTCTTCAGTAAAACCATTTGTGGCCTTTTTTAGCTCAGCATAGGTAAATTTTCTAAATCTAGTGGCAGCAAGACCATACCCTTGGTTGTCCGCATCTGAGCTTTTCCTCGTTTTGATCAAAAGACACCACACCACAAAGATACAAGTGAGTTCAAGTCCTCCCACTCCACATGCAAACCAAAGCAGGAATTTCACTATCCCCTTTCACGATTTTTAACGTATGTTCTGTCCAATTGTATTGTACCCTCCCTTGAGCAATCTAAACTAAATTCTTTTACCAGATTTTTGTTGGACTTAAAGCTTTTTGGGAGTCTCAAATAGGTATTTTTTCCTGAATCTGGGGAACGATATCCATTCAGCAATAGTGACTTACAGAAACAATCACCTGTTTCAAAGGCGTACTGGACTGCATTGCAATTTTGTAATTGCAAGCATGAATTTGTACAGTCATTAGAGCTGTAATTGGAGTAGTAACCAACATCATACCCGTAGAATTCCACATTGGATAGCAGGAGAAAGACAGACTCGTTTTTGTTGCGATGAGAGAGATCAAATTCGGGTTCACACCCATAAGACCAGTCAGAACTATTTTTCATCTTGTATCCTGGAAGGCAAGAGCATTTCCTCCCAGAACCAACAACATATTTGCACAGACTGTTGGCCCCACAAACCCCTTAATCCTGCAAGGTTTCTGATTGGCTTGCCATGAAACAACCCAAGTTTGCCTCTCCTTTTCCCAACTATATAATCGAATATTACCATCAGAATCAAGTGTCAATCTTCTATGAAGCATTGCTCCATAGTCATTTGACAAAAAAGTAAAATCATCGGATGAACTAAAGTTTCCTAAGGAATTCAGCACTGCAATTCTACTATTGTTATACGTGGACCTTTTAGCCTCCCAGCTTACAAGCCACGGTTCAGGCCAGTAAATACTGGAAACCTCAGGACCATTAAAAAGAAGGCTGAGAACGTTATTATTGTCGAAGAAAAGCTCATAGAAACCAGAGGAATGGTTTGTCTGGCTTCTGGAGGAGACAAGTTTTGTGTTTCTAGTGAGTAATTGTTGAGGAAGAAGTGTATTTGTAGGGAAGTCAAAGCTTTGCCACAAAATAACACTTTCTGTATTTTGTAGAACAAGATTACCGGTGTTGTAGAGAGATAATTGTACTACTGAGGAGAGTGAGAAAGTATTTGTGGCCCAAACAGTGAACTTACCCGCATCAGTTAAGATCAGATTGCCATTTTTGAGGAGTGAGAGCTTTGAGCGCTTTCCATTAACTGGCTGGTCATGGTTTGCCACCCAAACTACGGTGCTTGAGTTGCTAAACCATATGGCAAAGCAAAAAGCATTTTCACCAACGGAGTAAAAGCCTGCAGAGAAAACGTTATTTGGTGAAGTTAAAACATGTGTTGGTCTCTCACTGACGAGAGATGAACCTTTGCTAAATGTTGAAGATGAGAATGGAGCAAATAATGTCAAAGAGAGAAGCAACAAGATTATAGTAGTCATGAACAAGAGATGGTCATGGGAAACAAAGATGTGCTTCTCTTTATTTAAGGATCAAAGATACGTGTGAACGTACGTAAAAGCAAAGACTAGTTCCGTGCTCTAATTGATTTGACGAGTAAGAGTAATACTAAAAGCAAGACTCTAGTTCCTGACTTCTTTTACAATTTCTTAAGGTCGTATATGGATTGATAATGATAAGCAAGACTCTAGGGGCGGCTAAATGGATTCTGAGGCCCAAGGCGAAAAATAGACGGAGACCTTATATACTTAAATATAAGTTTTTATATTAATTTTTTTTAATATCACATAAACTTTATTTTCTTGTTTTAAATGTAAAATTACTAATTAATATAAACCTTGTTGAATTTTTATTTTTATTTTTTTGTTGAGAAAGCCTAAAAACAAAAAATTTGACAAAACTTTTCACACTTGTTAACGTAACAGATTGATAATGATAAGTAAAAAAAAAAAAATGATGTTAGTGGTGAACTTAGACGAGAACTTGTAAAAGTTTACCAACTCAACTATTGTGAAAAATGTTGAGAAAATATTTATGTATTGCCTTTTTTTTTTTAAGATTCTACATTTATAACATTTTCACAACAAATCCTAACTAGGTGTTAAGTTGTTATTGATTTTAATTTGAACCCACTACTTAAAGTACTTTTTTTGTCCACTGATAACAGTTAGCAACAACCTACTACTTAGAATTTATTGTGAAAAATGTTGTGCACGTAGCATTTTTCACTCTTTCTTTTTCATTTGATAAAATAATATTATTTTGTTTATTGGTTAATATTCAGGCTTAATTAATACTAATAACATTAAATAAATAAACCTATTAGTTAAAATTCTGAAGTCTTTTTCTACTTTGTGGCCTTAAGTCAGTTGCTTATACGGTAGAATCATCAAACTTTTACTATGCATCAATTGTAAACTCTTATAATTCGATGATTTGATATAGAGATGGTGTAACACCCCGACCCAACTTTATAATTAAATTATGTGTTTAAGTTGTTAATTACTATTTTAAGCCACATTCTTCCTATAATTAATATAAGAATATTTAATAAGCATATTATTTTATAATACCTTTGAATAAGAATTGTAAAGATTATAAATAATTTGATGGCTAATGGTATTATAAATATGGGCAAATAACACTCCCCTCCCTTGAGGTTTGGGAAAATAACACTCACCCCCAAACTTAAAGGAAAAAAACATTTTCTCCCCTTTGACATTTATTTATCTAAACTTTGTTAAATTGGCGTTAAAAATGTTGTGCACTAACATACCCTTTGGTTAATAATGTATTCCCAAAATTGACTCTAAAAGTTTTTTATATTGATAAGTGACTTTGAAAATTTCAAACTCATTTTTAAACAATAAAAGCTTGAAAGCTTCAGCAAATTGTTTTATTTCATAAATTTTGATCCAAAGTGTTAGAGAGAGGAGCGATTAAAAAATCTAAGAGGATCATCAAACTTTAAAAAATCAATTGGAAATGTGCTATAAGAGACTGAAAAATCAACATAAGCAACATGTTTTATAATATGCTTTATATTCCATTACTAATATTAATAGAAGGGGGGGGAGTGTTATTTTTTTTAAATCTCAGGGGGGGGAGTGTTTTTTCCTTTCAAGTTTGGAGGTGAGTGTCATTTCTCTAAACCTCAAGGGAGGGGAGTGTTATTTGCCCTATAAATATATACTAAGTATGTACAAAATTATATTAAGTGGTTAAGTTATGAGATATATATATATATATATAGTTGTTAGTGTTTTAACTATGTATGATGCATGAGATATTATAGTTGTAATTTCGCTAACACATGCAACCAATGAGAATCCAACACACCTAATGCCAAAGTTTCATGCATGATGACAAACTCCAAAGACCAAGACTTGGCCATGCAATCACCAAGTGCCACCTTATTCCTTCTTTGACTTTCTCAAGCAAATAGAACTTCCAAGAAGCTATTTACCTCTCCATTTCCTACGGATCCAAGAAAAAATCTGAATTCCTCATTCACTTTACTCTCTTTTCTCTTAAGGAAAGTGCTAGGAAGCTCTCTTGGGTCATTTTTATCAAACCTACGGTCAACACCCCAAAATACACTCTTCTTATCTTGTTTTGCTGAACCAGAAATATCTTCATTCAACTTTCATTTGCTTCTTTCTTCTCCTCTTTCTTCTTCCCCTCTCACACGGCAACACCATCTCGCCAATAGCTCTCTCTTTCTCACCAAAAATCATAGCTATCTCTCTTCAAGAAGGAATCAAACTCTTACTAAAGTTTAGCTTCAATTTTGGGTAAGTATATGTTAGGAACCCGGTGGTTCCTAATGGGGATTGATGGGAATTATGGGAAAATAGATGGGAATTATAGGGAAATTGACTTAATTCGAGGTAGTCACCCTCCATAGAGAAAGAGAGAGATTAAGAGAGAGAGATAGAGAGATGCATTAATGCACTAACAAATTAGTTTATTCTTCATTGATATCTCATATTGGATTACAATCATGTATTTATAGGAGACTAGCTCTAATCTCATTGGCCCACATGACCTCATCCTATTGGTTCTATTATTCCCCATGTGCATTAATAATTCCAACATGTGCTAAATGTGATTAACATGTTTAGAATTGTAACTAACTAACTAAATCTCAATACACCAATTATTATCTATATGCTTATAGCATTCCTAACATTTGAGATTTAGTTAATTAGTTACAATTCCAAACATGTTAATCACATTTAGCACATGTGGAATTATTAATGCACATGGGGAATAATAGAACCAATAGGATGAGTTAGTTAGGATTTGAGCACATGTAGCTCATTTAACATGTGGTTTAATTCATAGAGCACATGTTGAATTAATTAGCCAATTATCTTGAGCCATGTAGGCCAATGAGATTAGAGCTAGTCTCATATAAATACATAATTGTAATTCAACATTAAATATCAATGAAGAATAAACAAATTTGTTAGTGCATTAGTGCATCTCTCTCTCTCTCTCTCTCTCTCTCTCTCTCTCTCTCTATGGAGGGTGACTACCTCGAATTAAGTTAATTTCCCTACAATCCCCATCCATTCTCCTATAATTCCCATCAATCCCCATTAGGAACCACCGGGTTCCTAACAGTATATATGGTTATTTTCTGTTTGGATATTTTAATGGTGTGATGATTTGCTTCAGTTTCAATTCTGTATGCCCTGTTCTGATTTTAGAAGCTAAACTTGTGATTCTATTTTAGTAATTTGAAAGTTGATGGTGTTATGGTCTATTGGATGCTTATTAGGGTATTTTAATATGTATTGTATAGGTATAAAAATACCCAAATGAAATGATGGCCAATTGCTATTTGTTGATGATTTTAGTAAGAATATGTACTGAAGCTGTCTCTGTGACAGATTTGATGTTTACAACAAGAAAATTCTGTATTAAATCATATTTTGTGAATTAGGATGCTACAAATAGTTTGTATGAACCCTAAGACACGTATGGTTGTTGTGGAAGTGGTTTCACAACATTTGGATGAATAGAAAAATAATGATTTAATTTCTAATTTGCATGAGTTTCTGCCAGGACAGATTGGAACACGCTGGCTTGTATGATTTTTAATAAATCATGATTTTATGCTTTGACTACGAAATTTTTATGGTATATACGGGACATACAGGGGAATTTCTCTGTAAAATTGCATGAGGTTTGGATGGGATTTGATGGCCCGTTTGTATTTTATAAGTGAAGCATATGCTGCTGGAATAAAACAGTGAACAGTAAGGGACATGCCTAACTTTGAGGATTTAATTCTAAAGTTAGGGTGAATGATTTGAGCTATAAATTATTATGCTCATCATTTGGTATGTCTGGATCATAGCTAAATTTTGTATAACTTGGTTTAAGGTTTAGTACTCTAAAGGAGGGATTCTAAACCATTCGACGGTTGTATTTATGAAGTTATTTTGTTGAACATGCTGTATGTTTCCTTAAGAGTGTATCTGGTTACATGACAATGCATAAAACAGTGTATATTTATGCATGCATTATGGCCCTAAGCTTAAAGTACATTTTGAAATGAAGTTGGCTCCTATGGAGATATGATACAAATATGAGAATGATGGCATTTCTTTAGGTTAGTACGTTATTTGTTGATGTGTGCATAATATGTTTGTTGGAACCTCATTGAGGTGGGATTAGGATGTCCTTGATTCTAAGAGATAGGTTTTGAGATGTATGTGTAAGTTTATGATAAGGAATAATGGATAGTAATAAGCTTTGATATTTGGTTTAGGTGTTACCAGTCGCCAGGTCTAAGCTCCTTCGACTTTAGGCTTTCGGTTCCTCTGCTTTCAGGTAAAGGATAAGTTATATGGGCATTTGGTAAGTCATGAGGTTATTTTAAAATATATTATACATTAAAAGGTTTTTGATTAGAGATATGGCATGTAAGCATTATCAAACAAAAATATGTTCATGAGCTTTCGAAACTTTATGTATATGATTTAAGCATATTGATGCTATTACTGATTCCACGAACATGATGATTAAAGAAAACAATGGAAATGCTATTATTGTAAAATGTAATGCAAAATAAGAAATTTCAGTATGATGAATAAGTATGAAATGATTTCGGGTTGTGTCCTCTAGTGATCTGAACTCGGTCAGTAGGGGTTAATTACTAGCTTTCCATGGAAAAATGTTATCTGTTTGGCCATTTAAAGTAGAGGAAATGGGGCTGCCTGTAACTCTAGGTCATTTAAAGTAGAGGAAATGGGGTTGCCCGTAACTCTAATCTGCATAAGGCCTTCTCCCCAATGTGTACGGACGGCGGGGAGGGACAAAACCTTGAGGGGATGTGCCAGCAGGCCTCCCAAAGAGGACAATATCATGCACACGAGGTCACTCAAATGTGATGAGGCCTTCTCTGTACAAACTTATCAGATATGGACTAACCAATAAGTTATGTATGAACAGCTATATTATGTTATTAATCATGAGAGAATTATTTTGTTAAATGCATTGTGGAAAGTTAAAAGCTCTCATGAAAAGAAGAAGTTTCTGATGAAAAGAAAGTTGTTCATTAAAGATAAAAGTTTCTGAAATTCTGTTATGATATAAAGATAAAGTTTCTGAAGAAAGTACAAGTTTATGTTAAGAAGTTATCATATATCTGTTTTTCTTTATGAAACGTTAAGTTTTATAATTATGAAAGTTATAATATTTTACAAGAAGAAGTTTATGAAGGAAAGTTTTATCATTCTTTAAGATGCTTCTAATTTAAGACAAAGTTATCGATTATCTGATTTTAAGTTATAATGATTATTTTGCAATGAAAATATATATGGTGACTTTGTACGAAATGAAAGAAATTCAATCCGAAAGGTTTTGATAATATTATTCTAATAAGAAAAAGGAGAACAATTATTTCTTACGAAGAGTGTATAAATGATTATTATATATAGTATAAAATATTATGCATGAAAAGATGTTCTCCTATCTGATTAATTATAAAATGAAATGAATGGATTTACATACATCCTTATTGAATTCTCATATATCTTACCTTTACTGGGCTTTGCAGCTCACCCTATTATTTTTCAGTCAATAGGATTTAACTTGGAGCAGAGGGAGCCTTAGTCGAGTTTTGGAAGGAACTGGTTTTAGTTTTATATGTATAGATCCTAAATTAGTATTTTGATGTTTAGTTTTGTGGTATTGTGTATTTTAGGATCTAATGAAAGTTGTATCTTAAGGTATTAAGAGATGTATTATGTGGAAGTACAGAATTTGAAAAACTTGTGAATTACGTTATTCTTTGAGTACAGTGTAGATGCTCTGAATGTCAATTGAAAAATTATATCATTTTAGAAAAGAAATGAGAAAGAAAAGAAAGAGAGAAGCTTTTGGTAAAAGTTTTGTAAAAGTTAAGTTGGTTCTTGTTAATATCAGGTTTAGGCTTGTTATTAGCATGCCGGTCATGGTCACAAATCCGGGTATCGGGTTTGGGGTGTGACAGATGGCCACATCATTCTTCACTGGAATGAAAGAATTTGTTCATAAGAAAAGGAATGGTAGTTCCTTTTTTTTTTTTTTTTTTTGAAGGGGGGAGGGGGGATTGAAACGAATTAGACGATTTATAGAGGAATGATAGAATTTGGCATGGAATTTTTTTGGTGACATTATTTGGCAAATTAAAGCCAAGCAGAATCTAGATTTTTTGTGTCTAAGGATTGGTATTGACTGAGCCAACGAAAAAGAATAGGAAAAAGACAAGGAAAATCAACAACAACAAAAAGCATTCGTTTTTCAAGCAATAGGTTGTTATTTCTCTACGATCGTACTCATTTTCAACACATCCCATCC
This sequence comes from Quercus gilva, assembly GCA_023621385.1. Classification (NCBI taxonomy): domain Eukaryota; kingdom Viridiplantae; phylum Streptophyta; class Magnoliopsida; order Fagales; family Fagaceae; genus Quercus; species Quercus gilva. Next base: position 3,443,254 of record CM042474.1, on the reverse strand, counting down.
CAGCACACAGTAATACAATAAGTTGAAATTTACAACCATTTTTTTTTATCATATATAAGCTTATTACAATTGCTTAGGTGGTAAGTTGTAATTGATATATATATATATATATATTAAAAGAAATATATACTAACGATCGATCGTCCTACACAAAAGTGGTGTTGCGCACTAATCAAAATTTACCACCTCGAAAATTATAAAAAAAAATTGTGAAATTTTCTATTTATAGCATTAATTGTTGGAATGTCAATAAATAAAAGTCATTGGAGAGAGAGAGAGAGAGGGATGCAAATATATATAAAGTTGAAAAGTCCATGCGTGGTTATGAAATTTTGAGATTTTGTATAGGTTAAGGGTTTAATTTGTTGCTTTTCGAAATCTCTGGGTTTACCTTGTTACTTTTGAGACTATAATTGTATTTTTTATATATATCTTTTATTTAAGGTTTATGGTTTAACTCGTTGCTTTTGAAATTATAAAGTTTAATTTTTTTACTTTTGAAACTCCTTTGTCTAATTTGTTAGCCTATTCAAAGTTTTTTTTTTTTTTTTTTTTTTTTTTAATTATCATCATTCCTAGCTTTGAGGACTTCATTGTTTCCTTTTTATTGGGTTAAAATAGATTGAGCTTAGTCAATTAATTCAATTACCTAAGTTGATTAATTATGTTAAATTACATACAAATCGTGGAGATACCAACAAATCACCAAACAAACTAAATACAGTGGAAAATAAATTAACACAATGATTTGTTGACAAATGAGGAAAACCTCGCAAGGCAAAAACACCACCGAGCGAATTTAAGGTCACCATTTTCAAGAATCCACTTATCAATAATCAAGCAATTACAAGTATAAGGAATCTTACCACTCCCTTGGCCTATCCCAAAATACCAACCTATAGTTGAATATTTACTCCAATATCCAATTGAACTTGATCTTGTAGCAATCTTTTTGCTTTTGTTGCACAAATCTTCAATGGCAAAAATCACATTTTCGTCCCTACATTTTCACACGATTCTCACTTTGGTCCTTAACTTTTTTTTCCACCACTTTTAGTCTTTATCTTGGAAAAAGCATCTCGTTTTTGTCCCTACCATTACATCAGAGACAAAAATTACACAAGTGGCAAACGGAAGCTAATGTGGTCATTAAAATAATAATAAAAAATGTTATTTGGCATTAAAAAGTGCCACGTCAGCATCTAAATTTAAAAAAAAAAATTTATTATTAATTTTAACTAAATAAAAAAAATTAAAAACAGAATTAAAAACTAAAAATCACATGAATTGAGATCTAAATGTGTCTTGAACAAGAACATAAAGAATACAAACCCAAAATCCAAAAATCAAAAACCCAAAAAATAAGAACACAAAATTAAACTATAAACCCACATCAAATTAAACATGAACAAGAAATTAAACATGAAAAAAAAATTTAAAACCCAGAAAATTAAAACCTTAAAGCTGAAACCCAGAATTAGAATTCATGCCAAGAACACAAACCCAGCAAATTTAAAACCAGCAAATTTGAACAAGAACACATTAAAACCCAGCAAATTTAAACAAGAAAACATTATATATTTGAACAAGAACATGAACACAATAAAATTGATAAATTAAACATGAATACATTATATATTTGAACAAGAACACAAACCCAGCAAATTTAAAACCCAAAAAATTAAATTCATACCCAGTAAAATGAAATTTGAGCCTCCAAATCTCACATCCCAACAAACCCAAGCAACCACCAACAAATTGGCAAAACCCAACCCACCCCCACTCCACTAACCCCCCACACCACCAACAAATCGAAACAAAACCACCCACCTCCACTCCACCGTCCACACAAATCCACCTGTTGGAGAGGGAAAAAGGAAAAAATAGCCAGCCAACCACCCATTGCAACCCACATTCCCAGCCACCACCATGTCCCAGCCACCCAACAAAAATCCACAAACTCAGCCTTAAAATCGAGATTGGTAAGCCATAAGCCCACGTAGCACTAAAACTATAAAATCAGTAACCCCATGCAGCAAAAAAGTAAAGCCAATGAGTGAGCTATTGAAGGTGGAGGTAGAGACGATGGAAGTAAAGTCGGTGGAGGTGGAAAACAACGAAAAAAAAACCCAGGAAGTTCAAACCTAAGAATCGATGTGTAGAGCTAACCACAATGGAATCGACACTCCAGGCACTGGAACTGATCGAAAAGATGGACCGAAATGACGGTGTGGAGATCAGAGAGTCGTTGAAGGCGGCAGTGGAGTGCACGGTGAAGTACTTGGCTTTTAGGGGAAGCGATGGGAAGTACTTCAAGGCGGTGAAAAGGGTGTGGAGGAGCAAAATCAGTAATTTGGGTCTTCATCAATGGAGATTTTGGGTGTGGCCTATTATGGTTCTTTGATGATTTTGTTGGGTTTGAGAAAATGGGGGCTTTGGGATTTATGAATTTGTATTTGAGCTAATTTTTTTGGACCTAAATTTTTGAATCTAGGTTTGAATCTGTGTTTGAATTTAATTTTTTGGGGTTTAAATTTGCTGGGTTTGTGTTCTTGTTCAAATATTTAATATGTTCATGTTTAATTTGATGTGTATCTATAGTTTAATTTTTTGTTCTTATTTTTTGGGTTTGTGATTTTTAGATTTTAATTTTGTGTTCTTAGATCTGGGTTTGTGTTCTTATTGTTCTTGTTCAAGCAACATTTAGATCTTAATTTATGTGATTTCTGTTTTTATTCATGTTTTTAATTTTTTTTTATTTAGTTAAAATTAATAAATTTTTTTTTTTTAATTTAGATGCTGATGTGGACATTATTTTAATATTTTTAACCTATGCCGTTTGCACTTGTGCAATTTCCGTCTTTGATGTAACAACAGGGACAAAAACGAGACGCATTTTCTAGGATAGGAACTAAAAGCGGTGGAAAAAAAAAGTTAGGGACCAAAGTAAAATCGCATGAAAATGTAGGAATGAAAATGTGGTTTTTGCCATCTTCAATCTGTGACTAACTCCTTTGCACGAATCCCAGTACATGACTAACTCCAGCAACTTGATTGATTGTTGTTAGTTGCAAAATTCTTCACTTCATAAACGATGAAGATCAAGAAGCACTTTGTTACAAAACCCTAAGGCACATAAATGCAGTAGCTTCTCACAGAATATATTAGTTTTAGGTCTCTGTTTTCGTACACGATGACTTTTAAAATAAGTCTTATATATGACTAGGGTTGTAAGAAGAGAAACTCTAATCATTCAAGTCATCATGGGCCAAATTTCAAATTTGAGATTTTTGAAATCGTAGTTCTCAATAGATTGAGCTTGTGTCGAGCTTCTCTATTAATCTTCGATAGCAACATCAATCGAGCTTGTGTCGAGACTTAATGAAACAGTCTTTCTTCACTTATTTCTTGGATCAACCTTCATGTCTTTAATGATATTATTTGATATGTTTGAACAACATACTCCTTGATATATTAAACCCAACTTAGATTATCCAATTACAAGTAAAGTGTGTTTTATCAAAAGATTAGCCAATTACATAAAAAAATATATGACCTTCTTTCTTTTTTATCCAACAATAATGAATTGCAAATGCACATGAATATTTCTGGAAGATACAAACCGACCATTATAAGTAATTCTATATTATGATTGTTTGTTATAGAGTTATATGAATACATCTAATTAGAGGGGGAGAAAAAGATGCAAAATTTTGTAATTATGATCGAAGAGGGAGATAATGTTATTAAAATCATGGAAATGTTAAGAAAAAAAAAATCATGATTCATAAATCTACCATGATGTAAAATGATAAACAACTTATCTAAAACTCTATTCTTAATATCCTAATGATTTTCAAAAATAGGAAGCAATCATGTAGGATTTGAGTATGCCAAAGACTACATTAACAAAGAACAAAGACAAACCGAATTTATTTTTCATATTAGAATGTGACCATCAAATTTTCTTGCATTCACAAATAACAAAGCGTAAAACCAAACTTGACTTTACGAATAAAAGGAAAATAAAATATGCCTATTGACTTTGTCAACAAAAATATGAATCGATAGAGCATAAATACTAGTTATAAAATGGTTTTTGAATTTCAAAAAGAGAGAGAGAGAGAGAGAGAGAGAGAGAGAGAGAGAAAAAAAATCTATTTAGCATAAAGTTCTGCTTCATGATGATTTGGCAAATTTTGACAGTTAAATAGACAGAAATCAACAAATGACTAAAAATATATGCTTCAAAATCAATTTTGGATATTTTCAGCTTTGTATTAAGACTCACTATTACTGTTGTGTCTAGTTGCAGAGGATGCTTAAGATATGCTTCACCATTGTGAGATGGGTGAAGTTCAAAGCCAAAAAAAAAAAAGAAGGAAAAAAGAAAAAAGGAGACGAGTTTAATGAAGCTGGACAAGTGCACATCAAACTATAGTAGTAGCTTAATTATAAGCACACATCATATCACCACCACACTTTACATATTTTTGCTGAGTGAAATGTGACTGTGATGAGAATGTGGGCTAATTGTCTAAAGGCTCTAAGATACCTTAGAGGTTAAAGTAGTCCTGTCCAGATAGATATGATCGGAAAGAGTCTGGATTTTTTTTTTTTTTTTTTTTTTTTTTTTGGCTGAGAAAGAAAGAGTCTAGTTAGATTAGAGGATAGAAAATTTAAAATTATTTTAATTTTTCACCGTGAATATTTAGTAACGGAAAGTAAAATGATGGATTTTTTTTTTTTTCTAGTTTTTTTTTTTTTTTTTTTTAGAAACGAAAATAGAGGCCCTTATGGTTATATTACATCTCCGGGCAAGGCGCCAGATGACAGCCAAGTCAGCAGGCCCTTTCGTAGCCGGCCTCCCCTTTACACACCCGTGTGGGGTACCCACCAAGGATGCCCACTATGCTTATAATTTATAGTTTCTAGAAGGAGTTTTATATTGAAGGAGTTTGTAGTGATCTTCCGCTTTTAAGATTAGTCCAAGAAAGTCTATTCAATTTTGTCAAAGAAAAAAGGCAAGATGGTCTAGTCAATAACACGAGAGATGCACATTGAAAACAAGAAACGGGCCTGTTACCAGGGTAATAGGGTTGTTCAAGAATCCGCTCCAACCAATCAATAAAAATTGTGTATCCCACGCCGACTTTTCAGTTTTCTACTTTAGGCAAAGGGTCGTGTTAATGAGCAAATAGTTAATAAATTATTTTTAAAAAGTTTTAACATTATTTTTTATGAAAAATATAAAAATTTATAATAAAAAAATAAATTATTTTGTTACTTTTCTCATAAAAAAGTCTCTAAAAATATATCATAAATCAATACTTTTAAAACATCCATTAATTTTACTATTAGTCAAAACATAAAATTTTTTCAAAGTAAATAATAAAACTTCTATTAAATTTCTTGACTTTAATAACAGATTGAATTAATCTTTCAAAGTTGCAGAGGATGCTTAAGATATGCTTCACCATTGTGAGATGGGTGAAGTTCAAAGCCGAAAAAAAAGAAAAAAGAAAAAAGAAAAAAGAAAAAAAAGAGGCCTAAAGGAAAAAAGAAAGGAGACGAGTTTAATGAAGCTGGACAAGTGCACGTCAAACTAAAGTAGTAGCTTAATTATAAGCACACATCATATCACCACCACACGTCACATATTTTTGCTGAGTGAAATGTGACTGTGATGAGAATGTGGGCTAATTGTCTAAAGGCTCTAAGATACCTTAGAGGTTAAAGTAGTCCTGTCCAGATAGATATGATCGGAAAGAGTCTGGTTTTTTTTTTTTTTTTTTGGCTGACAAAGAAAGAGTCTAGTTAGATTAGAGGATAGAAAATTTAAAATTATTTTAATTTTTCACCGTGAATATTTAGTAACGGAAAAGTAAAATGATGGATATTTTTTTTTTCCTAGTTGAGAATGAAAATATAAGAGAATGGAAAAGTTAATTTTTCTTAATTTACAACTATCTCTCTATAACACTGGTAATCTTGGTTTTTCTTTTTCATTTTTCTTTTATTTTTTATGTTGATACCATACAAAAATTTCCCACCATGCTTATAATTTATAGTTTCTAGAAGGAGTTTTAAATTGAAGGAGTTTGTAGTGATCTTCCGCTTTTAAGATTAGTCCAAGAAAGTCTATTCAATTTTGTCAAAGAAAAAAGGCGAGATGGTCTAGTCAATAACACGAGAGATGCACATTGAAAACAAGAAACGGGCCTGTTACTAGGGTAATAGGGTTGTTCAAGAATCCGCTCCACCCAATCAATAAAAATTGTCTATCACACGCCGACTTTTCAGTTTTCTACTTTAGTCAAAGGGTCGTGTTAATGAGCAAATAGTTAATAAATTATTTTTAAAAAATTTTAACATTATTTTTTATGAAAAATATAAAAATTTATAATAAAAAAATAAATTATTTTATTACTTTTCTCATAAAAAAGTCTCTAAAAATATATCATAAATCAATACTTTTAAAACATCTATTAATTTTACCATTAGTCAAAACATAAAATTATTTAAAAGTAAATAATAAAACTTCTATTAAATTTCTTGACTTTAATAACAGATTGAATTAATCTTTCAAATTTGTTGAAAATATTATCAATTAACCTATTAAAAAAGTATAGGAGAACGTAAGATTACTAATGTGGGGCCCAAAGATTTAGCAACCCCGGTCCACTTTATATCGGGCCCAAGGCCCATGTCGAGGACAATGCAGTATCCGATGATGAGCAGAGAAAGTCCAAACAGTCAAAGAGCATCGCTGAGGACGACCATGTCCTTGGCTGGCCAATATTGAAGAAGGGAGCTGTCATCACCACATTAAAAGCACACAACTGACACTCTGGCCGCATTAATAAAGAATTGACTATTGAACAGTAATGTCTTGGTTACTTCAACTAACAGGAGGTCTGGAAAGGCAACTAATGGGACAAGCCCTCAGACATAAGCTCAGATGATCAACAAGTGGAGGATAAAGATCAGCTGAATAGGACTATATAATGGAATAAACCCCCAGAGATGAGGGGGTTCAGAGTTCAGAGGGATCTAGGACAACCCCTATACTCATTAGTAATCAGAAAAGGGCTCCTCAGACTATGCTGAGGACGAATTTCCCCTTAGAACACTTAGCTAAATCCCATTTGATCCAACCGTTGTAATACTCGCTAATGCCTAGTCCTTCTACCCACTCTCTACAAATTCATTGTATCGGGGCGCTTTTCTGGCGGACGTGGGATTAAGGTGTCAAGCCTTACACTACAAGGTCAACCCTTGGTGGGGTGAAAATCCTGAACCCCCACGTTGCACTGGAAAGGGCCAGTCCCTTGAGGCAACGAAGAAATACCCACCAACGGTACGCCCTCAGGAACAAAAGATCCTTCAGGGATCAAGAATTCGTGCTCGACCACGGTGATCTTATGCAACCAAGGATTTTTAGCTCGAATCACGTATTTTGGAGCCGAGAATGATTTTTGAATCAAATCGTATCCTAGGATCTCAGGAGCGGCTCTAACTTGGTTGTTGGCTTTATTCACAAAAATCTCCGACCTCAGTACGGTTTGCAAATCCTCCTTGTTGACCAAGCCGAAGTCGTGCTCAAAGGCGTGCGAATCTGCATAAAAGAAAACAAGTTTCTGTTAAAAACCAAGCAAAGCAGAGCGCAAAGGTACAAGAAATTAGACCTTCTCCTAGTTTGAATGTCCCACTTGGTGTACCCTCCACTGTTGGACAATGAAGGCCATCGTGCCACTCTCTGGACACAATGAGGAAGACTTTGTTCAAACCCTTGCTAGACTCAGGAAGGCACTAGATAAGCCGAACCCTATCATCCATCGTCTTCATGTAATAAGACTTCCCCCTGAGGCACTAGAGGTTGTAGCACTAGTTTACATCGTGGTGGGTTAACCCCAGCCTTATCTTCTCATTCAGGGCATCCACACAGCCTAGGATCCTAAACATATTGATGGCACACTGGGTGGGAGATAAGTCGAAGTGCCTAAGATAATCCCTCATCACTGGCCCCATGGGGATCCTCATACCACCCTCCAAAAAGGCAATTATAGGAATCACCACCTCACCATCTTTTCTCCTAACGCTCCACTCCCCTTCTCCACAGTACCTCAAACCCACTATATCGAGGATCTTATAATCAACAACAAATTTTTCCATCGCCTCCTCAGACTCAACTAACTTCTTAAACCTACCCATCCTAAAGAACTAACGAGGGGCTCAGAGAAAACGAAAGAAAGAAAAAGAGGAATAAGAGGACAAGGAACTCAGGTGAAAAAGTACGAACCATAAAGAGAAGAGAACTTACAGAAATGAGGAAAAGCTCCTCGAACAGGCCTTTTATGTTGAAAGGAGGCGTAAGGTTGATTGGAGGCTTGACCAAGTTCAGCATATGTGCGCAGGAGCTCTTGAATGTAAAAGTGAAGGGGCAAATCAGTTCGATTAGGTATTTATACTCCCAATTAAAAGTAACCGCACGAGCTTTCCTGCCCATTAAGTCAGAAGCATCCTTACCGTTCATTCATCATTACATCATTGAACGTAGAGGACACAGGGCTGCCAAAATTTAATGAAGGCACGCTCTAAGTACCAAAACGCCAGGAGCGTTCCCTGAGCAGTTAGAAGGATTTTGGTACTGATAGGAAGATAAGATTCGCCAAGCCAGGACAAGGACCCAAGGACATCAAAATCCTCCTCCCCGCCCTAGAAGTCGAGCAATAGAATTTTAAGGGGCTATTGCGGGGCCCAAAGATTTGGCAACCCCGACCCACTCCATATCGGGCCCAAGGCCCATGCCAAGGACAATGCAGTATCCGACGATGAGCGGGGAAAGCCCAAACGGTCAAGGAGCATCGCCAAGGACAACCATGTCCTCGGCCGGCCAATATTGAAGAAGGGAGTTGTCATCGCCACATTAAAAGCACGCAATTGACACTCTGGCCGCATTAATGAAGAATTGACTATTGAACAGTAATGCCTTGGTTACTTCAACTAACAGGAGGTCTGGAAAGGCAGCTGATGGGACAAGCCCTTAGACATAAACTCAGATGATCAACAAGTGGAGGACAAAGATCAACTGAATAGGACTATATAATGAAATGAACCCCCAGAGAGGAGGGCGTTCGGAGTTCGAAGGGATCTGGGACAACCACTATACTCATTAGTAATCAGAAAATGGCTCCTTGGACTATGCCAAGGACGAATTTCCCCTTAGAACACTTAGCTAAATCCCATTTGATCCAACCGTTGTAATACTCACTAATGCCTAGTCCTTCTACCTACTCTCTACAAATTCATTGTATCGGGGCGCTTTTTTGGCGGACGTGGGATTAAGGTGTCAAGCCTTACACTACAAGGTCAGCCCTTGGTAGGGTGAAAATCCTGAACCCCTGCGTCGCACTGGAAAGGGCCAGTCCCTACAACTTACATTTCATTCATTTCCATTTTTTTATTTTAAAGCATCTAATCAAAGTTACTTAATTTCATTTCATTACATTCTTTTTCATTCATTTCTCATGCTTAAATACATTATATTCTATTCCATTTCTTTCCATTCTTTTATAATCATTCCATTCTTTTATAATCATTCCATTTCATTCCCTTGAAAACTCCCAAACAAAACCTAAAGTCTCCTCTACCAAGTCGCATGCCATCATTACATAGATGACCCCGGGACTTCCAAATTTGCTGTCTTTGACACTCTTTCTTGTGGTAGTTACAAGCACAGCAAACTAAAATGAGATCCAATCTGCAATAGACAAATTTTTGTACTTAGTAATGGTCAAGTCCAAAACTACATATCCTAGATTAGCTGGCACCATATCTTCTTCTTTTTGATAAGTAAGAAAAAATTTATTAAACAAGGCTACTTCCTCAAATTACAAAATTAAACTAGTTATAAATATTAATTTAAAAATATGTAGTTAACAATAATTTTTATTGTAACATGTAAGAATATTTAAAAACTTGCACAGAAACATTGATCAGCTGGGACTTCGGTCATATAAGATCTTGTAACATTGAAAATGATGCAATTCACTACACAAACACATGATTAAGCTAATAAGGGTAAATCTTCCAAACATTTCACACGTCTTCTTTGTTTTAGCATTAGATACAAAAATAGTTTAACACTGAGAACAGAAACAAATCTACACATAAACCACTTAAAACTAAATGCATTACAAAATTTTGATAAAAGTCAGTCACAAAAGGGCAAGAGGAAGGATTTTTAGGACTGTTTCAAGATCAGCTCAATGCAATTGATGATTATTGGACAAGTGCTACCATAGACTACCACAAAATGTACTAGCATAGATTAACATATGTAAATAGTCATTTCCATTTTCCATAACTCATGGTCTCCTAGCACATTTTATGATGCAGGGAGCACAAAAACAATTTTATTTTAATGTAGTTTTATTTATTTTTAGAAGTCAATTTTATTTTTACTATTGGTCCATTGGATTTTATTTTAGGTCATATTAGTTTATTAAGTTATTGACATTTTACTTAATTTCCTAGAGTAAAGGTTATTTATTAATTCAATAATTGGGCTTTGGCCCAAGTTAGTTAAGAATTAAGGTTGAATCCCAGTAGCCTATATAATTAGCTATTATACTCCAATGGAAACAAGCTTGATTTAAAATTTCTATTGCAATTTACCAATGGCATAGTGCTGATTCCTAAGTTCATTTTCCAATGGGTGTTGTTGGCACTGGTAATATCATCAAATTTCTTTAAATTAGCAAAAATGCCTCATAAAGCAAACCACAAGGAAGGTAAGTGTTACAAAATAAACCATAGAATAGGTTTTTTTTTTTTTTTTAGGTAAAAATAATATAGTTTTATGTTTTAAGGTGTGGGGTCAAAGAAACTGGCAGCCCCGGCCTATTTTGTACCGGGCCCAAGGCCCATGCCAAGGAGGAAAAAACACCCGAGGACAAACGAAGGGAGTCCATGTTGCCAAGAAGCATCGCCGAGGACAACCTTGTCCTCGGCCAATCAAGATCATAGAAGGGAAGATCATAGAAGGCAACCATGTCACCTCCACATTAAATGCCCACAACTAACATTCTGGCCGCATTAATGAGAAAATGACTCCTGAACAGTGCTGCCTTGGTTGTTGCAACCTACAAAAAGTTGGTGAAGGCAGCTGATGGGACAGGCACTCAAGTAGTGACCTGTATGATCAACAAATTGAGGGCCAAGATCAACTGAAAGGGGGTATATAATGTAGGAGATCCTCCAGGAATGGGGAAAGGAGATCAAAAGCATCGAATACTGCAGCAGCTAAAACCTTTGTAACCATTCATTGAAGAAGTAATAAGAATTATCAACTCCTAAAAAGAGGTTCGAGGAGCATAATTTCATGCTTTAGTCCATGTTCTTGTTATCCAATCCACATGCAACACGTTTAGTTGTTGTAATCCTCACTAAGGCCTAGTTCTTAAACCTATTCTCTACAAATTCATTGTATTCGGCCAGTTGGGTCTGAGTCTACTCATCCAATAGAAGAAGTGCTCAAACCCAGTCCCTACAATTGGCGCCGTCTGTGGGAAGAACTTATGTGTTAGTAAGGGCAACAATTAAGCATGGTAGGATCGGGCCCTCGTCAAGCATGCTCCCATCAGCCTAAACCGGCTAGACCCTAACAACAGGGTAACTTCGCCAACCCCGAGCGTGATCGAAATGAAGAGAATGGAAGGTTTCGAGAGGGAAGTGTGCACACCACTCAAACCAGCAGAAGTCACTCTCGTGTGGGCAATCACGTGCTCTAGAGACAAAATAACAACCAGGCCATGCAGCAAGAAAAAGTTTGGAGTCACGTGACCCAGAGGCAGGATGATAAGCAGGCCATGCAGTGAGAGATAGACGACTTGAAGAGAAAGCTGCGCCATGCACAGCGAAGGCGGTCTCATTTTAGCCCTAACATGCCCTTTGATGGTGAAAGCAATGATGACTACAAGCAAAGATCGAGGACCCGCCCCCCCCCAAGTGAGACCTTCTCTCACGAAGAAGAGCACTACATGAGGCGTAAACGCAAAAGCCCATCCCCAAAGGGCTTGGAAAATGATGCAATGCGTAGGGCATTGGATTGACTCTCCAAATCACCTTTCACACGCCACATAGAAGGGGCTACACTTCCTCAACGATTCCAGCAGCAAACCTTCGCCATTTACAACGGCAAAACAAATCCCGTGGAGCATGTGAGCCAATTTAACCAAAGAATGGCTATCCATTCTAAAAACGAGGCATTGATGTGCAAGGTTTTCCCATCTAGCTTGGGACCAGTGGTAATGAAGCGGTTCAATGGCCTGAAGACGAATTCCATAGATTCGTATAGGCAGCTAATGCAAGCCTTTGACTCTTGTTTCATTACAAATAGCAAAGCTTCTCAGCCCTTTAGTGCGTTACTATCTTTATGGAGAAACTCTAAAGGTCTACTCGGACAGATATTGGGAGATGTATAATGAGATGGACTGCAATTTAGATGATGTCGCTATCAGCACCTTCAAAAATAGTCTCCCTGTCGAGCACGGCTTGAGGAAGTCTCTGACAGGCAAGCCCGCCACCAACATGCACCAGCTGATGGATCGGATCGATAAGTATAAACGAGTAGAGGAAGACCAGCTGCAAGGCAAGGGAAAAGAGAAGGTTATCCCTTAGGAGAGCAAAGATTTCAGGTCGGACCGATATAACAACAATTGCCCGAGGAGAGATCTCGTAGGGCAATTCGGAGCATCCAACACATAAATTGTCAATGCTGTATTCCGAGAACCAGTACATCGAGTGTTAGAGAAGATCAAGAATGAGTCATACTTTAAGTGGCCGAATAAGATGGTGGGAGAGTCCACGAGGCGCAACCAGGACTTTTATTGCCAATACCACCAGGACCACGAACATACCACGGAGGACTACAGGAACCTCCGAAACTATTTGGACCAACTAGTCCGAGAAAGAAAGCTAAAGCACCTTCTGCATCATTCCAATGGTCATCCAGGCCAGACCCATCAGAAGCCCTAGAGAGATACTGCCCTGAGGCCACCCGTGGGGACAATCAATGTAATTTTGGCTGCTCCAAGAAGAACAAGCCATGAGTGTTATCTGTGGCTCAGCTGCCCACCGAGGAGTCCCAGCCATAACCCAAGAGGGCTAGATTGAATTTCCACCCGACTTTAAGTTTTTCAGAAGAAGATAAGCTTGGAACCACCCAACCCCATGACGACGCTCTGGTGATTACTCTCAGAATCAGGGTCTACAATGTGAAAAAAGTGATGGTGGACGATGGCAGTGCGGCCGAGGTGATGTACCCCGACATCTACGAAGGGCTGAGGCTAAAACCGGAAGACCTAATGCCCTATGGCTCTCCTTTAATGAGCTTCGATGGGAAGCTTGTTATTCCAAATGGCATGATTAGGCTACCCATCCAGACCGGCCCAAAGATAGTGGAGGTGAACTTTATCGTGGTGGACACCTACTCCCCATACACAGCCATTGTCGGCAGGCCTTGGTTCCATGCCTTGGGGGCTGTTGCCTCCTCCTTGCATCAGAAGGTGAAATTCCCGTCAGGTGACTAAGTTCTCGAAATCCGTGGTTGCCAATCCACAGCAAGGCAGTGTATGGTGGTCGCCATTTCACATCAGCTCGATGTAGAGTCCTCGGCCTCTGTCGAAAAGAACTTATAGCAATCAAAGACCCCGGTGGCTCCACTTGATGCAGCGGCTGAAGAGGCAAAGTGCTAAATTCTAGAGAAGGTGGTCATTGGTGATGACCGAGAGAAGTTCTTTCAGGTCGGGGCTCAGCTGCCTCTTCAGGAGAAGAAGAAGTTAATCGAGTTTCTCAAAAGAAATATTGACGTGTTTGCATGGGATGCCTACAATGTCCCAGGGATTGATCCAGCCTTCATTTGTCACCACTTCAATATCAACCCGTCCATCACTCCCAAGAAACAGCCACCCCGGGGCCCATCAAGGGAGCACGCCAATGCGATTAGGGACGAAGTGAACAAGCTTAAGCGTGCGAGGGCTATCAAAGAGGTTTTTTTACCTTGAATGATTGGCCAACACCGTGGTGGTCAAGAAGAAAAGTGGTAAATTGCGGGTTTGTGTAGACTTCACGAACCTAAATAAAGGGTGCCCAAAAGACCCGTTCCCCATGCCTCGGATAAACCAATTGGTTGATGCAACTATGGGCCATCCTCGGATGAGCTTCTTAAATGCTTTTCAAGGCTATCATCAAATACCACTTGCCCTGGAAGACTAGGAGAAGACAGCCTTCGTGACACCTATTGGGAACTACTACTACAAGGTAATGCCATTCGGTCTGAAAAACGTGGGGTCCACATATCAAAGGATGATGATGAGGATATTCGAGCTGCAGTTGGGCAAGTGCATCGAAATCTATGTTGATGATATGGTGGTGAAGAGTAAAGTGGTGTCCGAGCACCTAGGGGACCTCGGCAACACCTTTGATATCTTAAGGAAGCACAAGCTGTGCCTAAATGCTTCCAAATGTTCATTTGGCGTGGGATCAGGCAAGTTCTTGGGCTACATGGTTACTCATAGAGGAATTAAGGTTAACCCTGACCAGATCAAGGCTATTAATGATCTGAAACCACCGCAAAACCCCAAGGAGGTCCAAAAGCTTACTGGAATGATCGCAGCTTTGAATCAGTTCATTTCCAAGTCGGCGAAGAGGTGCAGACCATTCTACCTCTTGATCAACAAGTGGGAGGGGTTTGAGTGGTCTGAGGATTGTATCGCAGCCTTCCAGCAGCTCAAGGAATACCTACCTCGACCACCTATCATGTCCAGTCCTGAGGCCGATGAAGTCCTATAAGCATATATTGCTGTGACCCTTCATGCCATAAGTTTGGTACTAATACGGGATGACAATGGCATTTAAAAGCTAGTCTATTACGTGAGCAAGTCACTACATGAAACTGAGGTCAAGTACCTATCCTTGGAGAAAGCCATACTAGCTATGGTCCACGCTACCCGAAAGCTTCCCCACTATTTCCAGGCCCACACAGTAGTTGTTCTAACCTAACTACCCTTGAAGTCTATACTTCGAACTACTAATTACACTGGAAGGATCGTCAAATGGAACATAATTCTGGGGGCTTTTGATGTCAAGTACATGCCTTGGACCTCTATAAAAGACCAGGTCCTGGCTGATCTGGTGGCTGAGTTTGCTGAACTGCTAGTAGAAGCAGTAGCAGAGGAGCGAAATATGGATGGAAAATCAATTGGGGCAATCTCTATTCCAAGGCCCCCATGTTAGAAGGTGTACGTTGATGGCGCAACAAATCAAAAGGGTTCTGGAGTGGGGCTAGTCCTAGTGTCCCTTGAGAAGACTATCATAGAGAAATCCCTAAGGCTTGGGTTCTCGGCCATAAATAATGAAGTCGAGTATGAGACATTGTTACAAGGGATGGTCATGGTGCAGAAAATGGGAGGAAAAGCAGTAAAGATGTTCTCAGACTCGCAATTGGTAGTGGGCCAGGTAAAGGGAGAGTTGGAAGCCAGAGATGCAAGGATGAAAGAGTACTTAAGCCAGGTCAAGCGCTTGCAGTTAGACTTCGACCTTTTCAGCTTGTCGCATGTCTCCAGAAGTGGAAACGCCCATGCGAATTCATTGGCCACACTTACTACATCCTCGGCAGGAGATCTGCCTCAGGTTATTCTTGTTAAGCATCTGGAAAAAGCAAATGGGGTGGCAATAAGCACGGTTCATATCCATCAAGTTAGAGTGGGTCCCAACTGGATGGACCCTATAGTGAGATTCCTCAAGGATGATGTTCTGCCCGAGGAGAAGTCAGAGGCTGAGAAAGTACGAAGGAACGCTCCTCGGTTTTGGTTGTCCAAGGACCGCAAATTGTATAAGCGCTCCTATTCTAGGGCATATTTACTATGTATTCACCTTGAGGCATCAGAGTTACTGCTTGAGGAGCTACATGAAGGGATCTGTGGGAGCCATATAGGGGGAAGATCTCTGTCGCATCGAGCCATTACCTAAGGATATCGGTGGCCGGGGATGCAAAAGGAAGCCCTTTAGTATGTTAAGAAGTGTGACCAATGCCAAAGGTTTGCCCCAAACATTCATCTACTAGAAGGGGTCCTCAACCCTTTGTCCAGCCCCTAGCCGTTCACCCAATAGGGCCTGGATATTGTAAGCCCTTTCCCCAAAGCGCCAGGAAATAAGAGATATTTGTTGGTCGACACAAATTATTTCACCAAATGGGTCGAAGCTGAACCCTTGGTCAACATTAGAGATGTTGATGCTAAGAAATTCGTCTGGAGGAACATTGTTACACGGTTTGGGGTCCCTCATACCCTCATTTCAGATAATGAGCTTTAATTTGACATCAAAGCCTTCAGAAGATACTGTTGTAAACTGGAGATCACAAACAAGTACTCAACTCCAGCTTACCCTCAGGGAAATGGGCAGCCCGAGACTGTCAACAAGGTCATAGTCAATGGGCTTAAGAAGAGACTGAATAATGCTAAGGGAAGATGGGTAGAAGAGCTGCCACATGTCTTATGGACTTATCGGACCACACCACGACGATCCACATGGGAGACACCTTTTGCCATGACCTATGGGGCTGAGGCTGTTATCCTTCTAGAGGCAAACTTCCCAACGCTAAGGACGAGCTCCTTCATCCCAAGCAGTAATGATGAACTACTAAGGAAGAGCCTAGATGTGATTGATGAATGAAGGGAAAGGGAAATGATCCAGTTGGCCTATTACCACCAAAAGCTCAAGCAGGGATATGATGCCAATGTGAAGCTAAGACCACTAGCACTGGGGGACCTAGTGTTGAAGAAAGTTATAGGGGCTACAAGAATGCTTCCTGGGGAAAGCTGGGACCTAATTGGGAAGAGCCATACCGAATTACTTCAGTAGCAGGGGTAGGTGCGTACTATTTAGAAGACTTATATGAAAAAACTGTACCACGTCTGTGGAATGTAAATAACCTGAGAAGGTATTATTATTAATGAAAGAATTTCTCTATTTCAAATTCTAAGTCTATTATGATTGTATGCCTTGTGTTTCGACAATAAGAACCTAAGTACTAGACAGAACCAAGGTCTTGCATGGTCCTCAGATTCGAACTTATGGGGAAACTAGTTACTTCAAGAAAAATCCAAGTGTTAGACAGAACCAAGGTCTTGCATGGTCCTCAGACTCAAACCAATGGGGAAACTAACTACTTCAAAAGGAATCTAGCTATTAAACAGAACCAAGGTCTTGTATGGTTCTTGGACTCAAACCTATGGGGAAACTAACTACTTCAAGAAGAATCTAAGTGTTAGACAGAACCAAGGTCTTGCATGGTCCTCGGACTCAAACCTATGAGAAAACTAACTACTTCAAGAAAATCTAAGTGTTAGACAGAACCAAGGTCTTGTATGGTCCTCGGACTCAAACCTATGGGAAAACTAACTACTTCAAGAAAATCTAAGTGTTAGACAAAACCAAAATCTTGCATGGTCCTCGGACTCAAACTTATGGGAAAACTAACTACTTCAAGAGGAATCTAAGTGTTAGACAAAACCAAGGTCTTGTATGGTCCTTGGACTCAAACCTATGGGGAAACTAACCTTGGTCCTCGGACTCCAACCTATGGAGAAACTAACTACTTCAAGAAGAATCTAAGTGTTAGACAGAACCAAGGTCTTGCATGGTCTTCAGACTCAAATCTATGGGGAAACTAACTACTTCAAGAAAAATCTAAGTGTTAGACAGAATCAAGGTCTTGCATGGTCCTCAGACTCAAACCTATAGGGAAACTAACTACTTCAAGAAGAATCTAAGTGTTAGACAGAACCAAGGTCTTGCATGGTCCTCAGACTCAAACCTATAGGGAAACTAATTACTTCAAGAGGAATCTAAGTGCTAGACAGAACCAAGGTCTTGCATGGTCCTCGGACTCAAACCTATGGGGAAACTAACTACTTCAAGAAGAATCTAAGTATTAGACAGAACCAAGGTCTTGTATGGTCCTCGGACTCAAACATATGGGGAAACTAACTACTTCAAGAAGAATCTAAGCGTTAGACAGAACCAAGGTCTTGTATGGTCCTCGGACTCAAACCTATGGGGAAACTAACTACCTAAGTGTTAGACAGAACCAAGGTCTTGCATGGTCCTCAGACTCAAACCTATGGGGAAACTAACTACTTTAGGAAAAATCTAAGTGTTAGATAGAACCAAGGTCTTGCATGGTCCTTGGACTCAAACCTATAGAGAAACTAACTACTTCAAGAAAAATCTAAGTGTTAGACGGAATCAAGGTCTTGCATGATCCTCGAACTCAAACCTATGGGGAAACTAACTACTTTCAACAAAGACGTGAACAAACAGAAGCCCATGAGCATCACTTAAGGCATTCTAGGGCACGTTGAACTTAACTCCCCTGCATAATCAGCAGCTAACTATTTTCTTAAGATCAGTAAATTTTTAGAACATATTTATGAGTACCTTTACACATTGCGCTATGGCATTTGATCTTAGGATTTAAAAGCTTATCTTTACGAATGCTGCGTGCTTAGCATTTTCTACCATTCATGATAACCAATCCATGAGGTACAGGATGCATATTATTAGGTCATTCCCTTTATAGCCCATTCAGTGAAGGCAAATCATGGTAATAAGATAGCTCAATTACTAACCAGAGTCTAAGTGGAAGTTATCACTATGGACTTTATATTTTGTGGCTACTGATTCAAAATGGATGGCAAGTCACACCGTTGAGATTGTTTAGCTAATAATTAAAGTCCGGGTTATATAAGTAGTAGAACTCATCACAATAACAATAAACACATAATATAAAAAAGAGATTTCATACATTCAATTTAAAAGTAACATTACTATGTTTAACAAAAAAAACAAAAACAACAAAAACAAAAAACAAAACATAAGACGAAAGTACAACAGAGACGGCCTATTTCTTCAATTTGATCTTCATTCCCTCTTTGGGAGGTTGGTCTAAAGTGGTCCCAGGGTCCTCGGAACTTCCACCTGGGGGAACAGCCTGCAAAGGCACCACAAGGAGAGTTGTCTCTTTAGCTTGGGGGGCCTGGGCATCAGCAGAAGGCTCTGCAGCATCCTCGGGCGCCTCCTAGTTAGGGCCTTTGTCTATTTCAGTTACCCTCAGGAGGCTCAACTTCATTGGCAGGCTTATCAAGAGTAGTTGAACCAGGAGCAGCGTCAGGATGTCTAGCTTCAACTACCTCGAGGGAAGTACCAGCCTCGGAGCTAGGAAGGCCTGACTCTCAGATGACAGGAGGGTAGTAAATATTCTCTACCTTCCAAAGGTTAGAAGAAGCCTCAACTCCAGCTCGTTAAAGGGCTCTATTCCAGACTTGGAAGTAGTAAAGCCTACACACCATAGGTATCTAAGCTTTAAGAGTGGCCTAGGTCTCAGCCACTCCCATGTCAAAGGCCTCCTCCTCGGCTTTCTCCTTGGAGCTCTCAGCCTCAATTCGAGCAAACTCTGCCTTTACCTTAGCCCTCAAGGTTTCGTCCCTGGCAAACTCCGCAACTTTCCTAACCCCCTCTGCCTCGGCCAACTTCTCCTTCAGATCAATAATTTGCTCTTTGGCAATCTTCAACTGGTCCTCAGCCTCCCGTAGGTACTTCGTTTGGTCCTCGGCCTATTTCTGAGCACCAGCCAAGCCTGCTTCGGCGCTATCCTTGGCCCTAGTCATCTCTTTTAGATCTTCCCTCGCTTTTTGAAGATCGGCCTTGGATTGTTTAAGGGTCCTTGTGGCGTCCAGACGCTTATCACGCTTGAGGTTCAGGGCCTTGCTCTGCTCATAGGCTGCCTCTTCTAGCCTATAAATGGCCTGGACAGCCTGCCAATTGAAACAAGCACGCAATTAGTTGGAAACCAAAGAACAAAAGTCAGCAAAGTCACAAGTATTAGATGTTTTACCATGCCCAAATACCTTTTTAGGCTGAGGAAGACCTCCTGCCTCCTCAAGTTCCCCAACTCGGCCATATCGTCGGGGAGTAGCAAGGCCCTTTCCAGCGCATCAACCACGTAAGCACCTTCACCTCATCGGAATTCCCTGAGGGAGGCGTTATCCATCAGAGGCTCCCCATGGAGCATTAAGGCAAGAAGCCACATCTAGGACTCGGACAATGTGGCGATCTCTTGGCCCTAGTGCCTAGTCTTTTGTTGCTTAGAAGCCCGTCAGGCTTTATCTTCCTCCTGGGAGGAGTAAGACTTATTAGCCTCCATGGGTCTCTTGCCTCTATCCCTCTTATGTTTGGGATCAGTAGGCTCGGGCTTTAGTGGCAGATTTGGCTGAGGAGGAGGTGGAAGCTTTGACTAGGTGGAAGATGACCTGGTCTGAACCGGCAGAAGCTTGGGATGAGAAGGAGGAAGTTTGGATTATTGCTTCCCTGGTGCATCCTTCCCCAGTTGGCCCTCTAGTAAGTCGAACAGGCTGGATTGGGGTTTTCTCTTAAAGTCCATCTCAACCCGAGAAAAAGTCCCTACTGATAAGAGGTCTGCTTCAGCCAAATGAGGGTCACCCAAGTCACTAGAAAGATCATCAAATAGATGGACTTGGTCGAACGCACCAAATTCGTCCTCAGATGGACCCAGATCAGCAACTTCTTCTCTTTCTGGACTTCCTCCTTCAGCCTCTGTAGTTTGGTGGGATGAAGAAAGGCCCGCCAACGGAATACCTACCGAAACAGGAGACCCTTCAAGAAGCAAGAACCTTTATTCTACTACGGTGATCCTATGAAGCCTAGGATCCTTGGCTCTGATCATGTACCTCGGAGCCGCGAACGACTTCTGGATCGGATCGTACCCGAGGATCTTATGAACGGCTCTAACTTGGTTGTCAACTTCGTTCATAAAGATCTCCGCCCTAAGTACGGTTTCCAAGTCTTCCTTGTTGACCAAATGGAAGTGTTGTTAGAAGGCGTGTGGATCTGCAAAAAATGAGAGCATATTCGTGTTAGCAACCAAACAACGAAAACTACGATAACATAAAATAAAAATTTAAAAAAAAAAAAAAAAACAGCCCCTTTCCTACTTTAACTATCCCACTTGGTGCTCCCTCCTCAGTCGAACAATAAAGGCCGTCGTGCCACTCCTCGAATACGATGAGAAAATCCTTATTTAACCCCTTGCTAGACTTAGGGAGGCATTAAATAAGCTGAACCTTATCATCCCTCGTCTTCATATAGTAGGATTTACCCTTCAGGTGTTGAAAGTTATAGCACTAGTTTACATCGTGGTAGGTTAACCTCAGCCCCATCTTCTCTTTCAAGGCGTCCACACAACCCAGGATCTTGAACACGTTGGTAGCGCACTGGGTATGAGCTAAAGTGCCTAAGATAGTCCCTCATCATCGGCCCTATAGGGATTCTCATACCGCCTTCAAGGAAGGCGATTATGGGAACCACTACTTCATCCTCTTTCCTCCTGATAAGCCACTCCCCTTCTTTACAATACCTCAGACCCACATTACTGGGTATCCTATAATCAACGATGAATTTTTCCATCTTCTCCTCAAACTCAACTAGCTTCTTAAACCTACCCATCCCTAGGAATGGCTAAAGGACTCAAGAAAGGATGAAAGAAAGGGAGAAATCAGAGAGAAAACTTGAGCTAGAGAGAAAAAAAGACTTACAAAAATGAGGAAAAGCTCCACGGACAGGCTTTTATGCTGAAAAGAGGTGTAAGTGTAGTTGGAGATTTGACTGAACTCAGGATATGTGCGCAAGAACTCTTGATTGTAAAAATAAAGAGGCAAATCGGTTTGAATGGGTATTTATAACCCCAATTAAAGGTAAACGTGCAGGTTTTCCCGCCTATAAATGCAAGGAAATCCCCACCGTTAGATTACCATCACATCGTTGAACGTGGGGAGCACAGAGCCACTAGAATTTAATGAGGGCGCATTCTGTCTACCAAAGCGCCAATAACGTGCCTTGGACAGGTGAAAATACTCAAGCACTAACGAGGGACAAGACTTGACAAGTCATGACAAAGGCTCGAGGATAACAAAATCCTCCTCTCCGTCCGAGGATCTGAACAGCAGGATTTTAAGGGGCTATTGTGAGATCAAAGAAACTGGCAGCCCCAACCCATTTTGTACCGGGCCCAAGGCCCACGACGAGGAGGAAAAAACACTCGAGGACGAACGAAGGAAGTCCATGTTACCAAGAAGCATCGCCGAGGACAACCCTGTCCTCGGCCAATCAAGATTATAGAAGGGAAGATCATAGAAGGCAACCTTGTCACCTCCACATTAAATACCCACAGTTAACATTCTGGCCGCATTAATGAGGAAATGACCTCTGAACAGTATTACCTTGGTTGCTGCAACCCACAAAAAGTTGGTGAAGGCAGCTGATGAGACAGGCACTCAAGTAGTGACCTGCATGATCAACAAATGGAGGGCCAAGATCAACTGAAATGAGGGTATATAATGTAGGAGATCCTCCAGGAATGGGGAGGGGAGATCAAAAGCATCGAATATTGTAACAGCTAAAACCTTTGTAACCATTCATTGAAGAAATTATCAACCCCTAAAAAGAGGTCCGAGGAGCAGAATTTCACGCTTTAGTCCATGTTCTTGTTATCCAATCCACATGCAACTGCGTTTAGTTGTTGTAATCCTCACTAGGGCATAGTTCTTAAACCCACTATCTACAAATTCATTGTATTGGACCAGTTGAGTTTGAGTTTACTCATCTAATAAGAAAGGTGTTCAAACATAATCCCTACGTAAGGGTATACCACAGGAGTGGTGTGTGTATTTTATCCTTATTTTTATTTTTCTATTCATTTGTTTATTCTCAGTTCCCTTTAAGAATTTTGTGCTGCATCATTTTATTTATACATAACCCCTGATATATATAAAGTTTAGCTTTAGTAGAAGCTATACAGACCCGACAGTTGTCTAAAAAACTTATTCTGGTAGAAGTAGAACTCTGCCAGCCAGTCAATTTTGATAGGGGCATGGCAGGAAGAATTACTCATTTAGCCAGCCCTATTGCCCTCAACATGTTTGATAAATGTCGAAACTTCCACATTCTACATAATTATGATATGGTTGGTTATGAAAACAATAAGCATTAATATATTTAAGGTAAAAAAACTAGAATCATCCTACAAATCAAACTTCACAAAAGAGACGCAACATCTGTTGATTAATTTATTTAAAATATAATAAATCAAGATTATTGCTATTTAAAACACAGAAAACGTAACAAACTTTCCCAAGAAAATAATTGACTTCTAGCATAAAAGGATAAACATACCAAAGAGGCGCAATAGATGTTCAGCACCATATACAGTTGAAGCAGAGACATCAACTGAAATTGCTTCTTTATATTGCCGACGCTCACTTTTATATAGAAGTATTGCTGGCAATGCTTTGTCGAAGTAACAACGTAATCCTTTCAGAATTTCTCCCACTGAATCAGCTATCCTATATCCATTTAATTACGTTACAGAGAAAGAACAATGACAACACACAAAAACATGAACACCAGAACACTAACAATAGGTAATTACCAAGACACGAATGCATCAATTCCTAAAACGTGATACTAAAAACTTCACACACAACAAAAATTGCATAGGAAAGTAATGTCTAAATACAGAAGTTGCAAGATGCATCAATAGTAAGTTTAACACTTGAGGGCATTTACACCAAGGTGCTCTTTTTCACATTTCTCTGGCCTTCAGAACTAGATACGGTAATGCAGACTATATCAATGTACAACCTCTCTTTAAACACTCTAATCTAAATGATTGCTAAATGAACAATTATTGTGTTTTATTTTAAAATTTTCTTATATGATTAAATTGGTTAGAAGACTGACCATTTCAATATCTTGGTTTAATAATTTGTAAGGATGGGATGACTGAGGAGGATGTGGGTCATTGAATAAGAACGGGGTGAAGGAGAGAGAAGTATATCGGGAATACTGTATCAGCTGAAGGGCTAAAGATTGCCATAAAACTCTGTTGAAGGAAAAACAGAGCCTAAACGACAAACTAAACTAAACGGCAACAAGAAGATTGTAGCAAAGAAGCAAACGACAGAAGAAGTATTAGTTACAACCCATGCCATATCACATGCCAGAAAGAAGTAGCAGTACAGCTATCAAACGGTTAAGCAGTTATTTTGGGAAGGAAATGTAGCCTTTGTTTCCTGGTGTATATAAACAGAGTTTGTTTATTATGTATTTTTAGCTTTTCATTTTGTAAATCTTTCAATGAGAAGTTTCTAGTTTTCTTCCAGAATTCTCCTTTTCTAATAAACTCACTATGGTCTATGCTACAAATTGTTGGACAGTTAAAAAGCAACATATTCATACATGAGTGTAGTTGAAATTAGAATACTAAGATGGATAAGCAATAATACTAGAAAATATAAGATAAAGAATGATGCCATCCATTCAAATGTAAAGATGACTAATATGCAATTACTATGGCTTGCCATCTGCATGAGATTGATTAATGCACATGTTAAAAAGAATGTTTAATTCATTTTTATAGGGTGAAAATTAAGTAGAGGGAGGATAAAATAGCTCGGGTATAAATAGTGAAGAAATACTATTAAACTAGGAGGTGACAAAGAATCTACAATATGGCAAAAAACAATATACATGTGGTCAACACCCCAATTAGTTGAAGAGGTTCATAGCCAACCCCAATTTGATTTAAATTAAGGCTTAGTTGGGTTGAGTCTTCAAAAGCTAGTTCTATAAAAAGAAGCCATACAAAAATAAAAAAACCACTTATTTTAAAGAATAAGTTAGTTGATTACGCATTTTGTGAAAAACCAGCAACTAAAAACTAGTGTAGTGTATTACAGGTAAAGAAATAGGTGCTAGGTAATCGTTACAACAAAATAAATTTTGTAAATTATGGTCCACTATACAAGAAAGACTTAAAATTTAGCCAGCCAAAAAGTAAAAGACTGAGAAGTGTCCAAAAAAACAGGAATGAACTTACAAGTTATCCTTCTCCATCCTGTAACCTAGATACTTCAATATTTCATCAACATTTGGGGCACGTGAAAGTTTAACTAGCTGCAAGAGAGAACATAAACCAAAATCTTTTACAAGTGATTAATACATTAAAAAAAATAAAAAACCAAAATACACAAAAATATACTAGAAATTGAAATAATGATTAACTGGTAATGCTTAGTGTAGGGATAAAGGCCCAATTTTGTATGTTGGGCCTTGGGCCTTATCTAGGAACGTGAGCGTATCCGAGGAGGGGTAAGTAATTGCTAAAAACCTCAAGTTTAAAGTTACATAGGGAAAGAACAGTAGGGGGATAGTCCGAGAAGGAACTCCTCCTCGGACATGATCAATATTGGTCAATTTTGTATTATATCAATCTATGTGACCTTCTAGGAAATTTCCTCATTAAGGATGAACCTCATGCATGAATCGGATCGATAAGTACTCAGAAATATCTAAAAGAAAAGCTGCTACCACCGCATTAAATACACTGAAGCTACTTTTCTGGCCGCATTTATGTGGAGAGAACCTCTGAACAGTGCAGTCTCAGCTACCACGCTTCACAGAAAGCTAGAGAATGTGTTTGATGGGACATGCACTCAAGTGAAAACTTAGATGATTAACAAATGTAGGATTAAGATGATTGGAAAGGAACTATATATTGTGAGAGGTATCCCATGAAAGGGGAATTAGAAAAAATAGGAAAAAATCACTATAGCACTGAAAACTGTATTAATCTTCAGCTCTATTGATTTATATCATAATCCACCTCCTTGGACAACAAGTTCGTTCAGTTTTACGTGTCTCACTTGTTTGTTCATCTTTTAAATTCATACTAGTCGTTGTCAAATTCATAAAAAAAACCTAGTTCTTTCACCCACTCTCTACAAATTTATTGTACTGGGCTCATTGGGCCTATACGCCATACCTTTTGGGCTTGGGCTACAAATCGTGACCTTACAATTGGCATTTATTAGAATTTTGTTTGTATATAGAACTATATATTTTTAGAATTTAAAGAAAATATGACATGCCAAGATTCGATTGAATGATTTAAATGTAAAATAGTATTTAAATTTAATTATATATATATATATATATTAAAATAATGAAGTATAAAATTGTGAGACCTCAAAAATTTAAGTCACACAAAATTATAAGGTAAACCAAAAGTTAAACTGCTTTGATTTTATATATACTATAAATGATACTCATAATTTTTATCGATGCTTCCTACAGACGGCGCCAATTGTAAGGTCACGATTTGTAGCCCAAGCCCAAAAGGTATGGGGTGTAGGCCCAATGAGCCCAGTACAATAAATTTGTGGAGAGTGGGTAAAAGAACTAGGCCTTTTATGAATTTGACAATGGCTAGTATGGATTTAAAAGATTAACAAATAAGTGAGACACGTAAAGCTAACGAACTTGTTGTCCGAGGAGGTGGATTATAATATAAATCAATAGAGCTAAAGGTTAATACAGTTTTCAATGCTACAGTGATTCTTTCCTATTTTTTCTGATTCCCCTTTCATGGGATACCTCTCACAATATATAGTTCATTTCCAATCATCTTAATCCTACACTTATTAATTATCTAAGCCTTTACTTGAGTGCATGTCCCATCAAACACCTTCTCTAACTTTCTGTGAAGTGTAGTAGCTAAGACTGCACTGTTTAGGGGTCCTCTCCACATAAATGCGGCCAAAAAAGTAGCTATAGTGCATTTAATGCGGTGGTAGCAGCTTTTCTTTTAGATATTTTTGAGTACTTATTGATCCTGTTCGTGCATGAGGTTCATCCTTAATGAGGAAATTTCCTAGAAGGTCACATAGATTGATGAAATACAAAATTGACCTGTATTGATCATGTCTGAGGAGGAGTTCCTTCTCGGACTATCCCCTTACCGTTCTTTCCCTATGTAACTTTAAACTTGGGGTTTTTAGCAATTACTTACCCCTTCTCGGACTCGCTCACGTTCCCAAATAAGGCCCAAGGTTCAACATACAAAATTGGGCCTTTATCCCTACACTTAGTTAGTCATTTGCAATATATTTAGTTGCCTAATTAATGATTGATATTAGAAATTCATTGCATACATATGGTATTTCATATTATAAAATGTTCTTCCATACTTATCAAAAAAATAAAATGTTCATCCATAAATCCTTAGTCATGAAACCAAACAACAAACATGTAACACAATTAAGAATATATGAAATGCGCTTGATAATGCAAAATATGCTCAAACCGTGTAATAAAGTTTTCTTCCATAACTCCCCTATAGCAGTGATGTAACCATGTAAGAACCAAGAAAGATTATTCAGAAAAAACTTTGGTTGATAAAGCAGAGTATGGCTAGAACAATGACAATGAAAATCAGTCCTGTAACTCATTTATATCCAGTTAGAATTCCAATAGTGGTCTCATTCTAACAGGTAGTTACATTAGGTACCAGGCAGTTGGTTATCAATGATAAAAAAGGGAACAACAATGTACTTGAGTTTCTTTAATATTCAAAGTAAGAATTAATAAATGCACTGAATGCATGCTGAGGCATGTTCCTAGCTGTAAATAAAAATCCTACAAAATTAGGTCAGTGGTTATTTTGTACAAATTATTTCTTTTTAATTAATGCAAGTCCTCTTTTATCAAAATTATTGTCTAAGAAATACTTTTTTTTTTTTTTTTTTTAGAGATAATTACAATATGCTGCTAACCTTGCAACTCGAACCATTTTCTCCCTAGATTTCTAAGCACTTTGTGCATAGGGATGTGTCAATTCAACTACAAGGCTTTTGACTTTGTCTAAGAAATACTTGCAATTATCCGTAAGAGAAGCACACCACAATAGAAAAATCATTTAAGTAGTACCTATTAAGCAGCAAGTGCTTTGATAATATTAATGGACCTCACCCCACACAGATCGAGTGAGGAAGCAATAATAAAATTTTCGTTTACCTCAAAAAAAAATCTATAAAATAATTGTAAAATTTTCATTAAAAGGAAAAAGAGGAAGCAATAGCTAAATAATATAGCCTCCGTTTGGGAAGCGCATTTTGTGCGTTTCCCAGCAAAAACGTTTTTTATGTGAGTCCCGTGCACTATTTACAGGACCTACAACTACTTTCATTCAGCAACTTTTTCTTTAAAACTGGATTTTATGGTACTATTTACACATTTAAAAATTATTTTGTTACAGTATTTTTAATTTTTAGTTTTTAATTTTTAGTAATAAACGGTATTCATACATACTCTACATAGAATGATGTATAAGACATGGGACCTCAGGTGCTAGTCAACCAAGTTAAACTGACTTCGGGCTAGTTAGGCTCGGCTCGTTGATTCGAATTTTAACAGTGAGGAAATGGCTGGGCTTAGCCCAAACTAGCCCATAGTGGGCCCAACCCAACAAGGTAAAATGTTCAGTTTGACCTGGCGTTTAAGTTTGGAGTTTGGACAAACTAACTTCCAAGCTACATTCATCATGGGATTATCCACACGTTGAAGACACGTTGCACGCTACACATCTCTCCACTAGTCTCAGATTACTTCTATGGTAGGCTTTCAGACTATGGTTTAGGTGTGGTTCACTCTGAAGTCTGAAAGGTCTTGTTCTTACGGTCAACATTGTGCAATTTTTAATTTATGTCACCAGCAAATATTGTGGAACCCATGAGAGATATTTGATATATCACTATGATATTAAATACTATCTCAAACATCATACTTGATTATTCACTGTTTTTGGAGGGGAGAGTAGCCTACGTTACATTACTCTCATATGTAACTGATTATGGAACAAGATAAAAATCAACTATAGTTCTTTAGATATTAGAGCTTATGTTTTTTAATTAAATTCAAATATTTAATTGTATAGACCAATATATACATTGTTATTTTTTTTAAGGACAATTAAATTCAATATAGTGATATGTTTAATTTGTCAATTTTAAAACTATGGGGGTTTAATTTGTTGGTTTAATTTGTTTAACCCCTAATTCTAGAATTTAAATGTAGGTTTCCTCTTTTCCGAGTTAAAATTTTTTGTCTTTCATCTTTTGAAGGTTTTTTGGATCAGTCCTAGTCAATCAAAAGAAATAAAAAAGTTTTAAGTAAAATTGTTTTTGGCATTTGAACTTTGAATAACTTAACTTTTATTCTAATATTTTCCATAGTTTCTCATACTAACAACCGTTACTGTGTTCTTTTGTTACATTATATGTAAGACTTTCCAAACTATCTTTGAATTATCTAAGCCTAAGATACTAAAGTATCTCCAAGCCTTGTTTGAGGTGAATAAAATCAAAAGAGTAGGTTATAACTTATAAGGTTTGGATAAGTGTAAGAATTTTCTAAGCTATCTTTGCATTATAAAAAAATATCTCTGAGTCTTGTTTGAGGTTATTGAAGTCAAAAGAGTAAATTACAAAGTTTGGGTAAATGTTAGATTCGAATTTTAACTATTAGGGATTGGGCAAGGCTTAGCCTAAACAGGGAGCCCATAGTGGCATGAGTCCAACTCAAAATGGTAATATGGATGTTTAATTGGACAAGTATCATGAGTTTTACACACACATAAAGCAACTAAAAACAGTGAATTGAAGTCACCATTTTCTAAGAGTTTTTTTTTTTTTTTTTTTTTTTTTGCGAATTTATTAGGGGAAAAATGCAATTAATTAATAATAAAAAGAGTAACAAACAGTTATATATTTGGAATTTTATTTCAAACACACAAAAAATAGGAGAACAAACTAATGAGAAAATCAAAACAAAGCAAAATATAAGAGCCATCATGCCATGTTGGTCGTGTACTGGTATTAGGATCCTCTTTATTTTAAGTAGATCCATTTTCACAATGAACAAGCATCTTGACTACTTGGCTCATGGTGGGTCTTGCATCTTTGTCTTCTTCTACACACTGCAAAGCCACTTCAACCATGATTTTTACCTTACCCATATCCCATGTGCCTTCCATTGTAGGGTCTATGATATCTTCAATCCAGGAAGTAGTAGTTGTTGTAGTTGCCTCTCTTTTCTTTGCCTCCCTAACCCAAGTAACCAACCTTGTATGTTCAGCTTCAACTCCAACACCTATAGTGTGGGCACCCATTATTGCACTCTTTCTAGTCACCATCTCTAACACAACAATCCCATAGCTATAAACATCTACTTTGGAGGTGATGGGCAGATTGAATACCCATTCTGGAGCCATGTAACCGGGAGTTCCTCTCATTTTTGAGAAGCTTAGATTGTTGAGATCACATCTGTTCTGTAATTTGGATAAACCAAAATCAGCTACCTTTGGATGATAATTAGAGTCAAGAAGTATGTTTTGAGGCTTCACGTCGCAATGTAAAACCCACTCCAAGCACTCTTCATGGAGATACGCTAGACCTTTTGCAGTACCCAAAGCAATTTCAAACATTTTCCTCCAATCAAGTACGTTAGAAGAGAGGTTTTTAGCCAAAGAACCATGCTCCATGTACTCATACACCAAAAGCCTGTGCTTTCCTTCAACACAATAACCCCACATGTCTATCAAGTTCATGTGGTTAAGCCTCCCAATGATGCTTACTTCTGCTAGGAATACGTCTTCTCCTTGGTTGGCTTCATTGAGACGCTTGATTGCTGCAACTCTATTGTCAGACAATACTCCTTTATATACAACACCCCATGCACCTATTCCGATTTCTTCAGTAAAACACTTTGTGGCCTTTTTTAGCTCAGCATAGGTAAATTTTCTAAATCCAGTGGCAGCAAGAGCATACCCATGATTGTCTGCACCTGAACTTTTTCGGGTTTTGATCAAAAGACACCACACCACAAAAATACATATGACTTCAAGTCCTCCCACACCACAGGCAAACCAAAGCATGAATTTCGCAATCCCATTTACACGGCTTTTTACATACGTTCTTTCCAATTGTATTGTACCATCCCTCGAGCAATCTAAACTGAATTCTTCTACAGAACTGTTGTACAAAAAGATATAGTTTTTTGGGAGTCTCAAATAGATATCTTTTTGGAAATCTGGGGAATGATATCCATTCAACAACAATGACTTAAGGAAACAATCACCTTTTTCAAAGGCGTATTGGACTGCTTTGCAATTGTGCAATTGCAAGCATGAATTTGTACAGTCATCTAAGGTGTAATTGG
The DNA here is from genome assembly GCA_023621385.1 of Quercus gilva. Classification (NCBI taxonomy): domain Eukaryota; kingdom Viridiplantae; phylum Streptophyta; class Magnoliopsida; order Fagales; family Fagaceae; genus Quercus; species Quercus gilva. The sequence goes on along the minus strand of CM042474.1, from coordinate 3,412,060 downwards.
TGAAGTAACCAACATCATACCCGTAGAATTCAACATTGGATAGCAGGAGAAAAAGAGACTCGTGTTTGTTGTGAGGGAGATCAAATTCTGGTTCACACCCATAAGACCAGTCAGAACTATTTTTCATCTTGTATGCTGGAAGGCAAGAGCATTTCCTCCCAGAACCAACAACATACTTGCACAGACTGTTGGCCCCACAAACACCATTAATCCTGCAAGGTTTTTGAATGGCTTGCCATGAAACAACCCAAGTTTGCCTCTCCTTTTCCCAACCATACAATCGAATATTACCATCATAATCAAGTGTCAATCTTCTATGAAGCACCGCTCCATAGTCATTTGACAAAAAAGAAAAATCATCGGATGAACTAAAGTTTCCTAAGGAATCCAGCACTGCAATTCTACTATTGTTATACGTTGACCTTCCAGCCTCCCAGCTTACAAGCCACGGTTCAGGCCAATAAATACTGGAAACCTCAGGACCATTAAAAAGAAGGCTGAGAAGGTTATTATTGTCGAAGAAAAGCTCATAGAAACCAGAGGAATGGTTTGTCTGGCTTCTGGAGGAGACAAGTTTTGTGTTTCTAGAGAGTAGTTGTTGAGGAAGAAGTGTATCTGTAGGGAAGTCAAAGCTTTGCCAAAAAATAACACATTCCCTATTATGTAGAACAAGATTACCGGAGTTGTAGAGAGATAATTGTACTACTGAGGAGAGTGAGAAAGTGTTTGTGGCCCAAACAGTGAACTTACCCGCATCAGTTAAGATCAGATTGCCATTTTTGAGGAGTGAGAGCTTTGAGCGCTTTCCATTAACTGGCTGGTCACGGTTTGCCACCCAAACTACGGTGCTTGAGTTGCTAAACCATATGGCAAAGCAAAAAGCATTTTCACCAACGGAGTAAAAGCCTGCAGAGAAAACGTTATCTGGTGAAGTTAATACATATGTTGGTCTCTCACTGAAGAGAGATGAACCTTTGCTAAATGTTGAAGATGAGAATGGAGCAAATAATGTCAAAAAGAGAAGCAACAAGATTATAGTAGCCATGAACAAGAGATGGGCTTGGGAGTTGTGAAACAAAGATGTGCTTCTCTTTATTTAAGGATCAAAGATACGTATGAATGTGTGTAAAAGCAAAACTCTTAGATCCTAGCTCTATTTCGTGAGTAATGCTATATATTATTTGAAACTATGGTCAATGCTGGGGACAGGTTGTCAAACATTTTCTCATGCGTCAATTATATATATATATATATATATAAATTGATGGCCACACCATTCTTCTTTGGATTGAAACGAATTAAACGATAGAGGAATAATAGAATTTGATAAGGAATTTTGTTGGCTATATTACATTCCAAATTAAGGCCAAGCAGAATCTAGATTTTTTTTATTTTTTTGCGTCCAAGGATTGGTATTGACTGAGCCAGCGAAAAAGAATAGGAAAAAGACAAGGAAAATGGAAAAACGCATTCGTTTTTCAAGTGGCAGTTTGTTATTTCTCCATCATCGTACTCATTTTCAACACATCCTAGTAATATATACAATAAGTCAAAAAATACTACAATAAGTCAAAATGCATAACTAACTTTATAACAGTTGCTGAGGGGATAAGCTGTAATTGATATATAATAAGGATTTTATTAAGTTATTAACGTGTGCTTTAAGGACACACAATAGTATATTATTTTTGAAAAAAAATTTATCGAGAATTAAAAAAGTTTTGATAATTTTTTTAATTCTCAATAAAATTTTTCCAAAAACGAAATTGTTAATGTATGCCCTAAGAGCATACATTAACCGGACCCATATAATAAAAGTAATATATACCAACGATGATCCTACATAAGAGTAATGTTGCGCACTAATCATACTTTATTATCTTAGATGTTATGAAAAATATTGTGTATAGCATTGTTAGAAGAAATGGGTTTAAGTTACACTTGGTGTAATTCTAAAAAGTTACACACTTTTTAAACCATTGGATTTAAGTAGATCCAATGGTCAAAAAAAGACCCTCATTAATACTAATAGAGATAGGTTCAAGTTACACATTTTTTTAACAATTAGATTTAAGTAGATCCAACAATTAAAAAAATACCTTCATTATTACAAATATTTTTAATAGAATCTCATTAATTACCATCATTAATGTCATTCTAAACCTCTCTAAACCCAACAAAAATACACGTCTAACTCTCTCTTTCTCTCTCTCTCTCTCCATTTGGTGTTAAGTCATTTGTCTCTCCATTACTCTCTCTCTACATTCTAAACCTGCATTTCTCTCTCTATATCTCCTCCTCCATTGCTCCTCCATCATTGTTCCACCTCCACAGGTTGCTGGCAGAGAAAAAAAAAAAAAAAACCAAGTCAAACACTATTGAGAGAAAATTCAAATTTCAGATGAGAATGAGTGGGTATTGAAATTAACTTTCCAAAGTTTTTTTTTTTATTTTTTATGCAATAATATCACAATTGTCTTCAATGGGTTGTGGGTCATTTTCCCCCAATGCCAAACAAGATGTTTTTCTGCTGAAGTTGGGTCATCATCTCCGACTTCCCACTCGACAGGAATGGAGACTTGGGCACTACCCACTCATCGCCGTACGAGGTGAGTCCACTTTCCCTTTCATTTTGGCCAGATGAAATTCTAGGATTTTCTTGCCCCATAAAATAAAATGTTCTACCATAAGTGTTCTTGATTTTTTTAATTATTTGCTTTTCTTTGATTCCCTTTGATAATCATGTTGATCTATTTGACAATTACAATTAAGTCCTTGATAAAGTAGTGTATCTTGAGTGATTTTTGTACTGGGTAATTAGGAATTCATGGCCAATTGATTTCACAACTTGGGCTCATTCCTTTTGTACTCCAACTGTTTAATAAAATGCCCCAATGAATATTTTTTTTTTTTCCATTTTAAAAATTTTGGGTATGGTCTTTTCATGAAACTTGCCTATTTCCCTAAAAAGCTTAGTTTAATCATCAAGACTCATTCTTGGACATGCGATTGTTATCATGTAAATTCTTAAGTATCAGGAACAAGGCATAAATATGTAACTTTGATTCGTAAGTCATTTTAGTTTGTAGATCATGCTAGAAGTTATATTTTTTGCTTAGATATGATCAAGATTAGTGATATGATCATTTTGGCACCTGCGTATACATGCACTACAATGTGCAAAGTGAATCTTAGAAAATTTACACGCATTTATGATTGAAATCGTCCAAGTGCTTTTTGTTTCTCCATTTATAAATTTTTCAAATTGTTTTAGATTTGTCACATTTGCTTCTATTTTACTTTTGTAGATGATATAGCGAGATATATGTGGTGAGGACAACATTTGGTTAGATGATTTTGTGTTTGTTGTTTAGGCTTATTTTGATGTTAAAGAGGTGGTAAATGTGTGATTGGTCGCTGTTTCGATTTACTCACTGGTACGAGATTTTCCGGCCATTCCGGCCGGAACGGAAAGGTATTAATAACAATGGTATTTTGAAGTGTTTTTTATATTTATGGATGTAGTATTTTCAGCCATCCACAATTATTGCCACTTGGACGTGAGGGCCACTTAGTTAACCTCTCTTATGTTGCTTGGAATTTGATTTTGCAGCAATTAACCTCTCTTTAAAATTATCAACCTATATAATTCTCTTTGTTTGGCTATGGTTGGTGACTTTGGGGTAACAACCATATGGTTTAATTATATACCATTTTGTTCTACCAAAAAAAGAATTTATTTAAGTTGCCTTTCTTTGTCACAGGGATTATACAAAGCTATTGATTGACTCTCATTGCTAGGCTATAGAATTTAAACTGAGGGCGATATAAAGGAAATTCTCAAATCCTTATGGGACTGTAGTGATGTCCAACCTATGTGGAATAAACTGTTCAGTTGGGTTAGATGTGATTTCTCAGCCTTAAATTCCTTTTCAAACTTGGTTAAGCTGGTTGGGCAACGAAAGCAGAAATTGGACCTGTTTGCAGTAGTAGCCTGTTATGTTTGGCAGCGAAGAAATAAATTGAGAGCCAATGAATCAATTATCCCTCTTCAAGACACTTTGATCTCGATAGCTCAACTCTAACAGATTTCCAAAAGAGAAGACTAGTCATTCCATCTCGAAGCCTGATGTCAGATTCTGCTCCTGGTATTGGAGTGTATCAAGATAAAGACTCAGGCAGAAAGGCAGAATGCCATAACAGTGCATTGGAAGAGTTCAAGCCAAGACGAGTTTTCTTTAGTTTCAGGATTAGTTTTTAATTGTTAGCTGTGATTTATATACATGCGTAATGATTTGATTTTTTGTAAAGACTAGTTCCACATTAATTCACTTTTGAACTAGTCTACAATCGTTCAAACGTGGGGTTACAAAACTTCTTGATTTGATGCTTGAAATTTGTGGCATTTTATTCATCCAAACTTTTAAAATGCTTTGGCTCGGAACACATTTGTTATATATCTTCAAATTCTAAACTTTCCTAAACTATCTGTAATTATATGTCTAAGTTTTGTATAAGCACACTTGTTTATAGTTAAATGCATCAAATTTACTGGTTTGGTTTGGTTTTATAGTCATCCCAATTGAATTCCCAGGATTGATGGAGACTAAATGACAGTCACAGTGCCATTGATATAGGTAAATCTTCTCATGATTAACATGGTTATGGTAAAGGGACCCTTCAATTATTGAAAGTCGTGTCAAATTTGGCAAAGGAAAGGAAATTGAACTTGTGCATTTTACGTGAATCAATTCTTTTAACTCTTTAGGCCTATTTGAAAGGATATGTGTCTATTCAACAAGCAATTATGAGCAAGCAGATAACTGACAAGTTTGGTGACCATGCATATGACACATAAATAGATAGTTTGTGATCTCAAGGACATGAATCTATGATAAATACAAACCTATGAACCAGAAAAATAAAAGAACCTATTGGCTGGCCTGACAAGCAAGAAGTATTCAGTGCCTTAAAGTACAGTAAAGTGCCTTAAATAAAACCACATTGCAGTAAATAAAACTATGTAGTGCAGTAAACAAACAGTGCAGTGCAGTAAACAAACAGTGCAGTGCAGTAAACAAACAGTTATACTAATGCAATGCAGTAAACAGAATAATGCAGTAAACAATGTTGTAAACAGTGTAGAACCACTAATGCAGTAACTTAAAGCAGCTATATTACCTATTATTTAGAACCACAAACAAAGATAGATCATCCCCTAAGAAAACTGTTATTAAAAAAGCAAACACAAAGCTACAAAACAAAAGGTGGGCAGTAGAAAATATGAAAAAATGAGGCATATGTCCTTAAATAACAGTATTCCAACATAGGTCCTTAAAAACACACTGTTAATGACATTAAATTCAAGCAAAAACAGGATTCCAATATAGGTCCTTAAAAAAACAAAACAAAAAACCAAAACAAAAAACCAAATAAAATTATCTCATCATGATTAACAACATAGGTCCTAAAACATAGTTCCTTCAACTACTTGGACTCAATATATATATATATATATATATATAATTCCACCAAGAAATGCTCATTTTGTGATTCTCTTCAGTCACATGTACCTAAAGTAGAACAAAAAAATGTATAAGTAAATTTGAAACATGAGATATATATTATTACAATAAAAAATTCTTTAAAAAAAAAAAGACTAAAAAAATGTAATGAAAAAACTCACTTTATGCTAAATCATACCAATTCATAGGCAGATTGAACAACAATTCTAGAAACATATGCATAAATAACTCAGTGTACCCATACATATAAGTTCTAGTTTGTCCCATAAGAATTACGTCTATAAATGTATGTGTGATCTAATTTTCTATAACTCAGTTGCCAGCTTCTTTTTTAAAATTTGAAAGGGTTGATTTTTTAAATGTGTGATATGATTTTCTTCTATAAATGAATGTAAAAAAATTCCATCCTAAAAATCCACAAATAGTTGACTGAAGTAGTGCTTGCTCACAGAAATAAAAGGTATACCTTTAATGCACAATGCTCATAGAAATGGTGCTTGCACTTAGTTACAACAGCATCGACAAAAGGCTGCCTGCAAATGAAATAGAGCACTCACAAATCAGAAAAGAAACAGAAACAGAGCACTCACAATAGAAAAGAAAGGAAAAAAAAAAAAAAAAAAACAAAGCACTCACAACAATTCGGCTTCACATAGAACGCATAGAACGCATTCAAGACCATTTAGTTCGGCTTCACATAGAACACATAGAGTCAGAACTTCTAAATGCATTCACACCGAGCACATAGAATCAGACCAAAAAAAAAAAAAAAAACCAGAGCACCAAACGTAGAGAGAGAGAGAGAGAGAGAGAGAGAGAGAGTGAGTGACTAACGGAGAGACAAACGGCTTAACACCAAATGTAGAGAGAGAGAGAGAGAGAGTCAGACGTGTATCTTTTTTGGGTTTAGAGATAGGTTTAGAATGACATTAATGAGAGTAATTAATGAGATTCTATTAAAAAATTTGTAATAATAAGAGTCTTTTTTTAACCGTTGGATCTACTTAAATCTAATGGTTTAAAAAATGTGTAACTCTAACTCTGGTGTAACTTGAACCCATCTTATACTAATATTCTAATTGGTCTCATTTATTATCCCTTATTTATGACATTCCATATATATTTCTCTCTTTCTCTTCCCTTCTTTATTGTCCCAATCCAATGAGGCAGACGTTAACTATTTATAGTCAATTTGATGTTTGCTCAATGTCTATATTATAATATTTATATAATTTGAATTACCACAATATTATAATCCATACTATATAGACATAGTGAAATACTTCTCTCTCTTTTTTTTCTAATTTAAAAAAACAAAAACAAAAACAGAAAAACAAGAATCTCCAACGTGGCTAAAGAGAGTGCATTGTTTAGTGAGAGAGAGAGAGGAATTATTGGGTGATGAAAGCTGAAAGATTTGAGTTTTTGAGTCGAGTCACTGTCTCTCATAGAGGTGGAACAACAGTGGAGGAGAAAGAGATAGAGAGAGAAACATAGAGAAAGAGTCAAATATAACACTTTTTTTGGGTTTAGAGATAGATATAAAATATAATAAATGAGGGATAATTAATGAGATCTTAATCAGAATATTAGCATTAATAAGAGTCTTTTTTTTACCATTGGATCTACTTAAATCCAATGGTTTAAAAAAGATGTAACTCTTTAGAGTTACATCAGGTGTAACTTGAACCCATCTCTTATTGGAATGACAATAAATAAGTCATTGGAGAGAGAGAGAGAGAGAGAGAGAGAATTGCAATTATATATAAAGTTGAAAAGTCCATGCATGTTATTTGAGATTTCGTATTGGTTAAAAGTTTAATTTGTTACTTTTGAAATCTTAGGGTTTAACTTGTTATTTTAAGGCAATAATTTTATTTTATAGATAACTTTTATTTAAGTTTTAAGGTTTAACTTGTTACTTTTGAAATTATAAAATTTAATTTTTTTTACCTTTTGAAACTCTTGTGTTTAATTTTTATTTTAGAATAACTCCTATGTTTAATTTGTTAGCCTATACAAATTTTTTCGTTATCATTCCTTTTTTTTTTTAATACAAGATAGAAATTTTATTCTAATATAATCTAAGTATATATATGTGTGAAGCTCATTCTTGAAGACTTTGAACCCCAGTCCTTGCCCCCCACACCCCCACAAGTGCACTTATACTTATAGAGTGACCATCATGTCAAGGATGCACAATGATTTTTTTTTTTTTTTTTTTCCTAGCTTTGAGGATCTTATTGTTTCCTTTCATTCTTTTTTATTCACTTCTAGCAAACATTAATGAATTGCAAACGCACATGAATATTGTTGGTGGATACAAACCGACCATTATAACTGATACTATTATGTTTGTTAGAGAGTTATATGAATACATGCATCTAATAGGGGGGGGGGGGGGGAGAAAAAGATGCAAAATTTTGTAATTATGATCAGAGAGGAAGATAATGTTAATAAAATCATTGTCGATGCCTGGCCTCGATCGGAATGGTAGCGGAAAAATTGCCGCCATCGTCATAGGTCCTCATTTGACCACCCGCTGTGGTGATAGCTCCCGTGTGCGTTGGACCCCGTTGAAGGGCCCCTCTCGATGATGGTGGTGTGCGTGTACTTCACGCAGAGCTTCAGGTGCTCTCTCTCTCAATGGAGAAAGGTAGGTCTACCTTTGGAATTATGGAAGGAATTTGGGCCAAGTTTTAGGTGATTACCAAAGGTGAGTGGAGTCGCCACCAATCATTGGGTTTTTCTAAGGTGTGATTGGTCACCTATTTCTAGTTGATTTTATTACCAATCCTAGGTTAAGAAAAAGGTCATTTTTCCTAATCTAATGTGAATGACAAAAAAATCTTGATTCTTAGGTCCGAAAAGTTTGGTTACGTGTGGGGAAGGTGTTAGGCACTCCACAGCGCCTGTCTAAGGACAGTCCTTTGTTTTGATAAAACCTTAATTTTTGGAGATTGGCAGTAAAAACATGATTTTGGCATTGGCTATCAGGGCTTTACATACATGGGGGCTTTGAGGTTTGGCTTTTGAATGAGTGTGGTCCCAATCTATGCTTTCCTAAGGCATTCGAGCAGAGTACCAGATTTTCACAGTGAAAACCCGATGACATGTCACCTTACTTTCGCGGCGGAAATTAGGCATCGCTTGCCTTAGGTGACATGGACTGTGACAATCACACCGGAAGGGGGCAAGCAGGCATATATATATATATATATATACACACACATACGTCATGCATAATGCAGGTACACAGATCAGGAAAATAAACAAGGGTCGCATACTCTAAAGATGAGGACGAATGGTACAAAGCATGATAAACCAAATACAAACCATCTAGGGGAGAAAGGGAGGAGGAAGGAAGAGGGTTTAAAAAAGTACATAACCAAATGGGAAAAACTAGACTCATAAACCTACTAAGCGTAGCTGCTTGGCTCATGCTTGCGCCCGTGCCCTCTTTTGCTTGCACTTGGGAGACCGTGTCCTCGCTCCATGCGTCCTCGCTCCATGTGTGTACATGCAAAGGCAAAGACAAGAAACCAACAGATAAGCACTAGAAGGAAAATGTGCAAAGAGCGTACGAAGTAGGCATAAAGCAGGTAAGCATGATATACATGGCAAGCATAGCATATGGCAGGAGACAAGACAGACAAGATATACAAACAAACGAGAAAGCAAGAAAATGAACAGGCAACACGCATAAAAGCAAACAAAAGGTGGTGTCTGCGAAGGACAAATGTAGGTTTAGATTGGATGTCCATAACTTTATTGTGTTGAAGTGTGGACGACACACTAGCAAGCAAGACTCATGCATAGACATATAAGCAAGCGTGTAAAGATGCATATAAAACCAACGGGTGGCACAAACAAGCATGGTAAGCATAACATCGCACGGAGCGGAAAAGAGGAAGGTATGCACAAAGCAACCGGCATCATGGCGATGCATCCCAAATGGTTACATCCAAACAAGGCCTCATGCGCGTCGGATATAAACACACAACCACAAACCCGCTAAGGGTGTCAAACGTGGCAAAACATAGAACAAGAAAGACTAACACAAGCATAAAGCACAGAAGTAAGCAAGCATAGACATGCAAAAATAGGGTGATCCAAACCCTTTGATGTGGGCTGAGGTGTATGGACAATGACAAAGACCATAGGGTCTAGCTCGAGTCTTAACCATTAGGCCAAAACACAAGAAAGAAAGATAAAGCAATAAAAGGGCTACAATAGCACATGGCATAACAAATATAACCTAGGTCTAGGCACACAAACATGGCACCAAGCACATGAAAAACTAGCATAATGTGTGTAGAGAACATAGATCCAAACCCATAAGCATGTGAAAATGTAGATCTAGATATATAGGCATGGAAGCAGGCATGTAAACATGTAGAAATTTAGCACATAGGCATGGTAGAACATGAATCCAAGCATATAGACTTGTACGAATGTAGATCCAAGCACGAAACATGGTGAAAGCGCATAAAAACATAGATCCGGGCAAAAGCATAGCCAAAGACATGATATCAAGCATGTGAGCATGTAACCTTAGAGCACAATGAGATGTAACAAACAGAAAAATATGGCATAAAACCCTAAGCATGTAGATCTAAACATACGAACATGTGGAAACATAGATCTAAGCATGAAACATGGCATAAGACATAACAACCAAGAGATTTAAGCTAGAGACACAAATAGAATAAGAAACATGCTAAAGAAAGCAATAAAACATGTTATTCAAGCGAAAATAGCAAGGTAAAAGCTAGAAAAAGATTTAGAAGGTTAGGGGTGTGGATGATAGCTAGAAATGCTACATCCACACCCCTAAACCCCAAATCCAAAGTGTAAAACTAAGGAAATGAAGATTGGGTATAAGAACAATACCTTGTGTCTTTGGTGAAGAGAGAAGAATCAAGAAATTTTGATATGTTTTTTGGGTGTTTTTTGTGTGTTTTTTAGTGTTTGGAAGAGAGAAAAACATGTAGAGAAACTAGGCAAAGAGCAGAAAATCAGAAAAATGTCCTTTTTTTTTTGTCTGAAGGGTGCCCGGGCTATTTATAGCCCCAGCATGCCTTTTGAGGCAGCGACCCTTGGAGGGCCACAGGCCTCAAAAGGCCTAAAAAGGGGGTTGATCCTAACACCCCTGGAAAGATTTTGACTTCCTGTTTCTGAAAAGGTATAGATCTTGAAAATCCAACGACTGGATCAAAAGTAATGGCTCTCGAAACTTAGCGGTGCAACGATCAATGCGTTATCCCGGTTTTCATGATATCTCAACCGCTCTAACTCCGATTTCGACCCATGAACAGTCATTGGAATGAGAATTTGATAATCTTCGCAATGGCATTGGTTTCAACACGTTCTGACAGCCGGATCAAAATTAGGGTTTTTTGGGCCCATCAGGATCGACCTCAAGTCAAAGTTGTCAACTTTCTTCGAGAAGTTCAGGATTGATGTAAAACTATGAAAAATGTTTTTTTGTGAGAGTTTTGACCTTGTTCGACCTTCGGTTAAACCTAAGGCTGACCAAGGGCATTTTGGTCATTTTAGCTAAAAATGCACTTCGAACGATCTAGTGCCCTAACGGGTTACACCACGTCGTTCTGGATGCTCTCACGGACCCGTACAGAGAAAATAATATTTTTAGATTTTTCAGGATTTGACACGTAAATTGAGGACGAACAAAATACAGTATCAACAATCATGGAAATGTTGAGCAAAAAAAAAATCATGATTCATAAATCTACCATGATATAAAATGATAAACAACCCATTTAAAATTGTATTCTCAATATCCTAATGGTTTTCACATAGGAAGCAATCATGAAGGATTTGAGAATGCCAAAGCCTACAATGACAAAGAACAAAGGCAAACCGAATTTATTTTTCATATTAGAATGTGACCATCAATTTTTCTTGCATTCACAAATAACAAAGCGTAAAACCAAACTTGACTTTTCGAATAAAAGGACAATATATATGCTTATTGATTTTGTCAACAAAAATATTAATCGATATAGCATAAATACTAGTTATAAAAATGGTTCTTAAATTTGAAAAAAAAAAAAAAAAAAAAAAACCTCACTTTTTATTCAGGAAGTTCTGCTTCATGATAATTTCACCAATTTTGACAGTTAGATAGATAGAAATTAATAAAATAACTCAAAATATATGCTTCAAAATAAATTTTGAATATTTTCAACTTTGGATTTAGACTCACTATTATTGTTATGTCTAGTTGCAGAAGATGCTTAAGATATTCTTCACCTTTGTGAGATGAGTGAAGTTTAAAGCAAAAAAAAAAAAAAAAGGGAGATGAATTTAATGAAGCTGGACAAGGGCACGTCAAACTAAAATAGTAGCTTAATTATAAGCACACGTGTACACTACCACCACAAATTACATACTGATGGCGTATGAAAAACGTCAAGCTGATTTCTCATCCATATGGCCGTCCATAACAACGTACAAAGTGGAGAATGAGTGGCTGTTACACTCGTCCCTCTCTTATGGTCCTCTTACACTCATCCTTCATTCACTCGTCTAATGGAGGACGTATTAGCAGCGAACCTCGTCCGTCCTTAGTGATGGACGAGTACGGTTCACCAAGAGTCATGACACCCTTCCAAAAGCCAAGAGTCTTGTTGTTTGAATCAAGCCATCTGTTCATTGTTGAACACAAGTCCCGATGAGGTAACTCCCATGACAGTTATGGAAGTTACCCTCTGAATCCTCCAAACTCTACGACGATAGGAGAAATAACTGTCAAGCTAACACTATATAAAGACCCTTCTACGCAGAGGTATGGACACTTTTTTTATTCTGGAGAAAAATTGGTGAAGTCTTTGAAGTGCTTTCTTTTCTACTTCAGTCCACTAACTTTACCATCGGAGGATTTTTGGCCGGCCTCCACCGGTCTCCTCTGACTTCTTGTTTGTTACTTTCAGGATTTTGCTTGTAGATCGTTAACGCCCGGAAATTTTAGCCCACTGATTCATTGACTTCATCACATATTTTTTCTGAGTGAAGTGTGACTGACGAGAATATTGTGGGCTAATTGTCTAAAAACTCTAAAGAAACCTTAGAGGTTAGAGACTAGAGTAGTCCTATTGAGGTAGATATGCTCAGAAAGAGTCTATTTAGCATTTATAGCGGTGGCGCTAAAAATTTAGCTCTTTAACACCTACAAAAGTCACTTTATCTATTTTACCTCTTCACACCCAACATCAATGGATCTATATTTTTAGCTATTTGATTAAAATAATACAAATACATTCACAGCAACCACCATCACCATCAACCACAACCACAACCACACCCACCACCACCACCACCAGTCCACAGTAAGGAAAAAAAAAAACCACCAACCCAAATCTACAATCTTTTTCCTCAATCCAGACCATCAAAAATCACCAATTACAAACAAAATTACCATTGACGTTCTGCGACAAGTTAGAGCTGATGTTATTGTAGGTTCAATGGAGAATCAACCCCGCGTTGATGCTACCCACACTGTCAAAATCCTCGCCAATGCTTTGGTTTCTGATTATGCTAACACAGTATTCGATCTCATCGCTCTACCCGTACATCTCTCTCTCGGCTTGGGACTTGGGGCTTGGGTCAACGAGCTGGGTCGGCGAAAGGGGTGGGTCGGAGCTGGGCAAGCAAGCTGGGTCTGTGGCGGCGTGTGTCGGCTGTGTGGGTCAGGGGGGTGGTGGTGTGAGAGGTTTAAAAGTGGAGAGAGAAAGTTGAGAGTTCTGAGAAGAATAGAAATAGAAAAAAAAAAAAAAAAAAAAACAAAAAATAATATTTTAATCAGAGATAGAATAAAAAATTAATTTTTTTTTTACTTTCAGCTACAGTGCACAGCCATACATAGCTGTGCACTATAGCAAGATAGGTAAAATATTTACCTATAGCACCACTATTGTAGTGCCTTTTTTGTGTATAGTGGTGCTAAAAATAGCTAAAAAGCTATTTTTAGTTAGCTATTTTTAGCACTACTATTGTGGATGCTCTTATTAGAGGATAGAAAAGTTAAAATTATTTCAATTTCTCTCCTTGAATATTTAGTATAAAGGACAGAAAAGTAAAATGATGGATAATATTTTTTTTGGGAAATAATAACACGTGTCTTAAAAGCATTAGTTTAGAAACTATTTTTAGAAATATTTTGTAGAAAAATAATTGGGCAAATTACAACTCATCCACCTGTAGTTTGGTTGAAATTTAAGTTGCTTACCTATAGTTTAAAATTTAACACTTTACCCACCTGAGGTTTGACCAAAATTTAAATTGCTTACATGTGATTTAAAATTCCATGATACAAGTGTTCCGATTAATAGTTTTTGATCTTATTTAATCTTGTATTTTTATGTTTTTTGTGTTTTTGAAGGAAAGAGATATAAAAGTAAAGCAAAATTACATATTTAGCTTTGTTTTTAATAGAAGTGGATTATAGAAATCTAACTGAGCTAACTTCAGGTATTTAAAGTGTCAAATTTCAAATTACAGATAGACAATTTAATTTCAGCCAAACCACAGGTGAGTAAATTGTAATTTTCTCAAAATAATAAAGAAATTAATTTTTTTGATAGTTTTTTATATTTCTCATGAAAGTGGTGTTATAAACTTTTCTAATATGGTTTATTAACAATTGTTCTAAGGGCACTCTTTAACATGACCCTATTTTTTTTTTTTTCTAGTTTTTCTTAATTTACCATTATCTCTTTATATCCCCGGTAATTAATCGTGTTTTTTTTTTTTCACCTTTCTTCTATTTTTTATGTTGGTACCATACAAAAATTTCCCACCTGCTTAGAATTTAGAGTTTCTAGAATTACGTCAATGGTGGGACACATGAAATGTCACTTTCATACCAAATTACCGATACTTCAATTCTGAATTTTATATTGAAGGAGTTTGTATTGGTCTTCCGCTTGTAAAAAATTGGTCCAAGAAAGTATACTCAATTTTGGCAAAGAAAAATGGCGTTATATTCTAGTCTATAACACGAGAGGTGCACATTGAAAAAAATAAATGGGTATGTTACTTGGTGGCTCACAAGCAACGTATAGACTAAGGTTGTCCATGACTCCCACGCTCTTTTCTGAAGTCTTTTTCTATTCTCTCTCTAGTTTCCTCCGTAGGAATACTGAACACCCGGCAAAATGAATAGGAAAGAAATAATGATCCAGTTAGCGAGTCTCAAAATGCATTGATTATGATTAGGGGTGTTTGCGGCGCAATGCGGTGCAATTTTGGACCATTTTTTTAGCACCACACTTTACGGTGTAGTTTAGCCAAAACTATAATTGTACCACTTCTTATTTTTGTAGTCACATATGCGGTGCGGTGTATAGTTTAGCCAAAACCATAACTGCACCGCGCCTCATTTTTGCAGTCACATGTGCGGTGTGGTGTATAAAAATTCACCTGCTATTATCCATGGAATTCAAAGCGATCAAACAACAAGAAGACATTATAAAACTCTCAAAAGTGAATGAAAGCAGTTCAAAGTATCCACAAGGCACTGTAGATAACATAAATTAACTCTGAAATCCCAATAACACGTAGTAAATATCTAAACCCAGATTCAACACCAAACAAAAACAAAGAAAACCCACAAAAATTAAACTTAAATATCTAACATAGCTACTGAGTACTGAGTCCTAACCCATCACTTCCAAGTGCCAATATACCAACGGCAACAATCAATAAAAAAAATAATATAATTAACAAGTTTGTCATATACAAGCTACCAATAGATTAACTTTAACAAAGAAAAACTTGAATTGAACACATATAGAGAGATAAATACCACAATAGTAGAAGCAACTGGTGCAAGTGAGTAGTCTAGTGGCAATTCAAGTGGAAGTGTGGCAGCTAGGGTCTGACTTCTGAGGGCTAAAAGAGTGATAAGAATTTTTTTTTTTTTTTACTAACATAACAATGAGATACGGCTAGGGTATTAAATTATTAATGTATTGATATTTTGTCCTTATTATATATATAATATAAAATAAATAAATATATTAATATATATATATATATATAAAGGGTGCGGTGCAGTGCAGTTTATGCAGTATTCATATTATAAAACCGCAAACCACACTGCATTATGTGGTGCGGTTATGCCATTTTGCAGGAGGTTTTTGCGATTTGGTGAACACCCCTAATTATGATTGAATTATATTTTTAATCAATGAGTTTATTTTTTGGAGACACATAATATTAAATTAAAGAGGTATTTGTTAATTAGCTTTTGTTACATGCTGATGTAATGGAGGTGCAACAATTAACATATTCACACACCAAAAAAAAAAAACCTTCTTTTTTCTAGTCTAACCATTGTTGGGGTACATTTCTTTATACCTAATATTATTTAAATAACAACTATTTCTTTTCAAATGTCACAAAATTATTGGGCATGCCTAAATATTTTTTGACTATCACTATGCTGCCCCACAATCTTTCTCCTTTCTAGCACAAAATTGGGCTACAAATGCAAAACACTATGGGACCTAATATTTTCTCGTAAAAGCCCGAGTTTTTGAGCAAGATAAAATCTAATCCTTTCTAAAAGCCCAAGAATTTTCTACTTAACAAATATTCGAAAAAAACCCATGATTCAAATTCATGGCAATACTGTTTTTTTCCAATGGGATTCAACCCCATGACCAAAGCCCATGATTCAAACTCGCGGCAAATTATTCATCAAAAAGCCCAGTTCCCACTAGCAATATCAAAAGCCCAAGTTTTCATTGGGAATATCAAAAGCCCAGTTCCCACCCAATCTTCATTGGCATATCAAAAGCCCAGTCCTCATTAGCAATATCAAAAGCCCAGTCCCCACTGGCAATACCCAAAGCCCAATTTTCATTGGCACTATTTTATCAAAAAATCCAAGATCATTAACGCTTGGCAAAGAAAAAATATCATGGTATAACTGTTGCTTAAATATTACTATGGCAAAAACCATGGCAATCGTCTTATAAAAACTCATTGAGAGTTATCTTGAAGATTATGATCTCATATTATAAATCCATGATCATCATTTGCATCACAACATCCATAATATATACCTTCAACACTCATGGTAAATATTCAAACCCACAAGCTCATCATTTAAATTTTGATGCGATTATTGGAAACCGTGGACATTATTTACAATATGGAATTCATAGTAAATGTTTTTTACAAGGGTATTTTGAAACTTGTCCTATTGTTTCAAACATTACAACTAATTGCCCAGAGACCCATTGCAAGTATCTATAAAAAAAAACCCAAAAATATTTGCTAATAAAAGTCCATGAGGAATGAAAACCCATGGCAACATATGTTATTGATGTCCATTTTGTAGGATGCACACAACCTAGCCCAAAGGTACCAGCCCATGTGAGCAAGCCCAACCCAAAAGACCCCAGCAAGAGGCAAAGGATTGAAAATGGACAACCAGCCCTTGTTCATCCCTAACCAAGATACAGCTAGAGACCCCTACAAGAAAACCAAGTCTTTGAGGATGAACTAGGGGTTGTTCCATCAGCTTTCTGTCACCCTCTACCTTACGTGAACAGTGCCTGAGAACTGTGATATCAGCTAAAGTCTAAAGGATGATGAAACTCCATCATCTTCCTCAAGACTATACCTCCAGTGGAAAGAGAGTTGAAACTAAGCTATCCAAGCCTCAATAAATTGATGCTATAAATGTCAAAAACGTTTAGGACATGATTCATATGCCAAGCCCATGAATCCTAAAGGGAAAAGATTGGGAACATATGGTTTGGAGAACATAAAGGGATCTCCAACGGAACCCCTGAAGGGGACTTAGAGTTTGACACCTGGCTTAGGCGTTGAATTTTACTTCTTGGGGGTCCAAATCTTAGTTGCAGCATTAGGATTCGTTCTTGATACATGCCTTAATCCCATTGGTTAAGCTCAACCCCAAAAATCCTGGCATTTAATGCAAAACACTCCAAAATCCCATCATGTGTCATATATTACCCAAAGAAGCAATGCAACCCTTAAAGTAAATCTTCTACTTCTAGCCAAATCCTAGGAAGATTAACCTTGATTCATTGCCTCTGATCAGCCCTACGTTTTTTGGATTATTGTTAATTAATGCTTCTCTAAAATTCCATTATAAAAACATAAGCACCTCAACCCACAAGGGGAAAACTACTCCCTTTGAAACTCTTGATTTGTTTGCCATTTTGTTAGTAGATTATCTCTTCTTAAGCTCACCACTCATTCCCCTTAGACCACACTTACCTAACCTCAGATATTCCTTTCACCCCTCTACACAATCACAGCTCACAAATGTCTCCCAACTAGTCACAAACAACTCACTACTCACTAAAAGTTTTAATCTCAATATTAATCCTATCCCACTCACTCAAAACAACTCACATTTATCCCGTTCATGCCTTATAAACACACACTCACCAAAATCTTAGTTTAATACTTGCTGCACTGAGCTGGGATCCTTCTCTCCCTTCACACCATGTCAATTAATCATTTTCTTCTTCCTATGGAACCTTTAATTTTTACTTTTTATTTTATTGTTGAATGATATAATGTATTTGTAACAATTGAACTCTTCCCTCACGTTGATGTAATGATGGCCGAAATAACAATAAATTCCCCTAACCAAGACATGCAAGGACCCCCAGGAATTAACACTTTCCTAAATTTATTTAATCATTGAGTGCTGGACTGTGTAATTTCACCATTACTATTGGAGAATTTATCTTTCTGAACTTAAGTATAATTTCGCCCTTACCACTGGAGAAATTATTTCCCTTGTACTATCAGACCAAGACCACTAACGTATTAATTAAGTATTCTAAAGTGTCTTTTTATTGGGCTTTTGTTGATGTTTTGTCAAGTGCAACCTTTGTTTCTTGCTTGGATAGGCTTGTCATCACACCGAAAGCATTTGGGTACCATCTCAAGAGCCTATAGTCGAGTTTCGGCTTAACTTCCCAACATTTTATTCAGAGGCATCTGAATGTTCAAAATAGGTATGAAACACCCTTGAACGTTTAGACCCCAAATTACAAATTATCAATTCAAGCTTATTATCAAATAATTAATGTGCGGAATATGAACATAAGCTAAACACAGAATTGATAAACAATCTAAGCCAAATATAAACACAACCACAGCAGTAAATATAAGGCAAGGATAAAGGGAAGGAAGATGCAAACACACGGACAACACACGATGTGTTATCAAAGAGGAAACCAAAGCGCTCGGTGTAAAACCTCTCCGCCGCCCTCCAAACGGTGAATAATCCACTAAAGAATGTAGTTGCGACTGGTCTGAGTCGCGAGTTCCAGCCGCAAGTTAACGGCTTGGCCAGCCTGGAACTTTTGTCCTGTAGTGAGACAGCTGGCGTGACCCTTCACCTCCCCCATGTGCTTCTCACGTGCCTACAGTTCCCTCCTAGCCTAATCTACTCAATATACCTAAGCCCTCTAAGCTTCTTGCTCCAACGAGGTTGGGCCGAACCTATTTCTTCTTTAGTTTATCGGATTCCGCTATCAACCATAGCATCAACCAATAGACATTGGTTCCTTCCTAACTGCTTCCCAAAAGCACCAAATAAACCTTCTCACGGATATGGATATGGTGAGAAAAGGATTTTGCTAAAGACCTCTCAAAGATTTAACAATGGAGAGAAAGAGAGTAGAGGAATTTGAAGAGTCTCTAAGGTAAAGATTGTGGATGAATCAATCTTGTTTTTCTCTAAAGTTTCCCTCACAAAATTCTCTCTAGAAGCTCTCTACATTTGGTGGGTATAAGGGTCTATATATAGTGGGATGAGAAACAAATGCGAAGAGTCAGTTTTTCCCAAACAGGGTGGTTTGGCGACTTGGCCTCGCGACTGGTCTGAGTCACGAGTTCCAGTCGTGAGTTAACGGCCTGGCTAGCCTGGAACTTTTGTCCTGTAGTGAGACAGCTGGCGTGACCCTTCACCTCCCCCGTGTGCTTCTCACGTGCCTGCAGTTGGCGGCTCCCAGTCGCGAGTCACCCGCGAGTCCTAGCCGCGAAACTCTGCATCTTTGCACAATCTTGAGCATTTCTTGACAACTTCTCACACACTACCCTTACAAGAATTCCACCTAAATACAGGGTTACTAATTGCTAAAATACAAGCAAATTTGGTACGGAATAAAGCCAACAAGATAGTTGATTAAATTCAACCTTACAGCATCAATTTCTCCCTCAACAACCATTAATTCTTTATGCTTATAACTTCACTAACATCTTCTGCGGCGCAAAATATTAGAGAGGTTTAATTTGGGAAAAAAGGGGTGCAAGTGTCCTAACTCCTAACTCCTAAGGTCTCATTTGGGAGGAGGGA
This sequence comes from Quercus gilva, assembly GCA_023621385.1. Taxonomy (NCBI): domain Eukaryota; kingdom Viridiplantae; phylum Streptophyta; class Magnoliopsida; order Fagales; family Fagaceae; genus Quercus; species Quercus gilva. The sequence continues at coordinate 3,392,158 of CM042474.1, read as the reverse complement.
ATGAAATAGAATGGAAAGGAATAAAAAGAATAATTTTAAAATATTCTTCCCTTCCCTTGTTTGAAAGTTTTCATGGAGGGAATGGAAAGTCCATTCCCTTGTTTGGGAGTTTAAATGGGAGGAAATGAAATGGGTAGGAGAGAACACTCATTCCTCTCTATTCCCTTAAAACCTCAAATTTTCATTCTCTCCAAAATTGGGAGGAATGGAATTAGATTTAATGATTTTTTTACAAAAACTCCTAAAATACCTTTATATATTCAACCATTTATTTTAAAATATGGGTCTAATAGTAATATTGTCATAAAATAATTCCATTACATTCCCTCCATGTTGCTCCCAAACAAGATTACTTACATTCTATTAATTTTCATTCATTTATATTCCTTTATTTTAAAACATTCAATCAAGGTTACTTAATTCTATTCCATTTCAATCTTTTTCATTCATTTCCCTTGCTTAAATACATTCCATTCTTTTCCATTCCCTTATAAACTCCCAAACTGAGCCTAAATGTTGATATCTATACTTGAGTTAATCTAAAATCAAGCTCTTTTAAGCAACCAAAACTTGACCATGATGACTGCTTGCATGCACCTTATGGGTTTTTTTTTCCTTTTTTTTTTTTTTTCTTTTTTTTTTTTTTTTTTCCAGGTATTTTGCATTCAGCAAGCGAACCCAAGCTTGGTCTACTACTTGTTTCTAGTGAGCAGCCTATCTTGGCTTGTAATGCTGTATCAAAATCATCCCATTCTTCTTAACCCCAGTCCACCATTCCGTGGTTTGCTTTAAAAATAATAATAATACATAATCTTTTGTTATTTGTCAAGCGGCCTTTGTATAGAAGTAATCAATTGAATTGTATGCCTGTAACTAATTATTATAATTTTATTTTATTTTTTAAAACTTATTATAATTTTATTAACTAGAAGCATACAAGAATAAAAACCGTTTTTTCTTGCAAAGGTGAAATAATGTTAAACAGAGTTCGAACAATAACAGTCAATTTGTAACCAAAACTTATATCACATGCAACTTTCTAATACACAGTTCTGTCAGGTAGTCTCATTTCCATTCACCAAATTTCCATCATGTACAATTGTTCATGCTGTTGCTATCCAAGGCTGTTAGATACTGACATATATCTGGGGTACAGACCTTTACAGGGCAATGTGTCTGGCGTGCGGCAATTTACCCTCGTTTACAAAGACATTTCAAAACTAATGACATGAAACACAGACATCTGGTTTCTCAAATTTTTTGGAATTCAGGAAAATATCAAATCTAAAAGGTGATTATACATCAACCTAAAGCTCTAGTTCTATGGTATTCTGTACACAATTTGTTGCCAGTACATCTTTGACCTAGACATCTTACTTGTTGGTGCTGGTTTCAATATCTTCTGGTACATGGTAAGTTGAGAGGAAAAATGCACTCCGATGCTTCTGTAAGAACCTGAATCAGAAGATGTATAATCTCTAAGGATGAGTATATTGATGACGTAATGGCATTCTTGAGAATTTCAATAAAATGACATGTTTGAGGCAAGTTATCTAAACTTTTTTCCCCTAAACAAAGACTTGGAAGTATAAATAAGGCAACGCACTTCACTCTAAAGACCCTTTAAATTCATGTAAATGAACACTTTTTAGTGCTCCAGACAACCAAATCATCACAAACTTCCAAGAAAAAATGTAAGCAACATTAAGTGTGCAAGTTGTTTCATAAATGTCACCATTCATCACAGTTTTTTATGTTTTTTATTTTATTCTATAAGTAGCATAAATCATCATATGCAATTATAAAGATTGTATGCTTATACTCTCAATTGTGTTTTTCTCACAGACACATGTTAGAAAGGTGGTAATAAGAAGTTATACTTGAGAAACTCGACTAATTCTTGCTGCAGCTCCATCAATGTCTCCTCTTCGATGTTAGCATAGTACAATAACTCAGGCAACTTAACTGCAGATACCAAAAGAATAACATTATAAAAATGAAGTAAAGATGACAAGCACTTTTTATAACACACCAAAAGGAAACACATAAGCCAAAAGATGCTACATCAAGCAGTTCTAGTCTAGGAATATTCACAATTAAAAACAATAGCACATGTCCAGCAACAGTAGCAATCCACATTTAAAGTCATCAATTACTCTGCAAATCCAACAAGCACCACAATATTTGTTAGGCAATATAATAAATATTCAAAATGTCTTAGTTGTCCAAAATCAATATAAAACATAAACATATATCTTGGAGATCAATCATCAGCCAATATTTCCTTTTCCATTTTTAACTAATTTTTGAGAAAGAAAAAATCAATTTGATATCATATGTGTTGACATCTTTTATATCTCAAGCTACACATTTAAAATCAGCAAAAGACAAGTTTTTGTATGTAGTAATAGACAAGTCCAAAACTGCATATCCTAGATATAGCTGGCACCATATCTTCTTCTTTTCGGTAAGTAAGAAAAAATTTATTAAAAAAGGCTACTTCCTCAAATTACCAAATTAAACTAGTTATAAATATTAATTAAAAAAATGTAGTTTAAAATAATTTCCATTGTAACATTTAAGAATATTTAAAAACTTGCATAGAAACATTGATCAGGTAGGACTTCGGTAATATAAGATCTTTTAAGATATCAAATGATGCAATTCACTACACAAACTCATAATTAAGCTAGTAAGGGTAAATCTACCAAACATTCACACATCTTCCTTGTTTTAGCATTAGATACAAAAATAGTTTTAAACTGAGAACAGAAACAAATCTACACATAAACCACTCAAAACCAAATGAATTCGAAAATTTTGATAAAAATCGGTCATAAAAGGGCAAGAGGAAGAATTTTTAGGACTGTTTCAAGATCAGCTCAATGCAATTGATGATTATTGGACAAGTGCTACCACAGACTCCTAGAAAATGTAGTAGCATAGATTAACATATGTAAACAGTCATTTCCATTTTCCATACCTCATGGTCTCCTAGCATATTTTATGATGCAGGGAGCACAAAAACAATTTTATTTAACGTAGTTTTATTTAGTTTTAGAAGTCAATTTTATTTTTACTATTGGTCCATTGGATTTTATTTTAGGTCATATTAGTTTATTAAGTTATTGGCATTTTACTTAATTTCCTAGAATAAAGGTTATTTATGAATTCAATAATTGGGCTTTGGCCCAAGTCAGTTAAGAATTAAGGTTGAATCCCAGTAGTCTATATAAGTAGCTATTGTACTCCAATGGAAACAAGCTTGATTTAAAATTTCTATTGCAATTTTCCAATGGCATAGTGCTGATTCCTAAGTTCATTTTCCAATGGGTGTTGTTGGCACCGGCAATATCATCAAATTTCATTAAAATTAGCAGAAATGCCTCATAAAGCAAACCACAAGGGAGGTAAGTGTTACAAAATAAACCATAGAATAGTTTCATGGTTTTTTTTTTTTTTTTTTTTTTTTTTTTTGATATGTAAAAATAATATAGTTTCATGTTTTAAGGGTATAACACGGGGATGGTGTGTAATTCATCCTTATTTTCATTTTTCTATTCATTTGTTTATTCTCAGTTTCCTTTAAGAATTTTGTGCTGCATCATTTTATTTATACAGAACCCCTGATATATATAAAGTTTAGCTTTAGTAGAAGAGATACAGACCAGACAGTTGTCTAAAAACTTATCCTGGTAGAAGTAGAACCCTGCCAGCCAGTCAAATTTGATAGGGGCATGGCAGGAAGAATTACTCATTTAGCCAGCCCTATTGCCCTCAACATGTTTAATAAATGTCAAAACTTCCACATTCTACATAATTATGATATGGCTGGTTATGAAAATAATAAGCATTAATATATTTAAGGTAAAAAAACTAGAATCATCCTACAAATCAAACTTCACAAAAGAGACACAACATCTGTTGATTAATTTATTTAAAATATAATAAATCATGCTTATTGCTATTTTTAAAACACAGAAAAAGTAACAAATTTTCCTAAGCAAATAATTGACTTCTAGCATAAAAGGATAAACATACCAAAGAGGCGCAATAGATGTTCAGCACCGTATACAGTTGAAGGAGAGACATCAACTGAAATTGCTTCTTTATATTGCCGACGCTCACTTTTATATAGAAGTATTGCTGGCAATGCTTTGTCGAAGTAACAACGTAATCCTTTCAGAATTTCTCCCACTGAATCGGCTATCCTATATCCATTGAATTACGTTACAGAGAAAGAACAATGACAACACACAAAAACATGAACACCAGAACACTAACAATAGGTAATTACCAAGACACGAATGCATCAATTCCAAAAACATGATTTAAAAGAACTTCACACAACAAAAATTGCATAGGAAAGTAATGTCTAAATACAGAAGTTGCAAGATGCATCAATAGTAAGTTTAACACTTGAGGGCATTTACACCAAGGTGCTCTTTTTCACATTTCTCTCACCTTCAGAACTAGATACAGTAATGCAGACTATATCAATGTACAACCTCTCTTTAAACACTCTAATCTAAATGATTACTAAATGAACCATTATTGTGTTTCATTTTAAAATTTTCTTATAAGATTAATTGGTTAGAAGACTGACCATTTCAATATCTTGGTTCAATAATTTGTAAGGATGGGATGACTGAGGAGGATGTGGGTCATTGAATAAGAACAGGGTGAAGGAGAGAGAAGTATATTGGGAATACTGTATCAGCTGAAGGGCTATAAGATTGCTATAAAACTCACTATTGTCTTAAAAAGCAACATATTCATACATGAGTGTGGTTGAAATTAGAATGCTAAGATGGATAAGCAGAAATACTAGGAAATATAAGATAAAGAATGATGCTATCCATTCAAATGTAAAGATGATTAATATGCAAAATAGTAGATAACAATGGTTTGGCCATGTGCATGAGACTGATTAATGCACATGTTAGAATGTTTAATTAATTTTGATGGAGTGAAAATTAAGTAAAGGGAGGATAAAATAGCACGGGTATAAATAGTGAAGAAATACTATTAAACCGGGAGGTGACAAAGAATCTACAGTATGGCAGAAAACAATACATGTGGTCAACACCCCGATTAGTTGAAGAGGTTCGTAGCCAACCCCAATTTGATTTAAATTAAGGCTTAGTTGGGTTGAGTCTTCAAAAGCTAGTTCTATAAAAAGAAGCCATACAAGAATCAAAAACCACTTATTTTAAGGTATAAGTCAATTGATGATGCATTTTGTGAAAATCCAACCCAAAAAAAAAAAAAAAAAACTAGTGTAGTATATATTACAGGCAAAGAAATAGGTGCCAGGTAAAAATTACAACAAAACAAATTCTGTAAATTATGGTCCACTATACAAGAAAGACTTGAAATTTAGCAAGCCAAAAAGTAAAAGACTGAGAAGTGGCCAAAAAAATAGGGAATGAACTTACGAGTTATCCTTCTTTAACCTGTAACCCAGATACTTCTTCAATATTTCATCAACATTTGGGGCACGTGGAAGTTTAACAAACTGCAAGAGAGAACATAAACCAAAATCTTTTACAAGTGATAAATACGTTAAAAAAATAAAAAACCAAAATATACAAACATAAACTAGAAATTAAAATAATGATTAACTAGTAACGCTTAGTTAGTCATTTGCAACATATTTAGTTGCTTAATTAATGATTGATATTAGAAACTCATTGCATACATATGGTATTTCATATTATAAAATGTTCTTCCATACTTATCCAAAAAAATAGAATGTTCATCCATAAATCCTTAGTCATGAAACCACACAACAAACATGTAACACAATTAAGAATGAAATGCGCTTGATAATGCAAAATATGCTCAAACCATGTAACAAAGTTTTCTTCCATAAATCCCCTATAGCAGTGATGTAACCATGTAAGAACCAAGAAAGATTATTAAGAAAAAAACTTTGGTTGATAAAGCAGAGTATGGCTAGAACAATGACAATGAAAATCAGTCCTGTGACTCATTTATATCCTAGTTAGAATTCCAATAGTTGTGTCATTCTAACAGGTAGTTACATTAGGTACCAGGTAGTTGGTTATCAATGATTAAAAAGGGAACAACTATGTACATGAGTTTCTTTAATATTCAAAGTAAGAATTAACAAAGGCACTGAATGCATGCTGAGGCATGTTCCTAGCTGTAAATAAAAATCCTACAAAATTAGGTCAGTGGCTAAGATATAGAGGTTGATTACACCATGGGAAAAGGGAAGAAAAAAGAAAAAAAGAATCAATTCACTAACTCTAGCAAGTCTACTGAAGCATTTTACAGTAACCACGTTCCAACACCAAATTAGGCATCATCTGATAGAGGATATGGTACCTTGCCTAAATGAGTAATAAAGTCACAATCATCAACTAATTGCTTCTTTAGTGGTGGTGGAATTTGGATATTCGCAAGCTTGTCCAGTGGTATCATGCCTTTCTCCTAACAGTTCATAAACAATTGACTGAATAAAAAGATAGCAAACTAACAATTAATTATCAAGGGAAAAAGAAACCAAACTAACAATGGAAAAGCTAAGAAGATCTTGAATGAAGTAAAGAAAATCATCTGGCTGATAATGAACTATCGAACTGATGCATCTTAATTAATCAGGATTTATGCAAAAAGCACATAATCATGCATGGGCAAAATGGAAGTGTTTTAGGCTATACCTTACTAGCAGAGTCATTCTTTCGCTTCTTAACTCTAGCTGCTGCATACAATTTCCCAGAGTAGCTCAGAAAAAGAGCAAAGAACAATATCTCGTTTTTTTTATTAAAAAGAATACCAGATATTTGGAAATTGCAGTCAAAAGGGGTTTTTTTTTTCTTTTTTTTCCTTTCTTTCAAAGATAAGACCAGATGTACCTGTTGACTGATATGTGTTCAGAGTCATTCACAAATTAAAAATTGCAAAATAATAATAATTTGTGTACAGACGGGCTTCTATATACATTCCGAATATCAATGAAGTCTCTTAAGAAAAATCAATAGTCAATGCCATATATCAGATGATCAGAATGACAGTATCCTATGTTAAACACCAGCGGCCGAGTCTGGCAAGCTACAAATTATTTTCAAAAGGCAGTGGATTCTGTTCATGTTCTTTTCTTCAGAAAATGATTATCTTACGAGGTTGTTATTTTGAAATACTCATTCTTCCCCCAGTCATCATGTTTCTTCCTACAAAAAAAGTACCTAGGCACGTGTAAATTCATGCCTAAATGCATGCCTAAGATAATAAACTAGCTTATGTGTACTATCAGATATACAAAAAACTGGAAGGTGACAAATGAAAAGCACATTATCCAAGATTAAAGGAGAGAAGATGGAAGCCAACTAATGCAGGAGCATAACCAAATGTTATTTTAATATTTCATTTTAGATTTTCAGTGGAAAATTTCAGATTGTAAGGGAGTTATTTGTTTAGTTTTGATTGGTATTTGAGTTGGTTAGGATTAGTTGTTCATCATTATCCTTTGTTTAGGATTATCAGATTAGTATTTAAAATTTTTTAGGATTATTAGATTAGTGTTTGAAATTGTTTAGGATTTGTTTAGTGGAGTTTATCCTTATCTTTGTTATTCTTGGAAGCAGCAAATAAAGCTCCAGATGATTTCTTTTGTATCAAGACAGACTATTATTATTATTATTATTGTTGTAGAGTTGTTGTAGAGATTGCATTGTATTTGTTTGGTGGTGAATCCAAACACTTAAGGTGAGAAGCCTAAGGTTCTACGGTAGGACTAATCTAGGTGAGAAGCCTAGTTTGTCCTACATCAATTTGGTATCAGAGCGCAACCCGATCACCCCTTTCAACAACCCAAAATCACGACTAACAACCCATTGCCATACTCACCATCAGAAAACAAATCAACTGCCAGACATACCATCACTCAAATACTAATCCAATACTAAAGATAAACCCAAATAAAGATAACATAAATGATAAAAATAATCTCCACAAATGTGCTATCATGTGATGTCTGCACCAACTCCCCTAGGGTGGGAGAAACTCGACCCCGTCGAGTAAAGCTCATAAGGATCAAGTAACATCAGAATAAGCTCCATCAAACCACAAGCTCACTGGGTCAGCATGGCGCCTCTGTCGATGCTCATATGTGCAAGTGATAGGAGGTAGAGATAAGGTGGTGGCAAGTGTATCCAAGTAAGCCTCCAAAAGAGCGGGATCAAACTGTTGCAACTCGTCTCTAGTGATCCATGTACAATCAGAAGCAGGTCGTCCTTGCCAGCGAACCAAGAAGCGCTGAACTATTCCATCCCTAGTGAAACGAGACTGCTCATCCAAAATAACATCAATAATATCTTTATGTGCCTTTTGGAAACAAGATGGTGCAGGGCTAGGAACAGGGTTAGTCAAAGAAGAAGAGGGTGGATCATCAAAAGGATCATAAGGAATAACTATTGGACCTTTAAAAGCAATTAAATCAGCAATATTAAAGGTAGAACTAATCCATAATCTGAAGGTATATCAATCACATAAGCATTAGATCCAAGTTTCTTCAATACCTTGAATGGCACTGCCTGCAGTTTCTTAACGGTTCCTGAAGGATACCGTTCAGGCCTAATACCAATCATAACATAATCTCCTACATCAAATTCTAAATGACATCAACGTAAATCAGCCTAAGTCTTATACTTAAGATTACTAGTATGAATTCGCTCGTTGATCTCTTTATGTAGCTCATGCATGTGACTAGCAAACTTTACTACGGACACAGAAACCCTATCATGTAAGGACATTAGGAGAAGGTCTAAAGGTCTCCTAGGTGTATAACCATGAACAACTTCAAATGGACTCATACCTATGGACCTATTGACTGAGTTATTGTATGCAAATTGGGCTACAGGGAGTATAGATTCCCAAGTCCTACCATTCTCACCTATGAGACACCTCAAAAGATTTCCTAGGCTCCTATTGACAACCTCAGTTTGACCATCAGTTTGAGGATGGTATACTATGGAGAATTTCAACTTTGTTTCCATCATGTGCCAAAGGGTCTTCCAAAAATGACTCGTGAATTTAACATCCCTATCTAACACAATTGTTTTAGGTAACCCATACAACTTAACAATCTCATCAAAGAAAATCTTGGCTACCTTAGATGCATCAGAAGTCTTAGAGCATGGAAGAAAGTGAGCCATCTTAGAGAACCGATCTACCATTACAAGGATGGAATCAAACTTACTAAGGGTACAGGGGAAACGTAGTATAAAGTCCATGCTAATATCCTCCCAAGGATGATGTGGAACTGGTAGAGGAATGTAAAGGCCAGTACTTTGCTTGCAATGTTGAGCCAGTTGACATTGACAACATTGACCAATAATCTTAGCAACATCCCTCTTAAGACTTAGACCTAACTATCTTCAAGAAACTTTGAAACATCTTAACAACTAATGCATCACACTCAAGATCCAGCATTACCAAGCATAACTTGACCTTAGCAATGGTATATGGAATTGACAACATTGACCAATAATCTTAGCAACATCCCTCTTAAGACTTAGACCTAACTATCTTCAAGAAACTTTGAAACATCTTAACAACTAATGCATCACACTCAAGACCCAGCATTACCAAGCATAACTTGACCTTAGCAATGGTATATGGAATTGAAGGTTATTCTACTCTTAGTGCTTCCTAGGGTGATTTCTAATATGAAGGAAGTATTAAGCACCAAAGTCTTCATTCTTCATCACTACAAAACTCGAGGTCGAGTTTTCTTAAACCAGGGGAGTATAATGTAGGAGTATAACCAAATGTTATTTCAATATTTCATTTTAAATTTTCAGTGGATAATTTCAAATTGTAAGGTAGTTATTTGTTTAGTTTGGATTGGTATTTGAGTTGGTTAGGATTAGTTGTTCATCATTATCCTTTGTTTAGGATTATCAGATTAGTATTTAAAATTTTTTAGGATTATCAGATTAGTATTTGAGATTATTTAGGATTTATTTAGTAAAGTTTATCCTTATCTTTGTGATTCTTGGAAGCTGCATGTTCCAGATGATTTCTTTTGTATTGAGACAAACTATTATTATTATTATTGAGATTATTTGCAGAGATTGCATTGTATTTGTTTGGTGGTGAATCCAAACACCTTAGGTGAGAAGCTTAAGGTTCTACAGTAAAACTAATCTAGGTGGGAAGCCTAGTTTGTCCTACATCACCAACCCCTGCCTGATCCATTGATTTGTATGAATATTTTTTACAAGTTTACACACAGACTATGAGTGTAATAGAGCATCTATCGCCAAAAGGATCACCCTAAGAAAATCTCCTTGCTTTTCTCATGTTACAATTCCCTTCCCATGGAACCCCCCTCTCGGTCCAAGCACCCAATAGGCTTCAAACCCACAACCTTACACTCCACTCTTTCTTATGGAGCGAGAAGGTGCCATTTGAAGTAGAGCTCATTGATTTTAATTAATATCGGCTAATCCCCTTAAAGCCAAAGTATATTAATTCATCATGTTTCACTTGGGGGAAAATCGTCACATCCAACAAAAAACATTTAATATTTAGCAATTCTAACAAGTCTTTGCCTTTCCCGCTTCACTAAAGTTGTTAATATGAAAGAGTCACAGAAATTCTTATAGCACTTCCATTGTTATAAGTTTCCATTCCCAACATAATCCAATATATAAAAATTTTCCTTTCCATTACCACATGAGCTCCATGCCAGGGCCCACAATCAATGTGGAGACTTAAAGAGAAGAACAAAAAATATCGATATTCAAGTTAAAATAGTAAGCAATGAGCAAGAGAGTAAATCTAACCGTTGGGATTTTTAGGTATAATCTGTGACGCTCGCACTTGCTTTGTATTCTTGTCTATGCTCTGCTTCTGGTCAAGGGCCTGCTGCTTCTGCACATTTTCCTCAGTGAACTTCAATAAACGATCCAAGCCTACCCATTCATCCCAGCTGTTGAAAAACAAAGCCTAAAAAAAATTAAGACTTCCTAGGAGTTCATAAGCACAAGGTAAGCCACAAAAATTTGGAGAAGCTTGAGTACATTTTCCATCTCTCATAAAACCTCTGTCCTCTCTCCCTCTAAATATAGTATATTTCTAAAGTAAACACATTCAAAAGCTCTAGTGATAATATATTCCATGGTCTAATACATATGCCAAACAATAAAAGAAATCAAGATCACCATAAAAATTCAAGAACAGGGCCTTAATGTGATTCAAATGAAAGTCAAAAACATTTTGAGGTCTCACCAATCTTAGAAAGTAAATTTTGAATGACTGGTGTGCTGCAACAAAGGGTACGAATGCAAAACTTTCAGATTATACAAAAACTTTTCATCATTTGAATGCACAAATATACACATCCTCATTTAAATGCTTGGTTTCCTGGTAAGGCTTTCAAGATAGTCTTATTTAACATCAAGCGGATGGAAAATTTGCAACTCTCTGTCTGGCTACTTGAACATTGAACAGATAAAAAAAATTAAAAAAAAAATTAAAAAAAAAAATGAAAATTTCTAAAAGAATCAACAAAAACATATGGATAGTTGCATATTGTGATTGGAGATAAAGACCATTGCACCCAAAATGAAAAATGCAGAAGTGCTAGATCCATTATTTGTGAGGTAAAATACTTATTAGAAAAATTATTTGGAGGTAAAAAAATGTGCAATGTTCTGTTAGAAAAATATTAAAAATAAAAACCAGGAAAAAAAGGGGGGGGGGGGGGGTGTTGACGAGAGCTATAGTATTGAGATATGGAGTTCAAAAAAACCGTATCTAAAATAACAGAATGAGAAAGAAGTGTTGAACCATTATCTGTGAAGTAAAACATAAAATCTATATTTATAAAAAATAAAAACAATACCTACACCTCCAGTTTCAACTACCAAATGCCAGCAAATTAGAACATTAAATCAGAATTCAGAAATTTTAAGATGTCAGGTACATTTTTTTTCTACTTAATAAATTATATGTCAGGTGCTTTACGTAGCATTTGTACTCACTTTTTGCTCCAGCCCTGCACAAGAGAAAGCGAGCATGCTGTTAGGAATATAATTAATTAATAATTCTAAAACAAGTTCGCCATAGAAGGACAAGTGACATTGCAGGGAAATGACACACATAAAGGACATGAAATCTAGCATGGCACATTTAAAACATGGAGATGAAGTGGCAACATCAGGATTCGAAAACAGAACTAGAGCATGATTCATGAAGATTGCTACTGTTAGAAAGATTTAAATAACAAGATAATTCCTGGAGATTTATTGATAAGAGTCGTAGACAGTTGAGGATGTAGCTCCACGTGGCAACAGTAAGTCAATAAACGAGTATAATTGTCAGGAACACAAGTATAAATAGACGATTCTTATCTCAAATCATTGATTCTTATCTCAAAGCAAGACACGCATGCAAGACACATTTCAATATTGTAGCTGTTACTAATTTCCATTGATTCATAAAACGTGTTATTTCCTTAGCTGTCACATGGTTAAGTATTTTTCATCGGTTTAATTGTTACTTAGCATTTCGTTTGATATTCCGTGTAGTCCCATCTAATTACCATCAATATCCTTTTTCGAAACGAAGTCAGAGTATGAAATAAAAGCCACATTACAACTACATAGCTATTAAGGCTGTGTTTGGCTGGACGGAAAATATTTTCTGAAAAATAAATTATTTTCTAAGTATTTGGTTGCGTTCCTAAAAATGATCGTGGAAAAAATATTTTCTATTACTGTCTCACATTTACTCATCTCTGAAGCACATATATAATAAAAAAAAATAAAGGAAAATTTTAGATAAAAAAGTTATGATCGGAACTGGTGGTGGTGGCAGTGATTGGCCACCGAAGACCAGGAACGTTAGTGGGGGTAGAGGTTCCGTTGATAAGTTTTAGGTAAAGCGGAAAATGATTTACAAAAAATGAAAGCATAAATCAATTTCCGTTGTAAGTGTCTCTACTTTATGGCACTGGCGGCTCTCCATTTTACTCGGTGGTCACATGACCACCCTGAATTGATTTTTTTTTTTTTTTTTTTATATAATACCTTAAAATTTTTGAATTTTAAATTAATATGGGTTGTTGACCACCCTAAAAAAACTCTTGACCACCCTTAAAAAAACTTGATCACCCTAAATAAAAATTTGAGTCCATTAAAAATAAAATTTGATCTCTCCAAAATTTTGGTCCGATGAAGGTTGAACCAAAGAATTTCAAAAGTTGCAATTTTTACAACATTTCCACAACAATTTCACAAATAAATCTTAAGTAATAATTAAGTTGTTATTAGCTGTTATTAGTAGACAAAAAAATGATTTATGTGGTAGATTCAAATTAGAACTTGTAAAAATTGCTCATCTAGGATTTGTTGTAAAAATGTCATGAAAATGTTGTGCACATAACACTTCTCAAAAATTGCCCAAACAAATACAATTGAGCCCAAAAGCCCAAATCAAATGTTTAATTGTGATTTTTAGATTGTGTTCTCAAAAGACACACCTTTTCAAATAGCTATTCTATTAGTGTTTATTTTAGTCTTTAGCTAAATTTGTTGGATTTATGTGATATATTTTGTACATACACATATACACTAAATTAAGTAATGCCTGAATACTTTATTGAATATGATTAATATAACAGTTGAATGCCTAAATTAAATATATTGAATGAACTTATAGTTTACCCTTTATTATTTTGCACCATGAACAAATTTCTTATAAGGAAATCACTTGTATTGCAAGATTAATATTCTAAGCGAATATGTATTGACTTTAATAATTTTCTTTCAGATCATAGGCTATAAGAAAATGTCTAATCTTTTCATCCTAATGATCAGGTTGAAATAAGAAGAGCATATTTACAAAGAGGTTTTTGTCAACTTCTTGGCCATGATTTCCCTAAAAAAAATTAATAGAGCATTGTGTTGATTTAATACTAATTAGTTTAAAGAATACAAAAATTGTTTGGAATAGATTATAAAAAGAGATGATGTATTTTGTTTATATTGTTACTTATTAGGCAAGATGTTCGTAATTGGATGGGATATCAGTAGTTCAATAATTATTTAGTTGTATACATTGAAAATGATGCAGTTGATAGAATTGATAACGAAACTATCAAACATCAATTTCAAAATATGAAAACTCGTAAAATAAAATCTTAAAAATTTATATATTTGCGCTTTTTTGTGATATCAATATATTCAAATTTTATTTTATTAATTTTTTTTTAATTTAAGTATTTTAATGATCACCCTGAAAAAATTCCACGAGCCATCACTGCTTTATGGTCAACCGAAAAACTTTGACCAATATTTTCCTTCGCCCCCAACCCCGTATGCTGAAATTATTTTCCAGAAATCAATTTCCATCTAACCAAACACCGCCTAAGTACATACATACAATCGCAATCAACATTCAATAAGTTTCTATCAATATATATATATATATATAGACACACACAATGAGTCAATAACAGAATTATAATCACTGATAAATTATATTTAAAAATATGAAATAATAGCAAAGAAATCAAGAACTTACAAGGTAATGCACGAAAAACCTCCACTCCCTGTTCCGGTACTCAATTTTTTTCACCTTGCAAAATCAAAAACAGCATTAACAACGCAAAGTCAACAAAAAAATCCGAAAACAAAGAAAAATCATTCTTTTTATTGTATCTTTACCTTGGCTTCGTAAATGAGAGAGCTATGAAAAGCGAGGACTTTCTCCCCTTCGGAGAAAGGAGCGGAATCGATGTTAGGAGCGGAATCGGGATCGTCGTCTACGTCCATATCGGACTCGGTCGCCGACGAGTCAGTGATCAAAGCTTCAGTGCCCGCCATTTTGATCGCTGTGATGAAAATTTGGGGGTTTTGTGTGTGAGAGTAAAAGAATCAAGAATCTTTGGGTTGCGTTCTTTGTTTCTTGCCTTTTTTTATTTTTTTCAGTTTCGCTCTTTAAATAAGCCTCAGTGTACTGTACTCACTCTACTTCAGTTATTTCTCTGAGTAAGAAAAAAATAAATAAAAAACTTTGATTCTAGCGCCTAAATTGAAACGACAATGTTAAGCACGGCCGCTGGCCGTTTATCGAAGTCTTAACCAGCGACTTGTCGTTTATTCAAGTTCACAAACAACACTTTTTCTTTTCTTTTTTTTATGGTTGGGAGTGTGGATAAGTGGAGAAAATAAAAAATTATTTTGTTTGTTTGAAGAAAAAAGTGAAATGAAGGAAAAGATAATTTATATAAATTTAATCGCATTCCCTTATTACATAATATATTTAAAAAATAATAATTTCAATTAAGATTTTATTTTATAAATCTAACAATATAGATATTACTATGCCATTTAAAATTTTACATAACATGACAATTTGTACACTTTTAAATTTATAACATTTAATCTGTATTTTTTTTCATGCAATCTCACCAAGTCACTAGTGACTATTGGATTACCGCTTCACTAAATTTATGACTAAATATCCTCCAATTCTAGTTCGAAGGGATGGAAATTCCTCTAATGAGAAGTCATTATGTACACTTCTTTTTTTTCAATGTGTACTTTTAATCATATAGTTTATTTAATAATCAAAAAGTTCATATGATTTTAAGAAAAAAAATTGATGTATTCTATATGTTTTTACTGTTTGATGTATCTGATGATGATCCAATTACTAATTTGGGTGCCCATGGGCCATGGCTCCTTCCGTACATATCTTGGTGTTGATATGAGGGAGCCATATTAGTTTCTTTAAGATCTTTAAGATCCTAGCAAAGAACCTCTATCCAAATCTTCAAAGTTCAAGCTCCATCCTTGGACCAAAACAATGATAATATATAGGTCATTTAAAACCGGCATTGTGCTTAGAAAATGTAATGAGGAAGTCACGCTATGAGAGAAGTCGTATGCATTAACAGTGAAGGGCAATGTGAAAACAGATTTTGTTTTTCCTCGTTTTGCTGGGATTGTTTTGTTTGGTCATTGTGTATATGTCCGTGTTCACCTTATATATAATTTTACGTATTCAATTTAGATTGTCTTAACTATAATCGCAACCTCACAGCAGCATTTCTTTATAGTTTGTTCTAGTCTTCACTTTGACTGCATTGAAAAAAAAAAAAAAAAAAAAAACACGAAGAAAGCAGCCAGGGTTTTATACGTGTCCCCATCGTTTTGAAATATGTAGTCCTACTACCGCCTTACTTTGTTGGCAATCTCTCATTCTCTGTATCTTTGGACTTTTTTTTCCCATTGGACCAAAAATGATGACTAATGCAATGCATATTGCATAGGAAATAGCCTTCGTGCCCATTGTGATTATGCAAGTGGCAAATTCTTAAGCAAAATGGGAGATATCCAGCATTATTGGTGTCCTCAAATTCTTGGCTTGGCATCCACATTCAAATTAGAAATCATAAGACCTTTTAAGAGCTTTTCAAAAACTTTTGAAAATCTTATGCTGAATTTGATATCGTATTGCCATGACAATGATATCCTGACATAACTGTACATGCTCAATTTGCATTCACATTCGGTAATAATCAAAGGGTGATTCTTTAAAGGATAAACAAAATCATACACCGAAGCATAAAATAATGGAATCAAAGATTATTCATTACAAAGTTAGATAGCAAAATAAACTATAGAATTACAAACAAAAGTATAATAGTTGTTGTACATCATGTAACCCCTATAATATACGAATGCTAATTAAATCTTGGTATATATTCTTCTATAACACACTTTGTTAACGAAAATGAACGAACTTGTTAGAAAGATTTGAAAGAATCACCAGTGGTGCTGGTAGTAACCAATTAGTGTCCCTCACCAGGGCTAGGTCCTGAGTCCTTTACCACTCCTAGATGTCGACCATTGGTGGAACCATGACCCTTTCCCCGTGGGCTTTGACCTTCAGTTTTAACACCTTTTATATTCATACCATCAAAGGAAATCTCAACCCCTTTGCTCGTAGAGGTGCGAGGCTGGTCGCCATTGAGAGGACGAGCTTGTGACAGAAAAGGTGCAGGACTCAGTATGAGAAGAACAAGGAAGAAGCAGCTTAGAGACATGAGGATTCTGGCCATTTAAAATGGTTGATAGTATATGCTTTGGATTAGGCTCAAAATTATAAGTGCTGAAGACAGATTATGGGATATATATGATTTGTGCAATAAGCTAGCCAGTGCAGGCCTATTTATAGTAGTGCATGCAATATTCAAAGGTGGGTTTTAGTTTAGGACTCACATTTGACACTTAGACACTTTGACTAGCTAAAAGCACAAACACTGCCCCCATTCAAACACATGTGGGTAGGTTACTTGTGAGGTAAGGCTATACCTCTTCTTCTTCTGCAGGAAATAAGGACGCAATTTCTTGGGTCCAACTCTTGGGTAGAAAGCAAAGGAAAATAGGAATTTGGTCCAAATTTGAAGTACTACTTAACAATATGGAATTTTTCTTTAGGTAATTGTTGGTAAACGGTTCAGCACAAGGATTACCATTATCGATCATTTGATTAAAACTATATAGTCTTATAAGTTATAATTAAAGAATGGAGAAGGTAAGGACCAGGCCATGGTAATGATTAAACTATATATGATTCGATTTAAAAAAAAAAAACAGAAAGAACTAAATCAGCATTGACATCGGCAATTCTTACTGTAATAATATTTATTTTGACATAAACCAAGTTACTATAAGTTTTTCAGGAGGTAGTGAATAATATTATAGTCAGGTCGGTGACCACAGTAAAAAAAAAACTATGTATAGTACTTGTATACCATCCAAGAGGCAAAGGAGTGAGTCCACCTAGTTAGAATTAGCTCTTAAATGGTCTTTAGAGTCTAGACACGTGAAAGGATTAAAACATAGATCATGTAATATAATTTTAGTGGATGATGTTAAACATGGAGTTAATTTTAGTTAGAAATTAATTTGAAGAGATGCAGATATGGAATTTAGAAGATAATCAAGGGTCTTTGAATCATAGTGTGGTTTAAGATTTCATAAGTTCTGGATTTTGATTGGAAATGTTGAGAACAATTAATGTCTTAAGACATCAACCAAAATATTTGAAAGCATATCGAAAATATATGGTTACTAGTACGTACTACTATGCTAAAATATTGGTCAAAGTCAAAAAATATATACGGCTCTAATTTTTGTTAATTACCTAGTGTTAACCTAATTTTCTACAAAAAAAATAAATAAAATAAGACTTTCTGCCCCATTTTTCTAATGAGAAATAATTTCAAATATGAGCATCCCTTTCGTAAATCTCAAGATTTCTCTTTTCAAAGCTGTTGTATATTGAATGAACTAGTCCCTGATTTCAAGTTTGTAAACGGTCTTAGGCTTGAATGGAATGAAACAAGATGAATCTCCCGGATTCACATTATACCTTTTGGCCTTACGTGTAATTCCAATTTGTATTTACTTGAAATCCTATAGAGTGACCTGCTAAGAAATGACCAAAAGGGCAAATTAGCCCCCCAAAAAAAGACCAAAGGGAAGGAAAAAGTTTAATGTGGAAAAAAGAACATGAGAAAAAGATATATGGCCACATTTTTTTTTGCTGAATAAGATATATGACCACATTGTTGTTTGTTTTTTTGTACTCACGAATCCACATTGTTTCTTTCTCAAAATAAAAATAAAAAACGAATCCACATTGTTTTGTTTGGTAATTTTTGCTACGTAGGCATAGATGAAATTCAGGCCCAACAGAGACGGCATAGAATGGAAATAGCCTGATTTGGTCAACTAGTTGATTCTTAATCGGTGGCCCTTAATTTTCTATGTTGTGGGCTTCATATTGTGACTACTAATGCTTGTGGGAGTGTGTGGTCATAGACAAAAGTAGCCACACCTATGACTAGATTATTATCTTGAATCATATACTTTGCCGGTTTAGTAAGGAAAATGAATGTGTGTAATTATTTCAAATTATCATTTTGAAAAATAAAAAAGAATTTTCTGATGGTCTTTCATTGCCTAATAGCACTTTTCTTGTTTCTGAAATTCAAGAATCTAGCAGCTGGTTTGCTGGCAGCCTTTGTAAAAACAAGAGAACAATGTTTTTTTAGATAAGTTCCAGTAACTAATAATAAGCTCACAGACCCACATAATTTACAATATTTTTCACAACAGGACACGTTAATATTCACAATCTTTTGCTATTATAACTTGATATGAAAGTAGCATTTGTGGTGAATTATGTCAAAATAGTGTTAGTGGCAAAACATCTTAATAAGTTGTGAAAAAAATAATAAAGTTGTGTGTTAATTTGTAGAAAAACTTTGAACTAACACGCTTGACTCCAAGCCTGACTAAGAGTATTCACATCAATTCATGCAAAAAATTTGTAAATTTACACATCTAAAACCTACTTTTTCTATTTTACACACTTATTTTTACAAAACACCCATATCAGTTTGTCTATTATACACATTTATTCAAATAAAATATTCATTTCTTTAACCCAATGCTACAGTGCTACAGTGCTACAATGTCAGGCAAAGTCATGCTACAGTACCGGGAAGAGAGAAAAAAACTATTAAAAAATTATATACACATGCTACAGTGCCCGTGTAAATTTACACGGGTACTGTAGCGCATGGATAATTTTAGAAGATTTTGCAATATTTTAAACGGACTGATGTGGGCTGTTTTTGAATAAAAATGTGTAAATTTGAGCATTTTTTCTATTATACACACTTATACACGGACTGATGTGAATGCTCTAACATTCTCAAACTCCCCGCAATGAAATGATTGATATAGGATTAACTTGTAGGGAAATTGCCTCAAAATCATTTTTTGATAGATAAATTTGTCTCTTTTATTGTGACTCGGTTATTTCTTTTAGGGGTTTTTTTTTAATGAAGAAAGAAAATTAACTAAGCTACCTTTAGGCTTCCTTGGTGTGGAAGGAAATTTTAATCATTTTTGTTCACTAAGTATGTGTTTGGCTCCAGCTTAAAAAACTAACTTATTTTACTATTCAGCTTATTTTTGTTACTATTCATAAGTCCAATTGCACTTTTGGTACTATTTATGGGTCCCACTGTATTATTTCAGCTAACTTTTACATTTATCTACCGTATTTTACTATTTTTAGTAAAAAGTTTTTAGTTTCAGCATAATAAGCAAATTCCAAATAGACCCTAAGAAATAAGATTTGGAGCCTTAAATAAAGGTAATACTGTAAAAGATTTGAATCATTTGATGACCTTAACATAAAGCTTGCCCCTACTATATAATGAGGAGAAGAATCTTAGAATTGAGCTTATAATCAATGAAGAAAAAAAAAAAAAAAATATATATATATATATATATATATAGAGAGAGAGAGAGAGAGAGAGAGAGAGGATATGTTGCTTGGGAGACTATAAAAGGAGAGAGGCCTATCTTGGGCTTTTTCTTTTTCTTTTTTCAGGTGAAGCATGCAAACAAGGAAAAAATATGAAGATTGGATTGGATAAATGTACTAAAGTGAGAAAGAAAGGGTTTTGCATGCGTGTGTGAGGTAGCATACAAAATGAAGTCTTCATGTGAGTTTCTATTAATTCCTAGACAATTAATATTGTTGTATATATTATTAACTCAAGTTTTGGATATAAACTTAAAGACATAACATAACTAATTTTATTTAGAACTAGTACCATGGATTCTCCATTCAAGTTAAAAGGGATTTTTCACATAAAACTTAAGGTAATGTGTACTAGACTTATTTTCTCATTGATTTGAGATCATGACTTATTGGTAACTTTGATTGGAATATTTTTGAGATTGGTTAAAAGGACAAAAAGAGTAGAGTTCTTTTAGGGCTTGTTCGGATTGAGGGAGAAAAGAGAAAAAGCATGGGAGAATAAAATAGAGTTGGCTAAAAATAGACTAATTTTGGATCAAGTCTACTCTACTCTACTCTCCCTCCCCCTCAATTCAAACGGACCATTAGTTATTGTACCTTAGATTTTTCCAATTAACTTCAATCATATAATTACATTGGTCAATAAATTACACATAGTTAAATTTAATTTTAAATCCTAACATAAAACACTTTGAGAAACTGTAGCCAAGTTATATTTTCTTAATTTATGTTCATGACCCCAAAAAAAGACTCCGTAGCTGAACTAACAGATGTACAACCCCAACTTTGAGCACATAAACAGGGATCTCATCATCTCTGCCACATTCTGTGATAGAGCAGAAGTCATGAATCAAAATCAACTCAACAGAAATACTATATAAAAATTAAAAAAATATTATACAGAAATTTAAAAATAGTAATAATAACAATAAGTCTAAAAACCCTGACTGGCAAGTGGCAAAGAAACAACAAAATTCCTGAGATCCAGGCAAGGGGTTACATATATTTTTTCTTATTTGATCCAAAAAGGAAAAGCCATTTCCTGCAAAGTCCAACAACACCTATCCCAACTCTCAAAGAGTAGTGACTAACAATAAGACAAGTCTGGCCCTCCCAAGTATCTTTTGCTTTATTTTTTTACAGATCTTAAAGCCAGAAAGCGTGGGCAGCTACAGACGTTTAATACAATAAATACAACTGGACCATTTGGCCTTGTCTCCTTGTGTTTATTCGAAAAACGCATATCCAACCACACCCTTCTTTCTTTCATTTCTGATCAAACCCCTCTCATCCACATTCACCCACTTCTATCTACTTTTTACAACTTCTATTGAAAGCACTGTTTTTCCCTTGTTTTCTACGCATCCAAACACGGATTTCTCGGCAACCCATTTAAGCAATCGAGGCAACAAACCTAATTCGCAAGCTCAATTGACACTTCTTGATATTTTAGACCATTTATGAACAATATAATGCATAGATTTAACAATTTTTTTTTCATTTCAAAATATATACACAACAAGCTCAGAACTCAGAAGTCAACAAGGAAAAAAAAAAACAAAACAAAACAAAAACAAAAGTAAACATAGTAATTAAGGATACAGATCTGAAAAGAAGAAAAAGAAAAAAAAAAACCCACAAACCAAAAAAAAAAAAAAAAAAAAATTCAAGTGCTGAAAAAACAAAAAGGGGAAATTAGAAACATTTATGGGATAATGATAATTGAAAAAACAAAAACAAAAAAATAAAAATCATCTTCCACGACTATTGAAATTCATCTTCTCGTAATACCGAATAGAGAGAAGAGACAGTGAGAGCTGCATCTCGTCTTTTCCCCACCGTGCCGGCGGCTTCGAGCTCACCATCGGAGCAAACGGAGACCAAGCTGAAGAAGAAGAAGAAGCCGTAGAAGATGAAGACAAAGAAGAAGAAGAAGAGGCAGCAGCTGAGCTAGACGATGATGATTGTGGCTTCAAAAGAGGCCAAAGGTAAAGCGAGTGAAGCCTACGAAAGCCACCGAGAGCTAAGACCACAGATCGGAGCTGCTGGTTTGGGCAGCCGATGTTAGCCCAGTGCTTTGTGCAGATCAGCTCCCAAAGCCGCTCATCTTGAACAGTCTTGTGCCAGAGTTTGCTCACACACGCAGCTGATCCCAGAGTCCTCGCATCCACGTGTTTCAACACCTCGTACAGCAAATTCTCGTCCAAATTCACAAACCCACTTTCGTTTTCCTCTTCATTTTCTTCTTTTTCGACTCTAATCCTCTTCATCTTCTTGTCCTGTTGTTGTTCTTCATCATCATGATTCTCCGCTAGCCCACGTTTCTTCATCTTTGTTGGGAAAAATTGAGAAAGGTAACAAAAAACTAAGAGTAATAGATGAAATTTGGTGGTAAAGGGATATATCTGATGAGAAGAGAAGATAGCGAAAGAGATTATGAAAAGGGCTTGGGGTTACTGGCTTTTTAGGCTCAGAGAAAACCTGTTTGTGTGTTTGGTGTTTTACGAACACGACAAGATTGAGAAATGAATGCTCTTCCTCTTCTTTCTCGAATTGACAATTTTGTCCGGGTGTTAAAATATTTTATTCTGAATTACACTTTTTAGTTTTTACGCTAGGAATTTTTGGGTGTTTTTATTTTTAGTCCCTCGAGTTCCAGATTTTTTAATTTTGATACACCATATTTGACTCATTTTTCAAAAGAGAACAAATTTGATAGAGAAGTAGAGACCAACTTTTTTGTCACACTTTTAATTGTAAGTAATAGAAAAAAAGTTCTTTTTAGTAAGTTGTAGAAAAAATCTGTAATAAATGGTATGGTTTAAGAATAATTGAAGTTAATGAAGACTTTGTGGAAACCCTAGATACATTATCACTCACAAATCAACTTACCCTTCCTTAAAAGTTAAGAGAGAGAGAGAGAGAGAGGTGTTAATGTCCTTACCAAAATTTAAAGGGAATATTTGAGTGGGGATTACACAGACTGTTAAGGAAGACTACCATTTGACGTATGGGTCTTCATACGCACCTTCCAATGGTTGTCAAAGTAGATCATTGCTCAAATCCTCACTTTGATTTTAGCTGAGTTCCCCAACGTCACTAAAATGTTCCTTACAAATTTTGAACATTCAATATTCTCTCTCATGGGTATGCTCTCTCTCTCTCTTTTTTTTTTTTTTTTTTTTTGATGAAGAGACAATAGCATTAAAAAACTAACCAACAAAACAAGGCTCATGACAAAGCCTGTAGTTACACATCCCATTGAGGTCCCCCTCAAAAACATCTAAAATGCCCACAGGCGAACTATTATAAATAAGGAAATCAGCAGTCGTCCTTAAACTTTTCCTAGCTAAACCATCAACACATTGATTTGCTTGCCAGAAGCAGTGCTTAATACGGATTTGTTGGAACCTGGTCATCAAACGTTTGCAGTCATCCAAAATAGGGGAGATGATGTTATTAACATATTCTGAATTCCCTACAACATCAACAATGGACTTGGCATCCATCTCAACCTCAAGACAATTAATATTTAGATTGCAACAAAGCTGAAGGCCTTTTTGCAGCCCCCACAACTCAGCAGCAAAACTGGAAGTGATCCCAATTCGCTTGCTGAACCCAACAATCCACTACCCATTCGCACTCCTTACTAAACCCCCACAACCAGCCAGCTCATGAAGCCCTATGCAAGATCCATCTGTGTTCAGCTTCTTCCACCCTTGCTCAGGTCTCTCCCACCGAATACACCTCATAACTCTACGGTTTCCCAGCCTTGGAGTTGTCACACAGTAAAGAAACTCCTTTGCTTGGTGCACAATATTCATAGCCAGATTAGGACTCCTAGCTTTCCCATTAAAAACGAAATTATTCCTGCTCTTCCAAATGTTCCAAATAGCAAAAGGAAAAACCACTTTCCAAGGAAGACCCGACTCAATCAGATTATCATTGGATCTTGCAATAAGAGACAACCAATCCCTCAAGTTATAGTGCCAAAAATCAAATTTAGAAGCATTAACCCCTAGCTGATTCAACACTTGCTTTAAGTGGATGCAATCTCTCAAAGCATGTAAAATAGTTTCAACACCATTGCAGCAAATATGTCAAACCTCATCTTGGACCACTCATCTTCTCCCTAAACAAGATTTGACACCAATACTGTTATGGGTGCACAGCCAAATAATCATTTTAATCTTTGGCAGCAAATCTGCCTTCCAAATCCAACTAGTCGACACCCAACTAGCATTCGTAGATTCCGTAGCAATCCCATAAGCACTTTTGACATCAAAAACCCCCTTAGGAGATCCAGCCCACGCCAATTTATCTGAGCCACCACCTAAAGTCGAGATAGGAATAGCACTAATCATCCCCTTGACTTCATCAGTTAATTCAAACGTAAGTTTCTCCCAATCCCAGCCTGCATCAAGCATAATATCTTTAATTTCCAAACCATTGGCCTCTTGGGAAATAGGACCTTGAATTAACTTCCTAAGGGGGCCCCCATTCGTCCAATTGTTGTGCCTAATATTCAGATTACTATTGTTTGTTACCAACCATCTACTACCCTTATCAAAGATGCCCATCCCTTTCTTCATGGCTGCCCATATTGAAGAACAAGGGAGAGTATATGGATTTGCAGCTTCTCTTCTTCTTTGACTGCAATATTTCCTCTTCAAAACACTCACCCATAGAGCCTCCCCTTCTGTATGAAACCTCCAGTTAAGTTTGGCTGGAAGAGCCACATTCCTCCCTTTGGCAGTTTGCAGCCCCAAACCCCCTTCCTCCTTAGGCTTTGTCACCTTCTCCAAACCAACCCAATGAATCTTCTTGGCTGATTCTGTAGACCCCCACAGGAAGTTCCTATTTACTCTATCTAGCCCATCCAATACCCTTCTCGGAAGGTAAGAGCACTGCATAATGTACGAAGGGACAACAGCCAATGATGATTGAATAAGCACCCTACAGCCAGCCAGGGATAAAAGGTTAGCCTTCCACCCAGATAATTTTTTCTTCACTCGATCCAATATAAAATCATAATCATGCAAGGAAGACCTCATGTCACATTTCTTTTCTTTTTTGTTTCTTGTGTTTTTTTTTCCTAGAGTAAATATAAATTTTAAGAGGGGTGGTAGTATGTGGGTTAGAGCATTTTAAGTTGTGAGAAGTGATGATGTGGCTAGGTGTTATATAAGAGTGAATAAAGGTGGGTTTACATTAGATCCTTATTAATTTTATTCTCTCATCAAAATAATATTTTTACCTATCCACACGACTATTCTAATTCTTAAGTACCAACAAAATAATATTAATTATTATCATTTTTTTGTTCTTTTTCTCTTAATTGTTTATATTTATCGTTGAAATGAAAATCAAATTTGATAGATTCTCAAACTTAATAGAGCAAAATAAAAGTAAGTGTAGAATTCCACTTAGGCTTGTGACTTATATTTTAGTTGCCAAATTACTCTTTAGTGGTTAATTTTTATCAATTTGGTCTCTCACTTTGTAAAAATTAGTCAATTTAGTCATTTAGTTTGAATTTGTTATAAAACAACACCATTTAAACATTTTTTTTAAGTAAAAGTTTAGAAATGAAAACATTATTGAGTTGTCTCATTTAATGGATTTTGTTATTCAATAAATATATATATATATATATATATGTGTGTGTGTGTGTAGTTGGATTCAAGTTATACTTGATATAACTCTAAGCAATATTACACTACTCAATAACTTGCTATAGAATTCATATTTTGAAAATCCTACCATTCAATTACATGTTCTATATGTTCTTATTAATTATGCCAATTTTTATGTCAATTAAATATTATTTACTATTTGATTTATAAACTCATCTTTTATACATTATTTTAAACTACAAAAACTTGAATTTAAAAAATTGATTGATAATATGATTATTAATTTTTGATCACCTTGAAAATTTGCAAGCATTGAAAATATACAAAAATAATGTAATTTAACGGTAGATTTGTCAAAATTTGTATCCAATTAAAAAAATATTGAGTGATGTAACATTGTTTAGAGTTACACCAAGTATAATTTAATCTCAACCTCTATATATATATATATATATTAAAAGTTTGAACATCTTCTTGTATTAAGAAATTTGGACCAAATGACCAAATGAACTTATTTTAACAAAATTAGGAACTAAATTGAAAAAATAATTTGTTAAGGGCTTAATTTAATAATTGAAGTACTAGATTGATCAGTCTAAAAATTCTAAAGTTGAAGGATTAAAAATATAATATAATAATTAGTTAACTCTTATTTCTTTCCTTTTTAGTATAAAAAATTCTCTCTCTCTCTCTCTCCCTATAAAGTGTCTTGTTTTATTTTAAGTTTTTAACCATTGGGTCAAACAACTACTCTGGCTTTTTGTGTTTCGTGCCGGTTTACTTTGTTTTTTACCTCTTGTTTCGTGGATTCTAGGGGTTTGTTTGGGTACGCGTGCAAGTAGAAAGGTCGGTTGTGTGTATGGAGGACCATGGAAGTATGGAGTGGAAACCCATTCCTGCTGGTGTATGGATAGACATAAACGTGGGTTAGACTTGGCATCTGCGGATTAGTCAATCAATCAAAGTTCTCCAAAATCTTGATGTTTGAAATTTGATTTGACATTATCACGCTTAGACTTGAGACTTGAGAGGTTCGTGTTTTTTGATCTTGTGCAAAGAGCACTTCCTATGGATAAGCCAAATTTTAGCTAAATTAATTGACCAAATTCTATTTTAGTAAACCACCTTTATAAAAGTATCTTCAATAGTTCCTTAAAAGTTTTAAGTTCAATTTTAACTAAAAATATATATTATCTACTAAAATTTTTATAATTTTTTTATCTTTGCTTGGTATTTTGAAAGTAAGTAATTGATAACTATCTTTACACGCTATCGGGGGAATATGATAAAAACCAATGAAAGAACATGAGAATAAAGTGGTTTACATTAATAAATTGTTTGTTTTTAAAAAATATTTACCCTTTCTTAAATGAACTTAGTCAAATATTCTCCACAATACAACTAAACCTAGATTCTAAAAGCAACAACCCTGTAATTATGAACAAATTTTGGACAAAATGCACCCTTAACAGGTCACTTAAGTTGGGACAAACACTCTAAATATTGCTATGTTGTTACTAGCTATTAGGGGCTCAAAAAAATTTATTGCTCTCATTTTTCTTTAAAATTCTACCCAAAAAGAAAAACTCACTTATTACAATGCTCACTGAAGCAACATGCACCTCACTCAAGTGAACCGCCATTCTTGCTCAAGCCAAAGTGTATAGCTTGTGCAAACTCTTCAAAAATTGAAATAAAACAGAGTTCGTTTATATTTTGCTCTTCATTTGCTTGATCAAGTCATAGATAGAAAAGTTTGCATATCTCAGTCTCTTGCTCGTCCCTCGATCAAGCAAACTTCAAACTTGCTAGAGAGATTCGTAAACTCAATTTTATTTTCTTTTAATCATTCTTCATTCTTCTAGTTTTTAAGTAGGATCTCCTCATATATTACAACAATATATATATATATAACACATGCTTACTTGTCTAGCTTTTTTTTTATTAAAAAAAAATACTTTCTTTCGTAAAAATTTGTTCAAGAATGTTATATATAAAACTAAGAATTTTCATTTTTTAAATATAATTTAGATTTCACTCTTGTTCTGTTTTCGTTTTACAATACTCAAATCTTATCCTCTTTAAAAATAAAAAAGGACATACCATTTGACCCATATCATTAACCTACATCAAAATAAATTTATTGGGAATTTTAGCCTCATGGTATATATAAAAAAAAAAATTGTTATGTAATAAATATCGTAAGTTGTGAGTTCTAGTTAACTCAGTTAGTAAAATTTCTAATGGTTATATAAGAGATCTGGAGTTCAATCCCCGCCTACACAAAAAAACTGATTAGTGTCGTGGTCTGATAATAAATAGCTATTATTAAGAGCGGATGCCATAAGTTGAAACTCTAATATATATATATATATATCTCGTAAGTTAATTATACCGATATGTTAATTTGACATATAAAACTTTTTTATGATATCAATAATAATAATTAAGTTGGTACTTAAATACTTCACAGAGTACCTTATTAGTCAACTCACAAGGCACTTAAGGAGTTACATATCCAATTTCATTGGAGTGTTGTTGTGATCAAAATTTCTAGCAAGTTTTGATGATCGGAGACACAATGATTGTTTTTTTAATAGTTCTTTAAAAAAATATATATATTAGCCAAGCTTAACTTGTGGAAGGACTCAATATTATATCATTAATCAAAGGAAGGTTATAACCAAGGAAGTGCTTACAAGTTTGCTCCATTGGTTGGAGGAGGGACCAATATAACAAAAGTCTTCTCATAAGGCCAGAAAGAAATAATTCATTTCATTCTTTCAAGAAAAAAAATTCAAGGTGAAAAAGTAGAGAAGGAAAAGTGGATTGGTTGGAATTAGTCCACGTTTATTCATCCACTTACAGCTATCTAAAAATGTTGTTTTGCTACAAAGATTCCAAGCAATATATTTTGAGAATCGCTTAGGAAAATGACACTTTTGGCAAGTACCTGACTTACTACTGTGTCTGCAACCGGATCTTTATTCGGTTGCTCAGCTAACTCTTTTAATTCCTTTGTAATATTATTGAGTACCTAACTTTTTCCCCAAATTTTTATGCCCCTCTGTAGTGACAACAATTACTTTACACAAATAAAGAGAGACCAAAAAAAAAAAAAGCAAGTGACCAATCCACACCACTGTCTACTGTGCCACATGATTGAATTTTCAGAATATTACCTTACAATTTATGAAGTGCGTTTTTTTCATTCCATTATTGCCATGCCAATGCTATTTTGTTTCAATAAAACTGGAGGTATATATTTTTTTATGAGTTGAGTTAAACTCTTTAAATAATATTACATCACTTAATATTTTTTAATTAAATATAAATTTGACAAATTTACTGTTAAATTACATTATTTTTGTATATTCTTCGTGTTTGCAAAATTTCAAGATGATCAAAGATTAATAGTCATGTTATCAATCAATTGTTTAAATTTAAGTTTTTTTTTTAATTTAAAATAATGCATAAAATATGAGTTTATGGATTGAATGGTAAATAACATCCGATTGATATAAAAATTGACATGCATGTTAAGAATATATAAAGCATACAATTCAACGGTGTGATTTTTGAAATATAAATTCAATATAGGTTACTGGGTAGTGAATATTACTTAAAACTCTAAATAATGTTACACCACTCAATATATCTTTATTGGATGCGAATTTTAATACACCATTGGATTACATTATTTTCACATATTCTTCTTACTTGCAAAATTTCAAGACAACCAAAAATCAATAACTAAGACAACCAAAATTTCACATATATAAAGCATACAATTCAACGGTGTGATTTTTGAAATATAAATTCAATATAGGTTGCTGGGTAGTGAATATTACTTAAAACTCTAAATAATGTTACACCACTCAATATATCTTTATTGGATGCGAATTTTGATATACCATTGGATTACATTATTTTAACATATTCTTTTTACTTGCAAAATTTCAAGACAACCAAAAATCAATGGCTAAGACATCGATCAAATATTTAAAGTGCAAGTTTTTGTAGTTTAAAATTATAGATGGATGGGTTTATTGATCAAATAATAAATAGCGTATGATTAAAGTGATTTTTGACATACTTGTTAAAAATATAAAAACATGCAATCAAACAGTTTGATTAACATTCTTTAAAGTTATAACTCATCTGTGTGTATATATATATATATAGACAAAAGTATTTTCTATACAGAAGAAAGTTCATTATTCATTATGTATCACGCATCAGAAAAAAAATAAAATCGCTGCCCATTCCTTTCCAAAAAGGAAAAAACAAAAGCCTAAAATTAGAGCCTTTTGAGTTTTGGCTTGTAGATAACAATTTAGCGGATTCAGGATAGGGATGGGTGTTTTAGCCCTAGACTCGGGTTTAATAAAAATATTATTTAATTATATTATGTTTGATTGTTTGCATTATTGAATTCGTAGTGTTTGAAACCGACAATTACGTTTGTAGCGTTAGATGTTTGGTGGTTTGTATTATTGAAATTTTTAACAGTTCTTGTTTGTTTTATTATGTATGTGGTCTTAAAACTTGGTTTATGATGTCATATTCTTATGTTTTACGCCTTTTTTTTGTTTTTGTTTTTTATGGAAAGGTTAGAAACTTATATTATACGCTTTGAAAAATTTTGGATTGTTGTATTTATGCTTAGCGGTGGTTTCTAGTGTTAAAAAACTTATTTTATAGTGTTAAAACTTATTTTATAGTGTTTTATGTTGAGTGGTTTGTACTAATGATTGAGATTTATTTTTAATTTATTTATTAAACTATAATTATAACGAGAAGTAAAAAAGAATTGGGTTACCCCAAGCTGACCCGAGAATGATTTGGACAAGTAGAGTGGGTTTGAGAATTTGAAAATTCTTGAGGGACCGAAGCTGGAAAAAAAGAGGAAAAGAACACTTGTTGCCGAGTTAAAGGCAACATAACTGAGGATAGGTGGGGGTGGGGGGTAAGCTCTTTACAAAATTCCATTATGCTTCTATTCTCAATACAAGGAATATTCTCAATAGTTGTGGAAATAAAAGTTACGATAAAGGTGAGTTCATGTAAAATCATTTGTCAGTTGACACTAATAAAATAACAATAATAAAGTTTTAGTCCTAAAATTTGGAGTTAATTATGAATCCTTGACATATTAAATTAAGTTGGACATATGAATTATTTTCTTCTATTTTATTTTTATCTAAATTCATGTTTTTTCGATAGGGATTGTCATGTCATTTTTTATTACTTATACTAATGTTATTTTTTGCATTTCTTTACTTTTTATTTTTTATTTTTTATACCATCAACATTGACCAATTCATTATTTCTTATCAGTTCATTATTTATTCTCTTCTAAACATGACTAAACCATCTTTGGCAACTCTCCATCGTCTTTTTCATCAGAGGGTTACCCTTATCTTTAAACTGGTTTTCTCATTTCAAATCTCATATTTTTAATTATTCCCACTAATTCATCTTATCATTCAAATTTTTGTTACACTCATTTTATGGATATGTTGCCTATTAATTGCCCAACATTCTATACCATGGAGCATAATTGGTCGTATTTGATCACTTTGGGTCATGTGATTCATTGAGAGATGTTGATGCAACAAATTGGTCAAGAAAAGTGTCAGAGGCCATATATTGTAAAAGGTCGTCGAGTTAATGTATGTCCCATCTATTTTAAGAAATTCTTTTATAGAAAATTAAAAAAACTATCAAATCAGTTAGTTACTTTTTTTTAAAAATTTTTTTCATAAAAAAGTTTTTTAAAATGATTTACTAATATATGCCCTTAGG
Organism: Quercus gilva; assembly: GCA_023621385.1. Classification (NCBI taxonomy): domain Eukaryota; kingdom Viridiplantae; phylum Streptophyta; class Magnoliopsida; order Fagales; family Fagaceae; genus Quercus; species Quercus gilva. The sequence goes on along the minus strand of CM042474.1, from coordinate 3,360,323 downwards.
CATACCTCAGTAAAACCCTATTGTTAAAATAACTCAGAAAATCAGATTGATGCCCGGGCGGGGCTGCCCTCAAGTGACGCAACCTACTGGATCCAACGTTGAGGGCTTGTGGGCTGGCACTTACATCGAGCTTAGAAGACTTTAGGGCTTAACGGGCTTGCTAGGCCCAACTTGAGCTTTAGATTTCCTCAAGCTATCGATAAAGATCATTTTTTTTGGTTAAAATCTATAAAGATCATGATCATGAAAGCACATCATCAATTCCGACATTACTGGAATGACCATCAATCATTGCATTTCAGTTCAGGAGGGTGAATTCCTCCCATTCCCTTGAACAACTTGTCTACATCAATCATGCTGTTGATTTCGCATACTTGGTAAACAAATTGATAAAAAAAAATCCTCCTATGGCAGTTGCTTTTAATATAACCTTGTGACTTTCTCAACCTCTTCTCTCCAATAATCAACGAAAATGATTATGAAAAACTTGTGTTGAAAGTTGAAACTGACAGCAAAGTGGGTGATTCACCGATTCTTTTTTTTTTTTTTTGCTGAATGTGATTCACCGATTCTTGCTCCATTTTACTAGCTACAATTTCATATAACATATAATAGCAGTTTCACAAGCCATTCTAATTATATCCAATAAGAGCATCCGCAGCTGGCTTTTCATATCCCATATCTTGATAGATTTTACTATTCGGAGCCAAAAATCACCCGCATCTAGACTTGTAAACCTTTGAAATTGTAAAAATTTTTACAATTGTGCTATAGTAGCATCTTATTAATAAGATGCTACTGTAGCATAGTTGTATTTCTAAAAATTATTTTTTAATTGTCTCTCATCCTTTTTATTTGGCCAACTTTCTCTCTCCTCTCTCTCTCTCATTATTTCTTTTCTTTATTCTATCTTCCTTCTCTCTCTCATTCTGCTCTCCTCTCTTCAGACTCAAAACCCCATAGCCGCCACAGTGACCACACGATGGCCTGACTCACTGTCACCGGCCATGGCAAGCCACCACCCACTCATTATTTCACCTTGATCGTTGATTGGCCAAGAACCCATTCCTAGGCTATTGAAATTGAACAAAACCCTGACTTTATTGGTCAGATCCAAGCTCTAAAAAATCACCTCCATGGATCCCAATTCCACAACCCCATTTGCAGAGGGTATACAAACCATAGTTTGGAGGTGTTTGGGTTGGCGTTTGGGTGGTTGGATTTAGGTCCAGTTGGGTTCAGCCTCTCTCCATCTCACGCTTAGCCTCTCTCATGCTCAGCCTCTCTCACGCAGCAACAAGGATGCCACAAGGTTGAGATCAGTGTGTGGTTTCGGTGTTTGGGCTTGATTTGTGATTTGATCGGCGTGGATTTCGGTGGCGTGGGTTTGATTTGTGATTTGTGGTTGTGGGTTTGTTTTGTGGTGTTCTGTGGGTTCGTTTTATGGTGGTTGTGGGTTTGTTGGTGGTGGCTATGCTGTGTTGGTGGTGTTATGTTAGCGTTGGATTGTGTTTTTTTTTTTTTTGGTTCAGCTACTAGGGTTTGTGGTTGTGACTAGTGGGCCGACGGTGGGGTGAGTGTTTGTGGCTCCGTTGGAGTGGGTTTTGGGTTAGTGGGTGGTGGCGTGGGTTTGCTATTTGGGTTTTTTTTTTTTTTTTTTTTGTTGGTGTTGATGGTAGATTATGGGTTGCTGGTGGTGGTGGTGGTGGTGTCAGGTGTGTGTAGTGTGGCGGTGGTGGTGATTGTGGTTGTTGAATAGAAATAAAGAGAGAGAAAGAACAAATAATGTTTTGTATTGTAAATGATGATAATTGTGGGATATATTATTTTATTGTGTAGAAAATTTATTTTAATGAGTAGAATAGGAAAATAAAAGTTGGGATATTGGTGTATTGTAAAATAATATGGTATAATTGATAAAGTAGCTTTTAAAAATGGTAAAATAAGATTAGATATGGAATCCGGATATGAATGCTCTAAACACATCCTTGAAAATTACCTCTTATAAACCTCTAATCTTACGCTTTGCCTACTTGGTAAGTTTTTTGGTACAACTTCAAATCTTACATTGAAGCCCAGAAACAGCACCAAGCTCAACAAGAAAAATGGCACGATGTGATTGCACTTAGCATTTAGTAGTCAACTAATAAGAAAAGATTTCCATGGCATCCCCCTTCTCTTTGCTGTTTACAAAACTACAGTGGATTGCGATTGCAAAAAAACTTCATTCCTAATAATATTGCAAACTAGGCATGAAACTTAAAAAATGTTACACATGGTTGGTTTCTTCAAGAGCCCGTCTATTGGGCAAATTAACAAACTTTATTTATGGAGCACAAAAAGTTATTAATATAAAAAAATCACTCTCTAACCTCTTCCTCTTCCATAAAATATTTTTTGTTCGGAATTTGAAGAAATAGGTTTAGATTTGGAGGGCGTAAAAGGTTATTGTGGGAGTAAACAGTTACCTAGTAAAAGATTAAAATAGGATAAAAGAAAATAATTTACCAGTCATCTGGCCTATTAGCTCAGCTGGTTAGAGCGTCGTGCTAATAACGCGAAGGTCGGAGGTTCGAGACCTGCACGGGCCAAATATTGATATTTTGTTCTTTTTTTGCTGGGAAGATGTCTCCTGGGCCAAATATTGATATTTTGTTCTTTTTTTGCTGGGAAGATGTCTCCTGGGCCATTTTTTGAGCCTTGAAGATGTCTCGTGGGCCATTTTTTGGGGCCTTTGCAATGGCTTCTCTCAGCTTCATTTTATTCTTTTTTGGTTGCTTTTTTGGGAAGATGTCCAGTGGGCCTTTGCAATGGCTTCTCTCAGCTTGATTAACTTTTTTTCCTTTTCTGTACGGAATGTCTAGACTACCCATTGGACCATGTTTTGGGCTATTTGCAACGATTTTTAACAGATGTTAGGATTCATTTATTGAGGAGTTTGGACTCATAGTCATAGGATAAGAAACAATGTTAAAATGACTTTAGTTAAATGATGATTCTCAAAAAAAAAAAAGAAAAAAGAAAAAAGAAAAAAGAAAAAAGAATATGGCAGATTAAACTTTTTAAATAAATTATAGTTTATCACTTAACCAAAAGAATGAAAAACATATTCGAAACATATATATATATATATATATATATTAAGGACAATAAATCTTTATCGAGTAAATTTGCTACTATATATATTTTATCCCAGCAGTAGATAGTGAATGGTAAAGCATCTACTACATTTGGAAACTATTATTTGCAACTCTCCCACCACAGATTACATGAATTTGAAGTGGCAGTGATGCTTTGTAGTAAATAGATAAACTAGCTCCATGATCCATTTGGCATCTACCTTGTAAATTGAGAGCAATACCTGAAAACCTCACTCAAAAAAAAAAAAAAAAAAGTTGTAGTCCTAATGACAACAAAACTAAATACAATTCTATTGGATATTTCGATTGTTCCTTTCTATGCTAAAAAAGCTGAAATATTCTACAACACCCTCAATATATTTCAGTTACTCACAACCCATGCTTTCAAGTCTCATTTTCAGAATAAATTACTCCTATACATATATAATGCCCACACTTTGAGCAAGCATAAGAGAAACGTACACTTGATGCATTACTTGTACTATTTGTAATTCCAAGAATGCAGTTCTGCCCCACAACAACTATGTCATCTTTCTCAGCAAAAAAATCAAAATAAAAACTGTATTAATAATAATAATAATAAATGTTGAAAAATAAATAAAAGGAAAAGGGAAAACAACAACAATTGATGAAAATTGCCATTAAGGCTTAAAGAAATTTGAACAAAAAAAAAAAAAAAAAATACAGAACCTCTTGGATTTTCCTTGAATCATTTGTGGCCAATTCCTCCATAACTGGGGCCAGAATATGCTTCAGCTGCGAACGACTTGTTCATTGATTTAGAAGGAGGAGGCTGATACTTGAGGGGCCTGAAGCCCTGAACATCCATGGAACATGAAAGGAGGATGATGAAGATGACAATGAAGACGGAGTTGAGAGCAAAGACAATGATGCAACGAGGATGATGCTTCATCATGATTAGTAATGTTGTTTTGTTCGACCTGAGTTTTAGTTGTTGGTGTGGCTAGGCTAGTTCCTTTTTATGCGCCTTAAAAAGATGCAAGTTAATTGGAGGGATATTGCAATCTTTTACGTGTATTTATAGGTGAAGAGGCAGTGGGGGACATGGTTTTGTGATGCAGGTAATTAAAATGAAGACTTTTGGACTCTTGTGGGGGCAAACTACCCTAATATTCTATCTCCTAGATTTATTTATTCTTCATTTTTTGGAGTGGGAATATTAATTCAAATTCTTTGTCACACTTTTGCTTCATCTGCACCAATTACAACATGTCATTATTCATTTGATTTTCCTTATAAAATAATCGTTGTTTAAAATTGTTGGTGCAATTACAATAATAATGGAAATAACACAATGAGAAACAGAACACTTCCACTCTTCACCTCCCCCTTGCGCACGTATCTAGCCTAATATTTGAGACAATTCATTTTAGCCCATTAATCACCACAATTAACAAGAATAAAATAGTCTCTCTCTTTTTCAATGTAGGATTAAACATTTTCACTAACTCCTCATTTTCCATATTCACTCTCACATCTTTACATTTATGTTATAATATTTATTCATTTTAATTATTTAATATTAAAATGCTCTAACAAAAATTAAAAGAAATAAACTACGTGACACACCATTAAATGGTGGAGTATAAAATTGAACATAAAAAGTGAAATAAAAATTTGTATTCAAGAAAATTAATTGAATAAAAATTGTAAGTCCAACGAGTGAAGAAAATACACTTTTAAGAACGTGGTATGAGATTTTAGGATAAAAGGCAATCATTTCGTTAAATGAACCAAACATTTAATAAATCCGGTTCTTTATATGAGGGGAACTTGGTTTTTCAATAGGGTAAAATGAGTTTTAGTTAGTTTAACTGATAAAATCTCTAATAATCAAATAAACAAATTAAGATTTGGATTACACCAAAAATTAGTTGGTATTTTGGTATGATGAGAAAAGACAATTATCGAGAGTAAGCATTGGTTAAAATTCTATCTTATTTATTATTAAAAAAAAAAAGGAAAGGTGGGGGGCTTTGATGAGTCTAATGCCAAGCCGAGGGATCCTTGGAGCCCAAGCCCAATGGACCTTCGGAGAAATCCCTGAACCAATACTTGGGGCAGAAGGAGTTCATTTGAACTTGTTAAGAGCATTCACAGCAGTGGAGCTATAATGCTATAATACTAAAATTTAGCTCCAAAATCACAAAAAAAAGCTCACAGCAGTGGAGCTATAGGTATAATTTATACATGATTTGCTACAGTGCACATGTATTGATACATGTGCACTGTAGCTTGAAGCAAAAAATTATAATACTATTTTATTCGGTCCAACTTTATTTCTTTACTTTTTTTTATTCAATCAAATCCGGTCAGCCTCTCCTCACATTCACTCTCTTCTTCAGCTCTCTCTCACAGAACCTCTCAAGCTCACAAAACCTCTCATTCGTTCGCCGGCCTGAGGCATTTCTCACACAAAACTCATTTTGTGTAAACAATGGCTACAATATTTTTTTCCCCGCCTATTTATGAATGATATATAGGATATGCCGATATGGCATATTACACTATTATTATTATTATTATTATTATTATTATTATTATTATTATTATTATTATTATTATTATTATTATTTTGAGTAATAGAATATGACATATTATTATTATTATTTTGAGTAAAAGAATATGGCATAGTATTTGAGTTGGCTTGGATTGGTAAATGGGAATGTGCTTCATGGCACAAAACATGCAATTAATAAACTTGAATTTTGATTAGAGTAATATGTACGTTGAACTTGCATCTTCGATATCTAGTAAAATATATAGCAAAAGTAGGTGAAATTAACGTGTGCTCATTTATTTTTGAAAAATTTTATGAAAAATTAAAAAAATTGTCAAAAAAATTTTTAAAAAAATTTATTATAATAGACTATCATGATGATTGAAAATTTGTTTTAGTAAAAAAAAAAATGTATAAGTATAATTTGGGAGTTAAAAAAATCACTTGTTTACACTAGACGATTATTTGCTATCATATGGTGGCGGCAGCGGCGGCGGCGGCGGCGATGGCGGCGGCGGCGACGATGGCGATGGCGGTGGCGGCGACGGCGATGGCGGCTGTGGCGGCGGCGGAGGCAACAGCGGAGGCGGCGGTGGTGGTTGTAGGTGGTTGTTATTGTTGTTTATTGTAGTGGATATATTATTTTATTGTAGTTGATATATTATTTTATTGTGATGTTTATATTATTTTATTGTGTTGAAAGCTAAAATAGATCCACTGCTGCAGCATGTGTGTAGGTAAAATAGATAAAGTAACTTTTGGTGGAGCTAAAAAGCTAAATTTTTAGCTCCACTGCTGTGAATGCTCTAAGGATCTTCCTAATCTTGAAGCAAAATAGAGCGAGTACTCATACTTCATTTTTATCTTTTGGGAGATGATTAATTATTATTTATTATATACATCCCTCTACGGCCTACGCTATCATCTTGTGAATATTTACTCTGCACCAAATATACAAATAAATAAATGTTGCCTTCGTTCTAACAACTAATCATTCTTGCGAATTTTATAATAGTTTTCATGTAAGTTCCTGTCAAGATTAGAGAATGTTTGGGTATCATTTTATATAGCATCTAATCCATTATTTAACATTAATTCAGGCTTCTAATAGAATTCGATTCAAGGTTAAAATACCACATAGATTGTAACAAATATTTTTTTTTAAAAGAAGAAGTGAGATTTTGCTTTAATTTATAAAGGATTTCAGTTTGTATTATTATTTGAGCCCGTGAATGAGAGATGTCAACAGCAGAAACCGCAAAATGCACGCTTGTCAAAGTGGCAAATGCCGGCTTATTAGGCGGCTCTTGCCGGATGGTACTCTTTGGTCTTCTACTATGATCACCCTTATCCTTGCTGGATTTCTTGTTGGTGACTTGGTGTCACACTAAATATATATGAGAATGGAGATCTAAGCTCACGAGTAACATTTAGAATGTTTCTAGATTAAAAAAAAAAAAAAAAATTATGAGAAGCAATATTGATGAGGACACATCTTCTATCTTATTCATTAAAAAAAAAAAAAGACACATCATTTTACACAAAAGTAGTGTTTATAATACACACCCTAATGACCCTATTACGCGTATTCTTATACACACGGGCATTTCAAGTGTGTGTAAGAATGTGACATGTATACTAACCTTTTCCCTTTACACAATATGCTAAAGTGACAACTTCTTTGGCTTGGCTAATTAAGAGTGTTTATAACTCTTCGAGCACCCGACTAATCTTCTAATGTGTGTAATTTTCACATCAGAGATGATTTAATTAAGGTGCTAGTTTAGTTTTTTAGATTTATGGTCTGCTGAATCTCATGAGGTCTTGGGACTCACTAGGCTAGTTCTCAAAAAATTGCTGAAGTAACAAGTTGTGATCACATGAGCCCATCATTCGCTACTTTATCAATCAAACAAACCATGTCAAAGAATTATATCCTTCAACTTATTGTTTTATTTACAATACCATTATTATATGAGGCACATGCCCCACGATTTATGAATATAAACGTTCAGCACCGTATAAGATTCAATTACAGTTAACCACCTCATGGCTCACGAGGAGATGGGATGACCACGGGCACCAATGTAATGACAATTGTCAGGTAAAGTTCACAAAATTTGATTGCGTATTGTACCATGGAGATAATTGGTCTAACATAAACAAATCATATATAGAGAAAAAATGGAATGAATGAAGACTTTAGTGTTTAGATTCTTTAGAAGCAACGTGCTACACATTTTTGTCAAATATATACAGCTAAGAAACCAAGAATTTTATATCCAATTGCTATGTGATCTACTACAAAATGAAGAAAAAAAAAAATTCTTAAGCTCTGCATATCTTGCCAAGTTGGGACTTGGGAGAGGAAGAGTGCCATTTGGTTGAAATAGTTGGGTAGGGAAGTCCTCAAAATCAAAGTTAATTTCGACAAAAGTTTGAAACTGGTGTCAACCCATTTCAGATTTGATAGATCTGAGAGTGTGAATGTTTTCATCCGAATCTTTTGATATGAATCATTCAGGTCAAAGGATATATAATATATCCTTTTAACTTTTGACTTGTTCATATAGGACAAAGAAGATCACAAATATAATTATATATATAGTATATAATAGAATGTAATTTGGGGGAGGGACATCACATGTCACTCATGGGCATTGCTCTAAAAAGTAAAAAAGGTTGGTCACTTGTCTTAAAATATTGATTAAAATTGGAAGAAATTGAAAGATTTAAATGGGAGGGCCTTTTGCCCTCTTTATTTCATAACTGTCTCTCGTATTTATTGTGTGTCCTATTTATTTTTTCTGTCTTCTTCTCCAATATAGTGGTGGTCTTATTTCACCATAAAGCTCGTGTCATTGTGCCAAGTATATAGTACAACTCTAATCTAAGGGCTCATTGTATTAAATTCTATTAGATTGCATAAAGTAATCTTATTCAAATTTGTAGTTCGACTATTGTAATCCTAATTTGTTTGTTGTTAATATATATATATATATATATATGTGTGTGTGTGTTAATTCCATGCTCCTTTATCATTGTATGGTAACTACATCTCGAATTTTCTAGCATGTTATCATAGCTAAGTTTTTTCTTTTCTAATATTTCTATGTTAAATAACACAATTTAATTTTTATTATGAATTTTTATTGTACTGTTGAAAACTGAACTTCAACTTAAGAAATTTCAACCCTTCAAATTCCAAAAATATTTTTTTTAAGAGAGTTTCAAACTATGATGTTTGTTTTCAATGAGAGCTCTTTATCATTAGACGAAGACGACATCAATCAGTTTTTGGTGTAGACGGGACTGAATCCCAGATCTCTTATACAACTATCAGAGACTTTATCAATTGAGATAACTAGAACCCACAATTCAAAATATTTGTAAGGCTTATTAGTTTTTTTTTTTTTTTTTGAGAAGCTGGCTTATTAGTTATTACACTATGAATACGGGAGCGTATCTTTAGCATATAATAATAGCAACTATATAGTACTATAATGTGAACTAGTAGTATTGGGTGTGGCTTTCAAATGTCAATTTCTAGGTTTGCAACATCCAAATTGGGCTAGACATAGCCGATCTCTACTTTACACCAACTTCTTATCTGTAAATAAGAAAGGCAGAAAATTCTCAATATTCTTCGACATTGAAAGAGCATGTTGTCATGTTGAAAATTGAACATACTAATGACTCACTTTGACAAGATCCCGTCACTATGAACTAATTTAAGTATACATTGAAAGACGCCGAAAGAGAAAAGGGAAAAAGACCCGGTCGAGTCTCACTGTTACCCAGTAAAACCAGTCCGAACCTTAAGCTAATTGGCTGACCTCTGCTTTGAGCAAAATTTAGGAGAAAAAGGGAAAAAGACCTGGCCGAGTGTCACTTTTGATTCCAATTTTCAACAATCCAGCTTGTTACATTTGCCTGCTGCATAAACCAGATATGTCTTTATGGGGTGCACAACAACGTGACCCATTACATAGAATAGTATGTTATCTAACAACACCAACAATAATAACTACACAGTCTTAATTTTAAAATTTCTAGTATCAATTGTGATTTCTCAACATATTAATCTGGATCAACTAATATATATTTTCAATATAGCACATCATTAGTAGGGACGCTTCAATGTGTATCTATAGTGGATCCATTTAGAATAAAGAGATTGAATTTTTTGTTGGTTGTAGGTTAATCAACCAAAAGTCCAAAACCATCCTTTTTTTTTTTTTTTTGGATTGAGATTGTTTGTGAACGAATTATACAGCACAAAAGATAGACATGGTATAATAATTATACATTAGTAGATACCCAATTACGAAGATGTTGAAGTGATCTTTTGAGAAAAAGAAAATTTGTTGAGCCAAAATTCAATGGAGACCTAAAATTAAGACATTTATGTATGTCAAGGTTTTCAACATATTCATATTAAAAAAAAAAGGTTTTCAACATTTTCCTAATCTATGCACCGTCTTTACTCTTTAACAACCAAAAAAAATGAAAGAACAAAGACAAATGCATCTAAAATTCTAAACATGCAGTACCATATATGTACATACGCGGTACACGCGTTGGATCAGAAACCGTGTGAACATCTAGGCACAACGTGACCATGCGCAAGCACACCCATAATTAATTAAAAACCAGATAATATGCAATTCAATGCAAGTGAACTGATCAGCTTTCTTGCTTTCTTTCCAATTCCAACATTCTTATTTTCTTCCCTCGTGACTTCATGACCCATGTAACATACACTACGTGTTTGTGTAAAGTCAATTTCGAACCAACATAAAGAAATTCAAAGTACATTCCTCCCAATTAGATTCCCACCTCACCTTCTAATTTCTTTGAAAAAAGAAAAAAAATTAAAATTAAAAAGAAAAGGAGGCCAAGTCAAATAAACCCTGTAAAGGTCCCACTTTAAGCGCTATGCAGCACCGTCCTCTGCAAGCAAGACCTCGTGTATATATAGATATGGTAGCATATACTAGCATCACATACCAACAAGAAGCTTATTCATAAAAAAAACATAACAAGAAGAAGTTTATTTATCAAAAAAACATACCAACAAGAAGCTTGAAAGGCCTTTTTGAAAGTGAAAGACAGAGAGATGTCAATGAAGAAGAGCTCAACAGCACCAACAATGAAGACCCTTTTGCTTGTGTTGGGTGTGACCATATTGGTTGTATCGACACAGTTTAGTGTTGGTGAGTGCAGAGCCCTTCGAGCCACGAGGGCTTGTGAAGAAGTGGATGGAGCTGAGTCTGGTCATGGGGTGGCATCGTTTGGAGTTTCTTCTTCAACTAAAAACTCAAGCACTAGTAGTCATTCTTCAGTGAGGAGCTTTCAGTATAGATTGACTTCTGGACCCAGCAAAAGTGGCCCTGGTCATTAGCACTACTTATTCTTTGATTTTGCTTTCGTTTGTGTTCTTGTTGCACAAAGACTGTGACTTAGATTTTTTAATCTGTCAAGGATTTTTTTTTTTTTTTTATATATATTTTTTATATTTTTGACTTGAAAAGTCGAGTCTTATATACGAAGATTGTAATCCTAGTTGATATATTAGATACTTCTAAATACCTGTATTAAGTTTGTTTGAGTTTATGCTCCAATTATTACTATGAAATTGTAGAAACCATGCACAATATCAACTCGGTATTTTCTAAATCTTGGCATCAAGACCATATAAATATGTTAATGAAATCACCTACAAATCAATTCTATCTATTCATCCTCCCTCATCTTGGTAAACTTTTTTTTTTTAATCTATTTGTCTTTCCACTTAGATGGGATTCTTCTGTAACTGTCCAATATGATCAAACGATCATGATAAAAATACCATGAAAAGAAAAGTCAGGATTTTGGTAGAAAAATGATACTTTTTTATGGGGGGTAAAATGAATTCATATTAGTGTTCAATGATTGAATAATCACAAAAATCTCTATAAAGGATAAGAATTTAGTGTTTATTTGGTACAACTTATTTTTCAGCTTTTTGAAAATGGAATTGTTTGACAAAGTTGTACTTAAAAGAAAAAAAGTGATATTTAAAAATGCTGTATTTTGAAAAGGTGTGATTTGATAACACATTATGAAATAGACAAATAGTCCCCAAATTATTGTTGGACCTTTTTTTTTTTACAGTAGTTTTTTCTTTATTTATTTATTGTTAGACATTTCTTTATTAAATTGGGTAAAAGTAGTACAGCTTTACTCAGAAAAATCAAATTAAAAAAATTATATATGATCTTAATAAGTTAATGGCCAAAAGGGTCCTAAGACAGAAAATTTAAGTTAAAATGTCAACAACTTCTCCATTAAAGTCAAGAGAAGATCACAAAGGACAGAGGAACAGGTATTCGCCTACCTGTTAATTTTGACTTAGCGTGTATCATTAGCTCCTCTAAGCTGACCACCTTATAATAAAACACGATTGCTATTTTCTTTGTTCAGGGTGTGCTTCCTTTTCATATTATGGGCAACCAATACAATCGGTTAATGCAAATCAAAGTTACAAACCCAAGATCAATTTTCCTTAAACGGGAAAATACTAATACACACAACTGTACATACATATATATATATATATACACATTTTTTATACTGAAATCGTGACTTAACGTTAGAACAAAGTCGTTACAATCACCAATCTTCCGTAAATTATTCGTGTAAATTAAAATTACTTCAAGGATTCTTTTTTTAGTATTCTACAAGTACTAGAAAATCTGCAAATTTCGTTGATGAATTAGGTAAGTGTACCTTGTAATTGTCAGCATAAAGAATGAATTCAAGTATTCAACTGACAGAAATGCTATTGGATTTGCGTGATCAGACTACTTTGATCAGCTACATAATTCATACTATTACTGGTCAAGGCTACGGGCAACCTAACATGAAAATCAACGAATTGAAAGTGTTTGGTGTGTCAGTCAAAAAGTATAAATGACTATAGCTCCAATCAAAGCCACTTCGAAAAAGCATGAATGAATTCCAGTCACTGCTACCAACAAAATAAACAAGAATGGAACTCGAGTCACAAGTCATCACCTAACTATAAAATAATGACATATTGACTGTAAATGTTAGGAACTAGGAAGCTTGTAACTTTTGACAGTCATCGAAAAAGAACCGAAGATGTATGATTCTATGAATTAAGCTGCTCATGATCAATTTGGGTTTGATTTGATAAAAAACTTATTCATGTTTATTTGTTTATAAATAAGTTAAGCTACACCTTAATTTTAAGCTTGTTTAATAAACAGATTGAATTCAAATAATAAAATTGTTCATAAATAGGCTTGATAAGAATCAAGTTAATTGAAGTTGGTTTATGTGCTTGGTAAAAAACTTTGAACATTTAATATTCGACAAAATATGGCTTATTTACCGCCCGAATAAGGAGAGCTCAGCCACTGTCAAAGGCAAAAGGAAGCAACTAAAAAGGTCAGTACCATGTGACGAGAATTGTATTCAAGGTAAAAAGAAATAACCCATGTGTTTTCTTTAAATGCCGCATCCAGTTATACTCAAACAAATGGATTTTCAAACACAAACAATCTAATCGTTGAGAGCATCAAAAGAGAGTTAGAGCACAATCATCCGAAAGAGAGATAACATCATCAATTTAGGGGCGGAGCTATAGTATGGCTTGGGTGGCCACGGCCCTCCCAAATTTTAAAAAATTATTTTATATTATGTATAAGTATTAAATTTTTTAAATATTTAGTTACAAAAATAGAAATTGGCCCCCAAATGTTTGAGTTAGTCTAATAATACTCTTAAAAATCATTAGAATTTGTCAATTGGTCTAGTAGTTATGGAGACAAGATAGTAATTTTTTTTATCTGTTTTTTTTTTTTTTTTTGGTACCTGTTTAATATCAAACTAGACAACTTTTGTATACTTATTGGAGTTTAAAAGATGATAAATTCCCTTAAAAAATTATTTTACGAATATACATATTTGAAAGTTGTTAATTTTATATACAATATATTTATAAATTATGACCTGCTCTAGTATCAAAATATTAATGTTTATATTTGTGTATGTGTGTTTAGGCATGTGTACGATAATTTATCTTGACTTGAAACTAATATATTAATACCAAAATTTGGCCCCCAAACAAAAAATCATAGCTCCGCTCTGATCAATTCAATTAGAGAACTTAGAATTATGATTGCATTTACCTAAAGCATTGAACCACACAGTATCTACAAAACAACATCAACTTCATGAAAGCACAAAATAATCAATTCAAGGTGTAATCACAAACTTAAAGTCACATCTTGCCCCTATAACAGATCACATTCTATCACAAAAACAATTGATCCTAACCCTAAACAGGAGGTGTGGCGCCTATTCAAGTGTCACCTCTATATGTATACAACACACAAAGCATTGCTGCAATGGGTGCATGATCAGGATGTACATCCACTAACCAGAAAACACCCATGTCTGTCCTAAATCATCTACACAGAAATGAACATTGTAGCCCTATAAAAGTGTGATGTACACAAAGGAAAAGATTCTTCAATTTGTAAAGAGCATAAACTAGATTATCAGAAATATAACAGTTCCAAAGGCATAATATAACCTTCAATACAATTGCTTCTGGTACTTTGGGCAAACACCCCATATAATGGTCCTGAAACCTCTCATTGCAAGATTTCTTTCTTTTAAGTAAGTCTCTCATTGGCAGATTTCAACAGTGTTGTGATGCAGGAATCATGCAGATCATAGTGAAAAGAATGAGTGATGCTAGTGAAGCCTCATCTAATTCAGAGGACTAAATGTATACCACATATTGCAATGGCATGACACCTCAAGCAAGATCACATACAACTGATACAAGTACCCTTGTTTTCTAGTAAAGGGCAAGGTAAAAGGACAACCAAAATGGATTTTTTTTTTTGGGTTAATAATTCAATGTTAGATTGGGGGGATTCAAGCCTGACTCTCCTCATAAAGGAGACCATTCAATGTCACTAGATTAAAAGGCTATTGGCAAGCAAAATTGGTAATTGTAATTAAGGGCCAGAAAGAATGAGTGCACACACACGAAAGGAAGATCACATGCAATGATGCAAGCATATGCTACAATTGTTTTCAAATACAAGCACAGACGGTTTAAGCACAAACAATATTAACAATCATAATTAAGGGCCTAGCAAAATAAGCACACATACAGTTTCATTAGACAAATTGATAATACACTAATTTTTATTTAAAGAGATCTAATGCGGGCATTAATATTAGTACAATGGAGACCTGAATTTAAGACATTTATGCATGTCAAGGCTTTTCAACATTTTCCCTATATATCTATGCACCGTCTTTAGGCTTTACAACCAGAAAAAGAAAGCACAAAGACAAATGCATCTAAATATATATGCAGTACCATATATGTACATACGCGGTACATGTGTTGGATCAGAATTCAGAAACCGCTGAACATCTAGGCATAACGTGACCATGCAAAGGCACACCTTAATTAATTAAAAACCAGATATGCAATGCAAGTGTACTGAGCATTCTTGCTTTCTTTCTAATTCTAACGTTAATTCTCATTTTCTTCCCTCGTGACTTCATAACCTACGTAACATACACCACGTGTCAGTGTAAAGTCAATTTCGACACGGCATAAAGAATTTCAAAGTAAAAAGCCTCGTACATTCCTCCCAATTAAATTCCCACCTCACCTTACAAAAAGAGAGAAAAAAAAAAAAAAATTAAAAGGAAAAATAGGCCAAGTCAAATAAATGCTATAAAGGTCCCAATTTAAGCGTTATGCTGCACCGTCCTCTGCAAGCAAGACCACGTATATATATAGATATAGTATCATGTGCTAGCTAAGCATACCAACAACAAAGCTTATTCATCAAAAAGACATACCAAAAACAAGCTTGAAAGGCCTTTTTGAAAGTGAAAGATATATAGAGAGATGTCAATGAAGAAGAGCTCAACAGCACCGACAATGAAGACCCTTTTGATTGTGTTGGGTATGACCATATTGGTTGTATCGACACAGTTTAGTGTTGGTGAGTGCAGAGCTCTTCGAGCCAAGAGGGCTCGTGAAGAAGTGGATGGAGCTGACTCTGGTCATGGAGCGGCTTCGTTTGGGGTTTCTTCTACTAAAAACTCTAGCACTAGTAGTCATTCTTCAGTGAGGAGCTTTCAGTATAGATTGACTTCTGGACCCAGCAAAAGAGGCCCTGGTCATTAGCACTACTCATTCTTTGTTTTTGCTTTCTTTTTTATGTTCTTGTTGCACAAAGACTGTGACTTAGATTTTTTAATCTGTATAGGATTTTGTTTTTATATATTTTTTTATATGTTTAAGTCGAAAAGTCGAGACTTATACTCGAAGATTGTAATCCTAGTTGATATATTAGATACTTCTAAATACATGTATTTAGTTTGTTTGAGTTTATCTCCGATCACTATGAAATTGTTGAAACCATACCCTACATCAACTAGCGTATTTTCTAAATCCTGGTATCAAGACCATTTAAATATGTTAATGAGACGACCTACAAATCAATTCTATCTCTTCATTCTCCCTCGTCTTGGTATTTTTTTAAAAATCTATTTGTCCTCCGGATTCTTTATTGAAGAGATTTCTTATGAGATATGTAATTGTCTAATAATATGACCAATCGATCATGATAAAGATACTATGAAAAGAAAAGTCAAGATTTTGGTATAAAGATGATACTTTTTTTTTTTGGGGTAAAATAAATTCATAGTAGTTATCAATGATAACTGAACAATCACAAAAATCTTTATATAATGTGGAGGATCTAATGTCCATTTGGTACAACTTATTTTTTAGCCTTTTGAATTCAGAATACTTTGATAAAGTTGTACTTAAAAAAGAAGAAGAGTGAAGCTTTAAAAAACAAAATGTATTTTAAAAAGGCGCAATTTGATATCCTTTTACGAAATAGACAAATAATGTCCCCAATTTATTATTGAACCTCTTTACCATCCTTTTTCTTTATTTATTTATTGATTTATTTGAATTTAAAAATAAATTGGGTAAAAGTAGTACAGCTTTACTAAGAAAAAAATCAAATTTTAAAAATTACACAAGAGCTTAATTAGTTAATGGCAAAAAGGGTCCTGAGATAAAGAAAAATTTAAGTTAAAATGTCAACAACTTCTCCATTAAAGTCAAGAGAAGATCACAAAGGACAGAGGAACAGGTATTCGCCTACCTGTTAATTTTGACTTAGCGTGCATCATTAGCTCCTCTAAGCTGACTACCTTATAATAAAACACGATTGCTATTTTCTTTGTTCAAGGTGTGCTTCCTTTTCATATTATGGGCAACCAATACAATCGTTAATGCAAATCAAAGTTACAAACCCAATATCAATTTTCTAAAAAAGGTACGTATACATATTTTTTGTGATGCAATAATAAGTCATTATAATAAGAGTAAGCCTAGTACCACAACTAGTTTCACAACTTTGCCATGTGACGACTCATGAGTGGTAGAATCATAGATCCGCATAAACCCATCATTTTATTTTTACAATTTACAACTCGCCATGTAAGCAAATTGTGGCAAAAGTTGTGAAAATTGTTGTGGTAGTAGACTTACTCTTACAATAACTAAACCTCACTAAATTATTAGTGTAAAATTACTTCTAGGATTAATTCTGTCTTTTTCTGTATGCTCAATCTACAAGTACTAGAAAATCTGCATATTCGTTGATTAATTGGGCAAGTGTTCCGTTTTGGGACTCTCTGTGGACCTTCTAATTGTCGGCATAAAGAATGAATTCAACTAACAGAAATGCTATTGGATTTGCAGCTCCAATCAAAGCTGCGGCGAAAAAGCATGAATGAACTCCATCACAATTCATCACCTACCTTTAATATGATGACAAATTGATAGTAAATGGTAGGAAGCATTAATAACATCCTAATTTTGAGTTAAAGAGATCTAATGTGTGCATTAATATTTGCGCGTTTAAAGACAACAAAAGTAGAAAAACAACGTCTGAACAATATTTCAACTCAAGAGCAGTAAAAAGCCCATGCATCATCCTATTGCCCCAACAGTACAAAAGAACTTCTACAATTAATTAAATCACCAAATTACGGATAAAAAGTGGTAAGTATTATGGAAACCAAAAGCAAGATAATTCTTAAAGTTGAAACTGACATGAGAAACTCATGAAGATTAGCTAAAAAAAAATTAAGGAAAATCCAATGCTGAAAAAGCAAAATTAAATACATTTATAGGATACTAATATATAAGTAATAATCATCAGCCACAGTTATTCGTTACTTCAAGAGTAAGGAGATGGATTTAAATTACAACCTCCTACCCGATATCATGTTAAATTATTGAGCATCATGAAAGTTATCATTTAACCACACAATTCTTTTTTTAGCTTCCTCCACGACTCTGAACTTCCAGCGTAGTTGAGCTTGTGGTGACCGCCAAATTTTAACATTGGGCAAAACGATTGTTGGGAAATCTGGGCTCATTCGGCTCATTGAGGCAATGTCTAAAAAGGAATGGGTTTTGAAGACCTGTGGATCGATCGAATAAAAATCCGATGGTGGAGGCTTTGAAAGAGGCCAGAGATACACACTGTAGAATCGACGGAAGCCACCCATCGGGCGGGTCACGTGTCTGAGCAAATCGATGAACCCATACCCGCCCGAGCTAAGCAAGAGCCTTGTCCAGATAGGCTCCTAGAGCCGCTTGTCCTGAGCCACCTTGAGCCACAGCGTGTTCACACATCCCGCTCGACCTAACGTATTCTCATCCACGCGGCTCAACACGTTGAGAAGCGTATCCTCGTCCAAATCCACAAACTTAGTTTCACTTTCACTTTCCTCTTCTTGTACTTGTTCCTGGAATGCAATCGACTTCATCTTCTTGTCCTGTTCTTCATTCTCAACTAGATTCATCTTGACAAAGATGATAACACTTTACTACCGGACTGATTCAAATTGAGAGCACTAAACCCTAAACCCTCAATTTAATTACACATAAATCTCATTGCAAATATAAACTCCAAATTGTGATAAATGAAAATTTTTGACATTTAACAAAAATAGAAAAGGCCCGATGTGGTGTGGAAGTGCGTGTTGTGTTTTATAAATAACAAAAACTGTTAACACTGCCACGTATGGGGACTGAGTCACGGGGAATGAGACAAACATGACAGATCAAAGTGACCTGGTGAACATTCCAAGAGAATGGGATAAGATGCAGTGGGAGATGGCGACCCAACAATTTGTTTTCTGTGTGGCGTCGAAAACAAAAGGGGAGAACAAAGCAAAGAGCCCAACAGGGGAGGGGAGCGAAACGAGCCCAATGGCCATGTGCTTTGATAAGGACTTGGGCTGGGTAGCGGATAAGTTGGGCCCAAAGAGTGGACATTGGAAAAGATTAGTGAGAGCGGCCCAAATGAAAGGCCCAGTCGAGGAGAAGGATCTTATGAGCAAAAAGAGAACAGGCCTAATAGTTTTGTTTGGTAATGGTTTTTATTTTCTATTTTCAAAATTTTATTTTTGGGAATATAAAGAAAAATAATAATTTTCTTATATTTTTGAAATAAAAAACATGTTTGGTTAATTAAAATTAAAAAGATAATTTTTTGAAGAAAAAAATAGAAAACACTAAAATATGTTGTTACTAAGATTTGAATTTTAATGATAACTCATTAAATGAGGCAGATTCATTAAATTAAATACGTGTTTTCATTAACTTTTGAAAATTAGAAACTAAAAACAACCTTTTACATGTTTTTTATTTCATTCAAAAATTGAATTTTGAGAACAATTTTTGTTTTCTGTCAATTTTGAGTTGCCAAACAAGTTTTTTTGTCTCAAAAATAGAAAATTGTTTTTGGAAACAGAAAATATGGGAAAAAACAGTTACCAAACATACCCTAAGCTTTCATTTGGGAGTTTATAAAAAGGAAATGAATGGAAAATAGAATGACTAAATTATAAGGAAATAGAAATTAACATCATATCATATTATATATAATAAAAGTTTGGCTTAGACGTCGTAATTGCGCTACGTAGTTTCATCAAATTGCAGAAATTTTTAGAGTAGTTTTACAGAATTAAAAAGGAATAGTATACTAACAGGACTCTAATTCATTCTTATCATTAAGTAATTTATCTTAAAAAAAAAAACTATCACCTACTTCACGTAGCTATCATTAAGTAGTTTATCTAAAGAGAAAAAAAAACTACTTCTTCTTTTTTGTATTAACTTAAACGTAAAAATAAAAAAAAATAAAAAAAAATCTAATAACAATCTAGCTAATAACGGATAACTATTTTTTTGGGATAAAATATACCTAAACTTCTTGATTAGGTAAACTCCTGTTTTTTTTTTTCATATCAAGTTATCAACTTCTTCACAACTTAAAATTATCTAATATAAAAGTGTGGGTATACTACTACCATGACTCTAATTCATTCTTATAATTAAGTGGTTTATCTCAAAAAAAATATATATATATATTTACTTCCTGTCTAAAGTAAGTGTATTATCTAAAAAAAAAAAAAAAAATTTACTGGAGAAAAAAATACTTCTTCACGTTAACTTTAATGTAAACAAAAACTATCATTAAGTAGTTTATCTAAGAAAAAAAAAACTACTTCACGTTAGTTTATGAAAAAAAAAAAAAACTACTTCTTTTTTGTATTAACTTAAACGTAAACAATTTTTTTTTTTTAAATCTAATAACAATTTAACTAATAATGTTAACTATTTTTTTGGGATAAAATATACCTAAACTTCTTGATTAGGTAAGCTCCTTTTTCTTTTTATTCATATTAAGTTATTAACTTCTTCACAATTTAAAATTATCTAATATAAAAGTGAGGGTATACTACCATGACTCTAATTCATTCTTATCATTAAGTAGTTTATTTCAAAAAAAAACAAAAAAAAAACTTCTTCACGTTATTTAAATATGTTTTATTTATTTGTTGCCTTTTGGTTTCATAACCAATGAAGACAATTCTGTGTTAATTCTATAGCCATATTTCTTTTGTGTTGCTTTGAGCTTTCATTTCTATTAGCTAGGTATCTGGCTATGGAGGTCAGGTTTGTAATCTAGACATAGAACTTTGCAAATTTTTTTTTTCATTTACACTAAGTTTATGTATAAAATTGTGTTGCATGGAAAAAATTAGAACAAAGATTTTATTTCTCAAATAATTCTATCTTTTAAAAGTGGCAAATTTTATATTACTTTGTCTAAATATTTTAATTATTAATATTATTGTTAACAATACTACAAATCACTTATATTGTAGATTCATTAGATGTAAAATTCATATGCAAATAGTTTAATACATGTAACTGCAAATGATATTATAGCACAATTGGCATGTTTGGTGCTATCATTTATATTTGATGTACCAATGCAATTTATTCATTTCGTTTTTTAATTACTTATTTGGTATAATAATTATATATATTCTATAAATTTTAACATAAAACCGTGCAACGCACGGGCCTTTAACTAGTAATAGAATAGAATTAAGTAATTTTGTTTGAATGTTTTAAAATAAAAGAATATACTTAAGTAATTTTGTGAGGATTAGGAGTAATATAAAATAAATTGAATGAAATCATTTTATGACAACATTACTAGTATAACTTTATTTTAAAATAAAGAGTTCAATAATCAATATATAGAGGTATTTTGGGAGTTTCAATGAAAATTTCATTAAATTTAATACTCCTAATTTTGAGGGAAATAAAAATTTGAAAATTTAAAGAAAAAAAAGAGGAATAAATATTCTCTCATATTCAAAAGAAATAATAGAATTTTTTTTAATAGAATTTCTAAATTTATTATTTACATTTTATTCCCTCCTCCAACTCACTCACACCCACACATTAGATATTGTTTATTTTTTGTTTGACCAGATCTTTTTGGTTTACTTTAATCTGTTATACATATTTAAATGTAATCATTAATTTAGTTTTTTCATGATAACACATGATTTATGAGTTAGTGAAATTTCTATATGATTGTTACATTAAATTTCGACTACTAAGGATTTTTTTCTTGCTCCTGACCTCTACATCAAGTTCCTCAAATATATATATATATATATATTTCTTTCCCCCATATATCCTCAACATTAGAAATTTCCCGATATCAACCACAAAAAAAAAAAAAAAAAAAAAAAATACAAACAAACAACAAACTTTGCTACACTAGCTTTGGCTAGATCAGTTTTTGAAAGACTTGTGAGAAATGTTTTCTCTGCTGACATTTCTATATATAAAAAGCGCCAATGCGCTATAGCTACAGTGCGTTTAGTTTGTTCAACTTGCACTGTTTATTGGCTTTGTTCACTGATTGACTTTCCATATTATTACACATCAAGCTAACTTATTGCCTCTCTCTCTCTCTCTCTCTCTCAACCCTAAGCGGTAATGGGTTTATTGGAATTTTCTCCTACTCCTTCAATATCTTAAATTTTTTTCTGAAAAGTTTGTTCTTGGTTGTAATTGCTATAATTGGTTAGGTAAAAGCAATCATCCATCATGGGTCAATTATAATTGAGAAATTGGACATTTAGTAGAAAATATTGGATCTATATTTGATGTTATTATACAAATGTTATTGGGTACAGTGGGGCTTGTTTGACAAGCAATTTGGAAGGGCAGACACCCAAGAACCAGATCCAGAAAGGAGGGTTCTCCTATGGGAGAACGCAAATGTGAAGGAAATGAAAGACAAGTTTATAGCTATTGGCTTTGGTCCTTGCCAGGTATTTTTTTCAACTATACTACTTTTTGCTGCTGCAATTGTATTTCAGGTTTTAATTTCTTTACCAAATAATTATTTGTACTTATTAGTTGTTACTTGTGACCCAAAACATAGCACCTCAAAAATGCAACCACAGCCAAATGTGTTAAATTCAAATTGAGAGTAAGATTCTTTGCTGATTTCATGGTGTAAGCTATGTTGGAACCCAAACCTACTACTTGTAGGTATTTTCATCTTCTACGGAACGAATTGTTGTTCGTTCCATGTTAAGACTCATATTTTGGATGCATTGTACTTTCTTTTTAATACATATGACATTAATATAACCTTTCCTTTCAATAAACAAATCAAATGGCAAAGCGCAGTCAAGGGCTGAAAATAAAACATATAACAAAAATAAAATTTGGGTTATCTTTTTAATCAAGCTAATGCAACCTTGAGTAAGTCTGTTCCATTTGATAGTCATTAGTATTCACTGATGTCTGTTTTGTTGTCTGTCCAGCTAGCTGTGAAGTCTGCATTCTTGGGTCCAAATCAGGCTGCCATAGAGGCATTATTGGCCACCAATCTAGATGTTTCTCCGTGTGTTCAGAAATATCAACGTAGCCGAGAAATAGTATCCGAGACAAATTATGAGGTTAGTAACCTTTTCTTAACACGCCTTACCAAAAGGACAATATGAAGGACTTAACTTTATGCTGTTAATTTAGTTATCCCGATTATAACTTGGAAGAAAAAACAAAACATTTTATACCATATTGATAGTGCCATTGCCAATATAGATTTGTCAGCTTTTTGTTTGAACCTGAGCAAGATTGATGTAACTTCTTACTTCCCATGAATGCAAACTGTTTCTCTTTCAGGTTGATCTAATCACCACTCTCACAAAATTAAGTAGCTTGGGTCAGCAAATCAACTACGAGGCATATACATATCCTGTTCAAAGAGTTGATTTGAGCAAACTCAAATTATAGACGAAGTAAATAGCATTTGCCAAGCAGCAGCAACACTGCAGGGAGGGGACTTATTTCTTGGAACAATTTAATGCTGAAACATCTGCTAGCTTTCAGTTTTTATGGTGACCCTTTTGCAGGATGGTTGTTTTTGAGATAAATGACACTTTATAATGAGGTATTTTATACAAAAAAAAAAAAAAAAATCAGTGAATCAATTGGTCAATCCAAACGTGCCATTTTAAATAAACAAAAGCAGGGAAAAATGATGGCATAACGAAGTTCTTTTTTTTTTTTTTTTTTTTAATTAATTTTTTTAATAAACAGATTTTTTTTTTTTTTAATTGAAACAAGCTGGTGTAAACCGAAAAACACAATATGGACATGAAAAGCCACTATATGTTCATAATTGCGTTGAATAGGGGACTTGGGATCAATTTCTTTTATACAAAAAAGGTATGCATACATATATTTGTCTGATGGTAAATACTAAATAGTAATCATCATTGAATGGACAATATAAGCATCTTTTGTTCAATCGAAGTCTTACATGTGACATTAAGAAAATTAGTGCTCCAACTAGTTTGCTAATTTTTGTTTGGTAAAGAATATATTGAACAGTTTTTAAAAGATGGGGGTTCATAACCAAAAAGGTTTTATCTTAGAAAGGCAAAATTCTAGGGCTATTACTCCATGCAAAATGTGAATCACTGGTTTAAAAGGTGAGTGTTCATAATCAAGCCTCCTTCTTAATGGTATTCCTTGTCTGAATAGACAATTACATATTCTTGCATATCTCAACAAGCAATGACAATTTGAAAGTGAAATCTGTGTCATATATAACCAGCAGTAGCCCATTTTAGAGAGAGAGGGAAAAAGAGAAAGAAGAAGAAAAAAAAGGAAGAAGTGGGCTAAGAACGAGATGAGTCACAGTATTAAAAAAAATAATAATAATAATTTGGGACGCAACTGCACACCGCGTCCCCTAATGTCTGACCAAATTGCTGGACCCATGCTTACCAAACTATAAGTTCATCATAAGTTCCCGAATTTAAATTCAAATATGTGGATTAGCCAATGCACTTCCATATGTATAATTACCTTCTAAGGCCACATGGTTGGATCTATCGGAGAACATAAGATACAATATTAAAGGAACCACACCTAAGCTTTACCCAAAAAAAAAAAAAAAAATGTTCACATCAAGCTAAACCAAAAAAATTCTATTATATTAAGTGTTAATACAACAAAACATATATAGTAGTATTAAACAAAATATCGCATCTACAAGTTAAAATTGTTGCAATTGTAACTTAAATGTTTTAAATTATTGCATCAACAATAATAAGTTGCAATAATTTATAATTTTCAGTTGCAATAGAAGCTTTAATATATTAGAAAAAATTATTGCAATAACTTAAAATGAAAAAAAAAAATTACAATAAATTGATACCAATTATTTTTGCAATCTATTGCAATGAAAATTTCAAACTATTAGCTTATTGTATCGAAGTTATCATTGTAAAAATTTGATATTTATTCTTTTACAAACTATTGTAATAACAAATATGAAACTGTAATGAATATATCATTACAATAACTTGGTATAAATTATTTCATAATCTATTACAATGACAAAATGAAATAATTATCTATTCCAATGAAAATATTATTGCAATAATTTAATCCGACTTATTTTGGTCAATTTTTTACAATTTATTGTAATAAAATTCATGAAATAATAGCCTATACCTACAACATATTCAAAATAGCAAATTGTTTATTGCAAATATATATGTATCATTGCATCAAAATTATCAATAAAATATTTAGAATTTATTGCAACAAAAGTTTTTGTTGCACAAACCTATTACCTAAAATTTTATTGTAGTACCTTATATCAACTATTGCAATGATTCTAATGTCATTGTAACAATTTTTTCTTGCATTATCATAAAATTCTCTCCCATGCTTTTTTTCTCTACTAATACCCTTCATACAATAACCAATAGATTAAAAACCTGTAATTAAAAAACCCCCATAAAAAATGGCTTTTTAAGCAAATTCCAACTTCATATGCTCATCTTTAAAAACTTTGATTGCCACATCTTGATTAAGATAGCTACTTTATACATGTATCTGTCCACATCAATCCAATCATTCTTTAATGGTCAATAAAGAAAACCAATAGCTATATAGAAATAAAATACTGAAATTCCAAACATCAAGTCACCAATCTCCACATTCAAGAGACAGGGCAAAGATTGGGTCTAGTGCCCCAAGTGAAGTAAGTATTGGTTGGATTGAAATTGAATAGGAACTTTAGACAAAGACTCTATTCCACCCTCACCTCCATTCTACATGAGATCTCATTAAAGTTGTGATTATCAAGCAATCTTTCTATCGGCTGAACCTTCTCTTCCTCTTCTTCCCCTCATTCTTCCTCTACCTCCACTAATGGCAATGGAGTTATTGCCCCTATTGTAAGGTGGCATCATCCATAGGGAGTATAATCTACGAACTCACTCTTGTGTAAGAACCAATTAGTATTGCTAGAGTAGTGACTATCAATATAGTCAGGGATACTAACTCTGTTATTCCATTAAAGCGTGTCAAGATCAAAACGATAGAGTCGTTTCCTTTCCAACTACAAAGCTACAAAAACAGTCTTCCTTTCCACAATAACATGCCCTACTCATCTAGTTTCCACATTGCCAATAAAAGGATTTGGCAAGACACTCCACATATCCCATATAACATTGTAAACTTCAAATAATGCAGAGCTTTTGACATCCAAGTTCTTAACAATGCTTCCAAGCACATAAATCATGTCATCAATCACAAATGCTTAGATTTTAGGTTTTTCGCACTTCATCGAATTAGCCTGCCTTAGAAGTTCCTTAAATTGTTCATCTAAAAGTCTAAATTTGTTGAACATGGAAAATCAAAAGAATAGACTTCTTAGGGTGGGTCAAGATTGAATTAAATACAAATGAGACCTCAAATGAATACAAGACATACATTTGGGGTATATCTCGCCAGTTAGTCCAGTTTTAAGTCAAAGGATAGGGGAGAGCAGTCTTCAATCACTGGTTTTAGCTTCTTAGGTTTCTTTAATCACTAGTTTTAGCTTATTACAATGAAGTTGTTATTGTAAAAATTTGATATTAATTCTTTTACAAGCTATTGCAATGACAAACATGAAATTGCAATAAATATATCATTAGGTATAAATTATTTCATAATCTATTGCAATGACAAAATGAAATAATTATCTATTACAATGAAAATATTATTGCAATAATTTAATCCGACTTATTTTGGTTAATTATTTGCAATTTATTGTAATAAAATTCATGAAATAATAGCCTATAACTACAACATATTTAAAATAGCAAATTGTTTATTGCAACAATATATGTATCATTGCATCAAAAATATCAATAAAATATTTGGAATTTATTACAACAAAAGTTTTTGTTGCACAAACTTATTACATAAAATTTTATTGTAGTACCTTATATCAACTATTGCAACGATTTTAATGTCATTGCAACGATTTTTTCCATTGCAATAACTATTTTTTCTTGCATTTTCATGAAATTCTCTCCCATGTTTTTTTTTTTTCTCTACTAATAGCCTTTATACAATAACCAATAGATGAAAAACTTGTAATTAACAAACCCATAAAAAATGGCTTTTTAAGCAAATTCCAACTTCATATGCTCATCTTTAAAAACTTTGATTGCCACATCTTGATTAAGATAGCTACTTTATACATGTATCTATCCACATCAATCCAATCATTCTTTAATGGTAAATAAAGAAAACCAATAGCTATATAAGAATAAAATACTGAAATTCCAAACATCAAGTCACCAATCCCAACATTCAAGAGATAGGGTAAAGACTGGATCTAGTGTCCCAAGTGAAGTAAGCATTGGTTGGATTGAAACTAAATAGGAACCTTAGACAAAGACTCTATTCCATTCTCACCTCTATTCTACCTAAGATCTCATGAAAGTTGTGATTATCGAGTAATCTTTCTATCGGCTGAACTTTCTCTTCCTCTTCTACCTTTACCTCTACCTCCACTAATGGCAGAGGAGTTATTGCCCTTACTGTAAGGTGACAACATCCATAGAGAATATCATTTACAAACTCACTCTTGTTCAAGAACCAATCGGTATTGCTAGAGGAGCGACTATCAATATAGTCAGGGATACTAACTCTATTATTCCATTAAAGTATGTCAAAATCAAAACGATAGATTCGTTTTCTTCCCAGCTACAAAGCTACAAAAACGGCCTTCCTTCCCATAACAACATGCCCTACTCATTTAGTTTCCACATTGCCAATAGAGGATTTGGCAAGACACTCCACATATCCCATATAACATTGCAAACTTCAAATAATGCAGACCTTTTGACATCCAAGTTCTTAATAGTACTTCAATAATGCAAACCTTTCTTCTTTTTCTTTTTTTTTCTTTGTCGTTTTTTTTTTTTTTTTTTTTTTTTTTTTTTTGCTTTTTGGTATTTTATTGTATTTCTTTTAAATATTTATTATTTAAATGTGCATATACAGTTACACCGCCTTAAAAAATTCTTACAAAATTTTCACAATTATCTGACAATTTACACTGTTCATTGGCCCTTTTTTTTTTTTTTTTTTTCTTTTCTTTTCTTTTAAATATTTATATGTGCATATATAGTTACACTGATACAACACATTCTTACAATATTTTTCATAATTATTGAAGTGTCAATTTTTTAAAGATTAAAATAAAATAATAAAATAAGAGACTGAGAATTACAACCATCTAAAACTCAAAATACGTGAAGAAAATTTTTGGGATGTTAAAATATAGTGAGAGTATTTTAGACATTACACAATAAATATTTTAATAATCATAAGCTTTCATTACGGCTTAATTGAGAGAATAATAACATGACATATTTGCTATTTTCCAAAATATTAAGAAAATAATTTTTTGATTTTAAAGTTTAAAGAGTAATGCTATATTCACAATATTTTCACAATAATTTCATAACAAAATTTATTTTATTTGGCAAACACAATAATTATTTTAAAAATCGTAAACTTTTATTAAGATTTAACTGAGAGAATAATAATATGATATATTTGATATTTTCTAAAATATTAAGGAAAAAAATTGCATGATTTTAAAGTTTAAGGAGTAATATTATGTCCACAACATTTTCACAATAATTTTACAAAAAAATTTATATGGCAAGGAATTCTTAATGGATAAAAAAATGATATCAATAGTGGGCTTAGTTTAAAACCAATAACAACTTGTCATTTAGAAATTGTTCTAAAAATGTTATGGATGTAGCATTTCTCTCAAATAAAATAAAAAATATCTATTCGGATCCTAAAAATGAAGGTATTGTGAAAATGTTGTGATATTTTGTTATATTCTTAGACTTATTTTTTAGTATAGTCAAATTGGGTGAGCCAAA
The DNA here is from genome assembly GCA_023621385.1 of Quercus gilva. Taxonomy (NCBI): domain Eukaryota; kingdom Viridiplantae; phylum Streptophyta; class Magnoliopsida; order Fagales; family Fagaceae; genus Quercus; species Quercus gilva. The sequence goes on along the minus strand of CM042474.1, from coordinate 3,331,436 downwards.
ATTCACGGTTTCACACAATTTTTTTGTGTTGTCTTTTTGTTTGTTTGTTTTAATGCATAATTTTAAAACCAGTAATAATTTTTTATCTAAAATTTGTTATAAAAATACTGTAGATGTAAAAAATAAAATAATAAAATATCAAACTGAGACTTGCCACAGTTGAAAATAAAAAATATTGCAAAATTGTTGTGACATTTTGTTGTGTTCTTAGGCTTCTTTTTTTGTTTAGTCAAATTTGGTGAGTCAAAATTCATTGTTTTATGCACAATTTTCTTTAATTGGTTTTTTATTTTCTTTTTTTAAAATGCACGGTTAAAAGTGATTAGCCCAATTTAAAACCAGTAACAATTTACCACTTAGGATTTATTATGAAAATATTGTAGACGTAACATTACTCTAAAATAAAATTATAAAATATTAGACTAGAACCCACTGTAGCTAGAAATAAAGGTATTGTAAAAATATTATGCCATTTTGTTGTGTTTCTAGACTTCTTTTTTGGTTTAGTCAATTTGTTAAACCAAAATTCATTGTTTTATGCATAGTTTTTTTAAGTTGATTTTTTTTTTTTTAACACATTGTTTCAATTTTCTTTATATAAAAAAAACACATTGTTTTACACACATACACACACACAAATTGACAAAGTAGCACTTTCCTCTTTTATGTTTGGGGGAGTTTCATTCCCCCCTAAACTAAAGTTGAATAATTCACTCCTTTACATTTTCTAAATGAGCATATACTACTATTGTTACTTTATTAGTTAAACCCTAACGAAATTTTATAATTCCTAAAATATTTTATTATACAATGTCTAAAATACTCTTACTAAATTTTAATGTCCCAAAAAATTTCTTATTTTGAATATTATGTTGTAGACTGGTAGTCATGTTAGGAAAGTTAGAATGATGATTGTAGGGACACGATTTTCAGACCAAGTACAAAATGTATGGGATCTTGGCCCAGTGAGCCCATTACAATAAATTTGTAAAGAGTGGATAGAAGAACTAGGCTTTAGTGAATGGGATAACAGTTATAATGAGTTCCAAGAAAATCAAACAGAAACGAACCAAGTTAGTACAAGAAAGTTTGTCCTTGGCACAATCCGAGGAACTTTGTTCTACTATATATTGGATGATAATGATTACAGGAGTTGTTGAGAATGCTACAGTGCTTTCTTTTCTCCTTTTTCTCCCCCCCCCCCTCCCCTTATCTTTGGAGTCTCTACTCTTATTTATACTACATATCTTCCTTCATCTCTACCCTATACGTGGATAGTTGATGATTTATGCTGATATTTGTCCTATCAGCCCCCTCTAAAAGTTTTCTGAGGTGGTTGTAAGGCTGCAATTAGGGATGGCAATTTTGCCCCGCCCCGCTTAACCCGCCCCTCCCCCGCTTCACCCTACACGGGTTTTCCCTGCCCCGCAAAGGTGATGGGGCGGAGATGGAGCGGGGATGGGGCAAGATTTTTGCCCCGCACCACGAGGTGGGGCGGGAATGAGTTTAGACTTTTTAGACCCACCCCGCCCCTCCCCGTCCCCGTCCCCGCCCCACCCGCATTGCTAAGGGTTATAATTGTAAATTTTCATACCCTAAAACCTTACTATTTAAATAACATATCAATATTAACTTATTTTATTCTCCTCAATGTGGTTTTCTGCCTTTATTTTGTTATGTGCTATACTATGAGGTTTTTTTTATTTATTTTTTTTTATGATCGTCTTGTTAAACACTTGGATATAATATTCAATTTTTTCTAAAAATTGATTTAATTTAATGGGATAAATTTAGTTATAATTTCAAGTATATTTTTATTAATGAAATATGTTTCATTAAAAAAATTTGTACTAATTGTAGGGCAAATTAACAAAAAGTAGAGTTTTATAGGGTGGGGCAGGGCTTCGCAGGGCCCTAAGGGGCGGGGATGGGGGGAGAAAGTTTTTTCTGTCATGCGGAATGGGGCGGGAATGGGGAAAAATAAAATCATGCAGAGCGGGGACGAAGATCCCATCCTTCGGCCCCACCCCACCCCATTGCCATCCCTAACTGCAATAATACTGTGCAGATGTCACTTCCTCATTAATGCGGCCAGGGAGTTAGCTGGGGTACATTCAATGCGGTGACAACAGCTTTTCCCAAGATGTTTTGGGATTCTTCTCTGCCTTTTGTTCCTGCAATGCTTATCCATATTTCCAGAACTTCATGGATTGCACCTCTAGATGGCAAGCATCCTTTACGGATCTCGGCCTTGGCTAGCCGAGGACAAATTCATCCTCGGCACAAACTCCTAGGCAATTATGTTCAATATTGTCTTCCTTATCCATTAGCATGGGTTTCCTGGGCTATACTTACCCATTCTTGGACGGCTCCTTATCCTCGGCTTGGGCCTTAAGCCTAAAACCCAATTGTATGATTTGGGCCTATGACCCCATAATGATATATGATGTTCTATTTGTTACTTAGAGAATACTAATTTATTAAGTTTAAATCTTCTAAATTTATAATTATATCTAATAGAAACTTTGATGATAGATGTCTTTTGTTATTTTGTTATTTTTTTAATTTCTTTTCCTACTTAAAAGAGTGTTCATTAAAAATAAGTAAGCTAAATTTCGTAGTTAGACTTATAAAATAGGATGATAAAGAATGAAATATGAATAACAAAATCTTCATTGTAGATGGTTGCAAGAATTTAATTTCATGAAGATCTTCAAAAAATTGTAGCATACATCATTATTCATTGAAAAATTTAAATATTGTGGAAAGATTGCGACATTTATTATCATTCTTTGTAACATTTTTTGGTGAGTAGATATTACATTTAGTAAATAGGTTCTAAGAAATTGTCATAATAAATAGATATTCAAATAGCTATTTTAAAGTTAAGTACATAAATTTCATACTTCTTCAAAAAAAAAAAAAAATCTATATTAATTAAAAAAAGTCTATATTAATTAAAAATCTATATTCAAATAGTTACTCATTAAAAGTCTTTGATTTATTTGTTTTTTCCAACTTCTGGGAAATGCAAAAGAAGCTGTTGTTCTATATGTCCCAATTATGACATTTAAAAACCCAATCCATTTATTGGAAACTGGGTTTTGTCCAATGTAATCATTTCGGTCCAAATAAAAAATGACAGCTTTAACTCTTCAGAAACTTATCCTCAGACAAATGGAGGTTCAGAGATGTGGAATCATGCTAGAGAGAGACCAAGTTTTACGAAGTCAAAAACGCAATCAAGCTAATCGTTGAGGCAGATACGTATACCACATAAATGAGGGAAATACACAAACCATTTCGTTAACTAAAAGTTAAATGGCAACATCCACATATATCTGTAAGACTAATGGAATACCATCAAATCATCAGGGAGGTAAAAGGTGCAGACATCAGATGGCGTGCAACTCCATGCCAAGACAGTGGCACTGGTAAGACAACAGGCTGAGAACAGATTCAAATACTGTCCATGATTATAAAAGTGTAATAAAAGTTGCACCATTTTATGTGTCCTGGCATTACTCCAAATGGCATCTCCGACTCCTTTGTCAGTTTCTCTTGTAAGTAGTAACTGACAGAGGTAAGTTTGCAAAGAGAGACTACCTACTTCCCTTCTTCCCATTAACATCAGGACCTTTTCTTTTGGTCTTTGGTAAGTCAAATTAAAAGGACTTTCAGAAGTATCTACATAAATGTGTATGTACGATGTGCTCACAACGCTCCTGCACATTTGAATATGTATGTGTTGAGGATTTAAGTACTTTTGCCCAGAACCTCAAAAGGAGAAACGACAGATGACAGGATTCGCCGTTATGATAGTAAAGATTGTATTTTAGCTCGGTGACCAATAGCACAGAGATAGATTTCATCCATTGTGAAGAGCATCAAAAGAGAGTTATAGCACAATCATCCATATGAGATGAAGAGAGGGGGAGAGAGACTGAATGAAAGACAAATAACATCATCAATTAGAGAACTCAGAATTATGATGACATTCAACTAATGCAGACTGAACCACACGGTATCTAAATAACAACTTCAACTTGATAAAAAGCACAAAAATATTAATTCGAGATGTAAACACAGAAACTAAAAGTCACATCTTGCCCCATAACAGATCACGTTCTATCACAACACCACTTGTAAGCAGATCCTAACCCCAAACAGGAGGTGTGGCGCCTGCTCAAGTTTCACCTATGAATTCAACACAAAGCAGTGCTGTAGGTGCATCAGGATGCACATCCACTAACCAGAAAATACCCAAGAAAGGATAAATCCAATTGAATCCTCCAATTCCCTCCCATTTTTATCCGGATGTGTGATACATGGCATTTATTTAATTTGTAAATGCCACATCTAAATAAAAATTGGAAAGAATTGGAAGATTCAAATTGGGTGGGGGGGGGGGGGGGGGGGGGGTGGGGGATGGGGGGGATCTTTATTCCAAAAAACTCATGTCTGTCCTAGAATCATCTATACAGAAATGAATGTTACAGCTCCATAAAAGACTGATGTAGTAACACAAAGGAAAAGGTTCTTCAATATTTAAGGAGCATGAACTAGATTATCAGAAATATAAGAGTTCCAAAAGCATAAAATAACCATGCTTCTAGTACTTAGAGCAAAATACTCTATGAAAAGGTCCTGAAACATCTCATTGCAAGAGTTCTTTCTTTTAAGCAAGTCTTGCATTGCCAAATTTCAACAATGTTATGATGCAAGAATCATGCTGGTCATTTGAAAAGAATGATTGACTCTAGTGAAACCTCGATCAATTAAGACGACTAAATATATGCCACACATTGTGATGGCATGACACATTGACACCCCAAGCAAAGGTCAACATACAAGTACATGCTACCTTGTTATCCTAATACACATACAGACAACGTGTAAGGAGTAAGGACAAGTAAAATGGAATTCTTTTGGTAGGTAATAATTCAATCTTACAACTTACAAGTGGGAGTGGGGGGAAGTTGAACCTGGTTTGACTCATAGGGAAGACCAGGCAATGCCACTGAGCTAAAAGGCTCTTGGCAAGCAAATGGATAATTGAAATTAAGGGCCAGAAGGAATAAGAGCACACATGTCACGCACAAACACACACACAAAAGTAGGATCACATACAAGCATATGCTACCATTTTTTCCCAATGCAAATGAAAATTATAGTCTAGGGGGGAAAAACTTATAAGATCATTTTTAAACCAGACAATGCTATGCACACAGTAAACAAAATATGCCATACTACATGATGCACCAATTAGCCTGTCCTTGGCACAGAGAATTAACCATACAGTCATCTTCTCATCTCACTTCAAGTATGAGAAACTAAACAAAAGCCAAGTCTTCATCAATAGGGCAGCAGCCGTAGCACACACATCCGTAGGAAGAGAAGCATCGGCTATTTTTTTTTTTTCTTACACATATCTACAGTACATTATGTATATATTCTGACTTATATTTACAAGCCAATAAAATGTGGCAAAACCAGTACCAAGAATAGGATCAGGTAGGAATGGGCTTCTTGGTTTACACAAGAGTGCACATAGAATACCAAAAGGAGTTATTCATGTTCTAGCAAGTTTCAACAACACCATTGTGACAATTACAGATGTATGAGGTCAGGTAATTTCTTGGTCCTCCATCAGTACTTGTGGAGTCAAGGCTACGAGAAGACGTACACTGGGATTCTAAACCACACCCTTTGTGTCCTAAACCACAACATGAAATGCTATTGATACAGTAGCAGATCAAGGTATGGAACAAGCCTATCGTGATAAAAGGCCTGGGTTTCAGACAAGATACAGCATAAAGAGCTAAACCTAATACAAATTGGGGAAACAAATAAGATAATTGTAAATAAAGAATTTTCAAATCCAATCCATCATCAATAACTTAATATTTGCAAAGTTGATCTAGCTTACGAAAAACAATCTAAACGAGCTAATACTAATAAAAAATCCATTTCCAATTCGATACCTTGGACTCTCATTCATCAATTCATTATGCATTCACTCAATTACATTGGTTTTTTTTACAAGTTAGGGTATATACATTGTTCAAGCAAAATCTCTAATTCCTAACAAATTCGGGTATAATTCCAATACACCAAATAATACAGAGAAAAACAGAGAAATCAAACTGCATCACGATTATTTCACAAAGAAAAATACTCCAGATATTAATATAATAATGGCTACAACATCATTATAATCATAATCATAATATAAGGAACAGAAAATGCATAAATAGTACAAACACATCTCAATGTAGCATATAATACTATTCCGAATGAAACAGAAACCCTAGCATACCAGAAAAGCTAAATCCTAGAGAGAGATTAAGATTCAGTGACGGTGGGAGAGTTATCCTCACTGGCAGCGGTGGCGGAAGCAGCCTCGAGAGACGGAGTCTGCGGCGCAGCTCCGACGTCGTCGACAGAAGAAGCGGCGGCGGAGGAGGCACGAGTCTTAACGGTGTCGAGCATTCGGCGGCTGATCTCGCGAGAGTACACCTGAAGGATCTCGATGCCGTCGTCCTCGGCGGAAGCGGAAGCGGCAGCGGCGGAGAAAGCCTCCTCCTCGATGAGGCGCGCGGCTGATGAGGCCTCGTCGCTTGGCAAGGTGCCGTAGCGCTTGGAGAGAATGGACTGCTTGGAGAGCGTCTCGACGAGGCGCGACACCACGGCGTCACGCGTGCGCTGCGTCGGCGGCCATATGCTGAACGCTAAGGTATTGGTATTGGTGTTGGTGGTGGTGGTGGTGGTGGTGGTGTTGCCATTGTTGGTTGGCTTTTTGGTTGGGTTTGGTTGTTGTTGTTGTTCGTGGTCTTGGTCTTGGTACTCGGATTCCATTTCTGGGGTTGGGGGTGCGATTGTGCTCTCCGAGTCTGTCATTTTGGGGACCAAAATGAAATTTTTAAATTTAATTGCTGGGGGAGTGCAGTGAGATGGAGATTTTGATTTTTTCTTAGCGTTAAATAAAGAAAAGATTTGGGGGAAGAGCCTTGTGTGTGGCTCTATAGAGTTTTGTCTTATTTGCCTTTTTTTTTTTTTTTTCAATTCAATAATTATTATTATTATTTTGGGTAAAATATGATGTTGGTCTCTAAATTTTACAAAAAATATGTTTTTCATCTATAAAATTTAAAATTTATTTTTTTCATTTTTAAATTTTGTAAGGATTTTTTTAATAGTTTAAAGACAAAAATATAAATGAAAAAAAAAAATGCTCCAATAATATAGGGACAAAAATAAACTTTTGGTAAAATTTAAGATAAGAAAGTAAAACATTTTCAATAGTTTTGGGATGGAAAACAAAATTTTTAGTAGTTTAGGGATAAATTTTCTTTTTTTGATAAAGTTTAGAGACAAAAATAAAATTTTAGTTTTATTTTATTTTATTTTTCTTATATGTTGAATGGTAGATAATGGAGAGGGAAGATGTGAGCTTCAAACTTCAAACTACAAATATAAAAACACCACCAATTATGCACTTATTAGATAATTGGAGATGAGAAATTTTGAACTATGGGAGTAAATTTTTTTTTTTTTTTTTTTGGGATAAATGTGTGTAAATTTTTTTTAAAATTTTTTTATGAAGGGGGTAAATTTTTTTTATACAAAATATAAATTATACTCTAGCATAATTTAAGTGTATATGTATGTGAAACTTTTTCTTAGAAACTTGAATCTCAGTCCTTACTTTCTACACCCTATAAGTACTTATACTTGTGACTATCGCACCAAGGGTGTGCGATAGTAAGTGGGTAAATTGTTGAAAACACTAAATAGTACATTTAGTATGAGATAATCTATTTGGGAATGCTATTAAAATTGAATCCCGGCCCTTGTTCCCCTTCCTGCACATCTCACACTTTACATCTCACAAGTACTTATACTTATAGAGTAGAGTTGATCATAAATAATATGTTAATTTCTGGCCCACTCTATTTTACTCTATTCCCTTTCCTCTGCCATTCAAACGGACCATTAAAAATATTAATTTAACTACAAAATTACTGATGTGTGATCTATAGATTTTTATTTTGTATAATAAGACGTATAATATTTTTCTCATAAAGTGGTGGACTTTATAAGTGTGGGACCCATTTTATGGGAGATAAATGATACATATTTTGTTAGACTAAATTCCTTCTAGTAGCGTTTGGTTGGCTGAGATAAAAGTGGTAATGGGTTACCTTAGAAGTGAGTACAAGTTAGATGATTTGTATGTGATAGTAGGACGGTTTACCTTTTTGTTCTTAATTTAATTTGTTACTAAATTTTTTTTTTTTTGGTTGAGAGGTTGGGATCATTGGGAAACTTTACGTACTATGTGTGTCATTTTTGTTTGACATGGTATATTGTTTTGGTCTGGATTCTGGAATTTTAGGTGTGGATGATACATCATACACGTTAGGTGACACTTATTCTTAGCATTAAACTAAGGATTTTATTTTCTAAAAAAAAAAATAGGGATTTTTTGAGATTAACTTTTGGTTTTGGGTTATTTAGCAATTTAGAACCTATTGCCTCTCACTAATATTTCGGTTGGGGGGGAATAAATGGAATTGTATGAAAACAAAATGAACTTCCTTTGTTCACCAGTCAAATACACGGAAAATTTTGATTATATTTATACATTTATAATTAATAAATAATAATTATAAAAAATTACAACTAATAAATAAATATCAAAAAATATAATTAATAAACGAAAATTTAAAATAGAGGCTATTTATAGAAAAAACTAACCTAATGTAATTAGGATTTGTATAGAGAAGATCAAACTTAATTTAATTAGAATTTTTTAGTGTTGCATTACTCTATCTAGAAAGTCGACCATGAGTTTTTAAATTAGTTTAAACTAGCCTAGTTTAACATTATTAGTAGCTCTACCTATCAAATTAACAATATATATATATATATATATAAATAATAAAATGATGATATATAAAAATGTAGTCTTTTATTTTTTAATACAAGATAAAATTCTACTCTAACTTAATTTAAGTGTATATATATGTGAAACTTCCTCTTAGAGAATTGAATCCAAATTCTTGTCCCTCCACCTCACAAGAATTTTGTACTTATATAGTAACTATCACGCTAAGGGTGTGCAGTGGTAAAAATTGTAGACTTCTAATAAGGCTTTTGTTAACAAAAAAAATTAAATCTCTCAAATCAAATCTTTCCAATTCCAACTTAAGGCTATCTCTAATTCTCAACTAATGATCAAAATAAAAACAATCCCAAGTTCTATGAGCTGTAAGTATACATTAGTGTTTTATTTTAGTATATTTGACTACGTACCTTCCCATTTACTCTCCTTCCCTTTGTTCTCTTCATTCCAAACATAATGTAAGAATTCAAGGCCATCAAAATTAAAATAGATAAAAAAAATTTAAAGGAAAAATGTGCAGTGATTTTTCTAGGGAAAATTGAAAGTGTGGATGGCATTCGTTATTCTTTTTCCCCTTCCCATTGCAATACAGTTACAGGTGTAGTTAATAGTTACGTGGTGAACAGGCTTCGGGCCCGTGTCCACCAGCAGGTTCCTTACAATTATGTTCATGCTCCAGGCAGCAAATTACTGTGTGTCTGTCGACATTCATCAAGATATGAGGTCCAATTTATTGTTAGTCTGGTCCATCACTTAAAAAGAATTCATTGTATAAGTAGATGTTACAGCACACAGCACGCAGGGCACAGGCAAATAAAAATTAAATAAATAAAGAAAAAGAAAGTAATAACCAGTTGTTTCAGACCTCCACACGTGTTCAGAGAAAAAAAAAAAAAAAGAGAGCGAGAGAAACAAAAGTTCTGAGTTTGGAAAATCAGTACCTTGTAGTAGATGGCTTGTAGGTGGCAATAATAGACAATGAGTCACTATAACTATAAGCAAGAACTGAATTGAATGACTCACACATCCCATATATAAATGTGTGTACATAAATGCTACAGATAAGAATTAATATACCCGTAACTTCTCTAACGGAATATGTACATATCTTCTCATGCAGTGATCACTCCCCAGTTGACATTTGTACTAGCTAGTAGATATGTATGCAAACTATGGAATTAGTATAACCAGGTTGCTCTATGATTGTGGTGAAATATAGGAATCTTATACTCAACTCAACAGTTCATACTCAGTAAATGGGAATAAAACAAAGAAAATTTAAGAATAAATTTTGGAATAGGATGAACATTACATTCAGGTTAATTAATAAGGGTTGACTGGGATATTTATGAAATATAGGAAATTAATTAGGATAAAGTTCCATAAAATTTCAAGAATATGTGACTATGGTTTAAGCATGAAAGTCTACAAATAAATTTAGTTTACGTACTATATTGTTCTTATAAAATTCTTATTTGTTCTAATAATCAACCAAATAACAAAGGAGTTTCAGACGGTTCGCATATGCCTATGCCAAAGTGCTTTGCATAATACATGATATTAGGAAATTGCATAGTTATATATAGAATTCACAAATCTTGGAGGAGGTTGATCATAGTTTGGCGTGGTTTGCACAGAGCTTCCAATGGCTCAGCTCTGGGTATGACAATTCCTGCTTCCTCCAACATGTTGATTTCACTCCCACCAATCTTGTCCCACTCGAAACACTGAATCAGTGCTCCTAATGCCAACCCTACAACTCGTCTACCTAGAGCAGCTCCAGGACAAGCTCTCCTTCCTACACCAAATGGAAGTAGTTGATAGTGATACCCTTCAGCCTCTACACCTTCAAATCTCTCTGGCCTAAACCTTTCTGGTTCAACCCACAGCTTAGGGTCTCTGTGAATGGTCCACAAGTTGACTAGTAACATTGTGCCTTGTTCCACATGAAAACCACTAACAGTGCATTCTTCAGATGATTCATGTGGTATAAGAAGTGGGGCTGTTGGGAATAGCCTAAGTGTCTCGTCAATTACATTTTGTAGGTAGTTCAGCTTTGTTAAGTCTGATTCATCCAAAAAGCGGGCTTGTCCAACATTTGTGTTTATCTCAGCCCAAGCCTTGTGCATTGTTTCTGGATGCTTAAGAAGAAGTGAGAGTGCCCATTCCATGGTTGTTGATGAAGTTTCAGTCCCAGCAAGTAGCATTGCCTGCACAGACATTTGGAAGAGAGCTACAACTTAAGCATGTATATGGAGTTCAAATAATCGCTAGTGTACATAATACTACTCCATATCTTGATGGTTTACTATCATTTGCAATGGGAGAACTTGGCATGCTACATTATATACATTTAGTGGGGTTTGTATGTACGCTTTTATTGGTGGGAATTCGAACCATTCTAAAAGAAATTTACCGAGAAATAGAAAATCTCATAATGCAAATCTTATTTAGACCCTAAGCCTAAAATCCTTAAGGCAGCAGATTAATTGATCAATAGAACAAGTTATTAATTGATTCCACGCAAAAAGAGAGTCCAACAATAAGTATTAATCACTAAATCTAAAAGCAATAATAATAATAATAAGCCTAAAATCCTTAAGGCAGCAGATTAATTGATCAATAGAACAAGTTATTAATTGATTCCACGCAAAAAGAGAGTCCAACAATGTATCAATCACTAAATCTAAAAGCAATAATAATAATAATAATAATAATATGATTGCCTCATGCACTCTATTGGTAGAAAATGCACCTAAATAGTGATCATCTTTATTGTATAATGTGCATAGTAGAAAGGCTAACTGTTAATTTATTTAGAGTAATATGTTTTAAAGACAAACTATATTACAATATTTTTACAAATTATTAATGTGACATATTTTTACTAGTTCTTATCTTGACTCATCACTAATATTACATTTTTACATCACTAATATATGGTAAGTAGTAATAAGTACTCACCATATTTATCAGCAGTTAATAAAATAATTTGTTGATGTAGTATTTTCCATTTATAATTAACTTGTGCTTTATTTAAAAAAAAAAAAAAAAAAAAAAAAAAAAACAACAACACTTGTGCTTGTTAGTATTGGTGAATCGGTGATAATTCTTTTTTTAATGGACAACTTTATCAAGATTTTTTTTTCTTCTTAATGGTAGAAGATCTTGATAATCTTATTCATCGGGCTGAAGATTAGATCAACACTATAGCAGGACAATGATATCAAAAAGGAGCAACCAATAATTCATAATCTGTTGGAAAAAAATGACCCTAACAGCATAATGTCTCACTTTTTTAGGTTTAACTGATAAAGACGTATACTTACCAGTATAACACTTTTGATGATTTCGTCGGTATATAATTCTGGTTCTATCTCTTGCAGTGATAACATAACATCAATTAATGTCGTCTTTGTCACTTCATTAACACTTTGACTAGAAGCACTACCTCTCATTCTCTTGTGCTCATCAACGAGATTTTGGAAGAACCTGTCCATTTTCTTCTTTAAAATCACCATCCTCTTCTCCAACCCTTGAAAATCCACCCATTGTAGCACTGGCAAAAAATCATTTAAATTTGAACACCCTAGAAGCTCTGTCACCTCCTTCATGATAATCTGAAACTGCTTGGCTTCTTGGTCCACCACTTCCTTCCCATAATATCGCTTCCCAGCAATTGTCCTCAGCATGATATTGAAATTAAGATCCATAAGCTTTGGTCTCAGCTCAACCTTTGTTGGTTTCTCTCTAGAGGAGTCTTGAAACAGTTGCTTCACCAATAGTCTAACCTCGTATTGGCGAACGCTGGTAAACATGGCGAGGCGGCTAGTAGAGAAGAGCTCTAGGGTTGTGAGGCGCCTGAGGTTTCGCCAGTGGTCACCATAGGAGGAGAACCCTATTGTTTTGTAGTGGTAATTAAGGTGTTTCCCGGCTAGCGTTCGAGGGCGGTTTGCAAAGATGATGTCTTTCTTTGTGAAGCATTCTTCTACAGCTGAAGGTGATGAGATTACAAGGACTTTACGCGTCCCACATCGGAGAAATAAGATATGGCCATATTTCTCAGAGAGTTCATGTAGAGTACGGTGAAGGGGTTCTTTAAGCAGATGGAGATGACCTATAATAGGTAGGGCAGGTGGGCTTGGAGGGAGGTTTCTTGGGTTTGCATGTCGTCTTTTGAAGACAAACTTTGATACTACAAGTAAGAAGACGAATAAAAGTGCAAAATTGAACCAGGGAGATCCTTCCATTAGTACTAGTACTATTACTAGCTCTTTTCTTTCTGAAGACTGAGAAGTTACTTATTATAGAGTTTCTCATTTCTAGATAGAGATCATTGGTCTCAGATGGTTTGCATAGAGCGGAAAAGTCTACATTATTATTATTAATTTATATCATTTTAAAAATATAATTCTTTATGATAATATATATTTCTTGTTTCGATTTAGTCAATAACATTTGTGGGGCCATAAAGCTTGGTAGTAAATGCCCACCCCTTTTTGGGCCGGACTTGAGGCCCCCATCGAGGCCCACAATCACGCATAAGGACAGTAGTGTTGAGTGTGGCAAGCTGGGGAGTCATGCTGAGGACAAATATGTCCTCGGCTAGACAAGGCCGAGGTTGAGAAGAATTGCTCCATAAGGCACAGGCAATCTTCTAGAGCACGCCATTGAGAAGGCAAGCATAGTGAGCAAGCATGCGGAGGTATGGTGGTAGAACAATAATCCTAGGAAAAGTTGCTACCTTCACATTAAATGCATTGCAGCTAATTTTCTGGCCCCATTTATGTGGAGAAGACTCCTGAGCAATACTGCCTTGGTCACCACAACTCACAAAGGGCCAGAAGGATGTCTGATGGGACAAATACTCAAGTGAAGGCTTGAATAATCAACAAGTGTAGGATCAAGATGGTCTAAAAGGGAACTATATAATGGGAGAGACCCTCCATTGGAAAGGGGGATTTTTGCTATCAAAAAGTACTGTAGTAATCTGAACTAACCTTGTAACCATTGCTATTGTCACTCAAGAAACGATAAATTGAACATCCTCAGACCAGTGCCGAGGACAAAATTCCTTGCCCAAACCCTATATTCAATATATTCTTTAAAACCTTTCTTGCTATTGTTATACTCTCGAAATCCAGTTCTTTTACCTACTCTCTACAAATTTATTGTATTGGTCTTGTTGGGCTTGAATCCATTTATCTTTGAGAGTGGCATTCAAATCCGGGCCCTACAACATCTATCTGCATGAGTGGGGTAATAAATGAATGGAGCTATTTATGAATACTTTGGCCTTTGTTTGAAAAGAGAAAAAATAATACAAAAATGTTAAATACATTTTTTTTTTTTTGGACAAATAAGATATCCAAACATTTCTAAATATCTGTCTATTCCTTTGGACATATACTCTGTCTCATATACACCAGATTATTACAAGGAGAAATCCTTTAAGAGTGGCTCGAAAATACTATAGCAAGAGATTTCAAAACTATAATTTCATAAATATCATAATTCATGAGATCTTAGGAACCACTAAACTCACTCTTTAAGATTTCACTTTAAGCTCCCAAGTCTCTGAACACGCTAATAGTGCATTCATAATACTGATAGTCTATTATGGGTAATACATCAAATAGACCAAAAACTCCAGCCCACTCTTAAGTTTTAACAACCTAAAACTCACCGTCCTAGTTAGGTTCCTTTATGGACTAACTTCTACATAGTCAAGGGGCCCAGGACATAGCCTTTTTAAACATAAAACTTCTTAGGCCGAATATGATTTGGCTATTACATGTACTAGATGAAATTATTGCTATGAACTACGAAGACCGCAATTCTTGCTATACAAATACTATTGGCAACATGGAATTCGGTTTTTGTCTCAAAAACTAGTATGTTCAGACTTTGATTAATGGACTTCGCAGATGAAAAGCTAGTATTTGCATTGAGAGAGAGAGAGAGAAAGAGTGTTTTATATAGAATTTTTTTAGAACTACAAATTTTGCAACAACTAAAAGTGAGTGACTACTTGTCACTTTCATATAGACTCATAACTTTTTTTAAACCACCAACACCACATACAATCAACTACATCTAAGTTGTGATCACTTTTTTTTTTTTTGGTGTGGATATTCTTAATCATAGGATTTCACAAGTCCAGTTGACTTTACTTGGGTGACTTTAATTAGATGATGGCATCCGCGGGAGAATGCTATATTATTGGTTCCCTTACTTTGCACATTGCCTCCAAAGGCTTGACCTTACGCATGGTGAGACCCAAATATTCAGTCATGTCGACCTCCTCTTCCTCAATCCTTTCCCACTCAAATGATTGAATCAAAGTCCCCAATGCCAATCCAATCACCCGGTTAGCTAGTGCAACCCCAGGACATCCTCTCCTTCCAGCACCAAATGGAATTAGCCTATACCCCTCACCACTCCACCCTTCAAACCTCTCTGGCATAAACTTTGTTGGGTTCACCCAAAACTTAGGGTCTCTATGAATGGCCCAAGCATTGACCAATAACATTGCTCCTTGAGGCACATCATAATTGCCTACTACACAATCTTTAGAAGCTTCACGTGGCACAAGAAGAGGAACAGGTGGATACAAACGGAGTGTCTCACTAATTACATTTTGTAGATAATGTAGCTTTGGCAAGTCTTGTTCATCCAAAAGGCGGCCTTGTCCCACATTAGCATCTATCTCAGCTCTGACCCTTGCCAGTGCAGTTGGATGGTTGAGTAATAGTGACATAGCCCATTCTAAGGTAGTTGATGAAGTATCAATCCCTGCTACTAGCAGCACCTGCAGAAGTAAGCTGGGTAAGAAAGGTATGCTCAGGTCCTTTTTGGATATACAAAATTACAAATTGAGTTGAATTACTGAAAACCCCAGTTAGTAACTGCTACCAATTTTGCTACAATAAATCTTACAATTTGAGGTAGTAGTAGAGGTAATTATTATGTATATCAAGTATCAACAACATAATAAATAAAATTCATATATATATATAAAATATTAAAATTGCTATCAATATTGTTTTAACTAAGGTGATATTTCATATAATTAATATCACACCAAAAATATAATAAATTAGTGTTAGAATTACTTTTTTTTATTGTTTGTAACATGTCAATTTATAAGATTTATAAAGAATAATTTATATTATAACATATCATTTCGTAGTATTTTTCCTTTCTAAAAGAAATTCGTAGAATTTTCAAAAATAAAAATGCTAAAACTATTAACAAATTTAGCCACAAAAGTGTTACAAAACAAGGCGACAATGAATACAATTGATTCCACTTTAACGTGAATACAAATTCTCTACATCACATTTTGTATTTTAATTTATGTTTCACAAATCATAACTTTTCATATATTTATTTAATTTTTCTTATAAAATAGTTAAAATTAAAAAAAAATACATATAACAAATTGTGATTGATAAAATATAAAATAGAACATAAAATATGTTATAGAGAATTTATATTCTCTTTTTAACGTACGACAAACAAGAGCGGCAATAATTGCAATTGATTTCACTTTACCACATAACAAACAAGAGCATTTCACTACCAAAATACACATTAACCGTACAAACTTACAGTAACGTGTCGACATTTCAAAAGAAATGTAGATATCATGCTCTGTTTGAGTAAGCAAGGTATTAATTTGTGATTTTTTCAGAGAAATCATTTGAACCAAAGCTAGTGTAACAGGGCTGTATATGACCAACCATTTGTTTCAATAAAATTCTTCAAAAACCAAAGAATAGGATTTGTAAATTACCATAATAATTCCCTTGATGATTTCGTCCGTGCAAAACTCTGGCTCTGTTTCTCTCAACTTCAACAAGTTATGTATCATCAATTTCTTCACCTCTGCCTCGCTTCCAGCTCCGTGATTTTCATCAACCAGTTCCTGCAAAAACCTATCCATCTTTTTCATCAACCCCACCATCTTCTTCTCCACACCCAGCAAATCCATCCACTGCAAAAATGGCAAAAAATCTCCCAGATTTGTTGCTTCACACAAATCCACCAATTCGCTAATAACACCACGAATTCTCTTTGCTTCCTCTTCATCTTCCACATCCTCTCCAAAATACCTCTTCCCGGCTATCATCATTGTCATGACATTGAAAGAATGCTCCACAAACTTAGACTTCAAATCAATCTTTCTCGTGCCTTTACCACAACTTTGCATGAGTTTTTCGCGTAGTAACTTGACCTCTTCTTGTCTAACACTCGAAAACGCGTTGATACGAGAGGAAGAGAGTATCTCAAGCGTCATGATACGGCGAAGGTTGCGCCAAAGATCACCATAGGGAGCTACAGATACTATGGAGTAGTTGTAGCTGAAGTGATCGTTGGCAAGCGAGCGCGGACGGTTGGCGAAGACAACGTCGTTTGTGGTGAAGCAGTCTTCGGCGGCTGAAGGGGAAGAGACTAGGAGGACTGTACGGGAACCACATCGGAGGAGCAAGATGTTGCCGTAGTTTTGTGAAAGAGTTTGTAGAGATCGCTGGATTGGTTGTTTGAAAAGATGAAGGTGACCAATAAAAGGGAGAGATGGTGGGCTTGGAGGTAGGTTCTTCTTGATTGTTGATGCTGATTTGTTGTTTTTTATGAAGAGCTTGAGAAAAATGGAGACAAGAATTATCAGAGCAAAGCTAAACCAGTAGGGATATTCCATTTTCTCTCTCTGTTTTTATTATGCGTTTGCGTTTGGCTTTTCTAAACGGTGGGACCTATGCTACAGTTGCAACGCGTTAAACCTTTTCGTCTGCGTTTCACTTTTTTTTTTTTTTAATTTTTAAGAAGCATTTTTGTGGCTGTGGTTATTTTTCAGTGGGTCCTGTACTTTAGTCTGACAAGCACATAGACAATTTTGTTACTTTGAATAAAGGAAAATTCAAATCATAATTGAGTCTGCTATGGCTTAGAAAATATTAAATTTCCCTTTATTTTAATAAAGCGGCAGTACTATTCTTACCTAAACAAATTACAAATGGAAAAGAAGTCCTATATATGGTTGACTTCCTCAGCTAATATCTGTTTTTCTTATCTTCTAATAATCACGTTTGTTTGATTTTATAACATTTTAAATATGAATGACTGGTATTGATATCTTATCGGATTGTGATACTAATTGGCATTATTTGTAACATATGATGTCATGTTTGCGCCCTTGATAAAATGAGATGAGTGTGCGTTTAGATGCAACTTTTTTTGGTGATTGTAGATTGTTTATTTACTAAAGTTGGTTACAGTATATCCTTAAAAATTTGAGACTTTAAAAAATTTTATATAAGCAAATTAATTAATAAGCTAAAAAATTAAAGGAAAAAGATGATGGCAAACAAATACACCATCAGAGATCTGAGACCAACTCGATTATGCAATTAATCAATTATTAAGATATTGTACTTATTAATTTTATTTGCAAGAAAACAAAGGCTTATATTCCAAAAGTAAACTAACTAGACTTGAAATTTGAGTTTCACTTATTAGCAAATTTGTTTAATATTATACTATATTTTTATCTTTATCTAAACTTCTCTTACAAAGCCAAAAAAGAAAAAAAAAGAAAAAAAAAAAAAGCTTACTATATAGGATATCATTTATATTGGTTTAATAATTAAGTTTTTATGATTTTAAATTTAGGTTATCCTGACAGTGATACGTTTAACTTATTTCTTGGTAATAATAAATGAATATGTCTAATATCATTTTGAGTTTTTTTTTTTTTATGGTTTTAAAAACCGGACTGGACTGGCCAGTTTAACCAGAAACCGGACCTTAATCTGGTCCGATTATTAGTTAAAATCGGAAATAAAAGAAAAATCAGGCAAGTAGTACAAATTGCCGGTTCAACTGACATAACTGAAAACTAGTGCGACTAAACCGATTTTAGCATTTCTTCATAAATACTTCAACTGTTGTGTTTTTTAACCTCAAAAAAAAAAAAAAATAAATAAATAAAAAGAGAGATCTTGTTTCAAATTTAAGAAGAGAGATTTTGATTTTGAAAATGCTCTGTCAAATATGAAGTGGTGAAGCCTAAGACTCCCACAGTTACCCAAAAACGTTAGATTTACTTTACTTACCTTTTGCTCAAAAGAAAAAAAAAGTTAGATTTACTATATCTGTGTTGAGGAAGAACCAAAGAAGCCTAAAGATAAGCAGATTTGTAATGATCCGTATGCTTCAGTTTGAGGCTTTTTTTTTTTTTTCCTGCTCTTGCCTCTTGCACATGAACATATGAGAGAGAGAGAGAGAGAGAGAGAGAGAGAGAGAGAGAGAGAGAGTATTGAAGAGAGAGATATGAAAAGCAAAAAGTGAGATGGGATATGTACAAAACTATTATTGAACCAATTGTGTGGATGAATGGATTTCAAAATGTGTGGTAGTTGGGATATTAATGCGTAGAATGTGTGAAGGGAAAAAAAAAAATCAAGTGGGTAATGATATTGCTATCCATTGGTGCACTTAGTAGAATGTGTGGAGAGAAAAAAATATCAAGTAGGCAATGATATTACTACCCATTGATACACTTTTTTTTTGTTATTTGAAATGTCAAAAATAATTAAAATATTATATAGTGGGCTTGTGGGTGCTTGTATATGTTTTTTGTTTTTGTTTTGGTTGAATTGTGGTAAGTTAAAGTTTAATGTTTTACTATTATTTAATTTTTTAGTTAAAATAATCAGTTATAAAATTATTTATTTATTTATTTTTATAATTATTAATTAAATTATTTAAGACGTCACTGATTCGACTATCGATCGAACCTCAGTCCGACCAAAAAACCAATAATTAGTTCATTATTTGGTTCTTTTACTTTATTGATTTTTAAAACCATGGTTTTTAAAAAAAAATATATAAATAAGATGGATTTATAATAAAATTCATAATTAATAATGGATTTTGAATTTAAAATTTAATAAATATAAGTTTAGAAATGATTTTTTTTCCCCGCAACCTGATCATGAACTCGTGGGTAATACGCTAATATGTATATATAGGATAATGAATGAAAGTTGTCGGTGCTTCTAAACGTATAAAAAGTAAAGCATAAGAAGCCATCCCGAGAGAGATTTTAGTGAGGATCCAAAGAGCCACCAGATCTAGATCCAGATCAAATCCAAAATTTTATCCACAACTTTCGTCAAACCCAACTATTATTGACAATAGAAAATGTTAGTCTTATACAAAATGTTATAAGTTATAACAAGACAAAACTGAGAAAAGGATTGGAATATTTTTTAATATTTTTATAAAATATTGATGTGATTTTTTATTAATTTTTATTTAAATTTATTATTAATATTAATTTTTTATTTACTAATAATCACTTATTATATCAACAATTTGTAAAAAAATTTGTGAAATAATTTGTATCTCTAGTATTATTCGATCTTATTTAGACCCTAAGCCAAAAATCCTTAAGGCAGCAAATTAATTGATCAATAGAACAAGTTATTAATTAATTCCACGCAAAAAGAGAGTCCAACAATAAGTATCAATTACTAAATCTAAAAGCAATAATAATAATAACAATAATTGATATATTGCCTTATGCACTCTTTTGGTAGAAAATGCACCTAATCGTGAAGGTCGTCTTTATTGTATAATGTGCACGGTAAAAGGGTTCATTGTCAATTTATTTAGACTAATATAAACTATATTGTGGGGCCCAAATATTTAGCAACCCTGACCCACTCCATATCGGGCTCAAGGTTCATGCCGAGGAGAGTACAGAATCCGAGGATAAGTGGGAGAGGTCTAAGTCATCAGGGGACCTCGCCGAGGATGCCCACGTCCTCGGCAAACCGACATTGAGGGAAGGGAGTTGTCACTCACCCATTAAATGCACGCCACCAACACTCTGGTCGCATCAATGGTGAATTGACCAGCAAACAGTGACGCCTTGGTTACTTTAACTAACAAAAAGCCTGCAAAGACGGCTGATGGGACGAGCCCTCAGACACAAGTTCAGATGGCCGACAAATGGACGGCAGAGATCAATTGAACAAGATTATATAATAGATAAAATCCCCAAAGTAAAGGGGGTTTTTTTGGGGCGCTTTCGTTGGAGGGTGAAGGGGTTTTTCTTTTAGGGTGTTCAAGGACAACCTCGGTATTCATTGGTTCTAAGGAAAGAGCTCCTCAGACTGGGCCGAGGACGAACTTTCCTCAAGAACACTTAGTCAAATCCTTGTTATTCTTCTTGTAAACCTACGTCGACTGTTGTCTTTCTTGTTAATGCCTAGCCCTTCTATCCACTCTCTACAAATTTATTGTACGGGGGTCACTCAAAACTAGTCCCTACAATTGGCGCCGTCTGTGGGAAGGACTTGTGCACTAGCAAGTGCGATGGTTGGTGTGGAAAGATCAAAAGCAACACTTCCTTCAAAAAAAAAAAAATACAGCCAATGACGACATATTCATTCAAAAGGCAACCATCACAAGAAATGAAAAGATGTAAGAAGTAAAAGAAATGAAATGGGTTTACTTCTTTATTAATATGTGAAGAAAAGTTATATTTTACAGCAGATGCCCATGCAGGCTTGTTCTAAAGCTAACTACAAAGAAAAATGCCTAAACAGGCTTGTGCTGAAGCTAAAAGAAAAGGAAAGGGTGAGAGACCTAGGCAGACTTGTTTTAAAGCCAAGCCAAGTGTTGAAGGGAGAGGTAGAGACAGACCTATGTTAAGGCCATCCACAGCTCCCCAACCAACACTTGCAGCGCAAGAAAGGAGAAGGAAGAAGAGGCCGCGACGCTTGACGGTTCCACCTGGTTTCCCTCCCAATCCTACAACAACTGGGAGCCGGTAAATCACTATCAGCTTGGAGGACTGATAGACCTGGAGGAGAAACATTACGTTCCTTTTGGATCCCCCTTCGAACTGCAAGGGGGGTCCTATCTCTGGCTAGGTTGGAAAGAAGGATCTTCGGCCTCTGCCTACCCCACCCCCAACATGATGTTCAGGGTCAGGGTGGCATCCTCGACTCCTGAAAGGGGCTCGGCCTCTTTATCACCGCCCTTTCCAAGGGTCACTTCATCTTGTGAGGCACAAGCTACTATTCTAGCAGAGCCCTTAAGACGTCCAGAGAACAGTGTATTTGTAAGATTTGAACTCGAGTGTTTGTGAAGTTTGAAGAAAGGATCGTCCCAGAAATGCCTTATATAGAGGGCAAAAAATTGGTGAAAGCCAGCTCGTACAGAATCCTAAGGAGAAATTACCGGAGGTATTAACTCCGCACAATTTCCAAAGAATTCCCCAACCACTTGGTTCTCGTAAATTGGTAAGGATATTAATAAGGACGCGCCTCGCGCACCGAAGTGTCAAGCGCGTTATTCGAGTAGCTCCAAAGGACGCCTCGTAATCAGAAGAGGCGCGCCAGACGAAGAGGCTAGACTGAAGAAGGGTCCCCTCCTCAATGGAGCAGGTTCAAGGCAACTACTACTCTAAGGGCAGACACCCCAGCGTTGAAGCTGAATTCCCTAGAAGCTAACTAGGTATTAGACAAAACCAAGGCCTTGCATGGTCCTTGAACTCAAGCCTATGGGGAAACTAGTTACTTCAGAAGACAAGTGTTAGACAGAACCAATGCCTTGCATGGTCCTCGGATTCAAGCCTCTAGGGAAATTAACTACTAAAGAAAAACTAGGTACTAGACAGATCAAGACCTTGCATGGTCCTCGGACTCAAACCTATGGGGAAACTAGCTACTTCAGAACAACTAAGTGTTGGACAGAACCAAGGCCTTGCATGGTCCTCGGACTCAAGCCTATGGGGAAACCAATTACTTCAAGAACTAGGTACTAGACAGAACTAAAGCCTTGCATGGTCTTCGGACTCAAGCCTATGGGGAAACTAGTTACTTCAGAAGACAAGTGTTAGACAAAACCAAGACCTTGCATGGTCCTCGGACTCAAGCCTCTGGGAAAACTAACTACTAAAGAAAAACTAGGTACTAGACAGAACCAAGGTATTGCATGGTCCTCAGACTTAAACCTATAGGAAAACTAGCTACTTCAGAACAACTAAGTGTTGGACAGAACCAAGGCCTTACATGGTCCTCAGACTCAAGCCTATGGGGAAACCAATTACTTCAAGAACTAGATACTAGACAGAACCAAGGCCTTGCATGGTCATCGGACTCAAGCCTATGGGGAAACTAGTTACTTTAGAAGACAAGTGTTAGATAGAACCAAGACCTTGCATGGTACTCGAACTCAAACCTCTGGGGAAACTAATTACTAAAGAAAAACTAAGTGTTAGACAGAACCAAGGCCTTGCATGGTCCTCGGACTCAAGCCTCTGGAGAAACTAATTACTAAAGAAAAATTAGGTACTAGATAGAACCAAGGCATTGCATGGTCCTCGGACTCAAGCTTATGGGGAAACTAATTACTTCAGAAGACAAGTGTTAGACAGAACCAAGGCTTTGCATGGTCATCGGACTCAAGCCTCTAGGGAAACTAACTACTAAAGAAAAACTATGTACTAAACAGAACCAAGGCCTTGCATGGTCCTCGGACTCAAGCCTCTAGGGAGACTAACTACTCAAGAAGAACTAAGTGCTAGATAGGACCAAGGCCTTGCATGGTCCTCGGACCCAAGCCTATGGGAAAAATAGTTACTTCAAAAGATCCAGGCCAATGGAGAAACCATCCTTCCACGAAATACCAAGTGTTAAGTAGAGCCTGGGTCCTGTACGTTCCTCGGCGTCAAACCTATGGGGAAACTAGCTGCTTCAAAAGAACCTAAGTACTAGACAGAACCAAGGTCTTGCATGGTCCAAGGACTTAAACCTATAGGGAAACTAGTCACCTTAGGAGGATTTAAGCACTGGACAGAACCAAGGTCTTGTATTGACCGTGGGCCCAGACCTACGGCGAAGCTGACCACTTTGGTACTAGTAGTGAGCAACGCAGGGGACGATAATCAGTGTAGTCGGCTGAGGTGCAATTGAAGCCAATATCGTGCAAATAATGTATGCATGTATGTATAATATAATACAAACAAAACGAATAAAAGGAAACGAAATATGCACTTTACTAAGTCTTTAAAAAGGGGTTATACAAGGCAAATATGCTATTGCAATACTAAAAAAAAAAAAAAAAGCAGAGGAGAACGGAAAACAAGGCAAAGACGCAACGGGGGATCATTCTTTCGGCTCCATCTCAACTCCCCTCTCAGGCGGCTGGGCAGAGGAGGTCTCAGAATCCTTATAGCCCTCGCTTGGGACTGTAGCCTGGGAAGGGTCAGCTGGGTGGGGTACCTCCTCTATAAGAGGTGCTTGGACATCAGCTAAGGGGTCCGCAGTCTCTCCAGGCGCATCAACAATGGGACTTTTGCTTACCTCAACATTCCCAAGAGGATCAGCTTCTTTGATGGGCTTGCCCGAAGTAAGGGCAGCTGGGGTGCCTTCCTCAGAAACAACCCCAACGCCCTTGGCAGCCACCTCGGCCTTAGAACTTGGAGGGGCAGTCTCACGAATGGCAGGAGGATAACATACGCTCTCCGCCTTCCACAGGTTGGACGGGGCTTCGACCCTAGCCTGTGTAAGGGCCTCATTCTAAACCTAAGAGCAGTAAAGTCTGCACATTCCAGGCACTTAGGCTCTAAGGCTGTCCTCTATTTCAGTCGCCCTTGCCTCATAGGCATCCTGCGCAGCCTTGTCTTTAGAGGCCTCAGCTTCAGCCTTGGCAGACTCAGCCTCTTCCTTGGCTTTCAATGCCTCGTCCTTGGCAGACTCCGCAGCGCCTCTAGCCTTATCTGCCTCAAGCACCCTCTCCTCTAGGGTTGCGATCTTCTCTCTGACTATCCTTAGCTGATCCTCTGCCTTGAGCAAGCTGTATGTTTGATCTAGAGCCAGTTTTTCAGCGGCAATAAGGGCCGATTCAGCGGTGTCCCGAGCTGCCTTCATCTCCCCCAACTGGTCCATCGCCTTTTTAAGATCGGCCTGGGAAGCATTAAGGGTCTGCACAGTGTCCAGCAGCTTGGTATGCTCCGAGTCAGCGACCTGACTCTGGCTACTGGCTATGTCCTCCAGCTTAAAGGTAGCTTGAATAGCCTGCCAATTGAAACCATTGTGCAATAGATAAGGAGCCACGGAAAGTCAAGAAAATCACAAGCAATTAGAAAACTTACCATACTCAAGTATTGCTTAAGGCAGAGGAAGACCTCCTCGCTCCTCAAAGCCTTCAGCTGGGCCATGTCCGTAAGGAGTAGTAAGGACCTCTCCAATGCGTCAGCCACGAGCACACCCTCGCCCCCTTGAGGGTTCCTGAGGGAGGCATCATCCATCAGAGGCTCCCCATGGAGCATGAGGGCAGGAAGCCAAGCCTAGATCTCGGCCTGGATAGAGGCCTGCTTTTCTTGGCCTCGGCGCCCTATCCTTAGCTATTTTGATGGCGGCCGAGCATCGCCACCACCTTTGGGAGGGTCAGACTCTTCGCCCCCCCTAGGTCTCTTGTCTTTATTCTTCTTCAGCGGAGGACTAGTGGGCTTGGACCCAGACGTCGAACTTTGTTGGGGTAAGGGAGGGGGAAGCTCGGGAGGAGGAAGCTCGAGAGGGGACTTCCCCGGCGCATCCCTCCCCGGCTGCCCCTAGATCAGTGCCAGCAAGCTCTTCTAAGGCCGCTTCTTGAAACTCATCTTCGACCGAGGAGTGGCTTCTTCGGACAAAAAGACTGCTTCAGTTAAACTAGGGTCACCAAAATCACCGGTAAGGCCCTCGGGCGAATGAGGCTGGTCGAACACGCCAAACTCGTCCCCGAACGGACCTGAGTCAGCAACCTCCTCTTCCCCTTCAACCTCGGCAACTTGAGTAGACGAAGAAGTACCTACTAACAGCACGCCCTCGAGAATGGGAGACCCTTTGGGGATCAAAAATCCGTGCTCGACTACGGTGATACTTCGCAACCAAGGATCTCCAGCTCGGATCACGTGCCTCGGAGCGACGAATGATTTTTGGATCAGGTCATATCTTAAGACCACGTGGGCGGATCTAACTTGGTTGTCGTCTTTATTCACAAAGATCTCCGACCTCAGCACCTTCTCCAAGTCTTCCTTATTAACCTGACCGAAGTGACGCTCAAAAGCGCGCGGATCTGCATAGAAGAAAGCAAGTTCCTGTCAAAAACCAAGCAAAGTAGGGCACTAAAGCACAAAGAACTAAATGCTTTCCTAGTCTGGATGCCCCACTTGGTGTACCTTCTATTGTTGGGCACGGAAGGCTCTCGTGCCATCCCCCAGACACAATGAGGAAGTCTTTGTTCAGACCCTTGCTGGACTCAGGGAGGCACTGGATGAGCCGGACCCTATCGTCCCTCGTCCTCATGTAATAAGATTTCTCCTTCAGGCGCTGGAGTTTGTAGCACCAGTTCACATTATGATGGGTTAGCCTTAGCCCCATCTTCTCATTCAAGGCATCTACACAGCCTAAAATCCTAAAAATATTAGTAGCACACTGAGTGGGAGATAGGTCGAAGTGCCTAAGATAGTCCCTCATCACCGGCCCCATGGCGATTCTCATTCCGCCCTCTAGAAAGGCGATTATAGGAATCATCACCTCTCCCTCTTTCCTCCTCGAACTCCATTCCCCCTCTCCATAGGACCTCAAACCCACTGTATCGGGGATCCCATAATCAGCGACAAATTTGTCCATTGACTCCTCAGACTCAACTAATTTCTTAAGCCTACCCATCCTAGAGAATTAATAAGGAACTCAAGTGAACAATACGAACTAGAGAGAGAAGAAGACTTACGGAAACGAGGGAAAGCTCCTCGGGCAGGCTTTTTGTGCTAAGGAGGTTGCAAGTACAGTTGGAGATGTGACCGAATTCGGAGTAGGTGCGCAGGATCTCTTAAATGTAAAAGTGAAAGGACGAACCAGTTCCACTGGGTATATATACCCCCAATTAAAAATAACCACATGGAATTTCCTGCCTAATGGGCCAGGAGCATCCCCACCGTCCATTCATCATCACATCGTTGAACGTGAAGGACACAGAGCTGCCGAAATTTAATGAAGGCACGCTCTAAATACCGAAACGCCAGGAACGTCCCCTGGGCAGTTGAAAGGATTGTGACACTAACAGAAAGACATGGCTTGACAGGCTAGGACATAGGCCCGAGAACATCAAAATCCTCCTCCTCGCTCGAGAGGCCGGGCAGCAAAATTTTGAGAAGCTATTGTAGGGCCCAAATATTTAGCAACCTCGGCTCACTCCATATCGAGCCCAAGGTTCATGCTGAGGAGAGTACATAATCCGAGGATAAGTGGGAGAGGCCCAAGTCATTAGAGGACCTCGCCGAGGATGCCCACGTCCTCGGTAAACCGATATTGAAGGAAGGGAGTTGTCACTCACCCATTAAATGCACGCCACCAACACTCTGGCCGCATCAATAGTAAATTGACCAGCAAACAGTGATGTCTTGGTTACTTCAACTAACAGAAAGCCTGCAAAGGTGATTGATAGGACGAGCCCTTAGACACAAGTTCAGATAGTTGACAAATGGACGGCAGAGATCAACTGAACAAGATTATATAATAGATAGAATCCCCAAAGTAAATGGGGTTTTTTTGGGGCGCTTCCGTTGGAGGGTGAAGGGGTTTTTCTTTTAGGGTGTTTAAGGACAACCCCGGTATCCATTGGTTCTAAGGAAAGAACTCCTTGAACTGGGCCGATGACGAACTTTCCTTAAGAACATTTAGTCAAACCTTTGTTATTCTTCTTGTAAACCCACGTCGACTGTTATCTTTCTTGCTAGTGCCTAGTCTTTCTATCTATAAATTTATTGTACGGAGGTCACCCGAAACGGGTCCCTACATATATTATAATATTTTTACAAATTATTAATATGTAATATTTTTATTAATTTTTATTTAATCATTAACATCACATTTTTACTTACTAATAATTATTCACTATAATATAAATTATATTACAATATTTTTATAAATTATTAATATGATATATTTTTACTAGTTCTTATCTAAATTCATTACTAATATTACATTTTTACTTACTAATAACTATTCAACATATATATCAATAGTTTATAAAATAATTTGTTGCTCTAGTATTTTTCATTTATAATTAACTTGTGCTTTATCTCCAAAAAAAAAAAAAAAAAACTTGTGCTTTTCTTAATGGACAACTTTATCAGGGCTAATGACCAAGAGTACTTTATCATGACTTTTTTTTTTTTTTTTGGCTTTTTAATGGTAGAAGATCTAGATAATCTTATTCAATGGGCTGAAGATTAGATCAACACTATAGCAGGACAATGATATCAAAAAGGAGCAACCAATAATTCATCATCTGATGGAAATAAATGACCCTAACAGCATAATGTCTCATTTTGTTAGGTTTAACGTCTGATAAAGACGTATGCTTACCAGTATAACACTTTCGATAACTTCATCGGTGTAGAATTCTGGTTCCATCTCTTGCAGTGATAACATAACATCAATTAATGTCATCTTTGTCACTTCATTAACACTTTGACTAGAAGCACTACCTCTCATTCGCTTGTGCTCATCGACGAGATTTTGGAAGAACCTGTCCGTTTTCTTCTTTAAAATCACCATCCTCTTCTCCAACCCTTGAAAATCCACCCATTGTAGCACTGACAAAAAATCATTTAAATTTGAACTCCCTAGAAGCTCTTTCACCTCCCTCGTGATGATCTGAAACTGCTTGGCTTCTTGGTCCACCACTTCCTTCCCATAATATCGCTTCCCAGCTATTGTCCTCAGCATGATATTGAAACTAAGATCCAAAAGCTTTGGTCTCAGCTCAACCTTTGTTCGTTTCTCTCTAGAGGAGTCTTGAAACAGTTGCTTCACCAATAGTCTAACCTCGTCTTGGCGAACGCTGGTAAACATGGCGAGGCGGCGAGTAGAGAGGAGCTCAGCGCCTGAGGTTTCGCCAGTGGTCACCATAGGAGGAGAACCCTATTGTTTTGTAGTCGTAATTAAGGTGTTTCCCGGCTAGCATTCGAGGGCGGTTTGCAAAGATGATGTCTTTCTTTGTGAAGCATTCTTCTACGGCTGAAGGTGAAGAGATTACTAGAACTTTACGGGTCCCACATCGGAGAAATAAGACATGGCCATATTTCTCAGAGAGTTCATGCTGAGTTCGGTGAAGGGGTTCTTTAAGCAGATGGAGATGACCTATAATAGGTAGAGCAGGTGGGCTTGGAGGGTGGTTTCTTGGGTTTGCATGTCTTTTGAAGACAAACTTTGATACTACAAGTAAGAAGACGAATAAAAGTGCAAAATTAAACCAGGGAGCTCCTTCCATTAGTACTAGTACTAGTACTAGTACTAGTACTATTACTATTACTCTATTCTTTCTGAAGACTGAGAAGTTACTTATTATAGAGTTTCTCGTTTCTAGATAGAGATCATTGGTCTCAGATAGTTTGCATGGAGCGGACAAGTCTACATTATTATTAACTAGTATGTAATCCCGTGCTACCGCATGAGAGTGGTTAATTGTAATGATGCTATTGGTCAATTTTTTTGTTTTTGTTTTGTTTTTGTTTTTGTTGGTTTATCACACGGATGATAGAATTAAATCAAACAATAAAAAATATATATTGCATTTTATTATTTAAGTAATGCTATTGGTCTTTTTTTTTTTTTTTTTTTTGGTTTATCATACATAGGATAGCATTAGATAAAACAATGAATAAAAAAAAAAAGAATATTGCATTTTATTATTTAAGTGATGCTACAGTGAAGAAAAAAGAGAATATTGCATTTTATTATTTAAAATATATAAAGAGACATTAAAAAATAAAAACTGATCATTGAGCTTGAAATCTTCTTGGAGGTGCCAATGAAGCGCTAATGTATGAGAGTGTGAAGCAAGGAAGAGTGTGATTGAACATTGTGTTTGAACCCAGCCTTGCTTTGAGAAATCTGTAAGGAGGAGGAGAGGATAATGTGTGAATCTAGTTGGTAGAGCATGAGAGAGGAGGATACATGGGATGACGATATGGAATTAGGAGGAGATGATGTTTTACTTTTATAGTCTTTTTCATTAGACTCCTTGGTTCTGGTTGTGGGATTAGAAGAGCTCTAGAGTCTATTGAGATCACCCATAAAAGTGTGCAGGTGAGATGTTCTTGCTTAGACCAATGAGTATTATCATTGTAGTTTTCTTAGCTTCTGTGTTAAATGTTAATGCATCATTTATTTGGGCACAAAAATTAGAAAATTTAAATAAGATACATGACACAAAATTGGAGTCCAATTTATAATCTCCATAAAAGTGTGCAGGTAAGATGTTCTTATTTAGGCTAATGAGCATTATCATTGTGGTTTTCTTGGCTTCCGTGTTAAATGTTAATGCATCATTTATTTGGGCACAAAAATTAGAAAATTTAGATAAGATAAATGACACAAAATTGAAGTCAAATTTATAATCTAATTAGATTTTTTTTTTTTTTTAGTTTTGGTTAGGACAAGTGGCGCAAAATTGAGAATCCAATTGAAATCTAATTGGATTTTCTCTCTGCTTCACCTATTATTATATATATAGATATATAGATTTATATCATTCTAAAAATATAGTTCTTTATATTAATATATATTTCTTGTTTCGATTTAGTCAATAACATCTATCTGCATTAGTGGAGTAATAAATGAATGGAGCTAATTTATGAATACTTTAGATTTGTTTGATCAAGAGAGAAAAAATAATACAAAAATGTTATATATATATATATATATATTTTGACAAATAGAGTATTCAAACATTTTTGAGCATTATTCTTTTAAACATGTGCCCTATTCCACATATATCAATCGGATTATTACATGAAAGAATTTCTTAAGAATGGCTTGAAAATGCTAGTAAGAGATTTTGTACCTATAATTTCATAAATATCATAATTCATGAGATTTTAGTAATCACTAAATCCACTCATTAAGTTCACTTTAAGCACCCAAATCTTTGAACACGCTAATGGTGCATTGATAAGACTAATAGTCTATTATGGGCTCAATACATCAAATGGACCAAAAACTCCAGCCCACTCTTAAGTCTTAACAACCTAAAACTCACCGTCCTAGTTAGGTTCCTTTATGGACTAACTTCTAAATAGCCAAGAGGCCCAGGACACAGCCTTTTTAAACATACAACTTCCTTGGCCGAATATGATTTGGCAATTACATGTACTAGATGAAAATATTGCTATGAACTACGAAGACCACAATTCTTGCTATACAAATACTATTGGAAACATGGACTTCGGTTTTTGTCTTAAAAACTAGTGTGTTCTGTCTTTGATTAATGGACTTCGCAGATAAAAAAGCTAGTATTTGCATTGAGAGAGAGAGAGAGAGAGAGAGAGAGTTTTGTATAGAATTTTTTTAGAACCACAAATTTTGTATCCCAATTTTTGCAACAACTAAATGTGAGTGACTACTTGTCACTTTTACATAAACTTATAACTTTTTTTCGACTACCATCACCACATACAATCAACTACATCTAAGTTGTAGTCACATTTTTTTTTTGTTGGTGTGGATATTCTTAATCATAGGATTTCACGAGTCCAATTGACTTAGGTGGGGGACTTTTAAATAATGGAATTCACTGGAGAATGCTGAGGCATTGGTTCCCTTACTTTACACATTGCCTCCAAAGGCTTGACCTTGGGCATGGTGAGGCCCAAATATTCAGTCATGTCGACCTCCTCTTCCCCAATCCTTTCCCACTCAAATGATTGAACCAAAGTCCCTAATGCCAATCCAATCACCCGGTTGGCCAATATAGCCCCAGGACATCCTCTCCTTCCAGCACCAAATGGAATTAGCCTATACCCCTCATCACTATTGCACCCTTCAAACCTTTCTGGCATAAACTTTGTTGGATTTACCCAAACCTTAGGGTCTCTATGAATGGCCCAAGCATTCACCAATAACATTGCCCCTTGAGGCACATCAAAATTGCCTACTACACAATCTTCAGATGCTTCATGCGGCACAAGAAGAGGAACAGGTGGGTACAAACGAAGTGTCTCACTAATTACATTTTGTAGATAATGTAGCTTTGGCAAGTCTTGTTCATCCAAAAGGCGTCCTTGTCCCACATTAGCATCTATCTCAGCTTTGACCCTTTCCATTGCAGTTGGATGGTTGAGCAATAGTGACATAGCCCATTCTAAGGTAGTTGATGAAGTATCAGTCCCTGCTACTAGCAGCACCTACAAAAATAAAAATGCAAATGTCAACTAGGTAAAAAGAGGTATGCTCGATCAGGTCCTACCATCTCTAGATATACAAAATTACAAAGGAGTTGAAGTCCTAAAGACCCCAGTTAGTAACTGCTACCAATTTTGTCACACAAAAGCTTACAATTTGAGGTAGTAGCAGAGGTAATTAGTGTGTATCAATTACATAATAAACAAAATTCATATATTTTTAAAAAAATACTAAAATTTATATCAATTTTTTTATAAAATATTACTTTAATATTATAATAAACAAGTTTTTGAATTACTTTTTCATAATTTGTAACATAAGATTTATATAGAGTAATATATGGTACAACACATCATTTTATAGTATTTTCTGTTTGAATTTTAGACCCCTTAAAACCCAATTGGACTAATCTAGTAAATTAGTCAAGTGATTACTTAGTCCAAATTAAGAATTCTAGGTTATTACAATCAAACAATTATATCAAGTATATAGCAGTGGAAATATAAATAACACAAAGATATGATGACCTAGGAAACCACATCAATAAAAAGTTGGGGAGGATTTAACTTAGCTATCCTCAAGGTAAACCTGAATTTACTATGAAATAATCGAAGTTTGACAATAGCGACTTAGACCACTAACATCTTATTGCTACCCACCAGTAGAAACTTACTGACACAACCACGTGCGAGCTCCGAGACCACAGACTCCTTCTTTCTTGGATACTCCAGCAAGTACAAGCACCCTCGCTTGTGTATCTTTAAACTCTTATGACAACAACTGAATGATCATCAAGTTCTTGAAGAAATCTCATCCTTGATAATCCTAAGATTGTGTAAAGAAAAGCTCCTCACAGATCTTACAAGAAATTTACACAAACCGCAATATCAACAACCTAAAAACATGGCTAGGGTTTGCCTTATATGGCTAGGGTTTGCCTTATATACCTAGGGCAAAACATAAAACCCTAACGTTTTTAATGAGTTAGGGCTGAATTGAAATTCTGCAGAAGAACACATTCTGCCCGAGATTCGATTGATCGAGCCTAAGCTTCGATCGATCGATTTAGGCTGAAATACACTATTAATTCTGCATCAGCTCAAATCCAACTTTAATTAAAAGACACAACTTTGAGCAAGTTTAAATAAAACTAAACAACCTGTTTTGATCATGGTTTGTCAACATTTTACATTAGAGTTCTAAATACATAAATCCCTAAGTCTTTATAACTTAACATTTTCCCTTCCCAAAAGAAATTTGTATTATTTTCAAAAAGGAAAATTCTAAAACTACTACTAAGTTTAACCACAAAAGTGTCATAACAATGAATGCGGTTCATTTCACTCTAACAAATAATAAACAAGAGTACTCATTATTGTAAACTACCTAATACACATTGACCACACACACTAACGCCTGGACATTTCAAAAAAAATGTAGATATCATACTCTGTTTGAGTAAGAAGGTATTAATTTGTGATTTTTTCAGAGAAATCATTTGAACCAAAGCCAAGAGGGCTGTATATGACCAATCATTTGTTTCAAAAAAGCTCTTCAAACACCAAATAAGAATAGGATTTATTAATTACCATAATAATTCCCTTGATGATTTCGTCGGTGTAATAATCCGGCTCTGTTTCTCTCAGCTTCAACAAGTTATGTATCATCAATTTCTTTACCTGTACCTCGCTTCCAGCTCCACAATTTTCATCAACCAGTTCCTGCAAAAACCTATCCATCTTTTTCATCAACCCCACCATCTTCTTCTCCACACCCAGCAAATCCATCCACTGCAAAAATGGCAAAAAATCTCCCATATTTGGTGCTCCACATAAATCCACTGATTCCCTAATAACACCACGAATTCTCTTCGCTTCCTCTTCATCTTCCACGTCCTCTCCAAAATACCTCTTCCCAGCTATCATCATTGTCATGACATTAAAAGAATGCTCCACAAATTTAGACTTCAAATCAATCTTTATCGTACCTTTACCACAACTTTGGATGAGTTTTTCACGTAGTAACTTGACCTCTTCTTGTCTAACACTCGAAAACGCGTTGATACGAGAGGAAGAGAGTATCTCAAGCGTCATGATACGGCGAAGGTTGCGCCAAAGATCACCATAGGGAGTTACAGCAACTGTGGAGTTGTTGTAGTTGAAGTGATCGCTAGCAAGCATGCGCGGCCGGTTGGCGAAGACGACGTCGTTTGTGGTGAAGCAGTCTTCGGCGCCAGAAGGGGAAGAGACTAAGAGGACTGTACGGGAACCACATCGGAGGAGTAAGATGTTGCCGTAGTTTTGTGAAAGAGTTTGTAGAGATCGCTGGATTGGTTGTTTGAAAAGATGAAGGTGACCAATGAGGGGTAGTGATGGTGGGCTTGGAGGCAGGTTTTTCTTGATTATAGTTGCTGATTTCTTGTTTTTTATGAGGAGCTTGAGAAGGACGGAGAAAATAATTATCAGAGCAAAGCTAAACCAGTAGGGATCTTCTTCCATTTCTTCTCTCTGTTCACATGTTTAGTTAGGTTGTCTACTTGTATCAAAAAATTATTTGCGTGCGAGAATGGGAGAAAGAATTGTCGGTGAGAACTGAGAACTGAGAATGGTAAGTAGTTAATCATAGTTTGACTGGTAAGATGATGGTAAGACAAGTTGTCACAAAATTTATAATATTTTATGTGATATTGAACTTTTGTATTTGACTGCACAACTAAACTAGTTGCAAGATGGTTTTAAAAACCGAATCAAAGTGGTAGGTTCAATTGGTTCAACTAAGAACCGGATGGTTTGAACACAAAAACCGAGAACCAGAACGGTTCAACTGGTTATGGAGTGGTTCGCTTAAAACACCAAAAAGGCAGCAATATTGATTGAAACGACACCACTTCTTAGTCTCTCTCATCTTATTCAGTCTTTGATTAATAGCACAACAATCTTAGTTCTGTGAGGAAATGAGAACTGGAGAAAATTTCATTGGTGGGTGAAGTGGGTACTGAAAAAAACTTAAATTTAAGGGCAACAATCAAATGAAAAACTAACAAAAAGATGAAAAAGTAGATATTGGGGAAGAACTACACGTTGCAGAGAGAGCGAGAGAGAGCCATATATATTCTGTGAGGATTTTAAAAGACAGGAAAAGCGATTTGGATTTGGAATGAGAGGATGGTATTTGAATCTCTGATGGATGTGAATAAATGAAAGTAAATGAGAGTAAGTGAGACTTGGGTTGGGAGTGAGACAAGAGTAAATGATGGTCGGTTGGCAGACCAAAAGGAAACAGTAGGTGTTGGGTAATTGGTGGGGCCGTGGGGGTGGTTCTAAATTTCAAGTGCAGGTTTTTTTTTTTTTTTTTTTTTTTTAAGTGAAGCTTAATTAACAGTTAAGGAATTAAGCAACATATTTTCTTATATACGAAATAAGATGTGAAACTTTACATAAAAATTATTTAAAAATTGTAGATATCTTTCAATAAATATTTTTAATTATAAACTCAATATGAATTATTTTTATATATTTTTAAAATTATAAATTATATTATTTATGGCATCACCGATTCGACTATTGGTCGAATTCTAATCAGCCCAGAAAATTAGGAACTAGTCATCTTTTCGGTTCTTTGTCTATTCCTGTTTTTAAAACTATTTATAACAAGTTGAGTCTCATCTTAAACAAATTACAGGCGGAAAATGAAGTCTTGTGTTTGACTTTCTCACCATTATTTGTTTTTCTTTTCTTCTTAATAATCATGTTTGTTTGAATTTATAATATTTTAAGTGTGTATTTGGCATTGGTTTAAAAAGCCTTTTTTTTTTTTTTTTTTTTTTCTCTTTAGTTTATTTTTGCTACTATTCATAGATCTCATTATACTTTTTGGTACTATTTATAAGTCTCATTAGTCAAATTCTAATCAGCCTAGAAAATTAGGAACCAGTCATCTTTTTGGTTCTTTGTCTATTCCTGTTTTTAAAACTATTTACAACAAGTTGGTTCTCATCTTAAACAAATTACAAGCGGAAAATGAAGTCTTGTATTTGACTTTCTCACCATTATTTGTTTTTCTTTTCTTCTTAATAATCATGTTTGTTTGAATTTATAATATTTTAAGTGTGTATTTGGTATTGGTTTAAAAAGCTAGTTTTTTTTTTTTTTTTTTTTTTCTCTTTAGTTTATTTTTGCTATTATTCATGGGACTCATTGTATTTTTTAGTACTATTCATAGGTCTCACTGTACTATTTTAATTACCTTTTAACTTTATCTATAGTACTTTCAGTAAAAAAATTTTAGTTTCAACTAAATAAGTTGTTCTCAAATAGACTCTAAATATGAATTTATAAAAACAATCAAAAATGTTAAGAGTCATAAGTATACATTAGTATTTTGTTTTAGTATATTTAAATACCTTTGTCTTTATCCTTTTCTTTTCTCCCTTCGTTTAATGTAAGAATTTAAGGTCATCAAAATTAAAATAGGTAAAAAAAAAAATTAAAAAGAAAAACGTGCAGTGATTTTTCTAGGGAAAATTAAAAATGTGGAAGGCATTTTTAACCCAACGAAAGCAACATGAACAAAACCTACTTTAAGATTTAAAATAATACAAATTACTAATAAAATATGGATGGCATTCGTTCTTCTTTTCCCCCTCCCATTAATTACAGAACAAGTGTAGTTAATACTTGTGTGGTTAAATGGGCTTCGGGCCCATTTCCACCAGAACGTTCCTTACTATCATGCTCATGCTTCAGGCAGCACATTACTGTTAGTCTGGTCCATCACTTAGAAGAATTCATTGTATAAGTAGATGTCACAAGAAGGAATTAAAAAAAGAAAAAGAAAAAAAAGTAACAATCAGTTGTTTCAGACCTCCACACGTGTTCGGAATTAAAAAGAAATTAAAAAGAAACAAAAGTTTTTAAGTTTGGCAACTCCATACCTTGTAGTAGATGGATTGTAGGTGGCAATAATAGATAATGAGTCACTATAAGTAAAAACTGAATTAAATGACTCACCCATCCCAGGTTGCATATAAGAACATTGATTAAGCTAGTTCTTGGAGTTAGAAGAACTAAAAATAAAAAATTAAGTGACAAGTAAACGAAAGTTATGTAGAGCGGAAATTTAGAGTGCATAATGGGAAAGGATTGGTGGACAATACTCATTAGATTTAGGTTTTTGGAATTGTTATAGGACCTTTTCCCTCTAAAGCAAGAAAGAAATGAAACTCTTAATGATCCATTTGAATTGAGGGGAGGGATGGGAGTAGAATTTGCTCAAAATTATCATTTTTTTTAGTCAATTCTGCTTTACTTCCACTCCATCTCCTTTCCCCTCAATCTAAACGAGTCCTTTGTCCCAATTTTTTGAACACGCTCATAGTGCATTGATAAGCCTAAGTCTATTATGGACTCAGTAAATTAAATAGATTGAAAACTCTAGCCCACTCTTAAGTCTTCACAACCTAAAACTCACCGACCTAGTTAGGTTCCTTTATGGACTAACTTCTGCATAGCCCCCAAAATATGATTTCGCAATTACATGTACTATGAAAATATTGACCGCAATTCTTGATATACAAATGCTATTGGCAACAAGGAATTCAATTTTTGTCTAAAAAACAAGTGACTACTTTTATATAGAATCATAACTTTTTCTCCACCACCACCACATACAAACAACTATATCTAAGTTATGATCACAGATTTGTGTGTGTGTGTGGATATTCTTAATCACAGGATTTCACGAGTCCAATTGATTTAGTTGGGGAACTTTTAGATGATGGTATCCACTGGAGAATCCTGAGGCATTTGTTCCCTTACTTTGCACATTGCCTCCAAGGGCTTGACCTTGGGCATGGTGAGACCCAAATATTCAGTCATGTCAACCTCCTCTTCACCAATTCTTTCCCACTCAAATGATTGAATCAAAGTCCCCAATGTCAATCCAATCACCCGGTTAGCTAATGCAACCCCAGGACATCCTCTCCTTCCAGCACCAAATGGAATTAACCTATACCCCTCACCACCCCACCCTTCAAACCTCTCTGGCATAAACTTTGTTGGGTTCTCCCAAACCTTAGGGTCTCTATGAATGGCCCAAGCATTGACCAGTAACATTGCTCCTTGAGGCACATCATAATTGCCTACTACACAATCTTTAGATGCTTCATGTGGCGCAAGAAGAGGAATAGGTGGGTACAAACGGAGTGTCTCACTAATTACATTTTGTAGATAATGTTGCTTTGGCAAGTCTTGTTCATCCAAAAGGCGGTCTTCTCCCACATTAGCATCTATCTGAGCTCTGACCCTTTCCATTGCAGTTGGATGGTTAAGTAATAGTGACATAGCCCATTCTAAGGTAGTTGATGAAGTATCAATCCCTGCTACTAGCAGCACCTGTAAAAAGTAAGCTGGGTAAGAAAGGTATGCTCAGGTCCTATCTGGATATACAAAATTACAAATTGAGTTGAATTCTTGAAGACCCTAGTTAGTAACTGCTACCAATTTTGCTACACAAAAGCTTACAATTTGAGGTAGTAGTAGAGATAATTAGTATGTATATCAACAACATAATAAATAAAATCCATATATATATATATATATATGTATTTTAAATACTAAAATTGCTATCAATATTGTTTTCACTAAGGTGACATTTCATAC
This sequence comes from Quercus gilva, assembly GCA_023621385.1. Taxonomy (NCBI): domain Eukaryota; kingdom Viridiplantae; phylum Streptophyta; class Magnoliopsida; order Fagales; family Fagaceae; genus Quercus; species Quercus gilva. Next base: position 3,292,620 of record CM042474.1, on the reverse strand, counting down.
GATTAATATTACACCAAAAATATAATAAACTATTTTTGAATTACTTATTTCTTGTTTGTAATGCGTCAATTTATATGATTTATATAGAATGACTTATATTATAACACATCATTTCGTAGTATTTTTCCTTCTCCAAGGAAATTTGTAGTATTTTCAAAAATAAAAATGCCAAAACTATTAACAAGTTTAGCCATAATAGTATTACAAAATGAGGTGACAATGAATACAATTGATTCCACTTTAATACATAACAAAACCATTGCGCACCATTGGTGTGATGGTCATTCCACAAGTATAAATGCTTGTGAGGTGTGGGGGGCAAGGGCCGGGGTTCAAGTCTTCAGGAGAGAGCTTCACACATATATACACTTAGATTAGGCTAGAGTATTTTTCCTTCTCCAAGGAAATTTGTAGTATTTTCAAAAATAAAAATGCCAAAACTATTAACAAGTTTAGCCATAATAGTATTACAAAATGAGGTGACAATGAATAAAATTGATTCCACTTTAACACATAGCAAAACCACCGCGCACCATTGGTGTGGTGGTCACTCCACAAGTATAAATGCTTGTGAGTTGTGGGGGGCAAGGGCCGGGGTTCAAGTCTTCAGAAGAGAGCTTCACACACATATATACTTAGATTAGGCTAGAGTAGAAATTCTATCTTGTATCAAAACACAAAACAAACAAGAGTGGCAATAAATGTAATTGATTTCACTTTACTACATAACAAACAAGAGCATTACAGTACCTAATACACATTAACCATACAAACTTACTGTACGGTGTGAACATTTCAAAAGAATGTTGAAAGTTCAATTAGTGTATAAAACACCTATGAACGTTTAGACCCCTAAATATAAAATTACCAACACAAGCTTATACACAAACAATATATGAACGGAATGATGAATATAAGCTAAACCCAAATTGGTAAAACACTCCAAACTAAAATTAATCACAACCACAACAGTAATTAAAAGGTAAAGAGTAAGGATAGAGAGATACAAACACAAAGATAACACGTCGATATGTTATCAAAGTGGAAACCAAAATACTCGATAAAAAACCTCTTCCCCGCTCTCCAAGCGGTCAATAATCCACTAGAAAATGAAGTTGGGATACATGAATAGCAGAAGACCCTCCAAGCCTAATCTACCCAGTGCACCTAAGCCCTCCAAACTTCTTGCTCCAATAGGATTACGCCGAACCTTATCTTCTCTAACTTACTGGATCCCATAATAAGCTCCATATTGAATCCGCCATCCTTGGCATCTTCCAATGCTTCCCAAAGCTCCAAAAACACTAAACACTCTAAATGGATGTGGGTAGTATTTGAGTATAAATCTCCTCTCAATAGATATAACAATGGGAGAGGGAATGAGAAGAGACTACAAAGATTCTCTCTAAAAATGAATAGCTCTCTCCAATAGGGTGGGTGTGTTGTAGAAATCTCTCTTTGGGTTTTTCTCTCTGAATAGCCACACTTACATTTCGTGGGTATAAGGATATTTATAGTAGGGTATGAGATGGAATGTGAAAAGTCAGTTTTTATCCAAACAGGGCATTCTGGCGACTTGGCCTCGTGACTGGAATGAGTCGTGAGTTTGAGTCGCGAAATAACTTCCAGGTCAAACTGTACTTTTTGTCTTGTAGTGCTCCAGTTGTCGTGACTCTTTAGCTTCCTGCATGCTTCACATGTGTAGTGACTTGCCAGTCGCGAGATCCAGTCACGAGACTCCTCTTGAATGCACACAACTTGAGTTTTTTCACACTCTCTCATACACAAACTTTACATTATTTCCACCTAAATACAGGATTTTTATATGCTGAATTACAAGCAAATTTGGTACGGAATAAAGCCAATACATGGTTAATTGAATTCAACCATACAAATGTAGATATCATGCTCTGTTTGAGTAAGCAAGGTATTAATTTGTGATTTTTCCAGAGAGATCATTTGAACCAAAGCCAGTGTAACAGGGCTCTGTATGACCAATCATTTGTTTCAATAAAATTCTTCAAAAACTAAAGAAGAATTGGATTTGTAAATTACCATAATAATTCCCTTGATGATTTCGTCCGTGTAAAACTCTGGCTCTGTTTCTCTCAACTTCAACAAGTTATGTATCATCAATTTCTTCACCTCTGCCTCGCTTCCAGCTCCACGATTTTCATCAACCAGTTCCTGCAAAAACCTATCCATCTTTTTCATCAACCCCACCATCTTCTTCTCCACACCCAGCAAGTCCATCCACTGCAAAAAAGGTAAAAAATCTCCCATATTTGTTGCCCCACACAAATCCACTGATTCCCTAATAACACCACGAATTCTCCTAGCTTCTTCTTCATCTTCCACGTCCTCTCCAAAATACCTCTTCCCAGCTATCATCATTGTCATGACATTAAAAGAATGCTCCACAAACTTAGACTTCAAATCAATCTTTCTCGTGCCTTTACCACAACTTTGCATGAGTTTTTCACGTAGTAACTTGACCTCTTCTTGTCTAACACTCGAAAAAGCGTTGATACGAGAGGAAGAGAGTATCTCAAGCGTCATGATACGGCGAAGGTTGCGCCAAAGATCACCATAGGGAGCTACAGCAACAGTGGAGTAGTTGTAGTTGAAGTGATCGCTAGAAAGCAAGCGCGGCCGGTTGGCGAAGACGACGTCGTTTGTGGTGAAACAGTCTTCGGCGGCTGAAGGGGAAGAGACTAAGAGGACTGTACGTGAACCACATCGAAGGAGTAAGATGTTGCCGTAGTTTTGTGAAAGAGTTTGTAGAGATCGCTGGATTGGTTGTTTGAAAAGATGAAGGTGACCAATAAAAGGGAGAGATGGTGGGCTTGGAGGTAGGTTCTTCTTGATTGTTGCTGCTGATTTCTTGTTTTTTATGAAGAGCTTGAGAAAAATGGAGAAAATAATTATCAGAGCAAAGCTAAACCAGTAGGGATCTTCCATTTTCTCTCTCTGTTTGGTTGGGTTGTCCATTTGTATTAGTCCGTAGCAACTTAGCTGTGACCAGCACAAGATTCTCAAAAAAAGAAGAAGCTATGACCAGCACAAAGACACGTTTGTTACTTTGAATAAAGGAAAATTCAAATCATAATTGAGTCAGCTATGACTTAGAAAATATTAAAATTTTATTTTAATAAAGTTGCAGTACTATTCTTACCTAAGCAAATTACAAGTGGAATTGAAGTCCTATATATAGTTGACTTCCTCACCCTAATATCCGTTTTTCTTATCTTCTTAACAATCATGTTTGTTTGAATTTATAACATTTTAAATATGAATGATTGGTATTGATATCTTCTCGGATTGTGATACTAATATGCATTATTTGTAACATATGATGTCATGTTTGCGCCCTTGATAAAATGAGATGAGTTTTTTTTTTTTTTTTTTTTTTTTTTAACAGGTAATAAAATGGGAATGATTTAGGTTTAGCGTGGGTTTAGATGCAACTTTTTGCTGATTGTATATTGTTTATTTACTAAAGTTGGTTACAGTATATCCTTAAAATTTTGAGACTTTAAAAAATTTTATATAAGCAAATTAATTAATAAGCTAAAAAATTAAAGGAAAAAGATGATGGCAAACAAATACGCCAACAGAGATCTGAGACCTGCTCGATTATGCAATTAATCAATTATTAAGATATCGTGCTTATTAATTTTATTTGCAAGAAAACAAAGGTTTATATTCCAAAAGTAAACTATCTAGACCTAATTAACATTTGAGTTTCACTTATCAAAAGAAAAAAAAACATTTGAATTTCACTTATTAGCAAATTTGTTTAATATTATATTATATTTTTATCTTTGTCTAAACTTCTCTTACAATGCAAATAAAAATGCTTACTATATAGGGGATCATTCATTGGTTTTACAAGTTTTTATGATTTTAAATTTAGGTTATCCTGTCCTCAGTGATTTGTTTAACTTAATTCATGGTAATAATAAATGAATATGTCTAATATCATTTTGAGTTTTTAAAATATAAATAAGATGGATTTATAATGAAATTCATAAAATTAAATAAGATTAATAATGAATTTTGAATTTAATATTTAACAAATATAAGTTTAGAAATGATTTTTTTTTTAGTAATTCTGATACCACAACTAATTCTACAATTTTATCACAATTTTGCCGCATGATGACCCATGAATGGTGGAATTATGAACCTACATAAATCTGCCATTTTATTTTCACCATTTACAACTCGCCACATAAACAAATTATGGTATAAGTTATGAAAATTATTGTGGCAATGTATTTATTTATTTATTTTTTTTTCCTTTCCAAAACCTGATCATGGTCATTTCCTAGGTCCATTTTTATATGGTACTTTCGGCATTTTTATACAGGATAATGAGGGTCTGTTCGGATAGAACTTATTTTGCTGAAACTGAAAACTGAAAACACTGTAGCAAAATAATTTTTAAATGTATGAATAGTACCATGAGATCCATTTTTAATGAAAAAGTTGCTGAAAAGTGGAATTTGTGGGAAAAGTCAACAAATGCAGGCTAAAAAAAAAAGAAAAAAAAAGGAAAACACGGAAGTAGCAAAACGTGGACGTGATAAGTTGGATCCAAACACATACTTAGAAGCACCGACAACTTTCATTCAGTATGTGTTTGGATCCAACTTATCACGTCCACGTTTTGCTTCTTCTGCGTTTTCCTTTTTTTTTTTTTTAGCCTGCATTTGTTGACTTTTTTCACGGTGAATAGTGCACCCATGCACTGTTCATGGATCCACAAATTTCACTTTTCAGTAACTTTTTCATTAAAAATAGGTCTCACGGTACTATTCACATATTTAAAAATTATTTTGCCACAATGTTTTCAGTTTTCAATTTCAGCAAAATAAGTTCTATCCAAACAGACCCTAAACGTATAAAAAGTAAAGCATAGGAAGCCATCCTGAGAGAGATTTTTGTGAGGATCCAAAGAGCCACCAGATCAAGATCCAGATCAAATCCAAAATTTTATCCACAACTTTCGTCAAACCAAACTATTATTGACAATAGAAAATGTTGGTCTTACCCAAAATGTTATAACAAGGCAAAACTGAGAAAGGATTGGAATATTTTGGAGGGTGAGACTTTGACAAAGAAAGGAAGTTTATTGCTATTTGATATAATATGAGCATAATTCTTGTTGGAAAAGTTAAAATTAATAAATAAATAAAAATGATAGCTGAGTAATTTAAGATTCAACCGATAAAGTTTAATTTAGTAACAAACTAGATTATTTATAGCCTAATATTACAACTCTATTTAATATCTTTTCATTTAATGTGAATTTTGATAAATTCGCCGTTGAAATACATTTTTTTTTCCCTTATATTCTTTATATTTGTAAAATTTCAAATAGATAAAAAATAATAACTATGTGTCTATGTAATGTATTTTAAACCAGATTTAAAACATTATTATTACTATTTCTGTGTATGTTATAAAAAGTATTACTGTTTACTAAAAAAAAAAAAAAAAGTGTCTATGTCATCAATAAAATATTTAAATTTCAAGTTTTTATAGTTTTAAATTATGCACAAAAACAAATTAATAGATCAAATAATAAATGAAATTTGATTGACACGAAATTTTACATGTGTATTAAAAACATAAAAAACATATAATTAAACAGTTAGATTTTCAAAATATATAGTTATGTTACTTTTCTAAGTGGAAATTATAATTTTAGGAAACAATTAAATTTGTAACCAAACTTTGTCCAATTTTAAAAAGAAAAAAATTGGTGGAAGTCATCTCAACAACTTCACAAAAATGTGTTGGTTTTGTCAACCTTTTCCCTAATTAGAAGCACTTATCAATGCACTTATAAAAGCATAGGTAATTATACAATATTGGTTTTGTTAATCAGTCTCATATCTTCTAACAAATATAATCAAAGTTGAGAGAGGAAGTTAGTCATGGAAGGGCATGGAGTACAAACAGCCACCAAAGCCTTAGGGGGTATTTGATTTGTGTTTTCAAACAACAATTTTCAGTTTTTAAACACATTCACCAAACGGGCCCTTAGTCTTTGCCTTGAGAAATTCGGTCATGTCCACCATCTTCTTCCCAACCATTTCCCAATCAAAGTACTGAATGAATGCACCCAATGGCAGCACCAGGGCATGCCCTCCTCCCTATGCCAAATGGAATGAACTTGAACCCTTCTCTTTCTCCATTGATTTCTTCAAATCTCAATGGCTTGAACTTAGTAGGCTCCTCCCAAAGCTTGGGATCTCTATGCATGGACCATGCATTCACCAACAAAATTGTCCCTCGCGGGATATGAAATCCCCCCACAGTGCAGTCTACTGAGGAACAATGAGGTAATGAAAGTGGCACTGTAGGATACAGTTGAAGTGTTTCATTGATGACACAATGAAGATAGGGAAGTTTGGCAAGATCCAAGTCATTTATCAAGCGCTCACACCCAACTTGGCTGTCAATTTCTGCTTTAACCTTTTGCAATACTTTAGGATGATTCAGAATAAGTGACATTGCCCATTCCATGGTTATTGTTGTTGTTTCGGTTCCCGCAACAAACACCATCTGAAGCACCTAATTCTCTAGTAAGCTAAGTTAACATTTCCAGAAACAAAAATTCTAGGCAGAAAGGAAAAAGACTTTATAATTTTTAGTACATAACTCAAGAAGATGTTTGGATGTTCTGTAAAATTGCACTTAGTGTTTCACATGGATTTAGCAGCATGGCTCCATTGTTTCTTAACAAGATAGAGGAATACGATAGGAAATAACAAAAAGATGATACATATCTAATGGATTATAGATTTTTGCAAAAGGACTCCAAATTAGATTCATATTATCTAGGTGATCATAGGTTCTAATTAACTTCTAAACGCTACAATAGAATTTTAACCAAGTAAAATACATGAAAATGTCCATTAATGTGCATTGATTTTGAATTTCAGGTATAATTTCTAAACAGGAGGAAGGATCAGGGGCACAAAAGCATCTGTCTTCTAGTTCTTCCACAATTGTTCAGCATGAACATATTCTCAGTGTCAAGAAATTCAAAGAATGATTCAAGGTTCACATAAGAAGAAGGTATATGCTTTGACTAGCCAAATTATAATCAGAATCCCTGTAATCGTGTATATGGCCAACATCTATGTTGTAAACACATAGTTGTGAAACTCAATACATGCATGCAAAACACACTCTTATAATCCTATATGATTTTCAATCCATTTGGAATATCATAGATCATTAGTTCATTACAAAATTAATATTAATCTAAAAGATTACTCTGCATCCTACATTACTACAACAGTGGTAAATGGTTACTTCGCAAAATAATCATGAAAATATAACAACAAAAAAGTAATCAAAATAGCCATTGAGCAATAGTGACAAAGATGTAAAATAACTTACCAATGTGAGGCTTTTGATGACATCATCTGAAAAAAATTCAGGTTCAGATTTCCGTAGAGAAAACAGAGTTTCAATCAGTGGCCTCATCTTTTCCACATCTATAATGTTATCATTGTTTAGCTTTATCTCTTCAAACAAACGCCCTTATACCTCATCACTTTTCCTCTGCAGCCTTATCATATTCTTCTCCAACCCTTTGTAACCAACTCACCTTAAAATGAGAGAGTACACTTCTTCTTCTCTAATGATAGAAGATTTCTGAAGGCTGATATGAGAGAAAATCTCAATGGTACTAACCCGTCTGAGTTTCGCCACAAGTGACCATATGGAGCCCAAACTGGGGCAGTACAGTTGTAAGTAAGACGATCCCCAGCAATAGTTTGGGGACGATTTGCAAATGTTATGTCATTTTTGGTGAAACAATCTTCAACGGCTGAAGGAGAAGATACAACTAGGATAGACCTTGAACCAAACTTAAGAGATAGGATTGAACCGTACTGCAATGATAGGGTCTCTAGTGTTTGATGGAGTGGCTGTTTCAGGAGGTGAAGGTGGCCGATTATTGGTAGAGAAAATGGACTTGGTGGTAAATTTTTGTTACGGTGGTTTAGAAGTTTGATAATGAAAACAGCGGAGAGGATCAAAGCAAGGTAGAAGTAAAAGTTTTCCAGGGCGAAGCAGAGCAATATGGACTAGAGAAAGAGGGAGGGAGAAGAGATAATAACCCTTGACCAAAGATTTGTCATTGTCCTACAATTGACGTGGTACCCCATATAAACATATTTTATCTTCACCAAGCCAAATAGCCAATTACCTTTTCTTGCTTGGGATTTTGGGAACCATTCTCGGACTAAATTATTAGACCTAATCCCATTATCATTATGCATCTAAATTCACCAAATCCCATTATCATTATGCATAAGGACAAATTTAGGCTTTTAATTATTCTATTCAAACTAAAAGTCTATTTTTAAAATTTAAACTAAACGCAACTCACGTTTTTGTTTTTTTTTTTTTTTTGCCTCAAATTGCATCTTATTAAATTAATATTTTATTAGGATATTAAGTTACAAGGCTCTTGACTAAAGGATAAGGTTCAATAATAATTTAATTTAAATAAAATATTATAATCTAAATTTTAAAAATTTAAATTCTACTTCAATTAAAAGTCTATTATCAAAAATTTTAGATTCAGCCATAGTTTTTCAATACAATCCTACTTAACCAATAAATCATCCATATAATTAAATTTCAAACAATACACCTAATGTTGTTTTTGTTCGTTCACTTTTTCCCCCAAGATGCAACTTACGCTTATGTTTGAATCTAATAAATGCATCTTACTTATTGTTCTTTGCTTTTGAATTGCGTGCAGGATATTATGCCTGAGGAAGTTTACTACTTCCTTTGTCCCAAATTGTTTGACTTGTATTCTATTTTGGGATGTCTCAAAATTATATCTTATTTGAAAAGTCAAATACCATTAATTTATTAACATTCCCTTTATGCCCTTAATTTATTTGTGGGGGCATTTTTTTAATTAAAAAAAATTAAAAACCTAAATTGAATTTGGTTTGCAAATTGAATTTGATTTAAAGATAAAGATTGAATTTGGATTAGGCTTGATGGCTATAGAATTTGGATTTGAATATAGTTTTGCAAATTGTAAGAGTAGTACACTAATAGAATTTGAAATCTACAATAACTTTGAAAATTGCTTGGCAGTTGGCGCCAATACTAGAAATATTTTTTTTTTCTTAAATAATTTTTTGATAAATTTGTTTAAGGGTAATTTAGGAAATTTTTAACTTTTTTTTTTAAAGAGATAAGACAGTTAATGATGTTTTCCTAAATAATTGAGTTTTTATAACAATAACAAAACTGTCAATAGTATACTACGATTAGAATCCCTAAATATAATAATAATTTAAAAAAAACAGTTGAAGAAGCATATTAAAGAACCAAATAGATATGAAGAATGCAATTGCAGGAAAATACTCCCTTCACATAAACCATGCATATCACTTAAATAATCTATCTCATAAATATGGTCATTAACAAACTCTTCATGGAAAACAAAAAATAACCTTGAGCAAATATTTAAAATTCCATAATTTCACTCCCCGTTACAAATAACAGAACGAGTAAAAGAGAAAACAAAAAATCCAAAAATTATAATGATATTATTAAGTTTAAAAGATAACCAACCATTAAAATTTAGGTAGGATTTGAAATTCTAGAGACTGTATTTCAAAGAGTTACTATTGTGAAACCTACAGTTATTACACTCATCCATGGATCTCAATAAAAAAATACATTTGAGCAGTTCACATCCTAGAACTTCTAAGAACACTGGCTAAGTTTTTCATATATCTTTAACCCATCACAAGATCAAAACTCTAACAATGCATTCAAATCAAGGGGCACAAAACCAAAGTTTTCTAAATCTGATTTATAGAACCAAAAACAACAAAAATTAAAGCTCCATACAAAACCATAAAAGAGCTGACAATAAGAAAGGCAAATCTCGACACCGAGTCCTTTACATAACCAAAAGACCAAAAATTAAACACACATAATAGAACTAACAACAGAAATATACATCAAATTGAATCTCACATCAAATATTCACATTTTAAATTGCTACACCAGCTTACAAATTATTTTACTAAAAAAATACAGTATATATTTAATTTGATGCACCAACTCTAGAAACTTAATATAATCTCTTTCTTTGGCATAAAAAATTCAGCAATTCAAATATTTTAGTTGACTATAACAAAGAAATTGTATTTGCAAAGAACCGGTTATTGTGTAGGAGAAGATGAAGAGTTTATTGCGAGGTGACACTGTTTCAATCTCTACTACCAAAACAAACAACCCTAAACAAAATTATGTTCTGCCTAGAATTGGTTTAATATTCTTCCTTTTCTTATGTTCTGTCTAAAATTAGTTTTCTTTTAAGTATTCGGGTTAATCTCCATATTTATAACCAAATTATTCATTTCCATTAAAATTTGATTTTAAATAGCCATAGTATAACTGCTCAGATTTTTATCATGATGAGGGAAAAAATCTAATGAGAAGATTACGTATCAAATTTTAATGGAATTTCATTGAACATATATCATGTAACACCAAAGAACATTTGCTGTTATAACCAAATTAGTAAATTCCATAAATAGGCCCATGAGTACAGAATGTTGACCAACAGCTTTGATGGCCCCAAAACTTAAATTCTGCATTTTGATTAAACAGTACACTAAGACAACAAATAATCAAGTGAAGATTATGAAATACAATGCCTAAACATGAGTGTAAATATTAAAGTATGAAAATGTAGAACTGAAATAGGTAGGAAAATTTTCTAACATGTTCCCAATTTTCCTGAAGTTCCAAAAGATGTTAATAATATGTGAGACACTTAGCATGATGTACAACAACTAACTTTCTTTTATCAAGGCCTTTGTTTTATTAATGCCAATCACTTCAAAGAAAAATATGTCATTTGTGAGATATAGAAAAAAGATTACCATAAGTCAGGTTAAATAACATAGACCAAAGTCTGATATTCACTTAGCAAAAACTTAAATGCCAAATTTGTTTTATTTGGCAGTATTAAGCAATGACCATTCACCAATTTAAACTCAAGCATCAAGATTGATGCAACAATCTAAATATTTAAAAATTGCGTAGAATGTTATTAACTACTGCAATTAGTCATATGCAATAGAACCCAATGTTTGCAAATCAGTGGGCATAGAACCAAAGTCTTATTAATCTGATTTATGGATTTAACAACACATAAAACCATTTAAAAAAAAAAAAACCAATTACAAGAAAACTTAAATCTCACCATGAAAACATAACAGAACTAACAAAAAAAAAAAAAAAAAAACCAAAAATTGAACATGCATAACAGAATGAACAACACATTCAACACAGGAAAAACGACATCAAAAGGGCCTAAAATAAAAATGGAACAAAATAATAACAAAAGAGGATATATTGAATTGAACAAAAACAAAATTTAATCAATACAACAATCGAACAAACAAAACTCAAGAAATTGTAAAAATAAATCCGAAATTAACGAAAAAGGTAGCAAATTGGCATTAGTGGAGGCAAAAAGGCATTTTAATGTTCAATACTTCTTATTCTCTATGTTCCAGGGTATCATTTTTTAAAATCAGAGCAACTACAAATGAAAAACTTTAAATATATACTACAAAAACCTTAACAACAATGGTAGAGAAGAGACATGGGAAACAAAACTATAAAAAGGGGAAAATATTTCAACAAAAAATTAAAAACAACATAAATGAAATGACAAGAATTTTATTTTTTTGGCAACACATAAATCTATGTTCTTCAGCACCAAATCGATTTCACTTTGAGAGAAATCACCAATAAATCTACACTCTACAGTAATTTTCAAAACCCTAGAAACGGTAATTGAATAGAAAACCAAAAGAGGGGAAAAAACATGCCTACCTTCTGAATTATCTTTTGAATCGCTTCTGAATTGCCTGTTGTTGCAGAGGACGAACAAAGTTTTTTAGCTTTCACTGTTGCAGAAGATGAACAGAGTCTTTTTTTTTTTTTTTTTTTTTTTTTTTTTTTTTTTTTTTTTTTTTTTTTTCGCTTCCTTTTGGATTTTATTTTTTCGTATGCTTGTTGGTCTGGAACACAGTATTCTGATCTGTGTGTCTATGGAGTTGCAGCGAAGAGGTGGAAGTCAGAGTAAGTGTGAACTTTCGATCGGGAAATATGGAGTTTGCGTTTTAGGGTTTGTGTTTTTTTTTTCTTTTGGAGATAGGTGGCTTGATGTTTTTATAGATATACATTTGATGAAAGTGGGTCTCTCCTAATGCACCGTACGGTATTTTAAAGAATAAATTGTAGACATGGTTGTTTTTTAAGTGGTCTTTTTTCCTAACGTGGCAGCACCTCCTTAGCAATCTTAGGAATTTCCAAATCAATATGAACTCTTGTTTTACTCGTTGACGATAAATTATACTCTCCTGCATTTAATATGTTGGGTTCTAAAAAATTAGGAATTAATGTATTAGAATTTCAATTTGTATTTTGTTGGCAAACCATAATCAAAACATTTAGTCTAGGTTTAGGCTTGCTCAAAGTATGTTTATTTGTAAAATTGGAATCGAGTGATTGCAGAATTTATTGGACTAAATCTATAAGGCTCGATCGATCGAAAATTAGACTCGATCGATTGAACCACGTACAGATTTGTTTTTCTGCAAAGTTCCAGTTTAGCCCAAACTCTATTTAAATGTCTTGGGGTTCAAGTAAAACACTCCTATATATAAGGGAAACCCTAGAACGTTTTTGAGAGCTTTTTAAAGAGATTAGAGTGCCTCTTGTGCCTCATTTTATTTTTAGGGTTTTGTACCCAAAGGCTCTTTAAAGGTTGTTGCTCATATTGCTATTTTGTGTAAATCTCTTGTGAGATCTAGAGGAGTTTTCCTTTACACAAATCTTAGAGTTTTCAAGGAAGAGATGTTATCTACACCTTGATGATCATTCAGTTGCTACCATAGGAGCTTAAAGATATACAAGTGGGGGTGCTTGTATCTTGTGAAGAATCCAAGAAAGAAGGAGTCCGTGGATTCGGAGCTTGCACATGGTCGTGTCAGTAAGTTCTACTGATGGGTAGCATTAGGAAGTCAAGCAAGGAGTTTGTAAGTCCTTTTGTATGAACTTCGATTCTTTCATAGTGGATTCAGGTTTACCTTGAGGATAGCTAGGTCAAATCCTCCCTAGGTTTTTACCGTGTGGTTTTCTAGGTCATCATATCATTGTGTTATTTATTTTTCTGTTGCTTTATATATGTTTAATATGATTATTTGATTGTGATAACCTAAATTTGCATAAGTTGACTAAGTTAATTACTTGGCTAATCAACTAGGTTAATACAATTGTTGTTTTAAGGGGTCTAAAAACCGTACAAGTGGTATCAGAACGGTTAGCTCTTCTGTTTTAGATCTTTTGATCTAAGAGCTGATCCTTGACCCCTGTTGTCATGAACAATTTGAAGTGTCTTTCTGATCATGTTTCAGCTCATGCTTTTGTTGATTTTATTGATGCCTATGAAACTCTTCGTAAGGAATTATTGAAATCTATGAAAATTGCTAAGAAATTTAAGGAAGAGTTAAAATTGGCTAATCTTGAAAAAGAGGAATTGCTTGTTAGATTTGATGAATCTAATAAAAAGAATGAATTTTTGAGAAATCAAATTTCCTCTCAAGATGAGAAGATGAAAAGCTTGGAACAAGAATTAGTTGAATCTAAAGTTAAAATTGAAAATTTGACTAATATCAAGCCTGCTGATGATAACAAAAGTGTTTCTGTTTCTATTAAGCCTAAAACTGAAAAAGTTTATATCCCTCCTTTTAAGAGGAATAATAAAAAAAAAAAGGCTTATTGTGCTAGGTTAGACAAAGGTAAAAGTTCTGATGTAGACACTAAAGTTTTTGAACCTATGTCTAAACCTACTGTTAAAGAGCATAACAAATTTGTTTTTGTGCCTACCTGTCACCATTGTGGTGTTGTTGGTCATATTCGACCAAATTGTTGTTTGTTGAGGCAAAAACAAAATTCTGAGACTAGATTTGTTGTTAGGAATACTAATGTTCCTAAATTTGTTTCTGTGGGGCCCTAAATATTTAAACAACCCCGGCCCACTCCATAGGCGGCCCAAGGCCCGCGCCAAGGAGAATTTATAGGCCGAGGGTAAAAGGGAAAATCCCAAGCCCTTAAGGGGCCTCGCCGAGGATGCCCACCTCCTCGACGAACTGACATTGATGAGGGGAAAATATCTCCCACCCATTAAATGTACTCCACCAACATTCTGGCCGCTTTGATGGTGAAGTGACCAGCGAACCTAGGTGCCTTGGTCACTCCAACTAATAAAAAGCCTGCAAAGGTGGCTGAGAACTAACATAAAGCCTGCAAAAACAGATGATGGGACAAACCCTTATCCACAGTGTCTGGATAACCGACAGATGGACGGTTGAGATTAACTAAAACAATACTATATAACCAAGAGGATTCCCAACATAAAAGGGATTTGGATATGAATCAGTCTTAAGAAAAAGGACAGAGTATATATCAACTCTAAGAAAAATAGATCCTCAGACTAAGCCGAGGATGAATACGCTTCACAAACACTTAACCAAAATCATCAAGATCCTCACAAACACTTATCCGAAGTCATTATCAAGATCCTTATCAACACCTAACCAGAGTCATGGTCTTTATCCTCATAGAAAATACTTAGTAAAATTATTTTGTTATTACGCCTGTTGATTTCACATCATCCGTTGTTTGTATTGCTAATGCCTAGCCCTTATACCCACATCTCTACAAATTTTATTGTTAAGGGTTCACTACAAATTTAGCCCCTACAGTTCCTATTTGTCACTTTTGTGGTGTCTATGGTCACATTCGTCCTAATTGTCATAAATTAAAATTTAAGCATTTTGTATATCAATCTAGGATATGTGATGATATTTCTCCTGCCATAAGTCCATATAAATTGTTTCATATGCTTTTGAAAAATTTGAGCTTGTTGGCTTGTGAAAGAAATTTGCAGGATTTTAGTCTTTCTCAGAAGATTGGTGTAATCCCTCAAATACACTCTGCTTCTCATGGATTTTCACCTACAAAGCCGAAGTCTCGTGCTATATGGGTGAGAAAAGATTCTCTAAAGTGAGTGTTGTTGACTTATCCCTATTTTAATTATTTCAATTGTTTGTGGACATGTCTTGTTTCTGTTTTTGGTTGTTTTGTTTTTTAGGTTGTTTTTTTTATTTAAAAAAAATCCAAAAACATTGAAAATTTTCAAAAAGACAAAAATATTTTATTTTGAGTCTTTTTTTTTTCTTGAGGATTACATGAATTATGATATCTCTCTCTTAATTTAGAACATGCTTGACATTGTGGAAAAACTTGAATAGTATATGTTATATGATTGCTAAGCTATTTATGATTTTGTGTAAGTATGTACTAGTTTGTACATGTACTCAAGGGTTAATTAAGACATTAATATTTCTTGTTTGTGTACCCTCTATAGCTTAGTTAAGTACTATCATGCATAGTTTTGCATTGTTCATTTAGCATAATATGTGCTTTTTGTTTTTGGTCATAAATTTTTTTTGTTAGGTTCTAAAGATTTAGGATTTTATGTATTTAGAACTCTAATATGTAATGTTGGCAAACCATGATCAAAACAATATATTTAGTCTTGTTTAGACTTGCTCAAAGTTGTGTCTTTTATATAAAGTTGGAATCAAGTGGCTGCAGAAGAATTAGTGACTTTCGGTCTGGCTCGATCGATCAGAAGTTTGACTCGACCGATCAAAAGTCGCATATCAGCAAAATCAGCAAACGTAAAAAGACCATAACTTATTCGTTTGAAGCCCAAATCGCAAGCCATATTTGCCAGTATTTAAAGGATATCATAAGCTAACCCTAGGTAGGGTTTTTAGAGCTTTTTAGAGAGATTAGAGTGCCTCTTGTACTTCTTTGGTATTTTAGGGTTTTGTACCTAAACCTTTCTAAGGTTGTTGCTCATATTGCTGTTTTGTGTAAATCTCTTGTGAGATCTTTGAGGAGTTTTCTTTTACATAAAACTTAGGGTTTTCAAGGTAGAGATATTATCTACATCATGATGATCAACAAAGTTGCTGCCATTGGAGTTTTAAGAAAAACAAGTGTGGGTGCTTGTATTTGATTGGAGAATCCAAGAAAAAAGGAGTCCATGGATTCGAAGTTTGCACGTGGTTGTGTCAGTAAGTTCTACTGGTGGGTAGCATTAGGAAGTCAAGCGGGGAGCTTGTAGGTCCTTTTGTATGAACTTCGATTCTTTCATAGTGGATTCATGTTTACCTTGAGAATAGCTAGGTCAAATCCTCCCCAGGTTTTTACTGTGTGGTTTTCTGGGTCATCATATCATTGTGTTATTTATTTTTCCGCTGCTTTATATATTTGATATGATTATTTGATTGTATTTAACCTAGAATTGCATAATTTGACTAAGTTAATCACTTGGCTAATAATTAGGTTAATCCAATTGTTGTTTTAAGGGGTCTAAAAACCTTTCGTTTTTAAAAACCAAAAAGATTTTTGTGTTTTGTATTATATCTTGGATTTATAATCAAGGTTGGCTATATTATCTTTACATAACAAGTTTATGTACCTTGTTTAGCTTGGATGAGCTTATTTTATTGTACTCTACTAGTTTGAGCTTTGTAGTGCATGTTGTGTGGCAAAGATGTTTACAAGGCCGGCTCAATACATTGTGGGGCCTAAAGCGAAAATGTTATGTGGGCCCTTTCTTATATTATAATATTAAATTAATAAATTTTTTATTTAACTTTTTAAATCAATTTTTATTTAAATATATTTTTTCTTCTTTTTAAGATACAAAGTTATTGAAAAAAAAATTTTGTATTCAAGTTTCCTTAACATTTTCTTCAATATAACTAATCAACCTTTTTTTTTTTTTTTTTTTTTTGTGGCATAACTGATTATTTATACTTTTTTTTTTTTCGCAAAATTAATTTTTTTTGTTAACAACTAGAATATTATAATTAAAAACCCAAAAAAATATATACGCATATATACATAGAAACAAAGAAGAAATTGAATGTAAAATTTGTTAAATTTTTTTTTTTTTTTTTACTAAAAAAAAAAAACCCTAAGAGATAAGTATGTAGGGATGAGTGGTTGGAGATTACTATGCTACTACATGTCCCAACTCCCAAGGACCCTAGTCCAATCCAATTTGACACGTCTATGCTTTGTCAGAAGGTTAAAGTTTCACAGTGCAAGAGTATCAAACAACCAAGTAAACATTCTGAGAAAACAAAACAAAGTAGCAAAAACCAAACAATGACATAAGTAAGCAAGAATAAGACATTTCAGAGAAGTGCAAAAACCTAAAGGAGGGCAACGCTTAATGGAGAGGAGGGTCCAATGCGCTGCTAAGAAACATATGAAAAAGTCACTCTCCAACAATTCATTAAAAATATTTGAGGTTTGAGATTGATTTTGATTTTGATTTTTTTGTCTTTTGATTTCTGTTTTGCACAGTCAATGTTTTTTTTTTTTTTTTTTTTTGGTGTGGTTTTTTATATAAAAATTAATAATACTTTCAATTTATTGGTTAATATTTGGGGCTTAATTCATACTCTCAATGGTAAAGAAATATCTCTATTACTTAAATTTGATTTTTTCTTTTACTTTTATTGGTTAATATTTTAGGCATAATTAATCTCACAATGACAAAGAGATATTTGTATTGCTTAAATTTGGGGGCCTTAGGAACTTAGGGGCCTTAGGTAGTTGCCTCAATTGCTTCATGCA
Organism: Quercus gilva; assembly: GCA_023621385.1. NCBI lineage: Eukaryota > Viridiplantae > Streptophyta > Magnoliopsida > Fagales > Fagaceae > Quercus > Quercus gilva. The sequence continues at coordinate 3,274,812 of CM042474.1, read as the reverse complement.
TTGAGCCAGCCCTGGATGTTTATAGTTTTTGATCACTTTGTCTTGATCTTGAAATCACATGTCTTTGATTGTCGGACTTGAACCTTTTGAGAAAGGCATAAATAACCATCTCATCACTGTTCACTAGCCAATCATGAACACCTTAATGCATATCATAAAATTTTGTGCTCGAAAAGGTGTAGTACATGCACAAAAAGAACATAAGGTATGGCCTCAGCTTTAATTACTTAATACTTAAAATTGGTGTGTACTATTAGGCTTGATGTCAAATCACATAATTAAAATTGGTGTGTACATTATCCCAACTTTTAATAAGTTTCTGAACAATTAAAATTAGTGTGTATATTATGAGGCAAAAATCAAGAAACTTACATGATTGCAAGCTTATGATTTAGGAGATGTGGGAGTCATATGATGTCACTTTTTAGGTGATAGTCTCTTTCAAATTCTATGTGATAAATTTTGTAAATTTTGTATTTGATTTCTATTCACATATCACCTCACATGTATCTCAAGCTTTTACTAGTTGCATACACTACACAAGTTACTCTTTGCTAAACTTGGTACATTGTATTGTGTGATCTTGTTGTGGCCATCCAAGATTAAAAGTTCCTTGATTTTAATGCAAAATGTGTTTAATGTTTGAAAAATTGGACATCCTAGAGCTTGAATGTACCTGAATTGGGGATTTTGTTCAAATTGGGTTTATTTGATGAAATTGGTTTGTTGAATTGATGTAATTGATCATTATATTGTGTATTCTAGCTTGTGTAATAATCAATTGGTCAAATTTTTCCTAAAATCTTAACAAGTGGTTTTTAAATTTTGGGGTTTTTGTTAGAAACTCTATGCTCAGGCCAATTTTGTGAAATTAAACTTAAAATTGAACTTAGTTTCACTGCATTAGAGCATGCATCATGACATATTTTTTATGCATTATTTGTGTTTAGGATGCACATGCATTGCATTGTTTCTGTATCCATCTTGCAGTTTTGCAATCATATCTCTCATTGTTTTCACACATAGCATGCATACACTTTGCTAAATTGGGTACTCAACTTGATTTAAAAATTGATTGATTAATTTTTGAGTTTTGTACATTCTAGTATATGCTATTTTTTATGTGTGAACTGCAGAAAATATTTTTCTTAAGAGATATGATGGATAATCAATGTGCAAATACTTTCTCTACTCATACAACTGTTTATGGGTCACATAGTGCCATGTTTACATTTTATTGAAAGAGAGAATATTTTTTTTATGTGTATCCTGACCTTATCAACTTAGTTTTTAAGTTTGGTTTGTGTGTTTTTCCCCACCTCCTAAAGTTTCCCCAAAAAAGTTTTTCCCAAAACATATTTTGCTTTTCCTATTTTTATAGGGAGAGATTTTTTTTAACCTTTGTTGTTCATAGGGGGAGTTGTCTCTATTTTCTATAGAGTTGAATTGTTTTGTGTCCCCTTAATTCTCTATTTTCTCTTGCTTTGTTTGCGTACGTTGACTATGTCTTCTTTGTATGAGTTGTCTTTGTCAATATGTGACAAAAGGAGGAGAAATAGTTGAAATGTGGGAATCATGTTTATTTTGTTTAGGGGGAGATAAAATTATTCATGTTAGGGGGAGTTAACATTGTTTTTGATGTATCTTTGCATATTTGTTGATTTACTTTCTTTTTTTTGTCACACATGCGTTTATGCGTTTTGTTTAGTGTTTCAGGAAATTTACAGGTTGTTCAATTGAGCTGCTGTCTACACTTGCAACTGATAGATAGTGGTTAGGTTGAATTTGTTTTTATTGGGCAATATTGTTTTTGGGCTATTTGTAACTTTGAGCATTTCATGTTTGTGATGTGTTTTGTCACGGATTGCCAAAGGGGGAGATTGTTGGGTTCTAAGAAATTATGAATTAATGTAGTAGAACTTCAATTTGTATTTTTTTGGCAAACCATGATCAAAACATTTAGTCTAGGTTTAGGCTTGCTCAAAGTATGTTTATTTGTAAAACTAGAATCGAGTGATTGCAGAATTTATTGGACTATATCTGTAAGGCTCGATCGATCGAAAATTAGACTAAATTGATCGAACCACGTACAAATTTGTTTTTCTACAGAGTTCTAATTTAGCCCAAACTCTATTTAAATGTCTTGGGGTTCAAGTAAAACACTCCTATATATAAGGAAAACCCTAGAACGTTTTTTTAGAGTTTTTTAGAGAGATTAGAGTGCCTCTTGTGCCTCATTTTATTTTTAGGGTTTTGTACCCAAAGGCTCTCTAAAGGTTGTTGCTCATATTTCTGTTTTGTGTAAATCTCTTGTGAGATCTAGAAGAGTTTTCCTTTACACAAAACTTAGGGTTTTCAAGGAGGAGATGTTATCTACACCTTGATGATCATTCAGTTTCTACCATAGGAGCTTAAAGATATACAAGCGGGGGTGCTTTTATCTTGTGGAGAATCCAAGAAATAAGGAGTCCGTGGATTCGGAGCTTGCACGTGGTCGTGTCAGTAAATTCTACTGGTGGGTAGCATTAGGAAGTCAAGTAAGGAGCTTGTAAGTCCTTTTGTATGAACTTCGATTCTTTCATAGTGGATTCAGGTTTACCTTGAGGATAACTAGGTCAAATCCTCCCCAGGTTTTTACCGTGTGGTTTCTTAGGCCATCATATCATTGTGTTATTATTTTTTTGCTACTTTATATATGTTTGATATGATTGTTTGATTGTGATAACCTAGATTTGCATAAGTTGACTAAATTAATCACTTGGCTAATCAACTAGGTTAATACAATTGTTGTTTTAAGGGGTCTAAAAACCGTACATAATATATAAAATTTTACTACCTTCTGGTTTCATAATGTGAGATGGTCAATTCATCTTATTAACATTTGAATAAAGCTGCAACTTTCTATTAACGTGAAGTAAGCAAACACAACCCGTATTAATATTTCTCTCTATTCACTAAGTTCTTTTTTTAAGAATTTGCCAATATGTACCAAAGCATCCTAAACTTTGCATCAATTCCTAGTACAATGCCAACAGCTACCAATTATCACAATACAACTAACACTAAGTTTCTACATCATCTACTTTAATTAAATATAAATTCAATTACTCCCTTGAAAGATAAAGAATAAACCTCCAGAAGAATTCCCATCCATACTTGAGATTATAGTCATTATTCTGCAAGTAAAGTGCATCAGTTTTATATAGATAGAGTACATAAGTTATATAATGATCAAACAATATTAAAATCTATAAAAGAAAAACAAACCTACTGATCAATTAAAATCAAATCTAAACTAATAATTTCATTATTTTTTGAGTTAATTGCATCCCACATCCTTGATACTCTAATCTTGACTTTCCAATTTTCTTTCTGTTTGTCTATATAATAATTCAAACTTTCATTTAGATACTCCATAGAATAAATACTACTTTGCAAATGTAACACAACAAAATTGAACCCAAACAAAACAAAGCAACATAACAAAGATACAAAAAAGTAATCAGCTTGTCAAAGATAGAAATATCCTTGGAAGCAATTTGGTAGAGAATCATGGTTGTAGTCAATTTCATGTTCTTTGTTTTAATACTTCTTCATCGAAAGAGTAAAGAAGTTTAGACATCAAATTTAGCACCAACTTTGATAAGACAATAACAACTATAACGATTATAGCCCATCGTCAAGAAAATTTCCTCAAGAGTAAAATTGTTTTAGAAACCACTTTAAAGAAACTATAGAGAGCTTTAATTTTTTCCTAAATATTCAAGAATGGTGTGAAAATCTGATCAAATAAAAGATTTATATGCATACATATAAGAAATTATATAACTCAATCACAATATGAGCATTTAAAACCTATAGGGACTTATAAAAAAAAAATAAAACTATAGGGATTCAGCAATGAAATATTTTAACTATATACGGTTTCATATGATCTAGAGGATAGGTGATTAGAGATGGCATCACAAAATTGTCTCTAACAACCATATATGAAAGAAAAGCCAATAGGTAAAAACAAAATGCTATTCTAAAAGAGAACCAAGTAATAGCATTGTTAAAATACTATGTAGCATGTCACCATAAAAGTGTTTTTTAGAGTATCTAAATCTATAGTTGATGATTTCTTAACCCCACCAAACTCTAAAATTGAAGCAGAAAATATATATTTAGGCAAAGATTCCTTCAGAAAAAATCATTACAGGCCAACACAAAAAATCTTAAAAGAAAGCTCTAACCTATTAAAGGAATTGAAAAGCCTTCCCTCCATAGAGATTTACATTACTACTTATATACATTAAGGGAAAATGCCTAATTTACTTTTTCATTCCCACCTGATTTGAATTGCTTATAACTTTGTCTAGAATAAACTCCTGCTCTATTTTAATATTAGAAGTGCTTGAAAGAGACTATGACTCACTTAAGTTCTCTAAATCCTCTCCTTTGTGTTTTAACCCAGTCAACATAGATAGATAAATATGAACAAAAATAACTAAACTAAAACCAATTTTACTCAAATTCCTTAATCAAAACCAAATATAACCTAAAAACCTAAACTGAAACCAATCCATAAAAATATATATATATATAAAATAAAAAAAAAAAAAAAAAAAAAAACTTGATTATATTTAATGCACAAACCAAAAAAACATAACTTAAAGACCTAAATAGAAACTACTCCAAACAAAGTGGCTAAATCAAGTTGGAGAAGGAGATAAACACAAAAATAAATAATATAAATGCAAAGCAATTATGAGTGACTTTTACAATATAAATTATGTTACCACTATTAATTGGTTCCTTGACTGAGAAAGTGGTAAAAATTCCTTTATACACAATAATTTTTTGTTTCAGAAATTTTAGTCCATTTTTGCTTGTAACCCTAGCCACTGCAACATACAATTGCCCATGACTAAAAAAAGGTTTTGGCAAATACACAATATAGCATGCACGTACTAACTTCAGAATAAAAATATGCAATATAGAAATTAAAAAAACATAATTCTTTGATAGAATACAAATTGTACATAGAGGTAGTAAAAACTATGGCAATCTTGAAATGAAACAATTAAACCAAACATAAAACCAAGTTTGAGATAACCAAGAAACTTAAATATGCAATCACATTCCAATTTCAAATTACTTCTAGAAACATATTACCAATAAATATGCAAGAAACAGTACAAATTAAAGGAGAGACTAGTAAATACCTGATTGTCCTTATCTTGTAGTTGTATTACCAAATAACCCAAATAACAAAATGCCAAATCCCTATCTGCAAAACAATAAGAATCCAATTTTCAGCTAACATAAACTGAATAATTTCCCACAGCCCCATCAAATTTCTCTACTACTCTTCTAGTCCACAGCAATAGCAGCCCAACAGAGGCCCTTAAAGCTCCAAAGTGACCCCAATCCACAAACTAATAATCAATATGGTAAATCATTGTTACAATAGTGCAGCAAAATACCAATCCCAATATCTAACATATGAATCATAACAATTATTGCATTCATGGACCATAAGAATTATATTGAAATGGGCATGAGAAATATGAATTTATTTTGCACTGTCCAGTGGTCTGCTAAAATGAAATAGCATAGCCAGCTAGGTGCATCATGGTCATAGCATGGAGATATAATTTTTCCAGATCCAATATCTAACATATTAATCATAAAAAAATTTCAAATACACAATCTCAAAGAATTAGAATTTAAAATTCCATATGAATTTCGAATTTAAATCCACAAACTATACACTAAAATCAAGTTTTTAAGCTGCAGTCACATTAACCCAGATAAAAATTCACAAAATTAAATCCAAAAAACTGAATAGAAAAGCAGAATTATAAAGCGAGGAAAATAATTTCAGAAGAGGGGAATGAAAAATACAAATTTTCAGCCGTGAGTTGCATTGTAACAACTAATCCCTAAAAAATATATTATTTTTAATATAATATAGGGTTATGGATTCCTAATCAAATTTGGTTAGGGTTATGGATTCCTAATCAAAATATAATATAGGGTTATGAATTCCTAATCAATTTTGGTTACCTTTGCCGACCAACATAATTGAAATATACAATGGGCTGAATAAATTCAACCGGAGTATAATGGGCTGAATCTGTAGGTTCTAGAAAGTTAGCTGTGAAATTTTCTTCACCTTGCTCTGTGCGAAGGAGCAGCAAATCATCGCTTGTTAAATTCAATGTAGCATTTGAGGAGACAGGAGGGTTATCTGGTTTTGCAGTCCAGATAATAGTGTTATTTGGTTGAGTATGCAGCCATATTCCAATAGCAAAGCCTTTTGTAGTCTTGTGGGTAGAAACCAAAAGCAAAAAGGCCGTGTATACTTTTGTTGGCCCTTATATTTCTCTGCGTCTTAACCAAAGGGGTCTTCTACGCTTAATCAACGACAGTTCCACCTTAATCATTTTGGCAAATAAGTCTTACCTTGCCAAGAAAGAAACCAGAATTGTATTCACACCACTTTTGGGGCAATAGTCGTGTGAGTAGCACCATGGAAAGATCGGTGATGCCTTCTTTCTATTTCAGACCTGACAGTGTGGGGTTGGCTTCTTGGCGAGATTGATTTTCAGTGTTGGGTTTTGGGGAAGGAGAGGGTAGAGAAATAGAGAATAGAGAGGAACGGCAGAGCTTGGGTCTGCATTTTGGAGGAAAAAGGCTGGTTTTGCATTTCAGGTTTTGGAAAAGATTTTTTTTGCATTTGTTTTATTTATATATATATATATATATTTTTTTTTTTTTTGTTTTACAAAAGTTTTTTTGTTTTTGTTTTTAAATATTGTGTTGACGTGAAAAATTATGGGAGGTTCGAAAGTTTCGGTTTTATATATATATATATATATAGATTAGATAATTCCCTTGATGATTTCGTCCATGTAAAACTCTGGCTCTGTTTCTCTCAACTTCAACAAGTTATGTATCATCAATTTCTTCACCTCTGCCTCGCTTCCAGCTCCCCGATTTTCATCAACCAGTTCCTACAAAAACCTATCCATCTTTTTCATCAACCCCACCATCTTCTTCTCCACACCCAGCAAATTCATCCACTGCAAAAAAGGTAAAAAAAATCTCCCATATATGTTGCTACACACAAATCCACCAAATGCCTAATAACACCACGAATTCTCTTTGCTTCCTCTTCATCTTCCACATCCTCTCCAAAATACCTCTTCCCAGCTATCATCATTGTCATGACATTGAAAGAATGCTCCACAACTTTGCATGAGCTTTTCACGTAGTAACTTGACCTCTTCTTGTCTAACACTCGAAAACGCGATGATATGAGAGGAAGAGAGTATCTCAAGCGTCATGATACGGCGAAGGTTGCGCCAAAGATCACCATAGGGAGCTACAGCTACTGTGGAGTAGTTGTAGCTGAAGTGATCGTTGGCATGCGAGCGCGGACGGTTGGTGAAGACGACGTCGTTTGTGGTGAAACAGTCTTCGGCGCCAGAAGGGGAAGAGACTAAGAGGACTGTACGGGAACCACATCGGAGGAGTAAAATGTTGCCGTAGTTTTGTGAAAGAGTTTGTAGAGATCGCTGGATTGGATGTTTGAAAAGATGAAGGTGACCAATAAAAGGGAGAGATTGTGGGCTTGGAGGTAGGTTCTTCTTGATTGTTGTTGCTGATTTCTTGTTTTTTATGAAGAGCTTGAGAAAAATGGAGACAATAATTACCAGACCAAAGCTAAACCAGTAGGGATCTTCCATGGCGAAGCAGAGCAAAAGTTTAGAGAAAGACAGAGGGAGGAGATAATAACCCTTACCGAAATACTGTAGTGAGGATCTTATCCATGAATGCCAAAAACAGATTTGTCATTGTCCTACAATTGACGTGGTACCAAATCTTAACATATCTTATCTTCACCAAGCCAAATAGCCAATTACCTTTTCTTGCTTAAGATTTTGGGAACCATTCTCGGATTAAATTATTAGACCTAATCCCATTATCATTATGTATAAGGACAAATTTAGGCTTCTAGCCATTCTATTCAAACTAAAAATTTATTATTAAAATTTTTAAAATTTAAAGTTCACACAACACACTTTTTTTTTTTTTTTTTGCCTCAAGTTGCATCTTATTAAATTAATATTTTATTAAAATATTAAGCTATAAGGCTCTTGACTAAGGGATAAAATTTAACAATAATTTAATTTTGATAAAACGTTATCATCTAAATTTTAGAAATTTAAATTCTACTCTAACTAAAAGTCTATTATCAAAATTTTAAGAAATATATATATTCAACATAACTTTTCAATACAATCCCACTTAACCAATAAATCATCCCTATAATTAAATCTCAAACAATACACCCAATGTTGTTTTTGTTTGTTCCCTCCCCCCACCCCCCCCCCCCCCCCCAACCCAAGATGCAACTTACACTTATGTTTGAATTTAATAAATGCAGCTTACTTATTGTTCTTTACTTTTGAATTGCATGTAGAATATTATGCCAAGGGAAGTTTACTATAAAAAAAAAATAAAAAATAAAATAAAAAAAACAATGGACACCCATTTAAGTTTTTGGTTCTTTTATGTAAGTTTTTATTTTTTATTTTTTTATTCTCAAATTTTGAACTCTTTTGTGTATGTCCTGATTTTGGGTTTTGGTTATTGTCTTTGTCTTTGTTTTTTTCCTCAAGTGGAATCTTACTAAATTAATATTTTATTAGGATATTAAGCTATAGAGCCCAAGCCCACTTTGCTTTGAAAGTAAGCTTGAGCTGCGAAAGGTTGCTTTCTAGACTCTTGATTAAGGGATAAGATTAAACAATAATTTAATTTAGATGAATCGTTATCATTGAAATTTTAGAAATTCAAATTCTACTCTAATTAAAAGTCTATTATATATATAAAATTTTAGAACTTATATATATATAAACGGCTTTTCAAAACAATCTCACTTAACCAATAAGCCATCCCTATAATTAAATCCCACACAATACAAGTTATTGGTTCTCAAACGTAAGTTTTTAAATTTGGTTTTTATATTCTCAATTTTTGAACTCTTTTGTGTATGTTTTGATTTTGGGTTTTGGTTATTGTATTTAATTTGTGAGTGTGTTGATTTTTTAATTAGACTATCAATAGGAATAAATCGATATTCAAGAATTATTTTGTTGATTATTGTTTGAACTGGCTAGGGCATAGATTAAACATAACCCGAATAGAAATGGTAAAACTCATATTAAGAAATTAAGAAACTAACACAAAACATAAAGATAATTTTAAAGATATAAAAATAGATAAACAATGATAAAGTCTAAACTCTAAACAATTAAAACTTAAAGTAATTTTTCATTAAAATTTATTTACTTATTTTATAATTTGTTATTACTTTTATTTATTAGTAATTTAGTTTTAATTATTTAAAAAAATTAGCTTATCCATGCACTTATAAAAACAGAGGTAATTTTACTTTATTGGTCTATGCACTTACAAAAACAGAGGCAATATACTCTATTGGTTTTGTTAATGAATCTCATATCTTATAACAAATCTAATCAAAGTTGAGAGAGGATGTTAGTCATGGAAGGGCACGGAGTACAAACAGCCTCTAAAGGCTGAGTCTTTGCCATAAGAAATCCAAAACCTGAGGTCATGTCCACCATCTCCTTCCCAACCATTTCCCAATCAAAGCATTGAATGAGTGAACCCAATGCTAATGAAATCACCCTCATGGCCATGCCAGCACCAGGGCATACCCTCCTCCCTATGCCAAATGGAATGAACTTGAACCCTTCTCTTTCTCCATTGATTTCTTCAAATCTCTCTGGCTTGAACTTAGTAGACTCCTCCCAAAACTTGGGATCTCTATGCATGGACCATGCATTCACCAACAATATTGTCCCTTGTGGAATATGAAATCCCCCCACAGTGCAGTCTGCTGAGGAATAATGAGGTAATAAAAGTGGTGATGTAGGATACAATCTAAGTGTTTCATTGATGACACAACGAAGATAGGGAAGTTTGCCAAGATCCAAGTCATTTATCAAGTGCTCACCCCCAACTTGGTTGTCAATCTCTGCTTTAACCTTCTGCAACACTTCTGGATGATTAAGAAGAAGTGACATTGCCCATTCTATGGTTGTTGCTGTTGTGTCTGTTCCCGCAATCAACATCATCTGCAGCACATAATTCATTGTAAGCTAAGCTAACATTTCCAAAAGCAAAAATTCTAGGCAGAAGGGAAAAATAATTTATATTTTTTAGTACATATCTCAAGATGTTTAATTGGATGTTCTGTAAAATTGCATTTCCACAAAGTGTTCCACATGGATTCAGTAGCATGGTTCCATTGTTTCTTACTAGGATAGAGAAAACTGACAAAAGATGAACCATAATTCCATATATAATGGATTATATATTTTTTCAAAAGGACTCCAAATTAGATCTATATTATCTACGTGATCATAGGTTCTAATTAACTTCTAAACGCTACAATAGAATTTTAACCAAGAAAAACACAGGAAATGTCTAATAATTCTCAACAAAAAAAGGGTCTATTAATGTGCAAAGATTTCTATTAGGTTTTTAGACCCCTTAAAACAACAATTGGATTAACCTAGTTAATAGCCAAGTGATTAACTTAGTCAAATTATGCAATTTTAGGTTATCATAATCACACAATCATATCAAGAATATAAAGCAGTGGAAATAAAAAGAACACAATGATATGATGACCCAGGAAACCACACGGTAAAAACCTGGGGAGGATTTGACCTAGCTATCCTCAAGGTAAACCTGAATCCACTATGAAAGAATCGAAGTTCATACAAAAGGACTTACAAGCTCCCCGCTTGACTTCCTAATGCTACCCACCAATAGAACTTACTGACACGACCACGTGCAAACTCCGAATCCACGGACTCCTTCTTTCTTGGATTCTCCAATAAGATACAAGCTCCCTGCTTGTGTTTCTTTAAGCTCCAATGGCAACAACTGAGTTGATCATCAAGATGTTGATACTATCTCTACCTTGAAAACCCTAAACTTTGTGTAAAGGAAATCTCCTCTAGATCTCACAAGAGATTTACACAAAACAGAAAATATGAGCAACCAGAGCTACTCTAAAAACGTGGCTAGGGTTTCCTTTATATAGTGGAAGAAGTAGATCTGAAACCCTAATCCTTAATGGGCTTGGGCTGAGTTGGAAATTCTGCAGAAAAAATGTTCTGCCCGAGATTCGATCGATCGAGCCTAAGCATCGATCGATCGAGCCAGACAGAAAGTCACTAATACTTCTGTAGCCACTCAATTCCAACTTTACATAAAAACACACTTTGAGCAAGTCTAAACAAGACTAAAAATTGTTTTGATCATGGTTTGCCAACAATACAAATTAGAGTTCTAAATACATTAGTTCTTAAGTCTTTGGAACCTAACAATTTCGAATTTAATTAACTTTACTTGAACATAGTAAACTTAGTAGATAGCTTGCTGAAAATGCAATAGCTCAAATAAGAAGACTCAGGAAATTAAAGTTGTGTTTAAAAGTGTACCTTTCAATAGCACTCCCAGACAAGATAGATAGTGAAATATTGGAATAGAATAATAGGAATAAAGAGAACTAAAAAGAAAATAGAAACAGTGACACTAATGAGAACATCAAGGATATAAATTATTCAACTGCTAGCTTACTTCCACATGATTCAGCTTCTAGCCTACACTTTCGAATCCCAATCTTTCTATAAAGTTGTAATTTACAACTATTTTATGTTGGCTTTAATTCCGTGTCAAATTTGATTGTAATTATGTTCAATCTTATGTACTCTGTATTATTTGTGGGATTTCATTGTAAGGGTTGTGTGAAAGAGAGAGAGTGTAAAGACTCAAGGCAATTGAAGACTAAAGCTATTTTCGCGGGTAGTTAGCGAGTAAGCTTCCCGTGAAGTGATGCAAGGGTTGTGTGAAAAAGAGAGAGTGTAAAGACTCAAGGCAATTGAAGACTAAAGCTATTTTCGCGGGTAGCTAGCGAGTAAGCTTCCCGCGAAGTGATGCATGTGCCCTGCACATGACTGGAATGCAAAGAGTCAGGACAGGATGGAGACAGTTGGTTTTCGCGAGTATCTCGCGGGTAAGGCCTTCCTGCGAGATACCCGCAAAATATTCTGTTTTGCTGAACTGTAATTTCTGATACATACTATCTGTACCCACACTATATATACCCATATTATCCACAAATGTTGAGGAGTGCTTCTGAGAAAAAACTCTAGCCACAAACCTTAAGAGTTAGAGATTGTTATACCTACAATTCTCTACACAATTCATTGTGGATTTTTCTCAACTCCTACCTCTCCATTTCCATACACTTGAGAGGTTGATAGCCTAAACACTTACCACACCCATTCTGAGTGTTAAGTGAGGTTTTGGTGCTGCTGGGAAGCATTGGAAGAAGCCAGGCTTTGGCGGATGCAATTGGGTGTATTGCGGGATCTGGAGAACTAGACAAGACACGGTTCCGAGAAGTCTTGTTGGAGTAGGAGGTTGGAGAGCTTAGGTGCATTGGGTAGATTAGGCTTGGAGGGTCTCTTGCTACTCGTGTATCCCAATTGATTGTCTAGTGGATCAATTACCGCTTGGAGGGCAGCGGAGAGGTTTTACGCCGAGTACTTCGGTTTTCTCTTCGATAACACATCGGCGTGTTATCTTGTGTTTGCATTCTTCTTCCCTACTCTTTTACCTTTCAGTTTACTGATGTGTTATATTGATTATGGGTTAGAGGAGTTTATTTGTTTATCCGCTTGCATTTACTCTATTCCGCACTTAATTTAAGTTAAAGTAAAATCTATCGAGCCGTAATATTTAATTTTGGGGTCTAAACAGCTCTTGTATTTTAACACATTTTCGAGCTTTCACTTCCGTTCAACTTTTTTTGCTCTGTTCTATTCTCTCATAGTTGATCAATGATAACATTATAGATGTGGAAAGCAGAGGACACAAATTGAAACTCTGTTGATTTTTTCAATCATTTATAGTTGACCATCTCATAGTATTGACTTGCGACAAAAGTGTCACTACTTTCTCCTACTCAAAAACCAAATCGCCTATTTAATACGGTATATTTGAAGAACAAGTCAAGGTATATTAAATTTCATGCAAAGTAGTCATGCTGGGTGGGTGGAGAGAGCTAAAGTCACGCTTGCTTGACAATGCACGCAAAAAAAAAAAAGGCATGTAAATATGTAATTCAATGTTGTGGTGTAAAAATTCAAGGCTCCTTCCAACAAATTGATGACCGCTGCCAGTAAATGCTATCTCAACACAGAAAGCTATTGTATAAGAAAGGCCCATCATTTAACTTTTCCTATGTTCAATCGATTACGATAAATACTTTAAAAAGTTTGATATTCATGATTTATGCAGAGGGTAGTTAATGTTAAATGTTAAAAAGATTATAAAAAAAATTCAAAAGAAAAAAAGTTAAGAAGAAATGAACTAAGGGAAAACAATTTACATTCTACCGTGTGTTTGGTTGCACATGGAAAATTTGGTCAAACGAAAAATCATTTCCGTTGACCGTAAAATACCCACCCCACACCTGTAAATCATTTTACACTTTCATTTTACCTTTAAACCATTTCCATTCTCCTCATAAAATTTCTTTCCTCACTCACTCTCATCACTCACGCCAAGCCCAAGCCAAAGGATGGAGAGAGCTATTGCTGGTGAAGCCCAGATCCAATCCCCGACCCACAGCCCCGCCGGTCTAATTGCGCCGCTCAAACCCATCGCCGATCTAATTGGGCCGCCTCAGCTCTTTCGTCGTGCTCAAACCCATCTCTGATGAACCCAGATAAACCCACCCGATTTCACCACATTCCAGTCCCCAACCCACGGCCTCACCATCATGCTTGCAAGCCTCTCTGCCGGTGAAGGTAATTTCTCATCTACTTCACCTTCGTCCTCTCTCTCACTCATCAAACCCATCCTTCTTCCACCCACGTCGTTGCTGCTTTAATTTTTTTTTTTTTTAAATATAAAATAACATTTTTGCTTGGGTTTTGGAGGATTGGTGGTTGGGGTGATTCATGCATTTCAGTGGTGGCGAGTTGGGGGTGAGTTTAAACGTTGATGGTGGTCGATTGGGGGTGGTGGATCGTTGGCTATGGTGGTTTGTCGGTTTCAATGGTGGTGGATTATGGGTTTTGGTAGATGGTTTTGATATTGATTTTGAGATTAATGGGTTTTGATTTTGATTATGATTTTTCAGATTAATTGGTTATGTGGTGAATGATGGTGGTTGGGTTTATGGTGGTGATTGTGGTTGTTGGTTTTTTGAAAATAGGTTTTTATAAGCAATACCAAACACTAAAAATACTTTTCCAGCAAATTTTCCAAAACACAAACAAACAATTGAAAATATTTTACACTCGGAAAACATTTTACACAGAACCAAACGCAGCCTAAATTACATAGTGCTTTTCGGCATTTTTGATGATAGAATTTGCAAACTAACAGGTATATTATATTTCTATATAGGGGGAAGGGGCAGGAGAGCAAAAGCATCTATCTTCTTTACACCTAGTTCTTGCTCAATTATTCAGCATGAACACATTTACAGTACCAAGAAATTCAAATACGTTGTATTTGGGAACTTGGATTTGGATTTTAAATTAATAAATTTGAAATGTCTTGATTTCAAATCCATTGATTTTAAGAGTTATTTCAAATTCAAGTATTTTAAAGGTTTAAAATCCTTGGTGAATTTGTCAAATCCAAATCTTTGACCTTTTTTAAACTTCCAAACAAATTATTTAGATTTTAATCACTTAAATCCAAATCCAAATGCCCAAATTATGTCATCCAAACACACCAATAATGATTCAAGATTAAATAAGAAGAAGAGTATACTAGTCAAATTATAATTAAAATCCATGTAATCATGTATATAGCCAACGCCTATGTTGTAAGAGTCCAAATCTTCTGTCCCATTTTTCCTGCTCCACTTTATACTCCACCAATAAATACTTGACATGTGTTTATCTAATTAATAATTGTAGTATTAATAAGTCAATAATGATAGTATTTAATTAATTAGGTAAATACATGGCAAGCATTTATTGGTGGAGTATAAAGTGGAGCAGGAAAAATGAGACAGAAGATTTGGACTCATGTTGTAAACACATAGTAGTGAAACTCAATATATGCATGCAAAACACACTTATAATCAATCGATTTGGGATATAATAGATCATTACAGTAAATATTAATCTTAAAGATTACTCTGCATCCTATTTTACTACAACAGTGCTAAATGCCTAAATGGTTACTTCGCAAAATAATCAGGAAAAATATAACAACAAAAAGTAATTAAAATCACCATATATTGAGCAATAATCACAAAGATGTAAATAAACTTACCAATGTGAGGCTTTTGATGACATCATTTGAAAAAAATTCAGGATCAGATTTCCGTAGAGAAAACAGAGTTTCAATCAGTGTCCTCTTCTTTTCCACATCTATAATGTTATTATTGTTCAGCCTGCTTATCTCTTCTATCAAACCCCCTAACGCTTCATCTCTTTTCCTGTGCAGCCTTATCATTTTCTTCTCCAACCCTTTGTAACCTACCCACCTTAAAATTGGAAAGAAATCACATATATTCACTGCCAAGCTTGCAAAGTAAACCTCTTTGAATTCTTTGAGAAGTTTCTTTCCCACATCCATGCATGTAAACTCCTCTCCAACACATGGCTTTCCTGCAACTATCTTCATCATTATATTGGACACCAAAAGTGTGCTCAAATACTTGGAAGTCCACCTTTTGGGGTTCTATATTTGACACTTTAAACAATTGGCGAAGAAGAGAGTACACTACTTCTTCTCTAATGGTAGAAGATTTCTGAAGGCTGATATGAGAGAAAATCTCAATGGTACTAACACGTCTGAGGTTTCGCCACAAGTGACCATATGGAGCCCAAACTGGGGCAGTACAGTTGTAAGTAAGACGATCCCCAGCCATAGTTTGGGGACGATTTGCAAATATTATGTCATTTTTGGTAAAACATTCTTCAACAACAGAAGGAGAAGATACAACTAGGATAGACCTTGAACCAAACTTAAGAGATAGGATTGGACCGTACTGCAATGATAGGGTCTCTAGTGTTTTGTGGAGTGGCTGTTTCAGGAGGTGAAGGTGGCCGATTATTGGTAGAGAAAATGGACTTGGTGGTAAATTTTTGTTATGGTGGCGGTTTAGAAGTTTGATAATGAAAACAGTGGAGAGGATCAAAGCAAGGTAGAAGTATAAGCTTTCCATGGCGAAGCAGAGCTATAGTTTAGAGAAAGACACAGGGAGAAGATAATAACCCTTGCCTAATACTATAGTGAGGATCTTATACATGAATGCCAAAAACTGATTTGCCATTGTCCTACAGTTGACGTGGTACCCCAAATAAAAATATTTTATCTTCACCAAGCCAATTACCTTTTCTTGCTTGGGATTTTTGGAGAGAAATGTTAGGAACATCAATTTTGACATAATTTTATGTCACAATTTGTCATATGGTGAGTTATAATTGGTAAGGATGTGTTAGTGGATTATGTGGGGGACATACTTTTACTAATCACAACTCATCATATAGCAAATGATGGTACAAAATTGTGTCAAAATTGGTGTCTCTAGCAATTCTTATTTTTTGAACCATTCATAAACTAACTTTCAATTATTAGACCTAATCCCATTATCACTATGCATAACGACAAATTTTCCCACAGTTTAGTCTTTTATGTTGATTAAAAAAATTCAACAATTAATCAATTCAACAATTAATCATAACCCATCCTAAATTTTAACGTACTAGGCCACTACACTTACTTTTGCTACACTCCTAGTCCTGTTACTTGTATAGTTGCATGTTTTGTCTTAAGAAAATATATAAAATATTCAATTTAATACAATAAAACATTTGAATATCCCAAATTAACATGTGGATTCTAAGTTTCTCATTTTTGGAACTATTCATGAACTAACTTTCAATTATTAGACCTAATCCCATTACCATTATGCATAACGACAAATTTTCCCATAGTTTAGTCTTTTATGTTGATTATAAAAATTCAACTAATAATCATATCCCATCCTAAATTTTAACCAACTAGGCTACTACACTTTTGCTACACTCCTAGTTCTATTACTTGTATAGTGGTATGTTTTGTCTTTAAAAAAACATAAGATATTCAATTTAATACAATAAAACATTTGAATATCTCACATCAACCCGGGCATTTTAGTTAGCTCATAAAGTCTTTGTTATTGACTAAAAGATTTGAAGTTTGAACTTCGTCTACATTAAAAATTGATTTGAGTTTTTATGATAAAAAATAATTATCATATCTATAAAAAAAAAATCTCAAACCAACAAGAAAATAAATCAACTACACAGGAACAAGAAGATTTATGTGGAAAATCTTTTCATTTTGAAGGAAAAAACCATATATCAACTCCAAACTAATCAATTATAATAAATGCAATACAATATTTTAAATTTATGGCCAAAATTTGTGTTTACAAGAAAAATAATAACATTGCTTCTATAGAAACTAGTCTGTAGCCCCGTGCATATACACGGGTACCAAAAAAAAAAAAAACAATTACAATTATGCATTTTTTTAGAAGAGATTCAAATTATACATAGTATTAGTTTTTTTTTTTTTTTTTAAATCATACATTTCTAAAATATGTAATGGTTCTCCTTATATATATATATATATATATGATTTAGACTTTTCGGTTTTTTCACCCAAAAATTCACATGCGACAGAAATTAAAAAAAAATAAATGGACACATGGCGGAAAATTGAACTCCAATTAAAATATAATTTATTTGGACTTTTCAATTTTCACACTTAATAATTCACTTGCACAAAATTAAATGGGACATGTGACGTAAAATATATATATATATATATATATATATATTGTTGTATATATTTGAAGAGCAAGTCAAGGTATATGCATGTCCACGCAACATTTATTATGTTATTCTTATGGATTGCTCTGGTCACACTCTCGGCCCCTTGCTTTTCTTTTCTCACGTTGCGGCTCTCATGTACGGCCTACACCGCGCATGCACTGATTTATTTGTACTTTATAAAGAACCCCTACCTTCACTTCAACAAAACACGTTCTCCTGGTTCAACTACAACAAGAAACGTGATTTGCTGTGATGATCTACTTCAACTACAACAAGAAACGTGACTTTCTCACGTGTTTTACTTCAACTACGTACAAAATAAAAACGTGACTTGCTCACTGGTATGGATGGAGAGGGTATATGATACAAGTGGCATGTAATCTCCCTCTCATATTTACTATACACTTACGGGGTTCATACATGTGAAAGGGGCATTACTGTTACGCAATATTATCCTTTTTCTATCTCAGGTGATCCAACCCAATTCATTAGCTTAGTTAGGTTAGTTTCTATATATGCGATGGGTTGGGAAAAAACCCTCTAATTCGACCCATGCACATCTTGAGCGTGGTTATCCAATTTTGCACTTCAAAAACTATTAGATTCTAAAGATTTAGGATTAAATGTGTAAAGTCCTAATTTGTTTAAGTTGGCAAACTAAGAACAAAAATATGTCTAGAATGAGTGTTAGACATTGCTCAAGGTAATTTAAGTCAAGTCTCAAGAACATTCAAGCTGCAAAAAAGAATTCAACTTCAATGAAGTTCGATCAATCGAAAATTACATTCGACCGATCAAAAATCGGAGAAAAACAAATTCTGTAGAATTTTAAATCAGGTCCAAGCCCATGAAAACGTTTAGGGTTTCAGTCCAATACTCCTAAGTATAAAAGGAAAACTCTAACTACATTTTGATGACTCTTGGAAGACTTGTGAGTTACTCCTATGAGATCTGAGAGGTTCTGTGCCTTCTAACTTTATAAGTGTTTACCGAAACAAGATCTACAATCAAGTGTTGGTGGAATCTAGTTGTTGCAAAATCAACAAGTGGTGATCTGAAACCTTTGAGTGAGATCTCAAAGTCATTAGCGTTGGAGCTTATGTGCTGCAAATTCAAGAGAGAAGAGTCTGTAGATTCAGAGCTTGTACGTGGTCGTGTCAATAAGTTACTACTGGAGGTGACAATAAATTTAAAGTTAAATCTTTTGTAAAAACTTCAATTCTTTATTAGTTGAATTGTTTACTTGGAGGATTATTTTGGTCAAATTCTCCCCAGATTTTTACCTTGAAATGGTTCATTTCATTGGTTTTTCTAAGTGATCATATCTGTGTGTTATTTTCTTTTCCGCTGTGTGAGAAATGATTTTTTGCTATTTAACCTAGATCTCATAATTAACCTAAGAAACTATTTGGCTAATTCACTAGGTTTAAACAATCTGTTTTAAAGGGTCTAAACAAACAAACAAAAACACATTACCTCTAGTACCCAAAAAAATGAGAACAATCCTAATTGCAACAAAAACATGATTCAAGTACAAAACCACTCAAATTAGTATGACCATTTATCATGTGAGAGAAAAGAATATGCCATTATCGTACTTTTGAAGTATTATATAATTACTCTTGAGAACATATGTTAGTCTTGGAAGGGCATGGACTACAAATAGCCTGAAAAGGCTTTGACAAAAGAAATCCAAAATTTGGTTCATGTCAGCCACTTCCTTCCCAACCCTTTCCCCAAACAAAATACTAAATGAGTGCAACCAATGCCAACGAAAGTTTCTGCATGGCCATCCTCGCACCTGGCATGGCCTCCTCATTATGCCAAATGAAATGTATTTGAACCCTTCTCTTTCTCCATTGGTTACTTCAAATCTCTTTGGTTTGAATCTATTGGGTTCCTCCCACAGCTTAGGGTTCTTATGCATGAACTATGCATTCACCAACAAAATTGTCCCTCATTGTATATGAAATTCCCCCACGATGCAATCTTCTAAGGGAAAATGTTGTAATAGAAATGGCTGTGGAGGATTTAGTACTCTCTCATTAATTAGAAGTTTATGCAATTATAAAAACATAGGTAATTATACAGTATTGGTTTTGTTAATCAGTCTCATATCTTCTAGTAAATATAATCAAAGTTGAGAGAGGAAGCTAGTCATGGAAGGGCATGGACTACAAACAGCCTCTAAAGGCTTAGTCTTTGCCATGAGAAATTCGGAACCTGAGGTCATGTCCACCATCTTCTTCCCAACCATTTCCCAATCAAAGCACTGAATGAATGCGCCCATTGCTAAAGACATAACCCGCATGGCCATGCCATCACCAGGGCATGCCCTCCTCCCTATGCCAAATGGAATGAACTTGAACCCTACTCTTTCTCCATTGATTTCTTCAAATCTCTCTGGCTTGAACTTAGTAGGCTCCTCCCAAAGCTTGGGATCTCTATGCATGGACCATGCATTCACCAACAAAATTATCCCTCGCGGGATATGAAATCCCCCCACAGTGCAGTCCCCTTAGGAATAATGAGGTAATAAAAGTGGCACTGTAGGATATAGTCAAAGTGTTTCATTGATGACACAATGAAGATAGGGAAGTTTGGCAAGATCCCAGTCATTTATCGAGCGCTCACACCCAACTTGGCTGGCAATCTCTGCTTTAACCTTTTGCAATACTTTAGGATGATTCAGAAGAAGTGACATTGCCCATTCCATGGTTATTGCTGTTGTTTCTGTTCCCGCAACAAACACCATTTGAAGCACATAATTCTCTAGTAAGCTAAGCTAACATTTCCAGAAACAAAAATTCTAGGCAGAAAGGAAAATGACTATATTTTTTAGTACATAAGAAGATGTTTGGATGTTCTATAAAATTGCACATAATGTTTCACATGGATTTAGCAACATGGCTCCATTGTTTCTTAACAGGATGGAGAAATATGATAGGAAATAACAAAAGACGATACATATATAGATTTTTGCAAAAGAACTCCAAATTAGATTTATATTATGAATAAAATTTAGTTACAAAATTGGTTATAGCATTAAGCTATGACCTTACTTAATATATTTTTATTGAAAGTGAATTTTAACGAATTTACCATTAGATTACATCTTCTTTTTATATTTTCCATACTTGCAAAATTTCTAAAAAATAAAGATCAATAGTTATGTTATCAATAAATTATTTAAATTGCAAATTTTTGTAGTTTAAAATTATACACAAAATATAAACTTATAGATTATATAGTAAATGATATCCGATTGACGCAAAATTTGACAAGTGTATTAAAAGTGTAATGAACATGCAATTTAACTGTTAGATTTTCAAAATATATAGTAATATTTATTTTATTGAGGTAGGTTATACCCTTAGGTTACAATCAATTTTGTAACTAAACTTCGTTTTTATATTATTATCATAAGTTCTAATTAACTTCTAAATGCTACAATAGAATTTTAACCAAGTAAACAGGAAATGTCCATTAATGTGCATTGATTTTGAATTTCACTAGCTTTATTTGAACATAGCTTAGTAGACAGCTTGTCGAAAATGCAACGGCCCAAATAAGAAGACTCGGGAAATTGAAATTGTGTTGTTAAAGTGGACCTTTCAATAGCACTCCAAGACAAGATTGACAGTGGAATTAATGTTGGAATAAAATAATAGAAATAAAGAGAAGTAAAAAGAAAATCTATGGCCTGTGTTCACAAGTCCAAATCTGCTGCCCTACTCCCTTCTATATACTCTATAAATAAAAACTTGTCAGATGTACATCAAATAAATTTTATGCTCACGGCTGATCAATAATAACATTATAGATGTGGAAAAGAGGACACTGACTGAAACTCTGTTTGAATCAGTGGTGACTTGCAACAAACTGTGTCACTACTTTCTCTACTTAGAAACCAAATCACCTATTTAATACGGTATATGTGAAGAACAAGTCAACATATCAAATTGCATGCAAAGAACTCATTCTTTTTTTCTTTTTCTTTTTTTGATGAACTCAAAGAAGTCATTCTATTTCTGGGTGTGTGGAGAGAGCTGAGAGAGCTCAAGTCACGCTCGCTTGACAATGCATGCAAAAGAAGGCATATAATTTAATGTAGTGTGAAAATTCAAGGCTCCTTCCGACAAATTGATGACTTCCAGTAAATGCTATCTCATCACAGAAAGCTACTGTAAAAGAAAGGCCCATCATTTAATTTTTCCTATTTTCAATTCCATTATGATAAAAGATAAATACTTAAAAATTTTGATATTCATGATTCATGTAGAGGGTATAGTTAATGTCAAATTCAAGAGAAAAGAGTGAAGAAGAAATGAACTAACATTGAGCTTTTTGGTCTTTTGATGATAGAATTTACAAACTAACAGGTATAATTTCTAAATAGAAGGAAGGGGCAGGGGCAGGGGCGCAAAAGCATCTGTGTTCACACCTAGTTCTTCCTCAATTGTTCAGCAGGAACATATTCTCAGTGTCAAGAAATTCAAAGAATGATTCAAGGTTCACATAAGAAGAAGGGTATATGCTTTTACTAGTCAAATTATAATCAGAATCCTTGTAATCGTGTATATTTCCAACATCTATGTTGTAAACACATAGTTGTGATACCCAAAACATGCATGCAAAACACACTCTTATAATGATTTACAATCCATTTGGAATGTCGTAGATCATTAGTTCATTACAATTAATATTAATCTTACAGATTACTCTGCATCTTATATTACTACAACAGTACTAAATGGTTACTTCGCAAAATTTTCATGAAAATTTAACAACAAAAAAGAAATCAAAATCACCATTGAGCAATAGTGACAAAGATGTAAACTAACTTACCAATGTGAGGCTTTTGATGACTTCATCTGAAAAAAATTCAGGTTCAGATTTCCGTAGAGAAAACAGAGTTTCGATCACTGGCCACATCTTTTCCACGTCTATAATGTTATCATTGTTCAGCTTTATCTCTTCAAACAGACGCCCTAATACCTCATCTCTTTTCCTCTGCAACGTTATCATATTCTTCTCCAACCCTCTGTAACCAACCCACCTTAAAATTGGAAAGAAATCACATATATTCACTGTCAAGCTTGAAGAGAAAACCTCTTTGAATTCTTTGATAAGTTTCTTCCCCACATCCATGCATGCAAACTCCTCTCCAACACAAGGCTTTCCAGCAACCATCCTCATCATTATATTAGACACCAAAAGTGTGCACAAATACTTAAAAAGTCCACCTTTTGGGGTTCTATATTTGACAATTTAAACACTTGGCGAATAACAGAGTACACTTCTTCTTCTCTAATGATAGAAGATTTCTGAAGGCTGATATGAGAGAAAATCTCAATGGTACTAACACGTCTGAGGTTACGCCACAAGTGACCATATGGAGCCCAAACTGGGGCAGTACAGTTGTAAGTAAGACGATCCCCAGCAATAGTTTGGGGACGATTTGCAAATATTATGTTATTTTTAGTGAAACATTCTTCGACAGCTGAAGGAGAAGATACAATAAGGATAGACTTTGAACCAAACTTAAGAGATAGGATTGGACCGTACTGCAATGATAGGGTCTAGTGTTTTGTGGAGTGGCTGTTTCAGGAGCTGAAGGTGGCCGATTATTGGTGGAGAAAATGGACTTGGCGGTAAACTTTTGTTGTGGTGGCGGTTTAGAAGTTTGATAATGAAAACAGAGGAGAGGATCAAAGCAAGGTAGAAGTACTGTAAAAGTTTTCCATGGCGAAGCAGAGCAATAGTTTGGAGAAAGACAGAGGGAGAAGAGATAATAACCCTTACCCAAATACTGTAGTGAGGATCTTATCCCACGAATGACAAAAACAGATTTGCCATTGTCCTCCAATTGACGTGGTACCACATATAAACATATTTTATCTTTACCGAGCCAATTACCTTTTCTTGCTTGGGATTTTGGGAACCACTCTCGGACTAAATTATTAGACCTAATCCCATTATCAGTATGTATAAGGACAAATTTAGGCTTTTAGTCGTTCAATTCAAACTAAAAATTTATTTTTAAAATTTTTAAAATTTAAATTTCACATGACTCATGTTTGTTTTTTTTTTTTTTTTTTTTTTTACCTCAAGTTGCATATTATTAAATTAATATTTTATTAAAATATTAAGCTACAAGGCTATATATATATATATATATATAGTTTTTCAATATAATCTCACTTAACCAATAAGCTATCCCTGTAATTAAATCCCACACAATACAAGTTCTTGGTTCTCTAACGTAAATTTTTAAATTTGTTTTTTATATTCTCAATTTTTGAACTTTTTTGTGTATGTTTTGATTTTAGGTTTTGGTTATTGTATTTAATTTGTGAGTGTATTGATTTTTCAATTAGACTATCAATAGGAATAAATCGGTATTCAAGAATTATTTTGTTAATTATTGTTTGAACTGGTTAGGGCATAGATTAAACATAGCCCAAATAGAAATGGTCAAACTCATATTAAGAAATTAAGAAACTAACACAAAACATAAAGATAATTTTAAAAATATAAAAATAGATCAAAAATGTTAAAGTCTAAACTCTAAACAATTAAAACTTAAAGTAATTTTTTTATTAAAACTTTTTTACTTACTTTATAATTTGTTATTACTTTTATTTATTAGTAATTTAGTTTTAATTATTTAAAAAAAAAATAGCTTATCTATGCACTTATAAAAACAGAGGTAATTTTACTTTATTGGTCTATGCACTTATAGAAACAGAGGTAATATACTCTATTGGTTTTGTTAATCAATCTCATATCTTATAACAAATCTAATCAAAGTTGAGAGAGGGTGTTAGTCATGGAAGGGCATGGAGTACAAACAGCCTTTAAAGTAGTATTGACTTGTGACAAAAGTAGTCATGCTGGGTGGGTGGAGAGAGCTAAAGTCACGCTTGCTTGACAGCGCATGCAAAAAAAGGCATGTAATTTAATGTTGTTGTGTAAAAATTCAAGGCTCCTTCCAACAAATTGATGACCGCTGCCAGTAAATGCTATCTCATCACAGAAGGCTATTGTATGAGAAAGGCCCATCATTTAATTTTTCCTATTTTCAATCGATTACGATAAATACTTTAAAAAGTTTGATATTCACGATTCATGTAGAGGGTAGTTAATGTTAAATGTTAAATTCAAGAGAAAATAGATTATAAAAAAGAAAAAAAGTTAAGAAGAAATGAACTAAATTGCATAGTGCTTTTTGGTACTTTTGGTGATAGAATTTACAAACTAACAAGTATAATATATTTCTATATAGGGGGAAAGGGCAGGGGCGCAAAAGCATCTGTCCTTACACCTAGTTCTTGCTCAATTATTCAGCATGAACACATTCACTGTGCCAAGAAATTCAAATAATGATTCAAGGTTCAAATAAGAAGAAGAGTATACTAGTCAAATTATAATTAAAATCCTTGTAATCGTGTATATAGCAAACGCCTATGTTGTAAACACATAGTTGTGAAACTCAATACATGTATGCAAAACACACTCTTATAATCAATCGATTTGGGATATCATAGATCATTACAATAAATATTAATCTTAAAGCTCTCTGTAGTGGAATTGGAAAGGTGGGCAGTGACAACTTGGGCAATATGGAACGCAAGGAATAAGTACTATTTTGAAAAGATCCCCATCCAAAAGCAATTTTGAGTGGGGCTCTCGGCTTCCTACAGGAGTACCAGACGTTTTTGGCAGCACAAATACACAACTGAGCCACGGATGTGGCTTCTTGGGGCTTAGGGTCGTTTGGGAAATCAATTTTTTAAGCTTGTATTAGACTTTCTTTCTTCCCCTGTTTTCGGACTGCTTAAACAGGGCATATACTATGTAATTGTTTTGTTATGTTATATTAATGATATTTCTATCTTCTTAACTCAACAAATATATATATATATATATATATATATATATATATATATATTAATCTTAAAGATTGCTCTGCATCCTATTTTACTACAACAGTGGTAAATGCCTAAATGGTTACTTCGCAAAATAATCATGAAAAATATAACAACAAAAAGTAATTAAAATCACCATATATTGAGAAATAATCACAAAGATGTAAATAAACTTACCAATGTGAGGCTTTTGATGACTTCAGCTGAAAAAAATTCAGGATCAGATTTCCGTAGAGAAAACAGAGTTTCAATCAGTGTCCTCTCTCTTCCACATCTATAATGTTATCATCTATAATGTTATATATGCACTTATTAAAACAGAGGTAATTTTATTCTATTGGTTTTATTTACCAGTCTCATATCTTCTAATAAATCTAATCAAAGCTGAGAGAGGATGCTAGTCATGGAAGGGCATGGAGTACAAACAGCCTCCAAAGGCTTAGTCTTTGCCATGAGAAATCCGAAACTTGAAGTCATGTCCACCATCTCCTTCCCAACCATTTCCCAATCAAAGCACTGAATGAATGCACCCAATGCTAAAGACATAACCCGCATGGCCATGCCATCACCAGGGCATGCCCTCCTCCCTATGCCAAATGGAAAGAACTTGAACCCTACTCTTTCTCCATTAATTTCTTCAAATCTCTCTGGCTTGAACTTAGTAGGCTCCTCCCAAAGCTTGGGATCTCTATGCATGGACCATGCATTCACCAACATAGTTGTCCCTCGTGGGATATGAAATCCCCCCACTGTGCAATCTGCTGAGGAACAATGAGGCAATAAAAGTGGCACTGTAGGATATAGTCGAAATGTTTCATTGATGACACAGCGAAGATAGGGAAGTTTGGCAAGATCCGAGTCATTTATCAAGCGCTCACACCCAACTTGGCTGTCGATTTCTGCTTTAACCTTTTGCAATACTTCTGGATGATTCAGAAGAAGTGACATTACCCATTCCATGGTTGTTGCTGTTGTTTCTGTTCCCGCAATAAACATCATCTGAAGCACATAATTCTCTAGTAAGCTAAGCTAAGCTAACATTTCAAGAAAAAAAAAAATTCGAGGCTTAAGGGAGGAAGTATTTCTGTTTTTTAGTACATATCTCTAGAAGATGTTTGGATGTTCTGTAAAATTACATTTCCACAAAGCGTTTCACATTCAACAGCATGGCTCCATTGTTTCTTAAGATAAGAGAAATACGATAGGAAATAATAAAAGATGATCCACATATAATGGATTATAGATTTTTGCAAAAGGACTCCATATTAGATCTATATTGCCTAGGTGATCATAGGTTCTAATTAACTTCTAAACAAAAGATTTATAATGAAGTAAAACACAGGAATGTCTATTAATGCGCATAGATTTCAAATTTCAGTAGCTTTACTTGAACATAGTAAACTTATTAGACAACTAGCTTGTCGAAAATGCAATAGCTCAAAAAAGAAGACTCGGGAAATTAAAATTGTGTTGGTAAAGTGGACCTTTCAATAGCACTCCATAAGACAAGATTGATTGTGGAATATTAGAATAGAATAATAGGAATAAAGAGAACTAAAAAGAAAACATAAACAAAAACACAAAATAGAACATTAACATAGGGCTTTTTGGAGTAGGGGCGCAAAAGCATGTCTTTACACCTTGTTCTTGCTCAACTGTTCAGCACGAACACATTTTCAGTGTCAAGAAATTCAAAGAATGATTCAAGGTTCACATGAGAAGAAGGGTATATGCTTTTACTAGTCAAATTATAATTAGAATCCTTGTAATCGTGTATATGGCCAACATCTATTTTGTAAACACATAGTTGTGAAACTCAACTCATGCATGCAAAACACACTCTTATAATCCTATATGATTTCCAATCCATTTGGAATATCATAGATCATTAGTTCATTACAATTAATATTAATCTTAAAGATTACTCTGCATCCTTTTATTACTACAACAGTGCTAAATGGTTATTTCGCAAAATAATCATGAAAAATATAACAAAAAGTAATCAAAATCACCATTGACCAAAAACGACAAAGATGTAAATAAACTTACCAATGTGAGGCTTTTGATGACTTCATCTGAAAAAAATTCAGGTTCAGATTTCCGTAGAGAAAACAGAGTTTCAATCAGTGTCCTCTTCTTTTCCACATCTAAAATGTTATCATTATTCAGCCTCCTTATCTCTTCTATCAAACGCCCTAACACTTCATCTCTTTTCCTGTGCATCCTTATCATATTCTTCTCCAACCCTTTGTAACCAACCGACCTTAAAATTGGAAAGAAATCACATATATTCACTGTCAAGCTCGGAAAGTAAACCGCTTTGAATTCTTTGAGAAGTTTCTTTCCCACATCCATGCATGCGAATTCCTCTCCAACACATGGCTTCCCAGTAACCATCCTCATCATTATATTAGACACCAAAAGTGTGCACAAATACTTGAGGTCCACCTTTTGGGGTTCTATATTTGACACCTTAAACACTTGGCGGAGAAGAGAGTACACTTCTTCTTCTCTAATGATAGAAGATTTCTGAAGGCTGATATGAGAGAGAATCTCAATGGTACTAACACGTCTGAGGTTTCGCCACAAGTGACCATATGGAGCCCAAACTGGGGCAGTACAGTTGTAAGTAAGACGATCCCCAGCCATAGTTTGGGGACGATTTGCAAATATTATGTCATTTTTGGTAAAACATTCTTCAACAGCTGAAGGAGAAGATACAACTAGGATAGACCTTGAACCAAACTTAAGAGATAGGATTGGACCGTACTGCAATGATAGGGTCTCTAGTGTTTTGTGGAGTGGCTGTTTCAGGAGGTGAAGGTGGCCGATTATTGGTAGAGAAAATGGACTTGGTGGTAAATTTTTGTTATGGTGGCGGTTTAGAAGTTTGATAATGAAAACCGTGGAGAGGATCAAAGCAAGGTAGAAGTAAAAGTTGTCCATGGCAAAGCAGAGCAATTGAGAAAGACAGAGGGAGAAGAGGTAATAACCCTTACCCAAATACTGCCGTGAGGATCTTATCCCATGAATGACAGAAACAGATTTTTCTTTGTCCTACTAATGACGTGGTAACCCATATAGCCATATTTTATCTTCACCAAGCCAAATAGACAAAGCCAATTACCTTTTCTTGCTTGGGACTTTTGGAAATGGACTGACTTTCAATTATTAGACCTAATCCATTACCATTATACATAAGGACAAATTTGTCCGCAAGAGTCTTAGTAATTTTGTTCCAACTAAAAGTATATTTTAAAAAAATTTTAAATTTAAATTCCATACAAATCATGTTTTTTTTTTCCCTCAAATTACATCGTATTAAATTCATATTTTATTAAGATACAAAATTACAAGACTCTTGACTAAAGAATAAGATTTAACAATAATTTAATTTAAATAAAACGTTATTATCTAAATTTTAGAAATTTAAATTCTACTCTAATTAAAATTCTATTATCATAATTTTAAGAATATATATATATGGACTTTTAATATAATCTCACTTAACCAATAAGACATCCCTATAATTAAAAATCCCACACAATACAACACGCTATTTTTTTTATTTCACATTTTTTCTCCTAAGATGAGACTTGCGCTTATATTTTAATCTAATAAATTCATTTTACTTATTATTTCTTGCTTTTGAATTACATGCAAATATTATGTCAGAGGAAGTTTACGATAAAGATGCAAAACAATAGACACTCATTTAAGTTCTTGGTTCTCTTATATAAAGAAGCAAAATAATGAATTATAGATAGTTGCAAAAGGACTCCAAGTTAGATCTATATTATCTAGGTGATCATAGGTTCTAATAAACTTCTAAACGCTACAACAATAGAATTTTAGCCAAGTAAAACACAGGAAATGTCTATTAATGCGCATAGATTTCGAATTTCGGTAGCTTCACTTGAACATAGTAAAGCTTAGTAGACAGCTTGTCGAAAATGCAATGGCTCAAATAAGAAGACTCGGGTAATTGAAATTGTGTCATTAAAGTGGACCTTTCTGTAGCACAAGTTTTCTATGGCAAAGCAGCAATAGTTTAGAGAACAGAGAGGTAGAAGCAGGGGCGACTCCATGAACAGCCCAGGGGTTCTAATGAACCTCTTGACCTGGTTCCAAAAGACAAATTATACTTAATTTTTTTTTTTTATTATTATTATTTTTTTTTATTTTTTTTGGTTTCAATTCCTACATGAACATCCTGACCTTAAATTTTTTGTTAAGCCCAACTGAAATAAGCTTAAATATGATCCTTAATTTTTTTCTATACCCAATCAAGTAATTTGATAAGCACTTTACACATTTTCAAGTCTAAAATTTTTTTTACTGTTTACTCCAATTCAAAGAGCGACTGTGTTACCCTGCAAATAAGAGTTTAGAAATGCCTTTTTTTGTCCAAAACCTGATCATGGGCTGTGCCAATTTAATTAACGTGGAGAGTGCCTTTTTTTTGGTTTGGTCGCGGGTCCCCGTAAAATAATTTTGGTTCTTTGACATTCATGGTCTTTTTTTTTTTTGGCTAAACATTGACATTCATATCTTAGAGCATCTGCAACCGATTTTTATATCCAATCTTATTTTACCATCTAAAAAAGTAATTTTATCAATTATACTATACCATTTACAATATATTCAGCATCCCAAAACTCTATAATTTTACCATTTTATTAAAATATTATTTTTTAATCTTTTTTTTTTTATTATTTCTCTTTTTCTCCTCCCTTTCCTCTCTTTCACCCTCAACCTCTAGCACCGGCACCAACCTCTAGCAAACTCATACCCAGCAAAATCACAAGAAGCAAATCACAACAAAAATTCACCCAAATCAAACAAGCACCAGAACTAAACAATCTCAACCTCTAGCACCGGCCACAGCTAAACAAACAATCACCACCACGCCACCACTACCCTCTGCCCAAACAAACCTAGCAAACATTGAAACCCACCATCAAACCCATCGGAACAAATCCCCCAACCCATCGGAAAAAATTACAACCACCGGACCTAAATCCAACCACCCAACGCCAACCCAAACACCACCCAAATCCGACCCAAACACCGGAAACCGGAACCAAAAAGCCAAAAAAAAAAATTAAAATAAAACAAAACAAAATAAAACCCACCAAAATATGAAAGCAACCCAACCAACTAAACGCCGGCCACCAAACCCAGAAGCCGGCCACCATTACAACACCACCAAACTAACCAAACACTGGTCTCTATGCTGATCTCCACATCGGTCTCCACAGCGATCTCCACCACACTGACCTCCAACCACCACGCCCATTGCAGCCGCACCACCACGCCAATCTAGAAATCCGATCCAGCGTGAGCTTCGATCTGGCTTGGTGATTCGGCGTGAGCTCTGAGAGAGAAGCTTGACAATGGCGAGAAAGAGGGGATGAGAAACAGAGAAGGAAGAGAGAGAAAAAAAAGAGAAAAAATGAGAGATGAGAGAGAAATTGCCAGGTAAAAAAGCATTAAAAAAATTTTTTTTTTATACCATTCAGCTACAGTACCATCTTACATTTGAGATGGTACTGTAGCTAAATCTCAAAAAAAAAAAAAGGCATTTCCCATATAGCTTTTCAATTACTGAGCATTTGTTAGGCTTGTATGCCCAATGTATCTAACATTTGGTATATGAGAAGCCCACTGCAGATGCTCTTAATACTTAAAAGCTTCTCATCAAATATCGACAACAAACGTTAAATCTCAACCATATATACTTGATATGTTCCTTTCTCTCCGTTTAAGACCACGTTTTACATCTTATCAACGACTACTGAAAGTCTCAATCATGATGGGATGGCTCACCGTATGATTAAGACGTTTTGGTCCTATTTCTATATGAAAGATGCTTTGCTTAATTTCCAACATAAGTAAAATAGTAAATCATATTAATCCAACCCGACCAAGTTGAGATTTTTGCTAGGATCCAAAGATTAAGAACCACCACAAAAGAAGCCAAAATGTTATACACAAGTTTTGTCAAATCCAAATACTAAGCCGAAAAAACCGACATGATTTTTATTTCTAACAATTGAGAAGAGAAAATGTTATTACAAACCCAACATGTAAATCCAACCCACAGAGAAAGAAAATAAACAGCCTCAAAAGGCTTATTGCTATGAAATACACATCATTACCTTTTGGAGAAAAAGGTACGGCTAGCTAGGCAGCGGAAATGAAGTTTTATTGCTATGAAATACGCATAAATCAAATCAAAGTTGAGAAAGGATGTTAGCCATTGAAGGGCATGGAGTACAAACAGCCTCCAAAGGCTTAGTCTTTGACATAAGAAATAATCCGGAACCTGTGGTCATGTCCACCATTTCCTTCCCAACCCTTTCCCAATCAAAGCACTGAATGAGTGCACCCAATGCTAATGAAATCACACGCAATGCCAAGCCACCACCAGGGCATGCCCTCCTCCCTATGCCAAATGGAATGAATTTGAATCCTTCTTTTTCTCCTTTGATTACTTCAAATCTCTCTGGCTTGAACATTGTGGGCTCCTCCCACACCTTGGGATCCCTATTCATGAAAAATACATTCACCAACAAAATCGTCCCTTGTGGTATATGATATCCCCCCACGGTGCAATCTGTTGAGGAAAAATGAGGTAATAAAAGTGGTGATGTAGGAAACAATCTAAGGGTCTCATTGAGGACACAACGAAGATAGGGAAGCTTGGCAAGATCCAAGTCATTTATCAAGCGTCCATGCCCAACTTGGCTGTCAATCTCTACTTTAACCTTCTTTAGTATCTCTGGATGATTAAGAAGAAGTGACATCGCCCATTCCAAGGTTGTTGCTGTTGTATCTGTTCCCCCAATAAACATCATCTGAATCACATAATATTCCAACAATTTTAGAATAAATTTTGAGTTCAAAATCTGTGTAACGAGCTATGCACATCTACAACATGCAGTACAAGCAAGGCCGGCTTGATATAGTCGGGGTCTAAGGCGATAATTTAAATAGAGCATTTAATATTTAAATATCAATAAAATAATTTTATTTAATACTAACAAAACCATGGTTAATTTGATGAATTAAACAAATAATTTTATGAATTGATACTAACCAATCTAAAGTTACCTTCATAGAGAAAATCAAATCAAATATCATTGTTCAAGCAAAATTTTAAAATAAAATTTATTATTCTTTTAGAAAAATAGGTTTACTTTATCTTAGATAAGATGATGCATTGTTATAAATTTTGATTTTGGTGTTAAGAAAAAAATAGAGATTATTTGTTGTGTGGCCATATAAGAGATTAGGTGGTTAAGGTTGACAATTTTCCATGTAGGATATTGACTTACAAAAATTAAAGCCTTACAGAGAAAAATAGTGCACAACCCTTTTTTAAAATTTTTTAAACCACTTATTATTATATAATTTTGATATATATATATATATAAAGCACACAAAATGATGTGCTAATGACTAATAATTGTGATTAGTAAGCTTCAAACCTCCTAATAAATGGTTTTTTTTTTTTTTTTTTTTGTGAGCTCTAAATAGTAAGATTTGTAATATCTCTAACACAACCCTACAATTTTGAGATTTTTTTTTTATAATGGGATGGGGCTTTTATTTTATAAAAGGGTAAAATCAGTACAAAAAACATTGGGGGTCTTGAGCCACCACTGAATACTAATAGTAAAATAACAATGTTACAAACGCAACAATCTCACAACAAAATTCACAATTGCTTAGTTGACAATTTATTATTAATTCTCATATAAACTCATCATTGACATACATTACACTATTATCTACCATCAACAACTTGTCACATTTAATAATTTTGTTGTGGGCCTTTAGATTGAAACCCATTTTGTTTCACATGCATCTTGATTTTGTAAGAGCTCTCTATAGGACCACCAGAAAATCATTAACAATCAGTGCTACATATGCAACTACTCTTCGGTTGGAAGAAAATACTCTAGCGGGTTTCCTCATATATCCAAGCCAGTGGCCACCAAACATACAATTTTGGATTTCAATGAAGGCAAATGTTAACAAGGTGGTGCTTGTTAAGGTTAAAATAATATAGGTCTCTAAAAAAATGTATAAATAGGAAAAATGGTATAAAGCTGATTCTTAAAGTATATAAATTTACCCTAAAGTGTGTATAAAGATGACAAAATACTGATATAAAGACAAATTTTCTGACACAAAGTTTGGGGATTTTTTTGTAAAATAACACCATTTTGCTAATAATTTTGTTAGTTAGCAACGTTTTCAAACTATTTAACAAACTAACATCTCGATTCTATTAGACTCGAGTTCACTGTAGTAACTCGAGTCTTAAAGACTCGATTTCCGTGTGCTGGCAGAACTGATGTGGAAGACAAGCTGATGTGGAACTCGAGTCTGTAATACTCGAGTTCCTTATGGAGACGAAACAACCCAGATCAACTTCAACTTGCAACTTCAGAGACCCACAACAAAAAGCAGAATCAGCCCAAATCGGATGCTCCGCCGCCACGTACTAAGAGATCTAATGGTCCAACAACTTGAGGCTGTGCTCAAGCACCTCACTCACTCTAGGATCATCCTCCCTGACTTTCTCAGACAACTTCTCACAAGAAAACTTGCCGTCGAAAGTGGAGAATATTTGCAAAAAAAACAAACTGTAGACGAAGAACGAAAAAAAGAACGAAGGAAGAAGGAAAGAGCAGAAACTTGAGTATGTAAGAATCGAGTTCCACGTTGTGGATCTAATCCAACTCAGCGCTGCTAGCACATGAAACTTGAGTCTCTAATACTCGAGTTACTACAGTAAACGCAAGATATTAGTTTGCTAAATAATTTAGAAACGTTACTAACTAATAAAATAGTAAGCAAAATTGTGTTATTTTGCAAAAATCCCCGAAGTTTGGTCTTAGATGACAGTTAACACAACCCTTCAATGAAATCAAAATCAATCACTACCCGTCGTACCCCTTTTTTTTCTAAATTTGTTTTTACTTCAGTTATATTTTTAGGTGCATGTCTCTATCTTAATTACTTTTACTAATGAAAAACATGTCGATGAACTCACCAATATGATGCTTTTGATGACATTATCTGTATAGAATTCAGGTTCAGATTCTCTCAGAGAAAATAGAGTTTCAATCAGTGTCCTTTTCTTTTCCACATGGGGTTTCTTTTGTTTCATCTCTTGTATCAAACGCTCTAATTCTTCATCCCTCATTTTCTGCATTCTTATCATACTCTTCTCCAACCCTTTGTAACCGACCCACTTTAAGATTGGAAAGAAATCACATATATTCACTGTCGAGCTTGCAAAGTAGCTATCTTTGAATTCTTTGAGAAGTTGCTTTCCCACATCCATGCATGCAAACTCCTCTCCAACACATGGCTTTCCAGCAACCATTCTCATCATTATATTGGACACCAAAAGTGTGGACAAGTACTTGAAGTCCACCTTTTGGGGTTCTATATTTGACACTTTAAACATTTGGCGGAGAAGATAGTACACTTCTTCTTCTCTAATGATAGAAGACTTTTGGAGGCTGATATGAGAGAAGATTTCAATGGTAGCAACACGCCTTAGGTTTCTCCACAAGTGACCATAGGGAGCCCAAACTGGAACTGTTGAGTTGTATGTTAAATGCTGCCCAGCCATGGTGCGGGGACGATTTGCAAATGTTATGTCATTCTTGGTGAAACATTCTTCAACAGCAGAAGGAGAAGATACAACGAGCATAGACCTAAAACCAAGTTTAAGAGAAAGGATTGGACCATACTGCGATGATAGGGTATGTAGTGCTTGGTGGAGTGGCTGTTTATTAAGGAGGTGGAGATGGCCGATTATTGGTAAAGAAAATGGACTTGGTGGTAGATTTTTGTTGCGATGGTTTAGAATTTTGACAATGAAAATAACGGAGAAGAGCAAAGCAAGGTATAAGTTTCCCATGGCAAAGCAGCAAACTCAAACTAGAGAGACAAAGGAGATAAAAATATTATTTTAATACTGCAGTGGGGTGGTCGAGCAGCTGTCATATTTATAGAAGGGAAAATACTAGTACATACCCTATTACACAGAAGCTTGAAATTGAGAAGATTTTGTTCTCATATTTAATCAAATTTCTTTTTTTTTTTTTTTTTTTTTTTGGTGAAATATTTGATCAAATTTCATCCGACCAACTAACCTAACAAAGAAAATTAAGTGTACAGTGCATAACATGTGGCACATGCATTCATTATTTAATGACATTTCCTTTTCGACATGCGCCCTTACAATAGAGTTTACTGTATTTTTTATGAGACTCTTCTGTACTTGTAGGCCCGTTCAAGAGTAGCATTAAAAATAGAGGAATGTTGCACCGTAATATTTTACATAACTTTTGTTAGGCGATAAGTTGAGAATAGTAGAGACGTGGGCTCATATAGGTTTATTATTTTTTTTTTTTTGCCATTTATAATTTATAATGTGATAAGTTATGACAAAAATTGTAGTATTAATATTTTTTTGATAAATATATACAGAAGATTTTATACGTATTTAGTGTCCTTTGTTCTTTTGCTCTGTTAAGGATTTACTTGGTTGATGATCAGAATGTGTAAAGGCGAATTGTTTTTGAAGTGTTGGGGGGCAGGGGAGGGGTCATTCCCCCCCCTGTTAAGACATATGTGTTCACATGTTAAGAACATATGTCATAATATTTATGTAAATTGGCTAATCCTTTGACAAAACGCACTCTACTTGTAATTGGGTAGTTCTAGGTGTTTTTAATACTTCAAGAAACAAGGTTTCAAGATCAAGTGTTGAAGTCATCAAGTCTGTCCAAGAAAAAGCAAGCTGAAGTGCACAGTTTTTAAAGCTCGACACCTTCTCGATAGCTACCTCGACACCTGCTATCTGTCGAGATTTAAAATTTCAGAATTTCAATCTGATTTTCTTGGGATCCGTGAATATGTTTTTGGGCCTTCTTTTCTTCTAACCCTAAACATATAAATGGAGTGTTTTAAGAGCCGTCAACATAGACACAAGTTGCAAAAGCATTGAGCAATCCTTGTTCAAGCAAATTGTGATCAAAGACGAAGTTCTTGACCTAGTTCATCTTCTCTGAAGAAGTTGTTGTGTATTTGCACCATAGGGTTTTGTGACCAAGCATCTTCCAGATCTTCATCGCATAGGATGAACTGAAGAACTTTGCAACCAACCTCTCTTTCTAAAGTTGGTGTTTGAAGTCGCATACTGGGATCTGCGCATCTGGTTAGTCACGTACTTGGGAGCCGTGCATCAAAAGGGGAAACTGTCACTACAGATCAAGTCCAATTGAGTATTGGGGTAAGGGTTCAACTGTAGGTTGGTAAGGTACTGGGATTCCTTTACTTGTAACCGCTTGATTTGATAATAGTGGAGTTTCGGGAGTGGTGACCTGAAAATCACCCGGTGGGGTTTTTGTCGTTAGGGTTTTCCCTATTCGTGAACAAATCACCGAGTTATTTATTTTTTCGCTGCATATTTAGTTTTGGTGATTTGTTTGTGCTGCCACCGTTTGCATGATAAATTGATTAATTAATAACTTGGCTAAATTAATTAATTAGTTTAAATCACAAGGGGTCATTCAATTTGTGGCCTATCACCCCCCAAAAAAAATAGCTAGTATATATATGTGTGTGTGTGTTTTGAAATTTTAAATTTTGGTCCTAATAGCCCCCAATTAAATAAATAAATAAATAACTGATATACATATGTAATCTGAAAAATTAAGATTTGCCCTTAAATATATATATATATATATATATATTTGGATCTCCTTTGAAATATTTAGATATTGATGCACAAGAAAAAAAATAAATATGGACTGAAAGTATAACATCAATAACCGACAAACTCTCATCCAAAAATAATAATAATAATAATAATCGACAAACTAAAATTAACTACAAAATAAAAAATAAATATGGACTGAAAACCTAAATTACAATTCCAAAATTTTTACCCTAACCTCACTCTTACTCCGCTCAATCTCATCAATGCCTCCATCACTGCTAGCCTACTGCTGCTATTCTTTTCCTCAGATCAGATCTAGTGTTGCTGCTGCTGCTGCTTCTCAAATCCTTGATCACAGTCACACACGAGTCTGGTAAATCTGAGAAATTTCTCTCCTCTCTCAAGTTCATATTTGTGTTTTTTTTGTTTTTGCTATGTTGCTCTGCCTTTGGCCCTCTACCTTTTGCATTTTTTATGAACTATGGTGTGTTGTGTTTGTGAGTTGTGACTTTTTATGGACTGGTGTGTTGTGTGGACCGTAGACTAGTTTGTGGCTTTTTATGAGACCATGTTTACGCCCCGTTGACAGGGTTGTGCTGTCCTCTTTTTGGGACTAGAACCTCCTTTTCATCCCCTTTCTTAAGAGTGGCTTCTTTGGAACCTAAGGGTGCACTCCCTTGCTATGGTGCTTTCTTTTTGGATTCTCAATAGTATACTCCATTACTAAGGAGTTATCAAATGTGTATTGTCCCCTTTTTTTGGGATTGTCTATTGCTAAGGACTAGCTGCAATATGATTGTCCATTGCTAAGAACTAAATACAATACTGAGCTTTTAATCACGACTTGCCATAGGTTTTCAAAACAAATTCAATATGCTCACAAAAATAATCCATTCATAATTCTAAAAAATATAAAGATATATTCACACATACAAGTTTAAATAAATTTAGGTTATCCTACAAGTTTTTCATAAAATGAATAGTCAATGTGCACATCAAACATTTATAAAATATCAATTTATATATAGAATATCAACATATTTCTGTTGAAAAAAAAGAGTTTAATAATTAACACTGTTTTGGGAAAACCCCCAAAATTAGTAAACATCACTTACCTTTTATTTGCAAAAATATGAAACCAACCTCCCTTGAATCACAACAAATCAGTAGAATTAGAACCTAACAACACCAAAGATAAATCCATCAATACACAATTTCCCACTTAAAATCAGTTTTCACACTTAAACAATTTTATCCAAGACAATACTGATATATCCAAAATTCTCCATTTATTCACTTAACTATCCAATTCACTTTCAGTTTTGATTAGATTTTTGGCTCTGCCTAATCAGATTTTCCATTAACATAATCATAGATATTCATGAAACTTCAATATGGCCGAATAATGAATATCTGATCAATCTAACTATAACATCCATATGTTTTATTCATATCTATTCACTCTAACATTATATCTATTCAATCTAATATTGGAAGCCATGTATAATAGCCTTAATTTATCAATCCAGTTGCCTATTATTCCTTTGATGCCGCTGAACTAGTATTTAGACAATAACAAAGGTGTGGATGCATGTCAATTTGACGGTGAACTTAGTGAGGCTATATATGATTATATAATAACCACATAGCACCCTTTTTCCCATTAATATAATCATAGGTTTAGATCCATAACAACAACACCTATTTTTCTATCAGGTACACAAATCATAAATGCTTCCTATAAGTGTGGAAACAATTGCTAGCCATAATATTCCAACTGCAAAACAAAATCATACTTGCAATCTCACACACAGCCCCAGAGCTGAAAAATAAATTCAACTGTGTGTGCAGCTAAAAGAGGGGAAGTCTCCTATTTATATATATATACGTATAGCTCAAGGATAAGGCTAGGGTTTTAAAATCATCAAGGCCCCCATATATACTTATGCCATCTCAGTTGGGCCTCATATACCATAATAATTATCTGATTTAAATATCTTAGGCCCAAATCAATTAAATTCATTTAATTATAGGACTCCTCTTTAATTTATGCATATGAAATAAGTTTATATAAAATTATGGGGTGTTACATCCTTCTCCCCTTAAAAAAATTTCGTCCTCAAAATTATACATATCTTCATTAAAGAACAACTCCGGATAATTTGATTTCATCTCATCTTCTCGCTCCCAAGATGCCTCCTCCACTGCATGATTCTTCCAAAGGACCTTAACCAATGATATGGTCTAGGTGCGTAGCACTTGATCCTTGCGGTCAAGAATTTGGATTGGAACTTCCTCATAAGTCAAGTTGTCTTTGATCTTGAGTGTCTCATAGTTCAAAACATGTGAAGGGTCTGGGATATACTTCCTTAGCATGGAAACATGAAACAGATTATGCACTCCTGCAAGTGTAGGCGATAAGGCCAACTCGTAGGCAACTTTACCAATGCATCTTAGGATCTCAAAAGGACCAACAAATCTGGGACTCAACTTCTCCTTCTTCCCAAATCTCATCACACCCTTCATCGGAGCGACTTTCAAGAACACCATATCCCCAACTTCAAATTCTACTTTTCTTCTCGAGTTATCATAATAACTCTTCTATCTACTTTGTGTTGTTTGCAATCTTTTATGAATCAAATCAATTTTCTCAGATGTCATCTGAATGATTTCTGGTCCCAACAATTGTCTCTCACCAACCTCTTCCCAAAACAATAGGGACCTGCATTTTCTACCATACAAAGCCTCATAGGAGCCATCTCAATACTAGAGTGGTAAATATTATTATAGGCAAATCCCACTAAAGAAAAGTATTTTTCCCAACTTCCTTTGAAATCCAATACACAAGCCCTTAACATATCCTCCTAAGTACGAATAGTCATTTCTGATAGTCCATCTGTTTGCAGGTGGAAGACTGTACTAAAGCTGAGATTAGTACCCAAGGTCTTATTTAAGCTTTGCCAAAACTTAGAGGTGAATTTTGGGTCTCAATTAGACACAATTGATACCGGAACTCCATAAAGATTCACAATCTCATCAATATATTTCTGTGCTAATTGATCAAGTGAGTAATTTATCTTAACCGGAATAAAATGTGATGTTTTCGTCATCCTATCCACAATTACCCAAATGACCTCATGTCCCTAAGAAGATCTTGGCAAACCAATCACAAAATCCATAAATATACGCTCTCACTTCCATTCGGGAATAGGAAGTGGTTTCAACAATCCTGAAGGTCTCTTGTGTAGTTCCTTAATTTATTGACAAGTCAAGCATTGCTCCACAAATTGAGCTATCTCTCTCTTCATGTTATTCCACCAATAAGTTCCTTGAATGTCACGATACATATTAGTGCTACTAGGGTGCACTGAATATGGGGTACGATGGGCTTCTTCCATATTCTCCTTCTTTAATGCAAAATCATTTGGCACACAAAGTCTATTTCCAAACCTTAAAACTCCATCATTCGACACATTAAATTTGGGTCTCTTCCCTTCTTATACTTCTACTATGATCTTTACAATTTGTGCATCATCAACTTGTGAAGTCTTAATTCTCTCAATCAAAGTGGGTTGTATTGTCAAACTAGCCATAAAAGCTCGGGAATCACCTTTGACAATTTCAAGTCCCATCCTCTCCAAATCATCAATAATCTCCTTTTGAGTAGTTAACAAGGCAGCTAAGCAACCGGAAGACTTCTAACTAAATGCATCAGCCACCACATTAGCCTTGCCTGGATGGTAATTGATTGAGCAATCATAATCTTTAATCAACTCAAGCCACCTTCACTGTCTCATATTCAATTCTTTTTTAGTAAAGAAGTACTTCAAGCTCTCAAGGTCTATATAAATCTCACACCTTTCTCCATACAAGTAGTGTCTCCAAATCTTCAATGCAAACACTACTACAGCC
Source organism: Quercus gilva (assembly GCA_023621385.1). Lineage (NCBI taxonomy): Eukaryota > Viridiplantae > Streptophyta > Magnoliopsida > Fagales > Fagaceae > Quercus > Quercus gilva. The sequence goes on along the minus strand of CM042474.1, from coordinate 3,233,269 downwards.
AGCTCCAAATCATGAGTGAGATAATTTTGTTCATAACTCTTTAATTGGAGAGATGCATAAGCTATGACTTTACCATACTGCATCAACACACAACCAATCCCTTTTCTTGAAGCATCACTATAAATAACAAAGCCTCCCAAGTTGCTAGGGATGGTTAACACTGGTGCAGTGACCAATCTTTGCTTAAGTTCTTGAAAGCTCTTTTCACATTCTTCTATTCACACAAGTTTGGCATTTTTACGAGTTAGTTAAGTCAATGGGATTGCAATACGGGAAAATCCCTCTACAAACCTCCTATAATAGCCAGCAAGGCCCAAAAAGATTCTAACCTCACTCACATTTTTCGATCTTGCCCAATCAACCACAGCTTCAACCTTACTAGGTTCCACAGAAATTCATGCCTCGAATATCACATGCCCTAGAAACACCACTTGGTCAAGCCAAAATTCACACTTCTTAAACTTTGCATATAGCTTATTCTCCCTCAAAATTTGGAAAACAATTCTCAAGTGCTCCTCATGTTCTTCTTTACATTTGGAGAAAATTAGAATGTCATCAATAAAAATAATAACAAAGCGGTCTAAGTACTCATGAAACACCCTATTCATCAAATTCATGAATGTAGCACGGGCATTGGTCAATCCAAAAGGCATATTACCAAGAACTCATAGTGCCCATATCTCGTCCTAAAAGCTATCTTCGGTATGTCTTCACTCTTAATTTTCAATTGGTGATGCCCAAAACGAAGGTCAATCTAAGAGAAGACTTGTGCCCCTTATAATTGATCAATTAGGTCATCAATATGAAGGAGAGGGTATTTGTTTTTCACTGTAACCTGGTTTAATTCACAATATTCAATACACAACCTCATTGTCCCATCCTTCTTCTTCACAAATAAAATTGGTGTACCCCAAGGAAATGCACTTGGTTTGATGAACCCCTTATCAAGGAGCTCTTGCAATTGAGCCTTGGTCTTAAGTCCAGTTGGTGCCACCCAATATGGTGCTTTCGATATAGGAGAAGTTTTAGGGAGCAAAACAACGGAGAATTCAGCCTTCCTATCTATGGGTATCCCTTGTAGGTATTCTGGAAAGACATCAGAAAACTCCCTCACAACAGGGATATCATCTAGCTTCAATACCTCTTTCCTAGTGTCCACCACATGAGCTAGGTACCCTTGGCATCCTTTTCGTAATAGACACTTAGCATGAAGGGCTGATATCACCCTAGGTAAAGCATGCATCCTAGAGCCCTTAAACCGAAATTCAGGTTCTCCTGGAGGTTGAAACGCCACCTCTTTTCCAAAACAATCTACACTAGCATGATATGCCGCTGGTCAATCCATTCCCAAAATTATATCATAGTCATACATGTCCATCAAAATCTAATATGCTAACATTTCCCTATCCTCAATTTGGATGACACAAGACTTAAGTATAGAATTACACACCAAAGAATCACCCATAGGTGTGGCCACAGACAAGTCATAATCCATATGTCTAGGTTTCTTCTCATGTTTTGAGTGACTTCATCCTTAGTATCAACCCTTGCTTTGGTTGACCTTTGCAAATTAACAATAGGTTCCTCCCTATTGGAATTAGCTACTCTCTTCTTTTTGGGTATATATACCTAGTTAACAAGAAAATCAAGAAATATAGATGGTGCAACAATTATTACTACTAAACATAAGAAGTAACATCGCCAAAGTTATTTAAAATTTCTCATCAAACGTAACCTTAGTACCTAAGCTATGACAAAAATCAAGATCATAACCTAGTTTCAAATGTCTATAGAATCATATCCTAAGCTCTGATACCACAATTGTAACACCCCAAAATCGTAAGTAATAAAAGTCTATTCAATCTAAATAATTCATAAAAATATTAAATAAAAACAATTAACAGCCTAAAATCTTATCACAAATGTCAGAGCTCTAATCCACCAAAGATAAAACATCCTCAAAATAATTCTCCAGTACAATGTTTAATACCATAAAAATAATAATAAAATCCTTAGTTTTACAAAATAATTCGTAATTGTTGTCTTCCAAGAATCTCTACTACAATGATCCTTCTAATGTTTCTGTAAGGGGGAATAAAGAGGGGTGAGATAACTCAATAAGTGAAATTCACTAACATTGGGGTGTGGGAACAAACCTTTCAAATAAATAATTCTTACAATAAATTCATAACTTGTAACTCATCAATATTTTATCATCAAATATTTCATAGAAAAAATATCTTTATATTGTGAGCCATCATAATATATATATATATATATCAATACCATATAAACAATTTCCTAGGCTTTCCTCGTGATAAATGTTTATGCCCCGTTGACAGGGTTATGCTATTCTCTTTTTGGGACTGGAACCTCCTTTTCATCATCTTTCTTAAGGGTGGCTCCTTTGGAATCTAAAGATGCACTCCCTTGTTAAGGAGCTTCCTTTTGGGATCCTCAATAGTATACTCTCTTGCTAAAGAACTATCAAATGTGCACTGTCCTCTTTTCTAGGACTGTCTCTTGCTAAAAATTAGCTGCAATATGATTGTCCCTTGCTAAGGATTAAATACAATACTGAGCTATTAATCACGACTTGCAATAGGTTTTCAAAACATATTCAATATGCTCACAAAAATAATCTATTCATAATTCTAAAAAATATAAAAATATATTCACACATATAATGAATAGTCAATGTGCACATCAAACATTTATAAAATATCAATTTATATATAGAATATCAACATATTTCTGTTGATATAAAATAGTTTAATAATCAACATTGTTTTAAGAAAACCCTCAAAATTAGTAAACACCACTTACATCTTATTTGCAAAAATATGAAATCAACCTCCCTTGAATCACAACAAATCAGTAAAATTAGAACCTAACAACACCAAAGATAGGTCCATCAATACACAATTTCCTACTTAAAATCAATTTTCACACTTAAACAATTTTATCCTAGACAATACTAATATATCTAAAATTCTCCATTTATTCACTTACCTATTCAATTCACTTTAAGCTTTGATCAGATTTTTGGCTCTGCCTAATCAGATTTTCCATTAACGTAATCATAGATATTCATGAAACTTCAATATGGCCGAATAATGAATATCTGATCAATCTGACTGTAACAACCATATGTTTTATTCATATCTATTCACTCTAACATTATATCTATTCAATCTAATATTGGAAGCCACATATAATAGCCTTAATTTTTCAATCTTGTTGCCTATTATTCCCTTGATGCAGCTGGACTTGTATTTAGACAATAACAAAGGTGTGGATGCATGTCAGCTTGACGGTGAACTTTGTGAGGCTATATATGATTATATAATAACCACAGAGCACCCTTTTTCCCATTAATATAATCATAGATTTAGATTCATAACAACAACACCTATTTTTCTACTAGGTACACAAATCATAGATGCTTCCTATAAGCATGGAAACAATTGCTAGCCATGACATTCCAATTGCAAAACAAAATCATACATGCAATCTCTTGCACAACCCCAGAGCAGAAAAATATATTCAACCGTGTGTGCCACTAAAAGAGGGGAAGTCTCCTATTTATATATATACGTATAGCTCAAGGATAAGGCTAGGGTTTTAAAATCATCAAGGCCCCCATATATACTTATGCCATCTCACTTAAGCCTCATATACCATAATAATTATCTAATTTAAATATCTTAGGCCCAAATCAATTAAATCCATTTAATTATGAGACTCCTTTTTAATTTATGCATATGAAATAAATTTATATAAAATTATGGGGTGTTACATCAACTGTCCGTCCACACCATTTTTTATTTATTTTTCCTACCCGCCATCTATCATTTTTGTCTTCCCACCTCTTTTAATTTAGTAATTTACACAAGCTACAATTTTCATCTTCTCATTTTTCTTTAGAACCAAACAAAGAAAATTTATATTTATTTTTTTATTATTCCACTTCTTCACCCTCCCAACCAAAACATATGGTGGAAAACTAAAATCTTTTTTTATCATTTTACTTTTCTATATTCAAAATATTTTCCTTCCTCCATTTTTTCCAACATCTCAATCACACAAAGCCTAAGTTTTCCATGGAAAATCAACATATAAGAGAGAGAGAGAGAGAGAGAGAGAGAGAGAGAGAACCCTAATACTATAGTCAAGTTCTATCCCTACACATAAAGAGATTAGTTTTTGTTTTAATATTAACGTGGTGATATGCCATTAATAAATAAAGATAGCTAGTTAGAAAAGTAGCCAATTAACTTTCATTAAGTACTATATGTAACGGTTACATGAATAACTACATTCACATAAGTATTAGTCTCTCACTTCTTGTGGAACCACACTCACATGAGCTCTTATCATACCTCTAGGGTCATTAACAGGTCTCACTTCCATTTACATCTGATTTATTGAGACTATAAAGACCTTTTATCCCTTTATCATTGTGCATAATGGAAGCTTAATCTTGTGTGGAAACCTTTTCAACTTGATGAGGGAAAGCCTCAGGATCAACTCTGAATAAATTCACCGCAATAAAATCGATTACAATATTTTGTCAAGTTTTTGTCTAAAACATAAATTTACAATAACAATTACAATACTATCACCTCTCTAGAAATTAATACAATTTTATAGGATGTATCCACTCTCAATACTTCCTTGCAAACCTCAAATTTCATATTAGGATCCTCTCAATTTCAAAAATTGTCTCTTTTTTTTCTATTTCATAATTCAGATTTTACTTTCCGAATTTAATAGTATACAGACGATCACATCATTAATAATTTTAAATGACACCTGAGGCCATGGCGTTTGTTAGGATTGGGATATTACGTAACATTAGTGAGATGATTTTGTGGATTGGATCATTGGATCATAGATCGTAAGATTCTACTCTCTCTCTCTCTCTCTCTCTCTCTCTCTCTCTCTCTATATATATATATATATATATATATTTTTTTTTAAACACCTATAATAATGACATATGTTGAAGAATCATTAAAACTTATATAGTATTGACGTCATGTAACTTACATACTCTACATCTATGTTAGCTAAATAAATTTTATATATATTTCAGCAAAAATTATTCTAAATTCAATAACGAAATTTCAATTAATTAACCAAGTAAACAACAAATGAACAAATAACAAAGGTGTATTAGGGTGTTATTATTCTTTATTTATATTATTTAAACATTAATTATTATATTATATGCATTCCATATAATAATATGTTACTATTATTTAGGTATTATTATACTACATTGTATTATGTTAGCTGTAGGTATATATACATTTATGTAAAGTAGGTTGGAAGTTAAAAATAACTTTCAAATGCTTAGGGCTTATGCTATTATCTTTCGCTCTCTCTTTGTGCTGACCCTCTGACCCATTTAATATTTCGACTGCCCCAACTCCATCTCTACCCTACGTGCACAATTTGTGGTAATGACAAAGCAGTGTGTGTCCATAGACAGGTCACCTTCAGATTTCTACTGCAAATGCCCTCTCTCTCTCTCTCTCTCTCTCTCTCTCTCAATTATGGGTTTTATATTTGATGTTGTGAGGTAGATCAATGGAAACTAAAAGAGAAAATCACCAGAAAGGCAAAAACAAGTCGATCTGTACGCGATTCCACAATCCCAATGAATAGATATATGATCAAGAACCGATCGATCCAGATCAATTTTAGTCGTAATCCTACAACCTATGCTACACTTTCAGATTTGTAAATTTAAGTTTAACCTCACAAACATGCAACATTTATTATGTTTTTCTTATGGATTGCTCTGGTGTCACACTCTCAGCCCATGCTTTTCTTTTCTCAGGTTGCGGCTCTCACGTATGGCCTACACCGCCCATGCACTGGTTTATTTGTACTTTATAAAGATAACCCATGCTGCCGACCTTCACTTCAACCAAACACGTTCTCCTGGTTCAACTACAACAAGAAACGTGATTTGCTGTGATGATCTACTTCAACTACAACAAGAAACGTGACTTTCTCACGTGTTTTACTTCAACTACAACATAAAAACGTGACTTGCTCACTGGTATGGATGGAGAGGGTATATGATGCAAGTGGCATGTAATCTCCCTCTCATATTTACTATTTAAGGATGGATCTCACACTTACGGGTTCATTCCATGTGAGAGGGGCATTACTGCTACATAATATTATCCTTTTTTTATCTAAATCCGGTGACCCAACCCAATCCATTAGGTTAGTTAGGTTTGTTTCTATACATGCGAACCCTCAACTCAACCTATGCACATCTTGAGCATGGTTATCCAATTTTGCCCCTCAAAAACATATTACCGCTAGTACCCAAAAAAAATGAGAACAATCCTAATTTCAACAGAAACATGATTCAAGACTACAAAACCACTCAAATTAGTATGACCAATTATCATGTGAAAGGAAAGAATATGCCATTATCATACTTTTGAAGTATTATATAATTACTCTTGAGAACATATGTTAGTCCTAGAAGGGCATGGACTACAAATAGCCTGAAAAGGCTTTGACAAAAGAAATCCAAAATTTGGTTCATGTCAGCCACTTCCTTCCCAACCCTTTCCCCAAACAAAATACTAAATGAGTGCAACCAATGCCAACGAAAGTTTCCGCTTGGCCATGCCCGCACCTGGCATGGCCTCCTCATTATGCCAAATGGAATGTATTTGAACCCTTCTCTTTCTCCAATGGTTACTTCAAATCTCTTTGGTTTAAATCTATTGGGTTCCTCCCACAGCTTAGGATTCCTGTGCATGAACCATGCATTCACCAACAAAATTGTCCTTCGTTGTATATGAAATTCCCCCACGATGTAATCTTCTGTGGGAAAATGTGGTAATAAAAATGGCTGTGGAGGATTTAGTACTCTCTCATTGATGACACAACAAAGATGGGGAAGCTTTGCAAAAGCTGAGTCTTTTAGCAAGCGCCCATGTCTTTTAACCTAGCTGTCAATGTCTGTTCTAACCTTCTGCAATACCTCTGGAGGATTTAGAAGAAGCGACATTGACCATTCCATGGTTGTTACTATTGTATCTATTCTTGCAATAAACGTAGTTTGAAGCACACATATAATGCTCAAGTAAGGTTAGAATAAACCTTTAGGTAAAAGTTTGGGACATTCTTTATAGATCTAAATGTGTGTCAAGTATTACATTATTTATAATTTTAAATAATGTGATAATTGATACATTGTTAGACCTAATAATTAAAATATTAATGGCGAAATGGAAGCTTAGTATTTTAACTGAAATGGAGAAAATCACGTTCCACTTTGTTAATGTTACAAAATAGATACAATATAACACAAGAATCTTTAATGCGCGCATATAGATCTGGAATTAGAGTAGCTAGCTTTGCTTGAACATCATTATTTTGGAGACGGGAGGTCAGGTATAATTCAAATAAGAAAACAGGAGTAATAAGGTGTATATTAACTTGAATGGTCCTCCTCAAAAAAAAAAAAAAAAAAAAAAAATCTTGAATGGTGTGCTAGGTACTGAAAATTGCTATGTAACCTATCAAATGGATGAGTTAACTTTTAAAACACACAACAAAGTAGTAATTAAGCATTTAAGATATCTGGTCAATGCCAATCAACATTAATCAAAGTCAATTGTCAACGTTGATGTGGCTGCAAATGTGGCATCAATAATGTGATAGTTTGTGCTGATAACTTGATATGATGCTAACGTGGTAGTCTAGGCTGACATAACACTACTAACGTGGCATGACAATAACTGTCCATCAAGAGAAATTGCAAGAGATTTTTTTTTTTCCTTTTCTTTTAATTCATTTGCAACAAGCAGATAATTATAATTTGTATGGCATAAAAATATTGATATGCTAAACCCTCTACCAAAATAAGTTAGAGCTATATAAACATTTGTAAACCATTTAGGCTATAAATTATACATTTCCGAAGAATATACATTAGAAACTATATCTCCTTGTGAGATTAAAGCTGTCACCAATGACACATACAATTTAGTGCCATAACAAAATCCTCACCAGGATATGCAACCCTTCCGGCAAATATGGGTTTTTAAGACCCATGACCTACAATCCAAACTCCAAATGCCCTACCTCAAACGTTAACATAGACAATAATCACTACACATAAGTAATAACTCAATACACAAATCAAACCCTCAAATACAAATCATTCTTATCAAGGCCGGCTCAACATCTTTAGGGGCCTTAGACGAAAATTTTAAGGCATTTTTTATATTTAAATATTAATTAAATAATATTTATTGAATTTTTTATTTTTATTTAAAATCTATTAGACATTTATAAAATCAAAAATATTTATAGATAAATAAAACACAATTTATAATTAAAAATAATAATTTAACTAAAAATAAATTTTAAAATATAGAATAATAAAACTTAGTTATTACAATTTCTTTAAAGCCGTGACCACTTTATACTTTAAAGTTTAAACCTGCACAAATAAAATTAATTTATTACATGGTTTAATAAATTAATATCATTATAACACAAATGAGTTGATATGATAGACATTAAATTATTAATTGGTGTAATAAATTATAATAATCGATTAAGCAAAAATTTGCATAAAAAAGAGGTAAAAGATATAGTGGGTGTGCATATACGTTGAGTGTGAGTGTGAGTGTGAGTGTGGGTGGGTTAGTGCGTGGCATGTAGGGGCCAGCTGTGAAGGGTAAACAGTGTACTATGGGCTTATGGCTAATTGCTTGTCAGAATCAACATGTGCTCATGTGCAAGTGTGCACTGTGTTGAGTGCAGTGTTGTGGGCAGTGGGCTATGCAAGAGAGCAAGAATAGCGTGTTGTCCTATGAGGCTATCAATCAAGCAAATTAAAAAAATTTATATATATATATATATATATTTAAATTGAATAAAAAGTAAACTTTTCAATGTTAAATATTGAAACGATAGAGAAGGAGAGAGGGGTTACCTCTGCTATGCCCACACCGCCCCTCTTCAATCTTGAATTTACTATGAAGGGCAATGAGCAAAGAATGATTTCAAGCTATTAGCCTATTACAAAAAACGACTGAGCTTATAGATTAAGATCAAGAATCTAGATGAAGAAAAGAAAGGTAAGAATATAGATGGAGAGGGAGAGAAATAGAGAGATGAGAGATTTTTCATTTTGTTTTAGACATTTATAATTTTTATTTTAGCGTATATCAAGACAATTACGTTGTATTATTAATGAATTTGACCGGTATTAATTTTGATTTATTATATTTTAAGAATGAGTTAATGAATTAGTCTCCTAAAATTTAATTTTGTTAGTTGAAGTTTGACTATCTTTGTTTTTTTTTTTTTTTTCCCTTTTTAATCTTCTGCATTTTACGATACAATGAAGCATTTTTAATGCATTTTATTGACCAATAAAAGTATTTAGTTTTTTTTTTGTAATTAAAATATATAGATAAATATTATATATATATATATATATATATATACATATTTGTTTACAAGTGGGGGCTTCTTTTATTTGGGGGTCTTAGGCGATTGCATCAATTACATCTATTGTTCAACTAGCCCTAATTCTTATTCAGGTCTCTCGAGAGCATACCACTCACAATTATTTCTAACAAAGGGAGTCTTTAGCATTAGTACTCACAATCATAGCCAATTCTCTCCTCTAAATTTTTTTTTTTTTTTTTTTTGGTGGGTGTAGTGGGCTTTTTATATGTTACGCTGGGCTGCCTTCTGCGGCACTATTGTTATACTGGACTAAGCTGCCTCCTGCTGTGCTAAGCCCGAATGTTCTGAGTAAGGAAGTTGAGACCAGCCCAACTGTAACTCAACTTGGTCCGGCTTGTGCGCAAAACTATGTCTCGTCTGTCAAGAACATGCTTACGGCAGACAGAGCCATTATGGGTGAATTGTGGTAAATAGACATGATAATAATAAGACAAAAAAGAGTACTTCTGTTTCTTGATTAATATAATCAATTAGTCCTTAATCAAGTGGAACAATCACAATAGCAACAATTACTTTGGTAAATAAAACAAAAGAATAAAGGATTAGTATGTGGGTTGGTCAAAGAACAAGAAGAAAGCAAATTAGAATGAGTATAGTCCGCAGGACCGAAACTAGAGAGAGGAGAACGCTCCTTCTCACTGCAACTAATCTCCTAGGGAAAATCCTGCCGTGGAAATTAATCACCTTGAGGGAAGCGGGCCTGAATGGTTGGTACCCTGGAGGAATCCTTTTGCTTTTGGCAGAGGGCAGGATTTTGAGAGGGAGAGAGGGAAACAACCTATTGGTGCATGCCTGCCGAACTAACTCTCTATTTTTCTTCTTTCTTTCTTTCTTCGTTTTAGTTTTCCTCTTATCTTTCCTTTCTTTTCTTTTTCTTTTTGTTTTTCTATTTTGTGATTTCTCTCTGTTTCTACTGTGATTCCCCTGTGTGGTGCCTCTCTGTTGCGCACGGCAAGGATCTCCATTTATAGTGCCTGCCATGGCCGGATTTTACTATTTTAGCCCTTAACCACCTTTGTCTAGTTTGGGTGTACTTGCCGACCACCACTGGACTGTCTGTGTGCCACTCCCTACCACCAGTCAAAGAGGAATGTTTTGTTTGTTAGTCTGCCATGGCACTCTTTCCTGCCACGGTGTGGGTACTCTCTCTCTTTCTCTCATGGCATGCACCCAATGGTTCCAAGTCAGCCTTACTTCTTTTGGGAGGTATGTCATCCCAGCAGGACATATCCCCCAAAAGAGCTTTGAGCAGGAATCCCAAAATAGGTTTTCCCCTCTCCTCATTGTCAAACCATGCCCTTTTACCTCTGACCCATGACCTCACCATGTCCCTTATTGGTTGGGTAAAAGCTAGTGGTGTCTGGGCCTTACGCATGCCTTCTTTCCATATGTGTCCAAAATCTGCCTACCGCTCATGCATCTGCCGTGGGCTAGAGGCTTTGTCTGCACAGTCTGCCACCCGTTCTTAACCTTTTATGTGAGCAACTTTTTGATTTCCCGCTCCCTTAAGGACTAGGTTTCATCTGATACTAGGCTTTGTATTTCTTTCAACCCATTTGATTGCTCTGATTTCTTGCCATATCACTTGTCATTCCTGCTATAATGACTTATTCCTGCTGGGCCTCTTTAGGCCTACCGTTTACTCTTTCCCCTAGTGGCTTAGCATGGCCACTGGTGTTCCTACTCATGGGCTCTTGTGTCCCTTTTCTCTTGGGCATCCTTGGTCCATTTGCTTTCCTTGGGCTTCCTTGGCCCCTTTACTAACTCTGCATTCCCATAGGTTTTTACTAACTTCATTGGGCTTCCCTGGCCCGATTACCTTATTCTCATCCTTGGGGCTCATGGGCTTACCATTAACCCCTTACTTTCTTTGTTTGCATTACTTTGGGCCTGTAGTAGCCCATTCTCACTTTTCCATATCATATACTGACCATGGGTGCCATTTCTCTCTTTCCGGGCCTCTTTAAGCCCATTTGCCTCCTCAAGACTCATTTGTTTATTTTATAGGCCTGTGATCCATTATTCCTGCCGCTTGGGCTTAATGGTTTTACTCTATGTTTGCCATTCCTTTACTGCCCATGTTGATGAGTTAGGCTTTCTTCCTTCTATTCGGACTCCAAAAAATGACCCTCAACATTTAGCCCCCTGAACATATGGAGCGTTTCTGCGATTCATATGTGAATAAAAGACCTTCCGATCCTTTCTACTTCTCTTCTTTCTTTTCCTTTGCGGGTTTTTTTAAACAGTGGACCCCTTCTCATATATATATATATATATATATATATTTCTTTTCCTGCTGTGAACAGTGGTGTCTCTTTGAATTTCCCAGTTTAGCAGTTAATCAGAAACTTAGCCACCGTTTCATTAATTTCATTCCCTTCCTGATGGCTAATCCGTCGCCTTCCTTCATGCCGGTTTTAATGACCTCGATATTTAAGAGAGAGTCCTTTTGCAACCCAAACACAAACTCTCTCTTTTCCAAACACTCTCTCTCCGTTACCCTTTCTTCACCGTTTTCTTCTTCTCAAACATTCAAACCCATTTACTCCGGTCAAGCCTTCATACTATGGCGTCGGTGAAAAGCCAAGGCTTCTCCTACCGTAAAGGGAAAGAGGCCATTTCCGATCCTCCCGCCGCACGTGATGTCGGCAAGGAGGCCAAGTATTCCGAGTCGAACCATTTCGATGAAGAAAAAGCACAGCGCAACCCCGAAAATGAATACGCCCCTTTTAATCGATCTATGGTACGACATCCACCCTCATTTCCTAAAGATTCCCGTCGATTATGTGCCGCCACCGCCAGGCCGTGTATGGCTCACCCTTGTTCGGCAAAACCCCGATGTTTCTTGGGCCCCATTGGCCTCGATCCCTGATCTAGTTATTCATTAAGGCATTTTGCTCCCCGTGCCTATCCATTTCGAATTTAGGTCGGGTACCGCCTTGGGTTGGAGAGAATGGGTAGATAATGAGTTATCCGATTCAGGCTTCATGGGTTTGTTACAGCGGGCCAGTGTTTTGAAGGCCATCATTTCGTCTCACTGCTTGTCCAACTTTCGAGACCTCTACAACCTTCGCCACTTGGTTCGCCAGTGGTGTACCACCACCCATACTTTCTTTTTTTCCTACAGCGAACTCACCGTTGCCCTCGAGGACGTGGCCAATCAGTTACTCCTGCCCATCCTTGGCGACGCCATTCCTGCCACTCTAGAATTTTCTCCGAAGGCAAAGGCCATTGAGGCTAAATTAAAGAAGAGGATGACCGAGAATGCCAAGTTGTCATATTGGGTTAGTTCTTCTTCTAAGTTCTCTGTGGTCGCCCGTTGTGCAGCTTTTGTTGCGTTTTGGCTTTGCAAATTTGTTTTTGGCTCTCACCCCCATTATGCCATAAAGCCCTTATACTTTCGTTTGGCCATCAAGATATCCGCCAGGGTGAGCCTGCCGTTGGCCCCCATGTTCTTGGGGCACCTATATGTTCAATTAGATATCCTACAGAGTGATGAGAGTCAAGCGGGGTCTTGTCACATAGTTACCACCTCCATTCGTAGTACTATCCTGCAGCAGTTGTTATTTGAGCATTATGCCCAACATTTGGCAAAGTGTAGGCTGGTTCGCTTTGCTAAAGAGAAATATCAATCATGTCCAAGGGTAATTACTGACTTATGTGGCAAGTTTGAGTCTGATTTTCCGCTGGCTTTCCGTTGGTCTGGTTTGAAGCCTATTGATTATTCTGTTGTTGAGTCTTTCGATAAAGGTGCTGGTTTTTTTTGGAGAGCTTACAAAAATTTGGGTGCGAGTTACACATGTATGGATTCTGTAATGGATTCGTTTGTTGACACTGTTGGGACTACCACTCCCTTGGCCAGTTTTGATGAGATAGGGATTACATATTTGGCGGCCACCAATGCCGGATGGTTGCCTTACTTGGCCGACGAAGGCATCAGGTTCGTTCATTATCCTGCCAACCGAGTGAGAAGACAGTTTGGATTATATCAAGACATTTCTGATAACCTCTCTTTTCTTATGGAGTCCCCTACTTCGGTGCGACCCTTTCTGTGGCACACTGCCTTTGAATTTTGGAGGCAGTGTTTCAGTGCAATTACCATTCTTGGCTCACTGAGGGAGGGCCTCTGTACTCCTGCCATGCATGGGTACTGGCAGGCAGTGATGACTTCATTCGAGCAAGAGTTTGTGGGTAGTCGCAGTTTCTCCCTTATTCCTCCGAATGGGCTCAGTATGGTTATTTCAACTAATCCCAGATTGCTCCTGCCCTCCAAGTCCGTGTTAGCATATGCTAGAAAATAGAACCGGTCTGTCATCTTTGAATGGGATGAGGAGAAGAGATGGTGGTTTTGGCACATTGGTGATTATCCTCTAGGTTAGGAGAAAAAGGTTAAAGTAACTAACATTCCTACACCAAGTAAGAAAGGTTCTGCTAAGCTTAAGTTTGTAAGCAAGTCCAAGCCTGCCACTCCACGGCCACCTGTAGATGCTCCCCTTTCTAGCAGGACACAAGGTAGTAAGAGAAAGACAACCCCTCACCCTACGCTTGCTGTTGAGCCAAGAGTACGTTATTTCTAATCCTGCCCTGTCCTTTACATATTATTTTATACCCCTTTTTCTTGACTTTCTCTATGGCTAACTTTGACATGTTTGCTGGCTTTTTTCTTTGATGTCTTCTGTTCTCCCCTTTTTTTTTATAGTCTAAGCATAAGGAAGACACATCTGTCACCCATCCCATAATGCTTGACGAGCCTAAATTTGAGGTACATCCCCCTTTTCTTTTCTTTTCTCTCCTTTATATTATTTTTTTGCATGTGTTTCGTCTACCGTATGCTTTTGTGTACATTATCCACCCAAAAGTTTCTTCGATCTTCACATCCCTTTCTTTTTTGTCTTCTAGGATGAGCCTGAGCCTCTCTCTGTGTACCACCCCACAGCTGAGGAGATTTCTGCCTCCATGGGTGTACCCATGGGAGGCTTTTTTTATGGTGCTGATGTAGCGTTTTAGACACCTGCCCCTTCTGCTGCACACGGAGCTCCTGCTGAGACTCCTACCTTTCCCACTAGGCCAGTACTCGTAAATGAGAGTACCCATACTAGGAAGGTTAGTGAGGTCACCCCTACTCCTGCTGAGACACCCACTGTTCAAAGGGAAGTCACCCCTCCTGTTGCTACTCAGATCAAGGCTACTCCTCCTGTCACGCACCTTGTTATTTCCACCAATGACCCCTTCACAACTCTGTCTTCGGCTGTGAAGGATGGTTCTTTTGAGGATCCGAACGATGAGCCCGTCCTGGGGAGGAGAATTTTTTACTCTGACGAAGAGGAGAGTGCTCCACTTGAAACTGAATTCATGAGTATGTGCCTTCTTCCCTTTCTTTTTGCTAAGCTCACTCTTCCCCCTCCTTTTGCTAAGTTCCTTCCCCTTTATTTGTATGTCTATTTCCCTGTTTGCAGAAACCTTTAAGGGGCTAGGAATTGCAACAGGAGTAGGGATGCCCATAGCAACTCCTTCTGTCACACCCATGGCACCTGTTTCTGCCGAACCTTCTGTATCTGTTCCAGCCGTTCCCACAGCCCCTATTTTCACAGGCCCTGGTGAGTTTTCTTTTCCCTTATCTCCTGCTTGATTTCTTCCTGTGAGTTTTTCCTTTCCTTTTTTTTTTTTTTTTTATCACGGCTTCTCATTTCGTGCCTTATGCTTTCTTGATAGGTCCACTCCCTACTGTTCATTCCCAGTATGAGGTGGGCAGTAGTTCTACCACCATTTCAAATCCTGTGAGAGAGGCTGCAACCTTTTTTGCACGCTTTGATCAACCTGAGATCAATGATCTTGGACCTGCAGATTTCTGGGGTTCTGGACCTCATTATGTAGACTTTCACGGCTTCAGAATTCCTGAGGACTGCACTTCTCACTTGGTGACAGTCTACAACAACTGTGGAGACTTCATGCAGGGATTCTGTCTTGGCTGCTCCGCCAAAGAGCATTTCTTGAGGATGTTGGGGAGTACGCTGAACGACATTGAGCATAACTTTGTTGACACTGTCTTCACCGAGAGGATCCTGCAGTGGAAGGCCGCAGTACAAGAGCTTGTTAGTGTTGGTTTTGCTGTGGAGTTCATCTTGGACCACCTTCGGGAGATCGCCCAGGCCCTTTTTATGAGAAGAGTCCAGCCTACTGTTGATGCTATTGATTCACACCTTGAGATTCTAAGAAAGGAAGTGGCAGACTTGAAGGGCCGTCGCGAGCACCTTCTTTCTAGCATTAGTGGGTCTAGTCGTTTTGGAAATCAGCTGTTCATTTCTAGACTTCATTGATGACGATGCAATTTCCTCTTGTTTCGTTGTTTCCCTTCCCTTATTACCCTATTGAGTACACTTTATGTTTCCTATAGCACTTATTTGGATAGTTTGCCACAGTTTGGTTTTGTGACTTATGATGCTATACTTTACTACTGTTTTTGTTTTTGCTATGACATATAATGCTAATACTTCGTACTTTTTCATTACACTCTCATGAAAGCATGTTACAATTTTTTTTTTCTTGTGACATTGTCACTTGAAAGATGCAAAAAGGTAAAAGGAAACATAAAAGCTTTTTAATAAAACAAAAGAGAGGGACAACCACATAACTTTTCTCCTTAGGCATAATAACGTTTCAGCCATTTCCCATTGATGGAATCTATTAAGTCTCTATCATCCATCTGAGTCAAACGATAATATCCACTTGGATGCGCCTCCCTTATGACAAAGGGTCCTTCCCACTTTGGTGCAAACTTAGATGGTCTTGCCATGCCTCGCCTGACGTAATCTGCTACTTTTAACACAAGTTGTCCTTCTGCGAACACCCTTTCTTTGGTCATCCTGCCATAGGCTTCGATCGTCTTTTGTCTGTATCTGCAGCTGCATTCCTGGGCTTTTTCTCTATTTTCATCAAGTCCTTCTAGGTCTTCGCTCCTTTCTGTTGCAAAGACTTCTTCTTTTTCCTCTTTTTCTCACATCTGCATGACTCTCAAGGATGGGGTCATTATCTCTACTGGGCTCACTACCTCAATTCCGTAGACCAAGGAAAAAGGTGAGAAACCTGTGGCTGACTTAGGTGAATTTCTATAAGTCCAAAAAGCGTCTAGCAGGTGCATTGCCCATCCTCTTGTATACTCTTGGTTCATTTTACTGATAATCTTTATGAAAGTCTTGTTCGTTGCCTCTGCTTGCCCATTTCCTTGAGGGTAATAGGGCGATGATAGGTGGTGTTTAACTTGGTAGAATTCTAGCATCTTCCTTACATCACTGTTGACAAATGGTGTGCCATTGTCGCTGATGATCCTGTGGGGCACCCCAAACCTTACAATTATATTCTCCTTGATGAAGTTTGCCATTGCTCCTCCTGTGGCTTTACGGAGTGGTACTGCCTCTGCCCATTTAGTAAAATACTCTGTAGCCACCGGTATCTATATGTATCCACACGATGGTGGGTTAACTGGTCCCACTAAATCAAGCCCCCAAGTGTGGAAGGGCTATGGGGTGACCATGCTATGTAAACTCTGTGGATGAGTGTGAATCAAATTGGCTTGTATTTGACAACTGTGACACTTTTTTACAAATTCTGCTGTATCTTTCTTCATGGCAAGCCAGTAGTAGCCCATTCGCAGCAGGCATCTGTAAAGCTTTTTCTTCCTCTGGTGCTCCCCACACTCCTCTGAGTTTACTTCTTTTATCATTTCTTTTACTTCTTCAGGGCCCAAACACCTTAAGGGGTCCCTATCGTATCCCTTTTTGAAAAGGACAGTATCATGCAAAAAGTAGCGCGTTGCCAATCTCTTGAGCTTGTATCTTTTGCTGTGCTTTTGCGACAAGATGCCTTTTGTCAGGTACTATATGAATGGGCTCCTCCAGTCTTCGCTGATGAACACAGCGTAACTTTCCTCTCTGTCTACCACAAGTTGGCAAATCCTATACTAGGTTTGGATTCGGTCTGCATCTTTACCCATGTTCGACCAATAGAAGCCTGCCCTTTGGAGTCTGTGGTAAAGGCTAACCTCTCTGCAGAATCCGCAAGTCTTGTCGTGTACTTCTTTCAACTTTCTCTGAGCTTCCTCCTACCCCACACATCTGGACAAGACCCCACCTAGCATCCTGCAGTACAATCTCCCCTCACCAGGGCGTAGTCTTTTAGTACCTTTAATCCTGCGGTGTTTTCTTCCTTCATCAAGGCTTCCCTTATAGGGATCTGCCAATCTCCGTCGCATTATTCCTCCTGGAACCTCTCCTTTAACATATTAATTATGGATTCTTTTCTCTTGCTGACCTCTACTCTAGTGCTATCACTTTCGAACATTATTTGTGAGCCTAGCACAGCTAGCGCGTCCGCAAACCGATTCTCGTTCCTTAGAGCATGCTCTATTTCAAAAGTTGAAAACTTTTCTTCCATTTTTTGGGCCATTGCTCTGTATGGGACTAAGCTGGGTTCTCTTAAGGAGAAGCTCCCCTTGGCCTGGCAAACTACTAAGTTCGAATCCCCTAATACCCTTAAGTGTTTGACTCCCATTTCAAGAGCCGTGGCCAGCCCAGTTAGGTAGGCTTCGTATTCTGCGGTGTTGTTTGAATAGGGAAATTCCAATTTGAATGACAGCACTACTGCCTTATCTTCTTCATGGTATAAAACTACTTCCACTCCTCCAAATTGGGTGGTAGAAGACCCATCAAATTTCATTTCCCATTGTTCTCTGACCTCTTCTGCCATAGCCACTTTCCCTGGAACTTCATCATCTAGCGAGAATTCTTCCTCTCCTAGAAATTGTGCCAATGGGTCCGCTATAGCCTTACCGCCCTGGGTGTCCCTATTCTCAAATCGTAGTGTGACAATTGTAACAGCCATTGGGATATCCTGCCAGAGAGGATTGGTTGCTGCAACAAAGTTTTGATGGCAATGAATTTAGTCATCAACCATACTTCGTAAGCCAAGAAATAATGGCTCAACCTTAGCGAAGCATATACAATAGCTAAGTACGCCCTCTCTGCCCTTGGGTAATAGGTTTCTGCATCTTTTAAGGCACGGCTGATATAATACACTAGTTGCTCAACGCCACCTCCATCCTCTTGGGCGATTAACGCACCAATTGCATACAAGTTGGTGGCCAGGTAGAGTAACAGTGGTTTTTTTATGAATTGGGGTCTGTACTGTAAGAAGGTTCATCATGATCTGCTGTAGCCTCTTGAAGGCCGCCTGCTGCGCTTCTCCCCATTCAAAGTTTTGCCCTTTCCTGAGCAACTTGGTAAAAGCAAAAGTGATTGATGTCAACTCAGGAATGAATCTCCGAATATATGAGACTTTCCCTAAGAAGCTTTTTAACTCCTTTACCATGTCTAGAGGTCTTATGGTTGCTATGGCCGTAGCTTTGGCTGAGTCCACATCTATTCCCCTGCTATGAACTAGGAAACCCAGGAACTTCCCAGAGGACATTCCAAATGCGCATTTGAGAAGGTTCATTCTTAGTTTGAAAGCTCTGCACCTCTCGAATACCCTTCTCAATACTTGGAAGTGTTCTTCTCTCTTTCTTGATTTTACCACTATGTCGTCCACATAGTCCTCCAATTCACATTGCATCATGTCATGAAATATGGCTGTCATCGCTCGCTAATAAGTAGCACCCGCATTTTTTAGTCCAAAAGGCATCACAGTGTAGTAGAAATTGCCCATGGGCGTCCTGAAAGCAGTTTTCTCCACATTCCTTGGTGCCATTTTAATCTGATTGTATCCACTAAACCCATCCATGAATGAAAACATAGCGCTTTCTACCACAGAATCTATTAGCAGGTCTATGTTTGGCAATAGAAACTCATCCTTCAGGCAGACTCTGTTGAGATTTCTGAAATCTACACAACATCTTATCTATCTGCTTTTCTTCTCTACTAGTACTATATTTGATAGCCAGCGTGAATGTTGAATAGGCTTGATAAATCCTGCGGTCAGCAATTTATGTACTTCTTTGACTATTTGCCCTTCTATCTCAGTGTGGAATACCCTGGCAGGCTGGGCCACTAGCTTGGCCTCTGGGTCCACATTCAACATATGCGCCACTAGCCCGGGTTTTAACCCTGGCATTTCACTGTAATCCCATGCGAAGACGTCTTTGAATTCTTTCAATAGCAGTACTAGTTCTGATTTTTCTTTTTCTGTCAAACTTGCACTAATTGAGATAGGCCTTGGCCCTTCTGAAATAGACCCCAAGTCCACTTCCTCAATTTCTTCTTCTGCCGTAACTTGTACCTCCTCTTCTGCCACAACTTCTTCATTTTTTCCTTCGTAATTTTCTTCCTCTAAACTTTCTTGAACCACACAACACACCAAACTCTCGTGCTACCTCTTCTGGGTGGGGCCCATCTACATTTCACTTGTGGGCCTCGCGTGCCTCCATAACTTGTACACAATCCTGCCATTAGGACCTTAGACCCTAACACAATGTGGTGTATCATTTGATTCTACGGCGAGCACTTCTTTCCTTTTCCTTTTTCATGCTAGCAACTCCCTTAGATCAGGCTCCGAATCATTTTGGATGTCTTCCCACTTAGGTACGAAGGTACCTAGTGGCTTTGATACCTAGCTTTCCCCGGATGAAGCCCATTGGTCGTAAAATATAGTTTCCACTAAATGAGCCTCTGCCTGCTTAAATGGTGAGGGGTTTGGTACTATACGTATCAATCTGCCATTTAACCTTCCCTTCACACACTGGTGGTATGTGGATGGGACTAGCCGATGTTTATGCAAGCATGGTTTCCCCAAAAGCACATGGTACGAGACCTCTATCTTTACCACATGAAACCGAGCTAAAGAAGCTATAGGTCCCACCTTTAACCACAACTAAATATGGCCTGCGGTGTACTCGCCTCTTCCGCCAAACCATATTACTTCCATTGGGCATCCTTGGACCTTCCTCTCTGAAATTCCTACCGCTTGTAAAGTGCTCAATAGAATGAGGTTTACGGAAGCACCTGTATCCACCAAGGCTCTCTTTATGGGGATTTGATTTATGGATGTTGCTAGGTAAAGGGGTCTCCTATGGTCTAGGTATCCCACTTCCATATCCCCATCACTAAAAGTGATTTCAGTTGACTGCTATAAGAGAGCCCTATCATCTGGGGTTTCTGTCGATAAACATTCTACTCATGCACTAGAGGTAATGCTCACCAGAGCCTTCGTGGCTATCTTTCTTTCCTTCGCTGTGAGACCCAACTGGTCAAACAAATTTTTGAATTTGGAGCTTTGCTGTAAAATGGCAATGGCCGCCGCAGGTAGGGCTGAATTTTCTTCTTCGTCCTCCCTTAGGTCAGCGTAAATTACCATCGTCGCTACACTTTTCCCTTTGTGGTTTGGGAGCGGGTTTCTTTGGACTTTTTGTTGGGATAGTTCTAGAGTCCCTTCTTTAATCCTACGATGCACTAGTCTGCGAAGCGCCCAACATTCTGCGGTTGGATGTTACACGTAGTTGTGCAAACAACAAAAGCGTGGGTCCTTCCGCTCCTCTTCTGTGGGCTCTCTAGAAACCTGATGAGGCTTAAAAACCCCGTTTGTTATCCACTTGTCTAGCAGCACATCTAACTCTTTTGGAGTGCATGGTATTGGTGGGGGAGTATCATATTCCTTCCCCTCAGTCTTCCTTCTCCGCTCGCCAATGGATACTGCCATAGCCTACAGAGCCTTTCTTTTGTCCAAGCTTGGTTTCACGGACTTGGCAGTCTTTCTGGCCTTTTGCAACAACTGGGCAAACTGGGAGATTTCCAAGTTTTCCAGGACTGCTCTACATTCTCTAATCATGTTTGTCATGCACATTTCCACGAATGTTCTTTCTTCACAATAATCATAGCAATCTAGTGCTATGTCCCTGAACCTCTTGATGCATTCTATTAAGTCCTCACCACTTCTTCGCTTTATTGCTTGCAGAGTTGCAAGTGTGACTGTTTCTTCTTCGTGGAAGTATTTAGTGCAAAATACGTCCACCATGTCATCCCATGTTGGAATCAACCCAGGCTTTAGGCCGACATACTAGGTGTATGCCCGATCGCACAATGATTTAGAAAACTCTCAGAGACATAAGTTTTTGTCTGCGGCGTAAAGACCAAAAGTATCAATGAACTTGCTCACGTGCTCAACGACACTTCCCTTTCTGCCATCATCCTGTGCGAAGGCCCATGGCTCATACCTCTCAGGGTATGGTTTGCTGAGTATCCTTATTGGGTAAGGAGGCTTTCATGCATAGAATCTTTCCCTAGGTTCCCTAGCCCTCTCTTACTCTAGGAGGGCCGCTACTTCTGCCATAGTGATGAAACGTTGTTCCACATTCTGTGGGACACCTCTCGCTGGTGTCTTTTCTTTGTCTGCCGCATGCTCCGGGTCATGCTGGCTTCCTTTCTCCTTTGTTTTGTCTATTTTCAGTTAATGGATTTCTTCCATCATTTGTTGTTGTAAGTGTTGTAAGGACTGCAACACCTCAATGAAGATGTTAGCGTTGTCAGTTGGGATTCTTGGCTGTGGTTAAGGTTCATCCCCTATTCTGTTGGCACCTTCCACCTAGTTAGGCTACTATTGGCAGGGCATTATCGGCTTGGATTCTGCTTGCGAGGGCACGGCACTCATGTTTCGCGTTGTTCTGGACTTTGGAGGCATTTGTTTACAAGGGCTTTTATCCCTATCTGCTTCTCAACTCCCTAGTGGAGTCGCCAATTTAATGTTATGGGCTTTTTGTGTGTTACGCTGGGTTGCCTCCTCTGGTACTATTATTGTAATGGACTGGGCTACCTCCTGCTGTGCTAAGCCCGAATGTTCTGAGTAAAAGAGTTAAGATCAGCCTAACTGTAACTCAACTTGGTCTGGCTTGTGCGCAAAACTATGTCTCGTCTGCCAGGAACATACTTACGGTAGGCAGAGCCATTCTGGGTGAATTGTGCAAATAGACATGATAATATTAAGACAAAAGAGAGTACTTCTGTTTCTTGATTAATATAATCAATTAGTCCTTAATCAAGTGGAACAATCACAATAGCAACAATTACTTTTGTAAATCAAACGAAAGAATAAAGGGTCAGTACGTGGGTCGGTCAAAGAACAAGAAGAAAGCAAATTAGAATGAGTATAGTCCGGAGGACCGAAACCAGAGAGGGGAGAACGCTCCTTCTCAACGCGACTAATCTCCTAGGAAAAATCCTACCATGGAAATTAATCACCTTAAGGGAAGTGGGCCTGAATGGTTGGTACCCCGAAGGAATCCTTTTGCTTTTGGCAGAAGGCAAGATTTTGAGAGGGAGAAAGGGAAACAACCTATTAATGCATGTCTGCCGAACTAACTCTCTATTTTTCTTCTTTCTTTCTTTCTTCGTTTTAGTTTTCCTCTTATCTTTCCTTCCTTTTCTTTTTCTTTTTGTTTTTCTATTTTGTGATTTCTCTCTGTTTCTACTGTGATTCCCCTGTGTGGTGCCTCTCCGTTGCGCACGGCAAGGATCTCCATTTATAGCGCCTACCGTGGCCAGATTTTACTATTTTAGCCCTTAACCACCTTTATCTAGTCTGGGTGTACTTGCCGACCACCACTTGATTGTCTGTGTGCCACTCCCTACCACCAGTCAAAGAGGACTATTTTGTTTGTTAGTCTGCCGTGGCACTCTTTCCTGCCACGGTGTGGGTACTCTCTCTCTTTCTCTTATAGCATGCACCCAGTGGTTCCAACTCAGCCTTGCTTCTTTTGGGAGGTATGTCATCCCAGCAGGACGTATCCCCCAAAAGAGTTTTGAACAGAAACCCCAAAATAGGTTTTTTCCTCTCCCCACCGCCAAACCATGCCCTCTTACCTCTGATCCATGACCTCACCATGTCCCATATTGGCTGGGTACAAGCTGGTGGTGTCTGGGCCTTACGCATGCCTTCTTTCCATATGTGTCCAAAATCTGTCTATTGCTCATGCGTCCGCCATGGTCTAGAGGCTTTGTCTGCACAATCTGCCACCCGTTCTTGACCTTTTATATGAGCTGCTTTTTGATTTCCCGCTCCCTTAAGGACTGGGTTTCATATGATACTAGGCTTTGTATTTCTTTCAGCCCATTTGATTGTTCTGATTTTCTGCCACATCACTTGTCCTTCATGTTGTAATGATTTACTCCTGCTGGACCTCTTTAGGCCTATCGTATACTCTTTCCCCCAGTGGCTTAGCATGGCCACTGGTGTTCCTACTCATGGGCTCCTCTGTCCCTTTTCTCTTGGGCATCCTTGGCCCATTTGCTTTCCTTGGGCTTCCTTGGCCCCTTTATTAACTCTGCATTCCCATAGGCTTTTACTAACTTCATTGGGCTTCCCTGGCCCAATTACCTTATTCTCATCCTTGGGGTCATGGGTTGCCATTAACCCCTTGCTTTCCTTGTTTGCATTACTTTGGGCCTATAATAGCCCATTCTCACTTTTTCGTATCATATACTGCCCATGGGTGTCATTTCTTTCTTTCCGGACCTCTTTAAGCTCATTTGCCTCCTCAAGACCCATTTGTTTATTTTATGGGCCTATAATTCATTATTCCTACCGCTTAGACTCAATGGTTTTACTCTATATTTGTCATTCATTTACTGCCCGTGTTGCTGGGTTGGGCTTTCTTCCTTCTATTCGGATTCCAAAAAATGACCCTCAATAGTGGGGTGTTACATTCGGTCCTAACAGTGTACAAGAATGTGTTAGGCCATGAAAGGTTCACTTCGGGCTTGATAAGTTACCTTTCTCCAATTAAATCCATCCAAACTTCACAATACCAAACCCAGCTACTAGTAGCACAAAAACCTACGAGAAATCATGTAAGCAAAAATGGACATAACTTCTTTTAAGATAAGATCATGATATGTTAGAAAAAGTTTTTTTTTTCTCGGGCTCTGCTAAAGGTGAGTATCAATAAGGCATGATCTTGAGCTGCCCAGAACGACGCACGCTATTCTAAGGGTAATCTCATATCGATTAATGTCCAAGATTAGTGGAAAACGGAATATTATTGCTGAAGCAAAGGGACGAAACCATGGCCACGGTTGTATTGTATGCTGTGGCGAAGCCAGAATTTTAGTTTAAGAGGGGCAAGATTAAATATAAAGGTACATGTAAATTATATTTTGTTCTCGTCTTTTTTCAATTTTTTTGGGTGCCTAATGTAAGAGTTGAAATTTAATAGTCACGTTATCCTTAAGGTATTCTAAATTCTAAGATGATTATAAGTTTAAGTAAATATTTTAAAGAAGTAAAACACATAAACATGAATGAAAAAAGCTAAATTAACGGAGAAATTTTCATGCTAAATATGTATGAGGGAACAAAAAATGGTGATCCAACTTTTTAAAATCTCTTATTTATTTTGCTACCTTTACTTACAACCTGCTTATGATTGGTATATCATAAAGGAAAGAAGCAATTTTGACTTAATAACGTTAGAAATATTATTAAAAAAGAAAAGAATACATCTAGGTGTACAATACAAAGAATAGTAGAGATAATAACTAATGTGTGGCAACAATCACCACAATAGAGATAATAACTGACGTGTGGCAACAAATGCATAACTGAATTTGATGTGAGGCTTGGGGTGGGGTCAGGGGGGGCAATATAGTAGAGATAATAACTAATGTGTGGCAACAAATCAACACAGTAGAGATAATAACTGATGTGTGGCAACAAATGCATAACTGAGTTTGATGTGGGGCTTGGCCTGTTGCCACACATCAGTTATTATCTCTACTGTGTTGATTTTGTTGCCACACATTAGTTATTATCTCTACTATTCTTTGTATTGTGACAACAAATACATAATTGAGTTTAATGTGGGGCTTGAAGTGGGTCCCTCCCTCCCCCCCCCCCCCCCCCCCCCCCCGAATTTGTAGGGACCAATAGTTTGGATTTTTACAAGAGGTAACCACAAGTTTTGAGTAGGTACATATATAATTCAAGTGGGATCTAGAGCATGGTCGCTCTGAGGGGAGAGGAAGATCTTGTCTGCAAAAAGAGAGCTGGATAAGAGATAAGTGTGGTTCTTTCACATCCATGTCATAAGAGAAAATCTTATCAACAACCAGAAAGTCTTTTATCAATCATGAATCATGATGCATGTTTCATGGCCGATGGGTTTGATTAATGTCCCTGCAATGCATTGAATAATGAATGAAACGTACCCCACCACCACAACCACCGAGCCAATCATACACAACCATCTCCTACAAATATGCAATGCCTTTTTTTTTTTTTTTTTTTTTATATTAAAATAAAAAGGGAATATATGTTAAAAGCGGCATAATGCACTAGTGAAAGAGGAATTATTGAATTAAGGGAATCCCATTTTATTTGAAAGTAACAAAAGCATTTCCTGCAAATATACAAAGAATTTTTTTATATTAAAACAAATATGGAAGAAGAAGAAGAAACTAGAAATGGTCCATAAAAAGGAGTATATATATATATATATATTAATAATTGCATAAGAGCATCACATCAGTGGGTGCAAAAATTTTCTAAATTTACACATTTAAAACCTACTTTTTCTATTTTACACTTTTATTTTTACAAAACACCCACATCAGTTTGTCTATTATACACATTTATTCAAATAAAATATTCATCTTCAGATCAATCCACACCCACCCAGCCACCACCATCAAACCCACCCACCCAGCCACTATCGTCAACACACCATCATCAACCACCATCACCCCCCAAAAAATTCAAACCCCACAGAAAATCGAGACCCCTAAACCCCATCATCAACGACTCTCATAGTCTCGATCCTCAGCGGCACTGGAGTTTGAGACCTCGGCGAGGCTGGAGTTCGAGACACCTCGACCCCACACAAAAACCCCACGGCACCAGAGGACGCGCTGGAGCTGTCCAGGCAGTAACAATTCTCCTTTCTGTGGTTCCGATTCCGATTCTCCATGGTTTCGATTTCAATTTTCTGTGGTATCGCTCGCCGTGGTTCCAATTCTCCTTTCTGTACTGATCATGTTGGTGAGGCTGAACTGAGGGATCAGAGAGAGAGGTGAGAGTAGAAGCTGAAAAGGAGAGAGTGAGGTGAGGAGAGAAAAACAAATAATAAATTAATTGATAGACGAACTACAGTAACCGTGTAAATATACACAATTACTGTAACTCATGGAAATATTTACACATCTTTACACATTTTTACACCCACTGATGTGGGTGTTTTTTTGTTCAAAATATGTAAAATTGGTATCTTCTTCTATTTTAGAAGACTATGCACCCACTGACGTGGATGCTCTAATATACTAGTGAAATAGGAATCAAGCGCATCCCATTTATTTGAAAATAACAAAAGCATTTCCTGCAAATATGCAAAGCATTTTTTTATATTCAAATAAAAAAGGAAGAAGAAGAAGAGGAAACTAGGAAGGGTCCATCAAAAAGGCATATATGTTAAAAGCTGCATAATACACTAGTGAAAGAGGAAATACACTAGTGAAAGTGGAATCAATTGTGTCCCATTTTATTTGAAAGTAACAAAAGCATCTCCTGTAAATATGCAAAGCATTTTTTTTCATATTAAAATAAAAAAGAAAGAAGAAGAAGAAGAAGAAGAAGAAGAAGAAGAAGAAACTAGAAAGAGTCCATCAAAAAGGAATATATGTTAATTAACAGCTACATAATGCACTAGCGAAAGAGGAATCAGGCACATCCCATTTCATTTGAAAATAAAAAAAAGCTAATAAATAAATACCTCTACGATTTTCCAAAGAAAAAAAAAAAAAAAAAAAAAACAGATCGATTGCAATAAAAATTCCAACCTTAATTAATGCATTTTGGCACTCGTTAACTAGACCTATATAAAATATGGTGTTTTATATTATCCATCTCCAAATCATTGCTACATGTATTTTCTTTCCACATATAGAACATAATAAAAAATTTGTATTTTTTTTCATAAAAATGAAATAAATAATAAAAAAACACTAAAAAATAAAAGTTAAATATTATATAAAATCTTTGAGAGTACAATGTCATAATTAATTCCCTCCAAAAATGGCCGTATCATGAGTGGGCGGAAGAGAAAATGAAGAAAGAGAGCAAAAACCAAAATTTTACACACTAGTTTTGTCCCACTATGAGAGACCGCGCGCCCCTTTTTTAGGATGTTTGGCCAAACCCATGTGAATGGGTGAAGTTGTGTTATTGCCTCTCAAAATAGAGGTTTGACTAGTTATATTTTCCCCTTTAGATTAAGGGTATTACAATGGAGTCGCTACTTATTTAATTATTGAGATAAATAAGAAAACCAAAATTAAAAAATTCCTCATTTTATTAATTTTCAATTGAATTTACATTGATCATAGGAAAATTACATGACTTTAGTCCTAGATACAATATAAGATAAAGTATATGGCTTTGTTTCCTAGTTACAATCTAAAAATCGAAAATTACATTGATAAGTATTTGATATACTAACCCTTAATCTAAGCTCGGAGGCTATGTTACAAGGTGGGAAGGTGTTAGGCATCCACCTTGCCCGGTGAAACCGGTCTTCTAGACTATAATGTCCAACATTCATATCACATCATCCAATTTGTTATCAATCAATTTGCATGTTGAATTTAATGTGTGTGCATGTGATAAACTCTAATTCAATTTATTAAGCATTGCATTTAGATTGAAAAATAAATTCTAGTGAATGTGTGTGGATGATGATACCCTAGATTCAAGGATTTGAAAAAAATTATGAAACAAACATCTTTTTCATGTTTTTTATATGGGTTTAAGATTTAAACTAGTGTTATGCATGAACATGTGATGAACAACCAAGAACATGTGAAGAAAACATAAGAACATTTAAGAACATTCAAACATATTAAATAATTACTATCATGCTTTAATCTTAAATTCTCATCATGACAACATAAAAAACTAGTTAAGGAAAATGATTATACCTTCATACAAGATCCACATGGTGGAGAAGACTCATGGTGGAGGTCCTAAGGGTGAAGGAAAAAAAAAGAAGAACTAGGAGAGGAAGAGTAAGTCTCACTCAATACCTTGAGTCACAGGAAGACCAAGATATGACAAGACTACTCTACTTCACTAGAACTCAAGAAAGGAGAAGAAAGGGGGTTTTTCGTGTGTCTTAGAATGAAGGAGATGGGAAGTTTATATAGTAGTGGTGGAAGAAATATGAATGGAATGCCATTTAATGAGGGTTGACAAAAAATCATGAACCTAGACCTCATTTTAGCTTTGGGGAAAACCTGGTGCATTAAATGGAGAGATTGGTGGGAGTGAGGAGCAAGCCAAAATTCGGTTTTCCAGTAGTTGCTGTAACAGTCAATAGAGCCAACTTCGAAAAATCATATTTGACTCAATTTTGATAGGAATTGTCTCGTTCTTGTACTCAAATTGAAGTCCCAGATGTCTAGTTTCTGGGAAAATTAACCTCATTCATAGATTCAAAATATTCTGAGAGATATCGATGAAATGGTGAGCAGAGGTCATTTGTTAGAAAATGGTTTCAGCACAATTAACATTAATAGGTCCCAAATTAGCTCCCAATTAACATTAAATGGCTCCAATCACTCCCATTTCAGACTTAATTGGTTCCAAATTTACTCTAATTAAAAGATAATTGCACAAATTACTCATTGAATAATTAATGTTTAACTATTTAATTAATTAGGTATATGCAACCTCACTATAAAATGTAGTCCTAACCAATCAAATTATGACGCATTATTAATCTTAAATTAATTATAATTATAACCAATTGGAATCAATTGTTCATAATCACATATAGTCAGACTCAATTTGTGATAGTGCATCTCGGCCATTAAAACTTGATTTAATGATAACTTTCAATTTGATGGTCCAATTAAGGCTTATGACCAGTCGATTTGATCGTTACAACATCAAGATCATTTTGGTGAAATGAGATTAAGGATCTAGTGACCAGAATCAAGATGCATATTCCCAAGGTAAAATTACCCTTTTACCCTCCATGGGAGGTTAAATGCGGGTTGCAAAATGAGGTGTCAACAGAATGCCCCTCATTGGTAGAACTTGAAAAGCGAATGTCAATGTATGAAAGAGACACCTAACTTTGCAATCAGTATTTAACCGTGGTGAATGCATGATGCATGTAGATAAAAATGCAGATGGTCATGTTGTGGATCAAAATGTGGACCGAATCTCGAGGGAGATTGCCTACGTAACTCTTGGTGGGAGGATCAAGTCCAAACGTAGTTCATGCATGCAAATTTTTTTTTTTTTTTTGAATAAGTACAAGACATGCTTACCTGAGGTCAAGAAAATGTGGAGGACCAAGGATCCTGGCTCATGTTTTTAGAGGACCTAGGATTTTTGGATCTTGGCTCATGTTTTCAAAGGACCAAGGGTTTTTTAGGCTTTGGCTCATGTTTTCAGAAGACCAAAGGTTCTGGATCCTGGCTCATGTTTTCAGAGGACCTAAGATTTTTGGATCTTGGCTCATGTTTTCAGAGGACCAAGAGTTTTTTGGGCTTTGGCTCATGTTTTCAGAGGACCGAAGGTTGTGGATCCTGGCTCATGTTTTCAAAGGACCTAGGATTTTTGGATCTTGGCTCATGTTTTCAGAGGACCAAGGGTTTTTTGTGGGCTTTGGCTCATGTTTTTAGAGGAACAAAAATTTTGGATCCTAGCTCATGTTTTCAGAGGACCTAGGATTTTTGGATCTTGGTTCATGTTTTCAGAGGACCAAGGGTTTTTTGGGCTTTGGCTCATGTTTTCAAAGGACCAAAGGTTCTAGATCCTGGCTCATGTTTTCAAAGGACTTAGGATTTTTGGATCTTGGCTCATGTTTTCAAAGGACCAAGGGTTTTTTGGGCTTTGGCTCATGTTTTCAAAGGACCAAAGGTTCTGGATCCTAGCTCATGTTTTCAGAGGACCTAAGATTTTTGGATTTTGGCTCATGTTTTCAGAGGACTAAGGGTTTTTTGGACTTCGGCTCATGTTTTTAAAGGAACAAAGGTTCTGGATCCTGGCTCATGTTTTCAGAAGACCTAGGATTTTTGGATCTTGGCTCATATTTTCAGAGGACCAATGGTTTTTTTGGGCTTTGGCTCATGTTTTCAGAGGACCAAAGGTTCTGGATCCTGAGTCATGTTTTCAGAGGACCTAGGATTTTTGGATCTTGGTTCATGTTTTCAGAGGACCAAGGGTTTTTTGGGCTTTAGCTCATATTTTCAGAGGACTAAAGGTTCTGGATCCTGGCTCATGTTTTTAGATGACCTAGGATTTTTGGATCTTAGCTCATGTTTTTAGAGGACCAAGGGTTTTTTGGGCTTTGGCTCATGTTTTCAGAGGACCAAAGGTTCTGAATCCTAGCTCATGTTTTCAGAGGATCTAGGATTTTTGGATCTTAGCTCATGTTTTTAGAGGACCAAGGGTTTTTTAGGCTTTGGCTCATGTTTTCAGAAAACCTAGGATCTTGAAGTTTTGGACGTGCTTCCTAGAGGTCCGTGGATTTGAAATTTGAATGTGCTTCCCAGAGATCCAATGGTTTGAAGTTTGGACATGCTTCCCAAAGGTCTGATGGATTTGAATTTGGACGTGCTTCCTAAAGGTCCGATGGATTTGTGGAAGGTGATATTTGTGCCAATGTGTATGGGTCCTTTGCCCTAGTTCTTGCAAAATAAATATTTTCAATTAGTAACAGAGTTATTCATTGAGAGTTATTCATTGAAAGAAATTTGACATACCTAGCCAATGTCCCTCGTTTGGGGCATGTTGCAATGCTTGGATGAGTTCCAAGATGAATACTTTAATGTTAGGCCTGCCTTTTTTGTGCGGCCGTCACCTTTTTTGGTTTGGAAATATAAGAGAGCTGCTGTAGATCCTATGGATTTTGGGAGAACTAAGGTTGATCCTACAGTGTATAGGAAAACTAAAGTCGATCCTATGGGTTTCAAGAAACCTAAGGTCGATCCCTTAGAGGTAGGAGAGCTACTGTCGATCCCACAGTATGTAGAAGAACTAAGGTCGATCCTATGAGTTTCAAGAGAACTAAGGTCGATCCCTTGGAAGTAGGAGAACTACTGTCGATCCCACAGTGTATAGGAAAGCTAAGGTCGATCCTATGAGTTTCGGGAGAACTAAGGTCGATCTCCTGAAGGTAGGAGAGCTCCTGTCGATCCTACAGTGTATAGGAGAGCAAATGTCGATCCTATGAGTTTCAGGAGAACGTTGATCCCTTAAAGGTAGGAGAACTATTGTCGATCTTACAGTGTATAAGAGAACTAAAGTTGATCCTATAAGTTTCAGGAGAACTAAGGTCGATCCCTTGAAGGTAGGAGAGCTACTATCGATCCCATAGTGTATAGGAGAGCTAAGGTCGATCCTATGAGTTTTGGGAGAACTAAGGTCGATCCCTTGGAGGTAGAAGAGCTAATGTTGATCCTATAGTGTATAAGAGAGCTAATGTCGATCCTATAAGTTTCGAGAGAACTAAGGTCGATCCCTTGAAGGTAGAAGAGCTACTGTCGATCCTACAATGTATAGGAGAGCTAATTTCGTTCCAATGAGTTTCGGGAGAACTAAGGTTGATCCCTTAAAGATAAGAGAATTATTGTCGATCCTACAATGTATAAGAGAACTAAAGGCGATCCTATGAGTTTCGGGAGAACTAAGGTCGATCCCTTAAAGGTAGGAGAGCTACTGTCTATCCCACAATGTATAGGAGAGCTAAGGTCGATCCTATGAGTTTCGCGAGAACTAAGGTCGATCCCTTGGAGGTAGAAGAACTACTGTCGATCCTATAGTGTATAGGAGAGCAAATGTCGATCCTATAAGTTTCGGGAGAACTAAGGTCGATCTCTTAAAGGTAGGAGAGCTACTGTCGATCCCATAGTGTATAGGAGAGCTAATGTCGATCCTATAAGTTTCGGGAGAACTAAGGTCGATCCCTTGAAGATAGGAGAGCTACTGTCGATCCCACAGTATATAGGAGAGCTAAGGTCGATCCTATGAGTTTCGAGAGAACTAAAGTCGATCCCTTGGAGGTAGGAGAAATATTGTCAATCACATAGTGTATAGGAGAGCTAATGTCGATCCTATGAGTTTCGGGAGAACTAAGGTCGATCCCTTGAAGGTAGGAGAACTACTGTCGATTCTATAGTGTATAGGAAAAATAAAGTCAATCCTATAAGTTTAGGGAGAACTAAAGTCGATCCCTTGAAGGTAAGAGAGCTACTGTCGATCCCACAGTGTATAGGAAAGCTAACGTCGATCCTATGAGTTTCGAGAGAACTAAGGTCGATCCTTTGGAGGTAGGAAAACTACTATTGATCCCATAATGTATAGGAGAGCTAATGTTGATCCAATGGGTTTCAAGAGAACTAAGGTCGATCCCTTGAAGGTAGGAGAACTACTGTCGATCCTACAGTGTATAGGAGAACTAAAGTCGATCCTATAAGTTTCGAGAGAATTAAGGTCGATTCCTTGAAGGTAGGAGAGCTACAGTCAATCCCACAATGTATAAGAGAGCTAAGGTTAATCCTACGGGTTTCGGGAGAACTAAGGTTGATCCCTTAAAGGTAGGAGAGCTATTGTCGATCCTACATGGTATAGGTCATGCTATTATCTGGCTATATAAGGGTGCATGTCTGAGATAACTTATGTTGAATGAGATAAAGGATCATTCACTTTGATCCTGCAAAAAAAGCAAGTTTAAATCAGCATGGAGTCATTCATTACAACGAATTGGAAGCACTTAGCCAATGCCTCTAGTTTGGAGCATATTCCTTACTTGGATGGAAGTTGAGTTAATTTGATATTGCGACTATTGGGGAATATGAAAGAAGATCATGGTCTACCATCATTGGTTCTTGCAAAATGGCTTTCTTTCTTTAGCTTGTTAGAAACCAATTATCATGAAAACATTTTTGGCCAATGCCCCTAGTATGGACATGCTTGCAAAAAAAAATGGATTGATGCCTCAAACGAAAACATGCTTTCATGCAAGAATGACATATCTGCACACAATATAAATAGGCCAATGCCCCAAGTTCAAGTATGTTTGGTACAAAACAAATGGGCTT
Source organism: Quercus gilva (assembly GCA_023621385.1). Lineage (NCBI taxonomy): Eukaryota > Viridiplantae > Streptophyta > Magnoliopsida > Fagales > Fagaceae > Quercus > Quercus gilva. Next base: position 3,199,667 of record CM042474.1, on the reverse strand, counting down.
AGCCTAACATGCACCCAAACAATTTTGTCACATTGTTTTGACTTTGCTCCACAAGGTTGTTTGGATGATTGGGACCAGGCCTTTGAAAGGCTACCTATGTACCTCTTTCATAGAGGATCAGGTCAAGATGTAGTTCAAGAAAACTGGATTTTGAAAAAGAATGATTTTTTTTTTTTTTTTTTTGGTGGAAATGAGATTTCTCTTTCTTTCTTCTTCTTTTCTTTTTTTTTTTTTTATTTTAATTTATGAACAAGAGGTTATCCTTTGAACAACCATTTTGGCAAATCAAAATGTTTAAGAATCAAACAAATCTCTTTGATTAGGAAGGATCAAGATCATTAAACTCATGTAATCAAATTTGCTTCATCCTTTTGAACATCATCAGATTAAGTCTCCAAAGGCTATCAAGAAATAAAATATGATAATATTTAGGAATCACATTATTGGGTGGAAATAAGAAGAGTGCTCCAAGTTTGAAAGTTCTTTAGAGCCATTTGGGGATTTGAGAATTTGAGACGTTTTGTCCTTTAACATATCATCTAGTGGGGTTTGAAAATCTTAAGCATTTTTCCTTTTTAATTCAAGAGAAAATAATATTAGAGCTTAAGATGTGCCTACAACTAGCAACATTTCAAGAAGGTCTTTACTCTTGGGTTGTAATGTAGGCCGGGTTTGGGTTATGAAATGAAAGATATAAAAGGCTCAAAATTCTCTATGATGTTTCCCCCAAGTATGCATTACTCAAAAATCAAGTATTGGAGGAGTTTTCCCATTTCTTCTTTGTCATCTTCTCACTAGTCTTCATTGGTCACTTGTATCAACAATCGTTTTTATGCTTATTCCTCTTGAATCATACCTCTAGAATTTCATCTTGTAAAATTATTCTCTTTTTAGGTTACATCTTCAAGTTTCCAACTTGGTAGGATCTTCTAATTTTTTCTTTTCTTCTTCTTCTTTTCTTTAGCCCTAACTTTTGCCTAGACCGCCCTTTTGGGTTTTCAACCTAGCGAGCTTCCTTTTTCTTTTTTTTCTTTTTCTTTTTTTCTTTTTTTTGGCTGTCTTTCATCTCTTGATTGAATGAACTTTTTGGGGACCTTTTTCCTTTCTTGTTTTTCTTAGCTTAATGATTTTTGGTCATTTTGATACACTCTTTAGACTTCTTTTGCCTCGATGCATTTGCACTTTTCTGTGCTTGATGAATCTTTTGGATGAACTCTCTTTTGGATGAACTTTGTATTCCTCTTGGCATGATGAATTTTAGGCTCTTCAAAATTGATGCACTCCGGAATTTCATTTCTCTTTCCTTGATTGAGCGAAACCTTATTTTTCTTTTATGATCTTTTATCTTTAGCTTAATGAATTCTCTACTTGTCTTTCATGCCTTCTAGGAGATCTTTATCAATTAGCTTCAAAGCTACAAGGTTGACTCCTCCTTAACATGAGATTTAAGCATGCATACTTTGAATTTTTCCTACCCCAAGTTTAGACTTTAGTGGATTCATGCAAAAAAATGCTAAATATTTGAAGGCTCAAATGGGCTAGCAATGGATGATGATCATTCTAGGTATTAGGAAATAACCTTGTTTAACCAAAGATGGTCTCCTATCCCTTGTAATGCTTGCTTGTAGGCACAGTGACGTAAGCTCTTTTAATAAATTCATCTTAAAAGAAAAGGTATGAATGCTCTAATGTTGTGAAACAAAAAACTTTTGAAAATTGGATCAAGTGCATGGATTCTTGAGATTTTCCGATGCATAGATTCTTTTTTATTAGCTTTTAAGACCATTTCTTCTTATATTCTAAGTCAAGTAGCAAAAGTCATGAATCAAATGAAATTAATCATTTCTTGGTACAAGTTGATTGCTCAAGCCTTTAAACATCAAGATTAATTCACTAGGAAGTTCAATGGTTCTAGTTCAAAGATTTTTTTTTTTTTTTTTTTTTTTTTTTTTGGGAAGATTTGGGAATCTCGATTTTTTTTTTTTTTTTTGGAATTTTTTTAAATATATACATGAACAAAGTACATCAAATGCTACATGGATTTTTAGAATTCAAAGAAACATGGAATAAACAAACAAACTTTAAGCTTTACCATGATGTTGCAAACCAAATGTGAAGTGAGGCAAAGTTAGGCTATTTGCTTCTTGTTGGTCCATTTAGGATGCTTGAGACTGGGTATGCTTGAGATTGGGTATGCTTGAACCTTGATTATGATGAAATGGCTTGGGCTTGCACTTGGAAGGCTTGAACCTTGATTATGATATTTTTGTATTTGCTTGAAATGGCTTGGGCTTACACTTGGAAGGCACGCATCTTGTGAGCTTTTGGCCTTTGATGTCGATCATGCGTATACACCTTTGATGGGCTCAAGAAACAATTTTCGATTTCCATACCAAGTAGAGTTCAATCATAGGCTTTTAGGCTTGAGTTCATTCATAGCATACAAGGTTCAAACAATTATGATGGGCTCAAGCGTTGGACTTGGGCTCATCATGGTTCAAACAACGGCTAAACACATACATAATGCAATGCGATTTTCATGGACCAACCTAAAGGTAGATTCTATAAGTTATTACAACATGGGTGAAAGGTAGGTTAAAGGTCCCCACAAGCTAGGACGTCGTACCTCCCAACTTGTGATGCCAGGAGCACCGCGTTATTCCAAACGGTACAGTTTGTCCTTATGAACCACCATGGCATAACCATGATGATCCTTGTCGTGGTGGGTGGTAGGTTCACCGCTGGGTATGTGAGACTCAAGAAGACCACAATCCACGGCTAGTACTACCAGGCTCTAGGCTAGCACACAAATAAATTAAATTTCATTTAAGCAAATGATGCATGACATACAAAATAATAACATATTAGACATATTATATACAAAAAAGCAATAAACCAACAATGACATGGTTGGCCACCATAATCTAATTGATACTTGGCCCTCAATATCACCAGCGGAGTCACCACTGTGAGAGACCGCGCCCCTGGCCCGTTTTATAGGATGTTGGGCCAAACTCACGTGAATGGGTGGAGTCATGTTATTGCCTCTCAAAATGGAGGTTCAATTAATTATATTTTTCCCTTTAAATTAAGAGTTTTACAATGAAATAACCACTTATTTAATTATTGGGATAAATAAGAAAATCAAAATTGAAAAATTTCTCATTTTATTAATTTTCAATTGAATTTACATTGATCATAGGAAAATTACATGGCTTTGGTCCTAGATACAATCTAAGATAAAGTACATGACTTTGTTTCCTAGTTGCAATCTAAAAATCGAAAATTACATAGATAAGCATTTGATCTACTAACCCTTGATCTAAGCTCGAAGACTATGTTACAAGGTGGGAAGGTATTAGGCACCCACCTTAATTACCCGGTGAAACTGGTCTTCTAGAGTATGGTGTCCAACATTCATATCATATCATCCAATATGTTATCAATCAATTTGCATTGAATTTAATGTATGTGCATGTGATAAACCTTAATTCAATTTATTAAGCATTGCATTTAGATTGAAAAATAAATTCTAGTGAATGTGTGTGGATGGTGATATCCTAGATTCAAGGATTTGAAAAAAATTATGAAACAAACATCTTTTTCATGTTTTTTATGTGGGTTTAATATTAAAACTAGTGTTATGCATGAACATGTGATGAACAACTAAGAACATGTGAAGAAAACATAAGAACATTTAAGAACATTCAAACATATTAAATAATTACTACCATGCTTTAATCTTAAATTCTCATCATGGCAACATGAAAAACCAATTAAGGAAAAGGATTATATCTTCATGCAAGATCCACACAATGGAGAAGACTCTTGGTGGAGGTCCTAAGGGTGAAGGAAAAAAAGAAGAACTAGGAGAGGGAGAGTGGGTTTCACTCAATACCTTGAGTCTCAAGAATACCAAGATATGACAAGACTACTCTACTTCACTAGAACTCAAGAGAGGAAAAGAGAGGATTTCGTGTGTCTTGGAATGAAGGAGAGGGGGGTTTATATAGTAGTTGTGGAGGAAATATGAATGAAAGACCATTTAATGAGGGTGGACAAAGAATCATGAATCTAGACCTTATTTTAGCCTTGGGGAAAATCTTGTGCATTAAATGGAGAGATTGTTGGGAGTGAGGAGTAAACCAATATTCAGTTTTCCCGTAACTGTTGTAACAGCCTATAGAGCCAATTTTGAAAAATCATATCTGACTCAATTCTGATTGGAATTATCTCGTTCTTATGCTCAAATTGAAGCCCCGGATGTCTAGTTTCTAGGAAAATTAACCTCATTCACAAATTCAAAATATTCTGAGTGATATCGATGAAATTGTGAGCAAAGATCATTTGTTAAAAAATGGTTTCAGCACAATTAACATTAATAGGTCTCAAATTAGTTCTCAATCTATATATATAATAATAGGTGAAGTAGAGAGAGTGTGAAATTGAATTCAAAATTAGAACTCTAATTGTGTGTCACATGTACACACCAAATTAGAATTCCTAATTAGAGTTTTAATTTTTTGCCATGTGTCTAGAATCTGAAATTGGAGTTGAATTTTGCATCATGTGGCTAAATGTATGTGGACTCATTCTCATTAAAACCACTTCTATGTATCGGGTCAAGTAAGTTACTGTGCTAATTAAGTTTTTTTTTTTATTTTGTAGTCAAACGTGAAAACCAAAGAGACTAATATCAGTGAAATTGAAGTTGAATTTTGTATCATGTGGCTAAATGTATGTAGGCTCATTCTCATTAAAACCACTTCTATGTATTGGGTCAAATGAGTTACTATGCTAATTAAGTTTTTTCTTGATTTTGCAATCAAACGTGAAAACCAAAGAAATTAATATCGGTGATAAGAACTTGGTTTGGGTACATTGCATAATTTCCAAAAAGATAGCAAAGCCAGAGTTTGCATCTTTGTTATAAATTGCTTACAAAGTTTGCATATTTACATTTACACTGAGTTTCGGATTAAAGTGCTTTCTTCTTGGTTCTGACACTAAGTTTTGTTTACTATTCAATTACAAAGTTTGCATCTTTACATTTGTTATAAATTGCTAATATGTGATTAGATGCACATTATGCCTAAAATTCACTGTCCTTATATTTGGCTTTTTGTTCAGGTTTGGCACCTATAATAATAAAGAAAGCATTGCTGTGGACCGATGAATGATACTTTTTGCAGGTTGCAAAGGAACTTAGTGATCAATGGAATCTCACGCAAATTGAAGAGGACCTGGCTGTAGATGTCTGGACGGTAGATGTGAGTCACTATGTTTTTAAAATTTTTAGTGAAGGTAAAGGTTATGAACAATGTAAATTTTTCGGAGAGAAATTTATTATTTTATATTTACGCAAGTTTGGTCGCCTTCTTGGAATGGATCACTCCACCCTGTCTTTCTACTGAAATTTGTTATTCAGATTGTTACAATTTAATCCAAAATTTTATTTGAATTTTCTTATTGTTGTTACTATCATATATTATCATTCCAATTGTTTAATTAAAATCTGAAATTAGAGTCCAATTTTACTGTACACGATTACAATCTAATTATTTTTAATTTTGCTGTCATGTGTAGAAGCCAATGAGATGAAATTAATAACACATTAAACACTCATGCTTTAGGAATCGATAGTACCAATCTAAATCCATTGGACCTGCTTCGTGATAATACAACTATAAAGGATGTATAAAAACACGCACAAACACATCTCTCTATAAAAAGAGATTGGAGAGAATTTTTTTTATCAACCATGAAATTTCAGAGGTTTTTTCTTCACACAAATGTCTATCATGTTACAAAATGACCCATCGTAAAACTACAAAATGAGTACAACTCTGAGGGTTTTTTTTTTTTTAATTTTAAATTTTTTAAGCTGCGAAAATTTCAATCACCAATAGAAATTGAAGATTCGAAAGCGTGAATGGATCTTTTGGATAAACATTGTTACCAAGGTTCATCTTTCTGTGTAAAATATATATACTGATAAGTTTTGTTAATAAAATTTTCTAGTTAATAATATGAATTTAGACTTAGCTGAGTTTTTTAAACGTGAATAAACTCATGATTAATAATATATCCATTCCCGTGCAGTAACACGAGGCTACATACTAGTTAACATTAAATGGCTCCAATCACTCTCATTTCAGACTTAATTGGTTCCAAATTTACTCTAATTAAAAGATAATTGCACAAATTACTCATTGAATAATTAATGTTTAACTATCTAATTAATTAAGTGTATGCAACCTCACCATAAAATGTAGTCCTAACCAATCAAATTATGACACATTATTAATCTCAAATTAATTATAATTATAACCAATTTGAATCAATTGTTCATAATCACATATAGTCAGACTCAATTTGTGATAGTGCATTTTGGCCATTAAAATTTGATTTAATGATAACTTTCAATCTGATGGTCCGGTTAGGGCTTATGACCAGTCGATTTGATCATTACAACATTAAGATCATTTTGGCGAAATGAGATTAAGGATCTAGTGACCAAAATCAAGATACATATTTCCAAAGTGAAATTACCCTTTTACCCTTCATGTGAGGTTAAATGTAAGTTGCAAAATTGGTTGTCAACACCCATCCATCTATTATTCATAAGAGAGTTTTATTACAATCTCAATAAATTCAATCCACAAACACAAGGGAGGTGGGGGGAGATGGGAACAAAAGAAAGGAAGTTTATCACCATGAATAACATAGAATATTAATCACAGTTGAGAGAGGATGTTAGTCATGGAATGGCATGGACTGCAAATAGCCTCCAAAGGCTCAGCCTTCGACAGAAGAAACCCTAAACTTGGGTTCATGTCCACCATCTCCTTCCCAACCCTTTCCCAATCAAAACACTGAATGAGTGCACCCAATGCCAATGATAGTACCCGCAAGCCCATGCTAGAACCAGGGCATGCCCTCCTCATCATGCCAAATGGAATATATTTGAACCCTTCTCTTTCCTCATCGATTGCTTCAAATCTCTCTGGCTTGAACCTAGTGGGTTCCTCCCACAGCTTGGGATTCCTATGCATGAACCATGCATTCACCAACAAAATTGTCCCTCGTGGTAAATGAAATCCCCCCACAGTGCAATCTTTTGAGGAAAAATGTGGTAATAAAAGTGGTTGTGGAGGATACAGTCTAAGTGTCTCATTGATGACACAACGAAGATAGGGAAGTTTGGCAAAAGCTGAGTCATCAAGCAAGCGCCCACTTCCAACCTGGTTATCAATCTCTACTTTAACCTTCTGCAATACCTCTGGATGATTAAGAAGAAGTGACATTGCCCATTCCATGGTCGTTACTGTTGTATCCGTTCCCGCAACGAACATGGTCTGAAACACATATATATATATAACGCTCAAGTAATGTTAGAATAAATTTTGAAGGAAAAGTTTGAAACACTTCTTATTAATCTAAAGGTGTATTTAGTTCTACATTATTTAAATTTTTAAATATAATGTGACAATGTGTAAACCATTAAATTAAGAAAATAAAATCTTACCCCTAAAATGGATTGCTTTATTACTCTTTATAAAGAAAGTTATCCCATTTCAATAAAAGCAAAGCTACAGGCACAACAAAATATCATAACATTTTTAAATTAGCCTACTACCTCACACATGGGTCTACCACAACACTTAGAATAATACTACAGTCATAAACTATTTTACAATATTTTTACAAAATATTGATATGGCAAATTCTTATTAGTTCTAGTTCTAATATGGGTCCACCATTAACATCACATTTATGTTTACCAATAATTATTTGAAAATTACTAAAGTCACATCAGCAGTTTGTAAAAATGTTGTAAATTAATTTGCGTTTGTAGTATTACTCCAATAATTAATTAAAATTTTCTAATTACCCATCTATGAAGTACTTGACTAATTTAGGTATATATTGTAAAAGTATTGAGAATTTTTGTTGTGTCCTTAGAATAACTGACTTCAATTTTATCTTAAGTGTGTGTGTGTGTGTATATATATATATATATATATAAACCTTCCCCCCTACCTATTCTACAATACTTTCACTAAATAAACAATCAACTACATCCAAATGCATTATAAGTTTCATTTAATAAAAATTTGGAAAGTTTAAGTTTTATTTAGAGGATAATTAATGTTAAATAATGAATTAATGGGAAAAATGAAGAAGAATGAACCAAACTTAGATCTTTTTGGCCTTGGATATATATTGTACCCATACTAGTTATCGTTCTACTAAAACATCTAAATAATTATTTTGAGTCATGTTAAAGTTTATATTAAATATTATAAATTTAAATATGTATTTAATATCAAATTGTTTAAAATTTTAAATAATATAACATTAGTACTGTTTTAACTTTTAAAACACCATACTATGGGTCTGTTTAGATATCACTTACTTTGTTAAAACTAAAATTTTATTACCGAAAGTACTGTAAATAAATGTAAAAATTAGTTGAAATAATACAGTGAAACCCATGAATAGTACCAAAAAGTATAGTGAGGCCCATAAATTATAGCAAAAATAAACTGAATAGTGAAATAATTTTCATTTATAATTTGTATCCAAACGGAGGATATTTATTAAAAATAAAATACTTTTAAAAGACAAAACAAAATAGTACTAAACTACTAATTAGTATATTTATTTATTATATTATTGATGTGCATATCAATAATTAGTAGTTTAGAACTATAATATAATATAATAAATAAAATGTTTTCCTATTATTAACTTACCAATAGGATGCTTTTGATGACATTATCTGAATAGAATTCAGGTTCTGATTTCCGGAGATGCACCAGAGTTTCAATCAGTGTTCCCTTTGTTTCCACATCCACAATGGTGGCGTTATTCAAAGAACTGGTTTTCTTTTGCTTTATCTCGTCTATCAAACGCCCTAATACTTCATCTCTCTTCCTCTGCAACCTTATCATATCCTTCTCCAACCCTTTGTAACCAACCCACCTTAAAACTGGAAAGAAATCACACATATTCATAGCCAAATCTGCGAAGAAATTCTCCTTGAATTCTTTGAGAAGTTCCTTTCCCACATCCATGCTTTCAACCCCTTTTCCAACACATGGCTTGCCAGTAACTATCTTCATTATTATATTGGAAACCAAAAGTGAGAACAAATACCTCAACTCCACCTTTCGGGGTTCTATGTTTGAAACTTTATATAGTTGGCCGAGAAGAGAGTGAACTTCTTCTTCTCTAATGATAGAAGACTTTTGAAGGCTGATATGAGAGAACACCTCAACAGAAGCAAAGCGTCGAATGTTTCTCCACAAGTTGCCATATGGAGCCCAAACTGGAGCTGTTGAGTTGTAAGTAAAATGCTTCCCAGCCATGGTGGGGGGTCGATTTGCAAAAACTATGTCATTCTTGGTTAAGCATTCTTCAACAATGGAAGGAGAAGATACAACAAGGATAGGCCTTGAACCAAATTTAAGATAAAGGATTGGCCCGTATTGTAAGGTTAAGGTCTCCATCGTTTTATAGAGTGGTGGTTTGAGAAGGTGGAGGTGGCCGATTATTGGTAGAGAAAATGGACTTGGTGGTAAATTTTTGTTACGGTTGTTTGAAAGTTTGATAATAATGAAAATGGTGGAGAGGAGCAAAGCAAGGTAGCAATATAAGTTTTCCATGGCGAAAGCAGCAAAGTAGCTCACGAGTGAGAGTTTGCCAAGAGGGAAAGAGATATAGTGTCGACTCACATGATTAAATGATGTTTAACCAATCATTTATATAAAAAAATAAAATATAAAAAAATAATAAAAATAAAAATAAAAAAAAAAGTAGACCCTATTAAACACACATGGAATACACAAATTCAGTACATTTCAAGCAAGTATAAGAATGTGTATAATATGGTGTGTGTACTATTATTTTCCCTTACAAATAATGTGGTGTCCTTGTAAATTTTTTTGAAATAATACTTTTAGTAATTTAAACATTTTCATTGTCGTAGACCCTATTACACACCGCTGGTTTTCATTGCTAAGACCCATTTACGGGCCTAACTTCCACCACATCCACTCGATGAGCAAGAAAATTTATTCCCGTTAACTTTAAAATTTAAAACATATTCTCAAAAATAATTATTTTTTGTCTTAAAAGTCTAAAGTGGTACCTCCGTGCACGTGCAAATACCGCTTTTAGTCAGTAAACCTGTATGATGAGGTTGGAATATATATGTTTCTTTTATAATTGATGTCAATAAAAGTGATGAAATAATTGCGTGAGTTTTTATGAGGGTCTGAATTAGATACAGTGCATTGGACTCGGACAAATTGTGATAAGTGTTCAAAAATAGATGTGTCATTGTCTCAACGGGTCTAGTGCTACTGAACACTGGACCCAAACTGCTCTCTTCCTGTGAAACATTTGGAAAATTAATATCCTTTACACTCAAACTCACCGATACACATATAGAAGAGAGACACACTTAATATCAAAGTAAAATAGAATGGCGAAGGAATTGAAGAGGAAAGAACTTTTTTTGTATTCTTATTTTTCCTCTTCACTCTTGGCTTGAAATGGAAGAAAATATGGATATCTTACATTATTACACCATATATACTATCTTAATTTCTATGGTAGACCTAATCGTTTCTCTTTTGCTATAAAAACATTTGTTTATACTAATAGGATTTTATTAACGTGTGCCCTTAGGGCATACATTAATTAACCAGACTCATATATACTAATATAGAAGTGAAGGGATGGGTATAGAAGTACAGGTACTATAACTTTGTGAAAGTTTGCTAGTGACCTATCATGTTGATATTTTTTTAATAAAGTGGTTGTGGGTCCCATGAATAGAAGAGAGACACACTTAATATCAAAGTAAAATAGAATGGCGAAGGAATTGAAGAGGAAAGAACTTTTTTTGTATTCTTATTTTTCCTCTTCACTCTTGGCTTGAAATGGAAGAAAATATGGATATCTTACATTATTACACCATATATACTATCTTAATTTCTATGGTAGACCTAATTGTTTCTCTTTTGCTATAAGAACATTTGTTTATACTAATAGAATTTTATTAACGTGTGCCCTTAGGGCATACATTAATTAACCAGACTCATATATACTAATATAGAAGTGAAGGGATGGGTATAGAAGTACAGGTACTATAACTTTGTGAAAGTTTGCTAGTGACCTATCATGTTGATATTTTTTTAATAAAGTGGTTGTGGGTCTCATGAATAGTGCTGCTATAGTGTGTGAACAGTGCATACACTATTTATGAATAGTACATTTTGTCTCTAAAAGCAAAAACAAGTATAAAAAAAAAAAAAAAAAAAAAAGAAGAAGAAGAAGAAGGAAACGTAAAACGTGAACGCAGGATAATCCTATCCAAACACATACTTAATGCTACTTGACAAAAGATTGTTTGTAGTCATTCCAGTTGTATTTGGGGATATGTAGCAAGCAATTTCTCATATCTTTAGCCAGAGTGAATTGTAACATACATGAGAAAATTGCTTTATTGATTTTCTTATTGGGAAAAAGAAAAAAAAAATGCTACTTGTCACTAATCAAGTGTTATTATTTGGGAGATATTTTGGGAATTTTGGGCTTTTTTTTGGGGGGCGGGAGGTTGGTCATTTTGGACATTTAAGGAGTATTTTGGTAAACTTGGATATTTCAAAGGGCATTTTGATAATTTTTTAGGTCAAGAGAGTATTTTGGTCATTTTGAGTTAAATGGGCAAGTCACTAGCATAAACGGATTGGATGAATAATGGATATTTAATTTATATTCGAATGAGTAGTAAAAGAATAATTATGTACCCGATCCATTTATTACTCAACTCAAAACCCGCCTAATTGCCACCCCTATAATGTACCATATTAAATTACATAACTTCATTCAATGTTTTGATGAGGAAAAGGTTAGGAAGAAGATAGCGTAAATAAGCTCAAGTTTGGGATTTATTATGTCAAACTGTCCAAGGTTAAGAGACTTCAACATAAGCAATACACAGAATGTTTCTGTAGAAAAATCAACATCCATCATGATTTATTTTATTGAGACTCAACCGTGGCGTTTGTTACGAGAACAAAACACACAACATCCACAATCTAAATATTTTGATGAAATTGATGAGAAATAAGAAGAGAGATATTATCTTTGAATTGTTCTTTACAACACCACACATAAGTAAAAAAATTCTATTATTTTTCACCACCTTGTGAAAAATTCTTCACAAGGTCATTTGGAGCCCAAACCGAAGTTGTTGAATTGATTGTCAGTAAAATGCTCACCAGCCCTTGTGGGGGACAATTTGCAAATACTATGTCATTCCTAGTCTAGCATTCTTCAACAGTGGAAGGAGAAGATAGAACAAGGGTAGACCGTGAACCAAATTTAAGAAAAAGGATTGGACCGTATTGTAATGATAAGGTCTCTACTATTTTATAGAGTGTCTGTTTAGGGAGGTGGAGGTGGCCGATTATTGGTAGGGAAAATGGACTTGGTGGTAAATTTTGGTTATGGTGGTCTAGAAGTTTGACATTAATGAAAATGGTGAGGAAGAACAAAGCAAGGTAGCAATATAATAAGTTTTCCATGGCGAAGCTGCATATTGTAGTTCACAAATGAGAGTGACGGACAGAGGGAAAGAGAGATTTAGCTAGTGTGGACTAGTCAAATGATTCATTGATGTTAATGCAGCAAGTCCTATCAAGCATCCGTTTGGGATGATTTGAAAAATTCAACTTATCTACATTTTTAGGCTTTAGCTTATTTTTTTACTATTTATAGATTTTATTACACTTTTTGATATTATTTATGGGTTTTACTGTATTATTAAGCTTATTTTTTAACCTATTTTCTAAACTTTTAGCAAAAAAATTTCAATTTTAACTAAATAAGTTGTTCTCAAACGGATACTAAGGGTCCGTTTGGATAGAGCTGAAAACTGAAAACTGAAACACTGTAGCAAAATAATTTTTAAATGTGTAAATAGTACCGTGGGACCCATTTTTAATAAAAAAAATTGCTGAAAAGTGAAAATTGTGGGTCCGTGAACAGTAAAAGTGGTGGAAAAAGTCAAAAGTTGCGGCTACTGTTCAATGAACAGTAGCCGCAACAGTGACTGAACAGTGCGGTTTGGGCTGAACACGTGAAAAAAAAAAAAAAAAAATAGGCTGAAACGCGAAGCGCGCGTTTCAGCTTCCTTCCAATCCAAACGGAGGCTAAGTATCAACTATTTTTAGGTAGATGTTGTGTGCTATTGGAGTATATATTGCCGGATGTTCCATGCAATGAAAGGACACCACCAAAATAACTGGAGAAAAGTTAACTGATGAGATTGATTTAGGAAATAATTTTAAAAATCTTTTATAGAAAAAAGAATAAATAATTGATTATTTTTATAATTGATTTATTAGTAAATACCATAATTGCCCATTAACATGACCTAATCCTTATCATTACAATAGTAGAGACCTTATCAGTTTTCGTTACAAGACTTAGTGTTGTAAGTCTTGTCTTCTCACTCCCACCTTCTCCACTCCTATGTTTTCCGTCTATATTATCTGAAAATAAATAAATAAATAATAGAAAGAAATAGTGTGGATTCAATGATTCAATGATGTTTATGCAATGACAATAAGTTATATAAACTATTATCATAAGTATTGTGTCTCATTAGAGAATTATTAGATTTTCCATATATGAAAGTGACGTGTCACCAGTATTCTAATAAAAAAATATTGGTGGGTTTGGGTGGGTTTGCGGTGAGCATAATTGGGTTAGGTATATAAAACTCATTTACCCATTAAAACTCATTTAACTAATTATTTCTAACCCAAATCCAACCCAATCCAATTATTATGGATAAACCCTAACCCACCTAATTACCAAAATTACCAAAATGCCACTAAAGAATCCAAATTTTCTTTTTCTCCCTATCCCTTTCCCAGTTCACTTTCCTACATTTTCTCAACAACCAAACATAAAGTACAATCTCAAATTTCCCGCCGAGCCAACATTATCAGCATGATAACCCGAAACCTTCTCCTCCGATTTCAATCCCGCTAGTACGAGCTCCTCAAAGCCAAGTTTCCCACCAAAAATCTCGTTGACGGCGATTGCGGTGGTGGCGGCACTAGCAGCACTAGATCCGAGTCCGGAACCTAAAGGAAGGCCTTTATGGAGAGAGAGGGAAAGGCTAACGGATCGGATTCCGAGCATCTTCATGACCTCGATGGCGGCAATGCCGACGCAATTCCAGAGAAGGTTATGGCTAAGCTTGGAGCAAGGGTCGCCGAAGATATGGGAGATGGAGATCTGGCGGGGATGGACAGAGGAGTCCACAAAGAGGGAGACGGAGTCGCCGAGGCCATCGATGGTGTAGTTGAGGAAGTCAAAGCTGACAAAGATGTAAGCTACATATTTCTCTATGTTTGGTTGCTGAGAAAATGTAGGAAACCCTGAAACATCTGAGACTCTGAGGGCTGGGTTTCTTTTTCTTTTTTCTTTTTTCTTTTTTATTTTTTTTTTGTGGAAAGGGTTGGGTTGAATTTGGGTATATTGATTTTGGGTTAAATGGGTTTCAATGGGTTTTTAGTTAAAACCCAATAATTACTGGATCTAATTGGATTGATGCCCATTTAACCCAACTAATAATTGGGTGGGTTTGGATTTAATTAGAGTTGGTGGGTTTGGGCGGGCAAATGGATTTAGGCTTATTTTGCCACCCCCATAGAAAAAGTAATTGAATTTCTTTTTTTAATATTTTTTATGTGATAATCTATTTGTAAGTTTTTTATTTAGTAAATTGTGCAAAAGTTTTAAAAAACATTTTGGTTGTCGTAACATTGAGACATGCATGAGGTCCGTTTGAATATAACTTATTGTTGCTGAAAGTTGTTGAAAACTGAAAACACTGTAGCAAAATAATTTTTAAATGTATGAATAGTACCGTGAGACCCATTTTTAATATTTTTTAATGCATGAACAGTGCATGAACAGTACGTGAACAGTGATTTTTGTTTCTTGCACAATGAACCCATCTGATGTTACTGTTCATGTGCTGAAAAAAAAAAAAAAAAAAAAAAAAAAACGCGAAAGCTGAAATGCAGCTTTCAGTGGTATCCAAACGGGTACATGGTATCCATACAGCCAATTATTTTTCATTGCTAGGACCCATTCACGGGCCTAACTTTCCACCTTCGGCTATCTGAGGAAGGGCTTATTCCCGATAACATTAAAAATATGCATATAGACAATAATTAGTTTTTGTCCTAACTAATTTAAAATGACACACCTCCATGCCCATGCCAATGCCGCTGGTAGTCAGTAAACCTGTCTGATCAGCTGGTGGGCGTGACAAAAAATTTCGTCTTTTTTTCCCTAGCTAATAAGTTATAATTGATGTTTATAAAGTGGTTTAATGGTGTTAGGTGATGTGAAAGTAATATTACTTCAAAATATATGGAAAAAAATTGTGCAAAAATTGTCTTTAATTTAGCATGTTGGAAATTGGTAAGACTTCTCACACTCAGACTCACAAACACTCATATACCACTCACAAGTCACAATAGAAGAAACTCACTCTCAAAGTAAAATAGAATAGAGAGGGAAGAGGAAGATAATTTTTTTTTTTTGGGTGTTATTGTTTCTCTTCCACACTCTTGGATTGAAATGGAAGAAAATACGAATATCTTACCATACTATCTTAATTTCTACCGTACTAAATTGCATAACTTCTTTCAATGCTTTGAATTTTTTTTTTTTTTTTTAATAATTCAATAGATATTAGGGCATAGGGTGGGAGATTTGAACCATAAACATTTTTGTTGGAAACACCAAGAAATATCAATTGAGCTACAAAATCATTGGCATTCAATACTTTGATTGGAAAAAGGTTGGGAAGAAAATAGCAGGTATGAGACCAGGCTTGGGATTTCTTATGTCAAACTTTCAAAGGTTAAGCCTTCGGAGGCAGTTTGTGCCTTGTGGTGCATGCCCTGCCATGACTGACATGCTCTCCCAACTTTGATCACGATTGTGCATAATTCATGGTGATAAGGTTACTTTCTTTTGTCTAGAACTAGCCCCGGCCACCTTAATTTTCCCACATAATATTTCAATCCTTTGCTTTTATCTTCTTCTTTTTTTATTCTTTTCATTTTTCATTTTCTGCTTATTGAATTTATTGAAGTTGTAATAAAATTTTCACTTATCAATAATTTTGGATGTGTCAAAACTTGTGTGCAAAATTTTGGTTATGCTCCCCATTTAGAATAGCTTGTTATATCCCTACTTTTTTTTTCTTTGTTGATATAATTCATTAGTTAGGGGAAGAATATTTGAATCGTGGACTAGTCTATTAAAAATACTAAGAAATGTTAATTAAATTATAAGACTCGTGGCTTTTTCCATCTCTAAATTATAGTAGAATTTAAAATAAAATGTCCTCAAATACTTTTGAGTTTCTAAACTAAATTCTACTCTAAAGTTCTTAATTTCTTCTTAATACAAATTATCTTTTTTCTCAATAAAATACTAACAATAATACAACTTGTCCTTATTCATTAAATAAAATAAAACACTAATTACACAAATAAAAATTCTCTATCCTACTTTGAGTGGTACACTTTATACTTCATTAATCATAACATGTTACATGCCACATTTATATTTCATTTCTTATAAAATAACCAAAATTTAAAATGAAATATAATATAATTAAACAATTGTGTAATATTTGACTTTTCATTGTTCTTTTTTTTTTTTTTTTTTTTTTGCTGATTATTTAACATTTTATAGTTCATGAAATTACATTTCTACCCATAAATTTTTATCCCTTTCTCTACTTTATTGGGATGTAAAACGGTAAAAGTAAAACAATATAAAATTTTCTTACATATATTTCTTTTCTTTTTACAAACCAAACAAAGGATATTATTCTCTTTTCCTCTTTATTTCCAAACATACATATGACAAAAGAAAAAAACTTCCCCCTTTTCTTTCCTTCTCTTTTCTTTTCCTTTCTCTTCCCTCAGCTGCAAACAAACACAGCTTTGGTATTGCATGCGCCATTGCTCACTTCCCAACTGGATAGGAGATAGAGAAAACGAACGTAGAACTGAAAAATGTGACCTATACATCCCTGGGTGCTTTAGCTAATCTAGCTATAATTTGAAATTTTGTTTGAGGGTAGGATAGGGCTAGGGTACATGGAAAATCACTAGGGCCTTTGGGAATCTGTCGGGTTCTGGGACTGGGGTGTTAATCCGTACTGGTTTCAACGGTCAAACATATAGTATGAATTTGCTTCTCGATGCAACGGATCAGTTTGCTATTTGCTATGAAGATACACTACTAGTACTATAGCCTCGTATTAATTCCAGTGCCCCAGTCCTTCAATCATCCATGTAGCTGCTTGGTGTAGAGGGTTTTCTTTACCCTAATAATTATGATGAATGATATGTCTACAACATTTCTATAATATTTTTACAACAAATTTTAAGTGGCAGGTTGTTACTGATTGTTATTGTTGGGACAAAAAAGTAATCTTAGTATTAGTTTCAAATTTGAACCAATAACAACTAACCACCTGTGATTTGTTGTAAAAATATTGTAAAATTGTTATAGACGTAACATCTCTCAATAATTATAAACGTTGCACTGCCAATATGTATGAGCCCAAGTTCAAGTGGACTTTTTTTTTTTTTCCCATCAAAAATAAATAAATTAAGTCCACATGAAGTTGGGCTTGTAGGAATGCAGCTCTGGCGAGCGGGCTTGCAGCGAAACATAAAATAATAACTCAACTTGTAGGGTCTGCATGCTAAAGACACGATAACTTGGTGTGGTATACAAACATACAGTATACTAAGTTTCCAATTAGATTCAAACAAATTGTTGCATATACTGTTAAAACGTAGATCATGTTGTCATTTCTAATAACAATTCAATTCAATTCAATTATGCGTTTGAATTTAATTACAAATTTTATTCTACTGCATATAAAGTAATTTATTTACTAAAATAGTAGGGTAAATTACAAATTACACTATTAAAGTATAGGGTGATTGGATTTTATACTCTGAAGTTTCAAAATTTAGATTTTACCCCCTGAAGTTTGGTAATATTTGGATTTTACACCCTGACGTTTCAGAATTTAGATTTTAGATTTTATTCCCTATATTTTAGGAGTATTTGGATTTTACTCCCTAAAATTTTGGAGTGTTTGGATTTTACACCCTAAAGTTTAAAAATTTGGGAGTGTAAAATCCAAACAACCTTAACTTTAGAGGGTAAAATTCAAGTTCTAAAACATCAGGGTATAAAATCCAAACACCCCAAACTTCAAGAGGTAAAATTCAAATTCTGAAACTTCAAGGTGTAAAATCCAATCACCCCCAAACTTTAGAGATGTAATTTGCAATTTATCCAAAATAGTAATATTAATTTGACAACTATTTTGCAAAATAGTTTTTTTGGTATCTCATCTCTTGTAGAGACAAGTTCCAGCACTAAGAACAAGTGTCATGATTTGACACCCCCCTACTAATATCGGCCATCCACTGACCAATGGATTGGCTAACCATGACCAATATCAACCAAAAAATAAGCAAGATCGATCATCTCATTACGAACTAGGGCCGACCCTTCCACTAGGCCAATTAGGCAATTGCCTAAGGCCCTCAAATGGAAAGGGGCCCCAAAATTTTAGAAAAGAAGAGGCAGTAGGGAAAAAAAAATAGTTTCAGATAAATAAAAAATATTTGGCACATCATTTTGACCAAAAAACAAAATTTTCGATATATACAGTTAAACATTGGTTCTAAACAAAATTGATTGTCTCAAAAATAACATCATTATCCTCTAGACAAACCAAAATTCAACAAGATAAACTACAAATCTGATCTAAGATATTAACCACAAAACAATCACAAATCAAATCAAATAAAAAACTTCAATTCCCTAAAATTTTTACTATTTCTCTTTTTCATTCTTGCTCTGCTTCTTTCTCTCAGCTTTTGTTCTCCGCCTCTCTCATTCTTTCTCTAATTCTCTCCACTGTTGCCGGCTGCCTGGCTCAACTGCTCAAGTTTCCTCCGATCTAAATCATCCGATTACATCTGATGATTCTGATCTGAAAACTCTAAACTAAGACTGAGGAGTGAACTGCCGACTGCCTTTTTTTCTTTTTCTTTTTTTTTTTTCCGCTGCAAATGCATTTTGATTCCGCAGGTTTTGACTTTTGAGGTATCAGGTATAAGGCTTAGCTTTCTCTACATTTTATTTGTTAAGATAATAATATTGAGCCTATTTATATTGAGTTACGGCTGGCTAGACGCTTGGGCCTTCAAGTTTTGTTTTGTTTTTTTTTTTTTTAAGCCTGTGTTTTTTTTTTTTTTTGGTTATAAGTGTAATAAGATTTGTTTTGTGTTTTTTTGTGGGTGGGTCTTATTAATAAGCCTTGTGTGGCCATCTTGGCATCTTCCTGGCTGGGATTGTACAGTTGTACTTTCGTAATTTAAATTTTTTTTTTAATTTTAATCTTGTGTTTTTATATAGTTTATATTTTTGTTATTGGTAACATAATGAATAAGTCTTTATTTATACAGGTTAAGATTGCTAAAAACTTGTTATTGTTCGGTGAAACTACAACAATACTTTTTATATAAATCAGGTTCTATTTCTCATTTACTCTACACTTGAAAGTTTTTTTATTTTTTATTTTAGTCTTTATAAATATAATGTTTGATTAGAAATGTCTACTAGAAAATATGCATCTGGATATGAAAAACTTTAAAAAAAAAAATAAAAATTTAATTAAGTCTAAAAAATGATCAATGGATAAATTTGTTTTTAGTAATAAACAAAATATAACATAAAATTTAGATGAAAATATCACAAATGAGCAAGAAATTCACCAACGATAGCACCGGTTTAGATTGTCCACATAATGGCCAAGATTGGACACCTCAAAGCCTACTAGACCACCCAATGGCCAACTCAACTTCACCATGCCCAACCACAGCCACCCACAATCAACTCTAACCATAACACACCCACAAAGAGCCACAACCTGCCAATGGTAGCCACGCCACGCCACGTTTATAGGAGAGAGAGACAACAGTATATATGAGTTTTGTTAACGCAAATTGATATGATTGCTTCAGTTTCAGAAAAGATTATTATCATTCAGGATTTAGCTTGGGTTCAACGCCGATGATGACACATGTTACCAATCGCAACAGTCATAGCACATTAGGCACGTACTAAACTAAACCCAATCTTTGCTCATATGAACATTTCCTGAGCACATCCTCTGTCTACATTTATAACTTTAACAGCAACAAGCGAACAAAAGATCGATGTTCCTGCAGTGACATTTTCTTTTTTCTTTTTTTTTTCAACTCTCAAAAACAAGCCAAAGATAATCAGTGCACAAACTCCGCTACAAAAATAGGGAGTGGGGGACCAGATTATATTGTGTTCTTGGTTTATTAATTAGCTAACTTTATTTGTTTAAAGCTATTTTCTATCTAAACCTTAAACAACTGTTAGTTTACTGTTTACATCACGTGATAATTAGCTTAAACTAAATAGATGGTCATTGACCCTTTCTTCCGTTGACTTGCTTCACCATATATATGTTACTGTTCCCTTCTCTTCATCTCAAACTCAAACTCAAAGGCTTTTTTTTTTTTTTTTTTTCTCTCAAATAAATAAATAAAAATAAAAACCTTCAAAAGTTCAAAGCATCACTGAAAGTGAGAACAAAGATAGAATTTATCATGCATATTCTACCGCAATGAAACATAGACATCATATATCACGCCCTAAAATAAGGTGTCATAAAAGTCAAACCAATGAAATTGAGGAACAAATAATGAAGCACTTAGCAGAAGAAAAAAGAACAGAGAAAAAGTAGAAAATTGAGAAAGGGATAAGATCGAAAAGGGGCATCCTAGAAATTTGAAGACACTGCGGTGGAAAATGACCAGCTACCAAAAGACATTCACAAAAGGCCAAGCTTCTTCATCACTTAATGCATATTCCAAATTACATATACAGAAACTCAATAGGGTATAGAAAAATACAAAATATGGATATAAAAAGACCTAAAGAACCAACAAAAGTTACGTTGAAAGCTATGCTATTCACGAGGTGAAAGAAAGCGCAACACCCCCACACCCCTCAATCATCATTGACAAAATGCACAGACCAACGTGACCACCATGACAAGCACATCCACATGATGGTTCTCTCAACAAAGTCCTCTTTTCACACTTTCCAACTCTTCAGCAATAATAGTAACAAAACTAATTAATATAATCTAGCTAGCTAGCCTCACCGGTTGTGGAGAGGATCTGAAGCGTTGGGAACTTTCCTCTTGTTTGAGAAGAACACATCAAATGAATGCCTCAAACGTTGATGCTTCTGCCTTTGATGCATATTTGTTGAGTGGTTTTTTATGCCAACATTAACCATTGCTGCTTCCTTCTCTCCACAAACTAACAATGAGAGAAAAGCCAGGACCATTAGCTTCCGCAACAACCCCACCTGCAAAGACTTCCGAGAATGCATGTTTCTTCTACTTTTTCTTCAAAGTGAGAGTGTGAGACACAAAGTGATAGGTCCAGCTTGAAAAAAGAAGGAAGACAAAAAGAGAGGAGGGGGTTGGGTTTAGATAGAAATCGTACCAAAGGGAAACTGGGAAAGCTATATCGCTTTGTTTGGCAGTGTAAGAGGAAAAAGGTGATGTGGTGGTGTCATTGAGTATACCCTGCAAACAGGGGACACGTCTCACGAGGGAACCCTTATATATTGCTTTGCTTTGCCTAGTTTATTTATTCTTTGTGTTTAACGAGAACTTTTCTTCCTTATTTTGCTTTTATTCTAGCTTTCAGTCCCCTTAATAATGGTCACTCTAAGTCCAATTTTTATGGCACATAGTATGCAGATCTTGGCTCTTGTGCTTTTATTTTGTCCTTGTAGTGATTGTCGGCTTTGGAAAGTAGTCAATTTAACTCTTTATTGCTACTTTCGTGTAGCCCAGAAAAATCCACCAGTTTATACCTGAAAAAGAGTGAGATCCTTTTTTTTTTTTTTTATGAACAAAAAGAGGGAAATCCTATTCTTTCAATGACTTTTCTTTTTCATACTCATGCAAAAGCTTACACTTGCAAGAATATAGTAATTTTTTCTTTAATGATGGGTATGTAAACTACAACAATGTTTGCTTGAAATACACATTTTGAGTGGTCAATTCATGCTTGAAACTAACCAACCAACGGTCCTTCCCGATAACTTTATTAGCTAAATGGCATCAATAAAACAAGTCTGGACTCTCCAACCCAAAAACTGAGAAAAGAGGCAGCTCATAGTTCCATGTGTTCAATCGGCTCACAACATTGAAAATGGCAAAAGGGGGTTCTGATTCATCAAAAAGGAAAAAGAAAGCTGAGAGAAATTTAAATAAAGCATGATATCATCAAGTGAACAAATTCGAGGTTTGCCTAATATGTCTATATATATCTTGTATTTACTTTTGTTCTTCTTTTTCTTTTTTTGAGAAGTACTTTTGTTCTTTCTTAATTTCTTGTTAATAATAATGATCTGGTATTATTCAGGAGACAACAAATGTTGGAAGTGATAAATATTTTTATTATTGCCATTTTTTTAATGCGTCATGGACCTCTCGTGGTGCTAATTTCGATTGCATGCGTCTTCTCCTTCACGCTCATAAAGTTTCTATCAAAAGAAGTTGATAATCACAATGGCAAGCCTAAATTATGGGGTTAATTGCATAGAGTACTTTAAGTGCTTGCACTGTATACTCCAAATTATAAAAACTTGCTGTCAATATCCTAATTGAGACATTTAGCATTACAACCTACCACTCAAAAAATCTTGTTAACTTTTAATAATTACTAGTTATAAATACATGTGATATCCGGAAAAATATAATATAATGCAAAATTTGTAAATTAAATAGTGAATATATTATTTAAAAGTATTTTATATATAATATAATATAATATAAGTATAATACCTATATTATTGAAACTTGAATTTTAATGTAATCTTATTAAATATTTATCATTTTTATTACTTTTTTAGGGCACATATCTCAAATTTTTAATATCTATTTTGTTTGTATTTTTAGCCCAAAACTTAAAAAGTTTTACTCAAATAGAATAAAATTTTATACTTTTCAACTCAAAAATTAAGGAAAAAAAAATAGCCCAAAACTGGAAAACACAAGCTATAAAAAGAATCAATTTAAGACCATGCATCTACAAAATTAACCCAAATGGACTAAATACTATATTGGACCCATGTAGACCAAAGAGGACCCAAAAGCAAACCAAATTCGACAAAACACGTGGCGTGGTTACTACTGGGCCTACCTGGCCTGCTAAATATTTGACTCAATCCTAGGCAAAAGCCCTTAGGCCATCCCAAACCTGATTTCTTTTATATTTTGGGCTCCTAGGTGTTTTGATAGAGCTCCCTATGTGCTTGAAAAATGGGCCTTCTTAATTCTGCTTGATCTGTGTTGTTATTCTGGACCTGTATTTGGGTTGACGTTTCTTCAACAAAAAAATAAAGTCTGTAACGGGCCAAGCCAGCCCAACCAATGCTCACACTTTTTGACAACAACAAATGCTATTTCCGCTCAGACAAAACAAAAAAACCACACCCATCGGTACTGTACTGTGCTCAAAATGATGTAGTTCAAAATTTTTTTTTTTTTTTTTTTATATAAGTTTCATGTAATTAAACTTATGATGTATTTTGCATTCAATAACAATACGATTTATATATATATATATATATAAAGAAAGAGAAAAAAGAATTTTTGAGCCCAAAAAAAAAAAAACAAACAAACAAACTTAAAAAAAAAGTCAATTTAAGACTCCATTAGTCCAAAATGGACAGAAATAAACATAATGAACCCAAGTAGACCAAACTGGACCGATTAAACCAAGGTGGACCAAAATGACCTAATGAACTGAACGGACAAATGAATCAAAATGTACCGAAATACTATATTAACGTGGGCTAACAAGAGCATAACAACAATAAATGTTATATATAGGTATAAATGTGCTACAAAAGTAACCTTTAAAAGATGAAATAACCAGCCCTCTCACAGTATGAAATTTGTCAACCAGTTCCCAAAAAAAAAAAAAAAAACAGAATTTATAACTGAGTGAGAGGCCATCACAAAGGGGAGATTATTAGATACTGGGACAGAAAATAAATAAAACCAAATTATTACAAAAAGTAACTTCTCTAAAATGATTTTTTAAGTTTATATCCTATTATTTAATTGGATAGCTCACCACTCTCTGCTTTTGCAACACTTATTAAAATAAAATAAAATCCCCTCAAGACGCAGTACAGGAATATGTTCATTTGCCCAAAAAACACTAGTTCTTTTTTCTTCAAATTCCAGCTCAACACAGACCAAATTTGACAAGACACTTGGGTAGCAATGGGCCTGCCTGGCCTGCTAAATATCTGACTAAATCCTTGGCAAAAGCCCTTAGGCCAGCACAAATCCTTCTTTTTTGGGCTCCCCATGTGCTTAGTAAATGGGCCTTCTTAATTCTGCTTGATCTGTATTTGGGCTCTTTTTTACAAATCCCAACTCTTTACTCTCTCTTACACCTAAGCCCAAGTCCAAAGCCCAACGTCTCTTTCTTTCTTTTCTGTCTATTCTTTTGCCTTATCTCAGTTTCTTTTCTTAACTTTCTTTTCGTTTTTCCGTTAAACTTAGAAAGTAACTAACCTCAAAACTCACTTCCCAGCTCTTCTCTTCTCTTCGCTTCGCTTCGCTTCACCACCATGATCTCCATCACTTCCACCGAGTTAAACTACCTCGTTTTTCGTTACCTCCATGAATCAGGTTTTTTAACCTAACATCTCTCTCTTCTTTTTATGTTTTTTTTTATTGCACAAAGATCTCTTTTTTACTACGATGTTTTGTTTTTTTTTGTTTTTACTTTTTGAAAACTAGGGCATATGACATATCATATTATTATGGTATGTAATTTTTGTTTGATTTTGTACTATGTTTTGTGGTAAATAGAAACATTGATTTGTAAATACACCTACCTAGGTTGCCGTTTGGTAATCCTTAATCCAAATTCATAGATTTTAAATCTATGGATTTTGAATTTCCTTGTTTGGATAATACTTGTAAACTCAAAATGCACAACAACAAACCACAGTAGCAGAGAATGTTATGAGATTCTACAACTTTGTAATCAGAAAAATAAGAAAAAACAACAACAACAAAGGCCCCATCTTAGATTATCTTTCACGATACCATGATAAATTACCGGTTGTCTCAAAAGCTTTCAGCTGTTAGAAAATGGCAAGTTTAATTACTTGCCACCCTTCTAACAACCTTGAAGGGCTTTTTAATGGGGTTTGATGTTTAGGGGTTTTGGTAATAAAAAGATTGGGTTTTGAATATGTTTGATGGTTGTTGGTATTAAAACAGTGAAAAGTACGAGAAATGAAGAAAGAAAATTAGTAGGCAATAACATCTAGCTTTTTATAAGTAATCACACTCTCAAAGCTTTAAAAGAAGCTGCTAAATTTATTAATTAATCTCGCTATGAATATTGTTGACTACATTAAAGCCCTTATATAGGCTATGGTTGTATAGCGAAATCATTTCCTAGAAGCACTAGTATTTTAAAGAACTTATTCCTAAAAAGACTAGGATTACTAATAAGAAAGAAAAAGTACTTAACTCATAAACCAAATAGGAAAGGACTCAAAGAACAAATAAACTTATGGGCCTTTGGTATAGCCAATGACAGCCCATTCCAGAAAATTTAGGGTAAATTGCCCTTATTCTTATAAAACTTAATTAAAACTGAACCAGAACCTTTCTAACCTAAAAAACTTAATAATAAGACTCAATAAAAGCTAAAGTAATATATGAAAGTTGCCAAGAAGGCCATACGTCAAAGTTAGACCAGAATTCTTGAATTTCTTTTGTATTTAATCTTGTTTTTCCTTGAACTCTTCTATACTATTTGCGTCATTAGATCCATAATAGAACCTACATTGACAAAATTGATATAAAACAATTCATTGCTTCAATCTTTCAAAACCATACAGCAAATGGTATCTTTTCCATCTTATACTCGTAATCAGAACTAGTGTAGTCAAAGGCAAGTCAGGTGCTCGCCTAGACATTAGGGTGAGCTGAGGCACCTTTAAAGCCTTGAGGCAATGTGCCTTTAGTGAGGCACTTGCCTTTTAGAACCTAAGTAAGTGCCGGAGCACTTTAAATAGATTGTACAGTTTTTGAGGCAAGAGCCTAAATGAAGTTCCAAAGGAAAGAAAAAGAAAAAAAAAGAAATTTTTGTAATTTGGCGAAAAAAGGTAGTTCTATACTCTTACTTTTTTTTTGATAAGTAGTAGTTCTATACTCTTTCTCCTGCTCCTTTCTCTATCCCACCACTCTTTCACATAAATTTAAAATTTTAAAAAAAAAAATTCAATCATATAATCTTTTAACTTTGATAGTTGTTCCATTGAAATTTTTTATACAAGAATATTGTAAATTCTCTTCTTAGATTAATTAATAGAACCTCTTGCCAGTTTGGAAAATTCAAACCATGCCTAATAAGTATTAGATACATACGATTTGAGTTCATTTTAGGTAGAATAACTGTAATTAGAATTCAACAGCTTGCTTCACTAGGGCAAGCGCCTTTTTGGCACTTCCTTCAGGCAATACACTAGGATATGGGGCCTTAAGGTTGCCTTTGCCCTTTGACTACACTGATCATAACTCTATATGTGCTGCCAATACAAGACTAAAGCAACAAATATATATTAAAAAAGCCAACATGCACAAACCCAAATTATCACAACCAACTTCCAACTAATAAAATCAAAATCCAATTATCAATACTTATGAACTCAATCCCTTAAACCTGACCAAGAGACCCACACTTCAAAACCAACAAACCCTAAAACTCGCATATAAGAAACACTTTCAACAATGAAAACCCAAAATCCCAATTTTGAAACTAATATTGACCCAAAAAAAAAAAAAGGCACTCATCACCTGTAGTGTAGATGTGTGAATTCAAGTAGCCAAAGCACTAACACATAAAATCCTTGACGAAAATGAAGATGCTTTTGGACCTAGAATTTGGCCAATGTCATTTGTAGAGCTCATAGTAGAAACCTTCATGGACCTTGATGGTCTTCAATTGGTCACCACCTTGGACTGCAATTAGTGGTATAGCTGACAAGAGTGACCTCCTCATCTTCTTTGAGTAGATATGTTGGAGTGACTATGGTTTCTGCCAGTGACAGAGAGAGGGAGAGGGAGACCTTTGTTCAAAAGGAGAGAGCTGATTGTGAAGCCATCAAAGCACTATGAAGATTTGTAATCAACACTTTGACACTACTTGAAATTGAGTTAACTGATTTTGGGTTTTATATTAGTGATGGATTTGGCCCAAATATAAATGAATAGCCAATTTAAAATATTCAAACAACAGATTTGGGTTTAAATTGGTGCTTGAGGTCTCTCTACAAATCATTGCTTGCCCAATCATTATCCTTTATGAACGCTGAATTGATATCTTATAAATTGGCAAATTCTCATCCTTGATGAGATACCATGAGGCAGAAAATAAATTGACTGCTGAACATGCGTTTAAAAACTTTTCCATTTAAATAAAATATATACCATATATGATGTTTCTTACATTCTTTTAGTTGTTTCATTAATTTCTGTATAATCTCCTCCAGGTTTTACACATTCAGCTTTTGCTTTTGGATACGAGGCAGGGATCAATAAAAGCACATTTGATGGTAACTTAGTTCCACCAGGTGCTCTTGTTACATTTGTCCAAAAAGGAATTCAATATCTTGAGCTGGATGCAAATTTGAGTAGTGTAAGCATGATTATTTATATTGTCTTCATTTCATATCCCTTTCAACTTGTAATATGTACACTCCAGAACTTCCTGCTGATTTAAGTCTCTGTTAGGTCTCCAGACAGATGCTGATATGGATGATGATTTCTCATTTCTACAACCTTTAGATCTTATTACAAAGGATTCATATGAGCTACAGAAAATTATAAAAGCTAAAAAGGAAAATCTACAAAAGGATAGGCTTGAAGAAAACGGGAAACATAATGAGTCCAATCACGAAATTGAACGAGAAAATGTGCAAGAAAGAGAGGAGAAAAAAGGGAGAGAAAAAGAACATGAACAGGATAAAGAGAAGATAGAGAAGGATAGGGAGCGAGAAAAGGGTAAAGATAAGGAAAAGCCCCATCAGGATCACATCGATAAAGAAAAGTGTGAAGATAAGGTCATAATGGAACATGAAGAAAATGGAACTGCAGGAGGTGATTGACACATTCCATTTCTCTTGCTGATTTATTTATGAAATTGTGTCTAGTCCTTATATGGGCATCATTTAAAAAGCATATATGCCATTACAATTACAATAAAAATAACTTGACATGAAGTAAATCGAATCTCTTCTGTTTCTTTTCTTTCTTCTCTTTTTAACCATAAATCAAATTTTCTCTCTTGAACCCTAACCCTTCTCTAAAAAAGTTCTAAACCCAGAATTCATGAAGCCTTCTAAACCTTAACCCACCACAACTACATGTAGACAAATTCCCCAATTGTTCCTACGTCAAGCAGCCCCATTTTGGCGATCCTAACCAGCTTTGTCAGTGTTTGACTAGGACTTCAGTGCTGATGAAAGTGGACTTAAGTGTGTGCCATGTAGCCCTAACCATTAATTGACAGCCTGCACGTGCTTTAAATATAACTAACCTTTTCTATTTTCTTACTTTCTTTATTTATTTTTAATTTTGCGTCAGATTAAGTTATGCTCTGATGGTTCTACAAGGGGCTTAAATCCATGCAATGTGTCATGCAACAATATCATTGTATGCCATATAGTAGAAGGCATGAACATCATGCAAACATAGGTGGATGATGTTTGGCTTTTGCATACTTATAGCTGTTTTATGGTCTGCAATAGGTCTTGCATCGTACCTCATTTTTCATGTGGTGGAATAGCATTACTAGTATGATTCTGAGATCACTGTCTTTCTCCAGCACACTCAAACAAGCATGACCATCTTCCATTCTGTTAAGATGGCTAATTGAATACTGTTTTCTCACATTTGAGCATTTAATATGTTTTTGGATATGCTACATAGGGCCAGAACCAATGGACATCTCAACCAGCTCAACATCCTTGCCTTGTGAAATTCCTAGTTCTGATGTAAAAATTCTCGAAGGTCACACCTCTGAGGTTTGGACATATCCCTGTGTCATTCATTAGTTTCCCATTTTTAATTGGCTGCCTTTTATGTTCTGAACTCGTTCCTTAATTGCCAACAGGTTTTTGCTTGTGCATGGAGTCCATCAGGTTCACTGCTTGCATCTGGGTGAGTCTAATGTCTTTAAAAGAGATGCTTCTGATAAGAAGTATTTCATCAGTGTATCCTGATTATATCTCAGTTATTGTTCACAGTTGCTTTTCTCATTCTTCTTTCCTGTCTACACTTACAAATATTTCTCCTTTTACTAGTCTTTTTTTCTACACCCTACTTCTTGTATATGCGAGTTTCACATTGAAATAATTTAGGTTTTGTATATGGGCTGCTCAAATTAACCTTTGAAGGAAATTTTCATTAAAATATTTCTTAGCTATTTAAAACCTCAGTTTCCACTTATCTCTAATTATTGTGTAAAGGTTTGTCTGAAGCTTGTGAAGCACAAATGAACAAATTCTTTAGCAAGCAAGATGCATAAGCTTACGCAGCTGATGGCTAACTATAGTAGTGTTTATGTTTTTTGTTGTATTTCTTTTTCTGATACTAGTTTGACTAAAGTTTTTATCTTAGTTCAGTAGGATTCAGTTTCCTTATATCAATTAAAAAGTGGGGCTATATAGTTGGCTGAATTGCACTGCACCATGTGGCTCTTCTTTGTCTTTATTCTTGAGGTCTTCACTTCCAGTTCAAAATTCTTATCTTTTAATCTGAACAATAATTTTTTATTTGCTGAAATGGTAATAATATATTATAAATCTTTTGCACCATAAATTGTGTATGGGTGTAAAGGGTGGAGCCAGATACATTGAGTAGGGCAACCGGCCCCACAGAAATTTTTTTTTTTTTTTTTTTTTTTTTTTAAAGGTTCTTTGGGGTAAGTTCAAAACTTATGAAAAAGTTTTGGGTATAAATCTGATTGCACCTACTAAATAAAGGTGTCCAGTTAGGATTTTTTTTTTTTTTTTTTTTTCCCCTTTATCTCATTAAATGATACTCGTATAATTAATTGAAGAGTTCTCTAACGTTCTTTTTCAAAATTTTCTGAATTAATAAAACAATGTAATCAGTTAAATTCTTTGGTTAAGATATGTGCTTCAATTGAGTCAATTACTTGGCTTTTATATACAATGGGGGTTGTTTTGTGTTTTAGGATTTACATCACGTAATTTTTAATAGATTTAAATTATGTGTTTTTGATAGGACAAGGTGGAATTAATTTCTTCAAATATGGATTATGTGGTAATTTTATAGTTAAATTAATTGCTTGGCTGAAAATATTAATTAGATCATAAATGTCCTATTTGAGTTAAACTAACTTTGTGACATTTCACTTATCCTAGCAAAAAAAAAAAAAGGGACTTTTCAACATACTCTATTAGGCTTCCAAATATTTAAACTCATTAGTAAAAATATAAAGCATTGTTTATTTATTTTGAAAATGATATTTGAGAAAAAATTATTGTGTTATTAACTTATTATATTTAAAAAAAAAATTCAAATCTTTTGAAAATTTGTTTATATCCTCCACCCTAAATAATTTTTGGCTTTGCTCCTATTTGTGTTTGCGCGCGCACGTTTGTTTGCATGGCAAAGTTTTTAACTCACATCAAAAGCTGCTTGTCAATGCTTTTTGATTAAGTTAATTAACTAAACTGATACAGATGACAAGAATATAAGTTGTGAACTTGTGATATGTCCTAGTAGTGAGATGAGGCTTCCACTTCATTTATATGGTGAAGGATTTGTAATTGGATAGGGTCTTACCAAGCTTGTTGTTGTCTCTGGTAATTTTTAATATTTAGAGATGATGCCTTCATTGTCTTTTCTCTGATCAGTTTTAGAAAACATTGAGCTATAACATGCACATGAGCAGCATCTGAATTATATGACTATAATGGAACCGTGCTGTTCCACATCATCATTATTATTTAATCTAGTGGTTGGAACAATTATTTTTCCTCTATAAGTATATAAAATAAAATAAAAAGTTCCAACAACTTAGGAGCTCTCTCTCTCTCTCTCTCTCTCTCTCTCTATTCACACCTAACCATTATGTGCTCAAATTATTTTATAATTTTCCAATATATAGGTCTGGAGATTCAACTGCCAGAATTTGGACCATTGTGGATGGACCTAGTATCTCTAGTGTGCAAGATGGACCTTTAAATGTTGCAGTGTTGAAGCATTTCAAAGGTAGAACCAATGAGAAAAGCAAGGATGTCACAACACTTGATTGGAATGTGAGTGTCTGTGTTATGATTATGGTTGACGTGCTTCCTTCATGTTATTCAAGTTTACATTCAAGATAAATTTTTAATTGGTAAGTTATATGCATATCTAGAGGATTTTGAATCCATGACTCACCCCCTTCCCTGAATCTATTTTTAAGAAAGAAGTCCCATTTCAGTTAGAGCTTATTGGATATATCCAAGTTAGATAGTATTTTTCAACAGCAATGCATCCTTAGTACCAAAATTTAGAGTCACTATGGAACCTCACTAGACTCGTAATGTAAAACAACACGGATGCAACACCAAACTAACGCGGACTAGTTATGGTCAGCCACATGTAATATAAGACAACATTCTCCGATACCAAAACCAACACTAAACATAACCAAAAAACGAATGCAACATGAAAATGGAAGAACAAAAAAATAATAATAACCTAGGAATCAGCACCAAGCCATTAGAAAAAGTTCCAACTGAAATTTTATCCATTGTAAACTTGTCTCCATAGGAGTTAAGCATTAGACTACTAAAACTAAATCCTAATTATAATTGACTTGAGAAATCTCAATTATTGAATTACAAAAATACCCCTAACTCTAGGAGAATAAATAAAATACTAATAATATGTGGTCGACCTTGACTAATCTGTTGAGGATCCATTGCCGATCTCAAAATTTTGGAATAAAGGCTTGGTTATTATTGTTGTGAACTAATTAAACAATAAAATCTAAAAGAAAATTCATTTGACCAATGAAATTTCAATATAGTTCTAAGACAGCACTAAACTAAACTAAAATAAAATCATCCTCACGCTTTTCACATCAGCATGCCTTTTTAGCTCCAAGACGTGTTCATCTGTGTGTATTTATTCTCACTAGCACCCTTTCTATCATATAGGGAGATGGGACATTACTTGCAACAGGTTCTTATGATGGTCAAGCAAGAATATGGAGTAAAGATGGTGAGTTGGTTCATTTTGAAATATTGTTGCATGTTTTCTTTGAACTCTGTCAGTGCTTAAATCAAGCCAGAAAAGTACATGAGTACTTTCTTATTTTGCAATATCATCAGCTTTTGTATTAACAAATTGTGGGTCCTTGCTAGGGGAGTTGAGGAGTACATTAAACAAGCATAAAGGTCCAATATTTTCATTGAAATGGAACAAGAAGGGTGATTTCCTTCTTAGTGGCAGTGTGGATAAAAGTGCAATTGTGTGGGACATAAAGACTGGGGAATGGAGACAACAATTTGAATTTCATTCAGGTACCACTTTACCCTTTTGTTTTGATAATTTCTGATGGCATATGGAATATCAATGTAGGATGTTCTTCTCTTCTTCGTTTTTGTTTTTTGGCTGGTTCTTAAAATGATAATGAAGCTAAATTATTTTTTCAGCTCCAACTCTTGATGTTGATTGGCGAAACAACGTTTCATTTGCAACATGCTCAACTGACAGTATGATACATGTTTGCAAGGTTGGAGAGAATCGACCAATGAAAACTTTCTCAGGGCATCAGGTTTTTCCTAGTCATCTGTCAACTCATGATAAATCGTCAAAGTTCTTGTGTCTGTTTGTTTAGTTACCATATTAACTCTTAAACTAAACTCACGATAAACTATTTAGCATTTATATTTGCATTCATCCAACATATCTGTTACTTAAGGAAAATTAATGAGCAATGCTCAATCAATTTGTGCTCGTATGGTATCTGCTTGTCACTAGTTAGATGAGCAGGAAATCGATTTGTGAGCACTGTTTAACTGTCAGCAGCATGTGCTCATATGAGCTTGTCACTAGTTTTTAAAATTGCTCAGGAGATGACAGAGTTAGAAACTTATTTGGTTCTGAACTCCTATTATTGTGACCACCTAAATTTCATTCTATGTTCATTTTAGGAATTAGTATATAAGAATGCTTCTCTATTGTTCCATTTTGTAATAGGTTCTTGATAGGTCATCTATTGCTACAACTGGATACCATCAATCAGTAAAAATACTATCAAATTGCATAGGTGATGATCACCAACTAGGTGGCACAGGTTGGATGCCATGGTGGAAGTTGGGAAAAAGCGCTGACCTCCATTTCTTTCCTTCTTTGATATCTTCTCCTTCCTTGTTACTAACGTTTGGATGCCAATGGCAGTTGGCTCAGGTGGTGAAGGTGTGGGGTAGGGCAATTGCTGAGTTTGAAGCCTGCCTAGCTAAAAATATGAATAAAGAAAACTTTGCCAGGTGTCTTCTTTTCTGGATTATATTATCATTTTGTTCAGGGTTTTTGTCTCACAATTACCTTCTAATCAACTTCCTACTCTTGTAAGTATAATCCCTAGAAAATATTTAAAGAAAAATAGGCTTTCTTTTCTTTGTCTGCTTCCTTAGGTAAGATCTTAACAACAAACAACCTTTGTAAAAAACGAGTGATAGTGCTTGACTGGTGCTATATGTGTAAAAGGTGTGGGGAGTTGGTGGATCATCTTCTATTTCATTGCTCCATAGCTTGGGAATTGTGGTCCTTGGTTTTCTGCTTGTTTGGTATTCAATGGGTTATGCCTCATGCTATTCTTGACTTGTTTGAGGCTTGGTAAAGAAAGTTTGCACGACATTGCCACATTGATGTTTGGAGATTAGTGCTTCATTGCTTGATTTGGTGCATTTGGCATGAAAGGAATACTAGAAGCTTTGAGGGTTGTGAACATTCTTTGCTAGAGATTAAGTCTTTTTCTTACACACTCTCTTTGAATGGAGTGTGGTTTTTTCTCATTTTTCTTGTTCTTCATTTCCTTTTTTTCTTGACCGTTGTTCTTTTGTTTCCTGATTTGTGCCTCCATAGTACATCCCCAATGTACTCGGTTTGACAATTTTTCTATTATTAATAATATTTTTACGTTATTTTTCAAAAAAAATTTAAAGAAAAATAGACTTAGTGATAGTGGCTATAAAAAATAATAAAAATAAAATAAAATAAAAAGCTTAGTGACAGAGAAACTGTTAAGAAATTGAACACAATGATTTTAAATCAACTGTTTTGTTGTTTGGCCATTTCAGGGTGAAGTTAATGCTATCAAATGGGATCCAACTGGTATGCTGTTGGCTTCATGCTCTGATGATTACACTGCAAAGGTGATCCCTATGATTATTAACCATGTCCTTTAGGTGTTACATATAGGCATTTACACCTGTTAGTATTCTTCTTTGCATTTCATGCCTTGCAAAAGATAGGAGGTATTGTTTGCTCATGTCATAACCTTTATTAAATGTTTTCACTCGTATCATAGCCCTCCATTCCATGTATTCCCCAACTCTTCTTAAAATTTCAATTTAGTTCTGGCCCGGCATACTTTTATACTCTTCCAGTGCCCTTTATAGCATTGAAAAATTCTGTTTAATGGGGTTTCTTAAATTGTCTTTTAATCTTTTTCTGGGCTATATTGACAACTACTACAAGCTTTTGACAGATATGGAGTATGAAGCAGGACAAGTATCTGCACGATTTGAAGGAACATGTTAAGGTACAGATTTTCCTCCATTTTATTTCCCTTTCTTCCTTTACACTCTTTTCTGACATTTGAATCCTAGACTTTTGTTTGTGATGAATTGATTTTTTGTAGGAGATATATACTATCCGATGGAGTCCCACTGGACCGGGTACAAGCAATCCAAATCAGCAGTTATTGCTGGCAAGGTACATGTGCTCTTATCTCACATCTAAGTAAGGCAATGTGTTGGATTTAAGTAGGTACTTGTCCTATCTATTTGTTCAAACAGGACCTAAGTTACATAAATTTGGGGTAGTATGCATCCCTGTTGGCCTACCGTCCCATCCCATTAATTAATAAAATGCATGTACTCTTTAGGATGTATAATGAACCCCCCCAAATAATCCCTCTATTCTTCTCAAACCAAAAGAAACCTCTCTCACTCCAGAGAAAAGAATAAATACATGTCATTACTAAGCATCGCAAGAATATTATTGCCTTATTTTCCTCCATTGTGTCACTTTTTGTAGCATTTAGTTTACTATTTCTTTTTTGCAAATGGTCAAGCAAAATTAGCAAATACATGCAGGCTGACACAAGAATAATAGACACATGAATTTAACTATTTTTTTTTTTTCAAGTGCACTAGGCCTATAGATATTGGCCATCTTGAACTGACTATAACATCCAGTTAAAGAATGTAGGCCCTTGCATTGTTCTGGCCCTCCTTGATCTGCCGAGGTGATGGATCTTTGATATTGTCACCAGGCAAGTTGATGTTGGACAAGTTATCTCTTCAATCAGACAGTGACTCGCTGACTGCAGCCGTACCAAAGTGTACCAATGTCCATAGTCATTCTTAGGTTGATTGTTGGCCTGGTTGTGAGTTTTTGTTATTTTTGTTCCTGGAAAGTAATTTGTCTATAGACTTCATAACTCAATAAACCATTAAACATGTGTCACTTTAAAGCCAGAAATTTGGGGTAAGGCTGCCTACCAATCACCTCTCATAGACCCCGCAAAAGTGGGAGTTTTGTGCACTTCTATGCCTATCTGGCAGGTGAGTAGTAGAGAATAGAGATCATAGTGTATGAAGTGGAAAAATACAAACTACATGCAAAATATAATATCAGATCACAATTAAATTATGACATGAACTAGTACTCAGCTATTGATGTCATATCTTTATAGGTTTCTACATCTTTATTGTGTTTCTGAATTTTGCTTAAAAGATTCATACATATCGTATGCTTCCTGAATTTATCTTAGATTTGATATATAGAACTTTCCCTTCCCTTTTTAATGAGCATTAGGTGTTCAAAGTTCAAAAACCATTTTCTCTTCCACCCTAATTAAGCCAATTATTGCCTCATCAGAAAAGGGTCATGTTAAGAGGCATATTATCTCTAAAGTTGCATTATAGTTATAGTTTTATACTATGTGTAAGCCATGTCACGTTCCAATGCTAAGAAGATACTTCTTGCTTTTCTTGTCTGAAGATCATTTGGCAAATACACTATATGGATATTCCCTTTAGAATAGATTGCATTTTATAGTTACCCCTGTTTCTTTTTGTTGAGTTCTTTGAGAATACTCTCATGTTCCAACCTTGGGTTTGTATAGATAAATGATATTGTTACTTTAAAACAATATTCTTTTGTTGTTTATGCAATGAAAGAGCCTCCTAACCACTCATGTTATGAGTGCAGGCTCTGTGCCGGGGGGGCAACAAGTAATTTTCTCTCTCTGTCTTCTTTTTATACCTGTAACCTCTTTTCTCCTTATTGATCAGCGCTTCCTTTGACTCAACAATAAAGCTTTGGGATGTGGAACTAGGAAGACTTATTTCCAGCTTCAATGGTCACAGGTATCAAACTTAAATCTGTAGTATATCACATAACATCGCATTTCATGCATTAGTCAAGTACTTCAAGCAGCAAGATCACATCACATCACATCATTTTAGAAGAAATTCTGCAGGAACCTCATGAGGTCCCCATTAATTAGATAGAACTGGAGATATGATGCAGCTTCTATCACCTAAAACATGGACAGAATAATTGCAACATCAAATGCTATAGCTATCCATTTCATTATTGGCCCAGATGCACATGCATGTATTGTGGTACTTTTTCATCTTTCAGCATAGCATGGATGGTTATGGTTATCCGAATTCCTTTCTTTTCTCCTCTGAAACCTGAATTCTTCCAATAGAGCATTTGAAGAGTATACCAAGAGGAGCTTTTGATTTCCTCAGTTTCTTGAAATTGACAATATAATGGCAGTAGTTTTATTCAAATTTGTATTGAAAAATGGTTTTCTGTTGCAACAGGGATCCTGTGTACTCTGTTGCATTCAGCCCTAATGGTGAGTATTTGGCCAGTGGATCTATGGATAAATGCCTGAACATATGGTCTGTGAAGGAAGGAAAGATTGTGAAAACATTAACTGGAAATGGTGGGATTTTTGAAGTTTGTTGGAACAAAGAAGGTGATAAGGTTGCTGCTTGTTTTGCTAACAACATAGTTTGTGTTTTGGATTTCCGAATGTAAAACTTGCATATTTCTTATTAATTTTTTAGGCTAAATTAGTCTTCCCATCCATCTATAAACACTGTGATAGATGACCTTAAAATGGAGGAAATTTTCTTTTATATTCTGTACAGGGTCATTTGTGATATATACAATGGATCACATTTGTTCCAGATTTCTGATGTAGATGGAGGCTTTAGTTCAGATAGTATGTTGTGAATTGCATGAAGCAGGGGTATATTATCCACTCTAAACGTTAGATCTTAACAGAATGCTTGTGTAATTTACTAGTAATATGGAGAGAAAAAAAGGTAGAACCATAAACTACTTGTATTCCTGCTATTTACAAAATGGTACATCCCCAAAACAGTATATTACTTCATTATATACATTGGAAAGCTGAAATCATAGCAAAAGAGTTTACCCTCTGCATGGGGAGAATATGATAGCGGACGACAATGCCAAGGGCTCTTGGACCAAATAGTTGACTTGTGTCTAAGATCTTTACTTTCAGTTCCTAGAAGCTAGGGCGTCTCTGCTTTACTCTCTTTGGAATTTGGAGATCGGAGCATGACTGGCCACTTTATTGTGTTTTTGTTATCGTCACTTCTTCTCTAGATATCTCAAGCCCCATTTTTCCTTTGCTTAAGAGCCCGATCTACCAGAAACAACCTATTGCAACAATGAAAGGAGTTGAAGGCAATGATTTTGTATCATACTTGATGGATCCATTATTCCAATCACTAGTCGCAATTCCACACAATGCACTAATATGCTATGCTAATGTAGTTAACATGCATATTTTATATGTATTTTTTAGCCCAAAACTAAAGAGTTTGACCCAAAAATTTCATACTTTACATACTCACGAGAGAGAGAGAGAGAGAGAGAGAGAGAGAGAGAGAGAGAGAGATGAAAATCAAATAATGAGATGGGAAAATGTCAAGAAGTATTGTTGAAACTTGAATCAAACGTTTGGTTGTATAGATTTCAAAATGTGTGGTCGTTGGGATATTAATGTGTAGAATGTGAATGTGTGGTCGTTGGGATATTAATGTGTAGAATGTGTAAAGGGAAAAAAATATCAAGTGGGCAATGATATTACTGTCCATTGGTTCACTTACTTTTTGTTATTTAAAAGGTTAAAAAATAACTAAAATATTTTATAGTGAGCTTGTGAGTAGTGGGTGCTTGTATATGTTTTTTTTGTTTTTTGTTTTGGTTGAATTGTGTTGAGTGGTGTCTAAAAGTTGGTAAGTTAAAGTTTAATGTTTTACTATTATTTAATTTTTTAGTTAAAATGACCAAGTATAAAATTATTTATTTATTTAATTTTATAATTTTTAATTAAATTATTAATGTTGTCACTGATTCGACCATTGATCGAACCTCGATTTGACCAGAAAACCGATAACCAATTCCTTTTTCAGTTCTTTCACTGTACCGATTTTTAAAACCATGCTAAACTCTTTAATTTTGAGTTAAAAAAAATATATATATTAAAAAATAGACATTAGAAATTAAAAAAATGAGCCTTCAAAATGCAATAAAAATGATAAATATTTAAAAGTCTTATTTAGTTCATTTTGTCCTTTTCAATCCAATATGGTCTTATTTAATCAATTCCATCAACTAAAGTTATATTTAGTCCAATTCGGTCCATTCGCTCTTATTCAGTCTAATACAATCTAATTCAGTTCACATTGGTCTTATTCAGTCCGCTTCAGTCTAATTCGGTCCATTCAGTCCACACTGGCCTTATTCAGTCCACATTGGTCCTATTCTGTCAACTTCGATCCTATTCGGTCCATTCTGTCCACTTTCCTATTCGGCCCA
Source organism: Quercus gilva (assembly GCA_023621385.1). Classification (NCBI taxonomy): domain Eukaryota; kingdom Viridiplantae; phylum Streptophyta; class Magnoliopsida; order Fagales; family Fagaceae; genus Quercus; species Quercus gilva. The sequence continues at coordinate 3,160,234 of CM042474.1, read as the reverse complement.
TTTGGTCCATTTTAGTTCTATTTGGTCCATTATGTCCCCTTCCGTCCTATTCAGTCCACATTGCTTCTATTTGGTCCAATCAGTTCACTTCAATGCACTTCCGTCTTATTCGATCCAATTTGGTCCCTGTTCAGTCCATTCAATCCTATTTGTTCTTATTCTCTATAATTATTGAAGCTTTGATTGGAAAACAATAATCAAACAATTGCAATACATAAAAGAAATAATTAATTTTACAATAAATTCAATTAACATTAGATTGCAATCAAATCATTATTGCCTTATTGGATTGCCAAACTCAAATAAAGCTAGTGCAACAATTGTAAAAAAGTAAATAATTAAGAGTATAGAAAACACCCTGAAATTTTGCTTGGATATTGGTAATAGTAAACGTTAAATTCAATGCATATGAAGTATCAATCTGATAAATCTGATAAATATATATTAAAGAGATTGGAGGTACTGCAGTCACTGATAATTATAGAGATTGGCTGTTCATAATTCAAAAAAAATATTATCATTGTATTGTGTATAGGAAGATCACATATGCATCCAATGCTTTCTCAATAAGATATTGATTCAAAAACGTAGGAAAAATCATTTGTCAAAATGATCAACCCTAGTAAATTTACGATCTGCCCCAAAAAGAGAAGGAAAACCAACAAGTGTTGTAGGACTGTGTTACCAATGAATTCTTACACCAAATGGAAATCACCAAGAATAAGACCACTACAGTACATAAAAGTGATATCACTGCAGTTCTTAACCATTCACTTCCCAGAGCCTTCTGTCAATCATGACTAGCCTAGGCAACAAAAATCCAATCATTTTCAGTTACAAGTTAGAACACTCATTTCCTTCTCACTGTCCAGATCTTCTCAACCAGCCGTGTCCTAATTGACAATGTCTGTCATTCTCTAACATCTTCAAAATAAGAAGCTGGTATTTCTGGAGGTGAAGGCATGGTTGCCACACATTTGAACTGTTAAGAGAAAAACAATTACTTTAATCAGATTTTACATTTTCTGTATTGTTAATATACAAGTCAAACTTATTATAGCATCTTCTATTTTTTTTTCCCCTTTTGGGGGTGACCAATTATAACTTATAAGTACATTAACAACACATACCTTGTGCTGCTTGTATTTCCCTCTTACAGCTTGAAAAGTGCCACCTCTTCTACTCAGATACAAGTCATGTATGATAAGAACACATTCCTTTAAATCAGCGGGCTTATATCCAGAGTAAATTTGCAGGGCTGAACACTGCAAAATGTATTTAATAAGTACCATCCAGACAATAAATTTAACACCATAAATGAGCCTCTGACATCAACTCTTACCCAAGGATGCATCTTTGGCCGGATCATAAATCTTGCCAAAAACATAACAGACGCAGCAACCATAGAAGGCAAAAATTTTACACAATGGTAATCTAACAAACTTAGCTCCGCAAGGTAGTAACCAAGGAACTCCAACTGAAGATTGGGAGTCTGTAGAAGACACAAGAATATAGTTAGTCAACAACATAAATTACCATTTTTGCTCATCAGTTTAAAAGACTGATACAGAGAGGATTCAGCTTACTTTATAACTCTCTAGAGCAACTTTAGTGAATCGTCTGCAAACCAAAATGGAAAAAAGGAACAACAATCAGTCCAATGTCCTGTGCTTTTCTGTAGATCATCAATGATAAAGAAAAAACAATATAGCATGTTGATAATATCCTTGCCTTAGAAATGTCTTTATCGTAGGATTGCCCACTTCAAAACTCAAGGACTTAAGTATGTCAGCCTCCATTTTCACCACCTTTACAATCACCACAAAACTAATCTCAACAAAGAGCACAACAATAACCTAGGCCTCATTTGGAAAAGTGCAAAAACATAAAACCATTAGAAAAAAACAAAATACCTCTTCCTTAGTATAAGTATTATCTGTTATGTAACAGAACTCTTCCACATGCGGAGGACTAATCTCTTCATACTTTCTACATGTCACAACAAATAACCATGCTTAGTAAGTGGGAAAAGGCCATCATTTTTTAACAAACAATCTCAAATCTCAAATCACAAAGAGTAGCAGCAATTTCAAGGAAGCTTACGAGGCAACAAGCATTGCTGAAACACCCAGTAGCTGAAGCTTATGCCTATTGAGAGAATTCAAGGACAGGTATCTATCAACATAAGAAATGGTGAGGTATAAAGTATCTGAAACCAGCTTGTACTCTTCTGCAACCTCAACCAACCAATCCACTAGTATACCCCTCATATTAGAATTGACATCCTTCTGAACCCTCTCAATGTAATCAGGCAAAGGTCTTCTTTTTGGATCCACCTGAACATTCAATTAACCACCACAAAGTTTAGCCCCCATTTATCAAAATCCCAAACCCACCAAAACCCCAATCATATCAACATAACCAATTTGAGTAACTTATTACCAAATTAGATTGCGCAATATCTATACAATAACAACCAAACCTTATAGTATCAAAATTTTAGTATCAGCTATCAATCCTTAATAGATTAATCATGGTCACTCACAAAAATCCTTAATAGATAATGGCATTTCAATCTCAAAATTCTAAAATGTTCTCTAATAACACAGATTGCAAACATTTGTTTCTCTTAAAATCGACGAACACCCAATTGATAAAAGAACCTAATGAGTACAAAACAACATGACCCAGCGGAAAAAACCAATCGAAAAAGCAATGGTGGACCTTCTTTACCTCCATGTTGTGAAGGTAGTCATAAATCTCAGAAACATAAGGCCCGCACATCTGGGGATCATCGGACTTGTCCTCGTTGTCTTTGTCCTTTGTCTCCTCGAGTTTTGTAGCGGTCGTCGATGCCTTCTTGACACCCTTGGCCTTGGTTTTACTCTTGGGCTGTTTCTGTGGCGGCTCTTCAGAACCACCAGCATTTACGACGACGTTTGACGAGTTTGTAATCTCGCCCAACGCCACTCTCTTCTTGGCAGGCCTTTCCTCTTCGGCCATGGCGGCCCTCTTCTTCGCCAAGCGCGTCATGCGCACGCTCTTCCCTTGCTCCGCCATGGCAGTGATGATAATATACAGTAGCTTTCCTTTTGGGTTTTGAGAGAGAGAGAGAGAGAGAGAAAGAGAGGACAGAGAGGGATTTGGAGAGTGAGAGGAGAGGAGGGTTTTGTAGTTTGTACTTTGTAGTTTGAGCTTTGTAGAGAGAGAGAATCTGAAAGCGCCATTTGAGTTTATTTCAAAAGAAAAGAGTTGGCGCTTCTCTCTCTCTCTCTCTCTCTCTCTCTCTCCCTCTCTCTGTGTCAGTGTAAGGGGGTGTTTGGCGAGTATTCCCAAACAATAATTTTCAATTTTTAAACAATATTTTACATTTTTTTACACATTTTTTTTATTCACATATATTTTCACAAAAAATTTTAAATAACAATTTTTAGTTTTATACACGTCTACCAAACCGACCCTAAATTTTTCTTTCTCGGTTTGAGTTTTTTTTTTTTTTTTTTTTTTTTTTTTTTAAACGTTTAAGAGGGTTTTGGGTTTTGGACTTCATTTGGGTGGGCTTTTTTTTCATTTTGGACAAGTTTTGGTGTTTTAAATTTTGAAATTTTGAGGGGCTGATTGACTGCTCATTGCTGAACTGATTTTTTAAGATTTAAGTTTTACTTTGGGTTTGTGTTTGTGGTTAGGCGGGTCATTTTTCCGCCAATGTGGTTCAGGTTGGCGTTTATTTGGAAATTGAAAAACTTTATTATATATATATATATATTTATGGACTACACGTGTTAGTGGTACTTATGGTAATTGAAAAACTTTTTTTTTTCTATAAATAAAAAAAAAAAAAAAAAAAGGGTTACTCACTGTTTTACTTTTATCCTCATTGCCTGTTAGATTTAAGTTTATTTCATACTAAAACAGAATGGCCAAACTCTTACACAAAAATCAAAATATATTCTCCGAAAAATAAATAATATAAATATAAATTCTATGGCTAAACTCTTACTCAAAAATCAAAATATATTCTCCGAAAAATAAATAATATAAATATAAATTCTTAGTCACTACTATATTAGAATAAGTTATTTTTATACCAAACTAACACTGTTTAATATCAATCACCAATTTTACCCATTAGTGGAAAATATGGAGGAAACCCAAAGTAGCCAATCTTTTTCTCTTTCTTCCCCCCCACACTTTTGGACTGCCAAAAGATTTTTGTTACTTTAATATATATAATTAAAAATGAGGAATTTGAATATTGAAAGTGAGATGTTTTCATTAAAAATACTAGAAGGTATCAATCAATTAAGTTTACACTATTAATATATACTCCCAAACTTACATAAGTGACAATTCAATTGCCAAAAGTTTTATGGTTCATTTCAATCTCAATCTCACTAATTGTAAGGAAAGAGAAAGAGGAGGATGATAAAATAAAAAAATAAAAATAAAAAAGACAAAGTTTAGCTACAAAACTAGTTGTAACCTTAGGCTACAAACTGCTCTAATAAGATGACATGTGTAAAAAATAGCATATGCATTGCACATCATTACTTAAGTAAACTTAACTCAACTAACCCTAGTTAACTACACCACCTATTAAAAAAATAAAAAATAAAAACTAAAAACCCTCAAAAATTCTATACGTATGATCTCTCTCTCTAAACTGTAACCCAGAAGACCATAACCCAGCTCCAACCGATTACCCATAGCCTCCTATCTCCACCGCCGGCCGGCCAGCCCAAATCCTCCTATCTCCACGGCCAACCAACCTCAAATCCTGTATTGTCTCCACCGCCGGCCAACCACCTCAATCTTCCTCTGCTCCATCGCCAGCCCACCCAGTCTCTGCCGCTTCACCGGTTAGAACTAAATTTCCTTTTGTTTTATTCATAGATAACTAAATTTACCTTTTTAATTCTATTCATTTTTTTCTGAATGAATTGTGTTTGATTATTAATGTGAGTTCTGGATTTTCTGGTTTTTTTTTATTATTAATGTGCGTTTTTTAGTTTGATTGTTCATTGATAACCTTGATTCCTTCAAGAACTGAAGAGGATTTTCTAGCGGTTGTTTATAAGTTACCAAATCTAGTTTAATTTACTTATTAAAAAAAATGAATTTATCTGTATTTCTTCTCTAATATGTAATAGTGTTGTTATTTGCTGTCTTGTACTATGGTTTTGTTGTAGTTTTTATGATACTAAATTTAGCTGAGTTGTAGAAATTGTATTCATTTTTCTTTAGTATTGAATTTATCTTTGATTCATCTAAAATTTTTTTTGTTCTTGTTCATATTGACTTGATTTTCAAAAGTATAAGAACTGAGAGTAAACTTTATAGGCTTCTAGATTTATACATTTTAAAACTCTAGTGTTTGTAAGTAATTCATGGAGAGTATTCTTTAATGGGTCCTGAATATTGGAATACTTTTTTAAAATATTGTTTATAAAATTTTTCCTTTTTTCTGATTTGATTTTGAATATGTATCTTGACTACAGGTGATGGATACCAGTCAAATCATTTTATTGGACGATGAATTGAATGATTGTATAGCTGATCAACAAGAGGAGGCTCAAATAGAACCTACTCATGGAAGCCCAAAAAATTCAAATACTCCAAGTAGACATAGCAAGGAAATTGTAGAAGTACAAGAAATTATATTGGAAGATGAATTCATTGGTGGGATAGCTGATCAACAAGAGGAGACTAAAGTAGAACTTACTCTTGGAAGCCAAAACAAATCAAATACTCCAGCAATTAGCATGAAATTTGATTGTGATGAGAGTGCATATGAATTTTACAAAGAATATGCTCACCGAATTGGCTTTAGTGTACGGAAACATTTTGTAAAGCGAGGAAATGCGAGGCAAATTATAAGGAGAACATTTAGTTGCTCAAAAGAGGGTGAACGAGCTGTTGACAAACGTCGCGAAAATGCATCTTATCGTTGTCCAATTTCACGAACAGGTTGTTTAGCACAGATGACCTGTCATCTTAAAAAAGATGGTATGTTACATGTTGTTTCTTTTCATGGTCAACATAATCATGAGTTTGCTCCTTCACCAATGAAACATATGTTAAGATCGAAGAGAAAATTTTCATCTGCTCAAAAAGCCATTGCAAATGATGCAAAGAGGTCTAGAATATCAATTAAACAAACCATTGAATTATTGAGCATGCAAGCTGGGGGTCGTGAAAATCTTGAGTTTATGGATATTGACTATAAGAATCATGTACATAATGAGAGGAGGATGGCTTTGAGGAAAGGAGATGGACCTACTATGATGGAGTACTTTCATAAGATGCAATTGGCAGATCCATCTTATTTTTATTCAGTACAAGTTGTTGATGATGATCAAATCATGAACATTTTTTGGGCTGATGCTAGATCAATAGTTGATTATGGGCACTTTGGAGATGTTGTTTGTTTTGACACAACTTATCGAACAAATAGATATGATCGTCCCTTTGCTTCATTTGTTGGGGTTAATCATCACAAACAATCAATTATCTTTGGTGCAGCTTTATTTTATGATGAGACTATAGAATCATTTAAGTGGTTGTTTGAAACTTTTTTAACTGCAATGTCAGGAAAGCAGCCAAGAACTATACTTACAGATCAATCTGCTACAATGGCTAAAACAATAACAGAGGTATTTCCTAAATCTAATCATCGTTTGTGTGTATGGCATATTTATCAAAATGCTGCTAAGAATCTACATCATGTATTTCATTCATCTTCATCTAAGCATTTTGCAAATGATTTTAGTGATTGTTTGTATGAGTATGAAGATGAAGATGAATGGCTTGTTTCATGGGATTATATGCTTAAGGAATATGGTCTTACTGATAATAAATAGTTGTGTAGCAAATTTGATGTGAAAGAAAAATGGGCTATGATATATGGTCGACATATGTTCACTGCTGATATAAAAAGCACCCAACGTTGTGAGTCAATAAACAATGTGTTGAAGAAATACTTGAAACCAAAACATGATTGTGTGCGCTTTTCAGGACATTACTCTAGAGTTTTGGTTGACAAGAGACATCAAGAATTACAGGCAGAGTTCAAAATGAGGCAAACAAAACCGATTTCACAATCTAATGTAGAGATGTTGAGACATGTTGTAGAGCTGTACACCCCATAAATTTTTCAAATGTTTCAAGATGAATATATGAAGATTGCTGATTGTACTATTTACAAGGCTAATAAATCTAATACTATCACAGAATACAAGGTCAAATATAGTCAAAGAATTCAAGAGCACCTAGTTAAATATGAAGCCTCAACTACAACGGTGGAATGCAGTTGCAAGAAGTTCAGCTTTGTAGGAATTCTTTGTGCCCATGCTTTGAAAGTTCTTGAACATAAAAATGTTAAAAGACTTCCCGTCCAATATGTATTGAAAAGATGGATGCAAGATGCAAGGGCTGGTTCTATCAAGGACTATCATGGCATTGATATTAAAGGTAATGCTCAAGAGTTGATAGGAAAATGCTACTCTCATTTGAGTCACAATGCTCGTGAAATTTCCACACTTGCAGCAGAGAATGAGATAATGTAAGAACATACCAAAGAATGTTTTGAAAAATTAATGAGGGATTTGCAAGAGATTAGAAAAAAATGTCATTCGAATAATATGGAGAGTTGCATAGAGGTCCATGGTGATGTTACTGCAGATGTTTTACAAGGTGATAGCATACATAGGATTAAAACAAAACCTACTGTTGGGCATCCAAAGAGAAGATTGAAATCTGCATTAGAGAAGAAAAATGGTAAATCTCGAAGCAAAACAACACATGCTAAAAAACATGCCAGTGGCTTACAAAAAAAAGCTTGTGAGGCGAGACAAGTTGAATCACTTGGAAGCCTAAATAAAGTAAGACTTGTTACATTCCATTGTAATATATCAATCTTGTAGGCACATAAATTTGTTTACAGTCTATGTGACAATTATTCTTTGCAATTGTTTTCAGGTTTCAACAACTACTTCTGATGTTATCCACGAAGAGCACCATTTTGGCAAAAGCACTAAATAGGTTGGAGTTAGGGTGCAACTTTATTGGATGGAGATTGAAGACTATGCAGTTTTATTTGTTAGAGATTGAAGACTATTTTTTATTGTTAGACTATTGGCAAATTGTTAACCTTTTAGTATTTTTTATTGTGATGCCATTGGCATATTGAAGACTATTTTTAATGGTTAGACCATTGGCAGATTGATGATTCCATACTAATCATATTGTCATGTGAGGCGGAATATAGTTAGGCTGACTTTATTTTAGCTATTGTGAGAGATATGTTTGTGGTTCAAAATGGTAGCACTTGTTCTGCAGTCCTAGTTTACCACAAGTGCATTGTAACTTTCAGTATGGAAGATTTGAAATTCCCTGGGAAAGAAGCCCAATAATAATTCTGCTCTATTGATATCCATTTCCTTGTAGTATCCATTTGTTAATGCCTTGCATATTGCTATATCAGGTGGCACACCAAATTTAACCATTTCTTTCATTACATATTCACCCTCCATACTTTTGTTTATTTTACACAAGCAGTCTATTATAGCTCTATATGCAGTGAGATTGGGTTTTAAATTTTATACACCATCTCAACTTTCCAAGCTAATGCCTCTGCCACATAATTGTCAAAGAAATTCAAATTGCTGCACTAGCAGATAAGAAATAACCATTTTAATAATAAATTGTACACTCAGGTAAAGGACTAAATACTTGGCTCAAGTGCTTTCATTAAGATCTTACAACAAAACTTAATTCACGTTGTGACCCAACAAGCATACAATCCATTGCCAATTGCAAAGGCAATAAAACAGACTCCAACGCCTTCAGTGGCAGGTTTTTGGAAGCAAATAAGGAGAATTCCAGCAGATAGGGACATTGCGAAAGAGCTCCATAGTATGAAATGAACCATAAATAAAGCCCATTCCCTGACTGCCTTTTGCCATGCCAATGCAAGAGTAATGCTCAAAAAAGATGCAGCTTCAACTTGTGGCAGATAAAACTGCAACACCCTTTTCTCTTTCGTTTTAATAGATTCTGGCGCTTGTATTAGGCCTTGAATTCCCTTGAATATAAGAAAACAAACTAACCCAACAGCAGCAACCATCTGCAGAAGGAACAGAAACAGAGATATTCTGTCTGCATAAGCTCTTGAATTCAGTGTTGTCAATGATGGTTGCTGTGCAAAAAGAGAGAAACCAAAAAAAAAAAAAAAAAATCATATTCTTGACTTGAAAATTAAGCATAGATTTTAACTCATTCTTTAGTTATACATGAAACTTGACATGAGAGCTAGTAAGAAGGAGCTAGAAAAATTCAAATTTGCCACCTCTGAACAGCAAATATATAAGCTATTATTTTTTAATCTTATGAAAACTGACTTCTAATTGTACCCGTAAGAAAATAGACAAGTTCTTTTGAGATGACAGACTAGAAAAAGGTTCAAAAAAATTTCTCCTTTTGCAGACTATGAAACAATACTTGTAAATAGAATATAGGTTCTCTCCAACACCTTTTAGATTTGTTTCAATTCAAAAATAGAATAAAAAGGTAGAAAATAAAGTTTAAAAAATTTTGATTGTAGCTTCAAAAGAAAATGTCAAAAGCAAAATAATTGCACAAGATTCAAGCACTGGTTGATAGCTAAGCATTAACTTTCCCAGAGTTACTCACTAGGTTCTTGGCCAGGCACATAACCATACTGAGAGCCTGAGAGATTCTTTCCAGAAGACTTCTAGCGGCAATTGGCCGATTCTCTTCACACAGTTTGACCACTAGATATTCATAAAAGTCAGCAAAAATAGGAATTTTAAATCCCTGAAGCTCTGACAACAATTTCAAAGCTGGAAGCAACTTACTCTTGTTTCTATGTCCTTCCACAACAACTCGACAAGTAAAACTATCCAGGCAAACCCCATTTCCTATCACTCATACAACAATGACTTTGACAATTTGAGACTTAAATCATTCTTGACCCAATTGAAGAAAGTGAGAGCTGATGAGGAATCAGATTGAAACCTCAACTGAACTTAAAAAAACCAGCTAGCAAATCCTCTTAAGTTCTTGAAGGAATTAAAAAAGTAAATTTAGTTATCTATGAATAAAACAAAAGGAATTAAAAAGGAAATTTAGTTCTAACCGGTGAAGCGGCGGAGACTGAGTGGGCCTGCGGTGGAGACAGTACAAGATTTGAGGTTGGCCGGCGGTGGAGATAGGAGGATTTGGGCTAGCCGGCCGGCGGTGGAGATAGGAGGCTATGGGTGATCGGTTGGAGCTGGGTTATGGCCTTCTGGGTTACAGTTTAGAGAGAGAGATTGTACGTATAGAATTTTTGAGGGTTTTTAGTTTTTATTTTTATTTTTTATTTTTTTAATAGGCGGTGTAGTTAACTAAGGTTAGTTGCGTTAAATTTACTTAAGTAATCATGTGCAATGCACATGCTATTTGTTACACATGTCATCTTATTAGAGCAGTTTGTAGCCTAAGATTACTATTGATTTTGTAACTAAACTTTATTCATAAAAAAAAAAAAAAAAAAAAAAAAAAACCTTGAGACTTGACTTATCTTTTATGACGAACTAAGTCTTGATTTCTTAATTTTGTCACATTACCTTAAATTTTTTATAACATGACAATCTAAAATACTCCATCTATATCTATTAAAAAGTACTAATGAAGCAACCTATCTAGTGGTAGTAAAATTGTGAAGGTTATCTATTACATTCAAATGACACCATTTTGTTGTGGGTGATTGTCTTCTTCTCCACATTAGAGAAAGAGACACTGCAATTGGGAAATACTACATAACACAAAATAAATATATAAATAAATAAAAAGGACAAAACCAGTAAAAAGATAAAAGTTTCAAACATTTTTAAAAAGAGTGAAATGATATTTAAGATAATGAATTTGAAGCATTGAACACCAAACATGGGGTTTTCACTTGTGGTTCTTGACATATATAAAGCGTTTAAACTTTAAATTGTAATAATTTACAAAGTCTATGGATTAGAATGATAAAATACAAAAATCTAGGTTTTATTTGTCACAACCAACAGGTAACAAATTTTGAGTATTTTTTTTAATTTTTTTAAAAAAAAAATCCCGAAAGTATATGACGGGATACAAGTTTTCTACATGCAGTAGAAAGGTCCACCAACAATCACCACCACAAATTCTTAACTCTTTTGACGATAGGGACATTTTTGTTTACTGCTAACATCTATTTGTTAAATTAAAATATGTAAAATTGGTGCACGTGTAAATATGAGGTTAGTCTGTTTAGTATACTTAAAATTATATATAATGGAATTCATTTATTCCAAATTTTTTAATACCTTCTCAAAAAAAAAAAAAAATAATAATAATAAAGAAAAAAGAGAATAACATCAACCTGTTTCACAGCATAAGACATATGGTGGGCATGCGTGACCAATAAAAATTGATTGACCATCAATAGCATTTCCTTCTGTTATCTGCATGATATTAAAAGTTGATGGTAATTTACTTAGGCAATAATTTTGCGCTTTAATTTTCCATCATGGTGTGTCGCCTGTCCCCTATAATTATTACATATCAAAATACTAGTAATGCAATATAAATTATTCTACCATGATAACCATTCATGTACATGATAAAAAATAATTTAAGGTTGATGAATGGTAGTGTTATAGTTTAATATTAACTATAACCATAAATATTTAAAAAAAAAAATTCACCCTGAGGGATTGGGTTAGTAATTTTCCAACCTCACTTGATATGTGTGGGATAAGATAGGAACTACACACACCCCTAAAGTATTTATTATTGGGAAAATATCCTTCCACATAAGAATACATCTACTACTTCACACATGTCTACAATTATACGAGAATGTTCACATTTTAACACATAAAAGTAGATGTGAAATAACCACATCAAAAAAGCAATGTGAAAGAATAAGAGTCTATTTGGTACATGTGTTTAAAAACTAAAAATTATTGTTTAAAAACTTTTGTGAAAATACGTGTAGGTAAAAGTGTGAAAATACGTAAAATATTATTTAAAAATTGAAAATTGTTGTTTGGAAACACTCACCAAACACCCCCTAAAGCTTTTACTATTTAGATTGTAAATGAGCAAATAAGTGCTTAGGAGAAAACTTATTTATACTTGTTTATTTATGAAACAATCCTAGTTTTAAGCTTGATCATCAAATCAATTCAACTCTACATAAAAGTGCATTCACGAATTAGTTTGTGAACTTATGAAGTTTGACTTTTAGCAGAAATTTGTCCATCCTAAAACCTCCTGCCACAGCAATCATCCAAAAGAATTTTCCCAACCTTCACAGCACATAATGTAGTTTGCATAACCTCCCATCAATCAACATTAGCCAGTGCAACTGAAAGCAAATCTTCTACTGAATGAAATATCCGTTTCCATCCCACATTCAACTTTTCTACTTGGTCTCATCCATAAATAACCTAAATACCAATCTGTCATTCTTTTGGATCTTCAAAGTAAGAAGCAGGTATTTCTGGAGGAGAAGGCATACTTGCCACGTATTTGAACTGTTTCCAAGAAAATAATGTTTATGAAATTAGATTACTACTCTTTCAATTATGTGAAAATTTCCATCAACTTCAGTTATAAATGTTTTAACCACAAATACCTTATGCTGCTTGTATTTCTTTCTTATGACTTGTAAAGGGCCTCCTCTTCTACTAACATACAAGTCATGTATGAGAAGAACACAATCATTTAAATCAGCTGGTTTGTATCCAGAATATTGTTGCAGTGTTGCGCACTGTGAAAAGCATACAACTTGTAAGTGCTTTCAGATCAAAACTTCATGCTATTAGCAGGTCTCACAAGTCAAGCTCTTACCCAAGGACGTATCATTGGTTGAATGATAAATTTTGCAAGAAAGATAACTGATGCAGCCACCAAGGAAGGTAAGAATTTCACACAGTTATAGTCTAATAAACTTAACTCCCCAAGATAATAGCCAAGGAACTCTAACTGCAAATTGGGACTCTGTAGAAGGCACAAGACAATGAGTCAATAACAAAAATGTTTCAAAATCAGGAACATTTACAAGAGGGCCAAGAAGACATTTAGCCTACTTTGTTGTTCTTTTGAGCAACGCTAGTGAATCTTCTGCAAACCAAAACGGAAAAAAATAACTATAATAAGTTGAATGTAACATTTAAGAACACTGGTTCATTTATGGATAATTAGTGATGAACAAAGAGGAAAATACACAGCATCTTGACAGTTTCCTTACCTTAAAAATGTCTTTACTGTAGGATTGCCCATTTCAAACTTTAGTGACTCGAGTATATCAGCCTCCATCTTCACCACCTTTACAATCACAATGAAACCAATATTAATGAAAGCACAACAATAAAACTTAGACCCACATGGGAAAGAAAAATGACAATTAAGTAAAAAAAGTAAAAAGACAATCACCTCCTCCTTAGGATATGTATTCTCCAAAATGTAACAACAATCGCCCGCATCTAGAGCAGTAATTTCTTCAGACTTACTTTTGTTTAATGATCTTACTTCATACTTCCTACTCATCACAATAGGAAAACCAATAATTGTGAGTACAAAGAAAACCCATATTTATAAAACTATTTTATGATTAGTAATTTTTAACCAAGTAGATTGTACCATCCCTTAGGATTAAACCATAATATTAAAATTATTATCTATTTTACTATAAAATATTTACAAACCAACATAAACAAGATTATGGTTGATGGCACATAAACAATACAACAAATAAATTTCAAAGAATTATTTTTATTTATAAAGGGAATAAGAGACTCAAACTAATAACCTACGCTTCACTTCACAAGACATGATCCCAATTAATTGTAAAATACCTTGGAATTAAAACTCATCTAAAAAAATAAAAATAAAAACTAAAAATACTATCAATTTCACAACACAATAATATCTACAAATTGATATGATTAATATTATAATTAATGACACAAACTGTGTAATAATAAAAATAAAATAAAATAAAAACTCTTTTTGATTTGTTTAAAAGTTAACACATCAAACTTATAACGTTAAGCAAATAAAATTTATAATATCACTATCATTGCACATAGACCCATTTTTATAAAACAACAATTGCTTATCTTAAGCCCAAAACAAAAGGCTTGAAAGACTAGGAGATTTACGAGGCAATGAGCATTGAAGAAACACCCAACAATTGAAGTTTCTGCTGATGGACAACGATCAAAGATAGGAAACTATCAATATATGAAATAGCGAGATACAAAGTGTCTGGAAGAAGCTTATACTCCTCTGCAACCTCAACCAACCAATCCACCAAAACCCCCCTCATGTCAGCAGTAACTTCCTTCTGAACCTTCTCAAGGTAATTCGGCAATGGCCTTCTCTTTGATTCCATCTATAAAAAATAATAAATAAATAAAACCCATCTTCAAAATTAGCCCCAAATTCAAACCCCCACATAAAAAAAAACCCAAATTTCAAACACCCATTAGTTCAAAATGGCCAAAAATTGTATCTTTAACTCTATCTATATAATATTTTTTTTTTTAAATCCATCTTCAAAATTAGCCCCAAATCAAATACCCATTAATCCAAAATGGCTAAAATAAAATCCAAAACAATTTATGAACAAAAAAGATTGTGTCTTTACCTCCATTTTGTGAAGATAGTCATCTATGTCGGAGGCATAAGCTACACAAAGTTGGGGATCATCATAACTGGCATCGGTTTCCACCTTTGTGGGACTACCCTTTGTTGTGCTTATTAACGTTGTCGTTAATGCCTTATTTGCCTTTGGCTTTGTCTTCGTTACAGGCTTGGTTTTCACCGGAACAACAACGTTTGACAAGTTCGGAAGCTCCCCCAACACCACACGCTTCTTGTTAGGTGTGCCTGAAGCTGCAGACAAGGCTCTCTTTTCGGCTGCGCGAGTGATGCGCACACAGTTCTCTTCCTCTGCCATTTGGGAAACCTTGGTAGCTCTCTTTTGCTCTTAGGTGCTTTGACAGGGAGAGAAAGAGAGAGAGAGTGTGCGTGTGTGTGCGCAGAGAGAGTGGAGGTGAGTTGTGAGAAAGAAAATGAGAATGTCCATGAATATTATAAAAAATGCAGTACAAGTTAGCAAAAAATAAGTTAGCAAAACAGAAACAGACACATAGGGAGAGAGAAGCGCCAACTCTTTTCTTTTGAAATAAACTCAAATGGCGCTTTCAGATTCTCTCTCTCTACAAAGCTCAAACTACAAACTACAAAACCCTCCTCTCCTCTCACTCTCCTAATGCCTCTCTGTCCACTCTCTCTCTCTCTCTCTCTCTCTCTCTCTCAAAACCCAAAAGGCTAAGAGCACTCACAGTAGTGAAACTAAATAACTAGTTTCACCAAAATACAAAAATGGCTCTACAACAATGAAAGTATGGCCAAAAATTTTAGCCAAAAAGTTATTACACTTTTCTCTCTTTTCTCATTAAACAAACCTTTCATATTTTCTCTCTCTCTCTCTCTCTCTCTCTCTCTCTCTCTCTCTCTCTCTCTCCGGCTTCTCTTCTTTCTTCCTCAAATTTTTTTTCTCTCTAGCTAACTGACCAGCTCCCTCATCTCTCTCATCTCTCAACTCGCCAGCCAGCTCCCTCATCGCCGATCTGTTCCACCGACCCACCTTAAGCCCCATCGCCCCAAGGTTAAATGTTCTAGATTCATTCCTCTGTGACTGGTTTTTGTGGGATTGACATCTTCATTCTTTTTAAAGGGAAGGTGTATGAAAAAGTTTGGGTTTTTCCATAAAGGATTTTGATTTTTAAGGAGGAATTCAGAGTGGCTGTTTGCACAACAATCATTGATAATCTGGAGTCTTAAAGAGTCAAAGGGGTCAATAGTGAATAGACGAGGTACCTGGGTCCAAGTGAGAAGGTGTTGCTTATGCAAAAGTCCTTTTGAAGACCATCTAAGGCTAGATATTTGATGAAGGAGATCAAATCCTATGAGGAGGTCTCTGCCTGTAAGGGAGATCCAAGGACTTGGTGTTTGATGGTAAGGGTTGGAAAAATTCTGATGAGGATAGGCTTATTTTTCAAGGTGATCAGAAATGTTTCTCCATTTTCCACTCTGAACCTTTGATTATGGGGCAACCAAAATTCTGTAGGTAAAATTTTGGGGTGAAGGATTGTTGCTGCTGCTCATGTATCAAACAAGGCTATCACTAGGATGGGTCTGGAATAGGTGTCAAGGAGGATATGTACTTGGGCTATAAAAGTGGGGTTGGTTAGAGGGGCTATGATGGGCTGGGATGTATAGATGGTTTGGATTTCTGCGTCTGAATCATTTTCATTGTCTGGATCTTAATCTTCTTCCGAAGTGGAATAGGCCATGACTACCAAAGCTTGAGGGGAATAGTCATCATCAAGTGAAAAGAGTGATTCTATGTCTGAGAAAGGAATATCATCTGCATGAATTTGTGCTTGTTCAAAAAGCTTTGCTGCTTTTTCCTTTTTTGGACAATTTTTTGCAAAATGACCTAGTCTTCTGCATACAAAACAGACTTTTGAAGTTCTTTCTTTGAATTGCTTTCTTCTAAGAAATTTCCATTTTTTCTTCTTGAAAGATTTTTTCTTTTAACTTGCATAATGTCTTTTCTTCCAAGAATATTTCTTGAAATGATCTCTTCTTTTTGTTGGATAGGCACAATTCTTCTTATAGCATTTTATCTGCAAGTCTTTTCCTTTGCAATTGTCTTTGAGTTTGCTATGAACCTTGTCAATTTCTGAAAGAAATTTTCTCTGATTGTAGAATTTTTCTAGGGCAATGAGCACATGCTAATAAATTTCGCCCAAGGAGGCTTGTTGCAGTGTTATTTTTTGGAGATTCATCATACGAAGAGTTTCATCTCCCAGTGGTTCTGGAAGGGAGTTGAGGAAGGTATGCTTGGAATTAACATCATCCATGCCATTGAAAGAGTAGTATCTCCTTGACATTCTCTCAAAATGTTTCTCCAAATCTTTTCTTTCAAATGAGCAACACTTCATCAATAAGAATTCTTCTCATGCCACATCTGTATAGTGGGTTACCGAGCCAAGAAATTCACTATGGATGATCGTAAAAAAGGCTTCTAGTGTGTTGCAATGAGCTGCCTGTCTTTGCCTGTATTCTCCTAAGTTGATCCATCATTCTCTTAATCTTCCTGTAATTCTTTCAACAAATTTGGCAATGATCTGGGCCACAGTAACATTTAGAGCTTGGAGTTCAACTATACACCAAGAGTACATGTTGAAGATCTTATCATGCCATCTGGAAAGAGAAGCATATCAAGGGTGAATTGTTTTGAGTTTGTGGTTGATGAATAGGTCAACCTTGTTTGGTTGTCAGGGATAAAGGGTGGTGGAGGAAAGATTGGTGGTGGCGGTGGAGGCTGTTTAGGGCGAAGAACATCATCTTCTTCTACCTTCAATTATGTCATAAACACTTCCTCTAGACCAAGATTAGACAAATCTAGGTCTGTATCATCAATTACTGGGAGCACAAAATGTTCTCTTGGATCTTCAAGGGTAAGGGTTTTGAGAAATGATGAAATTGGATTTGGAGGGTCAGGATCCATAGCCAACATGTTCATATCTGGAGATCTTGAAGAATCACCAACAATTGGATCTGGGGGCTAGTATAATGGTTCTTTGTTCTTTTCTTTTGGGGAAGGTTCATTTTGTGGCCTAGCTTGGGGTTCTAGTTGAGGTGAGGCTGAACATGTTATGCCAGGAAGAATTCCACTTGGTTTAAAAGGGTTATGATCAAGATGTGTCATGGCTAATGATTGGATGTTTTGGAAAGGAGAAGGTGGTGAGAATGGAGAGGTTAAAGGTATAGACAGGTCTTTATATAGTAACTATCGAGGTTGGTAGGGCATATGAACATGCATTGGGAGAATTTGAGTGGCTTCTTTCTGTGATCCTTCCATGGATTGGAGTTGTAGTAACAACTGTTTTCTTTCTTTTTCTTTTTGCCCAATAAGAGGAAAAGAGACAGACAAGTCTTTGACTGTGGAGGCTATTGTTGCCAATTCCTATTCAACCGCCTTGATTTTCTTCTTCAAATCTTCAATAAGAGAATTTGAGGATAAGAAAGTGTGGGTAACTACCTTAGCCATCTTTTGTTGATTATCAAGAATCCTTGAAAGGACTTGGTTTTGTGCCACAGCATTTTCTACTTGCCAGTTTAAAGCTGCTTCTGCTGAAGAAACTTGTTTCTTGGTTCTATCTGAATTGGTTCCAACAGGATTTTTGATTTTCCCAACGTGTTTTGTGTTGGTTTGTGGATGGTCAAAACTTTCAAGATGAGGAAAATTCTATGAATAAGAAGGTGAAGTATGGTAAAACATATAACAAGATAAAGGCTTTTGTGTTTAGGTTTGACTGGTAGAAAAGGATTGGGTTTTCGATATTTGGGGAAGAACTTTCTGGTAGTATGGTATCAATGGAGGTTTCAAATTTTGTTCATGATTTTCTTTGCATGGAGAAGAAGGAAGAATTTTTTGCTTTTTGGTTCGAGGATAAAGGACATAATAATCAAATTTTCCACAGGATTCCCCAAGGAGGTCAACTTCTGGATCTCCTGCTTCATATCTTTCTTTGAGTATCTGCTAAGAAGATTTTTTCTTTCATCTTGAATGATCTTCCTCAAAAACTTCTTCCTCTTGGCAATCAGCACAATTACAAACATCCTACCATATGTGACTAGAAGGTGATTTACCTTCATAGCAAGGCTTTCCATCTTCTCGAAATGCCTTAACTTTAAGACCATCTTCACAAACATATAACACTGGTTAGAGCATAGCAATCTGAGTTGGAAAGACTGTTACATCTTTCTTTTCTGGTGGAGCTGTTAAGAATCTTGTTTCAACCTCGCCATTTGCTTTTCTAACAAAGAAAGGATCATTCAACTGGATTGGCTTAATTGCTTGATGAAGCATCTCATATTTCGTAATCCATGATTCTGGAAAGATAGAGGTCATCTGTTCTCTATTGAGTTGTCTCAGAACAAACATACACATGGGTGTCATTCCTAGATCAACTTGAATCAGTAAGGCATCATTGGATTGAGCTATGTTTGGTACTACCATATCAAAAGCATGATTTTGAAGTCTATAAGCAAGCTGGTAATGAAGTGTAGTAGCAAATGTGTCTTGCACTTGAGAGGCTCCTGTAATCTGGACTTGTACTTTGAGAGCATCACAAAGGTGAGGATCTCTGAGAGACATATTGAAGTTAGGAAAAAGTGCAACAAAAATTGTTCCTGCATTTAAGGTGGTCTGAACTGTTCCTATGACAGCATTTTGATATTCCAAGAATCTGGAATCAAGAAGTGAAATTCTAAAGGCTACTGGGAGTCCCTTTCTTCCATGGAAAGTTAGTGCCAGCCTTACTGCACCAAAATGAAGGTGTGTGTACCCTTGTTTTTGCCATGGAATCACAAATTCTCTGGGAAGGGCAAGGGTAATGAAGTTTTCTGTTTCACTTGCTGGAATATTAAACTAGTCAAACTTAGAAGCTTGGACATATTCTTTTACAGTAGAAGGATGAGAAAGGCCTAAAAACTTTTTTATGGATTTTTTGAAAGAAGTTTGGGGGTTTATCAAACACAGTATAGGGATTTACAATAGGGAAATCGGTGATAAAGATCTTACTATCTTCAGGTACGTGAGAAATTTCATACAAGTAATCTAATCTATTTGCAGTAGATTTACGAAGAGAAAGGTCAAAGGTAGGACTAGTAGTATCAGTGACTTCTGAGGATGCACTTGCCATGATAGTTTCTTTTGGAAAGAACTGTTTACCAAAGGCCTAACAGGACTAAAACTCCAACACAAGCTTAAACATCCACCAGGTAACTATGGAAAACAAGGTTCCTTAAGAATTTTGAGAACAAACTCCTTAGTGTTTTACTTGATTATCAAATCTAGTGTCTTGATGTGACTAATACATAGGATCCACGTATTGTGGCAATTGTAAATCACAGAGCATACTAATCAGGACAACAATAAGAGTATACTAATCAAAGGAGTGAGAAACAAATCATATGGCTCTGATACCAACTATATGAATAAGAGAAAGTGAGACAGAAAGAGCAAGAAGAAACAGAAACAGAGAGTAAGATACAAACACAAGGTGTGTAAGAAGATTATGGAAACTAGTTAATAACATATATTGCTACTAACGTATAAAGGATAACATGAAAATATGGAATAGAACACAGCACAAGATACAACAACCTAAGAGATATTATTAGATTCAACAGCTTTTTTACATCAGACATATGAGACTCAGAAGAAATATCTTACGAGGACTTATAATGGCTATGAGGGCTTCTTTCACTCTGCCCATTACAAAGACATACGAGACTTATTTATAGGCGATATCCTACAAAAATATTGTGCATGCAGAGCACAATAAGCTTCTAGAGAGATGGTAGGGGCTGACTTCATTGTTGACAATTGTCCAGGGAAGTGGGGGTCTTGCCTGACAAATGAGAAATTGGGTTGACAAATGTCAAAGTGAAGAGGAGGCCCAACTTGGTGGTGATCTTCATCTAGATAAGTACCTAACAAGGTAGTGGATATTTTTTACTTCTGAGGATGGTACGTCTGAAGACATGTCTAGGACCTTTTTTTTTTTTTTTAAGTGTTAGAAATGACTAATCCCATCCATCTCTCCCTTGGAACCATTCTTCATCTATGTCAGCATCTGGATCATGGTTATGGTAGTAGGGGTCATCATATCCAATAAGAGGATTAAGAGGATTAGGCATTTCCAAATGATCTTCATGCGGCCATTGTTGCCTACAGGCTTTTGGATCCATTGGTACTATTTCAGATAAGATTCCCTTATTGAGGGATTCTGTCATTGTGAGAGCATGGTAACAAGATACCCAAGAGGTGTCCATGTGTGTATGGAGAATGTCATCTAGATTAGTGACCCAATGTATCTCTGGAGTGTGAAAGATTCCTTCTGCACGAATATCGTTTTTGGAATTGAGTTTAGCAACTAAACATGCTAAGGTAATTTTGCAACCAAAGCTTGGGTGTTTTGCTTTAGGATACTTTATCCATTCTCCTTCATGAGCATCATTTTTCAAAATTTCAAACAAGAATTTGCAAAAATATTTATTTTCACATGGATAAATATATCAATAAAACTCTGGCTCAAAATGGAGACATAGGTAATACTCATTGAGTAAATACCACATGTAAAGATAATGGGCAACAATCCATTGGGTTATCCAAAAGGCAAAAGGGGTTTTTCATGGTTGGTCTATATCAGGAAAGATAGCAAGGAAAAGTCTGTGCTGATCTTTAAGATAATTATGGAGGACTCTAATGATTCTTTTGGATCTAGCTTCTAGGGTCAAATTCTTTATTTGATCTTTTATCTTTGAGGGAAGGTTTTCTATCAGATTAAGGATATCATCAGAGGCTGTAAAGGAAGAGCCTGAGAAGGAAGATGGATATGTAATAGGATATACACACAAGGGTGGAGGAAAAATTGTAGTGTTAAGAACTGGAGGTTTTCTAGAAAGGTAATCAGTGATAAGATTACCTTTGCCTTTGATGTGCTTGACTTGAAAAGACTATTGTGAAAATCAATTTGACTATTTGAATAACTGAGGACGTGGGAGCATTTTCCTTTTGAACTAGAGCATTTTGGGAAAGGAAGACATATCCATTTCCACTAACAAATTATGCCCAATGAGATGGAATTGGAATTTTTCAATCCCATGTTTGACTGCTAGGATCTCTTTGAAAATGGAGTGGTAGTGAAGCTATGAAGGCTTGAATGCACCACTTTTATAGCCATAAATACTTCTTTTGCCATCAATTTCTTCAAAGAGAGCTGTCACCCAGTATTCATCACTTGCATCTGTTTGCAATATTTGTTTTCCTAGTCCTAGAATCTGTAAAGGGGGAAGCTTTTCTACTAATTTTTTCAATTGTTGGACTGCTTCTGTATGAACAGAATTCCATTCTGGAGGAGATTTCTTCAGCAATTGAGCTAAGCAATTCTTGTATTTGGAGATTCTTGGAATAAAGTCTAACATATAATTAACAATTCCAAGAAACTGTTGTATCTGTTTGGTACTTGTGAGCTTATCTGAAAATTCACCAAGAGAGACAGCTATGTGAGGATGCAAAGTATACTTTCCATTTGAAATGTGCACACCCAAGAAGTCTATAAAAAACTGTTCTATGACCATTTTCTTTTCTGAAAGTATTATCCCTTGAGATTTCACTAAATTATAAAATTCAGTGAGCAGTTTTGCATAGGATTCTTCGTCTTTTGAGAACAAAAGGATATCGTTTACATAAATCAATGCATTAGTCAAGAGTGGCTGAAACAACGTTACCATTGCTTTTTGAAATTGGGATGGAGCATTTTTAAGACCAAAAGGCATGACAGTCCATTGGTAATGGTGGTCTAGGATGCAAAACGCTGTCTTGTATCTTTCTTCTGGATGGATTCCTAATTGCCAAAATCTTGCTTGAAGATCAAACTTTGAGAATACTTTTGCATTTGAAAGATGCTAAAAGAGAGCACTCTTATTTGGCAAGGAGAATTTATCATCTGCAAGAAAATGATTAAGATCCTGGTAATTGATTACCAATCTAAGCTTTCCTCGAACCTACTCAGCATGCTTGTTGACATAGAAAGCTTCACATGCCCATGGAAAGGCTGTAGGTTCAATGAGGCCTTCTAAAAGGAGGGTAGATAATTCTTGCTTAGCCAAGGTTAGCCCCATTGACAATCTTTATCTCCGTTGTTTTCTCTCTCTAGATCGAATCCAAGTTCAAATGATCTAATGATTTTCGATTTTAGTTGATCTGATGGGTTTGGTTGTGAGAGCGCGACAGTAGGGGGTTAGCCATGGTGGGTTAACCCTCTCTCTCTCTCTCTCTAGGCCTTTCTCTAGATTGAATCCAAGCTTTATTGATCTGATGATTTTCGGTTTTTATTGGGTTTTGGTTGATATGGTGGGTTTACGTTGTGATTTGGTTTTGGGTTTGTGATTGGGTTTTGATTTGGGTTAAGGTTGTGGGTGGTGATGGCAATGGCAGTGGGTATAGGCGGTGGTGGCCAGTGGCAGTGAGTGTGGGCAGTGGTGGTGGGTTTCGTTTTTGCAGTGGTTTTTTTATGGTGGGTTTCTAATGGCGGGGGGTGGCTTGAGTTTGTGATTGGTGCTTTTTGATTTTGTTTGTGACTGGTGATTTTGTTTGGTCTGGGTTGAGGAAAAAGATTAAGGATTTGGGTTGGTGGTTTTTTCTTTCCTGCTGTGGTGGTGGTGGATGTTTGTGCTGTGTTAGTGTGTTTTTTTTTTTTTGTGTGGATGTTTTTATTATTATTTTAATGAGTTATTTGTATTATTTTAATCAAATAACTAAAAATATAGCTTCATTGCTATGGGGTGTGAAAAGGTAAAATAGATAAAGTGACTTTTGTAGGTGCCAAATAGCTATATTTTTTGCTCAACTACTGTGGATGTTCTAAGTGGGTTTATGAAAGCTACTGTGTATAATCACTGCCATGGCAGAGCAAGGGAAGAGCGTGCACATGACATGCTTGGCGACGAAGAGGATCGCCATGGTTGAAGAGGAAAGGCCTGCCAAGAAGAGAGTGGTGTTGGGCGAGATTACAAACTCGTCAAACGTCGTCGTAAATGCTGGTGGTTTTAAAGAGCGCCACAAAAATAGCCCAAGAGTAAAACCAAGGCTAAGGGGTTCAAGAAGGCATTGACGACCACTACAAAGCTTGAAGAGGCAAAGGAGAAAGACAATAAGGATAAGTCCGATGATCCCCAAATGTGCGGGCCTTATGTTTATGAGATTTATGACTACCTTCACAACATGGAGGTAAAGAAGGTCCCCCATTGCTTTTTCGATTGGTTTTTTTAGTTGGGCCATGTTGTTCGTTATGCATTTGGGTCTTCTATCAATTGGGTGTTCGTCAATTTTAAGAGAAACAAATGTTTGCAATCTGTGTTATATATAGGTCTATAATTAAATTGGAGGGGATAGTTCCTTGCCCGAATCAACCCTTCAAATTTGAGCAAATGTGGCTCAGAGACAGAGGATGTAATGAGGCTGTAAATTTTGCTTGGGTTACATCCACGAGGAATGCCACCATGCCATTGATCGCAGGGAAAATAAAGAAATGTGGGGAAAAGCTTTCAGAGTGGAGTCATCATTCATTTGTGTGTATCAAGAAGCTAATTAAGACTAAAGGGAAGATGCTGTCTAAGGCTAAGATGGCATTGGCCAAAGGGGAAGAGGATTACGAAGTGGTTAAATGTATGAAATTAGAGTTGAATGATCTTTTGGATAAAGAGAGTCTAATGTGGGAGCAACGAGCAAGAGCCTTTTTCTGGAAGTGTGGTGACCGAAATACTAGCTATTTTCATAGCAAAGCCTTTCATAGGTTTCGAAGAAATAAAAACTCAGGTCTGAGAAATTCCGCCAATGCTTGTTACACTGAAGAGAAGCAAATCAAGGACATAGCTTTTAATTATTACCATTTCCCATTTGCCTCATCTCATCCCACTGAACTGTCCGAAGTCATTGAGGCAGTCAAGCCAACTATCACACAAGAAATGAATGATCAAATCCTTAAGCCTTTCTCCAAGGATGAAGTTGAAGTTGCCCTTAATTAGATGGAATCCATCACAACCCCAAGCCCAGACGGTATGCCGCCCGTTTTCTATCACTCTTTCTAGAATCTGATAGGTAATGATGTATGTTCAGCTGTGCTTAATTGCTTGAATAACTGCAAAATCCCGAAAGAAATAAACCATACCAACATCACACTGATCCCAAAGGTAAAATCTCCTGAATATATCATTGAATTTAGACCTATTATTTTGTGTAATGTGGTCTATAAACTTGTTTCAAAAGTCCTTGCTAACAGATTGGAAGCAGTCCTTCCGGCAGTTGTATCAAAAAACCAAAGTGATTTTCAAGCAGGGAGACTCATTACTGATAACATCTTCATAGCCTTCAAAACTCTTCATTACATGACACATCATCAACATGGTAAATTAGGATTCATGGCTTTGAAGCTAGACATGAGCAAGGCCTACGATCGTGTGGAATGGGTATTTCTAGAGGGTATGATGAAGCAAATGGGTTTTGATGCAAGGTAGATTGCCTTTATCATGGAGTGCATCACTACTGTCAGCTTCTCCATTCTAATCAATGGCGAACCCTCGAATATTATCCAACCATCTAGACGAATATGGCAGGGGGACCCACTATCTCCCTACCTATTTCTCATTTGCTCAGAAGGTCTTCACTGCCTATTACAAAAGGAGGCAGATGTGGATCATATTCGGGGAGTTTCCATTTGTAAGAAGGGACCAAGATTGACACACCTATTTTTTGCTAACGACAGCTTGGTTTTTTGCAAAGCCTCTTTAGCCGAATGTCAGAAAATTCAAGCCTTGCTATGTAGCTATGAGAAAGCTTCCGATCAGCAGCTGAATTGGAACAAAACTGGTCTATTTTTTAGCAAATCCACTCCACTAAACACCCCGACCAAATTAAAGATTCCCTAGGTGTACAAGAGATCAAGTAATACGAGAAATACCTCGGTCTTCTGTCTCTAGTTGGAAGAAACAAGAAAGCAAGCTTGATGTTCATCAAGGAGAGGGTTTAGGCAAAGCTTCAAGGCTAGAAGGAACAATTGCTTTCCCAAGCGGGGCGTGAAATTCTCCTCAAAGCAGTCATCCAGGCAATACCAACATATGTAATGAGCTGCTGTAAACTCCCGATCACTCTATGCGATGACATTAAGGCCTTGATTAGGAAATTCTGGTGGGGGCAAAGAGGAAATCAAAGGAAAATCCACTGGATTAAATGGAGCTCACTATGTCAACTAGGGCTGTCCACGGGTCGGGTCAACTTGGGTTTGGGCATGACCCGGACTCGACTCGACTCGACTGGATCGAGTTATCAAAAAATTAACCTGCAACCAACCCAATATATGGGTTAGACTCGGCGGTTCGGGTCAACGGTTGAACGAGTCGAATTTGTCAGTTAGGCAGGTTTGGGCTGAAACTGGGCTAAATTTGTGAATTTGCATAATTTTTTTTTTTTAACTCAATTTTTGACAGGCCTTTTAGGCCCAAATTAATGGGCTTACTTTTAACAAAGATTTATATATCATTGAACCATGTATATATATCATATGGGCCTCTTTTCACATCCTTTATTTCAAATTGGGCCTTCAAGCTTAACTTGTATGCCATTAGCCCATTACACAACTTTGAATCCTTTGGGCCTCCAGGCCTTATTAGTCCAAATTTAATTTTCTAGCTCACATTTAATGACAACAAATACAGTAAATAACACGTAACTACCTGGGTAATTAGCAAGCACATGAAAAACACACATAATATCATTTTCTAACCACCTGTTAAAACCACACATACAAGAAAGAAACATTTTTCAAAATGACATTGCCTTAAGACCTGGGCACTGGGCAGTACATAAAAACACACTATCACTTTCTAATCACCTGTTAAAACCACACAATACAAGAAAGAAAAATTTTTCAAAATGCCTTAGCATTAAGACCTGGGCAACAAAAGCACAGGAGGATAGAGCACATCTCAACCTATTAAACCTGCCAAGTTGTGGTAACCATTCCATACATGTAACACAACTTACACAAGCCAGCAAACAAATTATAACAAATAATTCAATCACAGCCACACCACAAGTATGGTAACAAAAGATAATAAGAGCGTCTTGCAATATTTCCATAGAGTCAAAGAAGGCAGAAAGGTAGTTACTGCAAGTGTTTAAGGCAATAAAAACACACTATCACTTTCTAACCACCTGTTAAAACCACACAATACAAGAAAGAAAAATTTTTCAAAATGCCTTAGCATTAAGACCTGGGCAACAAAAGCACAGGAGGATAGAGCACATCTCAACCTATTAAACCTACCAAGTTGTGGTAACCATTCCATACATGTAACACAACTTACACAAGCCAACAAACAAATTATAACAAATAATTCAATCACAGCTACACCACAAGTATGGCAACAAAAGATAATAAGAGCGTCTTGCAATATTTCCATAGAGTCAAAGAAGGCAGAAAGGTAGTTACTGCAAATGTGTAAGGCAATAAAATACCCAGGCAATAGCTAGTTATAATTAGTTACAATTATGAAATACCTAAGTATTTCCAAAAAATAGCTTTTCTAGAGCATTGAAGAGCAACTACTCTATCGTTTAGTCCATGACTTATAGAAAAGAAAGCCTATAAACTTAATAATTTTTCTTTCCTATAAGCAAGAGTTGATTTATAAATTATCAGTTAGAAAAGCACTATGTCCAAAAGAACTTCCAAAATGTATCCAAAAATCTACCTCCTATACAAAATGTGTCCTTCCTCCTACAAGAAAATGGGCAAAAAGATATTTATCAATAAAAAATATAAGGACAAGACCAAAAAATACGGAATAGTAATAACCAAAAACAATAGAGAGAGTAGAACCAAACTCAATAAAAATAATAGTAAGGGCATAAACTTACCCAGTTCGTGATTAGTCATCAACATTGATTGGGATACCTTTGCTTAAGCTTAAACTTCCACCACCTACTGCTGCTTGACGTATAACTAGAAAAAGAGAAAGAAATGAAGGCTATTAGATTAAATTTCATTTGCATAAGACACATTTAATAGCACTTAATAGACAAAAAGTTTGGAAGTTAACATGTTACCTAAATCATGAAATTCATCTTCCCAGGCCTCTACCTCATCCTTTGATTTGCAAAAAGAAATTGGAACCAAGGCTTGAAACCAATCTTGTGCACAAACAAGATTTTGAACCATGAGTGGAGAGAGTGAACTCCGAAATTAATCAAGTATGCATCCTCCGGTACTAAACATTGACTCAGAAGCAACAGTAGAAACAAGTACAGCCAGCACATCCCTAGCCAATTTGGACAACACTTGATACCTATCTGAATTGGCCTTCCACCACCCCAATATCTTAAATTTCACATCCCCCCTTCTACTTTCACAATTTTTAGCCACATATTTGTCAATCTCATTGCTACACCCTATGGACTGCTCAGCCTCTAAGAAATGGTCAAACCTAGAATTAACCATCGCATATGGATCGCTACAACTAATTGACTCACCTTCTATGTGTGTCCTCTCACTCCCACTTGGTACTTGTACATTTGGTGAATCAACACGAGAGTAAAAATCATACAACTTGACCAAGGAACCCCTCACCAATTCAACCATCACATCAGCCACTTCATTCCCATAAATTTCAGAAAAACAAAACTTTAAAAACCTCAACTTCTCTCTTGGATCAAGAACCACAGCCACATACAAGAGATGATTCATTTTATCCCCTTTCCCACAATACTTATCAAACTTAGATTCCATTTTAGTTGCCATGTTTTTCAAGAGGTGGTTTTGAGATTTACTTAAATGGGAAATATTCTCTTGAATGACAAACATTTCATCAAAAAAGGTGTTTGCAATAACATACAAAGAACCTGAAAACTTTTTCGTGGCATTGTAAAAAAGCTTCAAAAAACCCACAAATTTCCTACAATTTTGGAAATCAATACCACTAGGAGATCCCATACCACCACTATTCTCCTTGTTCACAAAGTATGAAGAATAACTATCATCCTCAAAGTCCATTCGTATGACCACTTTCTCAAATTTTTGTGCAGTTTCTAACATGAGGTAGGTAGAGTTCCACCTAGTTGGTACATCTAGACAAAGAAGAGACCTAGACTCAATACTTAATCTCTCCACAAAACCCACAAAAGTTTGATTCCTATTTGATGAGGGCTTCACATACCTCACAACTTCACGCACCTTAGCAATGGATGCATCAATTTCTCTCATACCATCTCCCACAATCAGATTTAAGATATGTGCACAATACCTCATGTGTAAGAACTCATATTCTAAAACAGTCCCCTCCCAATCTTTAGTTACATTTTCCAAAAACTTAATGGTGGCACCATTTGAGCTAGCATTGTCCACTGTTAAAGTGAATATGCCATTAATACCCCACTTATGCAAACACATCTCAATCTTTCTACCTATAGTCTCCCCCTTATGGTCTTCAACTTGACAAAAATTCAAAATTGTCTTATGCAACTTCCAATCATCATCAATAAAATGATCTGTAAGGGACATATAACATAGATTTTGAATACTAGTCCATGTGTCCATAGTAAAACATACCCTACAACCCTTCAAGGCCCCCCTTAGTTTCTCTCTCTCAACACCATAAATGCCAATCACATCTCTAGCCACAGTTTGATGAGATGGGATATCCCTAATTCGCAACTTAGGTTGTAAGGTTGTCGCATATCTTTGAAACCCATACCCTTCAACAAACCTAAAAGGCAACTTATCTATTATAACCATTTCAACGAGTGCCTTTCTAATAGCCTTAACAGTAAAGGCTGTTGGTACAAACTGAAACCCTTCCTCCCTATCCATTTTGGGTTCAAATGCTAAGGTTTGTTACCCTTTAAGTGTCTTTCTATTAGGGTTTTTAACACAAATTGGCGTATGATTCAATAAATTAGCAGTATCATGCCCCTTACTATCAGCTAGATAAGTTTTTTTACAGTTTTTGCAAACAGCCTTAAAATGACCCTCACCAATATCTATTTTTTCAAAATGGTCCCAAGCAATAGACTTTTTCCTATTATTACACACATTGCCTTTACCTTTAGGTGGAAGTGGGGGAACCTCAACATTAGTTGGAGTGGCAGTAGGTACAGCTTGGGCAACAGGTTCAGCTGTGGCAGTAGGTGTTGTTTGGGAAAGGGGTGCATCACTTGAGGGTTCCATAACCTAAAGACATCAAATTTATACATTAGCAAACAACCATAAAAGTAACACACAAACAATAACAAGAAGTTAAAAGAGAAAGAAATGATACCTCAGAGAATTCTTAGCTATTAGGGATTCAACCTAGAAAAGGAAGCAAAAAGCCTACTTGAACAACTTTAAACTCCTGTATAAAATTAGGATTTCAAATTTTTAAGTTAGGAAAGCAAAATGAATCAAACAAATGAGCAATAAAATACAATCAGATAAGAAAATAAGAATGTGTTTGGATTTCATCTTTTTAAAATAGGGGTTCATCTTTTTTTTTTCTTTTTTTTTACAGTGAAGATACAAGTATGTTGATCATAAAAAGAAAAAAAAAACAAAGAATGAAACAAGCAGATAAGAAAATAAAAATGTGTTTGGATTTCATCTTGTTAAATAGGGGTTCATATTCTTTTTTTACAGTGAAGATACAAGTATATTGATCATTAAAAAAAAAAAAAAACAAAACAAAACAAGGAATAAAACAAGGCAGATACAAATCACACTCAGAGCACTAACATAATGAATCAAAGGAAGAAAATGATAAACCCAGGGAGCACTAACAAATCACACTCAGAGCACTAACAAAATGAACAAAACAAGGAATAAAAGGAACAAAACAAAACAAAAAAGGAATAAAATAGGGCACTAACAAATCACACTCAGAGCACTAACAAAATGATAAACCCACATCACAAACACAAAATACAGAAAAAGATGGATGAAAAAGGAAGAAACTTTACATGATTTGAGACTAGGAAGCCGAGTCTGAGAGGTTGGGAAGACCCATGGTGGAAAGTGGAAACAAAGTGAGGTGGCGGTGGCAGGTGGGAGTGAGGCGGCAGTTACAACAACCAGCAACCCGGTGGAGTGAAGAAACTAGAAAGATTTTGATGTAAATGAGTAAATGGATTTGTTTGTTTCAAAATAAAAAAGAGAGATTTTGAAATCACTAGAGAGCCTAGAGAGCAGAGAGAATAGAGACCACTCAGAAAAGACCAATTTATAAGAGAGAGAGAGAGATGAGGGTTGAGAGTGTTTCAACCTTGAGTCTGAGCCGAGTAAGGAGGAGTATGGAAAATCTAATTTTGATTTTGATAAGTGTAGCCGAGTAGAGTCTTGAAACCCTAAATCATGATTCATGACCAAAGGCATGGGAAAGATCAAATCTGAGTTTGATTTGAAGGGTAGTCGACAAGCTGTTGGGGCGGGTACAGAGAGAGAGAGTGAGAGAGTGAATGAAGGCTAAAGAGAGTTAGAGAGGCATGGGAAAGATTAGATGAAGATTTTTATGTGTGGAAGCTGTGAAATTTCAACCTTTTAGCCCCATCCCTCTTGCAGGCTTGTGTGTAGCACTCCACAATTCAACTTTTAGTCCAATCAGCAGTACTCCTCTCTTTAAACTTCATATTATCTACAGATAACCCACACATACACACACACATATATATATATTTTATCTTAAACCATCGGTCGGGTCAGGTTCTACGAGTTTTTAACCCAATAACTCGCTTCCCGAATTGACTTTTTGGGTTTAATGAGAGAGGGACCTAAATCCCACCCACGAAGGACTTCGGGTCCACCCGCTGGGCCTTGGGTCAATCGGACCCGGTCAGTCTGGTCGAGTCTTTTACCCACTAGACAGCCCTGATGTCAACTAAAAAACATGGGAGGTATGGGTTTCAAAGAACTACAAAAATTTAATGATGCCATGTTAGCAAAATTGGTGTGGCGGCTGCTGGAAAATAAGGACTCACTGTTCCACAGGTTCTTTAATGCAAAGTTCTTCCCTAAGGGATCTATTCTTGATGTTAAGGAAGGTAACTGGTCATTTGCATGGAAGAGTATCCTGAAGGGAAGGGCTGTGATAAAGAAAGGAATGCAATGGAGAGTGGACAATGGTGCATCGATCCGAATATACCAAGATAACTGGCTCCCAAACCCCATTCTAGAATAGTGGTATCTCCTCGGGGCTTTTTTGGTAGTGATGCTTAGGTCTCAATATTAATTGATAGAGAAAGGAGATGCTGGATTGAGGAAGTGATAGACAATATTTTCTTACCACATGAAGCAGCCTTGATCAAAGCAATCCCACTTAGCCCTGAAGATTGCGACAAGCTGATTTGGCCCAAGAACTCAGATGGTGTTTATTCTGTCAAATCGGGTTATAGACTGCTCATGGAGGAAGAGATGAAAGATAACTCGGCAACCTCAGATTTGTCCATGACCAAAAGAATTTGGAAAGGCATTTGGAGTTTATTGATTCCAAGTAGAGTGAAAACTTTAATTTGGAGAGCTGGGTCGGATTCTTTGCCCACGAAAGAGAACCTAATGAAGAGAAGATTGTTGAGTGATGATGCCTGTCCACATTGCAACCTAGACAAAGAAACCTCCCTCCATGCCCTCTGGTCTTGTCCAGCTTTAAATTCAATTTGGAAGGCTCAATTTGGATGGCTAATCAAGGACTCCAGGAATTGCAAATCATTGCTAGACGTCATCTAACTTTGTCAAGAAAAAGTTAACCTCACGGAATTGTTTGCTATGACAGCTTCGTTGATTTGGACTTGTAGGAATCAAATCCGTGTTGGTGAAGTAGCAGTTCCCTTGGGACAGATCAGCTCAATGGCATTAGACAACCTTCAGGAATTCCAACGAGCTTCATCTCCTCCTCAAAGAACTCCACCCACTGTTAAACCCTCCAAATGGTCTCCTCCCCCTTCAGGCTCGTTGAAGATCAACTTCGATGGTGCAACATTCACTCCCAAAAATTTAGCAGGTTTGGGAGCTATTGTTTGAAACGATAGAGGCCTTGTTATGACTGCCTATACACAAACTATTCCATTGCCTACATCAATAGAGATGGTGGAAGTGTTGGCAGCGCGTAGTGCTATTTGCTTTGCAAGGGAGCTGAACATTGAACAGGTGATAATAGAAGGTGACTCGGAAATAATTATCAAAGCCATTAACAGTGGGGGTTTTTCATCTTCAAGCTTCGGGCACATCATCAAGGACATCAAACTCTCCTCCTCGGCCTTCCATGAAGTATCCTTCAGCCACACCCGTAGGTAAGGAAACGGAGTAGCGCACAGACTAGCTAGATTGGCTTGTAATTTTTCCCCTTTTCATGTCTGGATGGAGGATGTTCCTCTGGACATTGCATCTGTTTATCTTTCTAAATTACCTTAATAATAATCTCCCCCCCCCCCCCCCTCTCTTCCTGGGGTGGTTTCTCAAAAAAAAAAAAAAAAAAAATATATATATATATATATATAGGTCTATTAGTCTCCACTTAGAGAACATTTTAGAATTTTGAGATTGAAATGCCATTATCTAGTAAGGATTTTTGTGAGTGACCATGATTAATCTATTAAGGATTGATAGCTGATACTAAAATTTTGATACTAAGATTTGGTTGTTATTGTATAGGTATTGGGCAATCTAATTTGGTAATAAGTTACTCAAATTGGTTATGTTGATTGGGGTTTTGGTGGGTTTGGGATTTTAATAAATGGGGGCTAAATTTGATCTTATAGTTAGGACTTTTTAAGAGAGAGAGAGAGAGGGGGGGGGGGGAATAGACTGAATAAACCAAAATGCTACGTTAATATGATTCAATAGGAGTGTAGTAACAATAAATAATTCATTTTAGCTTTTAAATATTATATAAAATATAGATAAAGTTCTTTCATTGAGGTAAAGTCCTTTCAAACGATAGTATACCAATTGATATGATGTTTTGTTAGATTGCCACTAAATCCTAAAAGTAGTAAAAACAACCTTTTATAAATGAAGTCAAATAAAGTTCTACATCAAGACCAAGTGATGCAAATTTTAGTTAGATCAATGCTAAAACCAAAAAAAAAAAAAAAAAAAAAAAAGAAAAGAAAAGAGGGTATAATCAAATACATAAAATGGTTAACTTGTAATTTTCATAGTACTATATATATATATATATATGAATCCCAAAAATGTTTTTCAAAGCAGGGAAAGAAAACAAAAATTTGCAAACAATTCTACACCTATTTCACAACTATTTTATATAGCAGATTGTGATCGGTTATTTGTTATTTTTACATAATTCATAAATTTTTTTTCAACCACTCACGGTTAGGAGAAACTATGAGGTCCTCATGGTGGACAAGTGATGTGATCCACCATTCTACTAAAAGACCCCCACATGTTTAAAATTGTTGAGTGAGAAAATTTTTTAAAATAGAAACTGATTACTAACTTAGCAATTTTAAACAAGTGGGAGTTTTTTAGTGGAATGATGGACAAGTGATATGATCCACCATGAGGACCATATAATTTCTTTACGGTTAGTTACATAAGATAATTGTAAAAATGATTAAATAAGTGTAAAATTTGTTGTAATATTAGAAATTTTCAAATACAAAAGGTGAAATAGATTTTTATTTATTTGTTTGGAGAAGCAAAAGGTGAAATAGATGGTGCCTATTTAATATATATATATATATATATATATTGTGGGGCACCACACGTTTAAAGCATCCCGGCCCACTCTATACCCGGCCCAAGGCCCACACCGAGGACAATGTGAAGGCCGAGGATAACGAAAAAGGCTTAAAGCACCTAACGGCCTCATCGAGGATGACACATCCTCGGCACACCGACTTTGCCAAAAAGAAAATATCACTCACTCGTTGAAAATATCTCACCAACATTCTGACCACTTTAATGGTGATGTGACCAACGAACCCAGTCGCCTTGGTTACTCCAACTAATAAGAAGCCTGCAAAAACAGCTGAGAACTAACACAAAGCTTATAAAATCAGATGATGGGACAAACTCTTATCCACAGTGACTGAGTAGCTGACAGATGGACGGCCGAGATTAATTAGAACGATGCTATATAACCAAGAGAATTCCCAAAAAAAAAAGGGGATGGATGAATCCTAAGAAAAATAGATCCTCGGCATAATCCGAGGGCAAATGTGCTTCGAAAACACACAACTGAAGTGATGGTCATCCCCAATAAAAACCCTTAGTCGAATTTCGTCAAGGGGATTCTGTTAAACTCCATATCCCCTATCATTTGTTATCAACACCCAAAATTAACCGTTGTTTACTTCGGTGATGCCAAATTCTTATACCCACGTCTCTACAAATTTTTATTGTGAAGGGTCCATTACAATTTGAGTCCCTACAATTGGCGCCGTCTGTGGGGAGGGTGTTGTGCGCTAACAGGTACAACGGTTAGTGTAAATGAAAAATCATCAGTCAAGACCAACACAGTTTGTAGTAGCAACATTCGTTCAGAGGTATATAACCACCAAAAACAAAAGTATAAAAAAGAAACAAACAAATAAATAACACAAAACAAGTCTACTTCTTTTATTCATACTTGAAGAAAAATTACATCTTTTACAAGTGAAGCCCGCGGGGCTTGTTCTAAAGCTAACTACAAAGGCAGACGCTTGACGAAGCCGGCAGAAGAACAGATAGCAGAAAGCGAAGCTGACTGAAGAACAAAAGATAGAAAAGAAGCGAAAGAAGAGATGAAGAACAGATAGCAGAAAGCGAAGCTGATTGAAGAACAAAAGATAGAAAAGAAGCGAAAGAAGAGATGAAGAACAGATAGCAGAAAGCGAAGCTGACTGAAGAATAAAAGATAGAAAAGAAGAGAAGCAAGAGAGGAGGAAATGAAGAGGGGGAGACTGGTTGGGAGATGGAAATAGAAGAGATAAAAAGGAAAAAGAAAAAAAGGAAGGCTAGTTGAGGAGCAAAAAAAGAAGAGAAAAAAGAGAAAAGAGGGAAGAAGGGCCACATAGGAGGTGGGAGAGGTAGAGGCACAGGACGGCTCCACTTCTGGGTTCCGCCTGGTTTCCTTCCCACCCCCAGTGCAGCCGGCTTGGAGGGTCAAGGACCCGTACCTAAGAGGAGGTGGTTACGTTCTTCCTGGACCCTCCTCCGGGCGGAGAGGGGGCTTCCTCCTTTGGTTAGGTTAAAAAGAAGGAGGACCTTTGGATCTCCCCTACTCCAACCCCGATGTGACGTCCAAGGTCGGAGTGTCATCCTCGGCTCCTGATAGGGGCTGTGCACCCCCGAGGTCGCCCTCTCCAAGGGCCGACTCATTCGAGGGGGCTCGAACGGCGGTGTTTGGGAGAGTCTTTTTGGGTAATATTTCTGGGAGAAGTATAAGATGGATGTTTGTCAAAAGTGTGAAGGAGAGGGTTGCCCTAGAAACGTCTTATATAGACGGTGGGACATTGATGAGGGCTAATCCACAATAATTTCCGGGGAGAGATTTCCGGAGCAAATAAATCCGCCCCAAATTCCTAGGGGCCTAACAGCCGTTAGATCCTCGCAGATCCACGGCCAGCATTAATGAGGAGGCGCCTCATTAAACGAGAAGGCACCGAAGCGTCAGAACACGTTACTCGGACAACCCAAGAGACGCCTCGTAATCAGAAGAGTCCCATCAAACGAAGAGGCAAAACACGGCAAGGTCTTATCCTCCACCAACTCCAACTTGCATTTATTATTATTATTCTGCTTGAAAAATGTAATTATTTAAGACTTATTGTAAATTATAGCAATATAGAATTAAACGGCTACGGATAAATAGCTAAAATAAATGATAAAATGAGAAAACTAGGTACTGGACAGAACCAAGGCATTGCATGGTCCTCGGACCCAAGCCTCAAGGGGAAACCAGATACTTCAGATGAATAAAATGAGAAAACTAGGTACTGGACAGAACCAAAGCATTGCATGGTCCTCGGACCCAAGCCTCAAGGGGAAACCAGATACTTCAGATGAATAAAATGAGAAAACTAGGTACTGGACAGAACCAAGGCATTGCATGGTCCTCGGACCCAAGCCTCTAGGGGAAACCAGATACTTCAGATGAATAAAATGAGAAAACTAGGTACTAGACAGAACCAAGGCATTGCATGGTCCTCGGACCCAAGCCTCAAGGGAAACCAGATACTTCAGATGAATAAAATGAGAAAACTAGGTACTAAACAGAACCAAGGCATTGCATGGTTCTCGGACCCAAGCCTCAAGGGGAAACCAGATACTTCAGATGAATAAAATGAGAAAACTAGGTACTGGATAGAACCAAGGCATTGCATGGTCCTCGGACCCAAGCCTCTAGGGGAAACCAGATACTTCAGATGAATAAAATGAGAAAACTAGGTACTGGACAGAACCAAGGCATTGCATGGTCCTCGGACCCAAGCCTCCAGGGGAAACCAGATACTTCAGATGAATAAAATAAGAAAACTAGGTACTGGACAGAACCAAGGCATTGCATGGTCCTCGGACCCAAGCCTCAAGGGGAAACCAGATACTTCAGATGAATAAAATAAGAAAACTAGGTACTGGACAGAACCAAGGCATTGCATGGTCCTCGGACCCAAGCCTCAAGGGGAAACCAGATACTTCAGATGAATAAAATGAGAAAACTAGGTACTGGACAGAACCAAGGCATTGCATGGTCCTCGGACCCAAGCCTCCAGGGGAAACCAGATACTTCAGATGAATAAAATGAGAAAACTAGGTACTGAACAGAACCAAGGCATTGCATGGTCCTCGGACCCAAGCCTCAAGGGGAAACCAAATATTCTAGAGCAAAAGCCGAACACTAAGACAAAACTTAAAACATGGCATAGTACAAATCCTCAGGCCAACAGGAAGAACGTTCCCTCATAAAAACTAAGCGATAAGAAAAACCAAGGTCCTGCATGGTCTTCGGACCCAAATCTATCCATCCTCGGGCGACCCTTGGTACAAAAAGAGAGCTACAAAAATAGTTGAAATAACGATAACATTGACGATGAGGTAGAGCCCAACAGGCTGAGGTAAGTGCGCCGAGAGAAGTCAAAATCCTACTCCCCTCCCTAGAAGTCGTGCAGCAGAATTTTGAGGGGCTATTGTGGGGCACCACACGTTTAAAGCATCCCGGCCCACTCTATACCCGGCCCAAGGCCCACACCAAGGACAATGTGAAGGCCGAGGATAACGAAAAAGGCTTAAAGCACCTAACGGCCTCATCGAGGATGACACATCCTCGGCACACCGACTTCGCCAAAAAGAAAATATCACTCACTCGTTGAAAATATCTCACCAACATTCTGACCACTTTAATGGTGATGTGACCAACGAACCCAGTCGCCTTGGTTACTCCAACTAATAAGAAGCCTGCAAAGACGGCTGAGAACTAACACAAAGCCTATAAAATCAGATGATGGGACAAACTCTTATCCACAGTGACCGAGTAGCTGACAGATGGACGGCCGAGATTAATTAGAACGATACTATATAACCAAGAGAATTCCCAAAAAAAAAGGGGATGGATGAATCCTAAGAAAAATAGATCCTTGGCATAATTCGAGGGCAAATGTGCTTCGAAAACACACAACCGAAGTGATGGTCATCCCCAATAAAAACCCTTAGTCGAATTTCGTCAAGGGGATTCTGTTAAACTCCATATCCCCTATCATTTGTTATCAACACCCAAAATTAACCGTTGTTTACTTCGGTGATGCCAAATCCTTATACCCACGTCTCTACAAATTTTTATTGTGAAGGGTCCATTACAATTTGAGTCCCTACATATATATATATATATATATATGTGTGTGTGTGTGTGTGTGTGTGGTGCCATTTTCTAGTGCAACATGTGTCTGTTTGGCTAGCTTATTTTTTGCCAACTTATTTTACTATTCAGCTTATTTTTGCTACTATTCATAAGTCTCACTGCACTTTTTGATACTATTCATAGGTTCAACTGTACTATTTCAGCAAACTTTTACCTTTATCTACAGTACTTTCAGCAAAAAAATTTTAATTTCAGCAAAATAAACAGATCTCAAACAGACCTAGCGTGCATTTGGATTGCGTTGGGGATGGAAAATTTTTTGCATTTTGCTAAAAAATGGTGGGTCCCACGGTACTGATCATGCATTTTTGGTACTATTCATAGGCCCCAATGTACTATTTCAACTAACTTTTACCTTTATCTACAATACTTTCAGTAATAAGTTTTCAGTTTCAGCAAAATAAGCGGTATCTAAATACACCCCTAAAATGCTTAATTTTGTTTGGCGCTTCTCTCTCTCTCTCTCTCTCTCTCTCTCTCTTAGTGTATGTTTGCGTTTTTCTTTTCTCGGTTTGAGTTTTTTGCATGGTTTTTAAACCCAGACTGAACTGTACGATCCGATCGGATTAAATGTGAACCGTTCATAAAACGGTTTTTTGTATACAAGAACTGGGGATGTAAACAATATGAGAGAACCGCTTGAACCGAGGTCTAACCTGAAAAACCGTTCAAATCGTAAGTTAGTTCAACCGTATGTCTATGAAGAAATTTGCTTTCCGATCTGAAAACCATGACTTTTTGTGTTAATTTTTTTTTTTTTAAGAGGGATTTGGGTTTTAGATTTCATTTGGGTGGGCTTTGTTTTTTTCATTTTGGACAAATTTTGGTGTTTTAAATTTTGAAATTTTGAGGGGCTGATTGCTCATTGTTGAGCTGATTTTTTTTAAGATTTAAGTTTTACTTTGTGTTTGTTGTTAGGCGAGTCATTTTTCCACCAATGTGGTTCAGGTTAACAATTATTTGGAAATTGAAAAACTTTATTATTGTATATTTGTGGACTACACGTGTTAGTGGTACTTATGGTAATTGAATTTGAAACACTTTTTTTTCCTACAAAAAAAAAAAGGGTTATTCACTGTTTTACTTTGATCCTCATTTTATTTCATACTAAAACAGAATGGCCATACTCTTACTCAAAAATCAAAATATATTCTCCAAAAAATAAATATTAAAACTAAAAATTCTTAGTCATTACTATATTTTTTGTTCAACTTATTTTCAAAACGGAATACATCAATAGAATAAGTTATTTTTATACCAAACTAACACTTTTTAATATCAATCACCAATTAACACATATTAGTGGAAAATATGGAGGAAACCTAAAGGAACCAATCTATTTCTAATATATATAATTAGAAATGGGGAATTTGAATATTGAAAGTTGTTGATACCGTATTTTGTCTGCTATCAATTAGCGTGTTGAAGCCTGGAAAATTCAAAAACATCATTTTCTCTCCATGGGTCTGCTAGAGCATCTAGAATGACGGGGCACAACCCATTCAAGCACTGGAGCACCTGGAGTGCCTTTTTCAGCTAAAATGACCAACATGCCCCTGGTTAGCCCTAGGTTCGACCGAAGGTCAAAACCCTCACAAAAAAACATTTTCTATAATGTTACATCAAACCCGAGCTTCTCGGAGAATTTTAACAACTCTAACCAAGTTTGACACGAAGTTGATCCTAGGTGGGCCTAAAAACCTTAATTTTGATCCGATTGTCAGAACAGGTTGAAACAAATGTCATTGTGAAGATTATCAAATTCTCATTCCAACGACTATTCATGGGTCGAAATCGGAGTTAGAACAGCTGAGATATCATGAAAACCGGAATGACGCACCAATCGATGCACCACTAACTTCTGAGAGTCATAACTTTTGATCCGACCGTTGGATTTTCAAAATCCATAGCTTTTTGGAAACAGAAAATCAAATTCTTTCCAAAGGAGTCAAGACTAATCCAATCAGGGGCCTTTTGAGGTCGGCGGTCCTTAAAGGGCCGTCGCCTCTAAAGGCGTGCCAAGGCTATAAATAGCCTCAGACACCCCTTAGACCAGGAAGGAAGACATTTTTTTGAGTTTGGCTTTCTGCCCAGTTTCACTACATGTGTTTTCTCTCTTCTAAACACCAAAAAAACACACAAAAAACATCCAAAAAACACATCAAAATTTCTTGATTCTTCTCTCTTCACCAAAAACACAGGTATTGTTCTTATACCCAATCTTCCTTTCCTTGGTTCTACACTTTGGATTTGGGGTTTAGGGGTGTGGATGTAGCTTCTCTAGCTATCATCCACACCCCTAACCTTCTAAACCTTTTTCTAGCATTTGTCTTG
Source organism: Quercus gilva (assembly GCA_023621385.1). Classification (NCBI taxonomy): domain Eukaryota; kingdom Viridiplantae; phylum Streptophyta; class Magnoliopsida; order Fagales; family Fagaceae; genus Quercus; species Quercus gilva. The sequence goes on along the minus strand of CM042474.1, from coordinate 3,119,338 downwards.
CTTGAATAACATGTTTTATTGCTTTCTTTAGCATGTTTCTTGTTTTATTTGTGTTTCTAGCTTAGATCTCTTGGTTGTTATGTCTTGTGCCATGTTTTGTGCTTAGATCTATGTCCTTACTGTAGACACTCAATTTTGCACCCATAATTTAATTAAGGAGAATGACTTGAATGATCATTCATGTACCCCAAAAATCATGATTGCATTAGATGCATCAATTTGTTCTTGCATTAGATACATCAATTTGTTCTTGCATATCATGAAAATGATCTTGAAGTTCTAACGGTCGTGACGGTATGCTCGATTTCCAAATTTGACTGTCGGATCGAAAGATATTGCATGATCAAGTTTGCACGATCAGCATGCACTGTATGGGGTGAAGCCAATCACGTGTGATTAATTGAAATTAATTTTGATTGGCTATTAATTAAAAGTAATTAAATGAATTTATGTGATTGGTGGAGTATTTTTCTTAAAGTGAGATTTGTTGCATGAGATTAAAACAAATAAGCTGATAATAAGAGGCTGATTCATTTCCATTTTTGACACCTCTAGACTTAACCTCTCCTCTGCGCACATATCTAGCCCAATATTTAAGTCAATTCATATTAGCCCATTAATTACTACAATTAAAAAGAATAAAATAGTCTCTCTCATTTTCAATGTGGGATTAAACATTTTCACTAACTCCCTATTTTCTATATTTACTCTCACATCTTTACATTTATGTTGTAATATTTATTCTTTTTAATTAATTAATATTGAAATGCTCCAACAATAACCATTCACGTGCATGATGAAAAATAATTTAAGGTTGATGAATGGTAGAGTTATAGTTTACTATTAACTATCCATAAATAAAATAAATAAATCACCTTGTGGGATTGGCTTAGTAATTTTCCAACCTCACTTGATATGGGTGGGATAGGATAGAAACTACACACACCCCTAAAGTATTTATTATTGGGAAAATATCATTTCACATCAAAATACATTTACCATTTCACACATGTCTACAATTTATATGAGAATGTCCACATTTTAATGCATAAAAGTAAATTTGAAATGATCACATCAAAAAAGCAATGTGAAAGAATAAAGCTTTTACTATTTTGGTTGTAAATGAGTAAAGAAGTGCTTAGGAAAAAAACTTATTTATACTTGTTTATTTATGAAACAATCAGGTTCAATCCTAGTTTTAAGCTTGATAATCAAATTAATTAAACTCTACGTAAAAGTGTATTCACGAATTAGTTTGTGAACTTATGAAGTTTGACTTTAAGCACATATATATAGAGTATAATTTTAGCTCTAATTCGGTTTGGAGCTATCACATCTAATGATTCTAATCCCCTAAATAACAATTGAAAAAGTTATGTGACTAAAACTATATATAAATAAGGACAAAATTTAGCTACAAAAGTACTAACTCACTTAATAAAATAAATATTATAACATATTTTAAAACTCTAATCGTTGAATTATATGTTCTTTACATTCTTAATACACGTGTTAAACTTTGTATTAATTAAATATTATTTACTATATGATCTGTAAGTTTATATTTTATGCATAATTTTAAATTACAAAAACTTGCAATTTAAAAAATTATTAATGACATAACTATTGATTTTCAATTTTCTTGAAATTTTGTAAGCATAGAAGATGGCAAGTAGTCCATAAGATTTTTAGAAGTAAAATTTGGTCATTTAATTTCCCATGCTAATGTTGCTTTTATTACAAAATCCGGTTAGTAGCGCTAGGTACCTGTTGTGGTCTTATGAACTTATCGTCTTTTCTTTGCACATGAGCATATATACACACACAACAGGTTCATACGTCCAAAAACACAAAAGTCCCTCTTTTGTGTCACGCAAAATCTTGAGTGTGTTTTCCTACAGATGGAAATGGATGGAAGACTGTAAAATAGGCCATCATGACCCTACTGGAGTTCAATATATTGGGTTGTTTGATGGGCAAATTCACAATTGCTAGATTAACTTGATAGATATCAATGGAGAATTAGAACCAAATCCATTGTTGAAAGATGGATATATTTTCCATAAGATCCAATAAATATGACATCACATAGAGATAATGCTGCTAGTCTGCTACTACAACAATGAAGAAAATAATGTCAACTTATAAATCTTGTACTACAATTAGTCAATTACACCCCATGGAAGGAGGTTAAAAAGAATCAGTGTCAAATATTGGAAAATTTATTCTATGCTCTTTCAGCAATTGATCACAGGATCCCAAAATTTTGAATCAGTGCCCAAGTTTGAAGTTCACTCATCAACAGTAACACTGCCTATCTGTCCAACTGGATATTTACACAACCAACCATCCTTAACTGATGGAAACATACAGAAATCACGTTTCCAGGGACGTTTCGTGCTCATGATTAATACTTGGCTTCCTCAATCAGAGTTTTGATAGGTGAAGGGAACATTTTCCAGTTTGAGGTGGCAACTCTAATGCACCAACAAGGCAATCACACTAACATTCTGGGTTTATGGCTGGCCATTTTGGAGTAAACTGTAAAAAACTATAGTTGGTCTAGTAACATTGCTCCATAGCAAACTACATCTCTAGCTTCCATTAATCTCAAAGTACTCTGCATCACAAAATCACATTCCATTAATAAAATTCAAAGAAATAGCGAAATTACCATGGACTCATAAAAGCAGATCATGGACAAGCTCAATTAATCAATGTTGAACAAAATGCAAGCCAGTTACAACAAGCCAAAAGTAAGACTATTTGTAGTACTAACCTAGAGGAGCATAACCATTTACAAGTGGAACTGATGTTAAGCTGTTTGCCCCTCTTCACCAGAAATTTGTCCATCCTAAAACCTCCTGCCACAGCAATCATCCAAAAGAATTTTGCCAACCTTCACAGCACATAATGTAGTTTGCAGAACCTCCCATCAATCAACATTAGCCAGTGCAACTGAAAGCAAATCTTCTACTGAATGAAATATCCATTTCCATCCCACATTCAACTTTTCTACTTGGTTTTCCATAAATGACCCAAATACCAATCTGTCATTCTTTTAGATCTTCAAAGTAAGAAGCAGGTATTTCTGAAGGAGAAGGCATACTTGCCACATATTTGAACTGTTTCCAAGAAAACAATGTTTATGAAATTAGATTACTACTCTTTGAATTATGTGAAAATTTACATCAACTTCAGTTATAAATGTTTAACCATAAATACCTTATGCTGCTTGTATTTCTCTCTTATGGCTTGTAAAGAGCCTCCTTTTCTACTAACATACAAGTCATGTATGATAAGAACACAATCCTTTAAATCAGCTGGTTTGTATGCAGAATATTGTTGCAGTGTTGCGCACTGTGAAAAGCATACAACTTGTAAGTGCTTTCAAATCAAAAAGTCATACTATTAGCAGGTCTCAAAAGTCAAGCTCTTACCCAAGGATGTATCATTGGTTGAATGATAAATTTTGCAAGAAAGATAACTGATGCAGCCACCAAGGAAGGTAAGAATTTCACACAGTTATAGTCTAACAAACTTAACTCCCCAAGATAATAGCCAAGGAACTCTAACTGCAAATTGGGACTCTGTAGAAGGCACAAGACAACGAGTCAATAACAAAAATGTTTCAAAATCAGGAACATTTACAAGAGGGCCAAGAAGACATTTAGCTTACTTTGTTGTTCTTTTGAGCAACGCTAGTGAATCTTCTGCAAACCAAAACGAAAAAAAAAAAAAAAAAAACTATAATCAGTTGAATGTATCATTTAAGTTTTTAACTGTAACACTGGTTCATTTATGGATAATTAGTGATGAACAAAGAGGAAAATACACAGCATCTTGACAGTGTCCTTACCTTAAAAATGTCTTTACTGTAGGATTGCCCATTTCAAACTTTAGTGACTTGAGTATATCAGCCTCCATCTTCACCACCTTTACAATCACAATGAAACCAATATTAATGAAAGCACAACAATAAAACTTAGACCCACATGGGAAAGAAAAATGACAATTAAGTAAAAAAAAGAAAAAAGACAATCACCTCCTCCTTAGGATATGTATTATCCGTAATGTAACAAAAATCACCCACATCTGGAGCAGTAATTTCTTCATACTTCCTATTCATCACAATAGGAAAACCAATCATTGTAAGTACAAAGAAAACCCATATTTATAAAACTATTTTATGATTAATAATTTTTAACCAAGTAAATTGTACCATCCCTTAGAATTAAACCATAATATTAAAATTATTATCAATTTTACTATAAAATATTTACAAACCAAGATAATCAAGATTATGATTGATGGCACATAAACAATACAACAAATAAATTTCAAAGAATTATTTTTATTTATAAAGGGAATAAGAGACTCAAACTAATAACCTACGCTTCACTTCACAAGACATGATCCCAATTGATTGTACAATACCTTGGAATTAAAACTCATCCAAAAAAAAAAAAAAAAACTAAGATACTATCAATTCACTACACAATATCTACAAATTGATATGATTAATATTATAATTAATGACACAAACTATGTAATAAAAAAAATAACTTTTTTGATTTGTTTAAAAGTAAACACATCAATTTATAACATTAAACAAGTAAAATTTATAACATCACTAGCATTGCTCATATACCCATTTTTATAAAAACAACAATTGCTTATCTTAAGCCCCAAACAAAAGGTTTGAAAGACTTGGAGGCTTACGAGGCAATGAGCATTGAAGAAACACCCAACAATTGAAGCTTCTGCTTATGGACAACGTTCAAAGATAGGAATCTATCAATATATGAAATAGCGAGATACAAAGTGTCTGGAAGAAGCTTATACTCCTCTGCAACCTCAACCAACCAATCCACCAAAACCCCTCTCATGTTAGCAGTAACTTCCTTCTGAACCTTCTCAAGGTAATTCGGCATTGGCCTTCTCTTTGGCTCCATCTGTAAAAAAAAACCAACTTCAAAATTAGCCCCAGATCCAAACCCCACATCAAAAAAATCCAAATTTCAAACACCCATTAGTTCAAAATGGCTAAAAATTGTATCTTTAGCTCTATCAATATAATAAAAATAAAAAATCCCATCTTCAAAATTAGCCCCAAATTCAAATACCCAGTAATCCAAAATGGCTAAAACAAAATCACAAGCAATTTATGAACCAAAAAGATTGTGTCTTTACCTCCATTTTGTGAAGATAGTCATCAATGTCGGAGGCATAAGCTCCACAAAGTTGGGGATCATCATAACTGGCATCGGCTTCCACCTTTGTGGGACTACCCTTTGTTGTTGTCGTTAATGCCTTCTTTGCCTTTGGCTTTGTCTTCGTTACAGGCTTGTTGTTCACCGGAACAACAACGTTTGACAAGTTCGGAAGCTCCCCCAAAACCACGCGCCTCTTGTTAGGTGAGCCTGAAGCTGCAGACAATGCTCTCTTTTTCGCTGCGCGAGTGATGCGCACACAGTTCTCTTGCTCTGCCATTTGAGAAAATCTTGGAATCACTCTTTGCTCTTTGTTGCTTAGACAAAGAGAGAGAGAGAAAGAGAGTGTGTGTGTGTGTGTGCGGAAAGAGTTGGGGTGAGTTTGTGAGAGAGGAGAGAAGGGTTTTGTAATGAGAAAAAAAATGAGAATGAGCGGCATTGTTTGTTTTTCAAAAACGCGCTTTTGGGATAGAGGCGTGTGTGGGAAAAAAAATTTATTTTTGTTTTGAGTTTTGAAAGTTTGTGTGTTTTTTTTAACTATCTATGGTTGTTTCAAAATTTTGTGTGGGAATTTTGGAATTTGAGCAAAATGTCAAAACGTTAAAGGCAAACTTTTTATGTTCCCGGGTTTCTGTAATGTAATTTTGTGACTCGGCGGGCTTTTGATTTTGTTTACCATGTTTTTAATTGAACCGCTCCCTATGGTTTTAATGACCATTGACCAATGGTGTACAATTGTGCATAGTGCATTTCTATTATATTGTTGTACTGGAAAATTGCACCATAAATAGGAGAAATTATAAGATTTTTTGGTAGATCACGTTATTTGTCCACTATTCCACTAAAAAATTTTTATTTGTTTAAAATTGCTGAGTCAATAATTAATTTTTGTTTAAAAAAATTTTCTAACTAACAATTTTAAACAAGTGGCAGTTTTTTAGTAGAATGATAGACTACATTACTTATCAACCATGTGAATCTCATAATTTCTCCATAAATAGGCACCATCAATTTCACCTTTTACTTCTCCAAAAAAATAAATAAAAATAAAATAAAAATCTATTTCACCTTTTGTATTTGAAAATTTCTAATATTACAACCAATTTTACACTTATTTAATTATTTTTACCATTATTTGATATAATTAACTGTGAGTAGTAAAAAAAAAATTTATGAATTTATGTAAAAATAACAAATAACTAATCAATATTTGTTACATAAAATGGTTGTGAAATGGGTGTAGAATTGTTTGCATTTTTTGTTTTCTTTCCCCGCTTGAAAAACATTTTTGAGATTCATATATATATATATATATATATATATATTTTTATGTATGGTTCTATGAAAATTACAAGTTAACCATTGTATGTGTTTGATTATACCATTGTTTTTGGTTTTACCATTGATCTAACCAAAATTTGCATCACTTGGTCTCGACGTGCCTTCACAGCTTTATTTGACTTTGTTTATAAATGGTTGTTTGTACTATTTTTAGGATTTAGTGTTGATTAACAAAACATCATATCAATTGGTATACTATCGTTTGAATTCATTTATAAAGATTTATGGGTTTGTATTAACCTCAATGAAAGGACTTTATCTATATCCTATTTAATATTTAAAAGTAGAAATGAATTATTTATTGTTGCTACGCTTTTATTAAATCACATTAACATATCATTTTGATTTATTCGGTCCTCTCTCTCTCTCTCTCTCTCTCTCTCTCTCAAAAAGTTCTAACTATAAGATCAAATTTGTAAACCTAAAATTTCATTCTCTGAAAGTCCTTAACAAAAGGATGCTATAAAGTAATTTACACATTCTTTTTCCTTTTATTTTGTATTTAATTTTTTACCATAAGTTGATGACTTTTTTTTTTTCCCTTGAATTCCATTTTCAATAGGAATTATAAGATATAAAAACTAATTTTTAGCATAGGTTATGTGATACTTTAAGGCAGCTGATTTTTTGCATGTGACCTTGCTATCTAGTTGTTACTCTCTCTCTCAAAAGGATAAATTATTTATTTTTTTCAATTATTTGGATAATTGATTTTTCTAGATAAGCTTTGGTTTTGAGAATTGTATCAACTATATTTTGTTAAAAAATAATCACATTATTCTAAATGGTTTGGGACTAACACTTATAAGTTTCATATACTACTTTTATTTTTCACTTAACAAAAAAACAAAACACACAATAATAATTTCATTATTATATGATAACAAAAAAACAAAACATACGATAATAATTTCATTATTATATGATACATACTTCGAGAGAAATGTAATACTAAATTGAGTAATTGACTATGCCAATGTTTAATGCAATAAAGATAACCAATAAAATTAAATACATTACAATTTAGGCTACAAATAGGGGAAATTATTGTATACTCCCGGAGTACCATAAATGCGTACTCCCTCCTCTCACATGAATGGTGGGTCCCACTAATTAAATTCATGGTGGTACCTACCATTCATGTGAGAGGAGGGAGTACGCATTTATAGTACTCCGAGAGTACCTAATAATTTTCCACAAATAGAGGCTAGAAGTACTAGAAAACAAGTAACATCGATACATTAAAGTACAACAACTGAAATCAAACTACTTATTTTCTAATATGCACCAAATTGGCTACAAAGCAACCTATTATAAATTTATAATAATAAGAGTAATGAGTAGTGGGTTCTAGTTAGTTTAATTGATAAAGTCCATGATAGTTGAATAAGATATCTGGGGTTAAATTCCAACTTAAACCGAAAACTGATTGATGTTTTAGTCTGATGATAAAAAGCTACTATCGAGAGCGGACATCATAGATTGAAACTATCTTAAAAAAAAAGAGTAATGAGTATGTATGTGAATAATTGTGTCGCTTGCTTGGAACGTGATCCTCTCTATTTATATTGAAGCCTTCGACATTTATTTTTAATTATTTACACCATGTGGTGTGTATTCCTTGATATTCTAAGACACATTTCCTTTGTTCTAAGGTGATAACTTATGCATTTGAATTATGTAATCTCTTATGATAAAAAAATTGGGGCATATTTTACCGTTGTCCTTCATTAAAAAAAAAATTTCATGTTGTTTTTGTTATTGTTATATTTTTCTTACATTACATAGTCTATTTTTAGACATATCAAACTGACATTAGAGCATTCACAGCAGTGGAGCTATAATGCTATAATGCTAAAATTTAGCTCCAAAATCACAAAAAAAAACTCACAGCAGTGGAGCTATAGGTATAATTTATACATGATTTGCTACAGTGCACATGTATTGATACATGTGCACTGTAGCTTGAAGCAAAAAATTATAATACTATTTTATTCGGTCCAACTTTATTTCTTTACTTTTTTTTATTCAATCAAATCCGGTCAGCCTCTCCTCACATTCACTCTCTTCTTCAGCTCTCTCTCACAGAACCTCTCAAGCTCACAGAACCTCTCAAGCTCACAAAACCTCTCATTTGTTCGCCGGCCTGAGGCATTTCTCACACAAAACTCATTTTGTGTAAACAATGGCTACAATATTTTTTTCCCCGCCTATTTATGAATGATATATAGGATATGCCGATATGGCATATTACACTATTATTATTATTATTATTATTATTATTATTATTTTGAGTAATAGAATATGACATATTATTATTATTATTATTATTATTATTATTATTATTATTATTATTTTGAGTAAAAGAATATGGCATAGTATTTGAGTTGGCTTGGATTGGTAAATGGGAATGTGCTTCATGGCACAAAACATGCAATTAATAAACTTGAATTTTGATTAGAGTAATACGTACGTTGAACTTGCATCTTCGATATCTAGTAAAATATATAGCAAAAGTAGGTGAAATTAACGTGTGCTCATTTATTTTTGAAAAATTTTATGAAAAATTAAAAAAATTGTCAAAAAAATTTTTTAAAAAATTTATTATAATAGACTATCATGATGATTGAAAATTTGTTTTAGTAAAAAAAAAATGTATAAGTATAATTTGGGAGTTAAAAAAATCACTTGTTTACACTAGACGATTATTTGCTATCATATGGTGGCGGCAGCGGCGGTGATGGCGGCGATGGCGATGGCGGCGGCAGCGGCAGCGGCGGTGGCGATGGCGGCTGTGGCGGCGGCGGTGACGATGGCGGCTGTGGCGGCGGCGGAGGCAGCAGCGAAGGCGGCGGTGGTGGTTGTAGGTGGTTGTTATTGTTGTTTATTGTAGTGGATATATTATTTTATTGTAGTTGATATATTATTTTATTGTGATGTTTATATTATTTTATTGTGTTGAAAGCTAAAATAGATCCACTGCTGCAGCATGTGTGTAGGTAAAATAGATAAAGTAACTTTTGGTAGAACTAAAAAGCTAAATTTTTAGCTCCACTGCTGTGAATGCTCTTAGGCTCATAGCTTACCCCCAAGATTTATTTTCTGGCCCAATTGCTAGATATAGTGATTATGTGAACGTAGTTTTCTATCATGTCTCTTTTATTCTTTCGGGGATGGGCTAATTCTTTTTAAATATATGGGGAAGCCCATATACTCACCCTAACTGAATAACAACGGGCCCATTTAAATTGTTATTTTCTTTCACATAGTGTTATGTTGATTAGAGAGTAGTTTTCTCCTCCACCTCCCACACAAACACTCTATCTTGCAGCTACCATCAATTAGAAATCATGGTTCTCTTCCAAGATTTCTACGGAGGGCTCATCATCAAACCATGGAGTTATGTGATTTTCTTTCTTTTTATTAAGAAAATTAGACGTATGTGGTTTATTCACAAAAGATTAACATGCATGTTGTGGATAGATAAAGTATATTTTGATGATTTCTAACCATGAAAACCCTGCAAAAGATAAAGAACATTATAGAGTAAAAAGGATCTAGAATTTTGCATATAGTATACGCAAGAACGTGTCACAAATACTCATTGACTGACCTATTTCTGACAAATATAATTTGATTAGGTATTCTCAATGGGCACTGGTTTAAAAAGGGTGTGTCTATTGAAGACTTCAATCTGTAAAGAGCACTCTTAATGCTAAGAGCATCTTCAATAGGCTCTCTAAAGCCTAATTTGGAGAGCAAACACACTAAAAAAGACCTCCAACAGCCTCTCTACCTCTAATTTTTTTTTAAAAATTTGCTACAGTAGCTTTTCGGACCTGGACTGGAGAGCTACTATAGCTTATGCAAAAAATATTTGCCCTTAAAATAATACCGGTTGAACTTAAAAAATACTTTTTACTCTTTCCTTCCTTTCTCTTTCTTCTTCACTCCGTCTCTCTTGCTTCTCTTTAGAAAAAAACTCTCTCTTTGCTTCTCATCAGAAAACAACGGTGAAGCACAAAATCGACGGAGCTCTCTCTCACAAAACAATCTGCCCAGATATTTTGAACCCCAAATCGTGGCTCAACCACCAATGAGGAAGAACGGAAATCTGAGAACATCGGTCAACAATGGAAATCTGAAACTATCGGTCAACAACAGAAATCGGTACCTAAAATTTGATTTCATGGTTTTTTTTTTTGCATAATGTTTGAATTTATTGGCTTATACTAGATTTGGTGGTTTTGCATGATTTGCTATTGCTATTGTCTAGATTTAGTTTTGGATTTATGGGTTTTTTCTATGTATCTCTAATTTGTGTTTTTTTTTTTTTTTTTTTCACTATGTTTCTTGATCTCATCTATAGCTATTTAATCAATCTTATTTAGAGTCAATAAGCTAATCTGATTCCTTTTTGTTTCTTATTTTTTAATAATTTTTTTGGCCTCATCTCTATTCTAGCATGCCAACTGTTCGACTTAAGGCCTTCCCTCATACAGAGTTTAATCCCTTTGTTTCTTTCTTCCTTCTTCTTGTTCTTTTATTTTTTTCAATGCATTTTGATTCATGTGTTACAGTAATATAATTGAAATCTTGCTCTGAGGAAAACAGAGAAGGCAGGGGGAACTTGTGGGTTGGATCATACTATTCCTTACTTATTTAGCAAGGAGAACAGTGGATAGCAGGGGATTATAGAGTTAATAGAAAACAATTTTTTTGATATATGTTCTATTATATGTCTTTATCATACTTTATGTTTTGGAACCTAAAAGATTGGAGGTTGGATATAATTTTCAGTTGCAAGGGTGGTACAATAGATTGCAAAGAGATGAAGTGATGGTAGAGTGGAAGAAAGTAAAGGGGAAGATGTCTCAATTTTCAAATTGCTAATGTGGTAATTCCATAGTGCAAGCATCCTATATTATCGTGGTAATTCCACATTGCTAATAAGAGGGTAATGAGTTACAATTGGAGGGTAATAAGGTAGCTTTTAGGGATGAAAAATGCTAATAATATTGCCTTTATTTTTGCATTTGTTGCTACACTAGTTTTATTGGCTAAAGGCAGTCTTGACATACATGCTTATTAATAATGTCATGTGATGGAATAAGTTGTTATAAGTAATTAGTGTTAACTGTCAACTAAATGCATATGGAAGAGAGCTTGCTATGTTTATTCATTAGCATTATGTGTTTTTATTTTTTGTTTTTGTTACTAGGGATGGATCCGGGTATTCCAAGAGGCACGTCATTCACTAATCTTATAGGAGATAGCTATAATGATTATATGTCTGGATCTTCACATATTAGTGATGAAGACAATGTTCCACAGGCCCAAACATTCAGTCAAATGTCTCCACTCCAAGTTGAATCCACAACTAAGAAATCACAACGTGGCATCAACTTCTCCATAGAAGAAGACATTCTTCTTGTGTCTGCCTTTCTTAATGTCAACCAAGATGTAGTGAAAAGTAATAACCAAAAATGCCAACATATTGGATGAGAATTTGGGAGTACTACCACATGTGGAAGACCTTCACTTCTGAGCTTATAGCAAGTTCTCTTATGAACCGATGGTTAACGATTCAACTTTGCACCAATAAGTTTTGTGGGTTTTTGTCACAAATTGAATCGAAGAATGAAAGTGGTAAGACTGAAGAAGACAAGGTAAATCTTATAAATAAATTTGTGTTAATTTGCTAATTTATTCCAACTGTTTCAATATAGTAACTATAATCTATTTGTTAATTGTTCAGCTTGATGCAGCAAGAAACCTTTATCATGCAACCCAGGGCACCAAATTTCAGTTTGAACATTGTTGGAATTTGTTAAAGTGCTCACCAAAATGGTTGGTTATTGTTAACAATCAACAAAAAAAAAAAAAAAGGAGATTTGAGGCATCTTCACCTTCTAATCTGGAGTTTGAACATTTAGAGGATGATGATGCTCTACAAGTTCCAATTGTAAACTTGGAGAGACCACCAGGGGTAAAAGCTGAAAAGGAAAGATTGAAGAAACAAAAGTGCAAAGAAGGTACGACTTCTCACATAGAAGATGTGTTGAATGTTATGATGGAAGAAAAAAGAAAAATGAATGAGATGAAAATGGCTTGTATTGAGAAAGGACGTCTTGCAGACCATGAGCAGGAGATCTTCTTGAGGATAAAAAACTTGAAATGGAAAAAATGAAAATATAATTGGCTATGAAAAATTTGATAAAGGCAAATGTAATGGAAAAAATGAGATTGGATAAATTGAAGGAGGACAATGAAATGGAGAAAATTAGAATGAAACAAGTGAAGGAGGAAATAGAGATTATGATGATGGATGTAAGTACGTTGTCTTCAGTACAGTAAGAATATATTCATCAGCACCAAATGGAGATCGTTGAAAAACTAAGGTCTAGTCATTAGACTATTATATTTATCAATGCTCTTGTTTTGTATGATTAAGAGAGTGTTTAAAACTTTTTTTTGTTACAATATGATTCTACTGAGTAAGGATATATGTTGAGTCACTCACTTTTTTTGTTGCAATGTGATCCTACTTTTCTATGTACATATATCCAAGATGATGTTCAACTTTATAGTTAATTTCCATTAGCTTTTAAAATGTAAAGCTTCTTTTGTATCAATAGCTTGCTATAATGAAACAGGCAGGTTTAGTGTTTAGTGTTAACTGTGAAATGTCAAACTTCTTTTGTCTTGATGTTTTTATTCTTCAATGTAGTACTGATGAGATTCATATATGCTTCCCATGACTAGCCCCTGTTGGTATCATCACTTATTTGCTGGTTGTTGACAGGAGGAGTGGGGTTAATTTAATACATAATGTTCTTTATAAGCTTATATATCATATAGTAAATAATATCCGATTGACACAAAATTTGATATGTGTATTAAAAGCATAAAGAACATGGAATTCAGCAGTTAGATTTTCAAAATATGAAATAATATTTATTTTATTGAGTAAACTGGTAATCTTAAATTACAACCAATTTTGTAGCTAAACTAAAAAAAAAAAAAAAAAAAAAAAAAAAAAAAAAAAAAAAACTACAAAAGGCTTACGGGATCATATTCATCTCAATCACACCCAACCAGAAATTGAGGAGATGGAAGAAGGCCCGAATGTGCGTGGATTAAGCTATTATCGTAGAATTATTTTCCTACCATTTTTCATAGAATTATTGAAGTTGCGCAAACATAACTGATTGCTCAATAAATGAAGGAAAAGTCCAGAGGCTAGTCATGTTTCACTGAAAAAAGCACAGAATCTTGTTGCTGTTTTGTTATACATGTTAGCAAGATTTTGGAGAACAGTAAAGTTAGAGGTATTAATTTTTTTCCCTTATTTTGATTGAGTAATTACCCTTGCTCTTTTTTTTTTGATGAGATACCATTGCTCTTTTTCTTTTTAAATATTGCTACAAATATAAAAAAATTTACAATATTTTTTAAACCAATTGAATTGGAATTTTTTTTTTTCGTTTGCACGTAGATTTATTATTGACATTACTTTTTTATTTACTAGTTACTACTGATAATTTGTCACATCATTAGATGTCAAATCTTTTGTCTCTAAACTTTCTTTTTTTCTTCCTTTTTATTTTATTTTCTTTTTGTTAACTTGAGTTTGTTATTGACTGACACATATGTTTATTTACCATATATATAAGATTATATTAGCAGTTGGAAAAAAAAAAAATGAAAAATGTATGCCATAGATTTATGGTTTCCCGGATCCACTTGACAAAATGAATTAAAGCATGACGATTTGCAAGCATCATGCAAACCGACATGAAAGCATTTTTTTTTTTTTTTTTTTGAGGAAACAATATAAATAGCTTTTATTCAGATAAGCCTAATAAATCGGCTTGTAGTACATCATGAAATTGCGAAGGAACATCCTCCATCCAAATTAACAAATCTGGAATGCCAATGGCATGTCTAGCCAGATTATGAGTTAAAACGTTACAATCCCTCTTTGCATGAGAGTAAAGTAATTCTTCGAAATGTTGAGATAATTGTTTGGCATCCTCAATGAGTAAACCCATTGGTACTAGCAGCCTTTCTTCCTCCATTAATCCTTTAATAACAATCAATGAATCACCCTCCAATATAGCCCGTTTCACTCCCACATCCAAAGCAAAAGAAAGAGCCTAGCCGACAGCTTTTGCTTTAATATCATCACTGTATAACACCTAGTGTACCGGTTTTGAACATGATGCAATCACTAATCCTTGCTGATCTCTTATAACAACTCCAATGCCAGACTTTTTATCATGTGGGAAGACGGCACCATCAAAGTTAATTTTGAATAGCTTAGATGGTGGTGGCCTCCAATGGTTTCTGGGACGGTGAGTCTGTTGCACTGGAGTAGCAGTAATCACTTGCCTAGCATGATAATCATCTAGCCAAGACTTTGAGATGTTAGGAATCTGATGAAGTGAGTTTGCTGGCTGGTTGAGGCGAACTCGATTCCGTTGGTTCTAGATTGTCCAAGCCGTAACTGCGAAAAGCTCTGGCTGATGGTTGTTTTTAATTAACCATGATAACAGCTCCTTGAAAGTCACAAACTGAATTGAAAACCAGAAACTCCAAAGCTCCATATCCGACCACACCGAATCTAACTCTGGGCAAGACCACAAAGCATGTATTGAATCTTTTGAATGGGCATGACATCTGACATACAAAGAATCCGTTGAGATGGTTAGATGGAATAGTGCACTCTTCGTTGGCATAGCTTCACGGCAAGCATGCCATAGCAGCGTTTTCACCTTAGAAGGAACTCGCATTGACCAAATTCCACTCCACCGCTGCTTTTCATCATTTGTGACCACTTGTGGTTCACCATACAACTCTTCTTCCATTTTTTAAAACCTATATCCGGACTTGCAACTATATTGGCCATTGCTTGAGTGAGGCCAGAACAGGACATCCTCTGAAGCTTCACTGCTTAAGGGGATAGTCTTGATTAGCTCTGCTTCCTCTGTGTTGAATAGCCCATATAACATCTCTTCATTCCACTGTCTTCTGCTTAGGTCGATAAGGACGTCCACTTTAAAGTTCTCAAATTTTGTCAATGGAAAGGATAATACATATGGAGGGTGCTTTCTTGGCAGCCAATGATCTTGCCAAATACTAATTTTTTTCCCATCACCGACTCTCCACCTAGCCCCCCTTTTAATAACATCCCTTCCTATAAGTATACTTCTCCAAGTATAAGATCCCATTCTTGAATCCTTGGCCTCCATAATAGTTGTATTTGGAAAAAAATGAGCCTTGAACACTTTGTAGAATAAGGAGTTGTGATTATGTAAAAGCCGCCATGCTTGCTTTGCTTGTAATGAGTCATTGACTTTTGCTAAATCTCTAAAGCCCATGCCACCCACTCCTTTGGCCTTGGTCAAGTCATCCCATTTAACCCAATGGATCTTTCTACGATCTCCTTGTTGTCCCCACTAGAATTTTTTAATCATGGCCTCAATCTCATTACATAGACCTATTGGAATTTTGAAGCATCCCATGGTGTATGTGGGAATAGCTTGGATGATTGATTTTATCAATACCTCCCTTCCAGTTTGTGAAAGTTACTTCCCTTCCCATCCTTGAATTTTTCACCACACCCGCTCCTTAATGTAGTTGAAGCTTGATTTTTTCCTTTTCCCCACAAAGGATGGTAGACCCAAGTATTTCTCATATTGCATAATCTCTGGTACACCCCACGCTTCTTTAATTTTGGTTCTTTAGAGCACCATCAGTTGCTTTGCTAAAGAAAAGTGCTGTCTTGCTCCTATTTACTTTTTGACCGGAAGCAACTTCATAGGCATTCAAGATATCCAATACTTTGCCACGTTCCTCCATTGTTGCCCTGCAAAAAAGGAGACTATCATCTGCAAAAAGCAAATGTGTTAGTGTAGACATCAAAATTTTATGATGTATTTGCAACCGTCCGATTGTTCATGATGAAATATGTGTGGTCAAATTAATCTCCAATTGATGACGTGGACAATCAACAAATAAAATCAAGCCACGTGGCAACATCTAATGAAGAAAGCCATATGGCAGTGTCAGAAGAAAAGACCTATATGGAAAGTTCTTATTAAATGAAATGCCAAATTAAATTCCTAATTCAACTCTCAATAAATGCTGAGAGAAAATTTCAAATTAAATATCATTGAAGTTGCCTATAAATAGGGGCTTCTCATATGAGAAAGGGAGGACAGATAGAGAACAATACTACTGACACTCTGCCAAAATAGAGAGTCATTTCTAAAGTTCACAAGAATTCCATTGTTCATCAAGGCTTATTCCTACTTCTTCAAATCAAAGTGGGGATTCTCCTTGAATTAAGTTCGAGATCAAGCCAACGGCCCTCGCATCAAATCAAGCATATTCAACTATTCATTCAACTTGGAGACATCAAAGCACGATTCAAGATGAAGCTTTATAGCCCTTTCGAATCGTAACGTTTCTTGGAGATCGAATCAGAGGAATTTATTGTACTCTTTCATTGTAAAGATTCATACAGAGGATTATACTCACATATATACAAATCAAATACAAATTGATTATTTGTTACATTATTTTCGTGATCGTGTGATTCATCTTTTACGGAAATTGTGTGTACAAATTTCTGGCACTCCCGGTGGGACGTCTTTGCCTCTCATCTCTTTCTCCATCCTAGAAATCTTCAAGTCTCCAATCCACCTAGTTCAATGGCCTCGAAGAAGTCTCAGATTTCCAAGAATGCTACCAAGAGCATTGGCGGGTCAACAAGCAGCAATACTTCCACAGGTCCCATGACTCGAAACAAAGCTAAGGCAATGAGGCTCCTCACATCACAAGAAGCCGAGGGAAAAGCTCCTGTGACGAAACTCATAAGTGCCCCAGCCCAGCCAAAGACTGTTATCTCCTTGAGCACTTTGAGGACAAACAAGCACACTTCCTCTAAAAAGGGAGATTCAGCATTCATTCCAAAAGACTCAATGATTGGGAGTGAATATCACTATTCTGCATCAGATGCTGGGTCGAGTAATGCTTCACAGTCAGGTTCTTCCCAAGGATCTCCCCGAGAAGTCACTTCATCTATCTTTTCAGAAAATTCTTCTCGTACAATAGCTATGGCGGCCATGATGACAGAGACTGCCACCATTGACGAAAAGATTGCTGAAATGGGACATGCTATAGCTAAGCTTACCAAGACTGTGGAGGAGAAGGACCTTCAAATTGCCATTCTTCTGACTGGTAATGAATCTTCTTCAACAAGGTTACGTGTGGCTCTAATGAAACCTTTGAGTGGGGGTTTTGTGGACGCCACTTGGCCTAACTTCGGTAATGGTAAGGTGAAATCACTTTTAAGGATAACGATATCTTCCTCTTGAATAGACTTTTTGCACTTATCCTTTGTCACCATTGTCAACCCGAATGGGGATTGCCCTTCCTTTCGTTTAGATGCGGGCACGTATCGTAAGACCATGGGTGCCTCTTTCTTCTCTACATGAAACTTCTGTCTTACTTCAGAGTTAGGTTTCGAACCTTCAGCGAGAGGCTCACCTCCTTCCTTACATTTTTCCTTATTCTTTTCCATAGACTCCTTTTGCGGTACGTCGTAGGTTGTGTCGCAATCCAAGTAAAACTTGGCATCTGCAAAGTGAGATTCTGCCGCCGTAAATGGTTGCAAATCTGCTGTCACCACCTTTACTTGCTTGCCATCGCAATACTTGAAGCATTGATGCAATGTAGAAGGTACAACACCATTCCCATGAATCCATGGTCGTCCTAACAACAGGTTATAAGAAGTCTTCGAATCGATCACATGGAAGAGCGGTCTTGCTTTCAACTCATCAATAGTCACATCTAACCGAATCATGCCAATTGCCCTTTGACCCTCTTGGTTGAAGCCTTGGATAACGAGTCGACTTTTGGATAACTCTTCCATGGATATGCCTAGGCGTCTCATTGTTCCTTTGGGCATTATGTTGACGGCAGACCCATCATCTATGAGGATGCGACTTACTCTTTCCCCTCGTGTGTAACCTGAGACAAAGAGTGGTCGATTGTGTGGTTTGGAGCCCAATAAGAGATCCTCATCGGCGAACATCATCTTGTCACGACAATGAGCACATAAAGCAACTGCTTCTTCTAAGGCCTGGGTTTCACTTCCCTCTTCCTTGATTACTTTGGTTTCTTCAAGGTTCACTTTCTCCTCCTTTTCGGTGAAGTCTTCTTGACCATCAGCATCATGGCAAGAGACCATGTAAGTGGTTGTCGTTAGGCCCTTTGTAAGAAAGCCTTTAGGGAAAAACTCATGCAGCGTGACTGACAAGGGGCCCTCCTTTTGTAATAACTCATTCGAACGAGCTCCCTTTCTTTGTTTCTTCGGACCATTTGTTTCCTTCCCCTTGGGAGCAATTTTTGAATCGCTTGCTTGAAGTTCCCTTCTCTTGTAAGGAACATAGGGTTTTGGATTACGCTGTTTTCGAAGTCTCTTGTAGGTCACAAAAGTCCAACCCTCTTCGTCGCCTACCAATTTGTCATCGGCTCTATCATCATCTGGAGGACTGAAGCATGACATATGCATAGGCTCAAGCGTTCCAAATTGGATGTGCTTGCAATATGCCCTTGATGTTGATAGCAAGGTGGACTGCACTTTCGTTGGAGTTGGTGACTTCACAGAGATTGGGGATCCAACAGCGAACGTAGCATGATTTGCCTCAGCAGTTTCATCTAGGTCTAAAAGAATTTTACCCTCCTTTGCAAGCCTTAGGATAAGGTCCTTCAGAACAAAACATTTTTCCACAGGGTGACTTACAACTCGATGGTATACGCAGTATTTTGGGTCGTTGGTACGCCCCATTTCCTCCGGACGCTTGCACTCTGGGAGTTTGATCACATTCTTCTCTAATAAGTCCTCGAGCATGCCTTGAATGTCGGCATCTGGAAACGGATACGTCTTTTCTTCCATCTCCTTCAAAGTCAATCGACGCTTCTCCCGCTCTTGCATTGGACCAGCCCTTTTCTCCATTCTCTTATTCTCTTTACTGGAGATCTTCACAGGCTCCACAGCAATGGCCATAGATTCCTTAACCATGGATCTGGAAGACTTATCCCCCCTCCTCATATCTTTCTTCTCTTTACGCTGCTGGTCAACAGGTAAACCCTTTTCTCCATGGCTAGACAGACTAAGTTCCATGTCATGGGCTCGGGTAGTAAGTTCCTCAAAGGTGTGAGGTTTGATTCCTTGGAGGATGTAAAGCAACCCCCAGTGCATACCTTGGATGCACATCGCCACTCCTGAAGACTCGGAAAGGCGATCTTTGCAGTCGAGACTCAATGAGCGCCAACGATTGATGTAGTCTACCACTGGTTCATCTTTCCATTGCTTCGTGTTGGTTAATTCCAGCATGCTTACGGTGCGTCGGGTACTATAGAAACGGTTCAAGAATTCCCTTTCCATTTGCTCCCAACTATCAATGGACTCGGGTTCAAGATCCGTGTACCAATCAAAAGCATTTCCTCGAAGAGTACGCACAAATTGCTTCGTGAGCAAGTCTCCATCCGTACCAGCGTTATTGCAAGTCTCGATGAAATGAGCAATATGTTGCTTCGGATTCCCTTTCCCATCGAACTGTTGAAACTTAGGAGGTTGGTAACCCGCAGGCATCTGTAAAATGTCAATCCTCTTGGTGTATGGTTTTGAATACATCAGAGAGTTTTGTGGTGCCCCACCATATTGAGCTCGAATGGTGTTTGTTATCATGTCCTGTAACTGTTGGACCGATAAAGATGAAATTGAGGTAGAGCTCCCCTGTGGACCACTAGCCTTCTTTGGAGAAGATGTGTGAGCATCTTGGGATGTACGCTGATGCGTGTGCGAATGGCCTTTGCTAGACTCCCCTCGATTCTGAACCTCAAGCTTGTTCATAAGTGTGGCGATTTGAAGGTCCTTCTCCTCCACAGTCTTGGTAAGCTTAGCTATAGCATGTCCCATTTCAGCAATCTTTTCGTCAATGGTGGCAGTCTCTGTCATCATGGCCGCCATAGCTATTGTACGAGAAGAA
The DNA here is from genome assembly GCA_023621385.1 of Quercus gilva. Taxonomy (NCBI): domain Eukaryota; kingdom Viridiplantae; phylum Streptophyta; class Magnoliopsida; order Fagales; family Fagaceae; genus Quercus; species Quercus gilva. The sequence goes on along the minus strand of CM042474.1, from coordinate 3,098,721 downwards.
TTTTCTGAAAAGATAGATGAAGTGACTTCTCGGGGAGATCCTTGGGAAGAACCTGACTGTGAAGCATTACTCGACCCAGCATCTGATGCAGAATAGTGATATTCACTCCCAATCATTGAGTCTTCTGGAATGAATGCTGAATCTCCCTTTTTAGAGGAAGTGTGCTTGTTTGTCCTCAAAGTGCTCAAGGAGATAACAGTCTTTGGTTGGGCTGGGGCACTTATGAGTTTCGTCACAGGAGCTTTTCCCTCGGCTTCTTGTGATGTGAGGAGCCTCATTGCCTTAGTTTTGTTTCGAGTCATGGGACCTGTGGAAGTACTGCTGCTTGTTGACCCGCCAATGCTCTTGGTAGCATTCTTGGAAATCTGAGACTTCTTCGAGGCCATTGAACTAGGTGGATTGGAGAATTGAAGATTTCTAGGATGGAGAAAGAGATAAGAGGCAGAGACGTCCCACTGGGCGTGCCAGAAATTTGTACACACAATTTTCGTAAAAGATAAATCACACGATCACGAAAATAATGTAACAAATAATCAATTTGTATTTGATTTGTATATATGTGAGTACAATCCTCTGTATGAATCTTTACAATGAAAGAGTACAATAAATTCCTCTGCTTCGATCTCCAAGAAACGTTACGATTCGAAGGGGCTATAAAGCTTGATCTTGAATCGTGCTTTGATGTCTCCAAGTTGAATGAATAGTTGAATATGCTTGATTTGATGCGAGGGCCGTTGGCTTGATCTCGAACTTAATTCAAGGAGAATCCCCACTTTGATTTGAAGAAGTAGAAATAAGCTTTGATGAACAATGGAATTCTTGTGAACTTTAGAAATGACTCTCTATTTTGGCAGAGTGTCAGTAGTATTTTTCTCTATCTATCTTCCCTTTCTCATATGAGAAGCCCCTATTTATAGGCAACTTCAATGATATTTAATTTGAAATTTTCTCTCAGCATTTATTGAGAGTTGAATTAGGAATTTAATTTGGCATTTCATTTAATAAGAACTTTCCATATAGGTCTTTTCTTTTGACACTGCCATATGGCTTTCTTTATTTGATGGCGATGTGCATCCAAGGTATGCACTGGGGGTTGCTTTACATTCTCCAAGGAATCAAACCTCACACCTTTGAGGAACTTGCTACCCGAGCCCATGACATGGAACTTAGTCTGTCTAGCCATGGAGAAAAGGGTTTACCTGTTGACCAGCAGCGTAAAGAGAAGAAAGATATGAGGAGGGGGGATAAGTCTTCCAGATCCATGGTTAAGGAATCTATGGCCATTGCTGTGGAGCCTGTGAAGATCTCCAGTAAAGAGAATAAGAGAATGGAGAAAAGGGCTGGTCCAATGCAAGAGCGGGAGAAGCGTCGATTGACTTTGAAGGAGATGGAAGAAAAGACGTATCCGTTTCCAGATGCCGACGTTCAAGGCATGCTCGAGGACAGATAGAGAAAAATACTACTGACACTCTGCCAAAATAGAGAGTCATTTCTAAAGTTCACAAGAATTCTATTGTTCATCAAGGCTTATTCCTACTTCTTCAAATCAAAGTGGGGATTCTCCTTGAATTAAGTTCGAGATCAAGCCAACGGCCCTCGCATCAAATCAAGCATATTCAACTATTCATTCAACTTGGAGACATCAAAGCACAATTCAAGATCAAGCTTTATAGCCCCTTCGAATCGTAACGTTTCTTGGAGATTGAATTAGAGGAATTTATTGTACTCCTTCATTGTAAAGATTCATACAGAGGATTGTACTCACATATATACAAATCAAATACAAATTGATTATTTGTTACATTATTTTCGTGATCGTGTGATTTATCTTTTACGAAAATTGTGTGTACAAATTTCTGGCACGCCCAGTGGAACGTCTCTGCCTCTCATCTCTTTCTCCATCCTAGAAATCTTCAAGTCTCCAATCCACCTAGTTCAATGGCCTCGAAGAAGTCTCAGATTTCCAAGAATGCTACCAAGAGCATTGGCGGGTCAACAAGCAGCAGTACTTCCACAGGTCCCATGACTCGAAACAAAGCTAAGGCAATGAGGCTCCTCACATCACAAGAAGCCGAGGGAAAAGCTCCTGTGACGAAACTCATAAGTGCCCCAGCCCAGCCAAAGACTGTTATCTCTTTGAGCACTTTGAGGACAAACAAGCACACTTCCTCTAAAAAGGGAGATTCAGCATTCATTCCAGAAGACTAAATGATTGGGAGTGAATATCACTATTCTGCATCAGATGCTGGGTCGAGTAATGCTTCACAGTCGGGTTCTTCCCAAGGATCTCCCCGAGAAGTCACTTCATCTATCTTTTCAGAAAATTCTTCTCGTACAATAGCTATGGCGGCCATGATGACAGAGACTGCCACCATTGACGAAAAGATTGCTGAAATGGGACATGCTATAGCTAAGCTTACCAAGACTGTGGAGGAGAAGGACCTTCAAATCGCCACACTTATGAACAAGCTTGAGGTTCAGAATCGAGGGGAGTCTAGCAAAGGCCATTCGCACACGCATCAGCGTACATCCCAAGATGCTCACACATCTTCTCCAAAGAAGGCTAGTGGTCCACAGGGGAGCTCTACCTCAATTTCATCTTTATCGGTCCAACAGTTACAGGACATGATAACAAACACCATTCGAGCTCAATATGGTGGGGCACCACAAAACTCTCTGATGTATTCAAAACCATACACCAAGAGGATTGACATTTTACAGATGCCTGCGGGTTACCAACCTCCTAAGTTTCAACAGTTCGATGGGAAAGGGAATCCGAAGCAACATATTGCTCATTTCATCGAGACTTGCAATAACGCTGGTACGGATGGAGACTTGCTCACGAAGCAATTTGTGCGTACTCTTCGAGGAAATGCTTTTGATTGGTACACGGATCTTGAACCCGAGTCCATTGATAGTTGGGAGCAAATGGAAAGGGAATTCTTGAACCGTTTCTACAGTACCCGACGCACCGTAAGCATGCTGGAATTAACCAGCACGAAGCAATGGAAAGATGAACCAGTGGTAGACTACATCGATCGTGTGAAGATTCCTTTATGATGTATTTGCAACCGTCCGATTGTTCATGATGAAATATGTGTGGTCAAATTAATCTCCAATTGATGACGTGGACGATCAACAAATAAAATCAAGCCATGTGGCAACATCAAATGAAGAAAGCCATATGGCAGTGTCAGAAGAAAAGACCTATATGGAAAGTTCTTATTAAATGAAATGCCAAATTAAATTCCTAATTCAACTCTCAATAAATCCTGAGAGAAAATTTCAAATTAAATATCATTGAAGTTGCCTATAAATAGGGGCTTCTCATATGAGAAAGGGAGGACAGATAGAGAACAATACTACTGACACTGCCAAAATAGAGAGTCATTTCTAAAGTTCACAAGAATTCCATTGTTCATCAAGGCTTATTCCTACTTCTTCAAATCAAAGTGGGGATTCTCCTTGAATTAAGGTCGAGATCAAGCCAACGACCTTCGCATCAAATCAAGCATATTCAACTATTCATTCAACTTGGAGACATCAAAGCACGATTCAAGATCAAGCTTTATAGCCCCTTCGAATCGTAACGTTTCTTGGAGATCGAATCAGAGGAATTTATTGTACTCTTTCATTGTAAAGATTCATACAGAGGATTGTACTCACATATATACAAATCAAATACAAATTGATTATTTGTTACATTATTTTCGTGATCGTGTGATTCATCTTTTACGGAAATTGTGTGTACAGTTAGTTTTGGCCTCTTCTACATAGGGAGAAACTATGGATATCCCCATTCCCTTTTGCTTTTTTGATCAACTCATTCAACCCTTCAGTACAAAGCAAAAAAAGAAAAGGGGAAATAGGGTCGCCTTGCCTAATATCCTTTGTAGGATGAATCATTCCACAAGGTTCTCTATTCACCAACACTAAGCAGGTAACAATTTCTACACACAACATAATCAGATTTATCCATCCTTCATTAAAACCCATCCTCCTCATAATGCCTTCCAAAAAAGGCCATTCCACCCTATCATATGTTTTACTCATATCAAGTTTAACTACCACATAACCATGTGAGCCAGATTTATATCTTTGTAAAGTCTCAAATGCCACCATTATATTGTCAGAGATAAGTTTATCTTTAGTAAAGGCAGATTGGTGTTCTGTGATGATGGAAGGTAAAACTTTTTTTAAACGATTAGCTAAAACTTTTGAGAAAATTTTATACAACACGTTACATAAGCTAATAGGGCAAAAATGGTGGGCATATTCAGGGGAGTTAATTTTGGGGATTAGTGTGATAAAAGTATGGTTGAGAGATTGGGGCAATGTACCTGAGTTTAGCCAGATGAGGATGGAGGAGGTAACATCATGACTAACTGTTCCCCAAAAGTGTTGGTAGAATAAGGGTGGCATTCCGTCTGGACCAAGGGTTAAAAAACGTTCTTATACACTTTTTGAAGTTACCAATATATATATATATATATACTCTTTCTTTTGGAGTGCTTATTTTATGTTAAAAACTGTGTCCAAAACATGTCCAAAAGTACTTGAATTGTAAGTCTTTAGTGTCTTAAGTTGTATTTGTAGATTTTGATTGAAGGCATAAGAGATTGTTCAAGGACTGTGCTGAATCTATAGGCTCAACGATAGGTGATAGCTTGACCAATTGAGCTTCATTTAAGCTCCAAGCTAGTCACGATACCATTCTATCAATTGAGATACAAGATTCCATAATTTTAGATTTAGGCCCATGTTGATCAAAATCTTTGGGATTTGAGCCATAGTTTTTCAAGTCATGTTTAAGGCTTCATAATCATATGGAGAGATGGAGATATTGCAACAACAATGTGGGTTTAGGTCCTTTAGGGTTTTGTACCAAGCGAAGTCTCCGACACCAACCATTAAAGATCCGTATCGGTGTTTCAAGTGGACTACTACATAACCTACAACAATCAAGTTGTTGTTGTGGAGTTAGTCATGAATAGAAATTCGTGCATCGTTGAAGAGATTCACAATAAAAGAGTTTAACCAGAATTGAAATTACTCGTGGCCTATTGTATATATATATGTACATATAAAATAGGTTGCGAGTAATGATACCTAGAAAAGTAAAGGAAACTGAAATACAAAATAAAATTGGAACATAAAAATTGCACACATTTGTAGATCAGTACCTATGTTTTTGTAAGAGGATGCAGATACTCATGTCCTATCAATTAAAATAATTATATTTATGCTCGAATTTGGGCTTCTATTTTTTTGATTGTCTCTAATGGCTATATTTCAGTTTTTAATTGGAAGATGAACTCTCTAAAGTGCCTTTTGAAAGGTTAGAATCCCTTATCTATAAATATAATCCAATTTCGTAACTAACTACACTAGTTTTAAAAATTTGTAATAGTTCTCAAAGATTGTTACTTGTAAAAATTTTGGTTTACCTGTATCATCAATCATGAGGACATGTTTGTATTAATCCCTTTTGCAACTCTTGTGTGAGGGCAAACATTGTTTCAAGAAAACGACTAATCATTCCTCAACCTTTATTTTCGATTATTTCTTCTTCTTTTCATAGTTTTTTGATAGAATTTTCCAACATGGCCACATCAATAAGCCCTAATATAGGTAGCAATAAACCCTTTTGAGAGTTCTCTCTTTAGGATTTTCATTTCGTAATTATCATATCACCTGTGTTCTTTATATTTGCTATGATTATTCTTTGTGATATTGTGGTCTGTCTGTGTAAGTACTGAATTTGAAATCAAATAACATAATTAATCGAATTGGTTTAAATTGAGTTAAAATCAATCAATCACGATCTAAATTAAACTTCTCAGGCTAACTAGTGGAGAAATATCTAGAGTCTAGACGACGATCAAGTCCATATAATGCAAAAAATCCAAGGATCTAGACTAATGCGTTGACGGACACCAATTAGACTGAGTATAAAGTCTATAATGTGCGGGCGCACACACCAGGAGTCGTGTTTTAATTGAGTTTTGCAAGGGCAGTTTTTTTTTTTTTTTTTTTTCAATAATACAAACCCGTTACACTTTCTTTGTCTTTTCAACATGTAAACAGGTTCCCGGCCACTTGACTTGACTTACCTACCGAAAATCCCACGCTAAGTAACAGTCTATTTCGCTGACTATAATGTCGGTACATTTCTAATTACTTTGACAATTATTCTCCACCATCAACCTCATCCCAAGCAATAGGCATTTTCATAATCATGATTAATTGGAAAAATATTGTTTCAACTTTCAAGTTAATTTTCATTCCCTTTCACGCGTATTCATAATTGATATAAGAATATTCACATTTAAAAAATGTCAATAAATTAATATATAAAAATAGATGTGGAAAAAATATATGAAATTATGAATGCGAGAGAATCAAAATCTAGAGAGTGTTTGGATTGATGAAAACTAAGTTAAATAACTCGGTTTTCATCATCCAAAACTCAAAAAATGTGAAGCCCACCGAAACTCAATTTGTTTGGACTAATTTTTGAGCTGAGTTTTCAATCTATAACTTGAAACTCAAAAATTTAAGTTTGAGTTATGGAAACTGAAAACTCAATTTAGATGTTTTTGAGTTTTGAGTTTCAATAGCATTCTTGTAAATAACTTTGTGTGAGTTATAGAGAAAAGATATAGGCCCCACCATTTTTTGCAAAAAAATTGAGTTAAACAGGTTATTTTCTGGAGTTTGTGAAAAAATAGAGTTAACTTATAATTAAGCAGATCAATATAGTTTAATTTAATTGAAGAACATCACTAAGATACTGCTTCTAAATACCAATAATTAAGATTTGTCATCTCTAATATACATATTATATGACTATGTATTTGTGAAAATATTTATTATTCAAATAGAGACTTCTGCTGCTTTTGTAAAAAAATCTTGGTCATTTCATTAGTTTCTTTCTAATTCCTGTTTTAGATTTGTGATATGTTTAAACAAAGAGAAATGAAAGGAGAAGAAAGTAAATGGGTCAGTGTAAGAGAGATGGAAGGATTCTATGATTTTTTTTTTTTTGTCTATTATAAGAGAAATGGAAGTGAATATATATACATAGTTTTATGAAGAAAAAATTAGTGTTTTATGCTTTAGTGGATTAATGTTTTTAAAATCTCATTGTTGTTTGCTTCGTTATAACATATGGGACAAAATCTGCCTAAGGCTTCGTTGTTTGGCATAACAGGTGGCACTTTTTTGCCTACCCACACACTCAATCCGGAGTTTGTGAACACAAATGGCTATTTTTTGTTAACAATATAATTTGGAAAAATATTTCGCTAAATAGTTCTATTTTCAACTTATCTTAAAAAGGAAAAAACTTTTTTTTACATATGACCGTGGTTTATAAATTACATTTTCAGTTATAAATCATAGTGTGTAAAACATAGTGTGTAAGATAAATATCGCCCTAAACAATTACTACCTAATAGCAACCCTCCAAAAAAAAAAAAAAAAAAAAAAAAAACCCTCCTAAAGATAACACACATAAACACAAATAAAAGAAAAACTCACTATTTTAATCATCCTCCAAATCCCAAAACTAAAAAATTCTCAGTAAAACCAAACCTCAAATCCTATCCACCATTTTTGGGACACCGTTTTTGGCCACAGCCAATCAAATTTGTTCCGGTTGCAAATCTAAATGCCAAGAAACTTTGTTGTTGTTATTATTGGCGTGAGAGAAAGAGATAGCCGAGAGGACAAAAACATAAGAACAAGAGATAAAGAAAATATATATTGCCGAAAATATATTTGTCCCGGTATCAATGGTTTTCCTTATTTCAACAGACGACTCATCATCAAATCATAGAGATGTGTGATTTCTTTACAAAAGATTCACACATGAAGTGAAAAGACAAAGTATATTTTGATAATTTCTAACAATGACAACCCTGCTAAAGATAAAGAAAATTATAGAGAATACAAAGATCTAGAATTTTGCTTATTTTTTATAAACTCTAGAATTTAGCATATGGTACTCAAGAACGTACGTGACACATACATACTCATTATGAACTTAGTTCTAACAGATATCATTCGATTCGGTATTCTCAATGGGAGCTGGTTTAAAAAGGGTGTCTCTTGCAGACTTCAAATTTTGTAGAGCACTTCTAATGCTAATGCGAGCATCAGAAGATTCAACCGTGCAAGATAACCCTACCCCGAGGATTTTGATCAGGCAACCATGTTGAACATCAGGGCTTATGGGTTGGTCATTATGATAAAGGCTGCTCTTAAGTTGTAGCATCTCTGGGTCAAGTACTTGCATTATGTTGGCAGGGAAAGCTGATTGCACCCATCTGATTAGGTTTAGGTCTCCAATGAAGCTCTCATGTGTTGGTCTTTTCCCGGTAAAGAGCTCTAGCAGCATTACACCAAAGCTGTATACATCTCCAGCAGTTGATGGTTTCTCCCCCATGCCGTACTCTACATTATATTCAATTCAGTATGTTAATAAAAACTTCAAAAACACACCTAATGTTACATATAAGTGAGACATGAGATTTTTATTCAATCATGATCTCTTCATATTGTTAGGACTTAAGATTAAAAAGAAAAGAAAGAAACGAAGGTTCTTTATATTCTACTTTATAATTCACCAACAATTAGCTACTTTTATATATATATATATATATATATATTAAGCATGGTGCAATTGGTGAAGTATAAAATAGAATACTCAGAATGAGACTTGATTTTTATTGAATTCTTTTATGAAAAAATATCTCTATAATTTTGTAGTAGTACTAACCTGGAGGTATGTATCCTATGGAACCCTTTAGAACATTTGTACGGCTAATAGAATGTTCAATGTCTGTTCTTTGCATCAGCAACCTTGCTAGCCCAAAGTCTCCAACCTTGGCAGTCATGTCTTCACCCAAAAGAATGTTGCTGGGCTTCAAATCACAATGCACCACTGGAACTTCACAGTCATGGTGCAAGTAATCCAATGCACAGGCAACATCAATGGCCACATTCAATCTCGCCACAACATTCAACACATCCCCATTTGCATCCTTCCTCTTACCATTGACCCAGTCCTCTAAGCTGCCATTACTCAGATATTCATAAACCAGAGCGAGAAATTTCATGTTCTTGAAGTCTATGCTAGAGCATGATGTGATCAGTCTAACAAGATTCCGGTGCCTAACATTCCTCAGAGCTTCACACTCTGCAAGAAAACTCTTCCAAGAACTCGTCCTCTCAGTGTCAAGGACCTTAACTGCCACAATTCCTTGCCTTAGATTGCCTTTATATACAGACCCAAAGCTCCCATTTCCAAGAAAGTTTTCTTGGTTGAAGTTTCCAGTTGCTTGACGAAGGTCATTGTATGAGACCATTTGATGTTGTCCTTTCACCAATTCAGAAGTACTTGTAATCTTTGCTTTACTTCTCTTTAAGTAGAACAGTGAGCCAAGTATAAAGCATAGGGCAAATGATACCAGTATACTGGTAATAACAACAAGTTTTGCTACCTTTCTTCCATTGCTTTGAGTTTTGACACAAGCCAAATGCAAACAAAGCTTTGGGTTTCCTTCCAAATGGACTATAGAGGAATTTCCAAAAACTCCACCTTTGGGAACTACTCCTTCCAAATTATTGAAAGATAGGTTCAAGGACTGAAGGACTTGTAGCTTTTCTAGTTCAACAGGAATGGAGCCAGAAAGTTGGTTGGAAGAGAGATCTAGAGTGTCAAGGCCTTTCACTTCTTCTAAAGTACTAGGAATAGGACCTGAAAGTAAGTTTCTGGCTAAGAATAATTTCTCCAAGCTCCTACACTCTCCGATTGAACCGGAGATATTACCAGAAAAAAGGTTGTCAGAAAGGTCAATGGTAACAACATTTTTTAGAAGAGAAACTTCTTCAGGAAAAGGTCCACTTAGAAGGTTCTTTGACAGATTAAAAACAGTGCTCAAACTTGGGAGATTGAAAATTTCTCTAGTTAGGCTCCCGTTAAACTTGTTGTTGGATAAGTCCATGGAAAGAAGTTTTTGAAAGTTCCCAAAAGTAGGTGGTACAGTACCCACCAACCTATTCCCTGATAAATCAATTTCGTTTAACTTTTGGAGATTACCTAGGGAATTTGGAATACTACCAGATAATTGATTTCCTGCTAAACCCAATTTTTGCAGTTCCTCCAAATGGCCAATTTCAGGTGGGATTTCACCAGAAAGTGAATTGTAGCTCAAATTTAGCAAATTCAGGCCACTAAGATGACTAATGGAGTTGGGTATGTTACCATTAAAGCTATTTCCTCCCATGTACAACTTTGAGAGAGCCTTAGAAAGATTGCCTATTGATTCTGGAATCACACCCTCAAAATGGTTGCCTTCAATTGCAAGGAAGCTGAGACGAGTGCTATTTTTCAAAGAAGTAATGAAACTAAGACCGTCATCACTGACAATCTTATTAAAACCAATATTGTACATTTCAAGGAATGGGAGATTTCCTAGGCCTGGTGGTACTGTCCCTTCCAGAAGGTTATGTGCCATGCGTATGACCTTTATGTTGGTTAGATTGTGCAGAGACCATGGAATTTTGCCTGTGAACTTATTAATGCAGAAGTTGAAAACTAAAAGATTTGGCTGTCTAATCCCAATATCCCCAGGAATTTCACCCCATAGCTTGTTTGAAGCTAAGGCCAAAGAAACTAGAGAGGAAATGTTGTATATTGATGGAGGAATGGTGCCAGAAAAATTGTTAATAGTAAGATCAAGTTCCTTCAAATTTTGAAGGTGGCCTAATTCACTAGGTATTGCACCACCAAGAGTGTTGGTGCCTAAGTTTAAATTTGTGAGTGAGGAAAGGTTACCTATAGCTGGTGGAATTGATCCATAAAGATAGTTTTTTGCCAACTTCAACACTTCTAGCTTTGTCAAGTTGCTAAGCTCTTCAGGAATTCTTCCTGTGATATTCTTGTTTACAGACAAGTCGAGGACTCGGAGCTCAGTCAATTGGCTTATACTTGAGGGTAGCGCACCTTCTAGCCTGTTGGAGCTCATGTTAAGAACTGTCAAACGGAAAAGATTGCCAATTTGATTAGGTAGCATACCTGTGAATTGGTTTTGTCCAAGTTGAAGGGAACGTAGGAAAGAGAGGTTGCCAATATGAGGGCTAATGGACCCTTTAAGTGCAAAACCTGAAAGATCAAGCCCAACCACTCTCTGGCCAGGCTTGTTGCACACAACTCCAGTCCAATTGCAGGGTGATGAGTTGTTTTGGTCCCAAGAAGATAAAAGGTTGGGAGCCTCTAGGCTTAGTCCCGACTTGAATGAGATCAAGGCTTCCTTATCTGTAACAATGCTTAAGGTCCCAGACTGAGACTCTACTCCAAGAAATATGCATTTGCAAAATATAAAAACAAATAATAAGGTAGACTGAAGCATTAGATGGGAAGGGGAAGCCATGAATCTTGATTTTTGGTTTTGAGTTAGAGGTAACACAAAGAAATGAGTATTTATAGCAATCCACTTGCGTTGGCCGGTGAGATTTGGTTTATGTGTGGGGTTCTCTTCAAGAATTTTTGCGTAGCTTGTTCACTTATTGTTCAATGACTTGGTCAATGAAAGATACTTGTTGGTACACTGAAAATAAAAGTCAAAGTTTAGGGGGGTACTTTTTGTACTTTGATTGAAAGACCTATATGTTGTAAATTGATGATATGAGCAAATTAAATAACTGCAAATTAGTTCATAGCCAACAAATGCTGGTGGAAAATGTAGGATCCAAAGTTGTACATAGCTGCTTGCTCTGTAAATAAATAAAGCTTTCCATTTGAGAGAGAACAGAAGCTTGTTACTTGTTAGCAAGATTATGGAGAACAGTAATGTATTTGGAACCAAAAAAAAAATGTAATTTATTGTTTGGCGAACCCACTTGGCAAAGAATATATATATATATATATATAAAATTTATTTATATAAGATAGAATTCTATTCTAACTTAATTTAAGTGTATATATGTGTGAAATTTTTTCTTGGAGACTTGAACCCCGTCTTTGCCCTCTATACCCCACAAGTACTTATATTTGTGAACTGACCATCGCATCAAGGTGTACAGTGGTAAAAATCTAAGCTTGGCAAAGAATATTACCTAAGTATGACAATTGCAAAGAGTAACCTTTAAATCCAAATGAAATCTAAAACACGATCGTATCCACTTTAGAGTAGAGTTAAATTTAGGAAAAAATTAATGAATGCCCTAAAGGGTATTAGTTTATGAAATATTTTAAGAAAATTTCTATAGAAAAAAAATTTGATTTTTTTACAATTTTTTTAAATATTTTTGTTATAAAAATAATATTAAAATTTAATTAACAAATGTCACAAGGTATTAGATGCCGGTCAATAAGTTCTAACCAACAGATTTTGTTTCTTTTTTGGGTAAGATCCTGCTAAAATTATTGGTCAACGTGTTTACACTCCATATATATGTGGAAAGGAAAGATGCCATAATCCATATAAATATGCCAAAAGCCCAAGGCACCAATATGTTGACGAAATCTTTTAGACCGACATTGTTGAACTCGGTGATCTTTATATTTAGTATCTCTTCAGTTGCATGGAAATCAATTGAAACACGTAAATTTAGAGTAGCCAATTGAGACCCGTTATGAGAAAATGACACGTACTTAGCGGTCTTTAATTGCTACCAAAGGAGTCCTTTAATTTGTGATTGCAGGAACCTGTTGGACTGGGACTGGGTGGTTTGGGTGCTTCACGTGTATCGTGAGGTAAATGCGTGTGCAGATGCTTTGGCAAAATGGAAAACTCACCAGCACCACTCTTTGTCTTTATTTAGCTCATGTCCCAGTTTTGTATTTGTATGCTATGTAAGGGATTTGACAGGCCTAGAAGCAACTAGACTATGTGCTCAACGGCTTACTAGTGTTGATGTGTAAACTTATATCTTAAATAAGACCCCGTTTCCATAAAAAAAAAAAAAAAAAAAAAAAGGAGTCCTTACATAAATTGTTAAAAAACGCACCTACAATGGATCCTCTGAACTTAATTGATGAAAAATATAATTTCCTTTGAGGACCAAATTAAGAACATTTATATCTGATTCTGTACATTTATCTATCTATATTATAATAATAATAATAATAATAATAATAATAATAATAATAGATGAAACTGAGAGAAATTCAAATTAGAGTTTTAATTTTACGCCACGTATCCTAAATTATTTATTCTTAAAGAGTTTTATTTCTTAATTTTAAAATAAAATGAGAGACCATATCCTAAATATTCATCTAAGTTAGTTATCAAGTACAAAAACCAAAGAGTGTAGAATAAATAAATCCTAAAAAAAAAAGTTTTTCACAATAATTAAAAAAAAATGGGCAATTTACATTTTATACATAATAATATATTTACAAAATTTTTTAAAGAGTTAAAAAAAATTAAAAATGACTATCAACAATATTTTAAATTATATATAGAAATTATATTATGTATCTTATTGTATATTTTTAAGTGTATTCATATATATGTACGAGGTTATAAACTAGTTTGCTAAGAAAATCGGGTCTACCACGAGTTTTGTGGCAGAATTATGGGCAGTGAGGGAAGGTCTATCTCTCTGTCTACAGAGAAACCTCCCAGCTGTAGTATTGGAGTTGGACGCTAAAAGTATTGTGGATGTGCTAACCAAACCAAATCAGACTAACAATGTCATTTCTGCCATCCTTGATGACTGCAGGCAGATGACGACTAAGGTTCCGCAGCTCAGAGTTAGGCACTGTTACAGAGAGGCAAACCTTTGCGCAGATAAGCTAGCTCGAATGGGAGTGCAGCAGCTGGTAGATTTTTTTTTGTTTGAAGATTCCCCTCAGGAACTTCAACCTGAGTTAGATTTTGATAATTCCGGATTGTTTGTAAACAGGTGTTGCCCTGTGTCTTTGTCCTCTGTTTAGTTTAATGAAATTTCCTTTTCACCAAAAAAAAAAAAAAAAAAAAAAAAAAAGTTATAAACTAGTTATTATAATATCAAAAAACTACTTATTCTATTTACGTAACTACTTTTACAGCATACTTTACATTCTATTCTTAATTTTATAGTACATCATAATATCATATTATCATTTACTCTTGTACACAATCTCCATCATAAATATAGATTTCAATATAATGTATTATCAAGAAAAATAAATGAGAAAATGTAGCGCCTTAAATTCTTATCCAGCAGATGTAAGTCACAAGGCCCAATTGTCTAAATTTTTTTTTTCTTTTTTCTCTTACATTATCACAAATTTCTACAATTGTGATTTATTTAACAGTTAAGACAGTTGTAAAAAATCTTGCAACTCAACTAACACTTATTGGTCTTTCAATGGATTGAGAGGTTCACATATTCCACCGTTTACCTAAAATAATAATAATAATAATAATAAACCACTTCTCAAGTGACACTCACCTAATCCTTCCTAAAACCCTGACTGAAGTTGGTGAATCCACCAGCCACAAATGGGATTACTCCTTCTATTTCAGTTCTTTTTCTCGTAGAAATAAACTGGAGGACCGTTTAGTGTTCGTTTGGTTTGTTTATTTTTATTGGTTTATTAATTTTTGAAAAAAAAAATTGAATATTAATATATATAGCACATAAATAAAACTATGTCAAACAAGTTTACTACACGATTGAAAAATATAAACCAAGAGACAACAGATTTAGCGGATGATTCAATTAGCTGTCATTGATGATAACATCAACAGCACAAAAATTTGTTGACAAAATAGACCATATATGCAAACATTGTCATGTGTCATGCTTACCGATTCACAAGAATTAGTGGATGACTTCCAACATTTAAATCCCAAGTCTATTGGCTATGACTTGCTTCTAAAACTATGATATCTCAAAGGAATAGATGATGTTAGGATATTACATAAGTACAAATAATGTTTTAAGCTTTTTATAATAAAATTTGTATTAGCTTCCCTTCCCTCAAAGGAATTGATTGGCACTCAAATTAAATGGACAATTGGAAATGTTGCTTATATTTAATTTGGTTAAGTTTTTGATTCCCATAATTTCGTTTTCATCCTACAATTTAGACAAAATTTGACTCCAAATCGGTTTGAAATTATCTTTTCAAACCTATTACTTGACGATTTATATAACTATTTATATGTATTATTTATACAAATTATATGATTTACTAGAGAAAAACATGCAGCTAAAATCATACATAAATGATAGATCTATTTAATCGCCATATCATAAATTGAAGCAAATGTAACTCCAAGTTGATTTGGAGCCAAAACCTTTTCCTAGTTTTAATATGTAAACAGGTTCCCACATAACTTGACTTATTTTCCCCGTAGACGTAACGGTCTATTTCAGTGAATTGACACCGTTGAATTCCATTACATTTCTTACCTTGACCCGCCTGCAACTTGTTTTTTTCCTCATCCCAGCCAACATGCTCTTTCATGATAACGACTCATCTTATGAATTGACACCATTGAATTTGTGAGAAGCAAAATGAAACAGTCCCATATTTATTACAACCAAAAAGTGAATATTTTTATCTTATTTATTTACAGAATAACATTACTGCTAAATGCCAAAAAAAAAAAAAAAAACTAAAGCAAAAAGGTAAGGGAAAAAAGAGAGATGATAGGTATGTAGATCCGTTCTGTATATTAACTAAACATTACGGGGTTAAAAAAAAAAAAAAAAAAAAGCAAGATCACCAACACTAAAGGCAAAGGTAAAATTAAATAAGCTTAAAACTTGTTCTCCTTCTTGAATTTCATTTATTTATTAATGATGAATTTCCTAACCCATTTAGTGTGTCATCTTTGATGTTGATTGGGTGTCAAGATGGTTGATGGTGTGAACTGAGATAAATATAGTTCAAGGAGATCTCGTCCACCGGGCTGTGAACCTGAAAAGCCGTTGTTCCCTGATACATATTTTGAATGTCAGATGTCAATACTAATTATTAATAAAAAGTGTTTTATATTTTTATTAACAAAATTTCTCTCTAACTCCTGTTTAAGACTTGTGATATGTTTAGAGCAAAGAGAAATGAGAGGAGAAGAAAGTAAATGGGTCAGTATAAGAGAGATGGAAGGATTCTATGATTTTTTTTTTTTTTTTTTTTGGGTCTATTATAAGAGAAATGGAAGTGAATATATATACATCGTTTTATGAAGAAAAAATTATAGTGTTTTATGCTTTAGTGGATTAAATGTTTTTAAAATCTCATTGCTGTTTGCTTCGTTATAACATGTGGGCCAAATTCTGCCCAAGTCTTCGTTGTTTGGCATAAACTGTTTTTTGTTGATTTTTTTTTTTTCAGCTAAAAACATTTTCAGAGAAAAGTACTTGTTTTTCAATGTTTGCTAATTGTTTTCTAAGGAAAAATTATGGAAAATATTTCCTGCATTTGGCTTGTACGAAAAAAATCACCAATTTTCCTATATTTTTATATAGAAATAACATAACAACTGTTATTCATCACTTAAAAATATTAATTAATACAAAACAACTAAAATCAATCTAAAAATTAAGTGCGATAAAAATAAAATATTAAAATATTATACTAATAAGCACAAACAAAAGAAGAGTACAAGAAAAAGACCTAACACAATTAATAAAAACCATCAAATAAACATACCCAAAAGAGAAAACTACCGTAAAAAGAAACCATGGCTAAATAAATAGTATCTATTTTCCATCTAAACCATTTATTTTGGTTGGAGATCAACCTTCTCATTTTTATATTTTTATTTATACAAGATAGAATTCTACTTTATCCTAATTGAAGTGTATGTGTGTGAAGTTTTTTTTTTTGAGACTTATAGAGTGACCACACAACGTTAAGGGTGCATGGTGGTGCTTTCCCATTACCTAATTACACATTTACATGCATAATTACAAATACTTGAAACCTTTAAAATGACAATTGGAAGTTATTTTTGTATGACCTTTAAAAGTTTAGGGCAATTCTTAGAAGTTTTAGGAATTTCATGGTTATTTTAGAGGTTATATAGGAGGTGGTTTTTGTTTTGTTTTGTTTTTTTGTTTTGTTTTTTTTTTTTTTGGGGGGGGGGGGGGGGGGTGTGTTATTTTTGTCATTTTGGTGGATTTAAGGATATTACAATCACACCAGACATTTTAAAGGTATTATGACTGTAGGGACTGGACTTTTTTCCCATGCGACGCGAGGGTTTTTCCCATACAATGCGGGAGTACTGGATTTTCACCCCACTAAGGGCTGACCTTGTAGTTTAAGGTTTGACACCTTAGTCCCACATCGGCTAGTAATGCGCCCTTGGGAGGCAATGGGCTTAAGCCCAGGTAGCTCGATACAATGAATTTGTAAAGTATGGGTTTAAGAACTAGGCCCTGGTAAAGATTGCGACGGTTAAACAGGGTAGTGAATGGGTTGGGTGACAAGAATATAAGCCAAAGCATAAGATGTGGTTCCTCGGCCCTCTTCTTAAGGGCTGGAAGTTCCTATTGCTTTCTCAATGCTTGGTTATAGGGGTCATGAGAGTGATGTAGTATTTTCTGGCCCATCCTTTTTCTGGAGGACTTCTTACATTATATATCTCTTTTCAGTTGATCCTAGCTCTACATTTGTCGACCAAGCGGGTCATTACTTGAGTGCTTGTCTCATCAGCCGTTTTTCAATCTTTTGGTGAGTTGTAGCTACCAAGACTGCAGTGCTCAGGGGTCATTTCCTCATTAATGCAGCTAGAGCGCCAGCGACGGGCATTTAATGTGGAGATGACAATTTGTCTTGGGTTTGCCCTTCCACCGTCCTCCCATGATAGGCACATTATATTCGTCCTTTCTCATGGGGTGCTTTGGGAGGCAACCTGTGATGGGGCGTTGACTCTCCCTCCTCTGGTTGGGGTTGGCCGAGGACATGGTTGTCCTTGGCGGTCATCTTGGGTGATTCAGACCTTCTCATGTCATCCTCGAAATTTTTCTTCCTCCTCGGCATGGGCCTTGGGCTTGGTACGAAACGGGCTGGGGTTGCCTAATCCCTTGGCCCCACAATAGCCCCTCAAAATCCTACTGTCATGCTCCTCAAGCGGGGAGGAGGATTTTGATGTCCTTGGGCCTTTGCCATTGCTTATTAAGTCTTGTCCTCCATTAGCACCAGAGTCTTTTCGCCTGCCCAAGGTACGCTCCTAACGCTTCGGTGTACGAGGCGCGCTCTCATTAATGTCCTCGTGAAGTGGCGCAGATCCAACGGTTGGGAATTTCTTTGGAAATTAGGCGGGATTTGCTTCGCCGTATCTCTCTCTTCTTGAATTTCGTTTGGACTAATTTTCGCTGGATTTCGCCTTCTATATAAGGCCTTTTGGGGGAATTATTCTTTTTATAACTCCCCACGTTCATCAGAAACTTCAAGCCTTTAACATTATAGGCCTTTCCAAGGACTTTGCCAAGACCGTGATCAAGGCTTAGGGAATGAGATGGCCCTGGATAAGGGCAGGGGCCAGGAAACAAAGGAAAAAGATGTCCCTTCCCTTCAACCTAGCAAGAAAGAAAGCCTTCCTCATTCGGCCAAGAATCGAAGTAAGCGTAGGTCGCATCGTATTCCCGACACGTCCAAGTTTGGGCCTCACATTGATGGTGGGACCCCGATGGAGGTCTGCGAGATTGCTGAACGTTTGACGCATGAGCGTTGCCTTCTCCTAATGTCCAGTTATCATGAAACTGGGAGAGAATCAAGGGAACATCCTAGGATGGGGTAGTCAGGCACCTCTGCTTCTTCTTCTTTTTCATTGCCGTTGACGTCCCCATGGGCTCAAGTGCTACTGGGACGAGGTGGGGCATCTACCATTCCCATGAGCTTTCTCTTTTTTAGAGTTAGCCTTAAAACAAGGCTGCCTCAGCCTCTTCCACCGTAGTTGGCTTTAAGAGACAAGCCATCCTGGGCTTCCCCTATTGTAGCTTAGCTTTAAGAGACAAGCCATCCTCGGCCTCCTCTATTGTAGTTTAGCTTTAAGAGACAAGCCATCCGATGTATGATGTATATATTTTTTTTATTCAATAATAAATAATAAAGAAGGCTGTTCTTCTGACTTTACGAATCTTTTTATTTTCTCTGCAATAATTATTTAATGTGTGCGTTATCTTTTACCTCCAATGGGACTTTATAGTTGACGTTGTTAGTAGTAACGAAGAATTGTTACCCTAACTTTGACAAAGCCGACGATAGCCCTTAGTCGCTATCTTTAATTAAATTAACAATATAAGAATTACCAGGGAAATGATTGGGTGCTCCGCTTCGTAGACTGTGCGAACAGCCGAGCACGCTGGACTTAAATAAGTGTTTGATCTGAGGATCGTTTTTCATAAGTTTGAGTCCGAGGACCATGCAATACCTTGGTTCTGTCTAGGACTTAGTTTTTTTTTGAGGTGCCTAGTTTTCCCACAGGTTTGAGTCCGAGAACCATGCAATACCTTAGTTCTGTCTAGGACTTAGTTTTTTTTGAAGTACCTAGTTTCCCTACAAGTTTGAGTCTGAGGACTATGCAATACCTTGGTTCTCTCTAGAACTTAGTTTTTTTTTCTGAAGTACCTAGTTTCCCCATAAGTTTGAGTCCGAGGACCATGCAAATACCTTGGTTCTGTCTAGGACTTAGTTTTTTTTGAGGTGCCTAGTTTTCCCACAAGTTTGAGTCTGAGGACCATGCAATACCTTGGTTCTGTCTAGGACTTAGTTTTTCTGAAGTGCCTAGTTTTCCCACAGGTTTGAGCCTGAGGACCATGTAATACCTTGGTTCTGTCTAGGACTTTTCCCAAGTGCCTTAAAAGGCTCAGCCCCGAGTGCACTACCACAGCATGAGGTAGCAGTTTTTGGGACTTGCTCTACTCCGCATGTGTGGTAGTAGTTATGGAGTGTTAACTTCCCCTTAGCATTTGGTCCGAGGACTGCAGACATGATTAAGGTTCGCATTTAAACACATAATCCAGGTGCCTTAAAAGGCTCAGCCCCGAGTGCACCACCATAGCATGAGGTAGCAGTTTTTGGAACTTACTCTACTTCGCATGTGTGGTAGTAGTTATGGAGTGTTAACTCCTTCTTAGCATCTGGTCCGAGGACTGCAGACATGACTAAGGTTTGCATTTAAACACATAGCCCAGGTGCCTTAAAAGGCTTAACCCCGAGTGCACCACCACAGCATGAGGTAGTAATTTTTGGGACTTACTTTACTTCGCATGAGTGGTAGTAGTTATGGAGTGTTAACTTCCCTTCAGCATCTGGTCCGAGGATTGCAGACATGACTAAGGTTCGCATTTAAACACATAGGCCAGGTGTCTTAAAAGGCTCAGCCCCGAGTGCACCACCACAGCATGAGGTAGCAGTTTTTGGGACTTGCTCTACTTCGCATGTGTGGTAGTAGTTATGGCCATCAAAATGGCCTTCTCCGCTGATGGGAGCTTGATCCTGCCATGTTTAACCGTTGCACTTGCCAACGCACAAGCTTTCCCACGGACGGCGCCAATTGTAGGGACTAGACTTTTTTCCCATGCGACCCAGGGGTTTTTCCCATGCGACGCGAGAGTTCAAGATTTTCACCCCACCAAGGGTTGACCTTGTAGTGTAAGGCTTGACATCTTAGTCCCACATCGGCTAGGAAAGCGCCCTTGGGAGGCAATCGGCTTAAGCCTAGGTAACCCGATACAATGAATTTGTAGAGTATGAGTTCAAGAACTAGGCCCTGATAAAGATTGTGACGACTAAACAGGGTAGTGAATGGGTTGGACGACAAGAATATAAGCCAAAGCATAAGATGTGGTTCCTCGGCCTTCTTCTTAGGGGCTAAAAGTTCCTATTGCTTTCTCAATGCTTGGTTATAAGGGTCATGAGAGTGATGCAGTATTTTCTGTCCCCTCCTCTTTCTAGAGGACTTCTTACATTATATATCTCCTTTCAGTTGATTCTGGCTCTACATTTGTCAACCAGGCATGTCACTACTTGAGTGCTTGTCTCATCAGCTGTTTTTCCATCCTTTTGTGAGTTGCAGCTACCAAGACTGTAGTGCTCAGGGGTCATTTCTCCATTAATGCGGTCAGAGCGCCAGCAGCGGGCATTTAATGTGGAGATGACAATTTGTCTTGGGTTTGCTCTTCCACCATCCTCCCATGATAGGCACATTATATTCGTTCTTTCTCATGGGGTGCTCTGGGAGGCTGCTTGTGATGGGGCGTTGACTTTCCCTCTTTTGGTTGGGGTTGGCCGAGGACATGGTTGTCCTCGGCGGTCATCCTGGGTGATTCGGACCTTTTCACGTTGTCCTCGGAAGTTTTCTTCCTCCTCGACATGGGTCTTGGGCTTGGTACAAAGCGGGCTGGGGTTGCCTAATCCCTTGGCCCCACAATGACCATTTTGGAGACTTTAAAATTATTTTAGTTATTTTGTAAGTTTAGATGTATTTTAGTCAAATAAAAAAAAAAACCTTGAAATCCTTTAAAATAACCAAAAAAAGAAGAAGAAGAAGATGTATTTTTGGTCATTTTTAGGTTTAGAGTGTATTTTAGTCATTCTAGACAATTTAGGTTTTCTTTTTTTTGGGTTTTATTTTGGTATTGTTAGAGGATATAAGGATATTTTGATCATCTCAAAGGTTTTTGGGGGGCATTTGGGAGGTTTGGAGGGTGTATATTGATAAATTTGGATATTTTAAGGGCATTTATATTATTTTGGAGGTTTTCATAATATTCTGGGGAGAGAAACAATGATTTCTGTTCTTTGTATAATTTTATAGTGCAAATAACTAAATTTTAAATATTTTTTAGGTGAGATAGGCAGATAGCTATTGATATGTATGTTTTGCAAATACAAATGTTATAAGTATAATCTAAAAAGTGATTTGTAAAAAAGAAAATCAATAACTATTATTTTTTTAAATTTTTTTTTGAAAAAAAAATCATAAAAATATTAAGTTATAATATGAAAAAAATTTATGCCGTAGAACTTGAACCTAACATTTAATATATCTTTCACTCAATGCTATTGTATCCAATTTAAGTACCTGCCGGGTAAAATTCAGCCCATGGGGACAAGTTGGCATCAATAACTTGTCCAAAATCAGGGCGGTGTAAATTATTAGGTTTATTTTTGTTATTTTAGAGGTTTTCAAGGTTTCTTTTTTATTATCATTTTTGGATGCATTTTGGTATTGTTAGAGGATTTAAGGATATTTAGATCATCTCAAAGGATTTTTGGGAGGTTTGGAGGATGTATTTTGGTTATTTCAAATGTTTAAAGATATTTTAGTCATTTGAAAGTGTTGAAGGTATTTTGATAAATTTGGATATTTTAGGAGCATTTATATTATTTTGGAGGTTTTCATAATATTTTGGAGAGAGAAATAGGGATTTCTGTTCTGTGTATAATTTTGCAGAGTAAAACAACTAAATTTCAAATACTTTGGAAATGAGATAACTATTGATATATAATAATATATTTTGCAAATATAGAGAATTCTGTTTTGTGTATAATTTTATAGAGCAAAACAACTAAATTTGTAAATGAGATAACTATTGATATGTAATAATATATTTTGCAAATACAGTTTTGTAAATACTTTTATAGAGCAAAACAACTAAATTTCAAAAATTTTATAGATGAGATAACTTTTGATTTGTAATAATATATTTTGCAAATACAGAGAGTTCTGTTTTGTGTATAATTTTACTATGCAAAACAACTAAAATTTTATAATCTAACAAGTGATTTGTTAAACGAAATGAATAAAAATTAATTATTAAGTTATAATATTAACAAAATTAATTTATGCCATATAACTTGAACCTAACATGTAATATATCTTGAACTCAATGTAATTGTATCCAAATTAAGTACCTGCCGGGTAAAACTCAGTCCATGGGGACAAGTTGACATCAATAACTTGTCCAAAATCAGGACGTTGTAAATTATTATTGTCCACCATACCACTTCTTAGGCTCATCTGATCATGAAGATTAATATTTTGTCCATGAAGAGTTGTTGGTGGCGGTAAGATTTCCATCACAGGTTGCGGCTGATCTCTAGGGGAAGAGGAAGAAAAACAAAAGGGTTATAGCATACAAGCCAACAAAAAGATATTGAAACCAATGTACGTAACAAAATTGTTTTTTTTTTTTTACCAATCCAATATAAGTACCTTAGGGGAAGAAGGCCATTTGAATCCAGAAAATTTAGAAGCTGGACTTGTGGATCTCTTTCAGGAAGCCAATCCAGCATATTTGTTGGATTTTCTCTTATAAGATCACTTATATTTGTAGTTTTTGGAGGCAGATATTCCTAATCATATTGGGAAGAAAATTAAATTACATAAATTCTGTCCCATACTTTCATAGAAAATGCATATAAAAATGTGTTTTGTTAATAAGATCATAGTGGCTTCTATAGGTACCTTTAAAATTGGAAGTGGTACTGGTATGCCAGAACTAAACTCTTTCTCTAAAGTTTTCTGTTCCACCATATGTCTCATAAGTTTATTTATAGATTAAGGGTTAGATGGAAAAAAAAATACTAGTACTAGATCTTATACCTTGCGGATTTGTACACGTCTCAAAGTTTCCTGAAGGATTTGCTCTCGGTGTTCAGCCTCACACAATGTTGTAATTTCGAAAGGATCTCCTTCAAATATTCTGCCAAGAAGTAGATAACAATGAAGAGATTCTTGATAATTTCTATCAAATACATAAAAATAAAAAGTATATATATGGAAAATACAATTCACCTTTATCTGATTAGAAAACTCGTCCCATATGAATATTAAAGAATTTATTTTAATTTTTATTAATATTTGTTTGGTTTTGCATGTGGTTTAGCTAGATGGTATGGTCTTGAGTCTCTTCACTACTCTTTTAGCTTTAAGAGGCGATTTTTTCAATTGCTATTTGATTTTAAGTACAATTGTGATGAGGCTGAATATGGAGATTTTGGAATATGAACGCGAGATTGGGAGTTTCTTATACTGTACATGGAAACTATCGTTTTTTTTTTTTTTTTTTTTAGAGAATAACAATTATCGTAATTGGTAGTGGTGCAATTGGATTTTGAAAGTGGGTGAAAGTTTCTATCATCCACGCCTGTCTCTCTCACTTTTTTTTTTTTAATTACTAAATTATTTTTTATTTTCAGTTTTCCTTTTTTTTTCACCAACATCTATCTCCCTATTTTTTTTTGTCTCTCATTTCAATTTCTCTCTCACATCCACCCCTATCTCCTTTTTTTTTTTTTTAATCTCATTTTCCTTTTTTCTCTCACCCACCTCTATCTCCCTTCTCTCTCTCTCTCTCTCTCTCTCTCAGTTTCCATTTTTCTCTTACCCACATCTATCTCCCTATTTTTTCTCATCTCAATTTCTCTCCCTCATATACTTGTTTTTCATCTCTGTTTCCTTCTTTCTCATACCGAAGCCTATCTCAAAATTCAAATTTATCTACTAACTACAAATTTGCTCCTCTCTCATGTCTATTGACTCCAAATTCTCTCTCTTAAATTTCAGTCTCTCTTTCATAGTCTCCTTGAAGATACTTTTTCTCTGTTTCTTTGTTTTCATTGTAGCTTTGATAATTAGTTTAAGGGTTTTCTCTTTGACTTTCAAGTAATCTTTTGGATCTCTTTAATTTTTAATTTGATTTTTCTTTGTTTGTATACTCTTCAAGTAGTAATGGTGTTTTTATTTTTTGTGGGGCCCAAAGATTTGGCAACCCCAACCAGCTCCATGTCAGGCCCAAGGCCCATACCGAGGACAATGCAGTATCCGAGAATGAGCGGGGAAAGCCCAAACGATCAAGGAGCATCGTCGAGGATGACCATGTCCTCGGCCGGCCGATATTGAAGAAGAGAGCTGTCATTGCCACATTAAAAGCACGCAACTAACGCTCTGGCCGCATTAACGAGGAATTGACCATTGAACAGTAATGCTTTGGTTACTTCAACTAACAGGAGATTTGGAAAGGCCGTTGATGGGATAAGCCCTCAGACATAAGCTCAGATGATTGACAAGTGGAGGGTAGAGATCAGCTGAATAGGACTATATAATGGAATGAATCCCCAGAGAAGAGTGGGTTGGGAGTTCGGAGGGATCTAGGACAACTCCTATACTCGTTGGTAATCAGAAAAGGGCTCCTCGGACTATACTGAGGACGAATTTCCCCTTAGAACACTTAGCTAAATCCCATTTAATCCAACTGTTGTAACACTCACTAATGCCTAGTCCTTCTACTCACTCTCTACAAATTCATTGTATCGGGGCGCTTTTCTGGCGGACGTGGGATTAAGGTGTCAAACCTTACACTACAAGGTCAGCCTTTGGTGGGGTGAAAATTCTGAACCCCCGCGTTGCGTGGAAAATGGCCAGTCCCTACAATTGGCGCCGTTTGTGGGAAGGACTTGAGGATTAGCGAGTGCGACAGTTGGTGTAGAAGGATCAATAACAACACTTCTTTCAAGTTCAAAAAAAAAAAAAACACAAACAACAGCAACGCACTTATTCAGAAGGCAATCATCATAAAGAAATGAAAGATTTGAGAAGTAAAGTAAACGAAATGTGGCTACTTCTTTATTAATCAAATAAAAGTTACATTGTATAACAAATGCTTAGGCAGGCTTATTCTAAAGCTAACTACGAAAGTAAATGCTTAGGCAGGCTTGTGCCAAAGCTAAAAAAGAAAAAAAATAAAGAAAAGGGCCTAGGCAGGCTTGTTTTAAAAGCCAAGCTATGCATGGAGGGAGAGGTGGAGACAGGCCTATTTTAAGGCCGTCCGTAACTCCCCAACCAGCATGGGCGGTGCTGGAAGGAGAAGGAAGAAGAGGCCGCAACGCCTGACGGTCCAATCCCAAGGTTCTCCCTGGATTCTCTTTCAGTCCCACGACGACCGGGCGCTGGCGAATCACTACCAGCTTGGAAGGCCGGTGGGCCCGCGCACAGAGGAGGGACGTTATGTTCCTTTCGGATTCCCCTCATAACTGCAAGGGGAGTCCTCTCTCTGGCTAGGTTGAAGAGAATGAGGATCTTCGGCCTCTGCCTATTTCGCCTCCACTGTGTCGTCCAAGATCGGGGTGGCATTCTCGGCTCCTAAAGGGAGCTTGGTTTCCTTGTCCCTGCCCTTTTCTAGGGCCACTCCATCTCCTCAAGTATAAGTCACTATTTTTGGAAAGGCCCTTGAAAATGCTTAGAAAACGAAGAGCCTTGAGCCCCCATTGAACCCCAGTGTTTGTGAAATTTAAAGAAAAGATTACCCCAAAATGACTTATATAGAAGGCAAGAGCTGGTGAAAACCAGACTGCGTAGAATCCTAAGGAGGAATTACTGGAGGTATAACTACTTCAGAAAAACTAAGTATTAGACAGAACCAAGACCTTGCATGGTCCTCAGACTCAAGCCTATGGGGAAACTAACTACTTCAATAACTAGGTCCTAGACAGAACCAAGGTATTGCATGGTCCTCGGACTTAAACCTGTGGGAAAACTAGGTACTTTAGAAGAACTAAGTGTTAGACAGAATTAAGGTATTGCATGGTCCTTGGACTCAAGACTATGGGAAAACTAGGTACTTTAGAAGAACTAAGTGCTAGACAGAACCAGAACCTTGCATGGTCCTCGAACTCAAGCCTATGGAGAAACTAGCTACTTCAGAAGAACTAAGTGCTAGACAGAACCAAAGCCTTGCATGGTCCTTAGACTCAAACCTGTGGGGAAACTAGGTACTTCAGAAGAACTAAGTGCTAGACAGAACCAAGGCTTGCATGGTCCTTGGACTCAAGCCTGTGGGGAAACTAGCTACTTCAGAAGAATCAAGTGTTAGACAGAATCAAGGCCCTGCATGGTCCTTGGACTCAAGCCTGTGGGGAAACTAACTACTTCAGAAAAACTAAGTATTAGACAGAACCAAGGCCTTGCATAGTCCTCGGACCCAAGCCTGTGGGGAAACTAACTACTTGAATAATTAGGTCCTAGACAGAACCAAGGTATTGCATGGTCCTTGGACTCAAACCTGTGGGGAAACTAGGTATTTCAGAAGAACTAAGTACTAGACAGAACCAAGGTATTGCATGGTCCTCGGACTCAAGCCTGTGGGGAAACTAGGTACTTTAGAAGAACTAAGTGCTAGACAGAACTAGGGCCTTGCATGGTCCTCGAACTCTAGCCTATGGGTAAACTAGCTACTTCAGAAGAACTAAGTGTTAGACAGAACCAAGGCCTTGCATGGTCCTCAAACTCAAACCTGTGGGGAAACTAAGTACTTTAAAAGAACTAAGTGCTAGACAAAACCAAGGCCTTGCATGGTCCTTGGACTCAAGCCTGTAGGGAAACTAGATACTTCAGAAGAATCAAGTGCTAGACAGAATCAAGGTCTTGTATGGTCCTCAGACCCAAACCTATGGGGAAACTAGTCACTCATGAAGATAATTATGTGGTCAGCTGGAGCGCAATTAAAGCCAGGATTGTGCAAGTAAAAAAAAAAAAAAATTGGATAGTATAAACAGGACGAATAAGAGAAAATAAGATATGCACTTCATTGAATCTTTAAGAGTTACACAAGGCAAGAGTGCCATTATAATGCTTTAAAAAAAGAAAGAAAGAAAGAAAGAAAGAAAAAACGAACAAACAAGGCGAGGGCACCATGGAGGATCATTCTTTCAGCTTCATCTTAATTCCTCCCTCAAGGGGCTGGGCAGAAAAGGCCTTAGGGTTCTTGCAACCCTCGCTTGGGCCTGCAGCCTGGGGAGGGTCAGTTGAAAGAGATACCTCCTTTACGTGAGGGGCCTGGACATCAGCTAAAGGGTTCATAGCCTCCTAAGGCGCACCTGTAGTAGGACTCTTGCTTGTCTCAACGGTCCTAGAAGGATCAGCTTCCTTTGTGGGCTCGTCTGAAGTGGTAGCAACCGGGGCATCTTCATCAAGAGCAGCCCCAACCCCCTCAGGGGTCACCTCGGCCTCGGAACTGGGAGGAGTAGCCTCTTGAATGGCAGGAGGGTAGTACACACTTTCCACCTTCCACAGGTCAGATGAAGCCTTAACACTTGCTTGCTTCAAAGCTTCATTCCACACCTGGGAACAGTAAAGTCTGCATACCCCAGGCACTTGAGCTTTAAGGGTGGCTTCTGTATCAGCCACCCCTGACTCGTAGGCCTCCTGCTTGACCTTATCTTTGGAAGCCTCAGCTTCGGCCCTGGTAGACTCAGCCTCTTCCTTGGCTTTCAAGGCCTCATCCCTAGCGGACTCAACAACGCCTCTGGCCCCCTCTGCCTCGAGCACCCTCTTTTCCAAGGTCGCGATCTCCTCTTTGGCGACCCTCAGCTGATCCTCTGCCTTAAGTAGGCGCTCTGTTTGATCATGGGCCTGCTTTTGGGCGTTAGCTAGACCTAACTCGACGATGTCTCGAGCCTTCTTCATTTCCTCCAGCTGCTCCCTCGCCTTTGAAAGATCGGCCTTAGAGACTTTGAGGGTCCGCGCAACGTCTAGCATCTTTTTATGCTCCAGGCCTGCAGCCCTACTTTGACTACTAGCAATATCCTCCAACCTGAAGGTAGCTTGGATAGCCTGCTAATTAAAACCAATGCACGATAAGTAAGGAGCCAAAAGGCTAGAAGTCAAGGGAATCACAGATGATTAGAATACTTACCATGCCCAAACATTGCTTGAGGCCGAGGAAGACCTCCTTGCTCCTCTGAACCTCCAGCTGGGCCATATCCATGGGGAGCAGCAAGAACCTCCCTAATGTGTCAGCCACATGCGCACCCTTGTCCCCTCGAGGATCCTTGAAAGAGGCATTATCCATCAAGGGCTTCTCGTGGAGCATGGGGACAGGGAGCCGAGTCTGGGCCCCGGGCTGGACCATGGCCTATTTCTCCTGACCTCGACGCCTAGCCCTCAGTTGCTTCGATGGCTGCCGAGCATCGTCATCGCCCTGGGAAGGATCAGATTCTTCACCCCCTTAGGCCTTTTTCCTTTGTCTCTACTCTGTTGAGGACTGGTGGGCTTGGACCCAGATGGCGGACTCTGCTAGGGTGGGAGAGAAGGAAGCTTGGGAGGAGACTTTCCCGGCGCATCCTTCCCCGGCTGCCCCTTAATCAAGGCCAGCAGGCTTGTCTAGGTCGTTTCTTGAAACTCATCTTTGACCGAGGAGAGACTTCCTTGGATAAAAAGTCTGCTTCAGCTAAGCTGGGGTCACCCAAATCGCCAGGAGGGTCCTCAGGCGAATGGAATTGGTCGAACATGTCAAACTTGTCCTCGGACGGACCGGAGTTAGCAACTTCCTCTTCCCCTAGCTCTTCCTCTTCAGCCTCAGCAACTTGAGGCGATGAAGAAGTACCCACCAATGGTACGCCCTCAGGAACGGGAGATCCTTCAGGGATCAAAAATTCATGCTTGACTACGATGATCTTATGCAACCGAGGATCTTTAGCTCAGATCACGTATTTTGGAGCCGAGAACGATTTTTGAATCGGATCGTATCCTAGGATCTCAAGAGCGGCTCTAACTTGGTTGTCGACTTTATTCACAAAAATCTCCGACCTCAGTACGGTTTGCAAATCCTCCTTGTTGACCAAGCTAAAGTCACGCTCAAAGGCGTGCGGATCTGCATAAAAGAAAACAAGTTCCCGTTAAAAACCAAGCAAAGTGAAGCACAAAGGCACAAGAAACTAGACCCTTTCCTAGTCTGAATGCCCCACTTGGTGTACCCTTCATTGTTGGAGAATGAAGGCCACCGTGCCACTCTCTGGACACAATGAGAAAGTATTTGTTCAAACCCTTACTAGATTCAGGGAGGCACTGGATGAGTCGGATCCTATCGTCCCTCGTTTTCATGTAATAAGACTTCCCCCAAAGGCACTGGAGGTTGTAGCACCAGTTTACATCGTGGTGGGTTAACCCCAGCCCCATCTTTTCATTCAGGGCATCCGCACAGCCTAAGATCCTAAACACATTAACGGCACACTAGGTGGGAGATAAGCCGAAGTGCCTAAGATAATCCCTTATCACTGGCCCCATGGAAATCCTCACACCACCCTCTAGAAAGGCGATTATAGGAATCGCAACCTCACTTTCTTTTCTCCTAACGCTCCACTCCCCTTCTCCACAGTACTTCAAACCTACTGTATCAGAGATCTTATAATCAGCAACAAATTTTTCCATCGCCTCCTCAGACTCAACTAACTTCTTAAACCTACCCATCTTAAAGAGCTAACGTGGGGCTCAGGGAAAACAAGGGAAAGAGAAAGGGGAATAAGAGAACAGGGAACTCAGGCGGGAAAGTACGAATAGGAAAGAGAAGAGAACTTACAGAAATAAGGAAAAGCTCCTCGAACGGGCCTTTTATGTTGAAAGGAGATGTAAGGTCGATTGGAGGCTTGACCAAGTTCAACGTATGTGCGCAAGAGCTCTTGAATGTAAAAGTGAAGGGGCAAATCGGTTCAATTGGGTATTTATACCCCTAATAAAAAGTAACTGCACGAGCTTTCCCGCCCATTAAGTCAAAAGCATCCCTACTGTCCATTCATCATCACACTGTTGAACGTGGAGGACACAGGGCCGCCAAAATTTAATGAAGGCACGCTCCAAGTATTGAAACGCCAGGAGTGTTCCTTGAGCAATTAGAAGGATTTTAGTATTGACAGGAGGACAAGATTCGCCAGGCCAAGACAAGGGCCCGAGGACATCAAAATCCTCCTCCCCGCCCAAGGAGCGGGGCAGCAGAATTTTGAGGGGCTATTGTGGGGCCCAAAGATTTGGTAACCCTGGCCCGCTCCATATCAGGCCCAAGGCCCATACTGAGGACAATGCAGTATCCGAGGATGAGCGGGGCAAGCCCAAACGATTAAGGAGCATCGCCGAGGATGACCATGTCATCGGCCGGCCAATATTGAAGAAGAGAGCTGTCATCGCCACATTAAAAGCATGCAACTAACACTCTAGCCGCATTAATGAGGAATTGACCATTGAATAGTAATGCTTTGGTTACTTCAACTAACAGGAGGTCTGGAAAGGCGGCTGATGGGACAAGCCCTCAAACATAAGCTCAGATGATCAACAAGTGGAGGGAAGAGATCAGCTGAATAGGACTATATAATGGAATGACTCCCTAGAGAGGAGGGGGTTGGGAGTTCGGAGGGATCTAGGACAACTCTTATACCCGTTGGTAATCAGAAAAGGGCTCCTCGTACTATGCCGAAGACGAATTTCCCCTTAGAACACTTAGCTAAATCCCATTTGATCCAACCGTTGTAACACTCGCTAATGCCTAGTCCTTCTACCCACTCTACAAATTCATTGTATCGGGGCGCTTTTCTGGCGAACGTGGGATTAAGGTGTCAAGTCTTACACTATAAGGTCAGCCATTGGTGGGGTGAAAATCCTGAACCCCCGCGTCGCGTGTAAAAGGGCCAGTCCCTACATTTTTATTTTTATAGAATTAGTGATGGTATATATTGGTGTCATTGTATTATATATATGGTGCTTTTAAATTTTATATTTATTTTATTATTCTTTTTCCAAAATTTCATAAATAGAAATAGAAAACGTAACATATAGAGACTGGTTACTCTCAAGTAACAGAGGTTTCTCTACGAAGTTCTTATTTTGAAATGAATGGATTAAATTTTACAACATTATAAACTTATAAACAAACATTGAAAATCATCATTTCTTTTTATCTTTTTAAATTATTAATGATATGTAAAACAAACTCAATTCACTCATTTAAAATAGAAAGATAAAATTTTACAAATTTCATATTATAGTTTACATTTTTTTGGATAATTCAATAGTTGAAAAAAAAATAATTTAAACATTAGATATCTCTATTGGAAATACCATAAGGTAAGAAATTCATATTAGAGTTAAGGAGGATCATTTGTACAAGTGCGTGCCATTAAATGGATACCTTAGCCGGTTCTCCATATCTTCCAATTGAGACTTACAGCCAACAATTTCTTGTTGAATCTCCTGTAGGTTTATAAAGATTTTTCTTAGTGATCACATCAAAATAAAAAGGTTCTTCAAAGTTTAAAAAGAAAAAAACAACCAATCAATTTTCATGCATGCAATACCTCTATTTGAGAATCAGTACTCATCGGGCTGCATCACAGGACAACAATATAAATTAAAATTTTATTAGGAGAATCTAACTGAATTAATAGAGAACCAATAGGACAAAATCATCTGAATAAATTCAGATTGAGGGTCTTTGGGAATAGAAAAAAAAGCAAACCTGGCTTTTTGATTGGTTTGATCTGCTTGAGCCTTTAGCTTACCGAGTGCCCTCTGCAGAAACTGCAAAAGAATAGGAAAAATGGAAAATATTTATCATCATCATCATCTTACAACAAGCCTTAAAACTGTGAAGTGGCCGACTGGCCCCTTAAATGGTCACGAGAGTGCTTACCTCTTGGTTCTGCAGCCTTTGGAATTGCATGTTAACGTGAAAACAGAAACCATCAAAGAGAGAGTGTTTTCAAAAAAAAAAAAAAAAAAACTTTAAGATCAAAACAACAGAAGCTGTACTTGCTTAAAACTCAGAGATCTAAGAATTCCTTACCTTCCTCGCTCATGCTCAGGAAGATTAACATACCGTACGAGAATCTCTTCAATGCTTCAGCAGACCAAAAAACAGATAGTTTTACTTACACTGAATGGAAGATTATAAAATAATTTAGCTTAGACATAACCAAAGTACACTGTTAGAATCATGAACACACTTGTAGACATAAAATAATATATATTTTTTTGTTCTATCTTTGATATGATTATATAGAAGAATATTTGAACTTATGGTGTCCATTTTATGACGATGGTTTCTTTATAGAAATTGGGTTTGTGGTTTAGGTGGGATTCAAATCTATGTCCATAAAAGATTTTATCCAATTAGGCTAATTGAAACCCCATTCTATTTCTATCTCTCATATACAAGTTTTCGGGTGCGTGTGTATATATATCAGTGAAAAAAATAAAGTTTAGAGAGAAAGCATCGACATGGACAAAAAAGCAACCTCAACATCATAGAGACAGAAAGTTTATGAGCCTATTAGATAATATAAGGGAAGCAGAAATCTTAATCCATATCTTAATTAAGCATGCAAACCTCTTATTTCCAGAGAAGTGACCAAGTCTTCCTGATGGGGAAAACATGATGAGAGCTACATCAACATCACAGAGAACAGAAAGTTCATATGCTTTCTTGATAAGTCCATTTCTCCTTTTTGAGAAAGTGACTTGCCTGCTTGTTGTGTTCTCAATTCTCTTGATCTGAAGCTTCACTCTCCCCATCTCTTCACTCTTTGTTTCTTGAGATTGTGTGTGTGTGTGTATTATCCTTTTTAGAGGAAGCAGACAGCTTTTTTTTGCTAAGAGGATGATAATTGTCCTTTAGAGAAGAGTATCAAATCTGTCACTCACATATATGATATAATAGAAGATATTTAATGGAACCCACATAAATAGTCTTGGAAACTAACACAAGAAAATGAGGATGAAAAGTAGGATGAGCATTCAAAAGAAGAGGAAGGAGGAAGAAAAAATAGAAGATAAATTTTGTCAGTGTCAGGCGACTTATAAAAGTTGACAAGAGAGAGAGAGAGACTGAGTGAGTGTGTGTGTGACAGAGGGATTGTGTGTGACGGTGGTGAGGATTACTTAGGCATCTGGAAAGGTTGTTAATTTCTGTTAGTGCTCAGGATTTTGAGCAATGTTTTGAGCTCACGATGATGTTCTCAAAAGCACAAAGGTCCCTTCCTTCACCTATTTGTAGAAAATTATTAGATACTGAACCAAACTAATAACTATAAATCATTTAGCCCAAACACGGGTTGTCTTAGTGGTTAAGGGACGCACCAAGGTGAGTTGTAAATGTAAATGTCCCAATTTTGATCCCTAACTAGGGATTTATCCGAATACAATCGATGCACGGGTCTGTACATCCGAAGTTCACTCAACAAGGGTAGATCCAATAGATCCAAAAAAGTAATTCAAATATCTATTTATTATATTATTAAAATGATATCAATTACATTTGTTAGCACTTCTATTGGTAAGTATGTTGTAATAAATTTATCATTTTGAATGTAAAGTCTTCATACTTTTTTGGGTAGAATGTATTATCACTTCAATTGGTAAGTATGTTGTAATAAATTTATCATTTTGAATGTTAAAGTCTTCTTAGTTTTTTGGGTAGAATTTCTCTCTCAATAAATAAAGGATAATAGTACACATATTAATATATGGTTATATTTTAATATATGGTTATATTGTTATCTTTTTGGATAAACAAACACACACAAGTGAGAAGGAAAATAATTATAACACGAAAACATGCTACAAACTCTACTTAAAAGTCATTGCTATCTAAAACAATAACATCAATAATAATGATATTTGGTTATAGACTTTACACAAAATGATATTACAATATATACTTTTGTGTGGCAAATACATGCACGAAAGGGTCTATCTTAACTCTTTAAGGAAAATGTTTTTATAGAGAAAGTTGAGAAATTATCCAAAATCCATAATTTGAATAATGTTGAATACCATTAGAAAGATGTATTTTGAAATGCATCCTAAGTAGTAAGGAAAATCTGTGAACTTTTTACCTTTTCAATGTAGTGAAAAGTCTGGATCATCCCATCAAAAAAAAAAAAAAGTCTGGATCAAGAGATCATATTTTAAAGTAAACTAAAACCAATCTAAAAGTTTGGAAAATGTTTTGCTCTTTTAAAAAGTGGAAAACGTTCATTTGCCTTATTATTTTCAGTGCCTTTGTGACATCATTGCCACTGTTATTTCCAATATCGATACTATCATTAAGGTTATATTTTTATCTAAAACAACGAGACGACAACAACAACAACAATACATCGCCATAGACTTTACAAAAAATGATGTAATAATATATACTTTTGTGTGCCAAATACATGGATGGAAGGATCTATCTTACGCAAAAATGTTTTCAGGAGAAAGAAAGTAGAGAAATGGTCCAAAATCCATAATTTGAAGAACGTTGAATACCATTAGAAAGAT
Source organism: Quercus gilva (assembly GCA_023621385.1). NCBI lineage: Eukaryota > Viridiplantae > Streptophyta > Magnoliopsida > Fagales > Fagaceae > Quercus > Quercus gilva. The sequence continues at coordinate 3,063,673 of CM042474.1, read as the reverse complement.
GTATTTTGAAATGAATCCTAAGTAGTAAGAAAAATTTGTGAACAATTTACCTTTTAATGTAGTGAAAAGTCTAGATCAAGAGACCATATTTTAAAGTAAACTAAAATCAATCTAAGAGTGAGGAAAGTGTCTTGCGCTTTTAAAAAGTGGAAAACATTCATTTGCCTTATTATTTTCAGTGTCTTTATGACATCACTGCCACTGTTATTACCAATATTATTGATACTATCATTATTGCCTCCACCACCACAATCACCGCTGCCACTATTGTCATTTTTATTTTTTTTTTTATTTTTACCACAGCCTTGGCCACTAATGCAACTACTTGAAATATTAATAATTTTCATGTGAGTTCGACATTAAAAAAAAAAAAAAAAAGTTTTCAGAAGCATTTTCAATATTGCAGCCAAATAAAAAATAAGTTTTTTTTTTTCATTAATTTTTTTTTTTACTAAAAAACCATTTTCCGCCCAATTTAGATTTCATGTTAATTTTAGGTTTTTTTGGGTGGTCATTGTCCTCATGGACCCAATGGTATGATAGTATATTATGTTATCTAAAATCCTTACACCAAAAAAACTTATTATTAGTATTTTAATTAATGACAAAGACTAATTATCATAAACCAATGTCATTAGTCTCAAATCTTTTATATATATATATATATATAAATTCATATAAGATTTGTTAATGGGTGTTTTTGCAATGCTCTGGACAAGGGGATTTGCATTTTGAAATAACATTAAAATTTTTTTATAAGTGCATGAGAACAACTAATAACGGTCCCTTAAAATAAAAAGGCTCAGTTAATGAGTGTCTTTAAAATATTTATTAATAAATCATTTTAGAAAATTTTAATACTACTTTTATAAAAAATTATACAAAATAATAATAATAATGGTTAGTTTTAAAAAAATAATAATAAGGGTTAACTTTTCCCTAAAATAAATTAATCGAAACAAACAAAAGATAGAAAGAGAGAAAGCATCTCTGTCTTACACTTGCACTAGCTGTTGGAGGTTAGCATTAACAGAGAGAGGGTGTGGGGGTCCCAGGTAGAGGTAGCAGCACATGGAGTCATGAAACTCTCAGTAGCGGTTTTGGGCGTGGTTGACGGGACGATCACACTGCCACTACTCTTAGCGATCGCCATGTGTCCTTGTTTTCCCCTGTTTTCTTCGAAAATTCTGATTCTGCACTCACTCCCTCGCATGGGGCCACAACTCCACCCAAGCTAGAGACGTTGCTGAACGTATAAAAGTCCTGACCACCGTTCTCTTGGGGCATATACATTATGCCACAGACCACCTGAAAACCTGTCCTTGCCTCCACTTATATTTAAAGAATTTTTCTTCTTCAAAGGTTGTAAAAGCAAAAGAAAACCTGTGAGAGTAGGATTGTCCATGGGTTGGGTCGGATTAGGTTTGGACTCAATCTATAACCGACCCAACTTCATTAGGTCGAGCAATCTTCAACTCCCTGTTGTTGATTGAAGAGAATGTTGGATTGGGTGGATCTAGCCTTCAATGGGCTATAGTAGGGTCAATCAGCATTGGAGATCGAGAAAACGACAAAGGTCTGGCATGATAACGGTGAAAAAATACGAGATCTTGCCAAATTTGGTAGAAAAATCATTGGATCTAGTTGAGATCTGATTGAGATCTTGCCCAATCTACCAAAACTTGCCAAAAAAAAGATTAAAGAGTCGGTTGATTCAGGTTTTGAAGGAGGAGAATCGTCATTTGACGCGTTGGTGTCGACTTTTGGAGAAGAGATTTGCCGCCAACCGCTAAAGTAGTAGGTTCGATTAGTGGCGGATCGGTTTAGGCAAGTGGCTAGACAGCCCTACATAAGAAATACCAAATAATTAAAAAATGTGCTACACTCATAATATTTTCACAACAAATTTTAAGTGTTAAGTTGTTATAGGTTCTAATTTGAATTAGCTTGTGATCCAATTCATATGCATGAATATACTTAAAGATATATAATAAGATGCATAATATAATTCATATATATATATATATATAATTTAAATATTATTGATAGTCATTTTTATATTTTGTTAACTCTTTAAAAAATTTTGTAAGGATATTATTAGGTATAAAATGTAAATTGTCCATGTTTTTTTTTTTTTATTATTATTGTGAAGCACTTTTTTTTTATTTAAAAAATGATTCATTTATTCTAGATTTTTTGGTTTTTGTACTTAATAACTCACTTTGATGAATATTATAATGTGATCCCACATTTGATTTTAAAATTAAGAAATAAAACTCTTTAAAAATAAATAATTTAAGACACATGGCGTAAAATTGGAATTCTAATTTGGAATTCTAATTTGAGTTTATTTTAATTTCACCTATTATTCTGTATATAGATTATTTTGAACCCATCATTAAAATTATTTTTTAGCTACCAATAACAGCCAATAACAATATACTAATTAGGATTTATTGTGAAAATATTATAGGTATAGCATTTCTTAATGATTAACATGCATATGAGATGTGATAATATTTTATCAATGATCTTGAAGATGGGTTTATAGATGGGAAACCCAAAGATAAACATAAGGAATATATAGAATATAAATTATGGGTTTGGTTAACAAGTGCCTTAGAATATTTGTTAATGAATCAATTTTGAAAAGTTTTGATACTACTTTTATAGGAAATATAAAAAATTTTCAAAATAATTAATTATTTTTTTCCCCATAAAAAGTTTCTATAAATATTTCTTAAATCAATATCCTTAAGACATCTATTAACATTTTCCCTTTTAAATTTTTTTTTTTTAATTTCTGTGATATGTCAATAATTATGTTGGGTGTATTAAAGGTTTTAGTTAACAAGCTGTTCACTATTGAAGATTTGGAGAGCTATACGACCTGCAGCTTTATTGTTTGAAACCAATTGAGAGTTCTACTACAAATCGTTTTGTATGTACAGAGCTGTATTGTTAGTTTCATTTTTTTTATGCAATATGCCTAAGCATTTTCTACCCATAATCCATTTTTAAACAATAATTCTAGTTCAAGGATCATACATTTTCTTATATTCTTTCCCACAACTATCCTATGTAACTAACGGTAAAAGCATTCCAATATAATTCAAGGAAATAATTCATAAACATAGAACAAAAATAAGAAAGAAGGAGGGAAAGAAAGAAAGGGAAAAAGTGTACCGTAAAGGTTAAAACTCATGTCTTGAAACAGACAGAGAGAAAGGGAAGGATGCCTTTAAGGATACGTTGAGAGAGTGAAGAGGTTCAGATTATCATGTCTTTGTGAATACTGATATAATCTCTAGCATCCTTAAAATCAAGGATTCCACAAAGTGATCAATAAGTGGCGGGGCTGTGGCTATTCTTTCAAATTAGAGTAAAAATGGGGGTATGTGTTAGCCATTAGAAATCCCTCCCCCATAGCTTTATGTTTCTAGCCAAGTTTTTTTAGTTTGTTCCAGGCTTCCCTCACACCATATAGAATTGGATAAAATTTGGATTATCTTGGTTCTTTTTCACAAAAGTGATTTGGCTTAAACCGTTTAATTGAGAGTTAAATTTTTTACCTCTCAGTTTGAAATTAAAGCCGATTGAGGAATTTGTTATCTATTTGTACATAATCTTGAGGTTACCATAAAAAATAATCTTGAGGTTACCGTTATATTTTGGACTTATATATAATTATTTAATAATTATTAATTTAATTATTTTATTTATGACATCCACGTTTCCACCATTGATTGATATATATATATTTTTTTTAATTTCAATAAAGAAAGCTGACATTTTGGTGCATTAAGTTCACTGACACATGTCAAAGAATTGACATATTCTCATGCACAAAATGCTTGAGGGTCTAGGCTGAAAGGGTTCGAGTTGCGGGGTTAACAGCATGTTATAATTATCTTTGAAAAAATCACTGACACATGCATAGTTGCTGCTTTCCTTTTGAAAACAACATTTTTTTTTCCTTTGCACAAAGTTATAAGACTTCACTAAGAGTTTTGTAATTCAATTAATTGGTATCTCTTGATATTTATAACAAAGAAATTCATAGTTCAAATTCCCCTCCCCAACCATTGAATCGTAAAAAAAAAATAAAAAAAAAATTGAGTAATGCTTATGCTAGAGATACAAACTTTTTTACAATTTTGTTTACAAATTGTTGATATGGTGAGTGATTATTGATAAATGAAAAAGTGATATGGGGTTATGTGAAAACCAACAAGAAACTGATCACATTAACAGTTTGTAAAATTATTGTAAAATAATTTATGTCAATAGTATTACTAAAAAAAAAGTTATAGGACTTCTACTATAAAAATAATCATAATGTGATGAAGTAAATCCATCCATATATAACAGTCTTCATATCCTTTTAAAAATAATATATATATATATATATACACAAACATGTACACATGCATGCACACACACTACTATTTAAGGGGTTTCTCTTGTTTGGGATCCTCATTTTTTTTATTCAAAAATGCCTCTACACCCCTATGTTTAGTAGAGACAAAACTAAAAGACAATCCGGTAAAAATACAACTCTAACTTCCACTAAAATATTATCTAAAAAATTACATATATAAAATAAAAACACAGTTCTTCTTTTTGTTACAAAATAAACGTGTAATATTTGTTCATTTTTTGAATCTAGACTCATGACACTATTGGTTTTATTTATTTATTTATTTATTTTTTTTTTTTGAGGAAGCACTATTGGTTGTATTAGTAGTTCTAAATGTGTAATATTAATGAGAAAATGTGTAAACCTCAAATTGGAATTAATGAAAAATTATGACACTATAAATTATTTTTTTAAAAAAGTCTACTTTCATGGGCAAAGCATGCGTGATGAGACTAGTGTGTGTGTATATATATATATATATATATAACTAAAAAGTAAATTTTTAAAAAGTTCCGGTTTTTTAGTTATTAAAAAAGAAAAAGAAAAAAAAGGTAAATTTGTGCCTGTATGGTATCTTGTTTTCAAACCACACTTTCTATAAGAGACTTTCGAATAATTCATTTTCATTAAAAGAAGAAGAAGAAGAAGAAGAAGAAGCTGTACCAAACGGAATATTAAAATTCCATACAAAACAGAACATAACAACTGGCTGACAATTCTCTAGTGTTCCATAACTAACTGCCTAGGCCAAATAATATAACACCTAACGTTCAAATAAACCTTCCCACTTCGTTACCCGCCAATTCATCACACATTAAAATAGTTAGCTGCACTCCCAAACCTACTAGTCTTACTCTCACCAATTCTTTCTTCTTCCCAATAGACCAGTAGCTCTTCTTGTCTTTCCCAACCAATTTCTACTACTCTCTCTCTCACAAACCAGTTTTCATTTTCCATAGACTGTGCAAATGTACAGAACGGTGTTGACACCTCCAATTAGCTATTCTCAGAGTCAGCGATGGCGAGAGACTTGGGCTCGATTGCTAGCTCCTCTAACCATTTGGCTATGTGGCATGTAATTTGACTATCTTCTTTACCGATTGATTTTTCAATTGACCTTTCAATCTCAAACATGTATTTTGCTTTTGGTTTTTGCAGTTTGTGTGAGTCTCCGATATGGGTACTTTGGGGATTATCGAATGGTGCTTGGACCAAGCTCGTCGAGGCTGATGCAAGCTAGCTCTGTATTTGTGGAACAAGTTGAAGTTAGAGATGATGATAAAAGAGGGGTCTTTCTTTATGCCTTTTCGGAGAAGCCTGAATTGAGCTACCAAACAAATTGGAGTGTTTCTGACTATGTGATTGTTAGATCCTACAGCCGCAAGGTATAGCAAATAATTTTTTCCCTTTTGGTACAGTTTATTTTTCAACTTTTAGAACATAAGGTTATTTGAAAAAGTTGCATCTAATTAGAAAAGTGTAGTTTGAAAGTATCTTTGCCTAGAGAGGTTGAAAAGCTTTTTTATATATATTTAATTTCAGGGATTTTCCTTCTGGTTGAACAAAGGTTCGACAATTCATATGAGATGGGAAGCTCCAACTAGTACATTTAACCAACTTGAAGTGATTATGACTAAAGGTCCTTTTAACTTTAAGAACATTCTCTCTTAGATTTCATCTAAAATGTTGAATCATTCATGTAACAAATGGATAAATATTTTTACAGGTGAACGGGATCTCCAAACTTTATCTCCAGAAGTGACAAATTCCACTGACTTCCTTGCACTCCATGAATCAATCAGCGGTAACCAATCTTCTTGTGCAATATATTTTGAAGCAATTTAAGTATACTTTAGTGCTACAGTCTTAGAGAAAGAATTATGTGGTAATTTCCATATGTTTTAGTCTTGTATTAAGAGCTCATAGGTCTTAAAAGAAAGGAATTGCTTTTAAATTTTGTACTATTCATGTGTTCTGTTTCTTGATTGCAATATTCATTAACTGAACCGAAAAAATGTTGGAGACAAGGAGACAAATTTATGAATATTTCCTTTGCATATTTGGCTAGGTAAAGATGTTAAATACACCATTGAGGAGGATGACAAGTATTACATTGGTGTCATAAACTCAAATCGTAGGAGCATAATTATGAGCATGGCTATTAATGTTTCGGCAACAATGTATGATACTACTAAAGCTAAGAGCAAGTGTTCAACAGAAACAGGTTCTTGTCGCCTCAGGCTTGAATTCCCTAATACTCACTATGTCATACTGACCACACCCAACCATGTAAGGCGTTTTCGCTTTGCTTCCAATACAATTTTCTCAACTAATTAACAAATTTCCCAAACTAAACCGATAAATTTAATGCAGGGGAATCTAGCAGGATGGTACATTGAACTTTCGTTTGTGGCGCGTGTGGTAACATACATTGCAATTTTAGGTACAACATTGGATAATGCTTCCACTAATTTTAGCAATATCAACTTCTTTTGTGGTCTTATATGTGTTAATTTGCAGGATTTATTGTGATTGTTGTTTTTCTGATCCTAAAATACCTTGGAGCCTGTGAGGGTGAGAATACCATAATAGACACAGAGGTAACAGAAGTAAGGCAAGTAACTGAGACTGACCCCATAATGCCAGCAAAACCAATTCCATACACATATGGAACAGGCGAAGAAGATGATGATTCAGGAGACAGTAGCTCTTCAGAGGAACTATATGATGCAAAATTGTGCGTGATTTGTTATGACGAGCAACGCAATTGCTTCTTTGTTCCTTGTGGCCACTGTGCCACTTGCTATGACTGTGCACAAAGGTACATATATAAAGAGTCAAATTCTCTTCATTGTCCATTTGAATGCAGCTTTTTACTAAAAATTTAATTGCTTATCGCTGAAAGTTGGTTAAAAAATACTATTTTAAAAAGTTGTACATAAACAAATAAACTAAAAAGATATTGGAAAACGGACACGAATTAGTATTCAAATCTTTTGGAGGTTTGATTGGATCATTGGATGCATTTTGTAGGATTATGGAAGGGGAGAACAAGGTGTGTCCAATATGTCGACGGCTTATTCACAAGTTGAGAAGATTGTTTCACTCTTAAAAGCTAAATATTTGAGCTTGTGAAATTGTGATCATGCTTGAGATGAGATTTTTAGTGTAGGTAGAAGGTTATTTTTTGTGTGGAGAAATGAGTGTGAATACTTTCTTGTGCACAAGCTCATGGCCTAACTGCTTGATACGCAGCATGGAGTTGAAATTCTTGGATTAAGCTTCATGGAAGTGAGTCATTTTCATTTAAATTCACATTGAACACAGAAGTATGCAGAATTTTTCTGCTCACACAAGAATGGCTGTTTTATGTGCTTTTGTTTTCCAATTAGTCATTGTGAATTTTGCGTATGATCTAAGGTGTTTGCTATTGCTGGTTGAGTTTCAGTCACTTCCAAAACTAACGTACAAGTTCAATTCCTAGCCACAAAGGGGAAAAAGAAAAAGGATCAAATTTAAGTTATTTTGCTTTTTGGCATAAAGTTCCCTTGTTGAAGAAAGCAACAATTTCATTAGAATTGAGGACATTAGAAAAATTCGAGTATTGATTAATCAGTTTAGGCTTTTGAGGCAAGCACAAATTTAAGATCAGGTGCTTTTGAGTTCCGAACTTATTTTTAATATATATAGACCAAATGTCAAATTTACCCCTGATCTTAAATTTGTTATCCCAAATAAGCCCTAGAAAGGAATTGGGATTCCATTAGTAGTACCCTTGTCAAAAAAAAAAAAAAAAAAAAAACCAAAGTTCTCAGTTGTCTTTATAGACTAACTTTCAAGAAAGTGAAAAAGTATCTTATAAACCCTATTAAAAGGGTTTTATGATACGTCACTCTCCATTTATAAGCCCCACATGATATGAGATAGTGATTCAAAATAAGAGTTACGCACTTGTCATTCAACCGCCCAAAAAATCCCTAACCTTCCGCCTTCCCAATAATCAAGTTGATAAAGAAAATTAGATCGGTCCGTCCAACCCACTAGGCCTACATTTTCAACGATTGGGTGTGACTTTTGTAGCCCAAAAAATCTGTTCATGAATACAGAAAGTTAATAATATTGATGAGCATAGAAATCATAGCAAGAGAAACAAGAACAAAAAAAAATTAACTAATAGATTTTGCAGTAACAGTTTATATTTTTTTAATTTAAAAAAATTAAGGTTTTTATTCCTGGGAAGAATAGAAAAAAAACAATATTTTTTTCAAAGTACTGTTCATATGACGTGAAAGAAAACAACTATATGGATTAGTTGTGGCCATTTTTAATTCGTGATTATGAGTTACGAAAGCAACATCAAGCAAACGTGTCAAATTCTTCTAAAGATCTTCTCCAAAAAAAAAAAAAAAAAACTATATGAAGTAGTTTTCTCAAGATCTTCTAAATTTTTAAATCTTCTAAAGATCTTCTCCAAAAAGAGTCAAACTCATTAAAGGAAAAAGAAACAAAAACTATATGAAGTAGGGTAAGGTGATTTTTTTTCCCCTTTATGGTTATGAAGACACCGTCAATTAACGGTATCGAATAATTTTCATTTTCGCAATTTCATCAGCAACCAACACAAGGCAATAAAAAAAAATCCAATAGTTCCAATCATATACCTAAACTAGAGTGGAGATGTAAAAAAAAATGTATATATAAAATAATGAAAATAACTAATGTGTTGATTGTATCAAACGAGTCAAAGAAAGGGAGTGTAAAGTTTGAGATAGAATGCGAATTTAGTATTTTACCCTTTAAACAACTTATTTGAGAGCAAATCATATTTGCCAAGTAGTAAAGGGTGAGTTTGGCTATAATTTTTAGCTTCTTGTCTTAGTTTTATTTCAAATCATTTAACTTTTAGTATTTTTGGAATAAGTTAACTTTTAAATTTTTGTCTCACATTATGTAAGTAAACCATTGAAAATAATGTTCCTAAACAGACACTAAATTTACTCGAAAAAAGTTTATTCTTTATTCAGAAAAAAGAAGAAGAGGCAGAAGAAAGTAAAAAAAAAAAAAAAAAAAAGAAAAAGAAAAAAGCTTTTTCTTTGAACGACTTGAAATAATTTCCCCAAAGTCCAAATTAAGAATGTTTGCAGAACCACATAGCTATCCTATGATTGGCGGACATAACTAAATGATATATATTTTATAGATATCTTGAGTATGCAGGTATATATGGTACAAGGCCTAAGCACACATCTTCCAACAAGGGCAAAAAAAATCTTGAAAATGAGTAATGGTATAAAACGTGACATTGACAACCGTAATAGCTCCATCCCTACCTGTCTGATCTCATGTGTAATGGGTATATTTTGTGATACGCTATGTATATTTGATGTGCACAACTGCATATATAGCGCGGACCTAGAATTATCGGTAATATGAAGTTGATGCGTCCGGCCAATAATTTATCTAATTGTCACCGGCTACCAATGGCTACAATTTTCACCATATGAATGGATAAACATTCCGCTGTTTTTTTTGGACTTATAGATTATGTCTTGTTGAAGAAGTCATCATCACTAGCACTTGTATATTAGATAAATTAGCTTTGGATTGGCCAAACCCATCAGCAAAAGGTAATGTATTCCTGCTATAATGAACTAGATCACCATGAGAGACTTCAATCTTTTGAGAGCAAGTATCATAGAGTAAAACACATAGGTGCCATATATATATATATATATATGTGTGTGTGTGTGCGTGTGTGTGTGGCAATTTGTATAAGACTATAAGTAGGATATTTCAAAAAACCAAAATTATGAATAGGAATAAAATATTTATTTCATTACAAAATTTTCTATTCTCAAGTAATTAATATGGGATTTATTCTTAACATGATTTCTATTTAGTATTATAAAAAAATGGAAATTTAGTCCATTTTATTTAGGCTTCTAAAATTAGCTTGTCCAATTCCAAACATACCATCTGTTCCTCGATATATCGCAGGAGTTTATTAATTAAAGAGAAGAAGCTTGATAAGTTTTAATAGAAGATCTATTTCAAAAAAAAAAAAAAAAAAATAGAAGATCCATTAATCATCACACACTCTTGGTGCGATGATCACTCGATCCATAAGTATAAGTGCTGGTGGGTGTAGGGGGCAAGGATCTGGGTTTAAGTCTCCAAAAGGGAGTTTCACATACATATACACTTAAATTAAGTTAGAGTAGAATTTCTATATTGTATAAAAAAAAAATAAAAAAAAAGAAAGAAAAGAAGATCCATTAATAGCTCTCATGTCTATGGTGACTTTACCTATTGTGACATATATTGTGAAATATTTCCTTAATAATATATTATGGTATATGTAACATAAAGTTATTCTAAAAAAAAAAAAATATCAAGTAATTCAGCAAAAAATAAAAATGTGACATCATGTTTGCGTTAATTGCGGCTAGAAAGTAAAATACTTCAGGAAGAAAAAAACCTGAGGTCGAGTCAGACAATTCACATCTTGGTTGGTTTTTTCACCCCTGCAAGCAAGAGATTGAACATATATATAATTTTCCTAAATAAAAAAGAGATGCTTTTAAATATTATAAGAAAATTTTTTGATTATTGTATATTATCAATAGCAGCTAAAACATCGTACAACCAAACGAAATCTCCGAAGATGCTTAGTTTCCTATATAAACCCTAGAAGAATTTAACATAATTCATCCAAGCCATATATCAATAAAGTCCCTATTGCAATTACCTTACAAATCTGTCTATGGAAATCCCATTGTACTACTACGTTTTGTTCTTTCTCTTCTTGTATATCTTCACAAAACATTTTGTCCAAAAAAGCAAAAGACTCCCACCAAGCCCTGCTCTTTCCCTACCCATTGTTGGACATCTCTATCTCTTCAAGAACCCCATTCATTGAACTTTTGCTAAACTTAACAACCAATATGGTCCAATACTATATGTTCACTTTGGCTCTCGCTCTATCCTTCTTGTTTCTTCACCAACAGCTGCTGAGGAATGCTTCACAAAAAATGACATAATTTTCGCAAACCACCCTCGCTTGCTTGTTGGGAAGCACCTTGGTTACAATTACACTAGTATTGTTTCGGCCTCATATGGTGACAATTGTCGCAACTTGAGGCGCATAGCTTCTCTTGAACTTTTGTCATCCCATCGCCTACAAATGTTGCATGGAATTTGTGTTGACGAGGTTTTTGATAGATATGAGTGATGCTAAAAAATTCTACAAATTTTATTGCATAAATCTTATAAACTAATGTGACACTAATGACTAATCATAAAAAAAACAATTATGACATTTTTGTTGAAGTCTACTAGTCACAATTTTTTGTCATGTCAGTTTATAAACTTTTTGTAATAAATTTTTTGTTGGATATATATATTAGGGTCCTTGGGGCCAATTGTGTTGTTATTCCAACTTTTATTAAGCCTAAACTTGCAAGACAATTAAATATTCTTAGTTATATATCATTGAATAGTAAATATTAATTTGTTTGTTTCTAGACTCCTTAAAATACAATCAGATTAATCTAGTTAATTAGCCAAGTGATTACTTAGTCAAATTAAACAGATCTAGTTTAACACAAATATATCATATCATTGTAAAGTGCAGAAAATAAAGAACACAACAATATGATAATTCAGGAAAACCAAACCAGTAAAAAACCTGGGGAGGATTTAACCTACCTATTTTCAAGGTAAAACGAATCAACTATGAAATAATTGAAGTTTACACAACAGCGACTTAGATCACTAACATCCTATTACTACCTCGAGTAGGAAATTTACTACCATGACCACGTAACAGCTCTTAGTCCACGGACTACTTTTTTTTTGGATTCCCAGCAAGTACAAGCACTCCCGCTTGTATATCTTTAAACTCTTGAATCTGCAACTAAAACAATCACCAAGTTCTTGACATAGTCTTGATCCTTGATAACCTTAAGTATATGTGAAGGTAAACACCTCTAAATCTCACAAGAGATTCACACACACAGCATAAAGAGCAACTGCAACAACATGAAAACGTGGTTAGAGCTTTTCCTTTTATACTTAAAGCAAAATATAAAACCCTACACGTCAAACGGGCTTGAGCTGAGTTGGAAAATTCTGCAGAAAAACAATCTGCAAGACTTTCGATCAATCGAGCCTAATTTTCAATCGATCGAGCCAGGCAGATTTACACAATAAATCCTGCAGAACACTCGATTCCAACTTTATAACTAATTACACTTTGAGCAAGTTTAAATAAGACTAAAACATTTTGATCATGATTTGTTAACATTACAAAATGAAGTTCTAATACATTAGTTCCTAATTCCTTAGAACCTAACATAATTCACTCTTGCACTCTTTTTACAAGGTTAAAGCATTGATTCGTAAACTTTGTGGAGGTTCAAAAGGTGGTGAGTTTCACACTGTGGACATGAAGGCTACGTTTTTGGAGCTGACACTGAATATCTTGATGAGGATGATTGCAGGGAAGAGGTATTACGGAGAGAGCGTGGAAGAATTGGAGGAAACAAGAAAGCTCAAAGAAATTGTGATGGAGACCTTTGAGTTGGGTGGGGCTAATATAGGAGATTTCTTGCCCTTTTTTAAGTGGTTTGGACTGGGTGGAGTAGAGAAAAGGTTGGTGATATGTCAAGGGAAGAGGGATAAATTCATGCAGGATTTGATTGAAGAACATAGAAGAATGAGGGATAATTCTGCTTCTAAAGACATGGGAAAGACCAGGACTGATGTCTTATTGTCGCTACAAGAAGCTGAACCTGAATATTATACTGATATCATCAGAGGATTGATGCAAGTAAGCTTTTCTCATTTAATCCCAGTAAAATCAGAAATGATCATCTCCATTTCAAAGCAGACGTGATAGTCTCTTTGAAAGTAAGAACTTTTGTATCTTACAAATCTAAAATGGGTGTTGCATTATTTTATATAAAATTTCTGTTATTAATTCAGGTACAATTTCTTATGTGTTGGCAAGCATGTTAAAAAAAAAGTATTTTTTTTTGGGGGGTCTTTTAGAGCTCACTTTGATGAGTTCCATAGAAAAAGGGGAAAAAAAAATATCGAGGTTCTCTTCATATATATTACAAAGAATCCTAATGACGACAGGAGTTATCAATTGTTTTAAAAATCGGATGGTATCAATTAGCTTATGGCCATATCAATCTTTTACACGTAGTAATTGCCTCAACACGCAATGTTGTTATGTTATACCTAACAGTACAATCTGATGTGAAATTTTTTTTAACTCTGGACTTATTGCAGCCTAATAGTAATATAGCCTCACTAAACATTATGAAGTAAATGGCATTTTTTTTTTGTGTCCATCCAGCTCATGTTATCACTTATCAGCAGGGAGTGACACTTCAGCTGGAACTATGGAGTGGGCATTGTCACTCTTACTGAATAATCCAGAGACCATTGTGAAAGGCCAATCTGAAATTGACAATCACATTGGACAAAGCAGGCTGATTGAGGAATCAGATTTTGCAAACCTTCCCTATGTCCGTGGCATCATAAATGAGACACTTCGAATGTACCCCGCTGCCCCACTAATGCCACCACACGAGTCCTCAGAGGAGTGTACTGTGGGAGGCTTCCATGTCCCACGTGGCACAATGCTATTAGTGAATGCGTGGGCCATACAAAATGATCCTTAGATATGGGCAGAGCCTAGAAAATTCAAGCCAGAAAGGTTCCAATTCCAAGGTCTAGAAGGGCAAAAAGATGGCATTATTTTGTTTCCATTTGGGGTAGGGAGAAGAGGATGTCCTGGTGAGGGCTTAGCGACAAGGATAGTTGGGTTGGCCATAGGATCATTGATTCAGTGCTTTGAGTGGAAAAGAATTGGAAGGACATGGTGGACATGACTGAAAAACTTGGGCTCACCATGCATAAAGCTCAACCCTTATTAGCCAAGTGTAGGCCACGCCCCACCATGGCAGATTTCCTTTCTCAACGACTCTTAAGAACATTTTGTGGGTATTTGGGTTTTCAACTCCAAAATCGACTCTATATTTCAGGAAAATATCTTATGCATGTTATATATGTTTTATCTTATACAATATATAAGATCTACTTGTTGTAAGAGTGATGATGCGTATATACAATTTACAAGATAATTATTGCTCTTTTTTTCATCAACAATGCTACCTAAGGAGACTATTTTATTCATTTATTGGCTTTCACATCAAAGATAGCTGCTGTCTAAGTTCTGGCACACGTTTTTTTTTTTTTTTTTTTTTTTTTTTTTTTTTTTTAATATTAATTAGTTAATTTTTATTTTAACCCTATGTGTGTTAAGGAGCATTGAGTTTGAATTAAAATTCTTTTCTTTTTCACTTTTTTCGCTTAATTGCATGCGTACAGTTGTTTAAATCCTCACCGTTTCTGAATATAATATATTTTTGTCAACATTCAACAAAACAGATAAATTTGCAGAAAAAACTAATTCCAAACATACACTATAACTTTTCCTACTAACTATTGCTTGTACTTGGATTACTGACTTGTGTTGTGGAGTCAGGAATAGAAAACCTTAAATTTGGATCAAAATTTTGAATAAAAAATTGTTGGTTTGGATTTTTTTTTTAAATATATGGAAATTGATTGACTAATTTGAACATATCCAAGAATATTTTTAAAAAAATCTATACCCCTATTTCATGGAACACGTGTAACATGTTACAGTAAGTTTAAATTAGCATATAAATTTAGAATTGTAACATTTTTTTTTTTCATTTCCAAATATAATTATAATGCCTATATTATTTAAACCTGAATTGAAGGTAATATTTTGAATATTTATCATTTTTATTGCTTTTCTAGAACCCATATCTCTAATTTTTAATGCTTATTTTGTTTATATTTTTAAGCCAAAAACTAAAGAGTTTAGCCCAAATAGAATAAAATTTCATACTTTCAACCCAAAAATGAAGAATAATAAATGAATTTTTGAACCAAAACTGAAAAAAAAAAAAAAAAAAAAAAAAAAAAAAAAAAAAAACAACAACAACAACAACAACAACAACAACAACAAATAAAAAAAATCAATTTAAGGTTCAATTAATCCAAAATAGACGGAATGGGATAAAGTGGACTGAATTAGACCAAAATGGACCGAATAAATCGAAGTGGTCGAAATGCTACATTGATGGACCTAATTTGACTGAATGGGATTGAGTGGACCGATGCTAAAATTATGGACCAAAATGAACTGAATCGACGAAATTGGACTAAATTGAACAGAATGGACCGAATAAACCAAAGTGAATGAAATGCTACATTGATGGACTGAAACGGACCGAATAGGACCTATGGACCGAAGGGGACCGATTGGACCGAATTGGACTAAAATGGACCGAATAAACCAAAGTGAACGAAATGCTAGACTGATGGACTGAAATCTTGCATAGCCGCATTTTCAATGGTTAAGTGTAATATTTCTAACTCGAGCTAGAGATTCGTTCATTAGAATATAGATAGTTTAATAAAATTGAGATGAGCATAGAAAAGGTAGCAAGAGAAACAAGAAAAAATTTATTTAATATAGTTGGCTATAACAATTATTTAAAATAAAAAATAAAAAAAAGCCTTTTACTTATGTGAAGAGTAGAAATAGCAAAATAATTTTAAACTAATCTAAATGAGTTGAAAGAAAAAGGGAGCAATAGCATATCCCCCGCAATTGACTAAGGTACAATCTCTGCAATATAACAACAAAAAAAGGGTGTTTAAGGCCTTGTTTGTTTGCTGGGTGATAGTTAACTCATCACTCAAATGTCACTTGACATCTCATTAACCAAATTTTGTTAAATTAATATTAAGAATGTTGTGTACAAACTTGCCCGCAAATTTCCAAAATCATCTTATTTCATAATTAAAATACATTGATTTCAAATTTTAATTAAAGATTATTTTAAATATTTAGTATGACATTTTTTAAAAAAGTTTTTCAAAGGGTTGTGGAGAGAATTGTCGTTGCAAGTATTTTTGGTGTTTGATAAAATTTGTATTGTTATTCTAAAATTTTTAGTATTGTATGTACTATTCATTGTTAAACTTTGATAAAGAAAATTTTATAGAAAAGCATGAACATCAAGAAAACCCAAAAATACAAAACCAATACCCAAAATCCACTCAAAACCTCCCTATTCAACCTAATTTGATCCTATCGAGCGGTCATAGACCCAACTTTGATGGTTGACCATGTTTGACCAAATATTGACCAAGTTTTGCAAACTTTGACTACTCATTTCTCACAATCTAACCGTCTAATTGTTGTCATACTTTGCCAACACTAATATCTCACCACATTCTTCCAATCCAACAGTCGGATTTTGGATTTGAGTCTAGAGCATTATGGACATGTGTTGTTGTACCAAGACACTAAGAAATTTTGATTGGTCACATTCTCCTAATCCAACTGTTTGATTGAGCTCAAAATCCATCAAAACCAATATTTATCCCACTCTTTCAAACTAATGATCAAAGTTTTAATCTAACTCTGGCACAAGATGGATGCATGTCATTGTATCCACCTATCATGAAACTTCAATCAATAAAAATATACAATACTCTTCTAAGTGAGTTATAAGCTATATAAATATCACTAAGAATTGAGAAAATGATCTACCAAATACAACCAAAAACCTGCAAAATGACCCCAATGGATTTGCATATGACCCAAAAAACCTTAAAACACTGACCAATACCCATAACCTACTTAAAACCTCCTGATCTACCTAATTTGACCAAATCCAGTGGTCTTGGAACCAACTTTGAAGTTTGACCAAAGATTGACCAAGTTTAATAGACTTTGACGAAGTTTCACAAGATTTGACTTCTCTGTTCTCACAATTTGATCGTCTGATTATCATTGTAATTTACAAACTCAAATATTTCACCACATTCTACCAATCCAACAGTTAGATTTTGGATCTCCATCTGGTTGCATGATAGACATGTGTTGTTGTACCCACCTATTGGGAAACTTTGATTAACCCTGTTGACACAATCCGACCATCCAAAATGGCTAAAATACACCATCAAAGCTAGGAAATAACCAAAATACCCATAAACTTCTAAAGTGACGAAAGTTCCCCTAAAAGCTTCAAAATAATAAAAATACCTTTTACTTGGAGGGTCTTGAAAGTTTTTTTTTTTTTTTTTTGCAATTTTTAAAATTAAGAAAAAATTCTACATTTTTAAGACAAAATTGAGGAAAATTTACCATTCAAAGAAAATAATAAATTTTTATGGCCATATATATGTTGGAAATCACCTTTATTGTGACAGATTTACCTTACTGACACTAATACCTTCTTTTCTTAAGAAAATTTTAACTATTAACGACGACCAAAATGTCTGTCACAAATAACAATGCAATATATAGTGATGGAAAACAATTGTCAAACACATAAAAATAAGGGCATGAATTGCCCCCCTTTAAAAAAAATTACCATTATCGATAGCTTAGGTCCATCGCAAATATTATTTATTGGGAGGGATCCAACTCTATCACTAGTACGTTCTTTCTTTTAAAGCAAATTAACTATCTACGACGGTCAGTATGTTCATCGCAAATACGAACTTAGTTAGAAAAATAAAAAAATTAATTGCGATGGATAAATGTTATCACAAATATTGTGAAAAGTAAAGGGGAATTTTCCCTCCAAGATATTTCACCATTTTCGATAGCTTCATGGCTGTCACTAATACCCTCTTTTATATTTACGATGGAAGAATGTTTGTTGCAAATAATAACACCATAAAAAATATATATTTTGTATTTTCGACGTACAAAAGCCGTCACAAGTGTTAATAGTTCTGACGGTTTTTCTTCAGTTATCGTAAATAATACCCTTTTTTATATTTACGATGGAAGAATGTTTGTCGCAAATAATAACACCATAAAAAATATTTATTTTGTATTTTCGACACACAAAAGCCATCACAGGTGTTACTAGTTTCGACGGTTTTTATTTGGCCATCATAAATAATACTTCATTAGCGATAAACATTTTTATGTCGTCGTAAAAAGTAAGGCAAGAAAACTTCCCTCCAAAACAAATCATATTTTTGACAAAAATAATAGGCATTCTCGACAAACCCATTTTGCCGTCACAAATATTTTAATATTTGACGAGTAATTGTTGATGAAAAAGACTTGCCGTCGAAAAAGCCAGTTTTTCCGACGGCTTTTTGTAGTCATCAAAAAAGTTTCGTCGCAAATAATAATCTTTTTTGTAGTGTCACCTTATCACTCATTTCTCATAATTTAAAAATTCCCAAAACACTCCTACCCTTGTTTGGCAACTAAACCCAGTTCTAATTTTTGCCTAAAAACTAGGGGTGTGCGCGGTTCGGTAATGGCGGTTTTTTTCCAAATTTATTACCGAACTGATAGAGATCGGTTTTTTCATAATTAGAACCGATGCACACCACCTAGGGTCGGTTTTCCGACCTATTGCGGTGCGGTTTTTTGCGGTGCGGTTTAGTCGGTTTAGTCGGTTTGAAATATTAAAAAAAACTATTTTTTTAATAATAAAAAAATTGGACTTTCAAGGCCAATATCAATATATCTACCTATTCAAGAAACCTATGCCAAAGAATGTATTTTTCATTTCATAATGTTCACATAATGATTCAAAATTTCAAACCTGTGCAAAATTTCACATAATGATCTATAATTTCAAACCTGTGCAAAATATATGTTCACATAATAATCCAATTTTTTTCATTTCATTTACCATGCAAAAATATTTTAAAATTACCTCAATAAGAGTTCAACTCCCAAAATACTATCATGTAGCATATAATATCATTAGTGTCACTGTGTGTGTCAGTGTCAATAACAATAAGCGTTAATGTATCTACTTAATAATGAATTACAGAACCATTTGTTACTGTCCACAAATGCCAAAAGATATACAAATTAAATTAGCATTTAGGCAAAAGAATGCTAATTGCTTGTATCCCCAATAATAATCCCACCCATGAATACTTAAATAACTATCATTAGTGATAAGTCCACTACCAATAAGATGTACAAATATAATTAGCATATAGGCAAAAGAATGCTAATTCTTGTAAGTCCTTTGTCCAGTAAGTCTGTGCACTATGCATCATTCTAGAACTCCTACAAAATACTAAACAAAACAAAATAAACACGTGTTAATAAAAATAAAACGTTTATGAACAATATAATATTTATAATTAACACAAACAAATGAGAATAGCAAGTATACTCACATAATACTAACTACTAACTAACTCCAAGCATAGAGCGGCACATCACTTATCATCATCCAACACAACGGTGCTTGGATCCTCCTCCATAGGCATTGGGCAAACCGATACAATTTCTACAATCCCATTCAAAATAAAATGACTCGTAAGCATTGAGTAAATAAATAAACAATTGATATATACAACAAACAAAATGAACATATATATATATATATATATATATTTACCAGTGTCAATCTCAAAACCATCCATATCCTCCACATTATCCATGCACTCCCGAAGCTTTAGTGGTCCTTTTCTCTTTGCATCCTTCAACCAATTTTGGGTACAAATAAGGGCTTCAACTATATTAGGAGATAATGAACTACGGAATGAATCCAAAACACGTCCCCCCGTACTAAAAGCAGACTCGGATGCAACTGTAGAGACAGGAATAGCTAACACATCACGGGCAATTTGGGAAAGGATTCGATATCTAGAAGAATTCATTTTCCACCACATCAAGATGTCAAAATCTTCCACATCAGGGTCCTCAGAAGATTCCAACAAATACCTATCCAACTCAGATTTGCTTTCCACACTGTCCTCGTCCGCCAAGTGTTGCTTAAACTTATTATTATAACTTTTAATGCGATCAGACAATGAAGTATTGCCAACACTTGGCCTGGAGTCCCTAGACAATGAAGCACCACTACCACTAGAACTTGAAGCTCCATTTTGACCCACTCTCTCCACATACAACCTCTTCAATGCATCCCGAACCTTAGAACTCATCGCATCCCCCTTGTCCTTTCCATACCATTCCCTAAACCAAAACTTTACATACTTCAATCTATACCTTGGGTCAAGAACAACAGCAACAAAAAGCATCAAATTGATATTATCCATACTTCCCCAATACTTATCATATTTTTTTTTCATCTCTACCGCCATACTCTTCAAAAGTGGGTCCCCATCAACACTACACAACTGTTGCAATTGATCTTCAATGCTAATTAGTTCATGGAAGTATGTATTAGAAGTGACAAACAAGGACCCAGAAAATCTAAGTGTCGCCTCATAAAATATGCCAAGAAATTTCACAAAGGTCTTGACATTTTCCCAATCAAGATAGTTAGGAGGACCAATGGGCTTTTTCCCATTCCCATCCGCTTCACAAAAATAAAGTTTGTAATGCCCATCCTCCTCTTCCAACCTATCAAACGCTCTCACAAATTTCAAAGCACAATCCAACATGAGATAAGTGGAATTCCACCTTGTTGGCACATCAAGGGACAACAAACATTTGGCTTTGATTTTCTCATTTTCAACACATTCTTGAAACTTCTCAAACCTTGCGGGAGAGGCTCTCACATATCGCACCGCATTCCGAACTTTGGCAATTGATTCATGAATGGACTTCAACCCACTTTGCACAATCAAATTCAAGATATGTGCACAACAACGCATATGCATGAACTCACCACCCAATATGCTACTATCTCTTTCTTTTGTTTTCTTCTTCACATAATCAATTGCCACCTCATTAGAACTAGCATTGTCCGCGATGATTGTAAACAATCGGTCTATACCCCACTTCAACAAACATGACTCAACCGCTCTACCTATAGTGTCCCCTTTGTGATTAGTTATAGGGCAAAAGTTCAAGATTTTCTTTTGGTAAGTCCAATCCTCGTCAATGAAGTGTGCGGTGACTACCATGTAATTCAAGTTTTGTATGGATGTCCAAGTATCCGTTGTCACACAAACTCGTTGCCCAACAAAAGCCCTTCTTAAAACATCCACCTCACTAGAATAAATCTTCATACAAGCCCTTGCAATGGTAGTGCGATGGGGAATAGGAAACCTAGGCTCAACTATTTCCATAAATTCTTGAAACCCTTGATGCTCTACAAATTTAAAAGGCAATTCATCAATAACAATCATTCTTGCCAAGGCCAACCTTATCCTCTCTTCACTATAATTTGCAACCACTAACACATTTGAACCACTTTCCCCTTCTCTCTTTGCTTGGAAAGACAAAGTTTTTTGTTTATCATCACAAGGAAAAGGCCACTTCTTACACACCTTCATGTGTTGCAACATGCCCGAAGTACCATTTTTCTTACCATGACACTTATATTGATTTTTACAATACTTGCATTGAGACCTAGGATTAGTGGGATCAAAGCCGACCAACTTAATGAAGTGCTGCCAAACTATAGATGAGTCCTTACCACCTTGTTTAGGTGACAGTGGGGGAAGTGATGCACTAAATCCAATTGGTGTTGCAGGTTGAAGTGGGTTAGGGTTAGCACTACCAAGACTAGGAGGAGGTGGGTTAGGGTCCCCAGGGGCAGCAAATCCAGGTGGAGCATCAACATCCATCTAATAAAAAAAATTCCAACCAACAAAAAAACAAAGTTTTCACAACAATATCAAATTATAATTTTTCTAGCAATACAATATCAAATAGCTCACTCCCAATCAACGAATGTCATAACTAGATACAATAATAGCAATAACTAATCAGTTTAGTTACAACAATGCAACAATAACAAACTAACAAATTAACAATCATTAGTCGTTACTCAACAATTCATGTCACTAATTTAACAAGGAATTTATTATATTGTTCTCAATATAAATATAAAATAAAAACTAATTTTATATATATAAACTTAAAACAGTTGTTACTAAGTACTAAAAAATTAAAATCAAAATGCTGAATATAGTGAGTGATTAGTGATTACCTCTTCGTGAAAGATTGAAAGCGTGAACTCTCTCAATCTCTGTCTCCCTCAAAAATTAAAAAGCTGAAGAAAAAAAAAGGTTAGTACTTAGTAGAATATAGCAACTAACAATGTATTACTAAGTTTACAAAGTTTATAGTTTATAAAAATTACTAAAGTAACAACTAACAATGTATTACTAAGTTTACTAAGTTTATAGTTTATATTGTTACTACTTACTATATATCACATTTAAGTTGTAATTATATTATCTCATGTAAGTTGAGCAAACTCAAATAGTAGAAACTTTTTTTTTTTTTGGTAAGTTTATAGTAAAACAGGTATCACATTTTAACTGTTAAGTGATAAGTAACAATTAAAAATAAAAATAAAAATAAAACCTACTTAAACTTTTTATTTTATTATTGTGACTAGTAATCATAAACAAAACAGTGGGTGCAACTGGTTCCAACAATTCCTAATTAACTCTCATCCTAATCCATACCGGTCTTTCTTTAATAAAAGATCAAAGTCCATTACTCACTAAACTAGATCTTATAAAAGACATCTCCATGGCAAGTTACTTTTTTTTTTTATATGTTTAACACTTCCTAATTTTCAATAGAAAATCTATGGATATATATACATATAAGGAAAGCAATTATTTTACGAGCAAACCTTTAGAAAATAATTTATTTTATTTAAAATGCTTATTAATTACAAATACAATGTAATAGTAACACTTAACAGTTTACTGTTAAGTGTTAACTTAATACTTAACACTTAAAATGTGATACTCATACCTGTACTTCAACGGGTATCAATTATCATGGCCTTTTTTTGTACCATTCACTTAACATTAACACTGTTAACCTTCACTTTATCCTTAACCGAAACCCAAACAGTATAAAATAGAAACTGTTACTAGTCCTTAGTACTTGCAATATAAAAAAACCAAAGTATTTCAAATAGGTAACAGTGTATCAGTAAAAAACAATGGATGCGTTATGCATAGTTTATTGTAATGGACTTTGCTCTTTTATTATAAGGGATGCGTTATACACGCCAAATGTGTTATTGCAAAAGACAAATGCGTTATAATAGGCAAATACAATGTCTTATGCGTTATTGCAAAAACAAGCCTACATTGCCTAAAAAACCAAATAGGCAAATACACGGCAACTCAAAAAACAAATAGGTAGCTTCTCAAAAAAAAAAAAAAAAAAAAAAGTAACAGTAACAGGGGATAGTGAAGCAGTGAAGCAGATACAAAATACAAAATAACGGTTTGCTGGCTTAAACCAACTCAAGCAGTGAAGCAGATAAACAGAAACCAACAGAGAAAGGGATAAAGCATTAATCCTTACCGGTGTGGTGGTTTGCCTCGGTGAGCTAGTGGCGAGCACCTGCTCAGGCCAATGAGAGGCGAGAGGCGAGACTGCAAGAGGCGATTGTTGCGACTTGCGAGTCTGCAAGGCGAGAGCGAGAGAGAGAGTTGAGGAACTCTGAGAGTGAAAAGAGAGAATATATAGTGAGGAAACCTAGCCAAATACGACCTCGTTTTTGCACCATTTTTTTTTTTTTTACAACACCCAATAGTATACGACGCCGTTTTGTTAAAAAAAAATTAAAAAACTTACTCAGTGCAACGGCGTCGTATGAAGAATCACCTGAAAACAAAACATGCAGATCACAGATTATCGGTTCGGTTCGGCAGAAAATCGGAAGTCCATTTGCTGATCCGATGAATGCACCACACCGGCATCGGAAGTCCATTCAAGCTCCGATCGCCGGCATCGGCTCCATCGGTCGGTGGCAGAGGCGGTGCGGGAAGAGCGGCGCCGGTCGGTTGGGTCGGTGACGGCATCTCCGGGCTCACTCCTACTAAAAACTCACAAAAACTCACCTTTTTGTCGGACCCACAGGATGACCACTGTGCAGTGCACACAGTTAGGTTATCCGCGGATTGAACAAAATTGTTTTGGGCAAACTCATTTCCCTTTCATTGTGCAATGCAACTCATTTCCCCTCTCACTTTCTCCTCTCAAACAAAAAAGGGTGTCTCCTATTTCCTAACCCACCTCGGAGTTTCTCTCTTTGTCTGATCTGAAGTGATATAAATAAATAGTAAAAAAAAAATGGCATTTTGTGTGTGAAAAAAAAAAAAAAAACCCTTTGAGAGAGAGAGCTCAATGTTTGAGTTAACAAAAAAGAAAAAAGAAAAAAAAAAAAAAGACCCAAAAGAGAAACAATGGAAGGGGTGCTCTCTTCAACTGATAAGCAGAGTATGGTCTCGTCTTTTCTAGAGATTGGAGTTGGCTAGACTACCGATACAGCTAAACAGTTCTTGCAGGTCATGATTTTTTTTTTTTTTTTTTAAATTTGATTTCTTTAATAATAAAGTTTGCATCTTTGGGACTAAAAGGCTGAATTTGCTTATGGGTTTTCATTATTTTTTTCTTTGGGTTTTGATTTTAGTTTGTGTTTTAAATTTTGGGGTTGTTTAATAAAGAAATTGTAATGTGGGTTTTTTAGATTGCTTTGTGTATTAAAGTTTAGTTATTTTATGTGGGCACTTAATTTAATTCACTTGGAGCATTCACAGCCAAGTGAGCCAACGTCTTAGTAAACACAACACAAAAAATGAAGGAACATGGGAAAAAAAATAAATAATAAAAAAAAATAAAAATAAAAAACAAGGAAGAACCCAGCAGCTTCGGGCATGTCAACAGATGGAGGGGGAGCGTTTGAGTCTCACTAGAAAATGGAATCAGTGAACGGAGCTTTGTCGGAGCTGGGCCTTATGCTTTGGATGGATTCACAGTGATATTTTCGGTTGTGCTTGTGCTGTGGGTTTGGGAGTAGGGAAAAGGGAAAGTGAGATGATGAAGAAGAGCTCTGGTTTAGGTGGTTGGAAAAGTAAAGGTAAAAAGACCCGTTGGAGCAAAAGCCTGCGCAGGGATGGGACGGGACACTGCTATGGGACTCGTTTGTGCTGAAAATTTACGAAATTGCCACTGATTGTTCATAACTCATATCTTGAAAACAAGCCCGGTGTGTTGTTGAATTAGTTAACTCAAATCTCAAAATATTGAGATTTGTTAACTGAGTTAAGCTCCATAATAATAAGCCAAACAAGCCTCCTACCTGTGGGGCCCACTGATTTTGAGTTATGAGTTAACAAAACTCAGATTTGTTAACTGAGTTCACCAAAATCCAAACAAGGCCTAAGTCTTCAATCCTGCTCTGATCACTCAAACGAGCTTATTCTTAATTCATTAAAAAGGAAAACAAAGAATATATATATATATATATATATTCTTTGAACGTCTTGAAATAATTTCATTTTTTTTAAAAAAATTTCCAAGTCAAAAGAATAATAATTAGCATAATCACGTAACTATGGTTTTGGAAAAAAGTTACATAACTAAATGTATAATTGTGCAAATGATATTTAATTAATAGATATCTAAGCAGATTTATTAGAAGACCTTTAATAAGCACGCATCTTCCAAGTCCAACAATGGCAACAATTTTTTTAAATGAGGAAATGCTATGGTCTCTCTGCAAAATCATGTGAAACACAATGTCTTGTTAATACGTACATAGTGGTAATCAACTATGTGAAACATTATCTATTATTTTCAATAATACAAAGCTGATGCTTCCCGCTACGCTCGGCTGAACCCTCGATAGCTTGCCTCATTGTTCCCTACTTCCAATGGTTATAATTTTC
The DNA here is from genome assembly GCA_023621385.1 of Quercus gilva. Taxonomy (NCBI): domain Eukaryota; kingdom Viridiplantae; phylum Streptophyta; class Magnoliopsida; order Fagales; family Fagaceae; genus Quercus; species Quercus gilva. The sequence goes on along the minus strand of CM042474.1, from coordinate 3,037,524 downwards.
ACCATATTTCTTTTGTGATTTTGGCTCAATAAGGCGATAATGCTACAAAAATTGAGCAATTGTTTTATAAACATCTTTCTAAAATCATCACTAATATTCGCCGTATTATTTTGCTAAAACTGAAAACGTTTTGCTGAAAATACTGTAAATAAAGGTAAAAATTAGCTAAAATAGTACAGTGGAACTCATAAATAGTACAAAAAAAAAAAAAAAAAACAATGAGACCTATGAATAGTAGCAAAAATAAACTGAATAGTAAAATAAATTAGTAAAAATAATATTTGCCAAACAGACATTTAGTATAATTAAATTGTTATTATGTCATTAGTTTTAGTAGTGAGATAAGCCTGTTCTAGGCTTATTCTAGGAACAGTTTGTGCAATACCAAACATAACATCTAGTCCTGGCAAGTGTTTATTCCAAATATGCAAACTTGATTAACTTTAATAATAGATCGTTAAGAGATTTTTAACTCAAAGAGTTCAAACTCTTCCTTTTTACTGTAACTATTGAATTTAATATATATATATATATATATTAATAATAGCAGATCAGATCTGTCAAAATAAGCATGCATCTCGGTGATGAGACCTATTCTGCATAAATTATGACGGTTTTCTTAAATAAAAACTGAGGTCATTTCCTTGAATAATTGCAGCTAGAAAATCAAATAGGTTAGGAAGAAAAAGAGGTCGAGTCAGACAATACACATCTTGGTTTTTTCACCAATAAGAGAGGTTTATTTGTTTGTTTATTTATTTATTTATTTTAAATTTATAGGACCAATGAGAGAGATTGAACATATATATATATATATATATAATCTTATCTATATATAAAGATATTATTTTAAAATCATATAATAATTATTGATTATTATATATTATTAACGGCTGCAAGACCAAAACAGTGTGAAAGCAACGGAAAGCCCTTGTTTTTAGTTCTTTCAAGATAAAAAGCTTCCTATATATAAACCCAATAAGAATTTAATAAAATTCACACCAAACCAATTCAATACCCTCTATGTTTACAAATCTTATGGAAATCCCATTGTACTATTATGTTTTGCCCCTTCTCTTCTTGTATATTTTCACAAAACGTTTGCTCCTAATAAGCAAAAGACTCCCACCAAGCCCTGCTCTTTCTCTGCCCATTCTTGGCCATCTCCATCTCTTCAAGAAACCCCTTCATAAAACTTTTGCTAAACTTGCCAACCAATATGGTCCTATACTATACGTTTGGTTTGGCTCACGCCCTGTCCTCCTTGTTTCTTCCCCAACTGCCACTGAGGAATGCTTCACAAAAAATGACATTGTTTTCGCAAACCACCCTCGGTTTATTGCTGGGAAATACCTTGGTTACAATTACACTACTATTGTTTGGGCCTCATATGGTGATTGGTGACCTCTGGCGCAACTTAAGGCGCATAGCTTCTCTTGAACTTTTGTCATTGAATCGACTCCAAATGTTGCATGACATACGTGCTGATGAGGTTTGTTAATTGTTACAATATTGGTTGTTGTTCTATTATACTTGCTGATGTACACTATGTAAACATAACGTCTATAATTTCACACATGATATTCACATTTTTTTATTGATGTCCACATTTTAAACATGAAATAGATAATGTGTACAGACGATGTACAATAAGAATTATGTGAGGATCAATGCCTAATAGGCTTAAGCTAAGTTCTATGTAAACACTTTATATTGTATAAAATTGAATAAGAAATATTAATTCAGTTTTGCTCTCTTTCTACAAGGGTTAAAATCGTTGATTCGTCAGGTTTGTGGAGGCTTAAAAGGGGTTGATGAGCCTCACACTTTGGATATGAAGGATAAGTTTTTTGAGCTTACACTCAATATCATGATGAGGATGATTGCAGGGGAGAGGTATTATGGAGAGAGTGTGGAAGAATTGGAAGAAACAAAAAAGTTTAAAGAAATTGTGATGGAGACATTTGAGTTGAGTGGGTCTACAAATATAGGAGATTTCTTGCCGATTTTCAAGTGGCTTGGATTGAGTGGACTTGAGAAAAGGTTGGTGATATTGCAAGGGAAAAGGGATAAATTCATGCAGGATCTAATTGAAGAACTTAGAAGAACTAGGGATAGCTCTGATTTTGAAGGCAGAGCAAAGACCATGACTGACGTTCTTTTGTCATTGCAAGAAGCTAAACCAGAATATTATACGGATGAAATCATCAAAGGCATGATGCTGGTAAGCTTTTCACTTCCTCTCAGTAAAATCAGAAACGATCCTCTATTGGATGATGAAAATTTAGCATTTCACAAATTTAAATTTGGTGCTCGGCATTTAAATCAAGAAAGAAAAAAAAAATTCTGTTCACAGAATTTGGAACATGTCATATTTTTGTGACTTTGTCCTTAGAAATTGAAAATGTCACCCATGTGGTCTGTCCATTCACTTTTGTTAGATAGTTTTTTTTTTTTTTTTTGATGAAAACAGAACCTATATTATATTTTAGGCATAAAAATGATATAATTTAGGTTCTAATTTTGTCCCTGGAATATCATCTAGGTTTTATTTTTATCTTTGAAACATAATAAAACAGGGACGAAATGTAAATCCTTTTAAATTTTTTGGGACAAATAGAACTTTTTAAACTTGAAGGACAAAAATAAATCATAAACTATATTTTAGGGACAAAAAAAAAAAATCTTAAATCAATTTCATTTCTTATATAAGGGATGAATTTATGGAAATTAAGTCAATTTTGTGGTGTCGTTACTTGAGTGGACATAATACCAACAAACAGAGTTTTAAACGAGCAGAGTCAAGCCGAATATTAAAAGTTCAGACCTTTTTGTTTAATTTTATTTTGAATATGAGCGGAATAATAACTTATTCTTGATTAATAACTTACTCTTTTTATATATAGTACAACTATGACTAAAATTTCTTACCCCTTCACAAATCTATGAATATATCTACGAATATTAATTGTTTATATGATCAATAACTATAAATATGAATTTGATACTATATGAACATAGTAACAAAGTTACAGTTCATAAAAAAAAAAACAAACAAACTTACACAATCCATTTTCAAGTTTATATAAGTATATATTTGTACAAATATACATGTAAAAATAAAATATTATATATAGTTAAATCAAGCTTGCATGTTCACAAACATATTATTATGTTTGAGCTTGGCTTGTTTAATAGTCAAGTCTAAACTTGTACTTCAATTTGGCTTGTTTTCTAAATAAACAAACATAAACAAGCTTTTTCTCAAGTTGAGCTTAAGTCATTTATAAATAATTTGGTTTACTTACAACCATACCAAGAAGTCATAAAAGAAGTCAATTTATGAGATGCCATTTGGACATAGTAAAAGTAAATCTTAATTTGAAGAAACAAGCTGATAGTGACCACATTTGATCAAATTTTATAATTAAATCTCTTCTGTTGACTTCGTCGATGCTAATCTATGCAATTTGATGACATCATGACAAGAACATCTACTGTAGCCTACTAGAACAAACTCTTATTAAATATGAGAAATTTTTATTGCACAAATCTCACTAATACACACATTCAGCAAAAAAAAAAAAAAAAAAAATCTCTCACTAATACACACACTATATATATTTTTTCAGTTTTTTGAACCAAAAAGTCTGAATTGTGACTTTGACAATTTCTGTACAAAAGTGGTGGGTGTATGTGTTATACACGTGAGTGTGTAAAATAAACATTACTCTTTATATATATATATATATATATATTTTTTTTAAGTCTAGCCCTTTTGTTTTCCTTATTCCATTGTGTTCAATTCAAACTATTGCTTACTTTAAATAGTGGGATTTCATCTATGATCTCAATCCACTTCTTTTATGCTAAATTGTTTTATCTTTTTTTTTTTTTTAAATGATGTTTCTATTTATCTTTAGGAGAAATACTACGTCTACAACATTTTCACAACAAATCATAAATAGTTATTTGTTATTGGTTCAAATTTGAATTTATCACTAAGATTACGTTTTTGTTCCAACAATAACTACTAACAACTGGTCACTTAGAATTTATTATAAAAATATTGTAAACATATCACAACAAGAATCCTAATGAGAGGAGTTGACCATTGCTCTAAAAATGGACTGTACCAATTCGCTAATGGACATATAAATCCTTTTACCCGAAGTTAATTGCCTTTAATTCATACTATTGTTATGTCCCACCTATCAACACAGTATCATGGTTGTGTATATATAAAGAATTAGAGAAGTTTTCAAACCCACCAATACGTTTAAAGATGTAAAGCCTTTGTTAACGGATGCTTAAACTCATTCATTCAGGAGATACTTTTAGAAATTTTTATAGAAAATGAAAAAAGTGACTTTTTTTTTTTTTAAGAGATGCTACATCTACAATATTTTCAAAATAAATCACAGATAGTTAGTTGTTATTGGTTCAAATTTGAACTTAATACTAAGATTACTTTTTTGCCTCAACAATAACAACCAGTAACAACCTGCCACTTAAGATTTGTTATAAAAATATTGTGAAAATATTGTGAACATATCATTTTTCATTTTATTTTTCAGTTTTATATATTTTTCCACAAAAGTTTTATAAAAACTTTCTTACAATAGTTTATTAATAAATTCTTTAAAGGCACCTGTTAGCCGATTCCTTTAAACAAATGCCACTCTTATTTTTGTGTCTAGGTCATGCTATCAGCAGGGACTGACACTTCATCTGGAACCATGTAGTGGGCAATGTCACTGTTGCTGAACAATCCAAAGACAATTGCGAAAGCACAAGCAGAAATTGACAAACATATTGGACAAAGCAGGCTAATTGAAGAATCAGATCTTGCAAACCTTCCTTATCTTCGTGGCATTATAAATGAGACACTTCGGATGAACCCAGCTGGCCCACTATTACCAGCCCACGAGTCCTCGGAGGAGTGCACTGTGGGAGGCTTCCGTGTCCCACGTGGCACGATGCTATTGGTGAAGGCGTGGGCCATACAAAATGATCCTAAGATATGGGCAGAACCCATGAAATTCAAGCCAGAGAGGTTCCTAGGTCTAGAAGAACAAAAAGATGGCAATATGTTGTTACCATTTGGAGCAGGTAGAAGAGGTTGTCCTGGGGAGGGCTTAGCCACAAGGATAGTTGGGCTAGCCTTAGGCTCACTAATTCAATGCTTTGAATGGAAAAGAATTGGAAAAGATACGGTGGACATGACTGAAAGGGTTGGGCTTACCATGTCTAAAGCTCATCCCTCATTAGCCGAGTGTAAACCACGCCCTACCATGGAAAATTTCCTTTCTCAACTTTGAGAACATTTTGTGGGTATTTTAGATTGCCAGCTCCAAGAAAGTATTTTGTATATTCGGTATATGCTGCATCTCTCTCTCAGTATATGAATCCTATTCAGTTTGTAGGACACAAATTGTGAAAAAATATTAAAAATAAAATGTCATATGCATAAAATAAATATTATTCCCTTTCATAGTTCTCCTCTCTGTTTTAAATTTGAACTTTGACATAGAGCAACCTACAAAGAAATTTAAGACAATGGCTTCCACATAAAAAATGTTCTGGTGTCAAGGTTGGGCACATGTTTATTAATTAGTATTTACTTTTTTTTTTTTTTTTTTAGAGAGTTTCAACCACTCCTAATAATAACTCTTTATTATCAGACCAAGATACCAATTAGTTTTTGGTGTAGGCAAGGATTAAATTTCAGATCTCTTATACAACCATCAGAAACTTTATTAGTTGAGCTAACTGGAACCCATCTCTTTCATGTCTATTTTGAATCTTCTTTTTAAATTTTTAACTTATTTGTTAATATCTAGTTTTTTAAAATTTTAGCTTTTTTAGGCACAATTATACTTTAACCAACTTTCACTAAATTAATAAATAAGCTTTCATCATCAAGTTATGCCCAAATATACTCTTAGTAGCATTTTTAATAGCACAGTTGCATCTTTCATTCAAATGTGTGGGTGAAAATATAAAAAAAACACAAGTTACAATGTCCGTTCTTGGTAATCTCAATACAATTAAATTGAAGTGTGAAAATTTCACTCACTTTAAAGAGATTCAAGCTCTTTACCATTGGCAAGGTCCAAGATTGGCGTGGCAGACCTTCTCTTGATTTGTCTTCTTCAAGATGCAATAGCCCAAAAATGTTATTTGGCTCAAACAAAATTTGCACAAGTGGTTGAGTCCAAAACTTCACCAAAAGAACACGTTTCTTTCCTCAAAAACTCAATAATGCTCTCAAGTGTGTGTGATAGAATGATTGTAGTGTGGTGTATTAGGATTGGTTCTAAGAATGCCTATTTATAGGCTCAATGGATCTCTTGAGATTAATAACTCATTTAATTAGATGTTGGGCATGGTTTTAAAAACTGGTGTAGCGAAAGAACAGGAAAATGAGCTAATTATCGGTTTTATGGTGGAATTAATGACGTTATAAATAACTTAATTATTATTTATTTAAATTATATAAATAATTAATTATTTTTAACGGATCCGGTTAATGTGTGCCCTTATGGCACATTAAGTCATCTATTTTTGAAAAAATTTTATCGAGAATTGAAAAAGCTGTCAATACTTTTTCAATTCTCGAGAAAATATTTTCAAAAATAATTAAATATTGTGTGCCTTTAGAGCAAACATTAACAAAATTCTTTTTTAATATTCTAAAACAAACAAACCAATAGTAATAAATATGTTTCCTTTAAAAAAAAATACAAGTATATAAGTGTGGGGCCCTAAATGTTAACATCCAAGGCCCACTCCATAGCCGGCCCAAGGCCCGCGCCGAGGAGAATACAGAGGCTGAAGATAGAAAGGAAAGGCCCAGATCCTCAAAGGGGCTCGCCGAAGACGCCCATCTCCTCGGCGAACCGACGATAATGAGGGGAAAATATCCCTCACCCATTAAAATGTATTCCACCAACATTCTAGCCGCTTTAATGATGAAGTGACTAACAAACCCAGATGCCTCAGTCACTTTAACTTTTAGAGTCTGCTAAGACGGCTGAGAACTAACATAAAACCTGCAAAAGCAGATAATGGGACAGACCCTTATGCACAGAGTTCAGATAACCGACAAATGGACGGCTGAGAACTAACATAAAACCTGCAAAAGCAGATGATGGGACAGACCCTTATGCACAGAGTTCAGATAACCGACAAATGGACGGTTAAGATTAGCTAAAACGAGGATATATAACCAAGAGTATTCCCAATAATGAGGGGGGCATGCAAGAAACCCTGATTTTTTGCCAGTTCGAAGGAACAAAGTCCTCGGATTGAGTCGAGGACGAGGAAATCCTCATAAACACTTAACTAAGATCTTCACCGATACTTAATCAAAATCATTACCAAAACTCTCATAAACTCTTTGCCTTTATCAAAATTCCTAGGAATTTTGATATCACCCATTCATTGCTTTGTTAGTGCCTAGCCCTTCTACCCATGCTCTACAAATTTTATTGTCTAGGATCCATTACCAAATGTGTCCTTACAATAAGTATATAACATCTTTTTAAAGAATTTAATATTATATCATTACAAAACAATCAACCTTAACATAATAAACTTTAAACAAAACCAAATAAATAAGTTCATTAGTCATTACATTTACATCTAAATGGCAAATAGCAAATAAGTTCATTACATTCAAATAGCAAATAAGTTTTAAAATTTCAAACAAACAACTACTTAATTTTAAGACCTAAGCCTCATTTGTTACGAAGAAAATTGAAATCAATATCAACATGTAAACCAAATGCTCCACCACTAGCATCATTAACATCATCCCTATTCTCATCTTCTTCATCTTCAAAGCCACATCATTATCTTAAGTTACCACTTACTAGTGAAGTCACGGAACGGAGAACCTGAGATGAAGCCGAGAGAAATGAAAAAAAAAAAAAAAAAAAAAAGAACCGAGAAAAGAAAATGATGAAAATCAAGTAATCAAAATCAAAAGAAAAAAATATTACCTGATGAAGCCGAGAAGCAGAGAGCAGAGCTTCGAAGGCGAGGGCAAGACCGAAATTTCGAACATCGAGAGGATGATGATGAAAAAAGAAAAAAAAAAAACCCTAGAACACCAAAGTTCAGACAACAAGAGGATGATGAGGAAAAAAAAAATTTCAGAGGCGTGCGTGAGGTGAGACTGTGAGAGTGAGACAGAGAGAGTGGGCTTGAGTTGAATGAGGTAGAGAGGCAGAGAGATTGAGATGAGGCATCCGGGTAAAAACCGGATAAAACTGAAGAATTTTGAGCTGGAGGGGAGCTGAACCCAATGACATTAAGCCATCAATTTGACAAGACCTGCCTCACTTCTTTTGCATGTGAATGTGAGGTTTTATAGGTATTTTGCTTTAATATTTTTTTTTCTTTTGGACTCATGTGATGTCAATTCCCTTATTTTCGACAAGACTTGACCTCACTTCTTTTGCATGTGAATGTGAGGTTTTATAGGTATTTTGCTTTAATTTTTTTTTTCTTTTTCTTTTGGACTCATGTGATGTCAATTCCCTTATTTTTAGTTGATGTGTTGCAAGTGCAACTAACCATTTCCATTCCCACGTTGCTTTCCTTCCATCTTTGATTTTTTTTTTTTTTTTTTTTGGTGGTGGGGGGGGGGGGGGGGGGTGGGAAATAAGGCAAACCCTTCATTTTAGGCCAAAATGGATAACTAGAGATAACTATCCAACTTTATAATTAGTTGGCCCAGTTTGCAAACTATATAATTTAGGGTAAAATATCATTTTCGTCCCTAAACTATCACAAAAGTTCGTTTTTTGTCCCTAAACTTTCAAAAGTTCGTTTTTCGTCCCTAAACTATCACAAAAGTTCGTTTTTTGTCCCTAAACTTTTCCAAATGTATTGATTTTCGTCTCTCTCACATCAGCACACTGTCAAAGCCACGTCAGCACTCCGTCAAATGGAGGGACGAAAATCAATATGTTTGGAAAAGTTTAGGGACGAAAATAGAACTTTTGAAAGTTTAGGGACGAAAAACGAACTTTTGTGATAGTTTAGGGACGAAAAACGAACTTTTGAAAGTTTAGGGATGAAAAACGAACTTTTGTGATAGTTTAGGGACGAAAATGATATTTTACCCTATAATTTACTAGTATCTCGATTTTCTTAGACTCGATTTTCATAATTTAATCATGTCTGATGTGGCAACTTTTTCCACGTGGCGACCACATGAATATTGAGCCTTTAAGGCTTGATTTATAAACCAAAAAAATTAAGAAAAATTTAAGTCTCATGTACAAGTCGAACTACCCAAAAACGAATATAAGAAATCCTAAACACAACAATCTCAATCCTAAAGACTCAGATCAGAGGGAGAGAAAGAGCCGTGCGCGCGGCCTGGGCTGTGTGAAACCTAGGTCTCGCGCGCGGCCTGGGATGGTCTTGCACGTGGCCTGGGATGCGTGAAACCTGGGTCTCGCGCGCGGCCTAGGTCGTGCATGGTGGTCTAAAGTCGATCTGAAGCCACCCACTCCGATCTCGATCTTCTCTCTCTTTCTGTTTCTGGGTTTTTTTTTTTTCTCTGTCTTTGGGTTCTTCTCTGATATTGTGGTGGTTCTTTCTTGATGTGTTTTCAATTTATATATAAGGGTTATAAATCGAGTCTTAAAGACTTGATTTTCATGTGGTCGCCACGTGGAAAAAATGCCACATCAAACGTGATGAGACCATGAAAATCGAGTCTTTGAGAATCGATTTATAGGCCAAAATCGAGTCTAAGAAAATCGAGATGCTAGTAAATTATATAATTTGCAAACCGGGCCAACTAACTATAAAGTTGAATAGTTATGTCTAGTTACCCATTTTGGCCTTTCATTCTATATTTTACCAACTGGACCGGACCAGTCGATTCAATCGAGAACCAGACCTTAATCTGGTCCAGTTATTAGTTAAAACCGAAAATGAAAGAAAAATCGAATAAACAGTACAAACGGTTGGTTCAACTGGCATAACTGGAAACCGGTGCGGTTAAACCGGTTTTAGCACTTCTTCATAAATACTTTAGTTGTTGTGTTTTTTAACCCAAAAAAAATTTAAAAATAAAAAGATAAATCTTGTTTTAGATTTAAGAAGAGAGGTTTTGATTTTGAAAATGCTCCCTCAAGTATGAAGTGATGAAGCCTAAGACACCCACAGTGACCCAAAAACATTATATTTACTTACCTTTTGCTCAAAAGAAAAAAAAAAAAAAAAATCAGATTTACTATATATGTGTTGAGGAAGAACCAAAGCCCAAAGATAAGCAAATTTGTAATCATCTGCTGCTTTAGTTGAGGCTTTTTTTTGCTGATATTGCCTCTTGCACATGCGCATATTCATGAGAGAGAGAGAGAGAGAGAGAGAGAGAGAGAGAGAGAGAGAGTATTGAAGATAGAGATTTGGAAAGCAAAAAGTGAGATGGGAAAATGTAAAGAAGCAATGCTAAAACTTGAACCAAACGTGTGGTAGTGGTTGTATAGATTTCAAAACATGTGGTAGTTGGGATATTAACGTGTAGAATGTGTAAAGGGAAAAAAATATCAAATGGCCAATGATATTACCACCCATTGGTGCACTTACTTTTTATTACGGTGGGTGGTACGTGTGGCTAGAGACATTTTATTTAACCACACGTCCCAACCTTCAACATCTTGTCATTTTTTTTAAGAGGACATATATTTCTAACCCCATAAACTTGTTCAAAACTTTTATTATTATTATTTTTTGAGAAATTTTGCTTGGCAATTTTTAAGTAACCACTTTTTTATGTTGAAAATTTCATATTTCTACAACCAATGTTTACAAAGATGTTCCAGATTTTTTATTCTTTAGTTACAAAGATGTACAGATTTTTTGAAGTTTCTTCTGAAATTAATACTTTTTTTTTTCAAAATTTTGGTACCCTCTTCCACGTAGGAGCCTTAAACAATCACCTAATTGACGTAATGAAACCCAGTATAATGGAGATATATAACATTTATTTCACTTGAAGTGGGTCCTACATTTGTAGGGGTCTACAAAGAGATGTTTTACATACTTGTTACATGGAATACAAATTCCTCAACTTTTTCTTTTCTTCACTCCACCACCGCAAATTAAAGCTAACATCCATATCAAGCAATCCCTTACATTTCCTACCCTTTAGCAATATTAGCACCATGCTCTTCCAAATCCTGCTCTTTGTAGCTTTCTATGTCTTCACAAAGCACTTTCTCTCAAAGCTTCAAAACCTCCCACCAAGCCCCTTCCCTACTCTCCCAATAATTGGCCATCTCTACCTTCTCAAAACCAAGAAACCTCTCCACCAAACTCTCTCCAACCTATCAAACAAATACGGCCCCATAGTTTTTCTCAACTTCGGCTCTCGACCAGTCCTCCTTATCTCTTCTCCTTCTTTAGCCGAAGAATGCTTCACAAAACGCGACGTTGTTTTCGCCAACCGGCCCCGCATGCTCGCAGGAAAGCACCTTGGTTACAACTACACCAGCCTCGTTTGGGCTCCATATGGTGACCACTGGCGAAATCTTCGCAAAATCGCTTCCCTTGAAATACTCTCATCCCATCGTGTCCAAACTCTTTCACACATACGCAGCCATGAAGTTCACTCACTCATTCTCCGCCTCCTAAGCCAAAAAGACCAGCCTGTGGACATGAAAGCGTTGTTCTTTGAACTAACACTCAACGTGATGATGAGGATGATAGCTGGGAAGCGTGAAGTGGAGGAAGGGAGGAAGATTAGGGAGATTGTGACTGAGACTTTCTTGTTAGGGGGTGTGACGATTATGGAAGATTATTTGCCATTTTTGAGGTGGGTTGGGAATAGAGGGAAAGAAAAGAGGTTGATATTGGTGCAGGAAAAGAGAGATAGTTTTATGCAGAGTTTGATAGAGGAGCATAGAAGAATGAGATCAAGTGAGGGAGAGGAGAAAACGTTAATTGAAGTTCTGTTGGCTAAGCAAGAATCGGAACCTGAGTACTTCAAGGATGAGATTATCAGAGGCATCATGCTGGTAAGGTCTAACTTCTTCACCAAATTTGTTTGTTTGTTTCTTTTTTCCTAAAGAAAAGTAAAAGATAGGACCCTGTGAATACATTCAACCACCAAATTTCTCACTTCTTTGCATTAAAATTTCATAAACACATTAGGAGAAACGTTAAAAGACAATGCCACTTTCAGGACAAGGTTGAGTCAAACTTATCTTTTGTGGCAGGAGTTTGCTATAATTTAGGAGTGGTTGAATATTATTACTCTCACTTTTTTGCATTTAAATTTCATAAATACATTAGGAGAAACGTTAAATGACACTGCCACTTTCTCAGGACAAAGTTGAGTCAAACTTATCTTTTGTGGCAGGAGTATTGCCATAATTTAGGAGTGGTTGAATATTATTACTTCATTGTCCGAATTTGTTTGGAATATTTGAAAAGTTAAACTTTTTAAGAAAAGGGCATGTTATTTATATAATATTTTTATAATAAATTATAAGTAGATAATTGTTATTAGTTTAAATTTAAATACAAAATTATTTTTTTATCGCAACAATAATAATTAGTTACAACTTGTTATTTAAAATTTGTTGTAAAAATGTTGTGAAAATATTATGGACATATCATTTCTTTTTAAGAAAATATCATTTATTATCTTGTCACTTATAAAAATTATAAGTTTATAAAATTACTTTTAAATTAATTTATCCTCAATCAAAAAAAATTTTGAAGAATTATTCTTTATAAGGCAACTAAAAAAGTGCCCCAATTAAATTAATTTTTTAAATATTTGTTAGTTTTCTTTTCAAATAGTTTTAAAAATAAAGTAGGGTTATAACAAAAGTATTAATAAATTAATAACTTTTATTTTTAGAAACATGACAATATTTTGAAATATCTCAAAATGAAATAGATGACAAACATACTAGGACAGAGAGAGGACTTCAATAGTGGAGGCAAAAGTAGTATGTATAATTGAAAGAAGTGGCCCCTTCATTGTGGTAAAGTGTGTGATAGTAAAAGATCTAATGTTTATCATACATATACAATTTTTACTACAATCATGTTAAAATGATTGACTATGATTAGTGGATAATTACTTAAACATGAACCCATCATCTTTTTCTATCACTACAATTGATCACTTTAGCAAGTTGTGAAAAAAATTATTCCCTAAACTTTTTCAATTTACTTATAAAAGGCTTTCAAATTATACAATGAATGAAATTGATACTAGGTTAACAAGTTAACAACATAATAGTAAATACATTTCTTATTTATTTCATGTTGTGTGTTTAAAAGTTGACATTAGTTTGTGTGAGAACATAATAAAGCTTATCTTGGTAATAAACAATTGTTTGAGAGCTTTGCTTTACATAAGTAGACATCTCATTAGTTTGATAAAGATATTTATAATAGAAAGATGATAGCAAAGTAATTAAGGACAAAATTTAGATATAAAATTTGTTGTTGCTTAAGGCAAGAACCTTACTTAATAAAATAAATATTACTACATATTTTGAAAATCTAACCATTGAATTACATGTTCTTTATGCTCTTAATATACATGTCAAGTTTTGTGTCAATTGGATATTATTTAATATATGATTTATAAGCTTATAATTTATGCATAATTTTAAATAACAAAAACTTGCAATTTAAACAATTTATTGATAATATAACTATTCATCTTTAATTTTTTTAGAAATTTTGTGAACATGAAGGATAAAAGAAGAATATGTAATCCAATAGGGGATTTATGAATTTTTACATCCAATAAAAAAGATATTGAATAAAGTTGTAACCTAAAATTACAATCAATTTTGTAATTAAATTTTATCCTATAATTAAACTACGTCAAGATTTCTACTAGATATATAGATAATTTATTTGTCTCTAGTTAACTTGTGCCTTTAGAGCATTTCATAGAAAATATAAAAGGTTGTTAAAACAATTAATTATTTTTTTATTTTCCTCAAAAATTTTCTAAAAATATTTTCTAAATGAATGCCCTTAAAGCATCCGTTAAATTTTCCCCTTATTTATATCTTTAATATGAGATTGAGTTCCCCTGAGTTGAAGATTTGACTTGATGATAAAAGGCATTGTTTATATATATATATATATATATATATATTAGAGCTGGTTTGGGAATCAGATTATGTATTGATATTCTTGATCTTTTGTAAAATACTAAAACTTATGTAGTAAAATTTATAATAGGTAGTATCGTTTCATATATATTAAATAGTGATGTTAGGGACATTTTATAATTTATTATATAAATCTTATAAATTGAATGTTTTCTTGTTACTCCAATTTCTTGTTATTATAATACTTCTTTTTTATTTTTTAAATAAATTTATTTTGACTAGTTATTATAATATATTATTGTTAACTTCCTCCCCACTATATTTTTATTATTTAATTTTAAAGATAATTATCTTTCCTTACCCCCCACCCACCCCCCTCAAAAAAAAAAAAAAAAAAAATCTCCATATTTCCTCTCCTTTTTTTTTTTTTTAATTAAAGATTAAGGAGTTCGCAATTTTCTCCATAACTATTAAATAGGGACTTTTTGACAAATCAAAACTTTTGGCTGGACGACAATTCAAAATCTGAGACCATATAAGTAATCATATAGATAAACATAAAAGGACAGTGATTTTGCTTGACTTGTGTACAGGGTTTATTAAATGCTGGAACCGACACGTCAGCTGGAACCATGGAGTGGGCAATGTCGCTATTGCTGAACCACCCAAAAGTCCTAAAGAAGGTGCAAGCCGAGATTGACAATGTTGTAGGACATGATAGGCTAATTGATGAAGCAGATTTGGCCAAGTTACCTTATCTCCATTGCATTGTAAATGAGACAATGCGTATGTACCCAGCAGGACCATTACTTTTACCGCACGAGTCATCAGAGGATTGCATGGTGGGTGGTTTCAAAGTCCCAGGTGGCACTATCCTACTGGTTAACGTTTGGGCCATACATAATGACCCTAAAATTTGGGATGAGCCAAGGAGTTTCAAGCCAGAGAGATTTGAAGGGTTTGAAGGGGATAGAGATGGGTTCAAGTTTGTGCCTTTTGGGTCAGGGAGGAGAGGGTGTCCTGGTGAAGGGTTAGCCGTGCGTGTTGTTGGCTTGGCTTTGGGTTCACTGTTACATTGCTTTGAGTGGGATAGGATTGGTAAAGAAATGGTGGACATGAGTGAAGGGAGTGGGCTCACCTTGCCCAAGGCTCAGTCATTGTTCGCTAATTGTCGCCCACGACCAGCTATGGCTAATCTTCTTTCTCATATCTGAACCAATTTAGCATATGCTTTGGAGGAAATTATTGCACTAAAAGTACTTAATATGCCTTGATAATCAAGGAATCTATCAATAAGTTAGATTAGACAACTGCTTGTCCTTGTTAGACATACTTCTCCATTGCCTGTATCTGTTATTTTCGTGATTTCAAAATTTTATGCTATGCATGTTCCCGAGCTCTCCTTTAAAAAATGAATCTGAATTTGGTAAGAATAAGTCCGAATTTGCTAAGAATAAAATGTAAAACTCATATTTTATACTATTTAATAAGAGATTGTCACATCAGTATTTTATTTAAAACATTCTCAAAAAAAAAAATATATATATATATATATATATTTCACTTCAAATTTAATACGTCTTACCACACCTAATAACATCTCAATAAATTCTCAATTTGATTAGATTTATATATGTATGTAGGGATAAAGGCTCAAAAACATACATTGGGTCATGGGCTTAACCCAAGGACATTAGTGGTTCGAGGAGATACAAACAGTGAGGGAAAGTCCCAACCTGAATCTTAAGAGTAAGAGACGTGTGGAAAAGTGATCCGAGGAGGGATTCCTCTTCGGACACGATAAATGCAACTCGAACTTATGCTCTGAACAACCAATGTGACCTTTCCGGAGACTCCAAAAGTGAAAACGTACATCATACACGTGCAAAGGTGATGGGGATTCAGAAATGCCTAAGGAAAAACTGTTACCTTCGCATTAAATGTGCAACAGCTACTTCTCTGGCCGCATTTATGTGGAAATGACTTCTGAACAGTGTCTCATTGGCCACCACAACTCACAAAAGACCAGAAGAGGTGTCTGATGGGACAAGTACTCAAGTGGTAATTTGGTTGCTTAACAAGTGGAGGGCCAAGATCATCCAAAAGGACCTATATAATGTAGAAGACCCCTCATGAAAGAGGGGGAGGAAGAAAATTTGTAAGAAGGAAAATAGTATTTGTAATTTATATCCTCAATCTATAAGGACATTGGCCCCCTCGGACAACATACTAACTGAACCTTGTACGCACCTTTCTTGCATGTCTGTCCTATAAATCCATTGTAGCCGTTACAATACTGAGTAAAACCTAACTTTTTAACCCACTCTCTACAAATTCATTATATTAGGCTCACTGACCCATAATCCTATACTTATTGGGCTTGGGCCGCCTAAAAACGTGACCCTACAATTGGCACCATCTGTAGGAAAAGCTGGTGTGATAGTGAGTGAAGCGGTGAACGATTGTAGGATTAGGCCCACACCAGGCATAATCTGTGCCACCCCAGTGCGAAAACCCCCTCGCCAACCATGAGCGGAAAGAAGATAGAGAAGGTAGTGTGCATACTACGCATATGAGTAAAAGTCACACTCGAATTAGAAGTCATGTCTCCCAAAACCGGCCTAACAGAGCCATGCAGTTGGAGATTGACTGTTTAAAGAAGGAGCTGCGCCATGCATGACGAAGACGAACTCCCTCTAACTCTGGTGCCTTTTCCAATGATGAAAGGGATGTCAGTTACAGAAGAAGGTCTCGAACCCCGCCCAGTGAGTCTTTCTCCTATGAAAAGGAAGGTTGCCACGAGCAGAGGATCGAAAGCCCACCTCGTAAAAGCGTAGGAAACAACACTGTGAGCAGGGCCTTGGACCAAATCTCCAAGTCACCCTTCACGCGCAAGATTGAGGGGGCTAGGCTTCCACAACGATTCACCTAACCTACCTTCACAGTGTACAACGGTAGAACGGACCTTGTGGAGCACGTGAGCCATTTCAACCAAATAATAGCTATCCACTCCAGGGACGAAGCCTTGATATGCAAGGTTTTCCCATCTGGCCTGGGGCCTGTTGCGATGAGATAGTTCAACGGCCTGAAAGCGAACTCTATAAACTCCTTCAAGGAGCTTACCCAAGCGTTTTGCTCCTGTTTTGTCACCTGCAATAGGGTCCCTCGGTCCTTGGCCTCCCTACTATCTCAAAGCATGCGAGAGGGAGAGACACTAAAGGCATACTCAGACAGGTACTGGGAGATGTTCAACGAGATAGACGATGACTTTGATGATGTGGCCATTAGCACCTTCAAGCTCTGCCTCCCTACTGATCATGGTCTGAGGAAATCCCTAACTGGCGAACCAGTAACTAGTGTATGCCAGCTCATGGACTGAATTAACAAATATAAAAGGGCCGAGAAAGACCAACAGCAGGGGAAAGGAAAGGAGAAGGTTATCCCTCAAGAGATGAGGGATTTCAGGTCGGACCGACATAACAATGACTGACCACGGAGAGATTTCGTTAGACGGTCGGGGTCTACTCATCCGCAAGTAGTCAATGCCGTGTTCCGAGAGCCGGTACAGTAGGTCCTGGAAAAAATCATAAACGAGCCGTTCTTTAAATGGCCAGACAAAAAGGTGGGGAATCCCACAAAACGTAACCACAACCTTTACTACCAGTACCATCAAGACCATAGGCATACCACAGAGGATTGCAAAAGTCTGTGGGACCACTTGGATTAGCTCATCCGTGAGGGAAAGCTTAAGCAACTCTTGCATCACTTTAGTGGTCAAGGGGGCCAGACGAACTCAGGATCTCAGAGAGATAAATCCTCGAGACCCCCCCTAGGAACAATAAATGTCATCTTCGTTGTCCTAGGGAGAATTGAATCCTGCCCTTACAGGGTAATGTCTGTGGCTCGGCTACCCGCTAAGGATGAGAAGCAAGTAGCAAAGAAGGCAAGACTAGAAGTTCAGTCGGTTTTGGGCTTCTCGGATGAGGATAAGATTGGAACCATCCAACCCCACGATGATGCTTTGGTGGTCACCTTCAGAATCGGAGGTATAATGTGAAGAGGGTAATGGTGGACCATGGTAGTGGAGCCGAGATAATGTACCCCGACCTATATCGGGGGTTGAAATTGAAACTGGAAGACTTGACACCCTACAGCTCGCCCCTAGTGAGCTTTGATGGGAAGGTCGTCATCCCAAAAGGACAGATTAGGCTGCCTATACAAACCGGCTCAGAAGTGGTGGAGGTAGGCTTCATTGTGGTGGACACATATTCCCCATACACAGCCAGTTGGCGGCTAGGCAATGCTTGGTAGTCTCCATCAGGCGCTAGGACAAAGCCGAGCCCTCGGCAACCACTAAAGAGGGTTTATAGCAATTAACGAGCATGGCACCATCCACTGGCGGGTCGATTGAGGAGGCGAAGTGCGAGAATCTGGTGAAGTTTGTTATAGGAGACGATCTAGAGGAATTTTTTCAGATAGGAGCTCTAGTACCCACTCCAGAGAAGGATGAGCTATTGGAATTTCTTAGAAGAAACGTTGACGTGTTCTCCTAGGATGCCTACGAGGCCCTAAAGGTAGACCTAAGCTTCATTTGTCATCATCTAAATGTTAATCCCTCCATTACTCCCAAAAAGCAACCTCCTTGGCGTTCATCTAGAGACCACTCTGATGCTGTCAGAGAGGAGGTGAAAAAGCTCAAGCAGGCAGGTGCTATCAAGAAGGTGTTCTACTCCAAATGGCTGGCCAATACGTTCTTGGTAAGGAAGAAGAGGGGAAAATGGCGAGTATGTGTGGACTTCATAAACCTAAACAGGGCTTACCCTAAGGATCCTTTCCCTATGCCTAAGATAGACCAGTTGGTGGACACGACCGTGGGCAACCTTCGAATGAGCTTTCTGGATGCATTTCAGGGATACCACCAAATACCACTCGCCCCAACACTTCCAAGTGTTCCTTTGGAGTGG
Organism: Quercus gilva; assembly: GCA_023621385.1. NCBI lineage: Eukaryota > Viridiplantae > Streptophyta > Magnoliopsida > Fagales > Fagaceae > Quercus > Quercus gilva. The sequence continues at coordinate 3,018,446 of CM042474.1, read as the reverse complement.
GATCATGCAAATTTCTAGGCTACATGATAACCTATAGGGGAATTGAAGTTAACCCTGACCAGATCAAAGCAATCAACGACTTGCAACCACCTCGAAATCCAAAGAAGTCCAAAAACTAACCGGGATGACTGCAACCTTAAACTAGTTTATCTCTCGGTCAGCAGATGGGTGCCAACCTTTCTTCCAATTGCTGAATAAATGGAAGGGGTTTGAGTGGACCGAAGAATATGCCTCTGCCTTCAAGCAGCTTAAAGATTATCTTTCGCAGCCTCCCATAATGTCCAAACCTGAGGTGGATGAAGTCCTATTCACTTATATCATCGTGGCCGCTCATGCTATCAGCTTGGTTCTGATACGAGTCGATGATGGCACACAGAAGCCAGTTTATTATGTGAGCAGGTCACTGCACGAAGCCGAGATCCGTTATCTGCCATTTGAAAAAGCTATCTTGGCAGTAGTACACGCCACGCGTAAACTCCCCCACTACTTTCAAGCTCACATGGTCGTTGTCCTGACCTAGCTTCCGCTCAAGGCCTTGCTCTGAAGCACTGATTATATGGGGAAAATAGCTAAATGGGCTACAATTCTGGGGGCTTTCGACATCAGATACATGCCCCGTACTTCCATTAAGGCCCAAGTCCTAGCAGATCTAGTGGCCAAATTTGCCGAATCCCTATTAGAAGAAGAAGTGAGGGCATAGCACATGGATGGAAAATCAGTTGGCATAGTCACCCAGCGGGCTCCACTCTCATGGAAGGTTCATGTTGACGGCACGACAAACCAAAAGGGATCTGGAGTGGGGCTAGTACTAACGTCCTCTGAAGGGATTATTATTGAGAAATCACTTAGATTGGGGTTCCCGGCCACCAACAATGAAGTCGAATATGAGACTCTACTAGAGGGAATGACTATGGTTTGAAAAATGGGTGGAAAGGCAATAGAGGTGTTCTCTGACTCAAGATTAATCGTCGGCCAAGTGAAAGGTGAGTTTGAGACGAGGGATGAAAGAATGCAAGAGTACTTGGGCCAGGTTCGACGCCTACAGTTAGAATTTAAGTCTTTCCACTTGTAGCACGTTCCTAGAAGCGAAAACACCCATGCGGACTCTCTGGCCACACTCGCAACGTCCTCGGCGCAGGGTTTACCTCAGGTCATCCTTGTAGAGGACCTATGCAAGCCTGCGAGAATGAACGAGAAAGCGATTCATGTCCATCATGTCAGGGTGGGACCGAGTTGGATGGACTCTATAGCACTATTCCTAAAGGAAGACACCCTTCCCGAGGAAAAATCAGAAGCAGAGAAAGTATGCAAGAAGGCTCCTTGGTTCTGACTGTCCGAGGACGAAAAATTATACAAGCACTCTTATTCTGGGCCATACCTACTATGTGTGCACCCTAAGGCAATAGAATTGCTCCTAGAAGAGTTACACGAAGGAATTTGTGGGAGCCACATCGAGGGCAGGTCCTTGGCGCACAGGGCCCTTACCCAAGGCTATTGGTGGTCCAGTATGCAAAAGGAAGCACAAAGGTACGTAAAGAAGTGTAACCAATGCCAAAGATTCGCGTCTAACATACACCAACTAGGGGGAGTTCTTAACCCGGTGGCCAGTCCTTGGCCCTTCGCTCAATAGGGCTTAGACATAATGGGCCATTTCCCCAAGGCAACTAGAAACAAGAGATATCTGCTGGTCAGCACAGACTATTTCACTAAGTGGGTAGAGGCGAACCCTTGGTGAACATCAGAGATGTGGACACCAAGAAGTTTGTATGGAAGAACATTATCACACGATTTGGGGTCCCTCACACCCTCATCTCAGACAATGGCCTCCAGTTCGATAGTAAATCCTTCAGGAGGTACTGCTATGACCTGGGAATTACAAATAGGTATTCTACCCCAACCTACTCTCAAGGAAATGGGCAAGCCGAGGCCTTCAACAATGTTGTAGTCAATGGGCCCAAGAAGAGGCTAGACAACGCTAAAGGAAAGTGGGTAAAGGAGCTGCCGCATGTCCTTTGGACATTTTGGACAACACCTCGCAGGTCAACCGGGGAAACGCCCTTCTCAATGACTTACAGGGCAAAAACTGTTATACCTTTGGAAACTGGCTTCCCCACGTTGAGGACCAGCTCCTTTAATCCAACCACTAACGACAGGTTGCTAGAAAGGAATCTAGACTTGATTGAAGAAAATAGGGAAAATGCAATAGTTCAATTGGCATATTATCAACATAAACTCAAACGTGGCTATGACGCCAATGTGAAGCTAAGACCATTAGCACCCGGTGATCTGGTGTTAAGGAAGGTCTTGGATACTGTAAAGAATCCAGCATGGGAAAAGCTAAGGCCCAATTGGGAAGGACTATACCGCATCACCTCAGTAGTCGGCACAAGAGCATATTTTTTAGAGGACCTAAATGAGCATGTAATACCACGCCCGTGGAATGTAAACAACCTGAAAATGTATTATTACTAGTTAATGAAAGTATCCTTTGTCGAAAAATGTCCATTTGTTGTACAGGGGCCTTGCATTTCCAGTCTTCCCTCCTATAAGTGTTTAAACTAAAACTCAATCAAGCCTATAGTCCTCGGACCAGCTGACGTGGGAAGGTTAACACTCAAATACAAGTTTTCATAAATGTTTAAACTAAAACTCAATCAGACCTGTAGTCCTCAGACTAGCTGATGTGAGAAGGTTAACACTCAAATGCAAGTTTTTGTAAGTGTTTAAACTAAAACTCAGTCAGGCTTGTAGTCCTCGGACTAGCTGATGTGGGAAAGTTAACACTCAAATGCAAGTTTTTATAAGTGTTTAAACAAAAATTCAGTCAAGCCTGTAGTCCTCAGACTAGCTGATGTAGGAAGGTTAACACTCAAATACAAGTTTTTATAAGTGTTTAAACTAAAACTCAATTAGACTTGTAGTCCTCAGACCAGCTAATGTGGGAAGGTTAACACGCAAATGCAAGTTCTTATAAGTGTTTAAACTAAAACTCAATCAGGCCTGTAGTCCTCGGACCAACTGATGTGGGAAGGCTAACACTCAGTTACAAATTTTTACAAGTGTATAAATTGGAAAAGTCAATAGTCCATGATATTTATTTACCCAGGGTCTTAGCCACTTACTGTTAGTGTTTGTTGAAACTAAAATGATCACAAAGGTAATTTTATTTTTAGATAGTAATAAATTGAAAAGAGGAATCCATTTCATTAAACAAAAGTAGTCACGTTACATATGGTGGCAAAAGCCACTAGCAAAAAAAAATAGTAACAATACTTCAACAACAACAACAACAACAACAACAACAACAAAAAAAAAAAAAAGGATCCTAGTGGCTAAGTCTTGGCCTTGGGAGCAGGAGGGTTACTAGCCTGGCCCGGCTGGGAGACGACAGCATCCTTAGCTTTACCCTTGGCTTCGGAGGGGGGCTTATTCTATTCCTGGCCCTGATCACCAGCCTGACTAGATCCTTTAGGAGCCTCGGGGAAAGCAGGAGTAGCTTGGCTGGTCAAGGGTTGCTCGGATGCCCCTGGAGGATTCAGGGCCTGGGAGTTCACGAATTTTGGGATGATAATATACCCTCCTAGGTTGCCTCAAATAAGAGTTTGCAGGGACTCCAGCAGCATCAAAGGCCTTGCCCCATGACATGCTGCAGTAGTCTCGGCATTCCCTTAAAAGCTCCTCGACCAACCTTATCTGCGTTTCTTCCACGCCGAGCAAGTAAGATACCTTTTTCTCAGCCTCCGCCACCTCTTTAGCCAGTTGGACCGCCTCCTTGGGCTTCTGAAGCTCGGCCTTAAGTTCCAGGACCAACTGCTTTTCAGTGGCTAAGTTCGTTTCAGTCACGAAAAGCTTTTGGCGTTGGTTCTCGACCTGCCATTCCGCCATCTTCAAACCGACCTCAGCGCTATCCTTGGTGCGGACCGCCTCTTTTAGCCCCTCCGACAACTTGGCCAAGTCTTCCCTAAGTGCCCCCTCCTCTTTCTCTACCTCAACGAGGGAATGGGCCTCTACCTTAGCTTCATTACGGGCCTCCTTAACCTATTCCTCAGCCATAAAAACTTGCTGAGTAATTTGCATAATAGGACCAACAGAATTTCGCATTAGAAAAAGAAAGAGGAATAAAAACGACCAAGTGTCTAATTAAAGAGAAAGGATGGAACGCTTACCATGGCAAGGTTCCTCTTAAGGGACAAGAAAAGGTTAGGTTATTTGAAGCGCCTGTAAGCCTCCATATCTCTTTGCAAGAGAAGCGGCTGCTCCAAGACTTCGATAATATGACCTGCATGCCCCCCCTAATAGTTTCGGACAGAGGATTCCCAAGGGATAGGGGCACCGTCCACTTGTAACCTCGGGGACCAAGTGCGCGGTGGATGACAAACCTTAGCTCCTTGAGAACCCTCTCGGCTGTCAACAGAAGTGGCCATTTTGTCTCGGTGGTTTTTGGCCACCTTCTGCTGTTTGGCCCCCTTTTGGGGGCCCCCCTCACCCTCTTCAAGTGCCTCGTTTGGCCTTTTCTTCCTCAATTCAGGAAGAGGCTTCAACCCAGGATCGGTGGGGGGGTGGAGGAGGAAGGGGAAGGTTTGGCTGAGTTGGGGGCTTAGAGGTCTCCCCCGGAGTTGGCCCTTTACCCCTCGCGGCCAGGAGATCCCTTAGGCTTTTGCTTCCTTTGTTCAAAGCCATTGCGTCCTCCTCTTCTTCAAAGGTAGTTTCTGGGCAGGAAAGCACAAAAGGTTGTACACGAACACTGGAATGCCTATCTGGCTCGTCCTCGACTTCTGAGTCCAAGATCACCTACACCCCCTAATTCTCTTCCTTCTCAAAATGAAATTTGTCGATCTCTTCATCGAGAGAGGGGTTTGAGGAAGCTACTACTTCGGGCGAGACCTGTTGAACGGGCTGTACCAACAAAGGTGGGTCCCGTTGGCGCGGCAATGCGATCGGAGGAAGATCGCACCTGCCTAGGAAATCAGGTTTAGGCACGTCAATCCGAGCCAATCGATGATCACCCGCTCTGATGGCATTACCGGCGTCTTGATATAGCTCCGAGATGGGCTTAAAGTCCAAAACCAAATGAACTGCCCTCAATTGTCCGTCCTTACTCATAAAGATCGCGGACTGTAGCAAGTAATTGAGGGCCTCGACGTTGGTCAAGCTGAGCTGAAGAGCCACGTAATTCTTATCTGCAAAAATAGCCGATGAGCAAGACAGTTAAAAATGTAAAATTCATCGTCAAAAGAAAGTAAAGAGAGAGTAATAAGAACATGGCTGAGGTTAAAGAATCCAAATTTTTTGCTAAGGAAACTAATTCTAAGGCGTCCCACTTGGCTCTCCCTCTTGGACTGGACAATGAAGCCCATCATGCCACACCCCCGAAGCAATTAGGTAGTAATCCTTCATCCCCTTGTTGGATTTAGGGAGACATGAAATGAGCCTCACGACGTCGGATCGAGATCTAAGATAAAATCTCGCACTTTTTAAGTTGTGGCACTCATACAGATGAACTACATCGTGCCAGGTGAGGTCCAAGCCTAGATACTCATTTAGAGCATCATAACAACCTAGGATCCTAAAAAGGTTGGGGGCGCATTGATGTGGGCAAATCCTATGATTTAGGATATAATCCCGTGTTATCATAGGGATAATCCTAAAAAGGGGAAAGTCATCCCCCTTTCTATGAAGGCTATCATAGGGATAACGACTTCTCTCTCCTTCCTATCTGTCACTATCTGTTCCCAGGAACAGTATCGCAGGGCTACCCCTTGCGGTATATGATATCTACCCTTGAAAGCCTCTATTTTGGCAGGGGTATCCACTAGACTTTTAAATTTACCCATTTTTGACCCCCCTAAGGAAGTACGACTGGAAATTGCTAGTTAAGGAATAAGAATAAAAAAGGGTCGAGGAGACTGGCCAAGCAGGAAAGGATGATTTAAAGAGATGGAAACTTACAAAGGTAAAAGTAAATAATCCTGATCCTTTTGAAAGGCTCTTTAAGAAATCTCTTAAGGAAAAAGTTATGGAGACTGGGGAACTTAGAGCCGTTTGCAAGCTAGAGCACTGGAATTCTCTGGAACTTTAAGAAAAGGATTTGCACCTCACTGTTGGATAAGGGGGACAAATCGCCACCTGGAGCAACGAATGACGCTTCGTGAACCCCGAAATGTCATAAGCAGTTAATGGAACGCATAAGACAGTGCTCCCACACGTGTGAACCGGAGAGATAAATGGACTTGACTGGTAAGGATCAAAACCCCACTTTTTCCTCCTTGAATGAGAGTGAAAAACCGGAATTTTAAGGGGCTATTGTAGGGATAAAGGCCCAAAAACAAACATTGGGCCATGGGCTTAACCCAAGGGCATTAGTGGTTCGAGGAGATACAGACAGTGAGAGAAAGTCCCAACCTGAATCCTAAGAGTGAGGGACGTGTGGAAAAGTGATCCGATGAGGGATTCCTCTTCGGAATAGACAAATGTAGCTCAGACTTATGCTCCGAACAACCAATGTAACCTTCCCGGAGACTCCAAAAGTGAAAATGTACATCATACACGTGCAAAGGTGATGGGGATTCAAAAATGCCTAAGGAAAAGCTGCTACCTCCGCATTAAATGCGCCAAAGCTACTTTTCTGGCCGCATTTATGTGGAGAGGACTTCTGAACAGTGTCTCCTTGGCCAACGTAACTCACGAAAGACCAGAAGAGGTGTCTGATGGGACAGGTACTCAAGTGGTTGTTTGGTTGCTCAATAAGTGGAGGGCCAAGATCATCCAAAGGGACCTATATAATGTAGGAGACCCCCATAAAAGCGGGGGAGGAAGAAAATTTGTAAGAAGGAAAATAGTATTTGCAATTGATATCCTCAATCTATAAGGACATTGGCCTCCTCGGACGACATACCAACTGAACCTTGTATGCACCTTAACTTTTTAACCCACTTTTTACAAATTTATTGTATTGGACTCACTGACCCACAATCTCATACTCATTGGGCTTGGGCCGCCTGAAAACGTGACCCTACAATATATATTAGAAGTGATTAGGAGTGGTTGTGCTTCTTTTTAAATATGTGATAAGATGATATGGCATGTTGGGATTAAAAAGGTAAAACATGAGTTTTACACATCTTTACATAATTTCCAGGATGTCCTTTAAACAAATATATCAATTTCAAAATTTTATGCAACAAATTTCCAAGATTTCTTTCAACTATATACTATTACATAAAAAATTAACTTTTAATAAAATTTATAAAATATATGAATTGCTCTAACTTAGAAGCAAGGTTGGTCATGCAGCCACACGGTGAGCACAGAGCAAAATATTCTTTCGCCTTTGACTAAAAAAACAAAAAAGAAGCAAGGTTGGTGAATTTTATTTTTATAAGTTGTTTAAAAAATCATAATATCTAATTACCTATATTGATATGATTTCAACTATAATTTAATTATTAAAAATATTTGTGAAGGAATAAATTTTTTAAGCATTATTAATTTTTATAATAAATTTGTGAAGGGATAAAGATTTTTAATTATAGTATTTACTATACGCGTGAAAAAGATTAATCAACTTACTCATGTAGAGGGTCAAACTCGTTTGATAAAAAACAAACTTAATCATTTAATTTAGTCTTGTGATGAGCTTAGTTTTATTATGAGCTTAAGCTAGATTTGTGTTGAAATAAATTAGATGCATCAGTCATTAATTGCTATTACTCAACTCATTTGACCAGCCTACTCAGACTGAATATCCAGAAGGAATCTTGCCCACAGAGATTGAGATCGATTATAGGTGAAGCATCTTATAAGCCGAACACATACTTTAGTGGGAAATTGTTGCCCCAGCTATTTCATTATATGACATGCCGTGATAACTCAAGGAATTGTTAGATATACCCTCGCCATTGTCTACGGTTCTTTATTTTTTTTATTTTCAGGATGAATCGGTAAAATAGTAAAACCCCAGAACTGTGTATGAGAATGGAATTCTGTTTGCTCACTTTAAATTGAGTAGAAGCAAAAATAGGCATTACAAGCCTAGGTCACAGCTCAAGAAAACAGAATTACACATATAAACGGTGAAACCAAAGTCAAAACAGATCATTGCATACCAATGCAAAACAGAGCACTCCCTCAGGCTGAAACAACAGTAAGAACCTATGTAATAGGTTTGTTACAATGTGATTCGTAACTTCAGAAATCAATGCTATATATTTACGAAGTTGAAGTTGCCAAAGAAGAGAATATTGTTGATCTTTTTAATGTCGGCCGTCTTTTAGACCGGGCATAATGAGAGTCTAAAAAAAACACAAAGCACCAAAGATCAACAAACTAGGATGGATATTAGCTAAATCCGGCAGCTAAAATATATATTGCCCTTAATAGCCAAATGTAGTAGACAAGTTGAAGGTGTAAAGAAATTAATCTCCTTTGAATCATATAGTTTTGATAAGTCCCTTGAATCATATAGTTGAAAGTGGATGAAAGGAAGAAATATGACAGGACCTCGAGCAAGTAATGAAAAAGCCTAGTCCAAAGCACATTACCTCTGACAAAAGAATTTTAAGCAATGACATACCGAATTTCTCAAGGCTTATCAAACAAAACTTCATTAACAAACAATATGATTCATTATGTGATAGGTATAGCCGTACAAAATACTACCCCCGAGGTAAATTCTACATACTTATTTTTGAGTTCCAGTCGCTGACCTCTAACCGCTACAGAACAGTTAAAGCAGATTTATAAGATGGAAAAATGCCTCAGTGATAATCAAACAATAACTTTGTTCATGAGCAACAATTTCTCTGTATTTGAACCGGAAACAGTTCCAACAAGCAAGGAAAATTTCTTATTAACTCACTGTTTTAATGGGACATTCCCTTAGGATCCATATCTCATTAAAAAAATTCATATTTCGAATTTATTAGAAATTTCGACACATCATCTACAGAGGACCTGGAAAGGTTCCGTTCTCCCTTCGCTCATTCCATCTGTCAACCAGGCATACATGAAGAACACAACAGCTTGCTTAAAAGAGCAATGGTTACACAACCTACTCACCCAAGAAACAAAGAAGTGACAGCAAATTCCATCTAAATTACAGTCTGTAAAATGCTATGATCAATCAGCCAACAATAGTTTAGTATATCTAAACTAAGCTGTGATGATACTTTTTGTATTGTGTAACTAGATACCAATTTCTTTCAGCAGCAGTAACCTTTTCCACTATTTTAAATTGCCATTTCGTATTTGATTTAGATGCAAAGTCTGTAGAGAAAGTAACGCCTAATTGTACAATCTAATTTGTGATAATGCTCCAGTTTGTATTGTGTAACTAGATAATAGTTTGTAGACCAAATTGCAAATTGCACCCTCTAAGTTTGGAGTTATTTTGATGTTGTTCCCTTATGTTTAAACATTTCTATGTTTGTCCTATATAATGTTTTGAATCTCATCCTTCCTTCATGCCCATTGATGTTGTGACCATTTTTTTTTCACTATAACTACACCATTTTGAGCACGTCACAAAGAAATGTCATGATCAATTATCCTTCCTTCATGCCCATTGCATCTATTTTATACTTTCCTTTTCATTTGCTTCTTTTTTCTTTCCCCTTTTTCCTCTCTCCAGTCTTCGCCACTAGCCCTCGCGCCAGCTGCCTCCGCCAATCCCTTCCCCATCCAAACAGAGTACCGGCAATCCAACCCCACCATCACATCACCATCTGACCAGCTTTTTCTAAGAGCTTTTTCCAACATCCAAACAAAGTACAGGCAATCCAACCCTGCCATCAAACCACCATCTCACCAGCCACCGGCACCACCAATAGAACACAACATTACTAAATAATAAAATCGATCAGCCAATACAAAACAAAACACAGCAAGCCGGCCCAACCACCATAAACACACATCAAACCAAATGTGACCCAAACCCAATTCACAAAAAGCCAGCACCATGCCTTCATCAACCATCAAGAGCATACCTAAACAACTCCAAGAAACACACACTGAACACAAACCCGCCAATCACCACTCGAACCATTGTTATGAACCACCAAGCACACTCACCTGGAGCCCCAAAGACCTACTCCCTCAAATCCACATCAAGTCCTACCACCTTGGCTAAAGTCCACATGACAACACCAATGTGCCACCCTTCAACACTTGAGATGAATCCACTGTGTTGCATTGCTCCGGTTCTGATCAATCAGGACCGAGCCTACTCAGAAGCAGCGATATTGCCAGGTCAATTCCAATTAGGGATCAATGTATCGGCAAAAGCCGTGAACTGCCCAAAATTGAGCCTCTTGCCGCAGGTTTCTCCAGTCAAAATACCAAAATGGACAGAGTATCAACCACGGTGAACCACAATGGCGAAGATACAATCATGGAAGTGAGAGATATGAAAGCATGCAGCGGCAATGGCATTGTGGCTAGGATTCATTTGTTTGCCCAAACATTTTTCCCACCTTCTTATCTTAGAATTCTCGGCAACCAATCAGAATTTTTTTTATTCTAAAGAGTTTTGGAATTTTTTTTGGTGGAGGCATTCAAGTTTGCCCATCCAACTATGATGAAAGAGAAAAAGAATATGGGAAGTAGAAAAAAAAAAAGATTAAAAAAAGTGAAGAAGAAATAAAAAGGGAAAAAAATTGGATTAATTACGCGGATTAATTAAAAATAAACAAATATTGATGTAGCTAGTTTTGAATAAAAATACTATGCTGTTTTGTTCTTAGTTGGCATTTTTTAGCCACATCATTAACGAGAATGGACAGAATGGCCAAATTAAAACAGGCTTAAATTTAGGGATTAAAATCCAAAATTTAAACTTTAAGGGCTAAAATCAAAATTACCCCAAACAGCAACATTTTACAACTTTTTAGGTCAGTCCGTCAAGCATAAGATGTATATACTATCATCATTCTTTAAATTTTTTTGATAATTTGATAGTTGGGGGTGTGGAAATTTGAATTCTAGATGTCTCTGATAGAAACTCCAGGAAGTGCCAATCAATTGAGCTATAATGCTCTTGACATCGTTCATGAATTGTGAGTTGTTCATACAGTACTAGGTGACAACCAAATGAAGTCCAGACTCCAGACTTCGATCCAATGCACCAGCTTGTGTAGAGACTTCAGGTAAGAGGTATTTAGTTCTTACTAATATAGGTGATACTATTTCAGCAACCACCCCATCCAAAAAAAGAAAGGTGCCGGGGTTCAGTATCCCTTTTCTTTTTACTTCAGCTTTGCGCTAAAACTTTCTAATTGGTAGCAAACTGCAATTAAGCATCGTCAGCACAAACTGGGTGCTTGAGGGTCTCAATTTGATTGGATTTAAGTTACCAAACACATAAAAGGCAATGGAAAAAATGCCAACAGGAGTTTTCTAAAATCTGAACGGTTAAAACAAACCTTAAGAGGATTGGTAAGAAAAGACAAGCATTATACTATCATGTATATGCATAAGCATTAAAGATACATGCCCATTCACCCGGGCAAAGTGCACGATAATATTTTGAAAACTTATCACACTCTGGGGCGCCTTCCCTCTTTGCAGCTATGCACCTTTAGAAGATCAAAAGAATCAAGATAATGTCAGAAAAGCTGCCCGGTGCCAAGCTGGCACATAAATAACCTAAATAAGTTTAAGAAGAGAGAGGAAATTTCAAAACTACTTTGACTTACCGATGATACTCAATATACCGAGTAAAGCAATGCCTTGTTTGATTTGTAGTTGGAAGCGGAAATCTGCAGGTGCTGTTTCAAGCTGGATAACCACGGTATATTAATATAAGTGAACAAAAAACGAAGCATAAAGATGAAAATAGTGAGTAAATTAATGCAATTAGGTAGCCATGATGGGAAGTTATAGACATAGGAACCTTAATCTCTGGTGTCTCTTCAACAGCTTCTTGTTCACCAGCGTTCTCCTCTTCAGAATTTTCACTGCTTGCTTCGGTAGCAGCTGGAGCAGTTTCGGTGTTGTTTTCAACAGCAGCAGAATTGGCTTCAGTGCTCTCCCCAACAGCAGGGTTAACTTCACTGGTTTCTTCAGTGGCAACTGGGGTAACTTCAGTGCTTTCTTCAGCAGCAGCAGGTGAACCCTCAGCTTTCTTAGATAGTTAGATACGACTTCATCAGAGGCAGCATTTACTGGCTTCTCAACCTCTTTTACTTCCATGGATTTAGTACCCACATCCGGCTTCTCCTTCTCTTTTAAATGGTATTGCTGTAAGTCAAAGCATTTAGCAGAAATGTTACCACCCTAACAAGCTTTAGTTATTTTACAAATAGATAGGATTTTCATAAACATCCCAAAATGGGAATGGCAGGGCCTGAGATTATGTCAACCTCCACAGAAATGCAAAAAGTACCATCCTAAAGGGATGCTTAGATAGCTGAAAGCCCAGTAAGCATAGGGTCCACTGAGTCCACTTGGTAAAGCCTTTTGAAGAAATTCTATTTAAGAATTGCAGTTCCGGTGATTGCATGGGGTAGATGGTTGGGGAGGCTTGGTGTGTCAAATAATACAAGGGACAGAGCAAGAACAAGGATTGACTGATGAGAAATGAGATGGGATGGGTTCACAAAAGGGCTTTTGGTTATTAGTGAATTTGAGTGAGGGTATTTTAGGCAATTCACTTAAATTCATAAAACCCAAGCCCCTGTGCAAAAACACATATTTGTGTTACAAACGTGTGTTTTCAATCCGTATCTGTATCAAAGGGCACTACGTAAAAAGCAGTATGAAAAATTAATTAGTAAATTAATTTATATTATTTGTTATGATATAGTTTCTCAAATTAAGGGATAATATTTAACAAATATTTAATTTAAATAAAACTAAAAGTCTATCATCAAAATTTTCTAAAATTAAATACCACATAACTCACGAATTATATCATATCATTTATATTATATACTCTACCTGTTCCAGTTTGTTTGTCCTCTATTTCATATTAGAGATATTTCAAAATATTGTCCTGTTTCTAAAAATAAAAGTCATTAATTTAATAATGTTCTTATTAGAACTCTACTTTATTTTCAAAACTATTTGGAAAAAAAAAACTTACAAATATTTAAAAAATCAATTCAATTGGGCGTTAAGAAATTTAGGGTGTCAATTCGGGTTGGCGTGTCGGGTTCGTGTCGTGTCGAGGTAGGAGTATTCTACTAAATGGCTCAACCCTAACCCGACTCATTTAATAATCGTGTCATGATCCTTCAACCCTAACCTGACCTGTTAATAAGGCGGGTTGACCTGACCCAACTCATTTGATACGCTTAATAAACGAGTCGTATTAGGTTGACACGAATATAACACAACCCATTTCAACCTGCATAATATTAAATATAACATCCATCTAGAAATAATTATTTTTACATCCCAAAAAACAGTGCATACACTTCAAGTCTTCAACTCACATTCAAAATAATATAGTTCAACAAAAATATAACATTTATCTAGAAATAAGTTTTTTACACTCCAAAAGAAGTGCATACACTTCAACCCAAATTCAAAATAACAAAGTTTCACAAAAATAAAACAACACAGTTCAACAAAAATATAAGATTCTTGGAACTCGCCAAATGTTAAGTATCAATATTAAAAGAATTTGAGCAAACAGTAGACTAATCCTGACTATAACCACGATTATCACCCATAAATTCTTTGTTGATGTCCAAATTCATAATATCTTCCACAAGCTCATCCAATTTCATATGTGTAAGTTCTATGCCCAAAAAAAAAAAAAAAAGTATTAGTAGTTCTAAGGTCTGTAAAGTTTCAATTTCCAATTATATTCCTTGGAAATTTTTATAATTACTTACTTTTCTTTTTAAATTTAAAATATATGTTAGATATAAAAAGTATTTGACAAATTTAAAATAAAATAAATATTTATTTGTTATATGAGTTAAACGGGTTGTGTTAAGTGGGTCATTTCGGATTGACACAAATAAATTGGCGTGTCAAACGTGTCTATTGCGGGTTATGCGGGTTGACCCGTTTATGACCCGTTTCTTATCGTGTCGCTTTCAGGTCGACCCGTTTATGACCCAAACCCATTAAGGCCTAACCCTAATCCGAAAAAACCCGTGTTGGTTTCGTGTTGTGTTCACGGGTTGGGTCGAACATTGACACCCCTTGAATAACTCTTTAAAAAAAAAAAACTAATAAATTTACTTAAGGGTAGTTTTGTAAACTTATACATTTTTATAAGGTAGACAAGACAATAAATGATATTCCCTTAAATAGTTTGATTTTTCAAATAGGACAAACAAATTGGGACGAATGGAGTATATAATAATAAAAGTTAAGTTTAGAAACTATGATTTTACCAAATGACTACTTTCACTAATTAGTAAATTAATTTTATATTATTTATTAGGATTTATTTCCTCAAATTAAGGGATAATATTTAACAACTATTTAATTTAGGTAAAATTTTATAATTTAAATTTCAACATATTTAAATTCTATTTAAACTAAAAGTCTATTATAAAAAATTATAAATTTAATCCCAAACAACTATCCACGTTTTCTTTCAAAAAAAAAAACCCATGGTTTCTACTCTAACTAAAACTCTATTATCAATATTTTAAGAACAACTAATTAATATATTATTTTTATATTATTTTTATGATATAATTCCTCAAATTAAGGGATAATATTTACCAATTGTTTAATTTAGATGAAACTTATCTTTAAACTTCAACAAATTTAAATCTATTCAAACTAAAAGTCTGTTATCAAAAATTCTAAACTTAAATCCCAAACAACAACCTATATTTTCTTTCTCCAAAAAAAAAAAAAAAAAAACCTTTTGACCTCTACTCCCACTAAAAGTCTATTATCAACATTTTAAGAATAATTAATTAGCAAATTAATTTATATTATTTGTTTTGATATATTTTCTCAAATTACGGGATAACATTTAACAACTGTTTAATTTAAATAAAACTAAAAGTCTATCATCAAAATTTTCTAAATTTAAATACCACACAACTCACATTTTAATTTTTTATTAGGATATTAAGCTAAAAGATTCTTGACTAAGGGATAAGATTTAACAATAATTTAATTTGGATAAAACTTTATCATCAAAGTTTTAGAAATTTAAATTCTACTCCAACTAATAGTCTATTATCAAAATTTTCAGAACACACACACACACAAATATAATCACTCTTAACCAATATAATCATCCATATAATTAAATCCCACATATTACACCCCATGTTTTTGTATTTTTTTTTCACTTTTTTTTTTACCCAAGTTGCAACTTACACTTATTGTTCATCATGTTTATTGTTTTAATTTAATAAATTCATCCTACTTATTGTTCTTTACTTCTGAATTTGTGTGAAGGATATTATGCAAAAAGAAGTTTACTATAAACAATGGACACCCATTTAAGTTTTTTATTCTCATATGTAAATTTTTAATTTTTTTTTTATATTCTCAATTTTTGAACTCTTTTGTGTATTTTTTGATTTTGGGTTTTGATTATTATATTTAATTTTTCAGTGTGTTGATTTTTTTTATTAGACTATCACTAGGAAAAAAAATATGTATTGAAGAACTATTTTGTTTATTATTGTTTGTGCTAGCTATGGTATAACCCAAATAGGAATAATCAAACTCATTCCGTATCTCATATTAAAAAATTAACTCAAAACACAAAGAGAATTTTAAAATATAAAAATAGATAAACACTGATAATGTCCAAGCTCTACACAATCAGAACTTAAAGTAATTTTTTATTAAAATTACTTACTTATTCTAGAATTTATTATTACTTTTTACAAATATTTTTTTAAATTATTATTAAAAAAATACAGCTTACATACAAATGTTCATCAAATTGTACATCTCACGGAAATAATACTAGTGACTAATATAAATTTAGTTAGCCAATTAGGATATCACTATTGACACGCTCTTATGGATTCATTCATTTTTAGTAATATTTACTTATTCGTGTTCGCATGTCGGGTTTGTGTCATGTTAACTCATGAGTATTCGACTATATAGATCAACACTAACCCGACATGTTTATTAAACGGGTCAAGATTCCTCAACCCCAACACGACCTATTTATTAAATTGGTCAATCATGTCGACTAGTTTATCAGATTTTATCAAAATGAAGAAAAAAATTTATGAAAAAAACAAACAAATAAATATATTTAATATAAAATTCAGAACTAACAAGTAATTGCATCACAAATAATCATTCAAAACTAAAACATATCTCAATATCACAAATAATCAATCACAAAATGTCAAAGAAAATAAACCGCAACAACTAATAAGTTTATATGCCTAGAGTTTGAAGGATATATTATTAAAATATCATTTAATTAAACGGATGAGACGGGTTAGACGGGTTCTATGTGTTCAACACTAACCCAACCCGTTTATTAAACGGGTCAATTATGTCAACTCAAATATGACCCGAATCCGTTAAGGCTCAACTCATAACCTACTAATTTCATATCGAATTTGTGAGTTGTGTCTAATTTTGTCACCCCTAAAAATTACTAAAAGCTAATATCAATATAATTACGAAATAGTCCATCTACAACTATTTCCTTGCTTTTTTGCAACTGGTGTTGTGCTAATCCCTTTTGATTTTTGTATTCGCCTCCATTCAATGAGATTTCCTATCTTCTTTTATCGCCAAAGTCAAAAAATGTTCTCATTCTCATCTCAATGCTGCTTTAGTGCACGTGCACACATTAATTATTATTACTTGACTTTAAACATTAATTACAAGTTCAACTTCCAACAAAGGATGAATAATTCAAACAAAAGATGAATAATTCATAAAAATTTATTATGCTAAGACCTTTACGTCTCAACCACGCTTTTCAAAATATGAGAAAGTATTTCTTAGGACCGTACGTTGAGGGGAGGTTAAAATATGAATTATAATCTTTATTATTAGAAATAAAATGTGTTGTAATGTAATAAATAAATATATTTATTAATTTGGTTGTGAGTTATAATATTATAATGAAACTTAACGTTTATTTTAGGAAATATCTTACTTATATAATTATATCTCTTTAAAAATTGTTATTTTAAAATTTAAGAGAGATATGTGTTATTTTTTATAATTTTTTATTTTTATAATTGTTAGATGTATATGGAAAGTTTGTTTATTTGGAAATATATTAAATTTTGAAATTATTGCACTTACTAAGGAATAGCTAATACAACATTTTAAAAATGAATAGTTATTTCTCATTTTGAAGAATAACTATTCATAAGTAATGACTATTCCTTATAATAAAAACATAACCAAACTAAAGAATAACTAAACTATAAAAATAACTATTACATTACAATATCTATTACAGTCTACCAAACATGCCTTAAGTGTAACTTATAATAATGATATCTCATTTAATAATTTTTTTATGAAATATGTGTATTTTGAAAATTTTATCATTGGATTTTTTTTTTATAGTCTTTACACTTGTAAAATTTCAAGGTAATTAACGATCAATAGCTACTTCATTTATAAATATATAATTTTTTTTATTTATTTTAAAATTAAGTGTAAAATATGAATTTATAGATTGAATAGTAAATTACATCTGATTAACGTGAAATTATATGTAATCCAGCAGTAGAATTTTAAAAATATTAATCCAATAAAAGTTATTAGATAATGTAGCATTAAAGAAATATATATATATATATATTATTTCTTGTAATGCATGAAGCTAACATAATTATAAGGACTATATAGTGTAAAAAGGATAATACATTCATCGGATATATAAAATAATTGTTGTTCCTAAATAAAGTGCGCATCCACAACTTATATATAGATCTTACATTTTTGGGAGAGGCTTGTATCATGCAATTGGCCTATAAGATAAATAATTACTGCCAAAACAGATATATTATACATGTTTTAATCACGTCATAAGGTTTTTTTTTTTTTTTAATGGAAACATGATAAAGTGCTTTCATGAATGTACAAATAATATCCGGTAAAAGAGCATTCACAACAGTGCATCAATAATTTTAGCTATTTAGCACCAATAAAAGTTATTTTATCTATTTTACCTACACATATACTGCAACAGTGGATCTATTTTAGTTTTTAACACAATAAAATAATATAAATATCACAATAAAATAATATATCTCTTACAATAAAATAATATACCCCACTACTCAAAAAACACCCACAAAACCAACCACAACCACCTCTACTATTAGCCACAGCCACAACCACACCCATAACCACCACCACCACCACCACTGGCCACAACCACCACTCTACTTTTGCAACCACAACACAACATAAAAAAAAAAAAATTAAAAAAAAATAAAAAAACAACCACAATCACAAATTCCACAAACACCATTTCTATTCTCAATTTATTAAATCAATCACTTCTAAACAATGATTCCAGCCACAGATTGGCTTGCCATAATCAATCATTTATATTCTCAATCTTAACCGTGGCGGAGGAGCTCAGATTCTCCATCTTGATCTTCGTGTTTCGAGTCGAGCCAAACCGGAGCTTCCACTTGCATTGGCGGCATCAAGGCGAGCTGTGGTGAAGGTGCGAATGGAAGAGTCGTCTTCATCGGAGTTTCAGCGTTTGCGGCTTCGGGAGCTTCCTCATTGGAATCGTTGTCGGAATCAATGTGGGCGATGGGGCTAGGGGTGGGTCGGCATAATAGATCAGCGATTAGGGAGTTGGCCGGCGAGCTAAGGGATGAGGGAGATGCGGGAGCGCCAGCGAGCTAGAGAGAAAAAAAATTGAGGAAGAAAGAAGAAAGAAGAAAGAAGAGAAGCCGAAGAGAGAAAGAATAGAAAATGTATATTTAATTAGAGAAAAGAGAGAAGTGTAATAAAAAAGTTTTTTTTTTTTTTTTTACCTGTGAGCTACCGTGCACATCTAAAGATAGATGTGCACTGTAGTTGAGGAGCTAAATCTGTTGAAAATGCTCTAATGCCAATATTGGAGATATATAACATTTATTTCCCCTGAGGTGGGTCCTACATTTGTGTGGTCTACAAAGAGATATTTTATACACTTGTTTACATGGAACACAAATTCCTCACCACGAATAAAAGCTGACATCCATATCAATCAATCCCAAACCTTTCCCATCCTTTAGCAATATTAGCACCATGCTCTTCCAAATCCTGCCCTTTGTAGCTTTCTATGTCTTCACAAAGCACTTTCTCTCAAAGCTTCAAAACCTCCCACCAAGCCCCTTCCCTACTCTCCCAATAATTGGCCATCTTTACCTTCTCAAAACCAAGAAACCTCTCGAACGAAATTGGGATTTAAACAAGATTTGCTAACTATGTAGTTAGTTGGCTTGGTTTTGAAACGATATCTAATACTAGCATCTCGAGCCTAAAAGACTCGATTTTGGGACTAGAAATCGAGTCTTTTAGGCTCGATTTTCATATTGTCATCAGCTCTGATGTGGCAAATATGCCACTTGGCAGCGCCTGGAAATCGAGCGTTAGAGGCTCAATTTGCTTTGCTGGAAACCGAGCCTCTTTTACTCGATTTATAATAGGGATTTTTCAAATTTAAAACACTCACCGTCTCAATCTCACTCTCACACAGTCACTCAGCATCTACTCTCTCTCTCTCTCTGACTCTCACGCAGCATCTACTCTCTCACTCTCTCAGCCTGATCAACAACGCCGGCCGTCACTCACCCTTTCACTCTCTCAGCGTCATCTACTCTCTCAGTCGCTCACCGAGACCGAGTCTCTCTCACTCACCCTCTCACTCTCTCAGCCTCACCGTGCCCAACCCACTGTCCGTCGCCCTCTCACTCTTTCAGCCTCACCCTCTCACTCTCTCGGCCTCACCGTCCCCGACGCACTGTCACTCACCCTCTCACTCTCTCACTCACCGTCTCTACTCTCACTCACCGTCTCTACTCTCACTCAGTCTCCACCATTCATCAGCTTCGCCAAAAGAAGAAAGACGTAGCAAACGGTCATGACCAAGCTTTGAGGTCCTTCAGTCTACGCGGTCTCTGAAAAAAAAAAAAAAAAAAAAAGGTGAGTCCCTTTATGCAAAATTTGTTTCACCGTTTGGTTGCTGAGAATCCAAGTTAATGTTTGCACAAATAGTTTTTTTCTTTCTTGCTTGCTTTTTATTTCAAGTTCTTTTCATGTATTGATCATAACATAACCTATTTGTATGCTTGATTAGTTGTAAACCAGGGGCATTATTACCCACAAAAAAAAACCCAAAACAAAACAAAACAGAGATCATTGTGTTTGGGAAATTTTATTTTCTTTGTCAAGACTCCATTTAGTTCGATTAGAAAAATGGTTTTTGAAGGAATTCTTATGAATAAATGTGAATGTTCCATTCATCTCAATCGTCATGATTTTTGGTGTATGACTTGATTTTGGTTCAAAGAAATATAAAGCTCTTTTTACTATTTGAAACTTTTTTTACTTTCCCTCTAGCATATTCTAGTTTTTGAAAGGATTGTTATGGATAAAATCATTCTCTGTTTTATCTCAGTTGAAATGATTATTGGGGGCAATATAATGTGATTGATTTTGTTTTGAATAAATTAAAAGCTTGAAACTTTTTCCTATTGTTGAACTTGGCCAGATCCTAAATAAATAGCTAAATTGCCAACTAGATAAGAATGTCAAAACAGACATTCTTACCTTTCCCTGCTTACGTACCTAATATGTGTGTTGCATCATATACCCTTGTCTTTCCCCTATAATATTTCAGCCGTAGCCATCAGCTTGTGTATACTGAATTGAATTTTATTGAAACTACGAAATGAAGAAAAGTGAGTGTGCATCCTTCTCCCTTTTCCCCTTCTTGCTGATTCTAGTTGTATCAACACCTCCTTAATTCTCATAAAATGGCTGTTAAAAGAAGGCACTAAAATCCATTATTGCTACTGTCACTTAAAAAGATTATAACAAAATATGTATATATATATATATATATATATGTATGTATGTATGTATGTATGTATTTTATGAGGGCTCTATCATGAACAGTAAGGTCTTGGACCAGTCCATTTTCAGTTGTTTATAGGCTGTCATTGCCAGTGGCACAATTCCTTCTTTTCTTTTATGTATTAGCCTGTTAATGTACCTTATACACTAACATTGAGGGATTCTAATGATTTGAATGTGTACTAGGTAATGCTGGCCTTCTTCCGTTGCTAGTACCTGATAAAATCCTCAAGTTAAAACAGCTTTGTGTACTTACTCTTGCTGAGACAAACAAGGTATATAAATTTACAATTTTTGATACCCATATACATATCTTATTCAGTTGTTTTTATTGCAATCAATTTTATTATCTGCCTTGAACTTCTAAGTTAATTGTGTACATGGTTATAGAATTTGATTGCAGATGCAAATATGTTCTTGAGAGTTGAAATCTTCTATTTTCCTTTCCTTGATGTGGTACTTGGGTCTCTTTAAACACTTAAATAATTCCAAGGCAATTTAGTCCCATGGATATAACAATTACTTTACTTTTTCATCCTCCATCATCCCATCTTTCCTATCAAACACTTGGATATAAAGTGTCAAATTATTTTTCCCTCCATTTTTTTTTCTATCCTTTTCTTTCCTCACCTTTTCATCTTCCTTCATTCTCATCTTTTCTTTCCTCTCACCTTTTCATCTTCCTTCAATACCAACTAGAGTAAAAAACCATAAGGAAAAAAAATCCTCAGGAAAAAAAAAAAGAATAAAAAAATTCAAAACCCTCACAGATAAAAACTTTAGTTCATCACAAGTTTCTTCTATTAATTAGAGTTCACAAATAAAAATTTATGTCAATAATCCCCAGTACAGAAAATTCATTTCAACCTTTCTATGCCAAGAGCAAGTCCTACTTATGAAAGTGAAACAAAGAGCAGGAAACCACTAAAATGAGGGATTCACTCTTATAATAAAGAAGTCAAAGTTGGTGTCGCACTCCATTTATGCCTTGCTGTCTATACTCACTGGCTCAGCTTCCTTAGCTGCAGCTTTCTGCATATACAAGACAACACAACTTTAAGCAACACATCCAGCCCCAATATACTCATCACAACAAGTATGGTAGTAAATGCAGAATTATCTTACATCTGATTCATGAGGCTCCAACTTATTTAGCTTGGCAAACATGTTGCCATAAAACTTGGCCTCTTTCTTATTGTATTCCTTGACCTTCTCCTTCAAGGTTTTGTACTCAAGCTTCACATCCCTATTTCAACATAACAAAAGCAACAAATTAGAGGGGTGAATGGAAATTTGTCTATATTTAGTCTTATCCTAGTCTTTAATGATCGCGTAAAAGGCACCAAATTTTGAACAAGACCTATTACTGTTAGCAATTTTGGGCTATTCCAGAAATAGAGATGGCACAAACCTGTTACCAGGGTCAATCTCAAGAGCTTTCTTGATATCAAATTCGGCTAAATCCAAGTCTGCCAGCTGAATATATGCCTGAGCCCTTCTGTAAAGAGCCTTAACATTTCTACTCTCAAGCTCTAACACCTGCATATTCACAAGCAATTAGTATAAATGTAATATAGACTAAAAGAAAAGCCAAAACACTCCCAAAACATTAAACCAAATTATATAACCTTGGTGCACAATTTTTCAGCCTCCTTGTAATCTCTTAACTTCAACTTGCGAGCTGCATTGTTCAAATTGCAAGCAACCTTCAATGCTTTAGCCTGCTTTTTGTCCTCCTCTTCAAAGGCCGAGTCAAAATCGATGTACTTCACAGCCTACGCAAATGACCTACAGACTTAGTCAGGGCATATCACAACCAAAAACAGTGATTCAAGTAAAACTGCTTGTCATGTCACAAGCTCCTTATAATGTGTACCTTCTCATATTTCTTGGAAGCCTTTGCATATTTACCAGCCTTGAACAATAAATTTCCTTCTTCCTTCTTTTTACCAGCAGCTTCAATTTTTTCTGGAGTGTTCATATCCCATGATTCCTTCTCCTAAACGAAAAACCATTATAATAAATTGAATTCAAAACCCACACATTTTTATAACTTAACCAAATGAATTTAAAATGTCTTTACAACCGAATCAAAGCCCATGCTTATACTTATCAAAAAAAAAAAAAAGAAGCCCATGCTTATAACTAACCTTGTCAAAAGATACCATCTCAACCTCATAGGAAACAGTAGAGTTGGGAGGAACCACAGCCATCTCCTGCTGGGATTCAGAGGACCCAAAAGCGTACTCCGGGGCAATAGTCAACAGGGCGACCTCCCCCTTCTTCATTGTCATCACAGCTTTATCAAGCCCATCAATAACTTGCTCTACCAACAAATCCAGTCCTCAAGTCAATCAATACACAGCGCAAAAGTGAACAAAATCAGTAACAAAGAAAGGGTGGCTCCAGTTTTTACCATCATCTTTCTTGAATTCAAACAGCTCATCTCCATCTCCATGACCTTTCTTTAAAAATACAGTACCATCTTGCAGTTTACCGATCAATTTCATTGCCAAATGCAAAATAATGGAACTCATCAGGAACCATACAATCTAGCATAGGTAAAAGAACACATTTACTTTTAAAAAAATTTAACACAAACATTTGACAACAGATCCATCGTTTGGACGCTCGTAGCCCTCTCCTTCCTTCAGGTTCTTCTTTATAACCTTCTTGTCATCAGTGATTTCTGAAACAGTCTTCCATGATACCAATTCAAGAGTTATCTGCAGTGTTGCATTTGGTGGGACTGCACCTTGATCACCAGAAGCTGGGCGACCATTTTCCCCAAATCCATTTGCAACCAATAGTCAACAAAATAAGAAAAACACAATCAAATACATGGCTGCTATATAACCAGACTTCAAGAAGACAACTTACATTGTGGCTTCACTGTCAAAAGCACCTTTTCCCCCTTCTTCATTGTTTTAACAGCCTTGGACAGTGCAGGGCAGAAACAACCTGTTCATAAGTGGAAATTAAATTAAATATGCAGAACCAACATTGAACTCAAAGGGTCTTAGTTCTGTAGAAGTACATGTAACGTACCCTCTTTAACGGTGAATTCAACTCCCTCAGATTTTGCAATGAGGGTTCCATCCTCAAGGCGAACTTCATACTTAACTGCAATGAAATAAAGATGGAATTACTTATCAAAAAAAGAAATAAAGATAGACTTATCAGTTATAACAATGTCACTTAAAAGAGTACAACAATTGAGAAAAAAAAATTCAAAAAGGTTGGAAAAGTATACTGTACCTAACACTTCATCAAGGTCCTTTGGGTTCTCCCATTTCTCTCCTTTAGTGAGAATCTTCTTAAATATTCCACCATCCTTACATATGTCCTTGACACTAGCCCAAGACAGCAACTCAACATCGAATTGCAAAGTGGCATTTGGAGGAATGGTTGGAGGAGTGCCAGCCTCACCATAAGCTAGCTCAGGAGGAATGGTAAATAAGGCATTTTCACCTTTCTTCATAGTTTTGATACCCAGATCCCATCCTTTGATTACGTGTCCTGCCATCACAACCAAAAAGAATGTCATGTAAGTTCAAATCTCTAATCTTCAACAAGGGCCACCAGTATGACAACATGTAAAAACAAATAAGCTGTAGAGTACAATTACAAGCAATCCTAAAATAATTAAGAGTGGGTATTATAGAGAGAAAGACTATAATGGGAAACACAAAAGGATATACTTCCTCGTATTTTTCTTCACATAATGGTAATCATTTAGTAATAAAAATAGAGCACCCCAGAGATCTTCCCAATCCTCAAGTACTGAGGTAGGATAATAAAGGCATACGGTGTAACTACAACCCCAAAAGTCAAAGAAATTTTGAAATCTCTTTCCTCATTTGAAAGAGGTCTGCACATAATTAACTGTGTTTCCTATAACAAATCATGAAAGAGCTTGATGTGGACTCAACATTGACTAAGGTTTGATAATGTGAGAACATGATTGGAAGATCCCTCAAGCCAGACACATTTCCCCTTGAACATTATCAGCTCCAAAGGCAATAAAAAATGAATCTCCCCATACAATTGATCTCTTAATTATTTCAGGGTACTAAAACTTCCATCCAACTTGACATGGGCTCAACATATTCTACAGACTTATCTCTTTTTCTTTTTTAATTTTTACTTTCGGCATGTTCCATGGCCTAAGCTCAACCTTCCAATCAATGCATATTATTCCATCAATGGCACACTGGTATTGAGCCACCACATTTGACTGTACCTTTGCATCTATAGCTTCTCCATCAGTATTCACCATTTATTTTGAAGGTTTTTTTTTATTTTTTATTTTTTTTAATTTTTTTTTTGGGGTGGGTGGGGTGAGTTTAAAATTAGAACGCAGACAAGTGCACACACCAAGCGTAATGAGAGAAACAAGAAACAGACATTTAAGAAGGAACAAGGGAAAAACTCAAAATTTGACCTGACCCTTCGCAAATATTGTGCAAAACAATGTATATTGGGTGGTTATCAGCTTTCAATGTTCATGTTGCTGGATTATGCAATCACACTCATTTATTGGTGCATCATGGCTGGATTAAAGCCAGTATGTACATGAGAAACTATTCTATTGATGCACCACCTATCCACATACAACTAAGAAGCACGGACACTACAAAATTCTCAATGTGTCCAGTGTCAGATACAGAGACACCACTGCATACCTGTACTTAAGAGTGTTCTCTAGGTTGGAAAAAATATAATTCTTTTATGTACAATAATTGTTATATATATGTTTTTAATAGTTGTTATTTTAAAAACTTAAAATTAACTTGTTATATCCCCAAAGATGTCATATCCTAATTTTTCAAGAATTATCATGTGCTGTCTCATGTTGTCATATGACTCATATCAATGTCTGCATCAATGATTCTTAGGGTGATTGTCCACTTTCAAAGTAAGCACAGGTATCAGAATCCAGCACAACCACTTGTTATGGTAATACCTAAAAACTAATGCCACACCCCTAAAATGCCTGGGTATCAACATAAAAATAAAAGGGGAAAGCAGCACTTTCCCCCTTTTATGTATAGGGTAGTTCACAATTTCCCCCTCTATGTTTGAGAAATGAGCGAATACCCCCATTACGTTATTTTCTCAGTTACATCCAATGGGAAGCTTTTAAAGAAATTATTAGTCATACTCATACACCACAAAGAAGAGAAAGTTGAGAATTGCATTGTTTTCTTGGATTGTATTTGTAATCGTTGTGATTCTGTTGGATTTAATTAAAGTATCAGAGTGGGTGTATTTGCTGATTTTCCAAACATAAAGGGGGAAATTGGTTGGCTTCCAAGATAAGGGTGGGAATTGTGAACTACCCTTATACTATGGGGAAGGAAGTAGTTTTTCCCCAAAATAAAAACATTGGTTAACAACACAAAATACACAATACTGAAGCAGCTTGGAGAAGCTGGAAAACTGAAGCAAGCTCTTTCCTTTTTGTCCCATATATTTGCTGGCCGCCCCGTCTATCTGAATTATATTGCGTTCAATAGTACCCTGAATTTTCCTTCACTGGTTAGATTTGGGTGTCTCTTGTACTCACTTAAAATTCATTTCTTAATTGATTTTGCCCTTATCTCTTTACCTGATTGTTCCCTGGGGGTGTGTGTATGTTTTTCATTTTTATTTCCTTTTCAAATTCATGAAAGTGGAAAAGTAGAGTCTTCTTTTCTTTTCTTTTTTTTGATAAGTAAGAAAAATGTATATTAATACCTATTCATGATTGAAGCCACCTCCTTTATTCACCCAAAATTTAATCCCACTAGTTTCTAGGTGGAAAAGCTAGGAAGAGATTACTACTACTTAAGTTTGGAGGTAGTTAAAAAGGTACACCATTTTGGTCTTGATGCTATGATACATCCACAAATGCACCAAGTGCTAAAGGCTTAAAGAACCAATTGAGTATTCACAATTCGCAAGCACATTTTCAACTTAAATTGTGTAGTTAGATATAAAAACTTAACCACAAGGTAGTTTGGATCTGTTTTTGTCATTGTGAGATATATGATGACTAAATATTGACAACAATAACTACTGCACAAGTACAAGAATTATGCATTTAGTTTGAATGAGGTAAACAGATGAATAATGATTACTGCTTGAGAAGCATGTGGCTGCCTATTTGGCTGTGAAACATCACTTCTCTTTGAGTCTTCAATCAAAATATAAAGTTTTTAGTGGTCATAGAATCTAAGAACTCCCTATATGTCTTCATTATCGTTCCCCTAGAATCATTTATTTTGTTGAAATCTTGTTCTCTTGAATGAGTTGTGGTACAAAGTGGCAGCATGATTGCTTCCTTGTGAATACCTAAGAAAGAACATTTGAATGAATCAATCTAGGTAGATCATTACGATGGACAAAAAATTTGCATGAAAATAGGGATTCATGTATTCGATACTAGTAAAACGGGTGATCATTATAGTTTTGTTTTGATATAGACATATTGTATGAAAATATTAATAAACTTTGACTTGTTTACGTTATATGACTTTGGATAGTAAGTTTTATTGTGAACTTACAGTTTTGTTATAAACTTGGATGGTAAGTTTTGAAAAGAATGTAAATAATTAATCTCGACATGTTGCATTTTCTCTAAAAATTCTTAGATTGTTTTTGTTTATGTTTTTTTTGTTTTTTGAATCATGTGTATTATTTGCTAATTGGTTATCATTCTTGTGTAGTATGGCTGCTACAAATGCTGGACGGATTGACCATACGCATCCTGGCCCTATTGACGATTCCGTGTTGACATTGCAGCCCACCCATCAGTCTGAAGTTATTTGGAAGGGGCAGGTAAAACACAACACTACAGATTTAACTAATGTACACACATTTAATTCATACTATCATTTCACCTCTAGGCCGGTCATATACTAATCCATGGTTTTGTCATGTGTAGGATCCAGGGTCCTTTACCTGCCGTGCCCGTAGTGAAGAGTTCTCTAATCGAGAGGCAATGGTGGACGACCGAATCGTTCACATCATTAGGACACTCGGTTTGGAGGGACTCCTCTGGATCCCTGGTAGAGAGATCGACCATGGCCTGATAACGGCCTTAATGGAGCGATGGCGGCCCGAGACTCACACATTTCACATGCCACATGGTGAGATCACCATCACATTGCAAGATGTGGAGGTCCTTCTCGGGCTTCCTGTTGATGGTGCCGCTATAATAGGGAGCACACAGAAAACATGGACCGCGGTCTGCCAGGAATTCCTTGGATTTGAACCTGTAACTCAAGGCCAGCACAAGGAACTTAATGGCCAGAGGATTCTTATCAGCCGGCTTCTGCAGCAAGTTGCTGAACCATTGCCGCCTAATGCTAAAGAGGATCACTTGCATCGGTACACACGATGCTACATCCTAGCGCTATTGGGGGACACAATATTCATGGACAAATCCGGCGATAGGGTGCATTTAATGTGGGTCCAGCAGTTGGAAGACCTTCGCAACCCACGAAGGTACAGTTGGGGAAGTGCTTGCCTTGCATGGTTGTACCGAGAATTATGCAGGGCAAGCCATAAGGACACCAGTCAGATCGGTGGGTGCTTACTGCTGGTCCAGTATTGGGCATGGGCCAGGTTCCCTTATTTGTGACTGGCAGTTGAGCGTGGCCCGCCAGTGGGCGCTTATGGTCCTCCAGTGCGTGCTCCATTGTCCCAGAAGTAAGTCTCTAATTTGTAAGGATTGTATCTTATTCTAGTGATATTATTCATTGAGTAAACATCTATAAGATTATTTTAGTAGTTATATGTGATAACATTATAGTTTTAGTCATGCCATTATCTTAGTAGGAAAGTTATAGATATTGATAATTTCTTCTTGATTGTTGTAGGTGGTTGTGGGTCCCAAACAAGAAAAACAGGCCTGCCCACATCTTCAGGGACAGGTATCGCCAGCAAATAGCTTCAATGCTGCCAGACCAAGTATGAAAATGCCTTGTCAAGATGTTAACATGTTTAGATTAAATTTAATCCAATTCGTGAACTTTGAAATAGAAACATAGTTGCCTAATGTCGCCTCGGTCTTGTTTTTGGGCTACTGTAGGTGGTGTGGCAGCCGTATGACGCCCATTTCGAGGACCTTCCGCCATGGTGCGTTGCAGGGAGGGGTGTGTGGACAGCAACGGTGCCGCTTGTATGTTTCCACCTAGTAGAGTTACATACACCGGATCGTGTCGTTCGCCAATTTGGGATGATCCAAGAAATTCCCCGCGACGTTGACACTGACACCGTACTTCATGCCATTGATTTGAGGGGGAAGGTCGGTGTTGATTGGATGCGGAGACATGCTCTGCATATCAACAATTGGGGTAACCGCCTGCATCGGCGTTGTGAAGCAGTGCTTGGTGCTATGCCTCCACAGCATCAATACTTCGGCTGGTTCAAAAGGGTGACTCGAAGGTTCATCGATGTTCCCAGTGCTACATCGATTCTAATGGTAACTTTTTTATGTCTTCTACATCTTACCGTACTTCTTAGCATGAAACCAGTATTTAGAGAACGTGATATATGTGGTCCAAAGTATGCTTACCATCAAACCTCAATTTTAAAGCTATTGTCTAGTTAACAATCCTTATAGAGAAATCATCATGGATTTACCTTATAGAGAACTTTGTTGATTTCAAAATATAATTTCAAAATATAAGGTCAAATTTCCTATTTTAGCCGTTAGAGTTATGGTATACATTCTTCTTCCCATTCTTATCATTTCTAATTTTCTGCTCATTTGAATTCTTAATTAGCATTTCTGTCTACGCTATTGGCTAGCTACATCTTTATTAGAAAAGATTATTTAAATCGTAGTTATAGGTAATACTTGGTCTCCCTATAATTTGCAATTATTGCTAACAGAACCAGTTACTGTTCAAAGTATTATTTTTTTATTCATTGGCATTGTTCTTCTCCGTGGAGAATTACTAATATACTTGGTTTTTCTATGTGCAGATTGAAGGATACCTCCGTTTGTTAAATCGTCACCCACCGAGCACAGAGGACCACCAGGACATTATTGATGTGCTGACTGCTATGTAGGCGATTGGCCGTGTACGACCTCCGGACCCTGAGGCCCCGAATGAGGAGGTAGCTTCTCCTGCGACAGCACCTACTCAGAGATCAGTTCTTATTGAGAGCCCAAGCACCAGCACAGCTCCTACTGGACGTCTGACTGTAGCTACCCCTCGGGTTGTCCCTACCCCTGCTCCCTCTCCACCCACCTCACATCCATCCCGAAGCCCCACCATCGCTTCACCCGCCCCACATGCAGCTCCCAGGCCCACCATCCCTTCACCCACCTCACATCCACCCTCTAGCTCCACCACCATCCCTTCACCCACCTCACATCCACCCCCTAACTCCACCATCCCTTCACCCACCTCACGTCCACCCCACCCACAGTCATTTCCCGAGCTGTCACCCATTCCATCCTTTGACCTGGGCATTGATCTAACCCCACCTGACATGCAGCAAGAGCCACCCTCCCATAGTACGTCTATTGGCCCTTCTTCAGCCATCGACCCACCCCATGTTCAGGCTGAGCCGGCTGTTGGGTTACTTGTAGTGGCAGAAGGTCGGCCAAAACGCATATCGAAGGCGCCTCCTTGTGGGACAGGGGGGCACAAACATGGGCACAAGGTTGGGCCCGAGGCATCTGATGAAGAGCATGCCAGACCTCCTCCTCGTTATACGAGACAGCATAAGGTCCAAAAAAGGTAACTCCATTGATACCTTTTGCAATTTTTGGTGGAGAATGACTCCTATGTGGTGAAACATGTCATTGAAATATATCATTTATTCTAATTTCTTGTATGGAACAAAAGCTTAGTTCCCTAATGAAGTGCAATTTCCAACTAACCTTTTAGGAATTAAGAATGGCCATTGTTTATAATAGATTTAAGTGCAAACCACACAACTAAATTTTTAGAATATATACACGTATGCATTCTAAGATAATTTTTGTTATGCAAACTTTGAAATCTATAACCAAGGATTTGTTATCATGTCGCTTTAACTCATTTTCACTTGTTACTTTAGTAAATTGTTCTGGTAGACCAGTTCAAATTGATGTGCATATGTGTACTTCAGTAGGGGCAGGGAATATTGAATCATCACCTTCTGTTCATAGCTTACAAACGTCTTCACAGGAAAAGTTTGCATTGGGAAAGTATGGCAACCATAATGTTCATCCTTCCAAGGAAAATTACAGGACTCAGCCCCGGTCAGCCATGCTGAATTTTGAACCAAATTCATTAAAACAATTTGGAAATGTAATGTACATGTCTTATTTATTTCAAATTTGACTAGAATTTGAGTAAGAGTTGAGAGTTAGCATTAGGGGGTAGCATTTTTTAAGACCAACACAAATGCTGTCCCAGCTATGACTGAGTTAAAAGTTGATTATGCTATGCTAATATGTTCACAAGTATGATAGGACATCTGTGCTAACTTTTTAAAAAGTTTTGGGATAATAGTCTTATTCTCAAGTCTAATTTATTTTTCTATCGCCCTTTGGAAGACCCAATTCCTCTTAGTGTTCCTTTTTCTCTTCACTCCAGATAAACGAGCTGACCAAAGAGCTTGATACACTTTTGGAATCTATAGAAGCCAAGGGTGGTTTCAGGGATGCCTGCACCATCAATCAGAAAAGTTCAGTTGAAGCATTGGAGGAAGGCATGAGGACCCTTTGTGAGAAATGCGGAATATGGAAGGTAGTGTTTCATATTTGACTCAGTTTTGTTAGGTGAGATCGTAAAATGTTTTTTCATTTAAAATCTAATAAATACAAAAGACATATCTTTTCTATTTTTATTTTTATATTTGCAAACTAAAAAAAAAAGTATAGAAATATGTTAATTGGATATATATACATATAAGGGCATAAAGGTAAAAACATACATTTTCCCTTTGCCTTCCATTTGCAAAACAAAAAAAGGAAATATATCTTTTCTTTTATTCTTTCCATTCCTCCCTATATCCAAACACACCCAAGGGAAAAAAAATTTCTTTCCTTTTCCTTATCCTTCCCTTTCTGTAGGTGAAACCAAACACATTTTTAAAGAAGAATATAATGGGAGAGAAAAAATTATCCAGTCTTGTTGTTTCGAGTAGACCTTAAGGGAGACTAGCTTTTGCAAGATAAAGTAAGATGGCAGTGGCCTAATAAAAGTCAGCCCAAACCTAAGAACAATTACGTGGGAATGATTTAAGGAAAAAACCTTAAAGTAACTTAAACAACCCCCCCCCCCCCCCCCCCTCTCTCAAAAAAAAAAAAAAAATCCTAGTATAAAAAAAATAGTAACTTTAAGCAGACCTAAGTCTTACAACAATAAAGGTCCCTTTGGTCTAGCCAATCTAGGAGATTGTGGAAATCATTAGACAAGGGAATAGATGAAGTAAAAAGTACTTGT
This sequence comes from Quercus gilva, assembly GCA_023621385.1. Lineage (NCBI taxonomy): Eukaryota > Viridiplantae > Streptophyta > Magnoliopsida > Fagales > Fagaceae > Quercus > Quercus gilva. Next base: position 2,986,011 of record CM042474.1, on the reverse strand, counting down.
ATGTGTTAAAATTTTTGCTGAACATTGAAGAAGATGGCTTTAAAGGGAACTTGGGAATGCCAAATGCTCTTAATCAGATTGTCAATGAGAGAGGATGGAATTTAGAAAACGCATACGTGTGTGTGTAAGAGTCAGTCAATGTGGATTTGTGTGACTCTAATTTCTATTATATCCCCCCCTTTTACGTTAATAAAGCAGCTCTAGAAGCTTGTCCATGTTAACTGTCTCTCAGTCTTTCATATATCATCTGAACCTGGTAAACAAGATGGCTTGCAGCATGATTTTGGTTATGAGAAACTAGACTCTCTGTCTGTTGCTGTATTAGATTCACTAGATAGCCAATGCTTTTTAGAGTTTTCTAAATACTCTCTGCAATATTGCATTTGCCAACCTCAAAATGGATGAGTTTTAGAAGACAAACCTAAATTGATTTTTTGAATCTTACTTATCAAGAGGATTTATTTTTAAAGAATAAGGCCTTAGAAAGGGAAGCAGAAGGTTGTTTCTAAATACAGAACCTGAAGTTGCAGAAGCAGAAGCTTTTAGATGGGCTTTTGTGATATCTACGCAGTTACAACTGAACAAAGTGTGTTTTGCAGGGGTTTCTAAGCTGTGTGTTGAAGCTATAATTCCAAAGGTGGAGTTGCAAGTTGGCAATCTTCAGCTGTTAGTTTGGACACTGTTAGTTTGTCAATTGAATTTGATTTTTGTTGTTTTAACTGGGTTCCCCCCTTCCCGCCACCCCCCCCCCCCCCCCCCCCAAAAGCTGCTAACCAAGCCCCTAATGTGTTAGGTGAGTGGGCCTTGCAGAATTCTTTTGTTGGGCAGCTCTGGGATTTCTCTGAATCCCTTTGTAGTGTATATTAATTCCTCTGGGATTGTTGTTTCTAGCTCTAGTCATTTCCTACCGTAATATTAATCTCAAAATCAGTTTCTTTTCTTTTCGTCTTTTAGAGCTTTTCTTGCAACTGAGAGTGCTAAAAACTTTATTTTGCTTTCAGTTTTATTGAGATGTACCTTAGGCCTCCTTCAGCAAGTGAGGAAGCACGGATAAATGATTGGATTAAGGTGCGACAATCTGGTATTACATATTATCTATCACTTGGTGACCAAAGGATTGTTGACAAAATTTATATCATCAGGCCTAAAGCTGAATTTGAGGTACGGAAATATCTTCCCTTTGTTGGGATCTGGTATCAATATCTTAGTAAAAATCAGGTCACTCTCCATTATAAGAATAATTATCAGGCTTTTGTTCCTCTTTTATCAGTACTCTGTTTTGCATGCGTTTATCTACCTGCTTTTTACTAGCATAAGTGGCTTGCTAACCCAGTTTCTTCAAGTGCCTTGCTACTTCTCCGTCTTTCTTCTCTCTCTTATACTCACGCACAAACAATCATGCACAATTACACACACCTGCTTGAGGAATGAATCAAATATTTTAATTTCAAGATCAATGCGAACAGTAAACAGGACATTTGCTAGTGGATGTAGCACAATGTCCTGCATCAACAATTTTCCTTTTTTTTTTTTATATAATTTTTTAAATATAAGGAATGTTCCTTTTTAGATTTGAATGTAAATACATAAGGTCAACAACCTTATATGTAGGCTTCATGGCGGTATTTGTATGCATGTTGCATGGTATTTGTGAAGTCTGAAGATGTTATTTGTATTGTACAAACTTTTTTACAGTTTGCGTTGGTTTTCTTCTTTTGCAGACGGTTGGAGAGAAAGCAATGGGAATGGGTATCAATGGACCTTGGATCACTAAATCACATTTGGAATTGATTCTTGAGAGAAAAGGTTGGGAGCGGGACTCTTGTTTTTTATTTTTTGTTTTTTTCCTATGTTCGTGGTGATGGTTCGCATCTTCTATCCCTTAGTTTTTTTAATGGTCCATGTGAAGTGTCACTTAGGCGAAAGGGCTACACAATAAGAGGTTGTCCTCCCACATCCCTTAAAATCCATGGAGATAGGATTCAATTCTAGCTCTTGTGGTATTGATGCCAGGAGAGTTTCCTAGCTAAGCTTGCTGGCATCTTTATCCTCATCCTTTTTTCTTTTGATTTTTCAGATTCTTTATTTCTCATGTGCCCTTAGAGCTTTGTGTTTTTGGGCTGAACACCTTTTGGCATCTTTTCAGTTTGATATGTTATCTTATTTATCAATAGAAAAAAGAAAAAAAAAGCATGTGTTGTTTGTATTCTTCTTTTCTTTTATTTTTTTCATGATCTGGTTTATGTCATTGTTATTATTGTTTCCAAAAGCTAACTTCAGTTGCAGGTGTACCTCGCCTTAATTCACCGCCACCTTTGCTTAATCCATCTCCAACTAGTAATCAAGAGCGGGCGGTTGTTACACCAAGGCCAATTCGTGTTACTACAAACATTGTCACTCCTCTTGAAGATCTATCTCAGCCATGGACTCGATCACCAACTAAATCTAAAATGGAACCTGTACCAGCGACATGGCATTTCATCTCATCAAATCCTCTCCACACTAATAGCTCAGTTGTAGGTAAGTGTACTTGGCTTAGGGAATGTCTTCATTCACTTCTTAATATGTCTGTTTCAGTGATTTTACACTTGTGTTTGAAAATCTTTTCAGGCTTTGTTGGAGAATAAAGGTCTCCCAGTTATAGTTGGAATTGGTAATTCTGACTTTATTGATATTCTCTGTCTTTCTCCTTGTGTTTTACTTTGTGCTTGTCAGCTATGATTCACTTTCAAAAGTAGCTTGGTTGGCAGTTTAAATGTGGTTAGTAGAAGTCTGTGAACTGACCTGCTTAATTGCTCAGTTCAGTTTCTGTTCAAAAATAAGTCTCTAACCATAATATAAGTCCATGAATAACATAGGTTCAATGATGACTAATAATTAGAGGGTCTGTGGAACCAGTTATAATATTCTGAGCCAATTTATTCGAATGGTATTACCTCTTCTAGTTGTGTTTACTTTAATTAGTTTGAGATCGAATGGGCATGCCAGTACATGGGTCCACTCATTTTTATTCACCTGCTTTGGAGCGCTTGCTTTGGGGTGGAAGGCTAAGTCAGTTGTTAACGTACAGTTAAGAGCATATATGATACTTAGGAGATTTTATTGATTATTGTGATATCCCATGCCCTAGGAAATTAATACGCAATCATATTCTTATTCATTCAACAAAGAAAGTGATAATTCAGCGGAATTTACTCTCTTTATACACCTCGTGTGTTCAGGTAGATCCCCTTTAATTTTTTAATGAATTTATTTACTTATCTAAAAAAAAAAAGTGATAAATCAGATGAGTGTTATTTTGTGTATTTTCTTACAATGGGAGATGACATTAAGACTGGAGAGGGCAAAGAGAATGTTGAGATTGAAACTAAAGTGGGTATCAAAAATATTTCGACCCCTGATATCTTAATGAGGTGTACTTAGGTAGTGTTTTGCAAATTTCGATTTTTATTATTATTTATTTTTATGTTTATTTACTTTGGGAAGGGTTGCAAGATCAAACAAGGTAACAGAAAAATGAAGCCTTGTTTTCCTTTATATGAATAGCAAGTTTTTGTGTTTAAATATGCAAGTATTTTGCGTGCATCTGTATAACTCATCTTGAAGAGTATGGTTCTTTGGTGTCTCAAATTACTTAAGCTCTAAGATGGTTTCTTACTATGTTTCTGCTGTTGTCACAATGTTGCAGGGGGCCCAAGTGGTTCTGGAAAGACTAGTTTCGCTCATAAAATGGCAAATATTGTTGGTTGTGAAGTAGTTTCCCTTGAAAGCTATTATAAATCTGAACAAGTAAAGGATTTTAAGGCATGAAGACTTCGGCTCTCTTGATCTATCATTGCTTTCAAAGGTAAGGCGTTGATCATATACATCAATCTGTTTATCTAGGGCTTAGTGATATTCCAAGTCCGTTAAGCTTACTTGAGATATGGTATGTAAACATATGTTAAAACATTAGATGAAGCAGCCGGTTTATATGCTCAAGTTTGTGACTCTGTCAAACTACTTATCTATATTTTTCCTTAATTTATCACCTATAAATAGTAATGCAAGAGTTTTTCTTATTTTTGGTTCATTTCATTGGATTGTGCCGTTGCTTGTGCTTCTCAGCCTGTCATGCCAAGATTTCATTATGTACTCCAAATTGTTCGTTTTTTTTTTTTTTTTTTTTTTTTTTTAGGCAATGAAAAAAATGTTATTAAGAAAAAAATAGCCATTCCGAGTACGTTGGGATGTACTGTGGAGGAAAAAATCAAGAACCACAATTACAATGATCAACTAAAACAGGAAGGGAATGCTTGTATAAAAATCAACCAAAATTAGTATAATAGTTTGCAAACAATTTTTTAGAATGTAAACGCTTGTAATCACTGATTACTGTGATGTTCAAATTTAATGGCTACCGTTATAAATTTATCTGTAGGTGTAGGAGTATTTATTGCTTTTCAACATCAGTTTCTCTAGGTCTCAAATATTTTGTACTAAAGGCCTGTACTTCTTTTGCTTGATAGAGAGACAAGGAATAAGTCAGTTTGAGAGAGACATTGTGTACATGCTTTTCCAGACTTCTTTTGCTTGATAGAGACAAGCTCCATATTCTTGGACCTCATAGGTAGGGTCCAAGGGAATTGATGAAAAGGCTGATGGGTTCTACAGTAGGATATTTTGGATTGTTGGACTCCCGAAAAGCACTATCGATGGACTGCATCTAAGTGGTAACCATTTGTAGATGTAGACCATCGATAGTGATTTTTGGGAGTCCAGCAATCCAGAATATCCTACTGTAGAGTCTCATCAGCCTTTTGATCAGTTTCCTTGGACCCTACGTATGAGGTCCAATAATATGGAGCTCGAAGGTGCTGAAGGTGTAGAAACAGCTCTACAGTTGGCAAGGAAATGGGATTCCGACATGGCATCCAGGAGATGCTTCCAGACCAGACCTTGAGAATGCTCCCATCTTCTACCCAACTGAAAAGGTCTTTCACTTCAGCAGTACAATTTGAGTTGTCAGAATTTCAAAATTTATTTTCTATCATTGTTACTATTACTTGTCAATGTTGAAGTTATTTATTTTGAAGAAATAAGATATTTGAATGAATAACTAGCCTAGAAGAATTTTACCTTCGACTTAGAACTGAGTTGGCTGAGCCGAGTCACTGTACAATTAGTACTTGGACATTTCTTTTTCATAGTTGTGTTTTTCTACCACTGGCCTAGTGGCCAAATGGTACACTCGTTAACCCTTCAAGAGAGTGGTCAGGCTTCACATTCAGAGAGTGTTCCCCTATTTTGGCAAACTACATAACATAGTCGTAAAAAAGAAGCAAAAAAAGTATATTAATATACTGCTCAATATTATTGGAAGAATTATAGAAAGGCATTTTTATTAATTCAATTTAGGGGGAAAAAAACATTAAACCTTAGAAGAAGTTTTTTTTCCTATTCTATCAGAATTTGGCAACAGTTTTAGCTCAAGTAAAACCTCCTCGCCTTATAAGTTCTAGGTGGAAGGTACGGCCTTGGGTTCAAGACCCATTGCGTGCATGTGTTACTTACCAATAAAAAAATGAATAAATGGTGATTGTTTTAGCTTGTTATATACATTATGCCTAAGCACATTGACCGTGTACAACCTCCCTTCATTGGGACACAATTATCATTTTATACCATGGTTGAGATGAACGTGCCTCATGTGTCACTCTATAAAGCCGATTCTAGTTCAATATGCATTTTTCGTGAATAATCTTATTATTACAATTTGAATTTACTAATGATCTGTTTGATTTTAGGGAGGAAAAGATCATGCAAGTGCTAGGTATGTCCATACGCGGCTTTCTCCAATCACGCGGTTTCTGTTCCATACGGATGATGATGACCTTCTTGACTACTTTAATGAAGATGGGCAATCAATTGAACCAACTTGGTATCTTTCTCCCCATTCTTCTATCTATTTGGTAGAAGGGATGTTAGCATTTTGTATGAAGAACTTCTATACATAAATAAGGCGTATACTTTTCTTTTTTGGTTATTTTAGGTACATGCTAATTATACCAACGGTTCTTGTCAATGGTAGTGAAGGAATTGGGACTGGTTGGAGCTGTTACGTTCCTAATCTTATGAAAGTATGTCTGTTAGAAGTTTCAAGATTCCTTTATAGCCCTTTTTTTTTTTTTTTTTTTCAATCAAATTTTATTAATTGTCAAGAAGAAGATAAAAATGACACTTTTATGGTTTTGGATGGAAGCATTTAATTGCAACCTATAGAAGCATTTAAATTCATATCACACAATTTATAGAAGCAATATTCTTCAAATCCCCTGATTTTGAATCCTCAAATCCAATTACAACCTAAGCTGTCTTATATAATCCAAAAAAATATAAGGCAGTTCAAAGTCAATAATCCAAAGAATTTATTATGTGACATTTGTTCATGGGGCAACAAATAGTGATGGTAGTTAGTAATTACTATCAGATTTTTTGTTTCAGGGTAGTTTCTTCTAGATATTATGGTGGCAGCAACAATTGGAGCTGTAATTGGTTTGTGCGTGGGCCCCCTAATACCTATATGTGGTAATTGGTTAGCGAGGTCATCAGTTCTGCAATTTTTGCTGCATCTTACTGTGCTTGCCTTGGCTCTGTCATCGCAATTCTTTCCATATAGCAACAATGCACCTAAGAGGGTTGCTTTTCAGCATACATTCATTACTGCAGGTACTGCAGCCACCAGTATTTTTATATATTGAATAACAGCTGTACTTTTTGAAAGCTTTTCAAACTTGCTGATTGAAATACTACATTTGATAGTATTACACTTTCAGCCTGTAAATTTAGGTGTAACAAGTACAATGTTGAAATTTGGAATTAAACACCCCCCCCCCCCTCTTCTCTTTTGTTGGTCCTATAATCTAAAAAAATTGTACTTCTGGATTGACAGATGCAAATCAGGTTGTAGACTCCACGTATGATTTTTCTGTGGTGGATTCCAATTCTTTACTTTTCGTTTTCAAATATGTACCTGAAGTAGCAAAGGAATTGCACATTGGTTCAGAGTTATCTTTTGAAACTGCAATATCGTCTCACCAGGAGAGTTGGATGGTATGTCTGATTTAGATGGTCTTCTATCCCTTGGAAAGGAACCTTTTACATTTCAAACTCTTAATTACTAATTTGTCAAGTGACAGTCCCCTCATCCCTGCCAACAAGCTTGTATACCTACAATAAGTCAATTTTCTTTTGTTTTTTTGAGATGTAAAGTAAACCATGATAGTCATTTTTTATTAGTATGCTAATTTCCTGCTGAAGAGTTCTCTCTCTCTCCCCCTCTCCCTCTACCTCTCCCTCTCCCTCCCTCTCTCTCTCTCTCACACACACACACACGTCCACCCATTTTTTTAAGGTTTGTTGACCAGATCTTTTTTGTTGCAACAAATGGTTATGGGATTGACAAAAGCTTATTTTACTTCTCATTGATGCCTAAGCTGGTCTTCTGAACACCTGACCTCAGCCACAATAATAAAATAAAACCTAAACACCTGGCACAAATACTGGGGTTTGCCATTCTTTGTTAAAATGTAAAAATGATTTATATGAACCAAGGATACCTCGCATAAGTTGAAGCAATTATTACTTTCAATTACTCATTTTATATTAATTTAAAATCATGGTTGTCAATGGATGCAATGTAAAATTATCAAAGGATCTCTCTCTTTTGCCTAAGTTTACCATTGATACTACTTTTATTATGCACCAATCACAAAAACTCATTCAAATAGTTTTGAAAAAAAGTTGTGCACTGATTGGTGAAAGGGTCATCTAGAAAGTGGTCAACTTTTTTCAATTTTCTTGGAGTTACTTGAGTTTAAATTTTAACCTAAACCCCAAGTTTCATAAAACAATTTAAGATCCATCTCATTTTATCAGCCCAGAAAAGAGAAAAATCAACCCAATGTGTTGAGTTGGATCAGGTTCGTCAAATTGGTGAGAGTCGAATGCATGTCTTTAATAACCAATACACTGGTCTGATCTCACTAGAATTGAATGTAAATTATTTTGTTACTCTTTTTTTTTTTTTTGCCTGTCCCTCAAATAAATGAAAATGTTACAACATTTATTTTTTCTTTTTCTTTTTTGCCATCCCTCAAATAAATGAAAATGTCAATTTAGAAGCTTCATTTTTAATTTTTATGTACAGCATTTAAATATTTTAATTTTTTTTTCTTAGTTTTTCAAAATAGAAGTATATTTACCACATTTTTAACAAAAAAGTTTTAAACAAAAATCTAGGAGATTATGGAGATCTGCAATAGAAATTACGGAGAAATATTAGGAAGCCAGTTCAGTTTCCAACTGAGTTATGAAAATGGAGTAAAAAAAAAAAAAACAATCCAATAAAACTCAAGCATAAGAGGCTCGATTTCAGCTACAAATCGACTATTAAACACTCGATTTTTATATAACGGTAATCGGGTATTTAAAAGTTACCCAACTGGAAATCGAGTCTAAGAGGCTCGATTTCCACTGGAAATTTTTTTTTTTTAGGTTTTTTTTCTTCCCTTCCCCTACTTGCATTAAACCAGATCCACAACACAAACAAACTATTTTTTTTCCTTCCCCCGCGACCATTATATATATATATATATACCTATATTATTTTGCTACCACCAATCAAAGGGAGAGAGTACATAAGACATAAAAAAAAGGGGATTAAGCTAGTTACTATTCATGGACATTACAATTGCCCTATGACCTACAGAGCGGAGAGATTTAAGCAGTACATGAGGCACACAAAACACATTAGTAGCTATGAATCAACTATAGTAAGTTCTATCATCGCCGACATTATAGGCAAATGCTGCACAACACAACTAATGTAACAAGTACAATGGATAACAACTAGTTCAATTACAACATTGTTCAGCCATGAACAAAATAACAACTAAGTCGATACAACATAGTCGCCTTGCACTTGTCCATACCGAAGATAACACAAGTCCCATGTACAATGCCATTCCAAAATTTGTAGGATTTGCTCACCTGACAAGCATTGTTGTATAGTCGTTAGTTCCCAAATGTGAAGAGTAAAAACCAAATGAATTTATGAGCATATTATATAAAAAAAAACAGTAACAACACTTGCCTAGTTTGCAGCACTACCACTTGTCGAAGCCCCATGGGAACCGCTTGTCAAAGCCCCACGGGGATTGGGACATCTTCTGCGGTTATGCCCCTCTTCATGACACAGTCCGCATCGCTGCCTCGGTTGAATCTCAATCAAGTTCGGATCTTCCCTCCGACTTCCCCGTTCTCGCCGTACCCCATCCATTTCATTCCTTAATCTTGACGTCACAGGACGACCTTTGGCCCGCAACAATTGTGGGTCAGGCACCCACCGTGGTCCATGAACGTCCCTCCACAATGACTCTGACAGTGGCACCACGAATTGATGTGCATATGTGTCAATGGCGTTCTTCAAACTGTAACATGGGTCAATATAGTTGGTGGCATTAAGGTGCAGACTTTGAAGAACTTTAATTGCATGTGAACAAGGGATCTTAATGTTTTCCCACTTTCCACAACCACATGTTCTAGCAAATACGTGCACATCATGACTGTGGTTTCCCCCTCCACCTCTACGGTCGTTGTATGGGGTAACCACTTGATATATACCAAGTTCATGATTAAAATTCCTCAAAATGTGTCCTGGAATTTTCTGCTAATTTTTTATATAGATCCCCATTGCATAATCACTCCACACCTTACCTTGAGAGAGATCAGAAGTAATTAGTTTATTTCGATCGTGGAAATATGCAACAATTTTGCACCAAATGAACTCAACCATTGCAGCAATGGGCAAACCGCGAGCACCTTTAAGTACCCCATTAAAGCACTCAGAAATATTGGTTGTCATTGCCCCATAACGTCTTCCACCATCATGTGACTGGGTCCATTTTTCCAAATCCAAACTCACTAGATATGTATATGGCATATAGCGGGTAATATTAGGATCATCAGGTCTTACACCCCTCAACATATTAATCTCGGCATCCTTAATGGTTTGCATTATGGACTCAAATTTAGCTTTATTAGTCGCATATCCAGCTTTCAAGGCCAATGCCTTTAGAGTCGGGTCATCAAAGTATGTGTTGAAGTTGCTAGCAACATGTCGAAGGCAATATCGGTGAAATACCCGTTCTCTTCCGTCCTGACCTCTAGGCCACTCTCGAATGGCGCATTTGATACCTTTATGTCGGTCAGAAATAATGCAAATGCCATCGGCAGGTATGACATGCTCTATCGAAGTCCTGAGACACTCTAAAAACCATCCCTAACTAGCCCCTGACTCCTTGTCCACAACAGCAAAGGCGAGAGGCAAAACCTTTTGGTTAGCATCGGTTGCCATTGCAATCATCAACACCCCTCGATATTTACCATACAAATGAGTCCCATCAATACTGATCGCTGGCCTACAATATCTGAATTCAGCAATGCATGGAGCAAATGCCCAAAATACATAGCGCAGTAACGTAGTATCATCTATGCCCCTAGGTATGGTGTAATAGTTGTACTGCGTACCCGAATCCTGATCCAAGTATGCCAACAACAAATTTCGCAACCTTTGGTAAGACTCTTCCCAATCCCCATATATCTTAGCAATTGCCTTTTGTTTTGCGTCCCATACCTTATAGTAAGAAAGTTCATGCTTATACTTAGTATGTATGATCTCCCAGAGCTCATCAATACGAGCAGTGTGCTTTTGTCGCAATTTTCCCATAATCTCTGATGCAACAAAATTAGAATCCATCATTTTACCGTCTCTTCGCCGGCCAAAGGGTATACAACTATGTGGACCCACATAAGACGTGACCATCCACAGACCATTAAGTTTATCCTTCTTAACAGCCCCAACGTACCACTTACAATTCGTGTCAATGCATGCGGCGCACAATTTAGTTGTGTCGACCTCCGGATATTAAAATTTCTATTATCACTTGCTGCGTATATTATCAATGCACGCTTCACCGCCTCTTTATTTGCAAAAGTCAACCATTTACTAAAATGCATCCCATCTTCCCAAGTAGAAACAAATGGTATCTGAAGAGCTGAAGGATCAACCATATTTTCCCAAGTATTTGCGTAAAAAGACTTGCTAGGAGGTGCGTAGGCAGTGGTCGTATTTGTATCATGGTGGACGCCAATACCATCGTCTGCATCACCTTCACCAGGGTTCTCCATATTTTCCTCTTCAAAAATGGGAATGACTTCATGGTCATCCACATCGTTCTCAAAGTCGCCTCGGTCAATCCTCTCTTCGTACTCGTCCACATCATCAACATTTTCACCATCATTCGTAGCATGATCTTCGTCTTCGTCTTCGTCTTCCTCCTCTAAATGTGTCTCTTGAGGATGGAGGGTTTCACCAGTATTGGCAACATGATCTTGAGTTGGGAGCGTATAACCTCCCATTGTATACTCTCCCATTGTATACCCTCCCTCCTCTAAATGTGTCTCTTGAGGATGGAGGGTTTCACCAGTATTGACAACATGATCTTGAGTTGGGAGCGTATAACCTCCCATTGTATACTCTCCCATTGTATACCCTCCCATTGTAGTGCATCCATCATCTAGGGTTGTAAATTGTAAAGACGTAGTTGTTTGTTGCACCGTCTCCGTATCAACTTCTGCAAGTGCCTCCAAACTTACGTACAACTCAGCAGCATTTACTTGGGGCATTTTCTGGATCCTATTAAACATCATCTTTACATGTTTGTTTTCTTTGATTGCCATATACCCATAATTTATCCATTCATGAAGGACTTCTTGTGGGTAACGATAAATAATCTTTATATCATACCAAGCACGGTTCAAATTCAATTCGTCCATTATTTTTGACTTCAAATCATCCAACGTCTTCAACTTACGACGTACCATCATATAGTAGCATTCGATACCCTCCCCTCTAAATGGAAATCCGTCAATCTCTTCAGGATTGTCAAGGGGTCCACCGAAGTATACATTTAACTCAATATTCTTCAGAGATTGTGAACCTATTAGAGAGTCAAGTATAATATGTTAGTCCTATATTTTACTAGTCTTCAAAAATTAATAAAATACAATAAAATAAAATTTGGATAAGCAAGAGCAGGTGCGTGAGAGAGAGAGTCAAGTGTAATAATATGTTGTGAACCTGAGTCAAGTGTAATAATATGATAGTCTAATATTTTTATCTCTTTTATTTAACATAAATTGCAAAACCTTTTCTATCTACTCAAAGTTCAAAAATTACAACTTGTCACTTTGCATTTGCATATACTCACCCCACATCACATACACGCACACAATCATTATCATTTCATACTAACACAAAAAAAAATCTAAAGACAAAAGTCATCCCATTGCAAAATTTCAAATCAGCTCTAACAAAAATATAAATAAAAAAAATCAAACCAAATAACAATACAATCATTAAAAACCTAACAATACAAATATACCAAGAATACATTTTAAATATATATCAATCATTCTTTCATAGTCAAGCAAAAAAATAAAATCAGAGTTTAGAGAATAATATTTACTCTAATTGATGGGATTTCAGTAGTTTTATCACATTACACGTTTATGTTAAATGACTAGTTTATTTTAAAATTGTTTTCTTATGATTTATATTAACTTGGACCAAATTGGACTGGATGGACTGAATGGACTGAAGTGGACCGAAGTGGACTGGATGTACCAAGGTGGACCCAATAGACCAAAATGGACCGAATGTACCAAGGTGGACCCAATAGACCAAAATGGACCGAATGGACTAAATTGGAGTGAATGGACTAAATTGGACTGAATGGACTAAATTGGAGTGAATGGACTAAAGTGTGCCTATGGGACCGAAATGGACCAAAAAGAGTGAATGACCAAAGTGGACTGAATGGACCGAATGGACCGAATGGATTGAAATGGATTTAAGAGACCGAAGTGGACCGAAATGGACTGAAATGGTCTGCCTATGCAATTTTGAGGTACATTCATTATATTAACATAGTTACAAAATTTCCACAATAAAGCCCCTAATCTTTATAAGATAAAATCAGCATTCTTGTTTCACTGCTCAAAGTTTAAGTAGTTATTTAATACTCAAGCAATTACATTTGATATTTTTCCACTGCTCAGCATTCTTATTTTTTGGAGCAACATTTGATATTTTTAGTAGATGGCAAAACCAAAATGAAGCAATTACATCACCAAATCAATGACTATAATTTCATACTCAAGCAAAAAAAAATTTATAGACAAAATATCAAAACCAAACAACAAACAACTAACTAGAGAGTGAGACCCTTACTTGACATGATGATGTGCTGGGATTGTATGAGAGTGAGAGGGAGGTTGAGAGGCAGAGTGCTGGGATTGTATGAACAAGTTGTTGTGAAAGTGAAAAGTGAAAGTGAATAAGTGAAAAGTGAACATGAGACAGAGATAGGCAATTATTTTCCTCACTAGCTGAACACGTGAAGACCTGGAGAAGTCAGAGTTCAAGCTATGTGAAGGACATGGTGTCAAATCTGTAGGGACCCAGACCACGTGTCACTTGTTGAACACAATCCGAAAATCGAGTTTCTGAGACTCGGTTTCGCTTTTAACAAACCGAGTCTCAAAGACTCGAGATATGTGGGTGGCCACGTGGCAGCCACATGGCATATTAACACTAAAATCGAGTGTATAAGACTCGATATACAAATTGAGTCTTATACACTCGATTTCCACGTGGGCAGCTTTTCCACGTCAGATCGCCACAAAACATTAAAACCGAGCCTCTGAGGCTCGGTTTTTTGGCCCAAAATCGAGCCTCAGAGGCTCGAGATGCTACCACGCAAAATACTTCCGGAACCGGCCCAACTAACCATAAAGTTTAATTTTTACAGTTAGTTACCCAGATTCCCCGAAACCTCTCCACCAAACTCTCTCCAACCTATCAAACAAATACGGCCCCATAGTTTTTCTCAACTTCGGCTCTCGACCAGTCCTCCTTATCTCTTCTCCTTCTTTAGCCGAAGAATGCCTCACAAAACGCGACGTTGTTTTCGCCAACCAGCCACGCCTGCTCGCAGGAAAGCACCTTGGTTACAACTACACCAGCCTCTCTTGGGCTCCATATGGTGACCACTGGCGAAACCTTCGCAAAATCGCTTCCCTTGAAATACTCTCATCCCATCGTGTCCAAAATCTTTCACACATACGCAGCCATGAAGTTCACTCACTCATTCGCCGCCTCCTAAGCCAAAAAGACCAGCCTGTGGACATGAAAGCGTTGTTCTTTGAACTAACACTCAACGTGATGATGAGGATGATAGCTGGGAAGCGTGAAGTGGAGGAAGGGAGGAAGATTAGGGAGATTGTGACTGAGACTTTCTTGTTAGGGGGTGTGACGATTATGGAAGATTATTTGCCATTTTTGAGGTGGGTTGGGAATAGAGGGAAAGAAAAGAGGTTGATATTGGTGCAGGAAAAGAGAGATAGTTTTATGCAGAGTTTGATAGAGGAGCATAGAAGAATGGGATCAAGTGAGGGAGAGAAGAAAACGTTGATTGAAGTTATGTTGGCTAAGCAAGAATCGGAACCTGAGTACTTCAAGGATGATATCATCAGAGGCCTCATGCTGGTAAGATCTAACTTCTGCGCCAAAATTTGTTTGTTTCTTTTTGTTTGTTTGTTTCTTTTTTCCCTAAGAAAAGTAAAAGATAGGACCTCTTTGAATCATTCAACGACCAAACTGTAATGAATTAATGAAAGGTCGACCTTTCTCACTTTTTTGCATTGAAATTTCATTAATACATTAGGAGAAAAGTCAAAAGACACTGCCAATTTCTCAGGACAAAGTTGAGTCACACTTATCTTTTGTGGCAGGAGTTTTGCTATAATTTAGGAGTGGTTGAGTATTATTAGTTATTACTTCAATAGTGAGGCAAAACTAGTATGTATAATTGAAAGAAATGACCCCTTCATTTCGGTAAAGTGCGTGATAGTAAAAAATTTAGGCGTTAGTTTATATTTTTTAAAAATACGTGTCGATAAAAGAGTGTATAGAAATATGTGTAATGTTGTTTAAAAATTAAAAATTTTTACTTAAAATGTCATATGGGACGGCCCCTAATTTTGAGCATACATACACAATTTTTACTACAATCATGTTGAAATGGATGACTATGATGAGTGGATAATTACTTAAACATCGACCCATCATCTTTTTCCACCACTACAATTGATTACTTTAACAAGTTGTGACAAAAATTGTTCCCTAAAGTTTTTCATTTTACTTATAAACGGTTTTCAAATTATACAATGAATGAAATTGATACTATGTTAACCAGTTAACAACATAATAATAAATACATTTCTTATTTACTTTATGTTGTGTGTTCTAAAAGTTGACATTAGTTTGTGTGAGAACATAATAAAGCTTATCTAGGTAATAAACACTTGTTAGAGAGCTTAGCATTACATATGTAGACATCACATTAGTTTGATAAAGATATTTATAATAGAAAGATGATAGCAAAGTAATTAACGACAAAATTTAGTAACAAAATTTGTTATAGCTTAAGGCAAGAATTTTACTTAATAAAATAAACATTACTACATATTTTAAAAATCTAATCATTGAATTGCATGTTCTTTACACTTTTAATATATATGTTAAGTTTTGTGTCAATCAGATATTATTTACTATATGATCTATAAGCTTATATTTTATTCATAATTTTAAACTACAAAAACTTGCAATTTAAACAATTTATTGATGATATAACTATTGATCTTTAATTTTTTAGAAATTTTGTGAGTATGGAGGATAAAAGAAGAAGATGTAATCTAATGGAAAATTTGTGAAAATTCACCTCTAATAAAATGATATTGAGTAAAGTTGTAATCTAAAGTTACAATAAATTTTGTAGTTAAATTTTGTCCAGTAATTAAAATGAGTCAAGATTTCTGCTAGATAGATAATTTGTTTATGTCTCTATTTAACTAGTGCCCTTAGGGCATTTCATAGAAAATATAAAAAGCTGTTAAAACAATTAATTACTTTTTTTTCTAATAAAAAATTTCTAAAAATAGATTTATGCTTGATAGATTTGACTTGATGATATAAGGTATTGTTTATATTTATAATAGAGTTGGTTTGGGAATTGGATTATGTATTGATATACTTAATTGTTTATAAAACACTAAAGGTCTGTTTGGATGAGAGAATTGAAAAGTGGAATGATAGAAAATTATGGGAGGATGGAAAAGTGGGAGGATAGAAAAGTTTTAATTTTTCCTTATTTGTGTTTGGTTGAAGGGGTGGAAAAGTAGAAGGATTGAAAACTTTTTTGTTTAGTTGAGATAAAAAATGAGAGGATGAAAAACAAAGTAGATATAAATTTACCATTATGTCCTTACAAATATATAAACAAAAAGTGACACATTTATTATTAAAAAAATTTTGTCTGGACACTTTAATTTTTTTATTTATTTATAAAAAAGAAATGCTAATGAGTGCCCTTAGGGTATTGGTTAATAATCTATTTAAAGAAAATTTTTATGGGAAATGAAAAGAAAAAAGTAATTAATATTTTGACAGTTTTTTTCATTTCTCATAAAAGTGGTATCAAAACTTTCTTAAAATAGATTATTAGTAAGTGCTCTAAGAACACTCGTTAGCATGACCCTTTATAAAATAAGCAAATGCTAAAAAAAAAAAAAAAAAAAGAAAAAAAGAAAAAGGGATAAAAACAAACAAAAAGGACCAACGTCTACTTTGCCAAATTTTATCCAAAAAAAAAAAACCAAAACCAAAACCAACATCAAACCAACGTGAACGTACTGTGCAAACCAAAAGAAATTTATCCAAGCAAAAAAAAAGCAAAAAAAAAAAAAAGACAAAAGTAGAAAAAAACAAAAAGTTAGCCAGATGAAAAAGGGCAATTTTGTCCAACTTACTTTTCCTCTTTTTGCTCTTCCATTTTCTCTCTATTTTGGAGAGATTGAATTGTGGTGGGTCCAGAAAGAAAACAGCTGCCTCACCACTTTTCTCTCCCCTTCCCTCTCTCAATTAAACACCCTTCCTAGTTATTTTCTCTCCTATTTTTCACTCTTTTTTTTCTATCATTCCTAAAATCCACCCAACCAAACACTGTGTAAAACTTATATAGTAAAATTTATAATATGTAGTATCGTTTCATATATATATAAAATAGTGATGCTAGAGACATTTTATAATTTACTATATAAATCTTATAAATTGGATGTTGTCTCATTACTCCAATATCTTGTTATTATAATATTTATTTGTCATTTTTTAAATAAATTTATTTTGACTAGTTATTATAATATACTATTGTTAACTTCCTCCCCACTATATTTTTATTATTTAATTTTCCTCCCTTTTTTTTTCTTTTAATTAAAGACTAAAGAGTTGACAATTTTCTCCAT
This sequence comes from Quercus gilva, assembly GCA_023621385.1. Lineage (NCBI taxonomy): Eukaryota > Viridiplantae > Streptophyta > Magnoliopsida > Fagales > Fagaceae > Quercus > Quercus gilva. The sequence goes on along the minus strand of CM042474.1, from coordinate 2,968,548 downwards.
AATCATTTAATAGGAACTTTTTTGACAAATCAAAAGTTTTGGCTGAACGAAAATTCAAAATCTGAGACCATATAAGTCCTCATATAGATAAACATAAAGAACTCTGATTTTGCTTGATTTGTGTACAGGTTTTACTCTCTGCTGGAACCGACACTTCAGCTGGGACCATGGAGTGGGCAATGTCGCTATTGCTGAACCACCCAAAAGTCCTAAAGAAGGTGCAAGCCGAGATTGACAATGTTGTAGGACATGATAGGCTAATTGATGAAGCAGATTTGGCCAAGTTACCTTATCTCCATTGCATTATAAATGAGACAATGCGTATGTACCCAGCAGGACCATTACTTGTACCACACGAGTCATCAGAGGATTGCAAGGTGGGTGGTTTCAAAGTCCCAGGTGGCACTATCCTACTGGTTAACATGTGGGCCATACATAATGACCCTAAAATTTGGGATGAGCCAAGGAGTTTCAAGCCAGAGAGATTTGTAGGGTTTGAAGGGGTTAGAGATGGGTTCAAGTTTGTGCCTTTTGGGTCAGGGAGGAGAGGGTGTCCTGGTGAAGGGTTAGCCGTGCGTGTTGTTGGCTTGGCTTTGGGTTCATTGTTACAGTGCTTTGAGTGGGATAGGATTAGTGAAGAAATGGTGGACATGAGTGAAGGGAGTGGGCTCACCTTGCCCAAGGCTCAGTCATTGTTCGCTAATTGTCGCCCGCGTCCAGCTATGGCTAATCTTCTTTCTCATATCTGAATCAATTTAGCATATACTATGAAGGAAATTATTGCACCAAGTACTTCATTATAATATACCCAGCAAAAAAAAAAAAAAAAAAGTACTTCATTATAATATGATATGCCGTGATACTCAAGGAATCTATCAATAAAATCTATTAGACAACTGCTTGTCCTTGTTAGACATACTTGTCCATTGCCTATATTTGTTATTTTCGTGATTTCAAAATTTTATGCCATGTATGTTCCCAAGCTCTCTTTTTAAAAATGTGTCCGAATCTGGGAAGAATAAAGTGTAAAACTCATATTTTATATCATTCAATAAAAGATTGTCACATTAACATTTTATTTAAAATTCAATACATTCTACCACATCTAATAACATCTCAATAAATTTTCAATTTAGTTGAATTTATATATGTGTATTAGAATTGATTGGGTGTGGTCGTTCTTATTTTTAAATATGTGATAAGATAATGTAATATGTTATGATTGGAGGGATAAAACATGAGTTTTACACCACTTCTTTACATGATCAAATTTCTTATAAATTTTACATTATGCATGTTTCCAAGATGTCCTTTAAAAAAAAAAAAAAATCATTTTCAAAATTTTATGCTATGCATGTTTCCAAGATTTCTTTTTTTTTTTTTTTTTTTTTTTTTTGAAAAGGTTTCCAAGATTTCTTTTAACTATATACTATTACATATAAAATTAACTTTAAAAAAAAAAATTATAAGTTATATGAATTGCTCTAACGTAGAAGCAAGGTTGGTGAATTTTTTTTTATAAGTTCTTTAAAAAAATCATATTATCTAGTTACCTATAATGATATGATTTCAACTATAATTTAATTATTATAAAATATTTGTGAAGGAATAAATTTATTATAAAATATTTGTGAAGGAATAAATTTTTTAATCATTATTAATTATTATAATAAATTTGTGAAGGGATAAAGATTTTTAATTGTAGTATTTACTATACGCGTGAAAAGAGTAATCAACTTACTCGTGTAGAGGGTCAAACTTGTTTGATAAAAAAACAAACTTGATCATTTAATTTAGTCTTGTGATGAGCTTAAACTAGACTTGTGTTGAAATAAATTAGATGCATCAATCATTAATTGTTATTACTCAACTCATTTTACAACCCTACTCAGACTGAATATCCAGAAGGAATCTCGCCCACAAAGATTGAGATCGATCGGTTATAGGTGAAGCATCTAAGCCGAACACATACTTTTGAGAGAAATTGTTACCCCAGCTAATTCATTACATGACATGCCGTGGTAACTCAAGGATTTGTTAGATATACCCTGGCCATTGCCTATGGTTCTTTATTTTTGGGATGAATCGGTAAAATAGTAAAACCCCAGAACTGTGTATGAGAATGGAATTCTGTTTACTCACTTTAAATTGAGTAGAAACAAAAACAGGCATTACAAGCCTAGGTCACAGCTCAAGAAAACAGAGTTATACATATAAACAGTGAAACCAAACTAAAAACAGATCACTGCATCACCAATGCAACTAAACAGAGCACACCCTCCAGAAACAACAGTAAGAACCAATGTAATATGTTTGTTACGATGTGATTTGTAACTTCAGAAATCAATGCTATATATTTCCGAAGTTGAAGTTGCCAAAGAAGAGAATATTGTTGATCTTTTTAATGTTGGCCGTCTTTTAGACGGGGCATAATCAGAGTCTAAAAAATATACAATGCCACCAAAGATCAACAAACTAGGATGGATATTAGCTAAATCCAGCAGAAGCAAGCAGAAAATATACATTGCCCTTAATAGCCAAATGTAGTAGACATGTTGAAGGTGTAAAGAAATTAATCTCCTTTGAATCATATAGTTTTGATAAGTCCCTTAAATCATATAGTTGAAAGTGGATGAGAGGAAGAAATATGACAGGACCTCGAGTCAAGTAATGAAATAACCTAGTCCAAAGCACATTACTTCTGACTAAAGAATTTTAAGCAATGACATACCGAATTTCTCAAGGCTTATCAAACAAAACTTCATCAAGAAACAATATGATTTATTATGTGATAGGTATAGCCGTACAAAATACCCCCGAGGTAAATTCTACATACTTATTTTTGAGTTCCAGTCACTAAAACTGCTACAGAACAGTTTAAGCAGATATATAAGATGGAAAAATGCCTCAGTGATAATAAAACAATAACTTTGTTCATGAGCAACAATTTCTCTGTATTTGAACCAGAAACAGTTCCAACAAGCAAGGAAAATTTCTTATTAACTCACTGTTTTAATGGGACATTCCCTTAGGATCCATATCTCATTAAAAAAATTCATATCTCGAATTTATTAGAAATTTCGACACATCATCTACAGAGGACCTGGAAAGGTTCCGTTCTCCCTTTGCTCATTCCATCTGTCAACCTGGCATACATGAAGAACACAACAGCTTGCTTAAAAGAGCAATGTTAACACAACCTACTCACCCAAGAAACAAAGAAGTGAGCAAATTCCATCTAAATTACAGTCTGTAAAATGCTATGATCAATCAGCCAACAATAGTTTAGTATATCTACCTAAGCTGTGATGATACTTTTTGTATTGTGTAACTAGATATCAGTTTCTTTCAGCAGCAGTAACCTTTTCCACTATTTTAAGTTGCAAGTTTGTATTTGATTTAGATGCAAAGTCTGAACAGAAAGTAACGCCTAATTGTACAAGCTAAATATCTAATTTGTGAGAATGCTCCAATTTGTATTGTGTAACTAGATAATAGTTTGTAGACCAAATTGTGAGAAACATTTCTATGTTTAAACATTTCTCATCCAATTTGTATTGACGTTGTTCCCTTATGTTTAAACATTTCTATGTTTGTCCTATATAATGTTTTGAATCTCATCCTTCCTTCATGCCCATTGATGTTGTGACCATTTTTTTTTTCACTACAACTACACCATTTTGAGCACATCACAAAGAAATGCCATGATCAATTATCCTTCCTTCATGCCCATTGCATCGATTTTATATTTTCCTTTTCATTTGCTTCTTTTTTCTTTCCCCTTTCTCCTCTCTCCAGTCTTCACCACTAGCCCTCACTCCAGCTGCCTCCACCAATCCCTTCCCCATCCAAACAGAGTACACGCAATCTAACCCCACCATCACATCACCATCTTACCAGCTTTTTCTAAGAGCATTTTCCAACATCCAAACAAAGTACAGGCAATCCAACCCTGCCATCAAACCACCATCTCGCCAGCCACCGGCACCACCAACAGAACACAGCATTACTAAATAATAGAATCAAATCCCGATCAGCCAATACAAAACAAAACACAGCAAGCAGGCCCAACCACCATAAACACACATCAAACCAAATGAGACCCAAACCAATTCACAAAAAGCCAGCACCATGCCTCCATCAACCATAAAGAGCATGCCTAAACAACTCCAAGAACACACACTGAACACAGACCCGCCAATCACCACTCGAACCGTTGTTACGAACCACCGAGCACACTCACCTGGAGCCCCAAAGTCCTACTCCCTCAAACCCACATCAAGTCCTACCACATTGGCTAAAGTCCACATGACAACACCAATGTGTCACCGTTCAACCCTTGAGATGAATCCACTGTGTTGCATTGCTCCGGTTTTGATCAATCAAGACCAAGCCAACTCAGTAGCAGCTATACTGCCAGGTCAATTCCAATTAGGGATCAATGTATCGGCAAAAGCTGTGAACTGCCCAAAATTGAGCCTCTTGCCACAGGTTTCTTCAGTCAAAATACCAAATTGGACAAAGTATCAACCACGGTGAACCACAATGGCAAAGATACAATCATGGAAGTGAGAGATATGAAGGCATGCAGCGGCAATGGCATTGTGGCTAGGATTCATTTGTTTGCCCAAACATTTTTGCCCCCTTCTTATCTTAGAATTCGAGGCATTCCAGTTTGCCCATCCAACTATGATAAAAGAGAAAAAGAATATGGGAAGTAGGAAAAAAAAAAAAAAAAAGATTAAAGAAAGTGAAGAAGAAATAAAAAGGGGAAAATTTTGGATTAATTACGTGGATTAATTAAAAATAAATAAATATTGATGTAGCTAGTTTTGAATAAAAATACAATGCTGTGTTGTTCTTAGTTGGCATTTAATAGACACATTATTAACAAGAATGGACAGAATGGCCAAATTAAAACAGGTTTAAACTTAGGGATTAAAATCCAAAATTTAAACTTTAAGGGCTAAAATCAAAATTTCCCCAAACTTTAAAGGTGTAATGTATTTAAGTCATTTGAGCGGAACAGCAACATTTTTACAACTTTTTAAGTCAGTCCGTCAAGTATAAGATGTATATACTATCATCATTCTTTAATTTTTTTGATAATTTGATAGTTGGGGGTTTGGGAATTTGAATCCAAGATGTCTCTGATAGAAACTCCAGGAAGTGCCAACCAATTGAGCTACAATGCTCTTGACATCATTCATGAATTGTGAGTTGTTCATACAGCACCAGGTGACAACCAAATGAAGTCCAGACTCCAGACTTTGATCCAATGTACCAGCTTGTGTAAAGACTTCAGGTAAGAGGTATTTAGTTCTTACTAATATAGGTGATACTATTTCAGCAACCACCACACCCAAAAAAAGAAAGGTGCCGGGGTTCAGTACCCCTTTTCTTATTACTTTCAGCTTTGCACTAAAACTTTCTAAGTAGCAAACTACAATTAAGCATCGTCAGCACAAACTGGGTGCATGAGGGTCTCAATTTGATTGGATTTAAGTTACCAAACAAATAAAGGCAATGGAAAAAATGCCAACAGGAGTTTTCTAAAATCTGAATGGTTAAAACAAACCTTAAGATGATTGATAAGAAAAGACAGGCATTATACCATCATGTATATGCAAAAGCATAAAAGATACATACCCATTCACCCGGGCAAAGTGCACGATAATATTTTGAAAACTTATCACACTCTGGGGCGCCTTCCCCCTTTGCAGCTATGCACCTTTAAAAGATCAAAAGAATCAAGCTAATGTCAGAAAAGCTGCCTGGTGCCAAGCTGGCACATAAATAACCTAAATAAGTTTAAGAAGAGAAAGGAAATTTCAAAACAACTTTGACTTACCGATGATACTCAATATATCGAGTAAAGCAATGCCTTGTTTGATTTGTAGTTGGGAAGCGGAAATCTGCAGGTGCTGTTTCAAGCTGGATAACCACAGTATATTAATATAAGTGAACAAAAAAAAAACATAAAGATTAAAATAGTGAGTAAATTAATGCAATTAGGTAGCAATGAAGGGAAGTTATAGACATAGGAACCTTAATCTCTGGTGTCTCTTCAGCAGCTTCTTGTTCACCAGCGTTCTCCTCTTCAGAATTTTCACTGCTTGCTTCGGTAGCAGCTGGAGCAGTTTCGGTGTTGTTTTCAACAGCAGCAGAATTGGCTTCAGTGTTCTCCCCAACAGCAGGGTTAACTTCACTGCTTTCTTCAGTGGCAACTGGGGTAACTTCAGTGCTTTCTTCAGCAGCAGCAGGTGAACCCTCAGCTTTCTCAGATACAACTTCATCAGAGGCAGCATTTACTGGCTTCTCAACCTCTTTTACTTCCACGGATTTAGTACCCACATCTGGCTTCTCCTTCTCTTTTAAATGGTATTGCTGTAAGTCAAAGCATTTAGCAGAAATGTTACCACCCTAACAAGCTTTAGTTATCTTACAAATAGATAGGATTTTCATAAACATCCCAAAATGGGAATGGCAGGGCCTGAAAATGTTATGTCAACCTCCACAAAAATGCAAAAATTACCATCCTAAAGAGAGGCTTAGATAGCTGAAAGCCCAGTAAGCATAGGGTCCACTGACTCCACTTGGTAAAGCCTTTTGAAGAAATTCTATTTAAGAAGCACAGTTCCAGTGATTGCATGGGGTAGATGGTTGGGGGGGCTTGGTGTGTCACATAATAGAAGGGACAGAGCAAGAACAAGGATTGACTGATAAGAAATGAGATGGGATGGGTTCACAAAAGGGCTTTTGGTCATTAGTGAATTTGAGTGAGAGTATTTTAGGCAATTAACTTAAATTCATAAAACCCAAACCACTGTGCAAAAACACAAATCTGTGTTACAAACGTGTGTTTTCAATCAGTATCTGTATCAAAGGGCACTACATAAAATGCAGTACTTTCTACTGTATTTTCAATAAGCTCACTCTGGAACTTGCAGCCAAACACAGGAAGTTTAATCATTTTGCTCACAAGATTACAGTACCAAAATGCCACTTAATCAGCGCTTCTAAATTCATGCTGGAGTAATGGGCTGGGAAACCAGTGCAAAAGCTATCATGATAAGTATTCTTAATTGGGGAGACTAACTGAACATTCTGAGAATACTATTACAATATGCATTGGTGTCAGAACACTCTACCTTAAATCTTTCTAACACAGATTGAAATCAATACATTATCCTACAATTCATTCATATGTTATTGTCTTCAAATGATATCAAATTATTTCAATGCATTGTTTTTTAGTTGGTTTCTTTACAGGTGATATTATTGGTTATCCTAACTAGGAATCCACATAGTCTGTTCATGAGCTTATCCCTATAATGGCTGCTCAATATAATTAGCCTTGCTTTTTGAGCTTGAACAACATAAATTTCCATCCACACCCCCCCCCCCCAAAAAGCAAAAAAAAAAATTGTTCTTATGTAATCCAAAGTGGCTGCTTGATATAATTGCCCTTGCTTTTTGAGCATGAACAACATAAATTTCCATTTTTTTCCCAAAAGCAACAAAATTAGTTCTTCTATAATCCAAAGTAATCTAGCAAACACTGATATAATCTCTAATGACATCTCACTGAGGTGCAAAGAACAGTATATCGTACTATCAGAAAAAAAAAAAAAAAAAAAAAAAAAAAAAAAAAAAAAAAAAAAAAAAGAAAAGATCAAGTCTATTCCTTTTCACCATTCTGTTACAATCAAGTGCATTTCATGTTGAAAAAACGGGTTCCTCAAAGCTCACAATCCAGGACAAAGATTAGGCTTCATCGTTCATATTAAACAACAAATACAACCCGATTTATATCTAAAGCTTACATCTTTATCAATCACATCACTCTCTTAAAAACGAAAAAAAAAAAATTTTAATTGACCCACATAAAAAAAACCGTATAATGAACACAAAAATCAATTGAAGTCACAAGCCACTGCAAAAAAAATGAAGATCTATGCTTGAATGGACACAAACTTAACCAAACAAAAATAGATCCACCTTAAATAATTTGTTTAAAAAAGAAACAAGTGAAGCAATTGAAGAGTTTGGAAGACAAAAGACGAGAATGTTACTGTTACCTCTGACAGAGTTGGGGTTTTGTCGCTTTGAGGCTCCGCCATTGATGGAAGAGAAAGCGATCTACGTCTGGTATCAGCACAGTAGCTCAGGTCAGAGAGGCGGCCAAAGCTGTGAATCAAATGAAAAAATGTGTGTCTGTGTGTGCGTTAGGTTGGGATGACACAATGTTTTACAGTGTTACTGGGGTGGTAAAGTGAGGAGTGTACTGGGTGTTCGCCACGTGTCCATTTTGTGGGTGGACTTTTTAAGATTCCAGTTAAACTAAGAACGAAGATGGTTGGTTTTCGAAGCTGCTGGTGGGTTGGACTTGGGTTGGGTACTTGGGTAGTGTTAAGTACCCGATTTCAAGTGGATCATGGATCATGTATCGGATGCAATAATCGGACTGAAGTCTGCCGTGCTGATTTAGGCCCATGGGCCTGTGAGACTCTTATAATTAAAAAAAAAATGGACAAAAAAACAAACAACCAACAAACTTTGGTGTAGATTTAGCACTTAAAAAGTAGGATCTAGCGTTGTTCTAGTAACGTTATTTGTATTTTTTTAAAATACATGCAGATAAAAAAATATATAGAAATATGTGTAATATTGTTTAAAAACTGTAAATTGTTGCTTAAAATGCTATACCAAATATGAGAACATATCTCATATTTCGAATGTACGCATCATTCATTTCTGAAAAAAAAAAAATTTGTCTAATTTAACTGAACAATTACACTTTGTTTGTTTCGATGGAAAATCTTGTGTAAAAATAATTTTCCGTGTTTTCTAGTATTTGATAGCACTAAAATAAAAATAGTCAATGAAAAAAACTATATTTGGTCAACATAAAAAGTATGACTTATTTTTAGAGATTGTTTACCACTCTTTTTTTTTTTTTTTTTTGAAAAACAACTCTATCTCACAGCAACCTAAATAAGGGAAGTTTGAAAATTGTTTTTCAACTCATTTAAGGTTGCTACCAAACATATGAAAATAATATAGTTTTATAGAAAATATTTTTTAAAAAAATGACTCATTTTCTAAAATACATTATCGCCGAAACGTACAGAACGTTAATAAAGAATTGTTTTTCATCATAACATCTTTTGTCCCCACAATCTTTGCAAATGATAAAAATATATGTTATTATTTATTACCATTGCCTCAATTTTTCACTCCCTCCCTTATAATTTGTTCTCTCTTTTTTTTCTTTTTTTTTCTTTTTTCTTATTAACTGTATCTCATATATTAATGTACACATCATTCCTCTCATAGTGTGCTAAAACACACAGACTGACGTAAGAAATTGAAGATTAATATTCATTTGCTACTACAAATCTCATGAAATGTAATCCTATCATCATTCATCTTATTCATTCCTACTATGTACTGTCTTGCACTTCTTTTGCACATGTTATGCTTGCAGCTTGTTCGTTCTTAGCACCTCAACTCTTCTCTTCTTTCGTTCATACCGCGAACCATTTCTATCATACCATGAATGAATATTAGCTTCAGCATCGTTAGTTCAACGCAAATGAGTTTTTGATTAATATAAGGTGTTTGCAAAACTACAATATTGAGTCAGTCATAAAAAACAGTCAGTCTTAACTTACCTATATAATAGGGATAAGGTTCCTTCTGATTTCTTTGTGAAATTAATAAAGATCCGTTTCATGAAATGGATTTAGAGAAATAATATGTACACAATAATTTCATAATATTTTTACAATAAATTTTAAGTGGCAGGTTGTTACTAATTATTATTGTTGAGGCAAAAAAGTAATTTTAGTGTTAGGTTCAAATTTGAACTAATAACAACTAACCACCTATGATTTGTTGTGAAAATATTGTAAAAATGTTATAGATATAGTACATTTCATGGATTTAATTACCATTACCATTTGTTATAATTAAATCCCGAAAAATGTTGAAAGATTCACTTAATATTCTCATATTTTGTTGCAAATTATAGAAACCAATTTACATGCCTATGGGTATTTGGATTTTTGCTTTTGTAGGAAGGTAATTGTAGATTCCGTAAGTATCCACATCCTTGAAAAAAGTTTATATTTTATATAAAATTAACAGTTTTATCCCGTTCATCTATGTGTTTTAACTTTTAACCAATAAAAATAAAACTATTCTTACTAAACCAAAAAATATATAAAATGAAATGTGATATTTTATTTCTTTGTATCTCCTCTTTGCAATCGGGTTAAATGCCAAAAGAAAGTAAATTAATATTATTGACAAGACATGGTGTTGTAATATGTCATGAAGAACAATAGTTTTTAATTATTATTTCTATATTATACGAAATGTTAGATGTAGGGGTATTGGGCCTAAGAGCTCATTTTCTATGTATATATTGGGCCTAGGGCCCAAGCCGAGGACTAGAAGTCGTTTGAGGATGAGTAAACATTGTCAAGGGAGTCCGTGTTAGTGGAAAAAGAAGTTAGTTTTAGTCATAATGGCCCAGGAGGGTGGCCGAGGTTCGAATAGGTAGTCTGCCGTCTAAGGGAACGTTTCAGGAAGTTTTGTTGGTACTGATAAACATTGCACAGATGTATGATAGGGGGAGTCCTAAAATATCTAAGGGAAAAGCTGCTACCATCGCATTAAATACTCTACAACTAACTTCTGGACCGCATTAATGTGGAGATGATATCTGAACAGTGTTTTTCAACCTTACAGTTATTACATAGAGACTCTAGGAAGGTGCTGATGGGATAAGTATCAAGAAAAACGATCTGGCCTACAGGTGGAGGGTAAAGATGAAATGGAAGGTTAGTATAAAAGGAGAAAGGGAGCAATGAGAGAGAGATTGAGAAACTAAAAGAAAAATATTGTAGCATCAAGAACTGACTTTGTAGTCAAATTTAAAAGAAATATATAAGAACTAATCTCCTAGGACTGTGTTGATGACGATTTTCTTTAGTATAAACTTATTTATTTTCATTCTCTTGTGATCTAAACTCATTTAAGTGATTGTCTAATTCATCAAGGTTTTGAAACCTGAACCGGACCGTACAGTTCGACCGAGAAAACCTCGAACCGGCCATTTTTACGATCTGTTAAACATGAAGAACTGTTCCATGCAAAAAAAAAAACAGTGACCTATATGGACTGCCTGGTTCTGTGAATCGTGACCGGTTCAGGCGATTCATACGGGTCCTTTGTTTCAAGCCTTAAACGGCACCGTTTTGGACTCTCTTCCCTATTTTTTTTTTTCCCTATACGGCGTCATTTGGACTTTGGAATTGGATCATTCTCTCAAACAAGAAACACTCACCTCATTCTTTCAATCAAGAAATCCTCGGTAAATACCGGCCGAAATTTAAGATTTAGCCGGCATGGAGTTTGGACTGTAAAACTAAAATCTCAACAAAAAAAAAAAAAAAAAATAGAAGAAGAAAGAAATGAAATAAACAAACGTACCTTACAAAAAAAAAAAATAAAGCAAAACAAAAAAGCCACAATAAAAAACTCGAGTGAGAAGTGGAGAAAAGTCAGATGAGATGAAGTACTGGTAAGTTAAAGAAGACGCACACAAGAGAAAAAAAAAAAGTAGAAGAAAGAGGGAGACAACATAAGAAGACACCGATTGCTCTTTCTGCATTTTTTTTCTCTCTGTTTTGCTTTTGCCTTTGCACTCTAGAGTCTTCTAGTCTACTGACTCTTCTCTGCGTGATGGACAACTTGCTTTCCTGTCACCCACTAAATACTTGCTGCTGTCAACTACTCTCTTTTGAAAAAGTTACTGGGTTTTGTTCTTTATTTAATCAAATATTTTAATGGTTTGGCCGGCTACTCTTCTAGCTTTTGTTTTGTTTTTTTGTTTTGTTTTTTTGTTTTTTTTAAGTTTTCATAAATGATCCTAGTCAAATGGACTTGGGCATTGACAAATTATTGGGTTGTCAAATGGGCTTGGTAATGATTTAAGATAATTTAGACAAGCTCCTATAAAAAGAGTATAATATTAAACCTTAACAAAAATTATATATGTTTGCTTAGAATTTAATATTTCTTATTTTCTTTATGAAAGTTATGATATATATATATATATATATAAAACATTTGAAAGATAAATCTCTATATTTTTTTTGAACTATTATAGTCAATTTTCCTATTTAGACTAATTTAATATATTTATTTATATTTAATTAATTATGACATCATCACGGTTCAACTCCGGTTCAACCTCGATTCGACCTTAAAAACTTTGAACCTCTCCCTTTTACGGTTCAATGAACAGTCCGGGTTTGAAAATCTTGATTCATTAAGGCTTAGTTTTTCCAACTTACTCTCTACAAATTCATTGTTTTGGGTTTTTTGGGCCTGAGTCCATCCACTTTTGGGCTGGGAATTCAAATCTGGTCCTTACATTAAATTATAGTTTATATAATTTTTCTCGTTAGTTGTTTGTAAATTTTTTTATAAAAAAAATTAAAAAGCGTCTTGATATTGTCTTTATAAATCTAAGGACATTGATTATTAAAATTAAAATCTAAGGACATTTTGGAAATAATAAATGATTCCTATAATATTCTTGGGAATAAACCAAATATAGATTCTTATATTTCTTAGAATCTAAATATATTACTAATCAATTCCAAATAAAAATAAAAATACTAATCAAACCAAATGTAAGGGCTCGATTTGTAAAGAACCCTTAACAATAAAACCTGTAGAGAAGTGGGTACACGGACTTGGCATCACCGAAGTGAACAACGATTAATTTGGTATTTTTGATAGATAATAGATGACAAGAAATTAATAAGAATCCCATCAAAAGAAATTGGTCAAGTATTTTTTGTAGGGAATGATCACCACTTTGGTTGTGTAACTAAAGTGCCTGTTGGTCCTCGGATTAGGCCGAAGATCCATTTTTCTTCTAATTTTTCTTCTAATTTTTCTCCCCCCCCCTTTATTTGGCGGGGGTCCTCTTGGTTATATAGTGTTCCTCTAGTTAATCTCAGTCGTCCATTTGTTGCTTATTCGGTCACTCTAGATGAGGGATTGTCCCATCATCTGTTTTTGTAGACTTTACGTGAGTTCTCAGCCATCTTTGCAAGCTTTTCTATTAGTTGGAGTAATCGAGGCAACTGGGTTCGTTGGTCGCATCATCATTAAAGTGGTCAGAATGTTGGTGGGATATTTTCGGTGGATGTGGGATATTTCCCATTTTAGTGATGTCGGTGCGCCGAGGACAGGTCATCCTCGGCGCGGCCTTTCGGACGTTCTGGGTTCTTTCCCATTATCCTCGGCCTCAGCACTATCCTCGGCGCGGGCCTTGGGCCGCATGTGGTGGGCCAGCGCAGTTAGTGCAATAGGGCCCTACAATAGCCCCTCAAAATTCTGCTGCACGTCCCCTTGGGCGGGGAGGAGGATTTTGATTTCCCCGGCGCCTTTTCTCGGTCTGTTGGGTTTTACCGTGCCGTCAATGTTATCACTACTTCAGCCGTTTTTGCAGTTTTCTTTTTGCGCGTAGGGTCGCCCGGGAAGGGATAGGCTTGCGTCGTTCGTGCTATATCACTCGATTTCTCATGGTTTTTGCCCCTGAGGGGGCTCGTTTACTTGGCACCTAAAAGGGAATTGGCTTTGCCTCAGTTTTTAGCTCATGGCCCGTATAAGAGCCCTGGTTTCGACCAACGTTTGCATGGCTTTATAATGACTGATTCCCATAGAGGTTTGGACCCGTTGTTCGTACACGACCTTGATTTTTCTTAGCGTTTAGTTTTTACGGGGAGATTTTCTTCCTGCTGACCTGAGGTTTTTGACCATGCAATGCTTTAAGCTTTATTTAGTGCCCGGTTTTCTCATTTTATGCTTGGTTTTCCCTGAGGCTTGGGTCCGAGGACTATGCAATGCCTTGGTTTTGCTTAACGTTTAGCTTTCGTGATGACATGTTCTTCTTGCTGGAAGTATTGAGTTTCTCGATCTCATTTAGCTATCTGAAGTATCTGGTTTCCCCATAAGGCTTGGGTCCGAGGACCATGCAAGGCCTTGGTTCTGTCCAGTACCTAGTTTTCTCTTTTAATAATCATCTGAAGTATCTGGTTTCGCCTTGAGGCTTGGGTCCGAGGACCATGCAAGGCCTTGGTTCTGTCCAGTACCTAGTTTTCTCTTTTAATAATCATCTGAAGTATCTGGTTTCGCCTTGAGGCTTGGGTCCGAGGACCATGCAAGGCCTTGGTTCTGTCCAGTACCTAGTTTTCTCTTTTAATAATCATCTGAAGTATCTGGTTTCGCCTTGAGGCTTAGGTCCGAGGACCATGCAAGGCCTTGGTTCTGTCCAGTACCTAGTTTTCTCTTTTAATAATCATCTGAAGTATCTGGTTTCGCCTTGAGGCTTGGGTCCGAGGACCATGCAAGGCCTTGGTTCTGTCCAGTACCTAGTTTTCTCATTTAATAATCATCTGAAGTATCTGGTTTCGCCTTGAGGCTTGGGTCCGAGGACCATGCAAGGCCTTGGTTCTGTCCAGTACCTAGTTTTCTCTTTTTTTGATCATCTGAAGTATCTGGTTTCACCTTGAGGCTTGGGTCCGAGGACCATGCAAGGCCTTGGTTCTGTCCAGTACCTAGTTTTCTCTTTTAATAATCATCTGAAGTATCTGGTTTCACCTTGAGGCTTGGGTCCGAGGACCATGCAAGGCCTTGGTTCTGTCCAGTACCTAGTTTTCTCTTTTTTTTCGTTTATTTTAGCTATTTATCCGGAGCCGTTTGGTTCTTTATTGCTATAGTTCACAATAAGCCATAGATAATTACACTTTTCAAGCAGAAATAATAATAAATACAAGTTGGGGTTGGTGAAGGATGAGACCCTGCCGTGTTCTGCCTCTTCGTTTTGATGGAACCCTTCTGATTACTAGGCGTCTCTTGGGTTGTCCAGGTAACGCGCGCTGACGCTTCGGTGCCTTCTCATTTAATGGGGTGCCTCCCCATTAATGCTAGCCGTGGATCTACGAGGATCTAACGGCTGTTAGGCGCTTTGGAATTTGGGGCGGAATAAAGGTCTCCGGAAATCGCTCCCTGGTATTTATTGTGGATTTGGCCCTCATTAATGTCCCACCCTCTATAAAAGGCGCTCCTAGGGCATCCTTCCCCTTCACACCTGATAATCGTTCGTTCTAAATTTCTCCTAAAAACACACCGTCAAGACACAATCACCTGAGCCTCTTCGAATGAGTTGGCCCTGAAAAAGGGGACTCCTAAGAATGCACAGCCCCTGTCAGGAGCCGAGGATGTCACCCCAACCCTTGGCGTCACGCTGGGGTGGGTGTAGTGGAGGTCCGAAGATTCTCCTTCTTTTCAACCTAACCGGAGACAGAGCCCTTCTCACCACCAGGAGGAGTATCCGGAGAGAACGTAACCTCCCTCTCTTGGGTCTGGGTTCTTGACCCCCCAAGCCGGCTGCCTAGAGGGCGGGAGGGGAACCAGGCGGAACCTAAAAGCGGAACCGTCCTGTGCCTCGGCCTCTTCCGCCTTAAAGGTTGCCTTTCTTCCTTCTAATCCTTCTTCTCTCTTCTCTTTCCTCTTCTTTTGCTTCACTTCTTTTCCATCTTCTAATCTTCAGCCAACTTTGCTTTCTACTTATCTGTTCTTCATCTCTTCTTCCGTTTCTTTTTCTTTCTTTTCTTTTGCTCCCCAACCAGCCTTGCTTTCTACCCTTCGCTCCCCTGCCGGCTTTACCGAGCGTCTGCCTTTGTAGCTAGCTTTTAGAACAAGCCCCCTTGGGTTTTGCTTGTAAAAGATGTAATTTTTCTTCAAGTATGAATAAAAGAAGTAGATCTATTTTGTATTATTTATTTCCTTGTTTTCTTTTTATATTTTCGTTTATGGTAGTTATATATCTTCGAATGAATATTGCTACTACAGACCGTATTAGTTTTGACTGATGATTTTTCATTTACACTAACCACTGCACTTGCTAGCGCACAACTCCGCCCCACGGTGGGCGCCAATTGTAAAGGCTCGATTTGTAAAAAACCCTTAACAATAAAACCTGTAGAGAAGTGGGTACACGGACTTGGCATCACCGAAGTGAACAACGATTAATTTGGTATTTTTGATAGATAATAGATGACAAGAAATTAATAAGAATCTCATCAAAAGAAATTGGTCAAGTATTTTTTGTAGGGAATGATCACCACTTTGGCTGTGTAACTAAAGTGCCTGTTGGTCCTCGGATTAGGCCGAGGATCCATTTTTCTTCTAATTTTTCTCCCCCCCCTTTATTTGGCGGGGGTCCTCTTGGTTATATAGTGTTCCTCTAGTTAATCTCAGTCGTCCATTTGTTGCTTATTCGGTCACTCTAGATGAGGGATTGTCCCATCATCTGTTTTTGTAGACTTTACGTGAGTTCTCAGCCATCTTTGCAGGCTTTTCTATTAGTTGGAGTAATCGAGGCAACTGGGTTCGTTGGTCGCATCATCATTAAAGTGGTCAGAATGTTGGTGGGATATTTTCGGTGGATGTGGGATATTTCCCATTTTAGTGATGTCGGTGCGCCGAGGACAGGTCATCCTCGGCGCGGCCTTTCGGACGTTCTGGGTTCTTTCCTATTGTCCTCGGCCTCAGCACTATCCTCGGCGCGGGCCTTGGGCCGCATGTGGTGGGCCAGCGCGGTTAGTGCAATAGGGCCCCACACCAAATATAGGAATTGTTATGCTCTTAAATCATAAAAATCATTTAAAGTTGATTAGTAGTGTTTATTTTTAATAAAATAAATATTAAACTATACATATTTAGATTTGACAAAATTATTTCTTAACAATAAGCCAATCTATTTCGAGTAAAACATAATAGTATACCCTAAATCATATGATGGAGACTGATGAGTCACAACTAATAGCAAGTTACACTTCATTGTAATTTAATATCCCCAATTCAATTAGTTATGGGTCTTCATTTTTTTGTTTTGCTAAGAGGTCTCAACGGGTCTTCACAACTATAAATATGGAATCATTTTATAACATCTTAGTATAAACAATAAAAGGACTCATTGTTGATATTTTAAACTCTTAATGCATTTAAGTTTTTTTTTTTTTTTTTGGAGAAAGTTAATGCATTTAAGTTGCTTACACATACTACTATTTTATTTCCATCCCACTTGTGGTACACAGCTCAAATACTCGTCTTTGTTGCTAGTGATAACATTTTAAATACAATGTGGACTCTATACCTTTTTTTTCTTTTTTTTTTTCTGAGAGAAGACTCTATACATAGTTAAAAGATTCCAAATCAATCTTATAATAAAACTATACGAAACCACCAAAGCCATAATGGAACGAACGAATCCAACTGTCAACATAACTACTTAACTGTCAATTAGCCCTACATTCTAAAAGAGGTCTTTTTAAGTGATAAGAGGAATTTTTAATTGGAAAAATAAAAGTTGATCTCCAAAGACCCGTCAGCTCTATTATGCATACTGAAGACAGTAAGCTGAAGGCAGTAAACTAAAGGCAGTAAGCTGAAGGGTAAGTTGAAGAAAGTAAGCTAAAGGAAAAGCTGATGGCAGTAAGCTGAAGGTAGTAAGCTGAAGAGTAAGCTAAGGACAGTAAGCTAAAGACAGTAAGTATAAGAGGAAGCTGATAAGAACAAGCTGAAGAGGGTAAGCAAACCTTCGTCGGGATCCATTAGTAAGTGACAAGGTTAGGGAGTCCACGAAGCTCACCACATAACCGACGAGTTGACCATAGGTAATAAAGATAGGTAGCCAATGCTAATAAAGCTGAAGGGTGCAGGCGTAGCTTACGACCCTAACGAGGTCGTAGGCGAAGCTGACGACCCCAATGAGGTCGTAGGCAAAGCTGACGACCCCGACGAGGCAGTAGGCGAAGCTGACGACCCTAACGAGGCAGTAGGCGAAGCTGACGACCCCGACGAGGCAATAGGTGAAGCTGACGACCCTAACGAGGTCGTAGGCAAAGCTGACGACCCTAACGAGATCGTAGGCGAAGCTGACGACCCTGACAAAGTAGTAGGCGAAGCTGACGAGGGAGTAGGCAAAGCTGACGCCCCTAAAGCTGACAGCTCCAATGTATTCTTGACTTAATCACCACGCATGAGTATATAAGGAAATGTCTTGTATCCCACGCTTAGTGTTAGTCTCCTACAAGGAAAGGATTCCGCAATATACGCTCATGAGGATTCCTATAAGGAAAAGACTTCTAGCCTAAGGAAGAGAGGTCAACCCTCTATTACTATAAAAACCCCAATACCTTCACAAACCAAGGTACGCATAATTAACCCCGCTCTAGCACTTTAGAGTTGTGAGAAGTTCTAACTTAACCTTCGGAGGGTATTTGGCCAGTACCACATCGGTACTCCTCTTAAGGTCTTCAGCTTTTGTGTTGTGCAGGTGCTATTTCGAGTGTGCGAGAATCGTGTGGCTCACTGGTGGTTTTTTCGGCATCATCAATAAGCATATTAACAACGTTAATATATTAGATTCTCAAAAAAAAAAAAAAAAAAAAAACAACAACAACAACAACGTTCATATATTACAATACCTTGATAAGAACACACATTAAACACTTGATTTTAGCCAAAAGGCCATAAATGCCGTATACATAATAATTTTAAACAAACTACAATAGTTGTTTCCTTAAACATTAAAACTTAAGTACAGTATTTTACGTGTAGTACCTTAGGTTACCTTTTTAAAACTCTACCATGTTTCTCATTAACATTTTCATTAAACAGCGTTAGAGACCAACTATCTCCAATTAGAAAATTCATCTAAAGCACAAACCAATTTGCACAGGACCTAGCATAAACCCATTGAATTATTGAAACCCAAACATAGACGGTAGACCCATTAAATTATTGAAAGAAAATTTAGCATAGAAAAGATAGATCAAAGAGAGAGATTACAAGATCTAAGAGGGTTAGAGGGAGAGAATGAAGTGGAGATAGATCAAGATGAGAGAATGAAAGAGCAACTGATTCGCCATGGCTAGCTCCCTCAAGCTTTTCTCTTAGCCCAGACCCAAAATCAAGACCATCCTTCACTGCCACAGCCGCTTGCCATCGCCACCCCAAAGTTTCTCCTTCATTTTCTCTCATCTCGATTTGTCTTTGCTTCTTTCTCTCTAAAACCTCTTTGAGTTCTTTGATTTTTCTCTCTTTAATCTACCCAAATCTCTCTTCGATCCAACTCATAAAATAAAATAAAACAAAATCAAAATAAATCAACCTTAAAAGCCAAGAATTTCACACAAAACTGAACCTTAGGCTTGAGATTGGACATGTCACCAAACATAGTAAGGAAATGAAGGGGGAGTGCTACAAGGGTGAGAGGGAGGAGGTTCGCTAGTGGTGGGACCTAGGTGGAGCTTAGTTGGTGGTAGGCCATTGGAGGACGAGAGCCAAGGCTGCCAAAGTGAGAGGGAGGTCGCCAAAAACCCTTTCTCTGACTCCAGTGCTGCCATTGCTCAGTTGTGGTGATATGGTTTGTAGAGAGAAGAGCTTGAGAAGCTGTCCATGGTGGGCTAAAAGAGCTTTGGCATTCTGTGTTTCTTTGATTTTAGGGGAATATAGTTTTTTTTTTTTTTTTTTTTTTAACGCCATTTAGCCGTGATTATTAAATAGCCACGTGTCAGAATTTTAAAAAAAAAATCTAAGTTACTGCACCTAAAGAACTGTACGTAAATTTTTCTTTTCTCAAAATATTGAAAAGATTTTCAATTCAACAACTTGTGAATATCATGAAACTTTAAAAACCACTTAACCATCCCTTACCACAAAAGTTGTGACACTACTCTGTCTCTAAAAAAAATTCGCACGAGTCAAAGTCAATTTTGAAGCGTTTTGTACTGTTGTTGTACACCAATTTTGATTTTTGACCACAATAATGTCCTGATTCCTGAAATACCCACTGTTGTCATAAAACGACAACGTTTATAGTTATTTAATAAAACCGCGGCAACGAGCCGAATAAAAAAGAAAAGAAAAAAGGAAGGTACTATAATTTATAATATCTGAGCCGATAACTTTCCTCTCCTCTCCACCTTCTTCGTCGGATCGTCGAAAAAACGAAACCTAATACTACTTTCCTTATTAATATTGTTTTCGGTTTTTCCTAACATTACTTTGATCAGACACTTTATTAATCTCTTATCCATTTGTTCTATTCAAATGTCGTACTACCGAATTCTGTTACAAAACACCATTAGCTAGGGATTTTCTTTTTCTTTTCCTTCAGTTTCTCCTCTTATAGACATTAATGTTGTTATAGCTATTTTTCAATTTCGGAGTTAGTGATTTTATTTTTAATTTTTAAGAAAAAATGGCTTCGAGTTTCGATCGGTGGGAAAAGGATCCATTCTTTTCTGCCGCCGAAGAAGTTCAAGAATCTGCCGACAGGTAACCTTTTTTTTTTCTTTCTTCCTTTTTTGTTAAAATTATTGATTCTTCGAGTTTTGAATTGTGATTCGTATGTTTTAGGTTGTATTTTTTTGGCATAAAAATCATGTTACATGGTTTAATTAGCACATTTCGAGGCCCCAGATTTAATTGAGTAGCTTATGATTAAGGTTTTTTTTTTTTGGGCCACATTTTTAGGGTTTTTTACTACAGATTCTTATTCAGAAATTGCTGAGTTTGAGCTTGTTTTTTTGTTAATTTTGTGTAAATTTGTTTAATTAAATTTTTTTTTTTTTTTTTTTTTTTTTTTTTTTTTTTTTTTTATGGTTGTGAAGGATGGAATCGACGTATAGAACATGGATTCATGCGGAGAAAGAAAATTCTGGTGTGTGGGATTCGGAAGAACTCCGCCGGGATCTTCAAACTGTCCTTGGTACCACCAAATGGCAGGTAATCTCCCAATTTTGTGCGTGTGCGTCTGCGTGTGTGAGCGTGTATGTTGGATACTCATTTGACTATGGCTGTACTTGTATCAGTATAGTGAGGATTAGGATCCTCTAAAGTTCTTAGGTAACTCCTCCACTATCCTATCAATTCATTTGTAATTGAGTGGTCTACACCAATGGTAATAGTTAATGTTTGATTTAAATGTTGATGATGCGGAAAAATTCAATCTATGCATTGCAAAATTGATGGATAGGGCTTTTGTAATTCTATGGTGGAGATATCCTAATAGGTATAGTCTCAATGTCTAATTGAATAAATTTGGGTGGGTAATGTAGTTGGAGGAGTTTGAATGGGCTGTCCGGTCAAGTTATGGTAAAAGCTCATCAAATGACGATGCAAGAGGCAGGCACCGTGAATTTATTGTTGCAATTGAAGACCTGGTTTCGAAAGTTGAAAATTCATTACAGGAATCAGCTACTTCACGGGGCAAGGCGTCATTGCCTTGGGTGCGTTTAGACGAAGGAGAATGCATTGAACTTGCATTGTTTCTTTCGGGACCATCAACAACATACGAAAACAAAAGTAATGTAAAAAGTCATGGAAGGGATACTGAGAATGGAGATTCCGCAGCTGATTCTACAAAACACTCACACCATTCAGTTGAGTGCGGTTCTGTGGAGGCTGGGGATGGTAAGTCACTTGGGCATAGGAGGACTGCTAGTGCTAGTGCTGACATTGGTGCTTGGAAGATTTTGGTTCCTGATGAGGAATGCCAACAGTCAAATGGGCAGACTGTGTTACCTGTACGGAAGATACCAAGTTTTTCAGGATTCCTAAATTCTCTGGAATCTGTATCCAAGTTGAAATTGTCAAAGAATGGCTTCAGAAAGTGGAAGGCAATGGATCGCCAACAAGAAGCTGATACTGAATTATTGCGACCTCCTCAATTACCTAGGGTGTGTGTTTAATTTTTTTTCTGAGCTTAAGACTGTTTTTGAAGTCGGCTTTTTTATTTCTATGTTTTCTGAGTCGTATTAATATTGATTTAATACCTATTTTTTTCTAAAAGGGAAATATTATATGCTATGAAAGAAGTAAGAGTTGCCTGGATAGTTGTGATGATTGTTATGACAAGCAACTTTATGGCTGGTATGGAGCTATTCAGAGGCAGCTCCAAAGGTCTCAGTACCTGATGCAATATAGCCGGCCTGTTCAAGTAACTTTTTGGATTTTTTTTCTCCTCTGCTTGATTGGTAAGATTTCCTGAATCTTCCACAAACTGTTTTTCTTGTGTTATTAACCTCATCTCACTCGGATGTCTATACATGCACACTTTTATACATCCCCCTCTCCTTGCATGTACCTCTTGGTTCTTATGTTTTGTTATTTTTTGATAGGTACTTATGTTTTGTTATTGGATATCCTGTTTAGTTTTTGATGATACAATATAAGCATATTTTATGATTAACAAGCCTTGTCTATGAACTTGAAACCTGCCACATCTGTCGTCAAAATTGTATGTGTATTAAAATTACCAAAAATGTTTCCATGTTAGTTCTTTTTTACAAATCACCATGGCTTTCACATGGTTAAGTTTCTTTTCGTACATTTATCTATCTCAAACTTCACTCATGATTTAGCAGGAAGGACTATTAGATGATAGTTTGCATCCTGGATTGAGATTCGTCATTTGCAAACACCTATTCCCATGGTTCCAAATGTTATGGATAGGGTTGAAAGATATGAAAGCAAAACTTTAAAGTCTGATCTGTTTCTATCACATCAATGATTTTGCAAATTAAATGGATTATGGCATGTCAGCAAGCACTGTTTATTTGCCTGGTTTCTGTTGAAGGAAGACACTAGAGTAATGTGGCACTAGTCAGCTTACCTAGCCTACCATAACACTTGTTTACAAGATGCCTTCCTCATTTCCACACCAATAATTACTAATTCAAAGGTCATTTTCTTATGCATTTTTGAGTGATTTCTGAAAGCTTGTTTGAATGTGTGTTCTACTACTAATTTAGCAAATGGAAAATTGAAAGTGATTATGGAATGGGGGCCACACACACCAAAATTGAGAAAGCCAAACAATGGCACTGAACAATCGAGAACTGTATTTATGCGAAAAGTAGTTCAATGTGATGGAAAAACGTATATAACATATGTGGAATAATTTTTATGTGTAATAGTCCAGGAAAAATTGTGATTAATGGCTTATTGTGGCACATATATTTTTTTGAGCCAATTCGTACTGCATTCAACCACATTGCTCTGCATGAATCTTTTAAAATGGACTACAAGGAGATTTTGCCACAAGAATAGTATATATTAGCAAGGATTTTTAATTTCTACTATGATATGCAAAGATGCTGCTGCCTCTCGGCTCCAATTGTCTGAACTATGTATATCAACCCAGTATAATTTGTTTGTTTTATTCATTATTGAAAATTTATAATTTGGCCTTTTGGTATGTTGGACTGTCTAAGGCCGCTGTTATCTATCATTGTTGGAAAATGTAGGATTTGGTTTTTTGCTCAAATTTTTAAAGTTCCTTGCAATTCTGTACCCAAAATTGGATTAAAGCTTTCTATAATTCTATAATTAGCAAAGGGGGGTGGGGGGGTGAGAGGTGGGGGGGTTATGTGTCCTTGGAACTTTTCTTTTACAGAGGCTTATGCTTTTTGTTTCTCTCTGCAGTTTTAATTGCACTGCGTGCAGTGTAGAAGGATCTACCCATGTTCGTCTGGCATTTTGTAGTTTGTGGCAGTATTTGCATTGGTGGATCTTTGGGAATGTAATACACATTGTTTAGGTTGTCACTGGTTCTAGATGAAAGGTAGTTCTTGTCTTTTTCTTACACACGGTATCATGTTTTAAACATGCAAGTGCTAGGTGATTACTTCAGAGTTAACACCGTAGCATTTTTAACATCCTCTCCCCCCTCTTTTATTTAGCTATTTTATATTTTTTTTCCTTTCCAAATTTGATTTCTTAAATGAGGGGTAAACTCTGTTGTATATCATATGAGGCATGGAGACGGCAAAGAAAGTCGGCATGAGGTTGCAATTTAAAACATGTTAGCTTTCTGCTACTTAATGATGTAAAAATATATAAGCATTTGTATTTGTAACTGACCCTGTTTGTGTAGCTTTTGCAATTGTATAAATATTGAGACGTGTATGTAGTTGGTACATCAAACACTCTTTATGAAGACAATTGTGTAAATATGTAGTTGAAAGACTGAGATTTAAATGCCTTTGTCCTTGTTTGTGTTTGTAATCTGTTCTGTAAGTTTCCATCGGATAATGGATATGGTATGTATGGTAGGGAAACTGCATCAGATCATTGATATAACAAGAAAGCAGCCAAACATTAGCATGAGCGGACTTTATCCTCTCCCTTCAGCGCATGACTATTGACGACTCAACTATTTTTGTCACCTTGTTAGTAGTTGGTACAGATTACATCAATGTTCTCTACTGGTGCAATTTTATTGGATTCGTCTTGGGGATGGCCAGAGATCTAGCGACAAGAGTTTTGTATGCAATTACTTGGTCATGACTAGCATTTGTTAGCTTGCTTTATCTAGTAGTAGAAGATTTCTAACCCCGAAAATCCTACACCTATGGTGGATTGAATCTCAAACTTTCACCCTAAAGGTGAAGAGAATCACTGGGTTATAAGACTGTTGATTAGCTCGTGTTATCTAATTGATTAGTAGGATTAGATGTTAACTCCCATTTGTTTTTGTTAGCTTTCATTTTTCTAACTGATCAGTCCGAATCAGATCAATATCTTAGAGAGGTTGTAGAGAGATGGTTTCGAATGTTTGCTGCAACTAGCATTCTCAATATTTGTTGCTATTTGTAGACTCGAGTTTCATTTCTAGATTATTTGTTGTTGAATCATTGGATGTCTGTATGAATGAATGCGGACAAAACCAATTGCATTGAGTTGAAAAGCCGACCCCAAAAAGGACAGTGCAGTGCAAAAATCCCTCCAAAAACCAACGCATCTACATTGAACACTGCTATATAATTGGAAAATGATTGATTCAAGCTTTCTGATATACACTGTACACTCTTTCACACCAGGTTTATGCATTTTTCATGAATGGCAATATTTAACACAAGATACATGTCCCTCTTTCATATATGTAGTTTTCACGCTTGTCCTGTGACATAAGGGTATTAACATGAGGAAGCTTTTTTTTTCCTCCTTTTTAGGTAAAGACATAAGATAGCATCTAGTAGCACAATAGTTTCTAAATGAACATCATTTCCATCATTGCATTTATTCAAAATATGAGCATCCATAAATTAAGAGCTAAACCTCTAATAGATAGAGCTCTCAAAAGTACACAAACACACAGATAATTATGGATAGTGGTTGATTATTAGAAGAGAAGATCTAATAGGTGATCTGGGTTGCTCTGATAAGGTATCTGTAACAGAAGAAGGAACCAGCAACCAGGAGTGGGACAAAGAACTCGACAAAAGCGGCGTACTTGGGTATGCCATCATTCTTGATCACAAAAGCACTCATCTCTTTCTTCTTGGACTCCTTGGAGGGAACTTCCTTGGAGTCTTCATCTTTGAAAGTGTATCCTTGAAGAACACCCACCTGGTATTTCCGGAGCAAGTTTTGAGCAGCCTTGCTGTGTCCTATAACCTCAAAGTCCTTGGTGGCATCCTTCCCTGCTGACTCTATCAGCACCTCATCTCCTCCTGGGTGTTCCTCCAAAAACTTGGTCACGTTCAATACCTGAAAAAATAGTTAATCTTTCTTATAACCAGCTTGAACACATGAGAGAGAGAGAGAGAGAGAGGGAGAGAGAAGGATGATTTACTCTGCCATTGATGACAAACCAGCAATCTTTCTTTGATTTGTGCTGGGCAACCTGGGAGAGGGTGAACACTCTTTCTGCCATAGTTTACTTGATTCTAAATCGGTGCGTATTGATGTGTTTTAATTGAGAGAGATTGTGAGAAACTTGATGTTGATTTTAACCAGTAAAAAGTAAGTGTGGAATTTGTAGGAAAAGAAAGGAGGGGTTTGGTAAGCACCATGCTACATGCACGCCCAACTACAACGAGGGGTTTGGTAAGCACCATGGACTGCAAGGTGAGGATATATATTATTTATTATTGGTTTGGGTTTGGATACAGCGTTTCGTTTTCAAATGGCGCGTTTCAGCCTTTTTTCTTTTTTTTTTTTTTTTTTTTTTTTTTTTTTCGGCTGTGCCGTGATGATTGACTTTGGTACCAAACTTACTGCACACCTCAGCAATTTGTCAGCACTTTAATTAATTTAAAAATTATCTTAATCAATTGTTCAATACCTTTTACACAAATTTTTAACAACTTTTCAGCCATGGGACTCATAAATTTTATTTTTTAATAATTTTTTATTAAAAATAAATTTCACAGTATTATTTACACATTTAAAAATTATTTTATTACAATGTTTTCACACATTTAAAAATTATTTTGTTACAATATTTTCAGTTTTTTATTTTAGTAACTTTCAATTTTAGCAACAATAAATTGTATCTAAACAGACCGTCGTCTTGTTCGATTATTCACGTGGGTGTAGACTCTGTAGAGTGTATTCTTTGAGGTGCCTAGTACTTTCGAATTTTTGAACTATAGGTTCAATTTGGAACATGATGATTTGTGGCAAATTCGGAATGTCACGATCAGAGCAGGTGACTTTTATTTATATATTTATTTTTATTGCCGAGTAATACGTAGTTTATTTTATTAATGTTTTTTAGGAGTTTTTTTTTTTTAATTATTATTTTTTTCAATCAATGAGACATATGAGTGCACATTTTAATATTATTGTTATCACGTTCACGTTTAATTAAAGGATAATTAAGTAATATATATTAGAATTTGAGCCATTCTAAATTAAAATTTCGTAGCTTCCATTCTTACAAACGTAATTTGTTGACCTTCAATGACACTAGTTTTTTTCACCTATGCCAATGTATAGCCATAATGCATATGTGAAAGCATTTCTTGGATCAAAATATATAGCGTGTAAGACAGTTTGTTGCTTGATTCAAGATTCTTGGGGTTCACACACTCCACTATTAAAATTTTGTGGTTTCCATTGTTACAAACGTAATTTGTTGAGCTTCAATGATACTAGTTTCTTTCACTTATGCCAATGTATTGCCATAATACATATGTGAAAGCATTTCTTGGATCAAAATATATAGCGTGTAAGTTCTTGGGGTTCACACACTCCACTATTGCCGTAGCCCTGATGCTCCCAGGAAAGAAGCGCCACTGAAGCAATTGGCACCATCCATGCAGAACCCCAATGCTAACTATAAGTAGGGTCCATCTGCTAACGAATATTGTCCACAAATTCTTTAAACCATGTAGATTTTTCCAAAATAGCTATGAATCATCATGGAGTGTAATCTGGTTTTATATTGGTTTCTTCTGTTATGAAAGCATCATTACCTTACTCGAATTTGAAGATAGGAAGGAAGCATTCCATGCATGAAACAGTGGATTACTCAAGTCTCATGATCATCTTCAGGATTTATATGCCAATTTATATTTCACAAGATGTTCAAATACATTTATACCATCCTCACAAGTTCCTCTGTTTAAAAAATCAGTTCAATGTAATCTTTCTGAAGAACCAATTTAGTGTGAAAAGCTCTAAATTTGCACTTGGCAGCCTTCTACATTGAGTACAATATGCTATTCAGTCACTGCATTAAAGAGGAGATTCCAAAATGCAAAGCTATTGCGAAGCACGAACTTCCTGGGTGCTTTTTGATAGCTCTTTGAACGATGCACCGTCACTGTGATCCTTTTTGTCAAATTCCATACCTTGAAACGTGACCCTAGATGATCGATACTTACTGCCAAAGGCAGTGCCAAAGCCCCATCCAAGGCCTAGTCCAACCCCACAGCCTCCACCTTTAAAACAAAATTCCAATGTCATTGACTAAGTGAACAGCGATGTGTTAAAACAAACACAACACATTCCATTACTTAGTTATAACTATGATGGATTGACTAAATATTTCGTTTCAATCAAGAGGGTGTTAATTGCATACCTACACCGAGGCCCAAGATATTCACAGGCATGCCTACAGAAAGAAATATCACAAATCAGCTGTTTGGTAACGGAAACATAAATAATGAAAGAATTCAAAATAAGTTCCATTATTTGCGTTCAAAGTAAGAATGCATTTGAAAAAATCACAGAAATTAAAAGGTGGCTCCTACAGGTGCATGAAAAACAAAACCATTCTAAAATCTACAATTGCAAAGATGTGTCTAAGCCAAACATCAAGAACCTGCCAGTTGTCTCCTTACTAGGAAAATTTTTTGAATTTGTAACCAATTGTCCACATAGAAGTGATACATGACTAAATGGACACTGCTGCTTGACCTTGAGCTACTAGTTTTCACTACATGTCGAACTCTCAGCTTTCCAATACCTCAACTAATAGTTCTAAGTTGCCTTCAACTGAAATACCTATATTATTTCACCTGGCCAAATCTAACCCCCTTGAGAAAAAACTGTAATTACCTTTTCTTTCATTCAGTGTCCATTTTCCCCCAACCACAAATGGATTCCATTAACTTCACCTGGACACCTATCCTTGGAAAATCTCCAATATTAAATGACCAAGGTCTCCTATGTAGTTATGTCTACAGAAGTACCTGTTAGAGGTAAGTCTAACTTCATTTCCAGTGTGAAGATTGAGTTGAAGTCCATTGAACCAAATAGAAATTCTTTCCAGTCACAACTATAAGTTGATACACCTAACATTTTCTATTCCACAAGACTGAGATATCAATGCACCTATTTAAGTATTATCAATTGATATCAAGAAGATATAATACAACTTCGAATCAATGGCAAAGACCGAAAAAACCAAAAATCCTTCGCTAGAAAGGATCCAAATTAGTCCAGTGAGATAAACCAGAATCACAAGATGAAAGACAAGCCTAAATGCACCTCCCCACCAAAATCACCCTTTTAAGTGAAAGAAGGACACACTTCATAGATGATCTGTTTCATTGTTGCGATAAACATACTATACAAAACACAACTATCCCCTAAACCAATTTACAGAAACCTTCTTCAACTCATTACATGATATGATGATTTATATGAACCATCCACATGTATTTCAATCAAATGACCCCAAGCAAAATGCTTTAATCTTTAGAAAGAATGCTTCAAACAAAACAACAGTAAACACCTTTCTTCATATTCTGTAAATTGTAATGAACACATGCTTTAAATCTTTGGCAAGCAATAAGGCCTAGTCAATCTAACATGCCCAAATCTTTTCTTTTCTTTTTTTAAAATACAAGTTCCGACCTTGACTAGTCTGTTGAGAATCCATAATCGACCCCAAAATGAGTCTAGGACTTGATTGTTGTTGTTTAATCGACCCCAAAACGAGATTAAGACTTGGTTGTTGTTATTGTTGTTGTTTACTGAGCAAAAATGATCATGATATTTCCAAATAACTATGATTTGTGAACGAAATTCAATTACACACTAACCATATGCACTAACATTTAACATAACCTATGCACACCCAACAAAGAAATTTTTTTTTTTGAATAATCTAAAAGACTGAAATGTGAAAAACAAAATTAAAAGTTTGTGAAAGTGAAAGCGATAAAATTAGTACAGACCTCCGAAACCCCAGCCAACTCCGAAACCACAACCGACACCGAAACCTGAACACAAGAATGTCACAGAGGATTGCAAAGTTAGTTACAGACCAAAACAACCTAACCAAAAAAAAAAAAAAAAAAAAAAAGGTCTGTGAAATGAATCGGTTTGAATAATTGTATGCATTAGAAAAACAAAAAACAGTACGTACCAAATCCGATACCAGCTCCATTGAAATTTGTAAGCACCATAATATTATTTGCTTTTGCGATTGAAGGGTTTTCTTTCCTGTGTTAATTTTTTTTTTCCCGTTTTTATGATTTTGCAGAAAGAGTTAAATGAAATTACGGGAATACCCATTCATATTTTTCATAATAACAATTTGATCCTTCATTCCATGGTAGTTGGTACAAAATCCAAATATCCAATCCTTCAGTTCTCATCCTCCTCATGTGGGGCCATTTTGATTTTGATTTTTTTTTTTTTTTTTACATTTATATTTTTAGTTTTTTTTTTGAGAAGATATATTTTAAATTTTTTTAGAGATAAGATAATATTTTAAATTTATGGTGTTTGTTATGGGATGATTGTTTTTTGTTATGGCAAGCTACTAATTGGTTTTTTATGTAGGCTATTAAACACCAAATCTCATATTCGAGAATAAAATGCTTTATCAATTGAGTTAATTGAAATCCATAAAAATTGACTGCTTTAATTTTCAAGTTTAGAATTGTAAATTTTTTTTTTCCAAATTTCAAGTTCTTTTTATTATTATTAAAATTAGAAATGAAGCTTACCATAGCTTGGGAAAGTTGAGTTGCAAACAAAATGTGTATTAATAGTTTATTCATTTAAAGTTAGGTATAATTATCATTTTGGTTCATAACGTTTGTTTAATGTGTCAAAATGATCCTTAATATAGTGTCAAAAATAAATAGTTCATATCATTGACTAGTAGATGAAAAAAAATTAAGGTAGCTAACATGATAGGTGTATTGAGTGATCACCTTCCAAAATCAAACAAAACATTGATACAAAAATAGTGGAAACTAATATTAATCATGAGCTATCTCATGTTGTATTCCCTTGAGAGGGCCAAAAGGTAAGGTAGGTGTATTGAGTGACCACCTTCCACGGCCTATTCAACAATTTTCTGCAATCCAAAACAAGAGCTGACAAAGTTGAAATAAAGTTGTAATGTTAGCATGGAAATCACAAAAAAAAAAAATACAGTTCAACTCTAGGATTGTACTTCCATAGTCCATTTGCAAAGGCATAATAAGCTCACGGCTTTTCATCAAAGTAACAATCATAATTCCACGTTTTACTGCCCACAATTAGGTCTGGTTGCTCTTGGTGTCCCGAATTTTAAAATGGTAATAGTACACATTGGATGTGCGGGACGCACAATGCAACGTTAGCTGAAATCATGTTTCATAATTATAATTGAAATCGTGTTTTCAAAATACAATTTCACAAGAAGTGTGTATGGATTAGCCCTAATTTTAAGAAAAAGTTTTCACTTCAATTCCCATGCACATAAAAAGGGAAAATTTTTAGGTAGTCCAGTATAAATAAGTTCAAATCTTACATCGGAATGTTCAATGTGTTGGGCTTTGTGGAGCCTAGTTTATGTTTAATCTAGCTGACGACTCGACCTAACCCGAATAATGTTGTGTGGTTTTTAATGGGAGATTTACTGAGGCTTAGTCCATGGAGCAGAGGCTTGGGCCAACAGGCCCAAGCCCCCGGGAAAATTTTTTGGGCCCGTTTTTGTATAAAAACCGATTATTGGTAATTAGGGTTAGAGTGTTGTTGTCGTGTTTTGAGAGAGAAAAGAAACTGTAGCCGCACTTTGTATCTTTCTCTGATAATAATGAAATCCCTGCAACTCTGTGGATGTAGGCAAATTGCCGAACTACGTAAATACTGTCTTGTGCGTGTGTTTGTTTTTTCTTTGGCGTGTGTTTTCTCTATTTTTTGTTTCTCACAGGTTGGGATTTCGGGTTGAATTCCCTACACAATGCTCACAAAGCTTTATCCTCTAAAATAAACAATCTACTACTTTATCTAATTTTCTTTACAGTTATTTGAATCATGCCCTATATAACCAAATCATTTCATCACAAAAAATTCTTTTTGCATTATCTTTTATCAACTTGTTGAGCATAGCTGATTTAGCTTTCTACATTCTGCTCATTTGCCGAAATCCTTTAACCTGAAACCAACAATCCTGAATCTTTAGTAAATTACACACCTATTGAGTTTGAACAATGTGATCAATAAGATCATTGCTAAAGTTTTGGGTAATGCATGTCGATGGACTAGCAAATTAGATAGGCTTTGGTTTGGTTACAAAGAGGAGAATGGATTCAAAAGAGCTGTAATTCTAGTGGGAAGCAAGTACCTCAAGGTGATCTGTGATGGAGGAAAGGTAATTCCTTAGCTTCTAACAATTATGGATTACATTTAATGGATGAAGAAAATCTGAAAGTGTCTTTCTTTCAAGCGCATAATCAGTTACCAGCTAAAGTCTTTACTTTGGCAACAATGGCATCATAGTGTGATTTTTTTTTTGGGTAAAAGACGAATTCATTTAAATCAAAACATTACATCTGAGTCAGAACATAGTCTGCTGAAGGAAACACCATTACAGTCATCCTCCAAAACCTTGGCTAAGTCCACAGGCGAACTTGAAAACAACCTATAATCTATTTCTTGTTCAGCCCCTAGTCTAGCCATCATGTCAGCACATCGGTTAGCCTGGCAGTAGCAATGCTTCAACTGAACTTGCTGAAATCTAGTCATCAAATGCTTGCAATCGTCCAAAATAGGAGATATTATATGATTTTACATAGGCAAAATTTTGAAGGACATCCACAATCACTTTGGCATCTATCTCAACAGTAATACAAGGAATATTCAAGCTACTACACAGTAAAAGACCATCCCTAAGCCCCCAAAATTTAGCAGCAAAACTATTTGTCGCTCCTACATGCCTTGTGAACCCGGCAACCCAATTCCCATGCTCATCCCTTATTACTCCTTCACATCCAGCACGTCCCATAGACCCTATAACCGATCCATCCGTGTTTAGCTTTTTCCATCCTATTGGCGGTTTATCCCATCTGATTCTCTTGCTAATTTTACGGACTGGGTTTTGAGGTGAAGCTACACAAAACATAAACTTAGCAACTTGGTTATAAATCTCCCTATATAGGTTCAGATTTGGGCTCTTTCTATTAAAAACAAAAGAATTTCTACTCTTCCAAATGCTCCACACAGCAAAGTTAAAAATGATTCTCCATGGCGGCTTCCCTTGTATAGGACTGTAGCTCACTTTCCCATTGTTTTTCAGCCAGTCATGCAGATTACTCCTCCAAAAATCACTACTATTCCCCTTTACACCCATCTAACTCCAAATATGCTTTACCCTTGGACAATCTCTAAGGGCATGCAAAATTGATTCTAGTTCTCTATGGCAAATAGGGCATTCTTTATCATCCACAAATCCTTTTCTAGCAAGGCAATCTTTAACCCCTATGCTATTGTGTACACATCTCCATAAAAAGGTCTTAATTTTAGGGAGAGTTTCTAATTTCCAAATCCAACCAGCATCTATTATTCCCACCTCATCCACCTCTTTAGCAAGAGAATAGGAACTCTTGAGATCAAAACAACCTCTAGCATTACCACTTCATCCTATCCTATCCCTTCCTCCATCCGCTAAGGAGATAGGAATGGCTTGGATAATCCCTTTAATTTTAGGTGTAAACTCAAAGGGAATTCGATTCCAATCCCAACCTCCACTCATCAACACATCTTTAATCTTCCATTGGCTTGCATAAGGACCATGAATGAGGCTGCGGATAGGACCCTTACATGTCTAATTGTCTAGCCAAAAGTTAAGTGTGCTACTTCTATGAACCACCCACATGCTACCCTTATTAAAAATTTCCCTTCCCTTTTTAATTGCTCTCCAAATTTGAGAACAAGGCAGTCTATCCATATTGATGGCATTTAGTCTCCTATTGCTGCAATATTTACTTTTCAGCACTCTCACCCACAAAGCATCATCTTCTGTATGAAACCTCTAATTCAACTTGGCAAGGAGAGCAGTGTTTCTACCCTTCGCCTCTTGCAACCCCAGCCCACCTACTTCTTTTGGTTTTGTCACTTTCTGCCAACCAACCCAATGGATTTTCCTTGTAGTCTCCGAAGACCCCCACAAGAAGTTTCTATTAACCCGATCTATGCCATCCAAAATTCTACCTGGTAAGTAAGTGCTTTGCATGACGTAAGAAGGAATTGCTGCTGAGGAAGCTTGAATCAAAACAGCCCGGCCAGCCAAGGAGAGCATATTAGCTTTCCATCCCGCCAATTTTTGCATAACTCTATCCAGGATAAAATTAAAATCATGAGAATTGGTACCCGGGTGCTTGATGGGAAAACCAAGATATTTGCCAAGAGAGGCTGTGGATGCAAACCCAAGGATATCACATAACGATTCTCTTGTATCCCTATCCACATTAGGAGAGAAATACACTCTTGATTTAGTAATGCTCATCGATTGCCCCGACATGCTACAAAATTCGTCAAGAACATCTCTAATAACAGCACATTCCCTCCCATCAGCCTTCCCAAATAAGACTAAATCATCCGCAAAGAATAAATGCGAAAAAGCTGGCCCGCTTTGAGCAGCCTTGACAGGCTGCCACCTTTTTGTCTCTCATTTTTCTTGAATAAGTTGCCCAAGGGAGTCCATACACATTATAAACAAGTATGGGGAGAGCGGGTCTCCTTGCCTAATCCCTCTCGATGGATAAATGGGGTCCAAAGCTTCTCCATTCACTAATATTGAGGTCAAAACAATAGAAATGCAGCTTATAATGAGATCAATCAGATCAGCGGGCAAGTTGGCTCTAATAAGCATGCCTCTTATAAAGCTCCACTCAAGCTTATCATAAGCTTTCTCTAAATCCACTTTAATGGCCATATACCCCACTTTCCCTTTCTTTTTGCTCAGGGTGTGAATAATTTCTTACACTATGATTGCATTATCCATGCCTTTCCTCCCTGGAACAAAGGCTACTTGAA
This sequence comes from Quercus gilva, assembly GCA_023621385.1. Taxonomy (NCBI): domain Eukaryota; kingdom Viridiplantae; phylum Streptophyta; class Magnoliopsida; order Fagales; family Fagaceae; genus Quercus; species Quercus gilva. The sequence goes on along the minus strand of CM042474.1, from coordinate 2,933,895 downwards.
GAGGGGATATAAGCTTCTCCAAATAAGGCCTAAGCCTAGCAACAATAATCTTTGTAATCACTTTATAGACTGTATTGCATAAGCTAATAGGCCTATAGTTGCCCAACATCTCCGGTCCTTGAATTTTTGGAATAAGGACAATGTGAGTCCTATTCAAAAACTCAGGAACTTTCCTCTCAACAAAAACTTTCTTCACCAACTCGATCACAAAGTTGCCAACAATTAGCCAGAATCTATGGAAAAAACTCGCATGCAAGCCGACCAAACCTGGCGCCTTAAAAGCCTTAAGCGACCACAAGGCATTTTTAATCTCCTCCACCGACGCATCCCCACTAATACTCTTTCTTTCCTCATCTGACAATCTGCCTTGCCAGGTAGTGGTAAAAGGGATAGACCAAGAAGCACTAGAGAGAGAGGAGGAGTACACTTCATTGAAACCACTTCTAATGACATTTTTAATTGCCTCATCCTTATATAGGCACTCCCCTACTGAATCTTTAATTGCCACAATCTGATTCCTTTTCCTCCTAACCAAGGTATACACATGAAAAAAGGTAGTATTTCGATCTCCTTGAATCATCCAATTAACTCTAGACTTCAAAGCCCATATTTCTTCCTCCTGGTTCAGCACATTATCAAGCTCTTTTAGCAACTCACTCTCAAGATTTAGGAGGAAGTTTGACAGTCTAACCGCTACAGCCCATTGAATACCATTCAGGTGAGCCATAATATTATTTTTCCTAGCAAACACATTTCCAAATTGCATTATATTCCACTTCTCTGCCTCTTTAGTGAAACACTCTATAGCATCCGCAAGCATGGGGTTTCTCCACGCTTGAGAGACTATGTTAGGAAATGTTGGGTCAGACAACCAACAAGTTTGGAACTTGAAGGGTTTCTTCCTATTTACAGCAACTCTCGGTTGCAATTCCAAAAGCACAGAGCAGTGGTCCGAATGACACCTGGTCAGATGAACCACTTTTGCTTCAGGATACAAAAGGCACCAGCTGGGGTTAACAAAGTATCTATCAATCCTCTCTTGAATGAGATCTTGAACATTTCTTTTATTAGTCCACGTGAAGCGCGGGCCAGAAAACCCAATGTCTATCATACTACACTTATCCAGGTACTCCTTAAAAACTAAAGATCTGCTGACACTAATCGCCCTACCCCCAAATTTATCACCCTCCAAAATGGGCTCGTTAAAATCGCCAGCTAAAACCCAAGGCATATCATGCATCTCAGCAACTTTAATTAAGTTATTCCATAAAACATGTCTTTCCACAGTTCTAGGACTAGCATAAATTGCAGTAAACAACCAACTAGAGTTAGAGTTTCGTACCTTAACCATGGTATGAATCTCCTGTTTAGTGTTGGCTAATGCCGTGATCTCCACCCTGTCAGAATTCGACAGCATCCATAAGCCACCCACATACCCAATGGTCTCCGTGTGAATAGCACCATCAAAAGGTAGCCTATCTGTAATCTCCCTAGCCCTTTCACCTCCAATTTTAGTCTCCATCACTATCAAAATTGTAGGATTGTGGCACCGGATCAACTCCCTTACATGTCTTTGAAAAGAGGGCTTCAGAGCGCCCCTACAATTCCAAACTAAAATATTCATGATGATCGAAAGCTCTATGACAGGACTTTTACCACAAGCTGGAAGTACCTTCGCCTCCACCGTCAAACTCCATCTGATCCAAACTACCATCGTTAGGCACTCCATTGGACCCATCTGAGGCAACGACTCCCATACCAAAAATCTCTTCCCCTCTACCTTCACCATCAAGCCCCAACATGGACTTTTCACTGCGCCCTCCATCGCACTCCTCTCCATTACAGTATACACCTTGATCTTCGCTAACCCCACCTCTGAATTGAAAACCCACAGTAGCTTTTGAATCGGTTGAGAAGCGAACCTGAGAGGGAGAATTCGTGAGCTTCTCTTTACTTCCTAGCTCATCATCGTGTGGGTTTCTTCCCAGAGCGTTAAGAGAGAGTGGCGAGCCATCTTTACTATCTTCCTCACCGGTGCTAGCTCGAATAGAATGGGTTGCTCTGTTACGAGCAATACCCTTCTTGCCCTTAACTGAGGCTTGCTGGTTGGACGTGATGGGCTTTTTTATTGCCTCTCTACCATTGGGCTTAAAGGAATTTAAACCCTTCCCAGGCCTAAACTGAATCTTTTTAGTTTGGAAAGCACTTGGGCCTTCTTCGATGGGTTCTGTAGCCAGCTTCATGCCTTTCGTCACAAAGAGCTGAATTGCGTTAGCCACTTGAGGCCCATCAATAGTTCTCTGAGCTGATAGCTTCCTTTTAATATCTCTACTCGGCCCATTGCACGTATCTGTTGGTCCTGAAGGCATATATGGCCGTAACTCCTTCCTTGCGCGTGGCTGTCCATGCACCAAGTTCGTTGTGGTCCCATCACACCTTTGCTGTTTTGTCCTTTGTTTCTTGCGCATAACCACTACCCAAGGTCCATAAGTACTCTCGGGTACATCCTCTTGCGCACTACCATGCACATTCAAGGTAGGTCCCTCATTTTGCTTGGTATTCGTAGGTTTATGCAATTTGCATGCCTGTATCTCGGTCTCATCCTCAGGTTGGTTAACCTCCTTACTCGGCGGCGATGGCTAACGGATGACATGCGAACATTGCTCCTTACGGTGTCCTATTCTTCCACACCCGAAGCACAACTTGTGGATTCCCTCGTAACACACAGGCTGCTCACGTTTCCTTATCAAAATGGCCGTAACAAGCAGCTTCTCGACATCAATCTGAACGCAGAGCTTGGCAAATCTACCTCTAGATTTAGAGGCCATGTGTGTGTCCACCCTTAACACGTTACCAATCGCTTTGCCTATCTGAAGCAAAGCCTCCGGATGATAATACTTTATCGAAAGTTCGTTCAACCTTATGCACATTGCTACTGAAGAAACATTTGCCGTCGCCAGTACAAAATCTGGTTCCCAAGGTCTTATTGATAGAAAGTGCTCCCCAATACCAAGGTCCTCTTTTCAGCATAGCTTCATAATCTTCTCTCAAGGAAAATCTTGTAAGGAAGAATCCATGACTTAAGTCCACACAGTCCAATCTTCCAGCCGGCCTCCACATAGATAGCAGTCTATTTTGTAAGAAATTTAATCCCACAGACCGCCCATAAACCTTAACTATAAGAGCTTTGTACCACGGACTACGCATCCTCTGTTTAAGCTCCTTAGAGAATTTCACAGCCACCAAACCTTCCCTCAAGGCTTCCACCTCATCATCAGAGTCAGCATCGTCTTCCATGAGGCTTCCAAAGTTGAAAGCTTGAGTGAAAGCACCCGGAATTTCACCGACCAGCTTGTCTTTGAAAGACGTGGGTCTGTTCCATACACCTCCATCGTTCCTCGGAGAAGAAGCAATTGAGACCAGCCCTTCTTGGAAGCCCACATGACTTACGTCTTTAACTTTTTTCTTACTACGCAATAGTTCTTCCTGTTCCTCCCTAGAGAGAGCACGAGAGCATTCCATCCTCTAGTGTTCTCTTTTGTCTAACCTCTAAACTTCTTCGTGTCATCATAGTGTGATTTGCATTTAAGTAACGTGGTCTTTTGTTTGTCGAGTCCATGCGCGTGACTTAGGAGACTTAACCTCCCTTGGGCCTCAAAACCTTTGCCTGCCTTCTATATTACCACATAGACAGTTTTTCTCTTTAGAAAGCCCATAGATACACAACTTCACAATTTATCATGGTGAGTTGTTTTTGGTGTGAACATTTTGTGTAAGCGATGGGCTTGTATAAAATGAAAGAGACTTATCACAAATTATAACCTTAACAGTATGGAAAAAAGTAATCTATGTATGTACAATACTATTGTTTTCTTATTAGGCAAGTACATTTCCTTGTACATATCATGCATGTCATTACAGGAAAATTTACAACGAAAAAAAGGATTTAAAACATACAAATTTGTACACATACACAAAAGTAAACACACAGAGAAAAAGGATTTAAAACATGTTTCCCTTGGATGATTATTGTATCAAACAGTAGCAAAAACATTCCATATCCAACAAGGATATTCACATTTCCTTCTTTTTAAGGCACAATCTTGTAAGCTTTATTCTTATCTATCCAAGCAACCAATGATTTCTTGGAGTTCCTGAACCCCAAGAATCCATACTCCTTGCTCTTATTCATACTATCCATAATATCCCCTCCCTTCAACACCAAATCTGCAAACCACGAAGCCCCAACTTCCTCCAACTTTATAAGTTGCAACTTATTCTCTCTCACAATCTCGTTCCACACTGGACCTTTATCCTCCATCAACTCAACTAAGCTAACTTTCCCACTCTCCGCAAACCCATAATTCTCAATTCCAAATTGCCCAGCTAACTCCTTCCAAAGATGATTCCACTTAAACTCATCCCCATTGCTACAATTAAAGGCTTCATTCCTTGCATTAGGATCCATCACAGCCCAAATTTGTTGCTCAGCAATAAGATCAGCATCCGAAGCCACATAGTAATACTCCCAAGACTCTTTATTCCCCGGGAATTTCAAAGGAAACCCCTCGTGCTTACATATAGCCGCATAAACACAAAGTGTCCCGATTATATTCATCAGACTATAAGGTGAAAATCCAAATATTGTATTAGGCCTATGGATTGACCAAGTCAAACCCTCTCTTTTTTGTTAGCTTCCTCGAACAAAATATCTCCCAAAGTGTAATAAAAATTGGGCACATTCAAACATGACATGTCCTCAGTAAAAAGGTGGGGTATGGTATTCGATTTTGCCAAAGGTTTCAAAGGGTCCAGTGTAGTGCTTGATGATACCTATTTGGAGACAGATGTGTCTGAGATTTGGCGCATGGGGGATCACCGCATGTAGCACGTTACGGAACATGATACCGTTGGTTTCAGAGTTTTGGGCCTCAGTGGGCCGACTAGCCCAGGTGACATAGAAAATGTGGGTCACATCGGTGAGTTGGGAAAGTTTGGTTTCAGTTTCATTGGGGTCAGAGACATCGCATTGGATGTACTCAATAGGGTAATCTTTGTTCCAATTTCGGCGTGGACGACGTGCCACACCATAGACTTTCCAAGGCCCACCTGGGGTATCTGAGAGTGGTAATATTTCAGCTAGACTATCGCCCACAATGCCAGTGACACCAATCACTAAGCCTACACTTTGGTAGCTTCGTGGTGCTTCATGATCTTCCTCGGATTTCTTCTATAATGTACATAAAGAAAGAGTTAGAGAAAGTATTAGAAAGATATTATCTTCTTGTTGTTTTTGTGGTTATTGTTATTGCTCTTGCTTTAACCAACTTAGTGTTTGGTACCTTGTGATTTGTTGTGATTTTTAGATTTGTTCTTCTGGGTTGCGACATGTTTAGATTTGTTGTGATTTTTAGATCCGGTTCTTCTGGGTTGCGACATGTTTAGATTTGTTGTGATTTTTTGTTGTGATTTTACTAGGGTGGCAGGTGGATTTCTGGTACTTGTTTGATTTGGGTGATTTTTTGTTTTGATTTTCTTGTTGTGATTTTGCTAGGTATGGGTTTGCTAGAGGTTGAGGCCGGTACTAGAGGTTGAGGGAGAAAGAGAGGAAAAGGAAGAGAAAAAGAGATATAGTAAAAAAAGATTAAAAAAGAATATTTAAATAAAATGGAAAAAAAAAATAGAGTTTTGAGATGTTGGGTGTATTGAAAAATGGTATGATATAAGTGATAAAGTAGTTTTTTGGGATGATAAAATAGGATGGGATGAGATTTCCGGTTGTGGATGTTCTTAGCAATCATAAAGTTATCAATTTTGAAAGGTAGAATTGTCATCGATATTGGATTGGATCAACAAGACCATAATTCACAGATATTTTCCATATCGACTTTTTGTTTTTTTATTTACAATACTTGATATTGTAACACTTTTTTTAGATATTGTATATATCTTGAAAAAAAAAATTCATAAATTGGTCAAAATATTTCACATTCTTCTCTCTTTGGATTTTATACTTGTGAAACATAAATGTGCATTTAATTCTAGAGAGATGCTACGTCTACAACAATTTTACAACATTTTTACAACAAATCACAGGTGGTTAGTTGTTATTGGTTCAAATTTGAAACTAACACTAAGATTACTTTTTTGCCCCAACAATAACAACCAATAACAACCTGCCACTTAGGAAATGTTGTAGAAATGTTGTAGACATAGCATTTCTCTTAATTCTAAGCACAAGAACTCTTCTTTTTCTTTAAAAGTCGAAAACTAAAGAGTTAGGCTCAAATAAAATAAAATTTCATACTTTTCAATCCAAAAATTAAGGAAAAAAAAAAATGAATTTTTGAGCTCAAAACCGAAAAGGCAACTTTAAAAAAGAATCAATTTAAGGTTCAATTAGTCCATAATGGACCAAAATAGATTGAATGGACCTAAAAGGACCTAAATGGACCAAATTGAATTGAATGGACTGACGTGGACCTATGTTGATCAAAATGGACTGAAATACTACGCTGATGTGATTCAACTGGTGCGTAATAATAATAAATGTTATGCTTTGGATTTTTGATATTCTATAGATTTATGTACACCCACACATCAAGAAGCAAGGAAATTGGTGTGGGTTTGAACAGTTGGGATGTTTGGGTTTGGATATTATGGAGGACTTAAGGGCAAGAGAGGTGAGAGGGGTCATTGGGGTTAATGGGAGAGTGATGAGAAGAAGATGGACGGGAGAGTCTTGAGTTAATTGAGAAGAAAAAAAATATATTAATTTTGTTGAGATGGAGTTAACTTGTGTTTAATTTTGATTGGACAGACTATTTTTTTTTTTTTGAGAAAAATTGGACAAACTAAATTGAATTGCAGAAATTGCACATTATAAATATGCAGGTGACATGCTCCCCTTTTCCAGCCCATTATATGTTGGTTTAGTCACATGACTTTTTTAACAAGTTATGTAACTTGTTTAAATAATACATATAGATAGTTTTATAACTTGTTACGTAATATATTAAAAAAGATAGCTCAAAATATATTTGAAATTCTCTGCCTATATCTCTCTCTCAAGAGATTCAAAAACCATATCACGGCACGCAATTTGGATACTTTGGATTACAATCTTAAGATTGAGTCGTTCAAATACGAAGACCCATCATCAAAAGCACTAAACTAAATGCCATATATCTACTAAATTTTATTTTGGGTCCCATCAAAGGTTTGATCACATGACCTAATCCTCAATGAACTTGGATGCAATCATATGTCCAAGATTAAATATTGATTGAGAGGTTCAGGTGCAATGTCAGCCAATTCTGAGCTTAAAAGTTTTACAAGATAAAATAATTGATTGGACATTGAGAATCTCTGTAAACCAATTATATTTTAATATCTATTTAGTAATTTGCTGGTCATATATTTATTTGAGATATAGACAAACAAATAACTATCTCCCTGAATTTATATTTCTGTCCAAAAATATGTAGGAATCAAACCCATTAAAACTTTTATTTCCAATGAAATTATAGACTTGAAAACCCCAAATGCATTAAAAATGGTTCAGAAGCTTCACAAGCATACTCATTATGATGCAGATATACCACAACTCTAGGCTCAGTGAAAAGGGAAGGGGGCGGGGACTTAAAAGGAATCCTCAAAACTATTTAAGAGTGACGATGTTGTCTTGTTATATAGAAATTGTACTATTTCCTTCTTCTCTGCTACCCATAAAATGCACAAAGAAATCAAAACTTACCAAAGAACTGAGTGAAAATGTGTGTGAAGAAGTTCAAGTTACGGGAAACATTGGAGGCCATGGCAGGTGGAAGCGGTTTCACGATGGTGTCAATACCGAATACTCGTTGAAGAAACTGCATATACAAAAGATGTATTATATCTCAAACTCAATTATGAATGGATTTAGATGGCTCGCCTCCAAGGGGGAGGGACCTTAAGAAATTAGAGGAGTAAAGATATTATTGAGAACCAAATAAACAAAGACGTAAACTAGTAAACTGTAACTTCAAGCGGTGAATGACGCATAAGCTATAAAAATGTCAATTGACAGGAAAACAGAACATGCTATAATTAAATTAATCTACAATCATGGAAGATTCAAATATATAACCACACTTCATGAAACTGAGGCTTCAATCATATTAACAGCCAACCAATACTGTCAATAAAAAATAAAAAAAGGAATTCTGCCCGAAGAAAGCAAAATAGCATAGTTTCCAAATCAAATTGAATACATAGAAGACAAAAGCATCTTACGACTTCCAGAACTTGATAACGACAGTCTCATCAGTAAACCTGGTCTCACTCTTTGCTGATGATGGGCCATTTTGGCAATATACACTTACAGGAAATCCACCCTAGAAGATGCAAGCTATAACGGTCTTCCAACACTATAATGGTCTCTCCCTCATTTATGCTAGTGAGTTAGAAGCCGAAACTCTTTTAAGTGGTCTCTTTATTGTGGACAGAAAAAAGTGCTGTCTTTTGCAGAAGACAAAGGATATTGGATACAGCAAGTCCAGAAATTTTAGATACGGGAACACAAATCATCAACAAACAAAAAGAAAACCCACAAAATAGAGACCTGGTAGTTGCCTCGACAAGGGAATCATCATCAATCGTTATCGTCTTGGAACTCTTCTGTGGCTTCCTCTTCGCCCCTGCGTGGCGCCGATGACATCAACTTCTTCTTCGCTATTGTCATTTTCATTCAATTGCGTTTACAGAGAGACTGGGTAGTGTTGACTCGGAATACGTTATATACAGTTACTACCGGAGAATCGTTTGGTCGTTACAGCTCCATCAGTGGCAAACCTATTGTAACGCTTCTATCACACAAGCTTATATGAAAATCAAAGTGGACAGAATAGACCGCATAGTACCAAAGTGGGTAGAATGGACCGAATAGTATTGAAGTAGACCAAAGTGAGCCAAATATAGAGTGAAGCATACTGAATAAGCCTGAACAAACCGAAATAGACCGAATAGGACCGAATAAGTCTCTATATAATTTCAAAGTCATGATATTTGAAATATCCTAACATTGCACAAGCAAATATTTTGTTTTTGATTTTAGGGTCAAATACACAGTTGGTCTTTAAACTTTATAGCCTATAAACAATTTTAGTCTATAAAATTTAAAATGATTGCTTTTAGTAAAATGACATGACCAAACTAAAAACAAAGTGTGTACATGATTGACTTAGGATTGGGAAACTTTTTATTCTATACTAACCTCGTTAAGTCGAGAAATTTCTCACCCAACTAACATAACCCAAAATAGCTTTAAAATTCAACTCAACCCAACCTGTAAGGGTCAGATTGGAGCCATTTGGTTTGGTAAGGTCTAATAAAAAAATATCATTGAATCATTTAAATTCATTATTGAAAAAAATATTACAATATAGGCTAATATTTGAATTATATTAAAAAAATATCAAAATATTAAAATAAATCAAACTATCAAATTCATACCAAGTCTCCAAATCTAAAATGAATCAAGTTAACAAATTTAAAATACATAAATTTATTAAAAAGGAGTTGTGTTATTTGAGTTGAAATGCTAATCCGAACCAGAACCAAGCCATGCTTGGGGGGAAATTTTTTAATTAAAATAAGTTTGTAATCAACCAGACCCAAAGGCCAAAGTCATAATTTTGATATAATTTTACGAGTGGAGTCGGCGGAAAGAAATTATTGGCGGAAAGAAATTATTTAAGCAAAGCTGAACATGACAATTATCCAACAAGTGGATTAGGAGGTCCAATTAGGAAACTTCTTACGACTTTATTACAAAGAAAATTAATTGGCATGCCGCATGTTCAATCTTTTAAAGAACAATCAAGCTGTTTTGAGAGATATCTCAGCTGGGAAATTGTTATTGCACACATGGAAATGCACACAATTGTACTCACAAGGCGAAATCGTGTTTTACTCAATAAACACAATTTCAGTTGGCGAAATCGTATCTTAAAACACAATTTCACAATTTAATTGAAATCATGTTTTGTACACAATTTCACACTGGTGTATAATAAACAGAGCCCGCCCCAGCCTCTTCCTTAGATTATCTTCCTTTGGGTTTTACATAGTTCTACTCTGTTTAAACTTTAAACAATAATTTGTTGACCACACAGCAAACGAGACTGTCTGGATGTGCATGTGACTCTGTCTCTTTGATTCCATTGCCCAATCTCAAATTTATAGTCTGTCAAAAAGCAATATGAACACGACTTCCTAGCTGGCCACCAAGAAGCTAGTGCTGTTTTTTTTTTTTTTTTTTTTTAATTTTTTTTTAATTTTTTTTATCACTTATCACTTCTCACTCAATTTTCGTCACTCATCACTTATTACTTAAAATATTACAATTTTTTATACCCCACACGTTTGGCACCTTAACTTAAATCTGTTTAAAAAAAAAAAAAAAAACTTAAAAGTCAAAAATTGCTGCTAGCGGTTTCCAAAACATACAAAAATGTGTGTGTATTTACAAAAATGCCATCATAATTCTGTTTCCATAACTTGAAAACACCTAAAATATGTTTTTAGTTTCTATAACTCATTACTAAAAAATCAGAAAATTGAGTGATGGAAACAAAACTTGAAAACAAATCCAAACAAACTTTCACTCTGTGAATCTCATAATTTTTGAGTTATGAGTAACAGAAACAGAGTTATGAATAATGGAAACACAAAAACCAAACAGCAAATCTTTCTTCACTTTTCTTGAAAGATAATGTGTAGGAGTTCTTATTCCAAAAAGAATATGTCCAATCTAAAATTTGCAATTTGTCAAAAAGCAATATGAACACAACTTCATAGCTCGCGACCAAGAAACTAATCTTTCTTCACTTTTCTTGAAAGGGATAGGGCCGTTTGGGTTGTGTGTTTAAACAACATTTTTTAGTTTTTTTTTTTTTTTTAAAACTACGTAGAGGTGAAAAAAATTTATAAATATACATGTAATATTGTTTAAAAATTAAAAACATGTGTTTAAACTCGCATACCAAACGAGGTCATAATGTGCTTTACTTATTCCAAAAAGAATATGCCCAATCTTAAATCCATAGTTTGTCAAAAAGCAATGCGAACACAACTTCATAGTTTGCCACAAAAGGCCCATTTGGTATAATACTCAAATATTTATTTTCAATTTTTAAACAATATTACACATTTTTTTTACTTAGCCGTATCCTCAAGCATATTTTCAAGTAAAATTTTCCACTAAAGCAAGTAAAAAAGTTGTTTAGAAAAGCAAAATACAGTGTAAACAAAACTTTATACCGGTTACCAGGAACGTACTTGAGGAATCAAGTAAAGCCAATTTCAATCACGAAATTTCCTACAGCTTTCCTCAACTCCCCAACTTAATACTAATATTTTTCCTCTTCAAAAATTGTCTCTCTGTTTTTTCTCTTCTCAAATTGAGCTCACGGAAAGTTTTTGTACCACCAATTGTTCAAGCATATTCGTCTCCTCGACCTTGACAACGTGATCTTCACCCTCAAGGTCCTCTCTTTTATCTTATGCAATGCTTTGTGTGAATTCTTTGATTTTTATTATTTTGAATTGATATTTAGTTTGCGATTCAATTTATATTTGGATGATGACAAAGATTTTTATCCTGGGTTTTGTGTTTTAGTATCTGAAATTATCCTCTTATATCAACTGTGATTGTTAAATTACAAACGTTTTCTATTAATACTATTATCATGTGAAAAGCTAACAGTATATAGGATCAAGAGGGTTGTTGCTTAAAGAAATCATCAAAAACACAGAGGATGCTTTTGTGTTGATTTAACGTTAGTTAATTAAATTTCTGCAAAAGTAATAATCGTAATAACGTGAGTTAAATAATTTTCAGTTTGAGATTCCTGGAAGAAGAGGGAGATTTGCACATCCACTTTGTTCAAAAAATAAACAAACAAAAAAAGTGTTGACTTCACTGCAAACAGGGGATGTGAATGGCCAACAATGCTAGGATCACCACAAAATTCACAAGAATTTACAATACCCAATTTCACTACTACCCCTCACTTGGGCATATCACTATAACTTTTTTTTAATGGCCCATGTGCGAGTTAATCAGCAAATTGAGTGTAGTCGTAAGATTGTTGTGAATTTCGTGATGACCTTAGTTTTAGTAATGCCTCCCTCCTCTCTCTCGCAAACTCCCAAACAAAAGAAAGAATGGTGATCATTCCTTTATTAAACAAGAAATCGTATAATAGGAATTGAATTGTGTTGTTACTACTTTCTAAGAGATAGTGATAGGCTCACTATCTCTTAGAATATTGAGTTTTACAAACACCGCTACAAATTCATTTCTCATATTTGTAAGTTTTCACTTTTCACACTCATTTCTCATATTTGTAAGTTTTCACTTTTCACACGCGTCCATCTCTTTTATTCAATACTTTCACTCAAAGAAATGAAAATTCGACATCAAATTGTTCTCTTCTTCTTTAATTTTTTTTTTTTTTTCAATTTTAATTGAATGTACTTTTTTTTTTTTTAAATCCTTTTTGTAGTTCAAGATCTGCCAACATATTTCCAATGTCTTCCATTAGCACTCAAAAGGCCTCCTCTTTGTCATCATTTTCATCTTCAGCACCACAATGGAAATATGATGTCTTTCTTAGTTTTAGAGGTGAGGACACCCGCAATAGTTTTACGGACCATCTCTATGTTGCTTTGAAACAAAAGGGCATAGTCATCTTTAGAGATGAGGAAAAACTTGAGAGAGGAAAATCTATTTCACCAGAACTCTTGAAAGCAATAGACGAATCAAGATTTGTGATTGTCATTCTCTCAAGAAACTATGCATCTTCAACATGGTGCTTGGATGAACTTGTAAAGATCATGGAATGCATGAAAGAGATGAAAACGACAGTTTTTCCAATTTTTTATGATGTAGATCCAACTAATGTACGAAAACAAACAGGCACTTTTGCTGAAGCCTTTTCCAAACATGAAGAACATTTCAAGGACTTCATAGAGAAGGTACAAACCTGGAGAGCTGCTTTAAGAGAAGTGGCAAATCTCAACGGCTGGCACCTACTAGATAGGTAATCCAATTTGACATATTACTTGCTTTTAAATCTTCAAATAAATACTCTTCTTATTTTAAGCCTTGTTTTGAACTTTAAGTAAAGTGACTTAGATGTTCACACTTCTTTCTATTTTGACTTGATCTAATTAATTTACATTTTTGTATTTCTTTCAATTTTTACTTGCACCAAGTTATTTACATTTTCTTGTCTTAGCCAACAAAATAGAACATTGGGCGTCTACTTTCTTTTTAATTTGGTCCTATTTATGGGTGGTACTCACTAATTATCATTCTCTCTTCATTGTAGGTCTGAGGCACAATTTATCCAAAATATTGTGGGAGAGTTATGGCATAAATTGAGTTATGCATTCTCAGAAGATATTGAAGACCTTGTAGGAATAGAATCTCAAGTGAAGGAATTGGAGTCATGTTTGGCTATAGGGTCCAATGATGTTCGCATTATAGGGCTTTGGGGGATGGGGGGAATAGGCAAAACAACTCTTGCTAGAGTTGTTTTTCATATGGTTTCTGAGAAGTTTGAAGGTTGTTGCTTTCTCCCTAATGTTAGGGAGGTTTGTGAAAAAGATGGTTTAATTCCATTGCAACAACAACTTATTAGAAACATATTAAATGAAAGTATGAGTATACAAGATGTTAATGTGGGAGTTTTTGTGATCAAGAATAGATTACGTCATAAAAGAATTCTTCTCGTTCTTGATGATGTAAATCAATTAGACCAGTTGAAAAGGTTAGTTGGGAAGCATAATTGGTTTGGTTCTGGTAGTAGAGTTATCATAACTACAAGGGATAAGCATTTGCTACGTATACTTGGAGTAGATAAAATATACGAAGTTGAAGGATTGAATGTTGATGAAGCTCTTCATCTTCTTAGTTTGAAAGCTTTTAAAAAAGATCATCCTCCCAATGATTTTCTAGAGATGTCCAAAGAGGTTGTGCATTATGCAAACAGACTTCCTTTAGCTATTGAGATTTTGGGTTCCTTTTTGTTTAGTAGAGATATTGATCAATGGAAAAGTATATTAAATAGGCTCAAAGAATTTCCTAAGAGTGAAATTCTCCAAGTACTGAAAATAAGTTTTGATGGACTAGATGAAGTAGAGAAGGAAATATTCCTACATATTGCATGTTTTTTTAATCATGGATTCAAAAATGATATAATAGAAAAACTAGATTATCTTGGCCTTTACCCTAATGCTGGATTAGGGGTTCTTATAGATAAATCTCTCATAAAAATCGATGAAACTATATGGATGCATGATTTACTACAAGAAATGGGTAGGAACATAGTTCATCAAGAGTGTCCTAAAGATCCTGGAAAGCGTAGCAAATTGTGGTTGTTTAAGGACATTGACGATGTACTTACAAAAAATATGGTAAGCAATTATTTAGAAAACTCAGGCATGTACCCTATTATATTATTGAAAATAGTTTGACTTACAATAGTTTAAAAAATGTTGTAACAGTACATTTGCAAGTCACTAATCCCTTTTTGTACATGTTTATTAGGAAACAGAAGCAATTCAATGCGTTGGTTTGAAGTTGTCAATGCCGGGAGAGGCACATTGGAATCCTGAATCATTTTCAAAGATGCCACATCTTAAATTGCTCATAATTGATAATGTTTACCTTTTGCATGATCTCAAACATCTTCCCAATGGCTTAAGAATTCTTGATTGGTACATGTACCCTTCAAAATATTTTCCATCAAGTTTCCAATCAAAGGTAATTTAGGCACCTGACACAATTTTTTTCTTCTTCTAAGTTTCATTAAACTATAAGGTTTTGTGGAATTTATTTATTTATTTTTGTCTTTTGACAGTCATTTCAGAGGTTAAAATCCATCTGATTACGCATGCCTCTAAAACTTAGTGAAACCCTATCTTCACTGAAGTCCCAGTCCTTGAGAAATTGGTTCTTGAATATTGTTTAAATTTATCTAGGTTGCACCCATCAATTGGAGTTCATAACAAGCTAACTCTTCTTAGTCTAAAAGGCTGCAAAAACTTAAAAACTCTTCCAAACAAATTTGAAATGGAGTCTCTTGAAACTCTTATTCTTTCTGGATGCTCAAAAATTAAGAAGATTCCAGAATTTGGGGGAAACATGCAACGTGTATTGGAACTTTACTTGGATGGAACTCCTATTACAAAACTACCCACATCAATTGGGCATTTGACCGGCCTCACTTTATTGAATGTAAGAGATTGCAAAAGTCTTACGTGTCTACCAAGCACACTCTTTAATTTAAAGTTTCTTAAAGACGTGAATATTTCTGGATGCTCAAAACTTGAGAGACTACCTGAGAATGTGGGGAACTCTGAAAGAATAGAGAAGCTGGATGTGAGTAGAACTGCTATAAGAGAGGTGCCTTCTTCAATTGGCCATTTAACTAGCCTTGCTTTATTGGGTATAAGAGATTGCAAAAGTCTTACATGTCTACCAAGCACCATTTTTAATTTGAAGTTGCTTAAATACGTGAATATCTCTGGATGCTCAAAACTTGAGAGACTACCTGAGATTTTGGGGAACGTTGAGAGTGTAAAGGAGTTGGATGTAAGTGGAACCGCTATAAGAGAGGTGCCTTCTTCCATTGGTTGCTTAAAAAATCTGAAAGTGTTATCTTTCAATGGATGTAAGGGGTTATCATCATTTCAATCTACATCTTGGTATGATTTCCTCCCTTTTTCTACAAGGCCAAAAAGTCCAAATCCAGTGAGATTTTCCTCTCTATCGAGTTTGTGTTCTTTGACTAAATTGGATCTAAGCAATTGCGATCTCAAGGCAATTCCCAATGATATTGGTTGCTTGTTCTCTTTAAAAGAAATAGATCTAAGAGAAAATAGTTTTGTTTGCCTTCCTGATAGCATCAGTCAACTATGTAAGTTGAGAAAGATAGTTTTGGAGGATTGCAAGAGTCTTCGATCATTGCCAAAGCTTCCATTAAGTATCATAGAGATTTGGGGACATGGTTGTACCTCATTAGAAACGGTACCAGGTCTACTAAAACCTGATTCTTTATGTGAGGCAGTGCTTTATTTTTCAAATTGTAGTAAATTGGCTGACAATGAAGGTGTCATTGACATGTTTTTTGCAGTGATAAGAAAGCACCTTCAGGTCTCTCTCTCTCTCTCTCTCTGTGTCTCTCTCTCTCGCTCTGTGTGTGTGTGTGTGTTAAACAACCTGCTTTATGTGAGGCAGTGCTTTATTTTTCAAATTGTAGTAAACTGGCTAACAATAAAGGTGTCATTGACATGTTTTTTGCAGTGATAAGAAAGCACCTTCAGCTCTCTCTCTCTCTCTCTCTCTCTCTCTCTCTCTCTCTCTCTCTCTGTAATAAACAACCTGCTTTGTATGTCTCAGGGACTCTCTCTTGAAGTTAGATTTTACTTTAAACATTGGAATAGGAGATATGACATCATTATTCCTGGAAGTGTGATTCCAAAGTGGTTTAGCAATCAAAGTATGGGGGATGAAGTGAATATAAAAGAACCTTCTTCTCATTTTTTTGATGAGTTGATGGGGATTGCTATATGCGTTGTATTTTGTTCTCTTCCACATCACCAAATCGACAACTGTTCATTAGATTGTCAATTGACTGTAAATGGAAAAATACTGTCTACTCTAGGCATTGGGAGAACTTTTGGTTTATCAGATCATAGTTGGCTACTTTATTTGCTTCCTCAATACTATGAGGAAAACATAAAATTACTGAAGGAATGTGAAGGAAATGAATTCAGTCAAATTGGCATTAAAATTGAAATCTGTGGTTCAAACGTAGAGGTGAAGAAATGCGGGCTCCGTATGGTATACAAGAAAGACATAGAAGTTCTCAACCATACTATGGCTCAGAGTAGCAACACCAACATCATTCCTTATAAGGACTTGGGTGTTCACAATCATAATTTTGACAATTCAGCAGTGGTAGCAGAAGGTAACAAAGCAAAGCGAACCCGTTACAATTATGATGGGGCAGAACCTAGTGGAGAAGAAAGCTCTAATGATGTGCCACACCCAAAAAGGATTGAAAGGCTCACAGAATTTATTGCCCATGGTGACTCTGATTGTGAGGAGTACTTCGAATGTGGTGAGGAGCACAATGATTAGCAGGAATCTAGGGAGAGTGACCTCAAAGGTTGATGGAATTGGAAAATGGTTTCAAATACTCTGTGAGTCAATGAATCCAAATCAGTTTCTATTTTTTCTCTTGATTACCTGTAGGCAGTAAGTCATTGTCTTCTTTATTAATCTTAGTTTTGCTGATTGCTGCATTATATTTTGGCACATACTTGCAGTTTTGTTTGATTTAATTTTAAATCCTAAATAGTATATTACTGGCTGCGGCTTAGCTTCGTTATTGGCACTTATTCCAACAAGTGCATCATATTGATGATGGTTGAACTTCTTGTCTAATCAAAATTTTCTCTTGATTGCCCTTAAGTCACTGTTTTTCTTCTCAATTAAATTTTTGTTGAGTGCTGCATTATCTTTTTTTCCTTTCCTTGGATATTCTTGGTTAATTTTGACTTTAAAATATAATTTTGCTAGCTGTACTTTAGCTTCATCATTGGCACTTTTTCGAACTCTCATCTAGTGTATTTCCTTGATCAAATCACACATAGTAGTGCACCTAGCTAATTCAATATTCATATTATTAAATCTTAAGGATAGGCACAATTGGTAAAAGCATAATCCCTATTCTTGAAGCTACTCGTTTGATGCAAAAAAAAAAAAAAAAAAAAAAAAAAAAAAAAAAAAAAAACCATAGTTTTATAAAACAAACAATGGTTAGGGTAATTTTGGTTTAGTGATTTGTGTTAGTTGTTTGTGTTGATTGCCCCCTTGATGTAGGATTGCTGGACTTGTTCATGAGGAAAAACTGTCACATGGCCAAGAGACAAGAATTCAAGTGCAGTCCATTGTATGCTTCTGATTTTCGCTCACTTTAATAAATTGCAGGGTAAAATCTGCACTCTTGTTGCCTATATTTCATTTTTTCTAAATTTTTCACAGTGCAAAAACAATATATGCATGCCATTGCAAACATTATAATCTGAATTAACTATTATGTTGTTACATATTATATATGTGAACTCATGTATAGATCATAATCACAATGATTAGTCTAGCTAGATGTAGCATCTAGCTTCCTTAAAGGTTTTATACAGTTGTTTACTAACCTTCAACCAATTTCAAGAGTTCAGCTGATTTTTATTTTCCTTTCTTTTTTTTTTTTTTGGTTCTGCTCTGAAATTTTTATTATTTTAAAGCAGGACACAATTATAAAACTTATTAAAATGATTTGTATTAGCATGTTTGAGGGCCTTGTTAATGTGATTCTCATAAAACAACAAATTTAGGAGTAAAATTGCAGTTAGTGAATGTTCAAATTTCAAACATTTGGAGCTTGAGCAAAACTTACTTTGATGAGTAATTATTGTAGATATGCAAAATTTCCTCATTAACCAAATAATTCAACTGAGTTCTTGATATATCTAAATATCATCTACATTCTTCATAATTGATTCGTGGGTCAACTGAAAAGGACCTGTATCTGCATCAGTAGTGGTTTTGGTAATTTGCTTAAGCCATCATTTTTAGGAAGCTAAGCTTGTACCTATATGTAAACAGATGTGTGATAAACAACTAAATAAAAAGCTCTCACCGGAGACAATCTTTTACGCTAAAAGCATTTAATTGTGATTTATCTTTCACCAAAACATGTTTTGAATGACTATATATTGCTCAATTGCTAATAATGCCATGAAAAATCAGTGATTTACCATAATAGAATATTGAATAGTAAGTAGTACTAAATAGTCTTAGCCATGTGCAGCTTTTGTTTTGCAATGTAAGGAAATCATCATTCACGTTATTGTCCTATCACCTTTGTAATGCTTGTGTAGAAGCATTGATGAGACCTTGATTGAG
This sequence comes from Quercus gilva, assembly GCA_023621385.1. Lineage (NCBI taxonomy): Eukaryota > Viridiplantae > Streptophyta > Magnoliopsida > Fagales > Fagaceae > Quercus > Quercus gilva. Next base: position 2,914,877 of record CM042474.1, on the reverse strand, counting down.
TTTAAAAGAACATGGGTGCTACGACATGAATTATGCAAAATTAAAAATTTAAAACTGTTAATTATGTAATTTTTTACCATAAGACTTTGTGCTTTTGCCTTTTGATGTGTTTGAAAGTTTTTCCACCTTTCTAAAACTTTCACTTTGCATCAAATTATTCTCTTAAGGTTGTCCATACCCATTTCATATCGTGACCAGGCAAAGCTGAAACAAACCAAAAGACCTATATCCAAATAGTAACTTAATTAGGTTATTCCCAGTCAAAGAGACTTGACTAGAATTTAAATTTAAGGACAGCAATAGACAGTAGAAAAACCAGATGATACAAAGAACTTGATTATATATTACTAACCATATCATCTGAGGCATATTTGTCTTTACAGTAATCAGACTCAGAAGGCAAGCAACCGTGTTGACAATTGAAAATTGTAGAAGGTAGCCTGCTTAGATTGGTAAGCCCTCCTGTTTTACTTGCTATCATTGTTGTCTTACATCTAGAATTAAAGTTTTCTCATATTCTTCCCATTGGATTTATTATTTAGCAGGATGTATCATATTCATAGTGGAAAGATGTTACACTCCCATAATCATTGCCATTCATTTTTGGAAAATCTTATATTTTTTGTATTATATCTTGGGGTACCCTTAGAAAAGTCAAAACAATCTGCATCTGTTAATAGGTATTTAAAGTTATATTGATACTTTTGACTTGGAAATAGAACCAGGTTAGGGAGTGACACTCTCCTGAGGTGCCTGCTCAAATTTTAGTCACCCCTATCTCAAGGTGAGGAGTTTTACTGATAAGATGATATGGCCTCATGATGTAAGCTACAATTGAAATTAGGGGGAACTCAGGTAATAGATTCTCATCAGAGGGTCATATCTCTTAGATGGAGACATTTGTGGGGATTAAAACTTCCTTTGAAGTTAATAATTTGTGTGTAGAACACATGAGGACTTACTCATTAAACAAAATAGTGAAAAAACATATTGAGTGATAGTAAGTGTGTCATAATGTGGTAGAGGAAAACTTGGATCATTTATTCCTGAAGTGCACTCTTGCCCAGGCTGTATTGTTTGGATTAGATTTGGGCCTTGGAACTGAGTTCATTTCTCCTTGCTCTTTGAAGCAGTGGTTGGCTCAATGGATGGAGGTTCCAAAATTTTTATAGATTGATGTTTAAGGGTGCAAAAGAGTGTGCTTAACAAGTGATAATGGTTTGTTTTGCAGGTATGCACAAGTCTCTATTGTACAACAGGCAGGTCAGACTAACTGCAGGAAAGTACCAAGGCTAGTGTGTCCAGTTGCGGAGGGCTGTGGATGTTGCTGACAATTGAGGGACACTAGTAGAGATGGTATGAATGGGGTGGTTTTGGCTATGAAGCCAAATCATGCAATGGCAGGCTGTTGTAGTTCTTCCATATGCAACCAAATGGCATGCAGCTAGATGCCTGGCTGTGTGAAAAGCATTAACTGAGGCTATACAGCTTGATTTTTGCACTTTATTATGACAAGTTCTAGAGTTGAGGACCTCTTTCTAAGAAAGAAAGTTCCTTGCCGACTTGTGCTGATTGAAGACCACAAGTCCACAAGCGCATGGAAGTTGGAGAAAGCTAGTGGTTATGTACGTTGTGCATAATAGAGTCACTGCAAATGTTGCTTTCAAGTCGTATAGACATTTTTGAACTCTACTACTAGTCAACCATTCTGACATTATTGTACTCTTTATACCTTTTCTGGAATTATTTATGCCTTGGGAGTTGGGCATATGCCTGCGTGCAATCATTAACATTTTAGGACATTACATCTGAGATTTGTTTCGTTGCGTGAAAACTCCTTTTCATTTCTCCTGTTAATGCAAATAATAGTAATTGACTTAACCATCTAATGGGTCTAGCCGAGTAACTCTTGTATACATTTTTTGTTGAGCCCCACAAACATTCATCTACAGGATATGTGTCTTAAGCGTCTTTTAAGTCTCGTTATATAAATTTCCAACAGAAAAACTTTGCTCAAACGGGTTAGAACTTAGAAGGGTAATGAAACTTAGGATAGCTTCTCTTGTTTGTTAATGGAATGATGAAAATTGCATAATGAGTTCCAATTTAAAAAGATCTAGGGCAAAACCATCTACTTTTTCAAGCATTTAGTAGTGAGTTTCTGCTATGAGCTTTTGGTTTCAGCCAGGGAACATATACAGTTGTAGAGAATTCACAACACTCAAAGAATGTACTGAGAATCTCATTAGTGCTTAGGGAGAGGGGGAAAGTCATTAGTGAACTTATTGAAACCCTCATATAGCTCATGATGCAAATCCATTTGCAAAGACATGAATTTTGAAGATGGGGTTCCCACTAAATCAAGGTTATCAAAATCGAGATGTTACGTAGGATTGTGGGAGATAGGTAGGATCGTGAATTGTAGAATCGGATCGTGGATTGTAAAATCCTACCTATTTTCAAATTTTAAGCAAAAAATATATTGATAGTGACTTTGTATGTTATATAATCACTTAAAATATAAATCCATCCATTAAAAAAAAAATTGCATCATAAAATATAATTTGCACACACTATATCGTTCTTATGTCATTCTAACGAAACAAAATATATTTAACTTTTGACATAATGTATCTAAAAAGTTCAGTATATGTTTAATTAGCAACTAAGTACCAAAATATTATCTACACATATGGAAAATGTTTTCCAAATTCTAAGTTCCAAATCTAAAATAAGTTAGGCTAATTAGCATATAAAAACTAGCTAACTACAAATTTACAATATATAATTCAAAAGAGAATTCTCAATCTAAGGTAAACTAGCTAATTATAAATATGAAATCTAAAAAAAAATTCTCATTCTAAGGTTCTTCTAATCTAATCACTGTCATTGTCATATCCCATTTCATCATTTAAATATTTTAAGTTTTGTTTTTGAAAATGTTAAACTTAAGTACTATAGGTTTTTTTGAGATTTTATGTTGACATATAGGTAAATTCGGGACTTCAATTCATTATTGGGCTTCTGATAACCCATTAAGCTTGTGGGTTTAAGTGGATTATCTTACCCAAATGAATCCCACTTTAAATAAAAAAAAAAAAAAAAAAAAATCAAGCCAAATGGTAGGATCGGTAGAATCCTATATGATCTTACGATCCTATGCGATCCTACATATGATCCTATCATTTTTGCGATTCTGTTATGATTTTAAACTTTTTGGTGAGGTGGAATTATAAAATCGTGCGATTTTACGATCCGGATCGAGATTTTGACAACCATGCACTGAATTTTAGATTATATTTTCAATCTTCGGATATTATTTTTCATTTTTTAAAAAAAAGCTACATCTAAAATCGGAAATAATGTCTTCAAATTTCTTTTGTTCATCTAAAAAAAAAAAAAAAGTCTTCAACTGCCTTTCAAACACCCCACTTTCTTACTCTTCCTTTTTCTCTCCTTCGTTCTCTCTCCTTCAACGAAGACGACAAGCTTTCTCTTCCTGTCCTACCCCAAGCAATTTCTGGGCATTTGCTATGCCTTCTGGGTCTGCAATGCAACAAATCACATGAACTACATTACACATCGAAAATCATCTAGTTTATAACAATCAACAATTCATTAATGGAAGGGAAACACAGATTCATTGACATAATCCTTTTGACTTTCAAAGAACTTGGGTGCAATCGTGAGACAAAGATTAGCTATTGTTTGAAATGATCTAAAACCAATTCTAAGTTTAAAAATTTTGCAATGTAAAATGCTTGATTGGACATTGAGGATCTCTCTAAATCAATTGTATTTTTAATATCTATTTAGTAATTTGTTAATCATATATATATATATATATATATTGAGAGAGAGAATGAGACAGAATCATGTCCCTGAATTCATATTTCTCAATTTTTCAAAAAGATGTTAGAAGTCAAGCCCATTGTAACTTCCAGTGAAGTTATAGACTTGATAACCCCTAAAGCATTAGAAAAGGTTCAGATGCTCCACAAGCATACTCATTATAATGCAAAAAATTCACAACTCTAGTTTCAGTGAAAGAAAAAAGATTATTAGAAAAAGAGAAATAAGAGAGAGAGGAGGGGGGGGGGGTGGGGAGCAAAAACAGAAGCTGTAGAGAAAGACTAGAAAAAGGAATCGTCAAAACTAATAAAGAGTGACATTGCTGACATGTTCTATAGAATTTGTACTGTATTCCATTTGCTAACCATAAAAGGCACAAAGAACTAAGTGAAAATGCGTGTGAAGAAGTTCAAGTTACGGGAAACATTGTAGGCCATTGCAGGCGGAAGATGTTTCACGATGGTGTCAATTCTGAATACTCGTTGAAGAAACTGCATACACAAAAGAAGTATCATATCTCAAACTCAATTATGAACGGATTTAGATGCAAAATTATACAAAGGAAGCAGATGGAAGAAGAAAATAAGAGTAAAGATATTGTTGAGAGCCAAATAAACATAGATATAAGCTGTATAATTCCAAGCAGTGAGTTACGGACAACTATAAAAGTGGCAAAAGTGTCAATTGACAGAAAAACAGAACATAATATTTTTTCGGTGGAAAAAAAAAAGGTTAGGAGGGGATAGTGGCACCCAATATCTGCCCCCAGGCAGTAGCTCATTTTTATGAAGTATAAGTGGCACCACTGCTTCGCTAGTGGGGAAAGGACTTGAACCCAGGACCTAAGGCCTGTTAGCCCAAGTCCACGCCACTAGTCCACTCTCAACGGTGGCGAACATAATATATTTAGAGTATATCAAATCGATATATATCCTACAGACATGCCTTTGCCCATAATAACACAATTATGGATATGATGGCTTTCAAAAATGAAAATTTTCAAGCAATTTCAGCGATCTTCAATCATGGAAGGCACAAATATGTAACCTCACTGCATAAAACTGAGGCTTCAACCATACATAACTACCTTACCACTTAGTTTAAACTGTTAGGAAATGATAGATTTAATCATTTAACCGTTATTATAACACTCCCTCTAATGTGTGGGATTATACTCCCATTTGATATGTAGGACCCAACACATATGATTTTTAACTTTCTTAAATGGGAGGAAAAGCAGAGATAAGATTAGAACTCAAGACCACCTACTCTAATACTATGATCAACTATCGGTTGTCTAAAAGCTTAAACTGTTAGAAAATTGTGAACTTAATCATTTACCTATAATGGTTTGAAACAGAATGACATGCCATGGTCTATCAACTTGAAACTCTTTATTGAGTAAAAGTTCTCATCCGCTTCTACAATGGGGTATCCCCAATTGTATACCCAATTTGGTTTACTGGGGTAAGGATCCATAGCCAATCCCAAAATTTGGGACTAAGGCTTCTTGTTGTTGTTATACTAAGTTCCTTAAACACATCTGCCAACTGGTGGGAGCTCACATTCCCAAATTATACTCAAACAAAAAAATTAACAATTAATAACAACCAGGAATCCCCCAACACTGCAAATACGGCTAGTATTACTGACAAAGACATGATCTTTAAACCACCAATAACAAGTAAACAAGAAACTAAGAATTTGGTAACCAAAGAAACACAATTTAAAGCAAGTAATCAAGAAACTAACAATTGGGTAACCAAAGAAACAAAATTTAAAGCAAGAAATCGAGAATTATCTCAACTGGGTAAGAAAAAAAAATGAAAATCCAGAAAATAGAGACCTGGTAGTTGCGTTGAAAGCTGTAGCGGAGCTGAGGGTCAATCTCGACGAGGGAATCATCATCGTAATCGTCATGGTCGTGGCGTTTGGACTTATCTTTCTTCTTGCGAGGCACGTGCTTCACTGACTCAGCTCAAGGCTGCTGCTTTGTGACTTTGAGCTTCACGTCTTGGAACTCTTCCGTGGCTTCCTCTTTGCCCTTCCATGGCGCCGATGACATCAACTTCTTCTTCCCAATTGCCATTTTTATTCAATCGTAGTTTACAGAGAGAGAGAGGGAGAGGTGTCGTGTTGTCTGTATAGGTGATAAGGTTTGCGTTTGGCTTTGTGGGTTATTGTTGCTTGCATTCTATGTTAGGTTAAACGGTTAAAGCCCATTCCTCCTGTTTAGTGCTAACTATAAAGAAGAGGGAATAGTTCTAACTTATAAACTTAAACTCCATGTTTGGATGGGGGCTTTTTTTTATTTTTTATTTTATTTTTAGAGTTTCAAGTTTCAACTTAAGATGTTTGTTTCAGATAATAACTCTTTATTATCAGACTAAGAAACCAATTAGTTTTTTGGTGTAGACGAGGATTGAACCTCAGATCCCTTATTCAACCATCAGAAACTTTATCAATTAGGCTAACTGAAACCCACAGTTAGGGGCATATAATTGATGAAGATTTTTTTTTTTTTTTTGAGAAACTGATGAAAATTATTAGATTAATGTTATAAACACTACAATTTTCAAAATAATTCCATCACTGACATTACTTTTTTTATTTACCGATAATTAACTTGTTGCTTTGAGATTTACAAAAAAATTTCGTACATATTAATATTATACGAATTTATTGTTTTTCATGAATATAATAATTTAGAACTTTAATGCATGTATACGTAACTATAAGTATACCTTCTTTTGGATTTATAAATCTATAAGTTCCCCAAAAATACGGGTCAATAAGGTTTTTTTTTTCTTTCTTTCTTTTTTATTGAAATATTTTAAAAATTGAACTTATATAAACGACTGCTTAGGTTAAGTAACCAAATTGGTTTTAGTATAATAAGGTTTTGGAAGAATCTAGATGCACATTACTATTTAGATTCCCTTGAGCTAATTGTAATAAAACATGAGAATGTATCTTTTCAAAATTACTGTAATTGTAAATGTTTATTTAAACCAAACGATTTGTCAATTAGTAAATGTTCAGCGAAAATTGCTTGTGCAACTCAAAATTGATGGTGAAAAAATGGAGAATGGAGATCTGGTTATTTTCACATGTTAGCCCTTGTGGTGTGTCCAATTCTTGGAGTTCCATGTTGATTAGAAGTGTACCCATATTTGAGTTTATATGCACTATTACGCACTTCTCTTGGTATCTTTTAGACAAGAGACCTAGCTTGGGCATATGGCCTTATCTATACCATACATGTGCTAATGTGCGTCCAATCTTGTCCCACGGATGTGAATTTGGTTCAAACCGTTTAGTTTTGCTTTGACCCATTTATCTTTCCTCATTTTCTTGACTTTTTGCTATTGTGCTTTTTATAGCCATATGTGAACATTTGTTTTGGCCCATTGATACTTAGCTTATTTTGTGATGATAGAATGGTAAAATTTGTAAAATTTAATATGATCTATAACCAAATCCAAGATAGATAACGAAGGAGTTGTGCAAGTTGATTCAGGAAAATTTCTTGAAAGTTTCAGCATGAACATGGGGTGCATTACAAATGGAATGGCTGAGTTCTTATCCCATGAAAAGGACCATGAAAACTTGATTTTTCTCAATCCTTGTCTCCTTTGTGATTTTTTTTTTTTTTTTTTTACCATAATGATGATAGAATGGTAAACAATTCCCACTATACAATGTTGGACGACAAACTATGGTGGTTGTTAGTCATTATCGGGGGAAAACATTAATTGATTTGATAATTGTTCATTTTCCCCTTTTTTCTATGCTGTTGGTGATGTTATTTGCCAAGCTAAGTTGATGATTTAAAAAGGAATCTATGATTTGCGATCATCAAAAGAATAATTGTTTTTTTATAATATATATATATATATATATATAGGATCTTAAAAATAACTGTTAAAAATGATTATTCGATTCTTTTCTATTTTATTTGCTAACTGATTTTCTAATCTGGAATGTCCCACTTTAAAAGCTTAATAACAGTATAACACAATTTTATAATTTTTCAAACTAGTCCTTTATCATTTGAAAAGTCAATACTAATTTTCATTTGCTGTCAAGCTATCTATTGAGCTTCACATTAAGTCTCGATAGCAGGCATTTGTCAAGTTATCTGTCGAGACTTAATGAACAGTTTTTTTTTATTTGTTTCTTGGACCAATCTCCATGTCTTTAATGCTTGACTTGAACAACATGTTTCTTGCAGTATTAAACCCATTTTAGATCTACCCAATTATAAGTAAAGTGCATTTTGTCAAAAAAATAGCCAATTACAATAAATATGACCCTAACAATTTCATTCAACCTTATTTGATTCAGTCATGGTTGAAAAGATGGACAAAGAGAGGGAGATTTGGGGATCTTAAAGTACTTCTCATTGTGTTTTTTTCTCTATTTTATGGTCTATTTAGACTTATAAGAACAAGACAACTGTGAAGAAACAGCATTTCTCTACCACTAAAAGTTTGATTTCAATGTGCAAGGTAACTAATAGGTCAAAAACAAAGAAAAGCCTTGATAGCAGCTGGATCAGCAAGTATAGACCTTTAGAGAGTGTCCCAACTAGCAACCAATCCTATTGGAGTCGAGGTGCAAGGGTAGGAGAAGGAAAACCGAGGATCCAATCTTCTTTTGAAAAAAAAAAAAAAAGGAGAAGGTGCATGTCCATGGTTGGTTGTTTCAGCTGAGCTTTTTCTTCATTTTTAATCTTTTTGTGGATATTCACAAAATAAACATGACACTGCCACTAGTAGATATTGTTACAGATTTTCAAGATTAAATTCCGTTAATTGTATGTGCATGCATGCAAACCAAACACATATTATACATAAACAAAATTAGGTTATGATTGGTAACAGTTTTTGTTTTTTATTTTAAAAAACTTGTTTTTGGGAATATAAAGAAAAAACAAATTTTCTTGTATTTTTGAAATTTAAAACATGTTTGGTTAGTTGAAATTAAAAAGATAGTTTTTTGAAGAAAAAAAAATAGAAAATACTAAAATATGTTGTTACCAGGATTTGAACTCTAATACTAACTCATTAAATGAGACAGGTTCATTAAATTAAATGGGTGTTTTCATTGACTTTTGAAAATTAGAAATTGAAAATAGCCTTTTGCATATTTTCAATTTCCTTCACAAATTGAGTTTTGAGAATAGTTTTTGTTTTCTATCTATTTTGGGTTGCCAAACAAGTTTTTTAGTTTTAAAAATAGAAAATTGTTTTTAAAAACAGAAAATAAGGGAAAAAAACAGTTACTAAACATACCCTTATTTTTTATGATGGATTAGATGATCTTCACACAGATTCATCCAAAAATAAAGATCTCCACAGATAATAATCGGTTTAAAATATAAACTGGATTTTAAGCTATTAGGCTACTCACTAGCAAAATAATTTGAGATTAAATTTGTAAGGAAGTAGTGTAAAACTCTAGTTATTGAGCTTTACTCATTCCAATCCCAACATGTCATATCATCATATCACATATTAAAGAATAGACACAACTACAACCAATTAATTCTAATATTCATCTAAAAATCTAACCCAATTGGAAATTTATTGAGAAGTTATTAGATGTAGTAAGACGTATTGAGTTTTAAGTAAAACGTTGACATGATAATTTTTTATTAGATTGTGTAAAACATGAGTTTTACATCACATCTTTACCAATTTCAGACTCAAATAATTTATATATGAGTAAAAAAATTAAAAAGTTAACATTGCACAATTACGGAAATCTCACAAAGGAACAAGAAATCAAGAACAACTATTTAGGGGCTGTTTGGATTTGTTGTTTTCCATCACCCGTCACTCAATTTTCATCACCCATAACTCAAAACTTTGTTTGGATTTGTTTTCAGTTTTTGTTTCTATCACTCAATTCTCTGATTTTTGAGTGATGAATTATGGAAACTGAAAACACATTTTAGGTGTTTTTAAGTTATGGAAACAGAGTTATAATGGCAATATGGTAATTTCATTCCACTTATGGGACCTACAGATTTATCTTGTCATGTCATGCCAACTTGCACCCAATGGCTCTCTCTTTCTCAAACTCTCTTTTCTTTCTTTTTAGTTTTCTTTCTTTCTATTCTCCTCATCTTTTCATTCTTCATTTTTTCTTCAACACAAAGCCTCCATTTCTTCATTCTTTCTTTCATTTTTTCCGACTCCAGCGAAACAAACTTTTCAATTCAAACAATACCCACACACACCCTCAACCCAGCCACGCCTACCGAGCAGCACCACCTCAACCAGCCTGCGTCGACCCGAGCTCAGACTGATGAATGTGATGCCCAGAAAAGCCAAATTTTTTCAAGTCCCAGAAAACCCAAATTTAGCACCAAATAGAAACAAACAAAACCCACTAAAATTAAACTTAGAAATCTAAACATATGAAGTTAGACCCACTTGAATTCAACCAAGATCAACTCAAAATTTAACATCAAAATCCATAATCCCCTAAAGGAAATCCAAAATCCAAAATCCATACAAATCACTAATAATAGAAAGAAAAAAGGAAATTTTGTGACAGAGCTCTTGAGGTGGACTTAAGTTCTGTTTCCCTTCTCTCTTTCTTCGGGTTAGAGCTCTTTTCCATGATGAGTGATCTGTGCCACTGTTGCTCGGCATCGAAGGGTTTCAATGGAGGAGATCAGCGCCGAGGTATGCTCGCTATTGATCGGCGTCGAGGGGTTTCGATGGAGGAGATCCTTCACTGGGTTGGGAGAATATGTGGGCTGAGGGGGAAATGAGAAGTGAAGAAAATGGTGGGGAATAAGGGTGAGGCGGGTAGGCTAACAGAGATAATGTATGGGTCAAGATGTCTCTAACCAAGTGCTCAAGTATGGGTCCCACAAAAAGTAGAAATATTTGAGTGATGAGAAGCTGAAAACAGCTGCCAAACGTGTAGGGTTTAGGAAATTGGGGTATTTTAAGTGATGAGTGACGAGTGACAAAAATTGAGTGAGAAGTAATGAGTGGTGGTTTTTTAAAAAACAAACAGCCCCTTACTTTTCATCTTAAAAGGAGAATGCAGCTCTTAAGCTTCCAAATAAGATCGAAGGCTCCCAGGAGTCCATGCTTGACGCTTTTGTCCTAGAAAAATAGATGTCATGGCTCGTGTCATTAACACATCCACTTTCAACTTTTTCTTGCAACTGAGGACCCTTGAAATTCTATCATGCCTTGGGTTGAGTTTGGTATTAGCTTACGATTTTAGCTTTTATGTACAATTTTTTAAAATCTCAATTATGGGCTCAAAGCCTCAAACTACCTTTTATTAAAAGAGTGGAAAGGATAAAAATTGAACTCAAGACGTCTTATTTTGATATCATGTTGAATTACTGATTATTCCAAAATTTAAGCTATTAGAAATTGGTAAATATAATTATTTAACCATATAATTCTAACACATTTTTAGCACAAAAAAGTTATGTACATGAACCAAACTGAATTTTAAATCCACAAACCAGCACACCCTAACCTCCTTCAGCTTTGTGGGTTGTAACTGATTCTACCTCACAATCTCATCCCACTTCAGACCCTTCATCAATTCCACCATGCTCACTCTATCACCTTCCTCTTCAAACCCATACTCCTCAATCCCAATTTACTCAGCCAACAACTTTCAAAAATGCTTCCACCTAAACACATCCCCATCCTTACGATTAGACGCTTCATTTAGCCCAAATTTGTTGCTCAATAATAAGATTGTGTTTGAAAACAACTTATTTTTGGTAACTTATTTATATAGTATTTATTTAAAAAATATAGTTTTTGGTAATTTTTATGTTAATATGTATGAAAAAAAGTAAAAGGCAAAATCAACCAACGCTCTGTTTGTTTCGATAGAAAACTTTCTATGAAGATAGTTTTCCGTGTTTTCTAGTGTTTGGTAGTATAAAAAAAATAAGTTAAAGGAAAACTATATTTGGTCAACAGAAAAAGTATGATTTATTTTTAGAGATTGTTTTCCATTAAATTTTTTTGGAAAACAACTCTATCTCAAAGTAAGTTAAATAAGAGAAGTTAAAAGATTATTTTTCAACTCATTTAAAATAATTACCAAACATAGGAAAATGATATAGTTTTACCGAAAATATTTTTTAGAAAATGATTACCAAACATAAGAAAATGAGATAATTTTACCGAATTTTTTTTTAAAAAATGACTCATTTTCTAAAAAATATTTTTGCTTAAACAAACAGAGCGTAAGCAAAAGCCAAACAAGCTGTAAGCATATTATGAGGCAAAAAAGAAATTTTCACTTTTTTTGGGGATCTTTTTTATTTTCTTTTAATAACATGATAGGTGGGACCTGAACGTCCATTCAAGAAAATATAAGTTGAAGTACAACACAAACTTTTATTTCCCTCTTAAACAAAGAAAAAAAAAATCACATGTATATTAGTTTTTTTTATTTATTTTTTTATAAATGTTTTATAAGGACAATTATCAATCTTGAGATATTTAGTGACATTGACAAAAGTATAAAATTAGAAAGTTATTAATTTTTACGATAGATCAGATGATCTTCACACAGATTCATCCAAAAATAGGGATCTTTACAAATAATAATCTGTTTAAAATATAAATCTGTTTTTAGGCTATTGGGTTGGTCACTAGCAAAATAATTTGAGATTAAATTTAGACGAAAACACCATTTTCATCCTTATATTTTGGAGTCACAATTAATTTAGTCCATACATTTTGGTAACTGTCAATTTAATCTTTATTATTTTCAACTTGCAATTAATTTAGTCCTTGCCGTTAAGTTACTATCGAAAAATACCTACATTGCAAACAGTAGATACACGTGGCACACTTAAAACTGACATTTCTAACAAAATAATAATAATTAATTAAAAATTCCACGTCAGCAATTAAAAGATTAAAAAAAATTAAAAATCAATATTTACTTTTTTTATTTTTCATTACATTTTCTTTTTCTTAGCAACCAAACATGCAAAAACGAAAACACCTTATAAAATAACCCAAATCAAACCCAGACTCAACTTGGATGGTTTAGAAATCATTCTCTCATAATCTACAAAATAAAAAAAATAATCTAACAACCCATCAAAAATCATTTATATTTTGGAAGAGTTGTTCCAAATCCATGCATCCTATTTTCTCCTAAAACTTGAAACCATTAGCTGGAGAAGAAGAAGAATAAATGGGCCCAACCCGATTCTAGATCCCCTCCCCCACCACTGCGACCCACAGTGAGTGAGGCGCGAATCAATTTCCCGCACTCAGACGATACGATCGAAATGTTTATTGGAAATCCCAAACGGTATGACAGTCCTCCAAGCGTGCAAGGTGGCCGTCACCCACCGATTGTCCACCATCGCTGTTGAATCTCCATGAACGCCAATCTGAGTGAAACTAGGAGAGAGAGATAGAGATGAACTGAAATATGCGTTTGGGGATATAGATGGGTGTTCTTGAGCTTTAAAATCCTCTAAACTGATCTCATCTCACAATTGAAGTTTGGTTTTGACATGGGGCTATGTTTCATTTGCGTTTGTTTCGCGAGAAAACCAAGTAAAAATAAACAAAATCAAAGAACAGAAAGGAAAAGAAAAAGAAAAGTCCTTAAATTTGTTTGCTTCATTTTGTTAATCGGGCTTGATTATCATGTTTTCATAAGAACGAAGATGGTGTCATTCATAGATTTAATTTCTTAAATTTGATGTGGCTTAGTGCTATTTACTTGGGCATGACTTGTGGGAATTTTGCTTATTTGTGTTTTGCGTATGTAATTCGTAGAGTCTGGGTTTGATCTGGTTATTTTGTATGTGTTTATGTTTTGGAATCTTTGGTCGCTAAAATGCTAAAAAAGCTTTTTTTGTTAATTTTTTTTATTTATATTTTTTAATCATTCACTTGTTGACGTGGTATTTTCAATTAACTATTACTATTATTATTATTATTTTATTAACAACATCAGCTTCAGATTTGTCACACGTGTCCACCATTTACAATGTAGGCATTTTCTGTTGGTGAGTTAACGATAAAAACCAAATTAATTGTAAATTGAAAATAACAATAATCAAATTGATTATTACCAAAATGTATGGACCAAATTGACTATGATTCTAAAATATAAAAACTAAAATTGTGTTTTCACCTTAAATTTATAAGAAAGTAATGTAAAACCCAAGTTTAAGTCTCTCCAATCCTAACATACTACGTGATCATATAACATATTAAAGAATAAGCGCAACTACAACTAATCAATTCTAATTCTCATTTGAAAATTCAATCCAATTGAGAATTAATTGAGACGTAATAGATGTATTAAATTTTAAATAAAAAGCCAATATAGTAGTCTTTTATTGAATGTTGTAAAACATGAGCATTACAATTATCCTTGTTAAATTACAACTCAAATAATTTGAGAGTAAAAAAATTAAAAAGTTAACGTTAAATAATTACGGAAATGTCACAAAGGAACAAGAACAAGTATTTACTTTTCATCTTAAAAGGAACAAGAACAGTATGTGAGTGAGTTTTCTAATCATTTACAACGCATATTCTTGATGTAATGGTCATTTCACGAGTATTTGTAAGGTGTAAAAAGTAAGGGCTAAGATTTAAGTCTCTAAAAAGAAGTTTCACACACATATACACTTAAATTAAGATAGAGTATAAATTATATCTTGTATAAAAAAAAAAATTTAATCATTTTGTCAAAATGAAATTTGTTTTTTGGCAAAACATTTAAAAAGAGGTAAGGTGAAACTACATTTTAACACATTGATTCTTGCCAGCAGATTTTTTTTTTTTTTTTTTAAATTCCTTAGTTACAAAGTGAAATGATAATCGGTTAAAAATACCGAGAGATGATTTTTAAATTTTGCTAACTGGTGCCTTTTAAACATTTGTTAATAAACTGTTTTAAAAAAATTGTTAATATCGCTTTCTTAGAAAATATAAAAAGTTGTCAAAAAGTTAACAAATTTTTTTTTTTTCATAAAAAACTTTTAAAAAATAATACATAAACCAATGTCTTAAGAGGGTCTGTTAACATTTCCTAATTTAATCATTCACTTGTTCAGGAGTCCACGCTTGACAGTTCTATCCAATAAAAATAGATGTCATGGCTTATGTCATTAACACACCTACTTTCAACTTTTAGGGGTGAGTTTGGCATTAGTTTACAACTTTAGCTTTTATGTTAATTATTTAAAACCTTAATTTTTCTTGTTTTTTCTTATTTTTTTCAAAAAAAATTTCAAGGTACAAGTATACTTTAGTATACTTTCAGTAAAAAGCTAAATAAATTGTTTTCAAACAGACTCTAAGAGTGTACTAACAACTTTTGTCACAATTTACTTACTTGACAAGTTGTGAATGGTATAGTAAAGTAGTAGGTCCATAACTCTACCAATCACAATTTGTCATGTGAACAAATTGCGACAAAAGTTATGACAAAAGTTGAGGTCCCAGGATTTCTCTTTGCTCGCTCACTTGTTCACAAACCTCTTCAGTCTTCTCAGTCATTCTGAACAGGTGAACAATGCCAATAGTAGTACAATCTTCCTTAATCAACCTCTTTGGAATCAAAAGATGCAGAACTTACTACTTTGGAATAAACCCCCTTGATATCAAAAGATGCTGAACTGATCATGTTGGAATAATCCTTTTCATCAAGCTAAGCCGTAGAAGACTTGGGTTTCTTGGAGATCATTGAAGGTGTCTAAGGGGTCAGGCCAAATGGGAAAAGGGCTTAGAGCAAGTCACAATTTATTTGTATATTTGGGAACGGAAAAGATAACTCACAATGGGAGATCCAAAGAGATATGACCTCGAAACGAGATCGTAGAGTAGGAATAATGAGGAAATTAAAGTTCATTCTAGCATTCTTTCTAGAACAAAGTTTCCCTCTCCCTCTCTGATTTTTCTAAACCCCCTTCACCGTGAGATCTTCCTCTATTTATATTAGTGTAAATAGTGGGCTAGTAATGATGGGGACTCTGCTCTGTTAGGTATCCTCCCGTCTTTTTAGTATCATAGTGGGAATAGTATGTGGTTCATTGTTCATACCTACTCATTTCAGTAATTAATGTGTGAGCTCTTGTAATCCCCTTCTAATGTCGCCACTGTATTTACTCCTTCTGATTAGTATCATAGCTTAAGGAATGTGCTTGGTTGGAGGCACGTTTCTAAGTATGTTGCAATTCCTTGGCCGTATACCTCGACAAGCCGATTTAGGCGTGATTCTTCTCAATGAGTGCAATTGGGCCGAATGAAGTTCTCTAATATGACTCGTGGTTTGACAACTTGGGCTCAAATAGGCCTTTTTTCACAATTGGTTGTTCTCTATTACCCATTGGGCCTCTGGACTTCTTCAAACCCATACAATACTCCTCAATCCCAATTTAAAAATGCTTCCACTTAAACACATCTCCATTCTTGCAATTAAACTCTTCATTTTGCCCAAAATTGTTGCTTAATAATAAGATTGTGTTTGAAAACTTACAGTTTATTTGTGATAACTTATTTGTATAGTGTTCATTTAAAAAAATATAGTTTTTAGTAACTTTTATATTAATATGTATGACAAAAAGTAAAAAGCAAAAAGCAAAAATCAAATAAGCAAAAGCCAGACACACTAAGTATACTATACCGGATTAAGAGACAAAAAAAAAAAAAAAAATTCACTTCAAGAAAAATGTCAGTTGAAATACAACACAAACTTTTGTTTCCCTGTTAAACAAAGGAAAGAAAATCACATAGATATCTTTTTTTTTTTTTTTTCTTTTTTTTTTCTTTTCTGTTTTATAAGGACAATTATCAATCTTGACATATCTAGTGACGTTGACAAAAATACAAAATTACAAGGTCTTCACAATTTTTACGATGGATCAGATGATCTTCACACAGATTCATCCAAAAATAAAGATTTTCACAGACAATAATCTGTTTAAAATAATCTTTGCAATTTCAAGTTCTGATTTGACAACCCAAATATTTGAAAAACTCAAACTTTGGATGCTTCATATGGTCAAATCTGATATTTGCTGATCTCTGAAACCATGAGTTCTAAAGAACTCAACCACATTGTATGCATCTAGGGTTGTAAATGAGCCAAATCGTTCATAAACAATTCGGGCTTGGTTCGATAAAAAGTTTGTTCATGTTTGTTTGTTTATAAATAAGCCAAGCTTAAGTTTTAGTTTTATGCTTGTTAAGTAAACAAGCTAAGCCCAAGCAAAAATATTTATTCATGAATAAGCTTGTGAGCTATAAGGTTCGATACAAAACAAGTTGAGTATAGACTCATTTATAGGCTTAATATGTGCTTTCTAAATAAATTTATTAGACATATCTTAATAATATCATGTTTCATATGGGACTAATACCCTTTACCTTAATTTTTCACTTCCCCCCCCCCCCCCCCCCCAAAAAAATTAATCAAACACCACTTTAGACTTTAGTTACATATTTTTTTTTAATTTATAAGTGGGCCACATATTGTCCTTCCTTATCTATCATCTAATGTAAAGTCATGAAACATGTTAATCCTTTCCCATTCACAATAGTTACTGTAAGGACTCGATTTGTAATGAACCCTTAACAATAAAATTTGTAGAGATGTGGGTATAAGGATTTGGCATCACCGAAGTAAACAACGGTTAATTTGGTGTTGATGATAAATAATAGATGACCAGAAATCAATAAGAATCTCATTAAACGAATTTGGGTAAGTATTTTTGTAGGGAATCACCACTGATTTGGCTATGTGTCTATAATGCCTGTTTGTCCTCGGACCAAGCCGAGGATCTATTTTTCTTAGAGTTTTCCTCCTTTCTCTTTGGTGGGAATCCTCTTGGTTATATAGTATTGCTTTAGTTAATCTCAGTCGTCCATCTGTCGGTTATTCGGGCACTGTGGATAAGAGTTTGTCCCATCATCTGTTTTTGTAGGCTTTACGTTAGTTCTCAGCCGCCTTTGCAGGCTTTCTATTAGTCGGAGTAATCGAGGCAACTGGGTTCGTTGGTCACATCATCATTAAAGCGGTCAGAATGTTGGTGGGATATTTTCAATGGATGAGGGATATTTTCCCTTTAGTGATGTCGGTGTGCCGAGGACAGGTCATCCTCGGCTCAGGCCTTGGATGTTCTGAACTCTTTCCCACTGTCCTCGGCTTTTGTATTATCCTCAGCGCGGGCCTTGGTCCGCATGTAGTGGGCCAGCGTGGTTAGTGCAATAGGGCCCCACAATAGCCCCTCAAAATTCTGCTGCACGTCCCCTTGGGCGGGGAGGAGGATTTTGATTACCTCGGCGTGTTTTCTCGGCCTGTTGGGTTCTATCTTATCGTCAGTGTTTATCGCTACTTCGGTTGTTTTTGCAGCTTTCTTTTTGCGCAAAGTGTCGTCCGAGGATGGTTAGGCTTGGGTTGTTTGTGCTATAGCACTCAATTTCTCATGGTTTTTGTCCCTGAGGGGGCTCGTTTACTTGGTGCCTGAAAGGGAGTTGGCTTCGCCTTAGTTTTGAACTCATGATCCGTATAAGAGCCCTGGTCTCGTTCAGCGTTCGTATTGTCTCATAGTGACTGATTCCCATGTTGGTTTGGGTTCGAGGACCATGCAAGGCCTTGGTTCTGTCCAGTACCTAGTTTTCTCGTTTGATTCATCTGAAGTATCTGGTTTCACCTTGAGGCTTGGGTCCGAGGACCATGCAAGGCCTTGGTTCTGTCTAGTACCTAGTTTTCTCGTTTGCTTCATCTGAAGTATCTGGTTTCACCTTGAGGCTTGGGTCCGAGGACCATGCAAGGCCTTGGTTCTGTCCAGTACCTAGTTTTCTCGTTTGATTCATTTGAAGTATCTGGTTTCACCTTGAGGCTTGGGTCCGAGGACCATGCAAGGCCTTGGTTCTGTCCAGTACCTAGTTTTCTCATTTGAATCATCTGAAGTATCTGGTTTCACCTTGAGGCTTGGGTCCGAGGACCATGCAAGGCCTTAGTTCTGTCCAGTACCTAGTTTTCTCGTTTGATTCATCTGAAGTATTTGGTTTCACCTTGAGGCTTGGGTCCGAGGACCATGCAAGGCCTTGGTTCTGTCTAGTACCTAGTTTTCTCGTTTTATTCATCTGAAGTATCTGGTTTCACCTTGAAGCTTGGGTCCGAGGACCATGCAAGGCCTTAGTTCTGTCCAGTACCTAGTTTTCTCGTTTGAATCATCTGAAGTATCTGGTTTCACCTTGAGGCTTGGGTCCGAGGACCATGCAAGGCCTTGGTTCTATCCAGTACCTAGTTTTCTCGTTTGCTTCATCTGAAGTATCTGGTTTCACCTTGAGGCTTGGGTCCGAGGACCATGCAAGGCCTTGGTTCTGTCCAGTACCTAGTTTTCTCGTTTTATTCATCTGAAGTATCTGGTTTCACCTTGAGGCTTGGGTCCGAGGACCATGCAAGGCCTTGGTTCTGTCCAGTACCTAGTTTTCTCGTTTGAATCATCTGAAGTATCTAGTTTCACCTTGAGGCTTGGGTCCGAGGACCATGCAAGGCCTTGGTTCTGTCTAGTACCTAGTTTTCTCGTTTGCTTCATCTGAAGTATCTGGTTTCACCTTGAGGCTTGGGTCCGAGGACCATGCAAGGCCTTGGTTCTGTCTAGTACCTAGTTTTCTCGTTTGCTTCATCTGAAGTATCTGGTTTCACCTTGAGGCTTGGGTCCGAGGACCATGCAAGGCCTTGGTTCTGTCCAGTACTTAGTTTTCTCGTTTTATTCATTTATTTTAGCTATTTATCCGTAGCCGTTTAATTCTTTACTGCTATAGTTTACAATAAGCCATAGATAATTACACTTTTCAAGCAGAAATAATAATAAATGCAAGCTGGAGTTGGTGAAGGATAAGACCCTGCCGTGTTCTGCCTCTTCGTTTGATGGGACTCTTCTGATTACGAGGCGTCTCTTGGGTTGTCCGGGTAACGTGTTCTGATGCTTCGGTGCCTTCTCATTTAATGAGGCGACTCCTCATTAATGCTAGCCGTGGATCTACGAGGATTTAACAGCTGTTAGGCCCTTTGGAATTTGGGGCGGAATAATGGTCTCCGGAAATCTCTCCCTGGGATTTATTGTGGATTGGCCCTCATCAATGTTTCGCCTTCTATATAAGGCGTTTCCAGGGCAGCCTTCTCCTTCACACTTTGACAAACATCCATCTTATACTTCCCCCAAAAATATTACCCAAAAGGGTTCTCCCCAATATTGCCGGTTGAGCCCCTTCGAATGAGCTGGCCCTTAGAGAGGGCGACCTCGAGGGTGTACAGCCCCTATCAGGAGCCGAGGATGACATTCCAACCCTGGCCGCCACGCTGGGATGGGTGTATTGGAGATCCGGAGATTCTCCTTCTTTTCAACCTAACCGGAGACAGAGCCCTCCTTACCATCTGGAGGAGGATCCGGAGAGAACGTAACCTCCCTCTCTTGGGTCTGGGTTCTTGACCCCCCAAGCCGGCTGCATGGAGGGTGGGAGGGGAACCAGGCGGAACCTAAAAGCGGAACTGTCCTGTGTCGCGGCCTTTTCGGCCTTATATGTTGCCTTCCTTTCTTCTAATCCTTCTTCTCTCTTCTCCTTCCTCTTCTCTTGCTTCACTTCTTTTCCATCTTCTGATCTTCAGCCAGCTTTGCTTTCTACTTATTTGTTCTTCATCTCTTCTTCCGTTCCTTTTTCTTTCTTTTCTTTTGCTCCTCAGCCAGCTTTGCTTTCTACCCTTTGTTCCCTTGCCGGTTTTATCAAGCGTCTGCCTTTGTAGTTAGCTTTAGAACAAGCCCCACGGGCTCCACTTGTAAAAGATGTAATTTTTCTTCAAGTATGAATAAAAGAAGTAGACTTGTTTTGTATTATTTATTTATGTTATATATTATTATTTTTTTTTTGCGATTATAAATCTCTGAGCGAATGTTGTTCCTATAAACTGTGCTGTTCTTGAATGATGATTTTTTTTTTTTACACCAACCGTCGCACTTGCCAGCGCACAACTTCCTTCCCACAGACGGCGCCAATTGTAAGGACTCGATTTGTAATGAACCCTTAACAATAAAATTTGTAGAGATGTGGGTATAAGGATTTGGCATCACCGAAGTAAACAACGGTTAATTTGGTGTTGATGATAAATAATAGATGACCAGAAATTAATAAGAATCTCATCAAACGAATTTGGGTAAGTATTTTTGTAAGGAATCACCACTGATTTGGCTATGTGTCTATAATGCCTGTTTGTCCTCGGACCAAGCCGAGGATCTATTTTTCTTAGAGTTTTCCTCCTTTCTCTTTGGTGGGAATCCTCTTGGTTATATAGTATTGCTTTAGTTAATCTCAGTCGTCCATCTGTCGGTTATTCGGGCACTGTGGATAAGAGTTTGTCCCATCATCTGTTTTTGTAGGCTTTACGTTAGTTCTCAGCCGCCTTTGCAGGCTTTCTATTAGTCGGAGTAATCGAGGCAACTAGGTTCGTTGGTCACATCATCATTAAAGCGGTCAGAATGTTGGTGGGATATTTTCAATGGATGAGGGATATTTTCCCTTTAGTGATGTCGGTGTGCCGAGGACAGATCATCCTCGGCTCAGGCCTTGGATGTTCTGGACTCTTTCCCACTGTCCTCGGCTTTTGTATTATCCTCGGCGCGGGCCTTGGTCCGCATGTAGTGGGCCAGCGTGGTTAGTGCAATAGGGCCCCACAGTTACAAACAAGTCTTTTTCTAGTTCTTTACCATCTAATGTGGATGTAAAAATTATATTTGAAACAATTGATGAAGCTATAGACAATGAAGGATGAATGGATGGATTTAATTTTGTAAAGTTGTAATTTGAACAATGGCTAATCATAGGTGGGACTAAAAGCATGATAAAATGAATATGCTATTTTCTTATTTTTGTTTACTTGATTTTGGGAGATTTTAAGCATTTGATAATGTAATTTTGTTGGATCTCAAGCTCAAAAACTTAATCTAAGCTCGAGTTTAAGCTTGATAGTAAACTCGAGCTTAGCTTGACTAATGAATCAAGCCAAACCAAGCCAAACTCAAGCTTTTTGGCTTTCCCATGAGCTCAAGCTAAAACAATATTTTAGGCTTGTCTCAAGTTCAAGCCAATCTTAAGCTTTTGACTTTTACTGACGAGCCAAGCTTGAATATGCACTACCCAGCAAAACTCGGATTGTTTACAGTCCTATATGCATCACCTTCAAGCAAACATGGGTCTTCGTTAGGCATTCTGCCAAGGCTAGTACTGGAAAACCCCAATGACTCAAACAACTCTAAGTTGGCTTCAGGGTATTGTCTAAATCAACCAAAAGCAAGACTGGACGACTAGTAATTACATTTCAGTTTCATACAAAATGCTTCTTCAATCCAAAGACATTGATAGCAAACAAACAAAACCATTCTATTCATGAAACTAGAAGCCCAAAACATAGTAAAAATTAAACAGGGTTCTTGATCAAGATTGCTTTAGCTTTGAGATTTGTAGTGAAGCGAATGAGAGAGAGAAAAACAGTGTTTACACGGTAATTAAAGCGGTGGCAAACTTGTAATTAAAGCAAACATGACTTCAATTTTATATTTTAGGTAAAACCATAAGATATAGTCCTTCTAAAAAACAAAATAAAATGATATAGTGTTGTACATCATATTAAAACATTTGAAAACACTCTCATTAATAGTTTAAAAATGAAGAAATTATTAATGAGAATTAAACAAAAAATTTAAAAAAAATCATATAAAGTTTTCAATAGTTTTTTTTTTTTTTTTTTTTTTAATGAGAATGTTTTCTACATACTTAAACTATAAAACATTATACTTTTTTTTCCCCATTTTCGTTGCTTTGATCTTAAGTGACAAATGAAATGCTTAGGTAATATTGTGTACATTTGTCTAAAAATATTATTTTATAGACTTGAAATGTGATTGTAAAAATTTGTAAATAGAATCATATGATATCAAATTATTATTTGGGGCATTGATAATATAAATAGTTTATTTGTAATAAAAATGTATATAATTATGAAGGGATAAAAATTTTAGTCATGGTTTTGTTATACATAAAAAGAAAATAAGTGAATTAAGTAGCTCATGAATAAGATCGAGTTCCCCTAGAAGAAAATGAATTAAGCTTGAACATATAATATTGTTTGGTAATAAGTTAGAGTTCCTCTAGTGTTCAAAATAAAATAAAATGAATGAACTTGAAATTTTAATACTGGTTCGGCTTGTTTACAACCATGTGTAAGACCAAATTAATCATTTGGATGTCCCCAGCATTTTTGTTTTTAAAAATAAAGAAATGTTGCAACTTAACAACTGAAGACCAAACTCAAATCTATGAGGCAAGCGAAGGAAATGAAATTCTTCTGGAGCACGAGGCTGATAAACTTAATGACTGAGGTTTGAGTTTGCATAAACGTTGAAATTGAATTACTAAAAGACACATTGTCTCCAATCTCTATATATAGCATTAGGTGAAGAACAAATTTGTAGGCAATACACATATAAAAAGGGACAACTCTGTTAGTAAAATATTAGTAGTCCATAATCTTATATCAAGCACTATAATAAGAGCAATTGAGACCTAAAAGCAAAGGTGTGCATGTTAACAAATGCTATTATACAAATTCATTCATATCGGACACAAAAGAAAACAAATAGTACTACCACATAAGTAAGTACAAAAATTAAATACCACTAGACTTGTCTTTATCCCTTGCCAATATTAGAGCTACAACATCTGATAAATATTTTGTACTCCCACAGACATTTCTAATGCCAAACAAAGATTTAATTTGATGGACCAAATGAAGTTGATCCATTACCTAATGCCAAACAAAGATTTAATTTCCTTTTCTCTCTAAAAGAAAGTCTAATACAACAAATAAAAATCAGGTTGCCCCCTACCCATTTTTTGGTTCATAAAAAAAAATACAACAAATAAAAAAATAAATCAAGCAATCAAATAAACAAATAAGAAAATTGTATAGGCTGATCACTGATTCAATACCCACTCAACACATCAATAACAAGAGCTTCAAGTCCACAGGTCCTTCCTATAACGCCATTCACCTAACATCTAAGCAACAAAACCAAGGATGAACAGTTCTAAAGATACAAAATGATGAACTTACTGCAAACATTATAATCCACTGCACAATAGCATCACAAAGGTTATAAGGGGGGGAAAAGGACAAATAAATAAATCAGCTTGCATAGATGCGTCAATAATTTGCTGTACTATATAATAGATAGTGATACAATGTGTTTGAACATTATATCTATATTACTATTCCATAACAATGAACATATATTTCATATAGAAAACTTCAATTTAACATACCAATAGGCATACACAAGTATCTCAAACTCTACAATTTACAATATCAATACATTGCAATAACTTTCAGCAATCAAAATTTTAAAAAGAGAAATTCATAAAATTAAGATCAAAACAAAAACTAAGTGTTCTAGGTAATTGCAAAGGAAGGTAACAAATTTTTTATTAAAAAAATCACCAATGGCATGGAATCGGAATTTGAAGAAGAAGAAGAAGAAGAAGAAGAAGAAGAGTTTTTTAAGCATTGGGTGAATTCAAACTTCATTGGTACCTTGGAAAACTTTGTTGTTCATGAGAACAATAATTGACAAATAAATTGAATTTCATTACATTCAACATATCATATAAATGACTAAAATTCACATAAATTAGATTTACCATAAAATTAGAGAATAGCGGAGAGATGTTACCTTGATGATACTTTAAAATAATCTCATAACAAGAAGTAATTTACCATCAATTCATATACAAATGTCACTGTCTTGAGACAATACATGCGTCTATGAGATTTTCGGTGTAGTAAACTAAACATTATGTGTGCTGCTCCCGGGATACAACAATTCAACCACCTTTGCTAATTATCCTTCAAGCCTACACCACTTGTAGAATATGAAGCTCTTAATAATACTATTCTTTTACCCAAAAATATAGTATATACAAGGATATATTATTTTTGTAAAATATGAGAAAACTAACAAAGTAAATATATGGATAGTTTTCTATTGCATGAAAATATACATTGATAAAGTTTCTCTTCTATATATCTATATGATGGCCGGACATATAGGGCTGAATATATAGAAAGATATGTGCCAACTGGTCATTAAATCATGTTTAAATCAAATTAAACTTTATGATGTTTTTGTATTCAAAACGTTTGAAAATTACTAAGGATTGATAGCCATAAAAGTGATAAACCGTTTAAGCATTTTATGCTCATTAAATTGAGCACAAAAGATAAAAGCTGTCAAATGACAGATTTTGCTGATAAAAAGAATTTAAAAGGTATAAATTTTAAATCACTTAAGTCAGCAATTAATTAATATTTAAAATATTGTATTTTATATAAAAATATTCCAACATCCTTTTAAGAGTAATACTAGCTATTGGCAAATAAATGATAGTACTAAGATAACCTTAGAAACTGGGATTCAAGCAGTCAAGTAAAGTTTTGAATTGCACAATGTCAATTCAAGCACTCAAGTACTGTAAAGCATATCTGAATCCAACAATGAGCCAACAACTCAATGAACAAAGTTCAAAGATCGGCCATTTTGAGGATTAATGTATTTCATTTCTTATTCCAGTATTTATAGGGTCAATCAAGTTAACATAACAAATCAACACCAGTCTCAGTTTCTCAAAATAGGTAATAGAACTCAATATCATATGTTCTACAAAAGCATGATACACGCCCCATTCAAGACGAGTTTTAATCTTGTGCCATCACATATAAAAACCAAAACCTTAGCCTAATCGTAGCTATGTTCATTCATGGAGGTTGGTTTGGAGTATGATCAAATAGGGCCTTTTATTTTAAATTTCCATTTATTTCCGTACTTTGGTTTGTCAAGTCTATCTATCTGAGCTAGAAAACTTATCCTTCCTTTGGCCAAAAAACATTTTCCTTCTATGTGACCACAGAAATAATGTTCTTTGCAGATCACATGCTTATCCACGCACATTATTGTGTCAGTGGTAAGCTCCTATAAAATTGATGTTATATTAATCACAAATTACCATGGAACTTTAAAAAGTAATACATAAATTGCACTACACGTTTCTTTTTTTATTAGGCAAATACATTTCATTGTATATATCACACACGTCAGTACAAGAAAATTTATGATGAAAGGATTATACACAAATTTGCACACCCCCACAAAAGTCCACAACAAAACACAAATAAAAAATTGGATTTAAATCGTGCTCCTATCGCATGGTTATTTTATCAAACAAGAGCAAAAAATTCCATTACTACAAGTAATTGTATCCAACAAGGATATTCTCATTTCCATTTTTAAGGCACAATCTTGTAAGCTTTCATCTTATCTATCCAAGTAATTATCGAATCCTTGGAGTTCCTAAATCCTAAGAATCCATGCTTCTTGCTCTTATTTATACTATCCACATAATCCCCTCCCTTAAGTATTATATCTGCAAACCACCAAACTCCAACTTCCTCCAACTTTGTATGCTGCAACTGATTCTCTCTCACAATAGTATCCCACACTGAACTTTTATCCTTCATCAATTCTACCAAGCTAACTCTCTCACCCTCCACAAACCCATAATTCTCAATCCCAAATTGCTCAGCCAACACCTTCCAAAGGTGCTTCCACTTAAACACATCCCCGTTGTTACAATTAAATGCTTCATTCCTCGCATTAGGATCTACCACAGCCCAAATTTGTTGCTCAGCAATAAGATCAGCATCCGAAGCCACATAATAATACTCCCAAGCCTCTTTGCTTCCAGGGAATTTCAAAGCCAGCCCCTCGTGCTTGCATATAGCCGCATACACACAAAGTGTGCCAATTATATTCATCAAACTATAGGGTGAAAACCCAAATATAGTATTAGGCCTATGGACTGACCAAGTCAAACCTTCTTTATTCTTAACTTCCTCAAACAAAATATCTTCCTGAGTGTAATAAAAATTGGGCACATTCAAACGTGGCATGTCCTCCATAAAAGGTGGGCTATGATTTTCAATTTTGCCAAAGGTTTCGAAGGGTCCTACATAGTGTTTGGTACCTGTTTGTAGACATATGTGTTTGAGATTTGGCGCATGAGGGATCACCGCACGTAGCACGTTACGGAACATGGAACCGTTAGTTTCACAGTTTTGGGCCTCAGTGGGCCGACTAGCCCATGTGACATAGAAGATGTGTGTGACATCTGCGAGTTGGGAAAGTTTGGTTTGGGTTTCTTTTGGGTCAGAGACATCGCATTGGATGTACTCAACTGGGTGGTCTTTGTTCCAATTTGGGCGTGGACGACGTGCCACACCATAGACTTTCCAAGGCCCACCTGGGGTATCAGAGAGTGGCAAGATTTCAGCTAAGCTGTTGCCCACAATGCCAGTCACACCAATCACTAAGCCTACACTTCGGTAGCTTCGTGGTGCTTCATAATCTTCCTCATATTTCTTCTGTAAAATACATAGAGAAAGAGTTAGCATATTTGTTGGTGTACAAAATGCATAATAGCAAAGTCTTGGTGTATTTAGAAAGAGTGAGGGAGTTTTTACCTTTGCAGCGCCAACAGATCTAGCCCACCACCAGCTCATTCTGAAATTAGTGTAACTAAGAGGCTTGTAGATATGTAAGCTTTAACTATTTATTTAGCCAAAGAAGAATAAATATTCTAATCTGATATGTGCACTGGCTATCTGCTTCGACTTATATAGTACGCAAAAGAAAATTCCAGAATCAGAAAGAAGACAGTCCACATAAATGACATAAGCCATGACGTATTGCTTTTTGTTTGCACAACCTTGTTGAAAAATGAAAACCTTTCCGATTTTGCGTCAATTTATCAACTATCAAGTTTGAAATATAGAAATATCAGCCACGTTGGAATGGGTCAACAAGAGCCATATTGCACCGACATTCTTTCATAGTGACTAATTTGCAACTGGTGGAGGTTCTAAAGAACTGTTTTTAGGTGGATATTAAGAAATTTAAATTATATAAAATCTAATAAAGTGATAATTTGAATATTTGTTATAATTGTGAATGGAATCACTAAGGAGAGTTAAATTGTTAAGACTTCAAAGTCACAAAGAATATAACTATTATCACCATAAAATGGAACTAATAACTACTGTACGGCGGGTAAGCCCATTTGGGCCGCCCGAGGTTCCCAGAACCTTGAACAAAGTCACTTGGGCCAACCGAAACTTCTAGGCCCACTGTGACGACTGCCCTTGCTTCCCGGGTAAGCGCACCCCGATTTTGTTTAAATTCACGGGCCGTACAGTACTAGCGACATGGCCCGCGAATGCTCCCCGGGGACCAACGCCGGACACGTTCCCGACCGAGAAACTCCGTTGCCGAACACCTCGAAGGGAGAACCAATTCCAAGGCCACTCCCACCTAACCACCCACTTACGACTAACAGCATTGGACCTCCAAGAGCACTAGCGTCAGAGGCAATCATAACTGTTCCACTAACGTTTCTCTATAAATACTAGGGGTTGAGAAGAGGGAAGGGGTTGTTGAAAGAGGGAGGAACGATAGAGAGAGGAAGCAAAGCAAGTCTGGTTGTGAGAACCACCCTTAGTAGGAAATCCTCAATCCCACGTCATTAAATAAATTGTAAGCCCAATTGGTGTAGGCCCATTGGCCCTTCAATTTTGGGTGCGTACAATTGGCGCCGTCTGTGGGAATCTCCTATGAAACTGTGGTTTAGCCAAGACTCGCACGCAGCGGGATGTCAGGGGGAGTTGCTGAGAGCGAGGCTGAAAGTCGCTCGGTAGGACCATCTCGGGGGTCATCATGGCGAGAGCGAAGGCACAAGAGACGTGAAGACAGGGGTAGCGAACGGGAAGAGCGGTCTGGCCTCGGGGAGGGGTCGTACCAGACGCAGCGGGCGGCATCGGGGGCGTCGGGGCACAGACAGTTCGGCGAGAGAGACGAGGAGTTAGAACGGCTGCGCAGGCGGGTGAGGGATTTGGAGTTAGAGGCAGACGGAGGCCCAAGAAGAGGGCTCGACGACCGGAGCAGGGCAGCGGCAGGGGGAGATCGCCGTGCTGCGGGATCCCACCAATCAGGGTCCCACCAAAACCGACACCGTTCCCAGTCACATGAGCCTTATCGCAACTGGAACCGCTCGCATTCGTGGGAATCCCGTCGTCGCAAGCATCGATCGCGGTCAAGGGAATGCACGGATAGGGGATCCGATTCGCCCATCGAGCGACGACCGTATAACGCGACAATGGACGCAATGAGCCGCGCTCTGCGGGGAGCAGCGCGGTCCCCGTTCACAGATGACATTGAAAGAGCCATAATGCCGAGCAGGTTCACAAGACCCCCATTCAACGTATACGATGGGAAAACGGACCCGGTCGAACACGTCAGTCACTACATCCACATGATGTCCTTGCATTCTCACAACGATGCGTTAATGTGCAGGGTGTTTCCCTCTAGCCTTGGCCCAACCGCTCTAAAATGGTTCAATGGACTGCGAAAGGGATCCATTCGCAGTTTTGCCCATTTAATCCAGGAATTCGGTGCTCGGTTTGTGACATGCAGCCTGGTGCCGCAGCCCGTGGACGCGCTGCTATCTATGAAGATGCGGGTAGGGGAGACACTCCGCAGCTATGCCAGCCGGTATTGGGAACTTTACAACGAGATAGGTGGGGGTAATGAGAAAATTGCAGCGAGCACCTTCCGAATAGGGCTCCCTAAAGATTCAGAGCTGCGGGATTCGCTAACAAAGAAGCCTCCCGAGGATATGAGACAACTCATGAGACGGATCGAGGAATATAAGCGCCTGGAAGACGACCGGTTGCAGAGTAAGGGCAAGGCCCCGGCAGTAAACCGTCCTCGGCAGGGGGGTTTCCAACCGAGAAATCGGAAGGATATGAAGACACACGAGCCACTTTGGCGGGCGGGGGAAGTGAGCTTGACGTTCAAAGAGCCCGTGCATCGGATCTTGGAGTGGATCAAGAATGAGCCCTACTTCAGGTGGCCGAACAAGATGGGAGGTGACCCCTCACGGAGGAATCAGAACCTGTACTGCACCTACCACAAAGACAAAGGACACACTACCGAGCAGTGTCGAGTACTAAAAGATCATCTGGCACAATTGGCGAAGGCTGGACACCTGAAAGAGTTTGTGGTGGTCGACAATGTCCGGGGGAACGACGGAAGTGCCTGGCAGCAAAGGAACCTTCTTCCCCCGCCCCTGGGAGTAATTGAGATGATCCTCGTCGCCCCAGGGGGATCGTCTGCGGCAGAAATAGGGGTGTTGACTGTTGCACCGATGGTGGGTCTGCCGGACGGAGACCAGACGAGAAAGAGGGCGAAGCATGCTCGGGAGACGCTCGCCTTCGACGAACGAGACTTAGAAGGAACAATACAACCGCATGATGATGCGCTGGTGGTTACAGCCCGGGTAAGAGGATTCCTGGTGAAGTGGATAATGATAGATCAAGGCAGCGGAGCCGACGTGATGTACCCGGATTTGTTTAGGGGCCTCGGGCTAAAAAGTAAGGATTTAGCAGAGTACAGTACGCCGCTGGTATCATTTGACGGGAGAATCGTGATACCCGAAGGACGTATCTCCCTCCCCGTGAGTATGGAAGGGAAAGAAGTCGCAGTGACGTTCATAGTAGTTAACTCCTTCTCCCCGTATACGGCTATCCTGGGAAGGCCTTGGATACACGCCATGGGAGCCGTCCCCTCCACATTGCACGTTAAGGTCAAATTTCCTACCGATCTCGGTGTCGCCGTGGTCCGGGGGTGCCAGAGAGTGGCAAGGCAGTGCCTCGTCGCTGCGGCCGGCTTTGGAAGTAAGAGAGCCGGGCAAAGGGAGTACACCGAGCAACCCCCATTATAGCAATTACAGGGACCCCAAGGGGAAATGGGGGCTGAAGGCGCCGGGGAATTTATAAGAGCAAAGATACTGCCGGACGCTGACAAGTGTTTCAAAATAGGGGCCAGCATGACGACCACTGAGAGGGTAGAGATGTTACTATGCCTAATACAGAATGTGGACGTGTTTGCCTGGAGTCCCTACGACGTGCCTGGAGTGGATCCTGAGTTCATCGTCCACAAGCTCAACGTGGACCCATCCTTCCCCCCCAAGAAACAGAGGCCGAGGAGGGTGGCCAGAGAACATGCGGAAGCCGTAAATGTAGAAGTCCAAAGGCTCAAAGAAGCAGGGGCCGTGAAAGAGATCTTCTTCCCGGAGTGGTTGGCGAACACCGTAGTAGTAAGGAAGAAGAATGGTAAATGGAGAGTCTGTGTGGACTTCACGGATTTAAATCGAGCATGTCCGAAGGACCCATTCCCCATGCCGAAGATTGACTAGTTAGTGGATGCCACGTGCGGGCATCCGAGAATGAGCTTCCTCGACGCATTTCAGGGGTACCACCAGATTGCCTTATCAGCCGAGGATCAGGAGAAGACAGCATTCATAGCCCCGGATGCCAATTACCACTACACCGTGATGCCATTTGGGCTAAAAAACGCCGGGGCAACATACCAACGAATGATGACGAGAATGTTCCGTGACAAGATTGGCCGAACAGTGGAGATATACATTGATGACATGGTAGTAAAAAGCAAGGAGGAGGCGCAACACGGGGAAGATCTTAGGGTGGTGTTTGAGCGCTTGCGGCAGCATAAGTTACGGCTGAACGCTGAGAAATGTGCCTTCGGTGTAGGGGCCGGAAAATTTCTAGGATACATGATCTCCTGCCGAGGAATAGAGGTTAACCCGGACCAGATTGAAGCCGTGAAGCGTCTCCAATCCCCCAAAAATCCTAAGGAGGTACAAGTCTTGACGGGGATGTTAGCTGCCTTCAATCGGTTCATATCAAAGTTCTCGGACCAATGTCGGCCGTTCTATCAGCTTCTAAAGAAATGGAAAGGGTTTCAATAGAACGATGAATGCGAGGAGGCTTTCCAGGGACTAAAAAAATACTTAGCACATGCGCCCGGACTAACCGCTCCAAAGCCCGGGGAGGACCTGTATATGTACATCTCGGTGTCCGATCACGCAGTGAGTGCCGTGTTGCTGGTAGACCGGGACACGCAGCAGCCGGTGTATTACATTAGCAAAACCCTAGTGGACTCGGAAACCAGGTACTTGCCTTTGGAGAAGTTGGTCTTGGCATTGGTACACGCCACGAGGAAGCTGCCTCAGTATTTCCAAGCTCACACCGTGTATGTACTGACCGAATACCCGTTGCAGTCGTTGTTGAAAAGATCCGACTTCACGGGACGGATCGCAAAATGGGGGACTCGGCTTGGTGCCTTTGACGTACGGTACAGGCCGAGAAAGGCAATAAAGGGCCAAGTGCTAGCAGATTTCATAGCTGAGTTTTCACCCAGAACCCCAGGAGAGCTGGTATGTGTGCTGGATAGTCGCCCATGGAGAGGGTGTATGTGGACGGTGCATCCAACTCCGCAGGGGCCGGCGCGGGCGTCGTCCTCATCAACCCCGAGGGGATAAAAATGGAGCATTCCTTCAGGTTGAAATTCAGAGCTTCAAACAATGAGGCCGAATACGAGGCTTTTTTGGCCGGATTGAGGGCCGTCTCAAGCGTCGGCGCCCGGCAAGTAGAAGTATACATGGACTCACGGTTGGTAGTCAATCAGATCACGGGCAACTTCGAAGCTAGAGATCCCCGTATGAAGGCGTACCTGGAGCAGGCAAGGCAAGCCATCTCCGAAATCGGTACCGTACGAGTAATGCAGGTGGCCAGGACGCAGAATAGACACGCCGATTCCCTCGCAACACTGGCTTCGTCGGTGACCGAGGACATACCACGGCTGATAACGGTGGAAGTAATCACAGAACCAAGCATCACTACGACCGTAAACACAAATCAAGTAGGAATCACAGTCTCGGCAGTAACAGCATTAGGGGTCAGTTTGATGGATCCCATCATCGAATACCTGGCCGAGGATAAAGTTCCGCTCAATGAAAAAGAGGCAGGAAAGATCCGTAGAGTAGCTCCTCGGTACTGGCTGTCACCCGACAAAAAGTTGTATCGGAGATCCTATGGGGGACCGTATCTAGCATGCCTACACCCCACCAAGGTGGCTGAACTCTTGGCCGAGCTCCATGAAGGTGTGTGCGGCAACCATTCGGGGGGCCGGTCACTGGCTCATCGGGCCATGACGCAGGGATTTTGGTGGCCCAAGATGCAGAAGGACGCAACCGAGTACGTCCGCAAGTGTGAGCAATGCCAAAAGCATGCCCCCGCGATCCATCAGCCTGCCGGCTGTCTGAACCCGGTGAGCAGTCCGTGGCCCTTTGCTCAGTGGGGGCTGGACATTCTCGGACCCTTCCCCCGAGCGACAGGCAACCGACGGTATGTAGTGGTAGCCGTTGATTATTTCACCAAGTGGGCAGAAGCAGAAGCTTTGGCAAACATACGGGACGTGGACATAAAGAGGTTTGTGTGGAAAAACATAGTCACCAGATTTGGAGTGCCGGACACCCTTGTCTCCGACAATGGCCTGCAATTTTGTAGCAGAGCTTTCCAGGACTTCTGCAAGGATCTCGGCATCAAAAACCGATACTCCACCCCAGCGTACCCTCAGAGCAACGGCCAGGCCGAGGCAGTGAACAAGGTGATCGTGAACGGCCTGAAGAAAAGACTAGACGGGGCTAAGGGGAATTGGACCAAGGAGCTGCCAAGCGTCTTGTGGGCATACAGAACGACGCCCAGAAGATCCACGGGAGAAACGCCGTTTTCCCTCACCTACGGGTCCGAGGCTGTTATACCAACCGAAGTGCATTTGGGCAGCGGACGAGCATCCGTGTTCGACCCCGACAAGAACGATGGGTCACTGGTAGAATGTTTGGATGGGTTAGAAGAGCGCCGAGAAGCCTCTACTATAAGGCTCGCAGAGTACCAGCAGAAGCTAGCCCACAGGTACAACCGAGGTATTAGGGCGAGGGAGTTCAGAGCAGGGGACCTAGTATTGAGAAGGGCTGTAGGCAACATGCGGGATACCAACTCCGGAAAGTTAGCGCAGAATTGGGAAGGACCGTACCGAGTCACCGCTGTCGCCGGCACGGGCGCCTATTACCTAGAGGAGCTTGACGGGAAGCCCCTACCCCGACCGTGGAATGTCCACAACCTAAAGAAGTTTTACCATTGATCGGCTATATCACCGAGTATTCAAGCGGAAGAAAAATAGTACATTGTACATGTTCTGTTAATGAATATAATAGTGTTTGAACCGGCAAATGTGTGTTGTCCAAAAAAGAATATAGAAACATTTATCCTAAGGACAGAAGCCCGTCTCTCGGTTTGATCACTATCACCGAGCGGATGGAAACCTACAATTTATCCTAAGGACAGAAGCCCGTCTCTCGGTTCGATCACTATCGCCGAGCGGGTGGAAACCTACGATTTATCCCAAGGACAGAACCCCGTCTCTCGGTTCGATCACTATCACTGAGCGGGTGGAAACTTAAAATTTTTCGCTAACGACAAAATCCCATTTCTAGACTCCGTCACAATAGCCGAGCAAGACGAAACCTAAGGTTTTCCTGAGACCCGTTCACGGTTTGACCGGTATCGCCGAGCGTGCAATGACTTAAGCGCTTAGGGGCAGCCCCCGCACCCCTATTCAATCAATATGGCTGAACGAGGGGAGCCTCCGCTTTTATTGGATGCAACAACCTGTCTAAAAACGCAAACCTGTCTAAAAGCGCAATGGAGCGGGCCGCGAATCGGGCAAGCAATACAGACAAAAGAAAGAAAGAAAACCAAGAACGAACGTAACTTCAAATTAAATCAATCGGTAAAATCACAAGGTTTAAAATACTTAAGGTAAAAACTTAGTGAAATTGTCTCGTCACCACAGCCCGGTGACGTAGGCATTCTTAAAAAAAAAAAAAAAAAAAAAAAAATAGGGAAGGGGGGCACGGCTGGTTAAACTGCTTGATCTTCGGCCCGAGTGACGCTGGTGACCTCCACACCAGCTGGCTCGGCGTGGGCATCGATGGCCTCCACTAGCTCCCGCATGCTAGAGGTCTCATCTTCATCAATGACATGGGGGGCGCCCTGCGCCTGCGCAGCCGGGGTGGGGAAGGGGATGTTACTGGGGGTGAACAGGGGAGAGTCCTCGGGAACACCGGCGGCACGAAGTGCGGCCAGCCATCCCTCTTCGAACCCGAGCTTATGTGCCTGACGCATAACGGGTTCTGCGGAATTCTCAGCATCGGCAAACCCCTCGTTGTACCACTTGCCTTCACAAGCGTCCAACGCGTCCTTTAAGTCACCCAACTCCTCTCCCAGAGCCGTATTCAAACTCACGGCCTCGGCAAGCTTTATCTGCGCGTCCCCCAGCTGCTGCTCCAGGACGGCGCTTCTTGATTTGGCACGGGCCCTAGCCTCCTCAGCCGCGGCAGCCTTCCCCACGGCCTCCTCCGCAGCCTTCGCCTTCTCCGTAGCGTTGACGTCGGCGACGTCCTTCAGAGCCTTCTCCCGGCCAGCGTCCTCGGCGAGCTCTTTCATCCGCCCGTCAACTATCTGGGATAGTTGCGCAGCCTGAACGAGAATAAGGGCAAAGAGTACGGGGGAGGACCCCTTCAATAAGTTAGTGCCAAGGCCAATCTAAAAAAAAAAAAAAAAAAAAAAAGAGAAAAGACAGGAGAGACTATGTATCAGGATTCTCGAAAACCTTATCGCCACGGCGAACCATACTAGCCGCCTACCCACAGACTCCTCCGTGCCGTCCGCGTAGGCGTGCACATCCTCGGGCAGGAGCAAGCCGTTCGCCAAGCTCTGAGCAACACGGCCCCCCTGGCCCTTTTCCCATACTCTGACGCTAGCGGTCGCCAGGAGGGGCTCGCCGTTCAGCAGGAAGGAAGGTTGCCAGGGGGCGGCAGACCGAGAGGTGGACGCCCCATCTGGCCAGGTTTGGGTCACCGGTTCGCGGATGACGATGCCAGATGACGGGCGAAGAGGCGAATGGGCCGAGGAACCGTGCGGGCTGGGCGGTGTCTGATCCGCAACACGCTGTTTTTTGCGTTGACGGACTGGTTGAGCGGGAGGGGCCCGAGGGGGCTGACTTAAGTCCCCCTGCAGCTGAGCCGTTGGCTGGGCGCCGGGCATAAAACGGCCAATGGTCATCACCCTCCTTTGCACCATTTCGTGATTACGACTGGACTCGGTTCCCGAGGGATCAAAGGGCTCGGTCACGGCACCTTCAGACGCTCGAACGTGTAACTCCTGCCCCTCATGCTCCTCAGGTGGTTCGAGGGCTTGAGGCTGAATTCGTTCGTGGGCTCTCTCTCTCAGCGCACGGGAAACCCTCTCAGCTGAATCGTCCCGGATCGGTTGACGCTCGTCCGAGCAGATGATCTTTGGGCCGAGGTCGCACGCTTCGCCTACCGCGAACTTTGGAGGAAGGAAGTTCGCGTTGCGCACGTCAATGTAAGAGAGAAGCGGACTGTCAACCAGCAGTGCCTGGCTAAAGGCCTGCCAGGTGGTGTATACGGGATCTACACCGAGGATCAAATGCGATGCACGGAGCTGGCCGTCAGAATGGACGAAGATCTCCGATCTGAGGACGAAATTCAGATCCCGGACATGCACCACCCTACGATCCGGCTTGAACCTTTTTCCGTCTGCAAAGAAACCGCGCAAACGATTAGAAGATATTTAGATCAAGTTTAAACGAAGTGTAATACAAAGAGAGCTCGGTACCGACCGACATTGCGCGGCGAAAACAGACAGGGGAGCTCCTCGGCAAACCAATTGCCGCTCACCCGTACGAACTCCCCTGCCGAGTTCCTATTGGAATCAGGCAGGCAAGAGATTAGCCCTACCCTCATGTCCCTAGTCCGTAGATAGTAGTCCAAGTTGATATTACCGCACAGACTGTACATATAGTTGATGTCGTGATGGTTTAGGGTTAAACCGTATAACCGGTTCAGCCTACTGACGCAACTCACCACCCGGTAAAAGTTGGGGGGGAGTTGGTCGGGGCAAAGTCCATAAAACCTAAGTGTACTCATTATAAGGGGGTCGACCGGGAATCTAACCCCGCCCTCCAGTATGGCCATTAGAGGAAAGAAAACTGTGTTTACGCCCTGGCGCCGTTGAATATCTCTATCACCCTCGGGGTAGTACGCTATATCAACGTCCCCGGGGATGTTAATGGCAGCCCTAAAGGTGGCCAGGGCGGTTTCTGACGAAAGCAAATGAGAATAACCCATCGCCTAAAACTAGAATTTTCTAAAGGAAAACTGTAATTTAAAGAACTGAATAGAATGAAACGGAGCAATTAGATAGAAGAAGAGAGTACTTACTGTGGGCTCTAAGAGTGAATGAAGTCCTGAACTAGAAGGAAGAACGCTCAGCAAAGCAAGGGAGGGAAGAATGGAGATGCGAAAGTGAGAAAAGAAAGCTTGAGGGGATATATATAGTGGGGTAGGAGAAGGAAAAATGGCAATAAATGGGCCGTTGGGTGGGAAACCCAACAGGCCGTCATATCAGACTGCCACACGTGCAACGCCTCGGTTCGCGAAGCGTCAGATGGTAATGATACCCTATTAAATCTGACGCGCCTTCTTGGGATAAGCGAATGTGTAACTCAAAAGGGGCAGTACTTGGGCCGGTAACCGCTTGAGTTCCTTAATCCGTCCCCGAGAACGGGGACGAATCAAGGGGGGGCTATTGTACGGCGGGTAAGCCCATTTGGGCCGCCCGAGGTTCCCAGAACCTTGAACAAAGTCACTTGGGCCAACCGAAACTTCCAGGCCCACTGTGACGACTGCCCTTACTTCCTGGGTAAGCGCACCCCGGTTTTGTTTAAATTCACGAGCCGTACAGTACCAGCGACATGGCCCGCGAATGCTCCCCGGGGACCAACGCCGGACACGTTCCCGACCGAGAAACTCCGTTGCCGAACACCTCGAAGGGAGAACCAATTCCAAGGCCACTCCCACCTAACCACCCACTTACGACTAACAGCATTGGACCTCCAAGAGCACTAGCGTCAGAGGCAATCATAACTGTTCCACTAACGTTTCTCTATAAATACTGGAGGTTGAGAAGAGGGAAGGGGTTGTTGAAAGAGGGAGGAACGATAGAGAGAGGAAGCAAAGCAAGTCTAGTTGTGAGAACCACCCTTAGTAGGAAATCCTCAATCCCACGTCACTAAATAAATTGTAAGCCCAATTGGTGTAGGCCCATTGGCCCTTCAATTTTGGGTGCGTACAACTACAATATTTTTCTTAGTACTATTTTTTAGAGAAAAATGAAATTAGAGATCATTTTTATTGAATGTTAAACAAACTACAAATTTGAATGTTTAGCAATTTTTATCCTTTTGTTTTATAGTAGACTTTTGTTGAATAATTAAATCACTTGTTATTGTTTGGTTGTATCTTGTTTTTGTTTGATTTATGTTTGTTGTTATTTGAGCTAATATTTATTATTGTTATTTAAGTTTTTTTTTTTAATTTTATAAAAGGGATTAAAGATTATGTTTGTGGGCAGAATTAATTTTGGAGTAATATTACGTCTATAATATTTTTATAATAAATCTTATGCAAAAAGTTATTATTGGTAGGTAAAAAAATAATATCAGTATTGAGTCCAATTAGAATCAGTAACAGCTTACCACATTGGATTTGTTGTAAAATTATTGTAAAAATATTGTGAATATTCACAATATTACTTTAATTGGACTGTTACTATTGTGATCACATTGGATTTGTAATTCTCAAGTCAAGATGTTTAACATTTTTATTAAAGTGATCACAATAGGTTAATTTAGTCTTCCTCGTATTTCTTCTGTAAAATTCATGGAGAAAGATTTAGCATATGTGTTGGTGTACAAAATTCATAATAGCAAGTCTTGGTGTATACAGGAAGAGTGAGGGAGTTTATACCTTTGCAGCGCCAACAGATCTAGCCTACCACCAGCTCATTCTGAAATTTAAGAGGCTTGTAGATGTAGGCTTAACTAATTATTTAACCAAAGAAAAATAAAAATTTTAATCTGATTTGTGTACTGGCTATCTGCTTCAACTTATGTAGAACATAAAAGAAAAATTCTTGAATCAGAAAGAAGACTCACATATTTTGGACATGCGACACAGAGGCTGCCAGGCAAGTGTAACGTGATTAGGCCCCTTCTGCACCGAAAGAAATGAGTGGGCCATAGGCTTTTGTTGCAAATTTTGTCCGCTAGCTGGAAAATTATTGTACCAGTCAATGTCATATCATCCTTTCTAATGGTAGACCATGTCCAAAATTTGGGCTCCTGAGAATTGATCGAAATTCAATTATAGCTGACCAATTTTCATCTGATAAAAAAAAATAATGATAAAAAAAAAGTTAAAATACAAAATTGATCTCTATGTTTTTTCTCTGATTTTATTTCAGTCTTTTAATTTTATTTTCACTCATTTCATTCTTCTAAATTTCAAATTTATTCAACTAAAGTCTTTTCATCAACTTTGGTTAAAATTTTCTGAAAAAAAGAAAAAAAATTATTTTTCAATTATTAATTGATTTTTTTTAATTTAAAAAAATTGAAGAAAAATTTAAAAAATTGAAAAATTAACCTCAACATATAATAAAAACTTATGGAAATGCTTTAATTGATTAAACTTGAAAATTAGAAGACCGAAATGAACGAAAGCAAAATTAAAGAATTGAAATAAAATCTGAAGAAACTTAAAATGTTAGTTTTACATTTTAACCAAAACAAATTATATCTTAGAAAAACGTTTTCTTTTCTTTAGTGGTTTTAAATTTTGCTTCAGTGAAACTTTATTCTCAAGAAGTGTTGAACATTGGATGGGTTAATCCAAGATCATGCCTCTAAGCCGAAGCCAACATGTAATGCCAAAGTCCACCGTCCTGACTGATCAATAATAATATATTTAGTTTTTTATTTATTTAATTAGATTCTCTATAAATAAATCTTCGCACATGCAATCATCAAATCTTTTCATTTCTTATTAATTTGGCAAATACATATTACCGAACATATCATATATTTCATTGAAAATGCTTCTTCAATTCAGAGTTTTTTTTTTTAAAAACAAACAAAGACATTGATAGCAAACAAACAAAACCATTCATATAGTTCAAGAAACTAGATACCCAAAACATTAGTAAAAATTAAACAGGGCTCTGATCAAGATTGTTTGAGCTTCAAGATTTGTAGTGATCCCTCACAGATTTCAAGTAATAACTCATTCTGATGCTTAGAGAGAGAAAAGACAGTATTTACATGGTAATTAACACGGTGGCAAACTTATAATTAAAGCTTTTTAAAAAATTGATATAAAGTACTGTGTAATTCAAGCTATGGCAAACTTGTAATTAAATTAAACATGACCATAATTTTATTTTTAAAAAAATTTACACGATATCTAGTTTCCATGATGTAAAGTATTGTGTAATTCAAGCTATGGCAAACTTGTAATTAAATCGAGCATGACTTCAATTATATATATTTTTTTTAAATTAAACGATATCTACTTCCATGATGTAAAGTACTATGTAATTCAAGCTGTGGCAAACTTGTAATTAACACTCCGTTTGTTTCGAAATAAAATATTTTCAAATGTAAAATATTTTATTGAAGTCTTTTCATTAACTTTGGTTAAAATTTTCTGAAAAAAAGAAAAGAAATTATTTTTCAATTATTAATTGATTTTTTTTAATTGAAAAAAAATTGAAGAAAAATTAACCTCAACATATAATAAAAGTTGATGGAAAAGCCTTAATTGATTAAACTTGAAAGTTAGAAGACCGAAATGAACGAAAGAAAAATTAGAAAATTGAAATGAAATCTGAAGAAACTTAAAATGTTAGTTTTACATTTTAACCAAAACAAATTATATCTTAGAAAAACGTTTTCTTTTCTTTAGTGGTTTTAAATTTTGCTTTAGTGAAACTTTATTCTCAAGTAGTGTTGAACATTGGATGGGTTAATCCAAGATCATGCCTCTAAGCCGAAGCCAACATGTAATGCCAAAGTCCACCGTCCTGACCGATCAATAATAATATATTTAGCTTTTTATTTATTTAATTAGATTCTCTATATATAAATCTTCGCACATGCAATCATCAAATCTTTTCATTTCTTATTAATTTGGCAAATACATTTTACCGAACATATCATATATTTCATTGAAAATGCTTCTTCAATTCAGAGTTTTTTTTTTGATAAACAAACAAAGACATTGATAGCAAACAAACAAAACCATTCATATAGTTCAAGAAACTAGATACCCAAAACATTAGTAAAAATTAAACAGGGCTCTAATCAAGATTGCTTGAGCTTCAAGATTTGTAGTGATCCCTCACAGATTTAAAGTAACAACTCATTCTGATGCTTAGAGAGAGAGCAAAGATAGAGAGACTACGAGAGAGAAAAGACAGTATTTACACGGTAATTAAAACGGTGGCAAACTTGTAATTAAAGCTTTTTAAAAAATTTCCATAATATAAAGTACTGTGTAATTCAAGCTATGGCAAACTTGTAATTAAATTAAACATGACTTTAATTTTATTTTTAAAAACATTTACACGATATCTAGTTTCCATGATGTAAAGTATTGTGTAATTCAAGCTATGGCAAACTTGTAATTAAATCAAGCATGACTTCAATTATATATATATATATATATATTTTAAATAAATGATATCTACTTCCATGATGTAAAGTACTATGTAATTCAAGCTGTGGCAAACTTGTAATTAACACTCCGTTTGTTTCGAAATAAAATATTTTCAAATGTAAAATATTTTATTGAAAATATTTTCATTTTACTGTGTTTAGTTGCGTACAAGGAAAATCATTTTCAATTTTTTTTTAATATAAAATGTGAACATTTTTCTAACTCACAACGCATCGGATCAATGCATATCCGACCAACCAAATCAGAGAAATCTATTTGGAGCTATTAGAGG
This sequence comes from Quercus gilva, assembly GCA_023621385.1. Taxonomy (NCBI): domain Eukaryota; kingdom Viridiplantae; phylum Streptophyta; class Magnoliopsida; order Fagales; family Fagaceae; genus Quercus; species Quercus gilva. The sequence continues at coordinate 2,873,021 of CM042474.1, read as the reverse complement.
ATCACCAGAAAATACAAAGTCACAAACCCATGGAAAAAATAATCAAGATTTGTCACAATCATCCTGAAAAACAACGATAACCCATGAGAAATAAGAAACAATTTGAGAATCAAACCCTCCCTATTCTTCTTGATCTCCATCCATATTTAATTCTTGTTGCTACAAGTTGTGGTTTATTTTCAACTATTTTAGCTCTATAAGACATGCCTACACCATGATGCAGTTAATTGAGTGGAACCATTGTTGAATTGGCGAGCAGCTTTATCTTCATTTTGCTGAATTACCCAAAAAAAAGAAAAAGAAAAGAAAAGAGAAACAATTGAAATCTGCCACTAAAAAGAAAGATTAAGACCCATGAAAAACAACCCCACCCATGCCATCCATCAAGCTACCAGATCAAACAACTGAGACCCAAAATCCTTCAACTAAAAACTATACAATCTCGATCACCAGATCCACCTTCGACCCACTAAAAGCAAGTCCCACCACAACCCAAACTCTAGAAACCCAGCTAAATAATCTTGAAGAAGGAACAAGATTGACAGTGGCGTTGAGAGAACTTTAGAACTTGTGGTGGCACCGATGACGTGGAGCTGGTGATGGGTGGTAGCGATGAAGGGAAAGCTAGTGATGGGTGGTGCCGAATAGGGTGGAGCCGGTGATGGGTAAGAGAGAAGGGTTGATGGTGAGATAGGTTGTGGAGAGAAATCTGAGAAAGAGGAAAAGTGAGAGAGAGGTAGTTCATCGGGATTAAGAGAGTGCAATAAATGTAAAATATTTTACCAATATTTCAAGCGTAAAATATTTTACACAAATTTGCCTTATTTGGTTTAGTTGATTGAAAATATTTTACTTTTAACCAAATATTTTACTTTAAAACAAACACCGTAAAATGTAAAAATATTTTTCTAAAAATATTTTACATCAAAACAAATGGAGCGTAAATCAAGCATGACTTCAATTTTATTTTAAAAAAAAAAATTACATGATATCTAGTTTCCATGATGTAAAGTACTGTGTAATTCAAGTTATGGAAAACTTATAATTAAATCAAACATGACTTCAATTTTATTTCTTAAAAAAATTACACGATATCTAGTTTCCATGATGTAAAGTACTGTGTAATTCAAGTTTTGGAAAACTTATAATTAAATCAAACATGACTTCAATTTTATTTCTTAAAAAAATTACACGATATCTAGTTTCCACGATATAAAGTACGGTGTAAATCAAGCTATGGAAAACTTGTAATTAAATCAAACATGACTTCAATTTTATTTTTAAAAAAAATTTACATGATGTCTAGTTTCCATGATATAAAGTACTGAGTAATTCAAGCTGTGGCAAATTCGTACTTAAATCAAACATGACTTCAATTTTATTTTAAAAAAAATTTACACGATAGTTTCCATGATGTAAAATACTGTGTAATTCAAGTTGTGGCAAACTTGTAATTAAATCAAACATGACTTCGATTTTATTTTAAAAAAAATTCACACGATGTCTAGTTTCCATGATATAAAGTACTGTGTAATTCAAGCTGTGGCAAACTTGTAATTAAATCAAACATGACATCAATTTTATTTTTAAAAAAAATTTACATGATATCGAGTTTCCTTGATAAAAAATACTGTGTAATTCAAGTTGTGGCAAACTTGTAATTAAATTAAACATGACTTCTGTAGGGTCGAAATTTGATGGACTAGGCAATAACTTCCCGTATTATGAGCCCAACAAATCCTCAACAATGAATTTGTAGAGAATGGGTTAAACAGCTGGGCTGGACATGGATTTAGCAACAGTTCATGCAAGCGAAACAGGGCAAAAGACACTCAGGCTAGTATTCAATAAAAGTATCTTTGATCCGAAAAGGTCTTGCATTTATCAACTTCCTAAAAATCCCCCCCTGTGAGGCCTGTTTCCTTTATATATATACACCTTTTTCCCTCATCTTCACCGCACACTTGTCCTTCATCTAAGCGTCCACTTGAGTATTAGTCACATCAGAAGTTTGCTTTAATCTGCAGTGAGTGGTAGTGGCTGAGGTTTCACTGTTCAGGTGTCTTCTCCACATAAATGCGGCCAGAAAAGTTGCTGCAGTGCATTAAATGCGGTGATAGCAGCTTTATTTGTAAGATATTTCGGGATATCTCCGCGCTTAGGAATGCCCGGCGCTAACTCCCCTCTGAGGAATCTTCTACTTGATCAAGTTCTTTGGAGGTCTGACGAGCGGAACCTCTTCGGACATGCCAGGTTGTCTTCGGACGAAAGATTAATCCTTCCTTGGTTGCATTTTCGCCAGGATGGCAGGGCATTGATCCTTTTAACCTCTTCGGTCAGGAAGTTTTATTCAAGTTGGGCCACAGGCTCAACACATGGCGTTGGGCTTTCTCACCCACAACTTCAATTTTATTTAAAAAAATATTTACACGATATCTAGTTTCCATGATATAAAGTATAGTGTAACTCAAGCTAAGGCAAACTTGTAATTAAATCAAACATGACTTCAATTTTATTTTTAAAAAAAATTTACACGATATCTAGTTTCCATGATATAAAGTACTGTGTAATTCAAGCTGTGGAAAACTTGTAATTAAATTAAACATGACTTCAATTTTATTTTTTAAAAAATTTACATGATTTCTAGTTTCCATTATATAAAGCATTGTGTAATTCAAGCTGTGGCAAACTTTTAATTGAATAAAACATGACTTCAATTTTATTTTTAAAAAAATTTACACGATATCTAGTTTCCATGATATAAAGTACAGTGTAATTCAAGCTGTGACAAACTTGTAATTAAATTAAATATGACTTTAATTTTATTTTTAAAAAACATTTACAAGATATCTAGTTTTCATGATGTAAAGTACTGTGTAATTCAAATTGTGACAAACTTGTAATTAAATCAAACATGACTTCAATTTTATTTTTAAAAAAATTTACACGATATCTAGTTTCCATGATATAAAATACTGTGTAATTCAAGCTGTGGAAAACTTGTAATTAAATTAAACATGACTTCAATTTTATTTTTATTTTTCAAATTACACGATATCTAGTTTCCATGATATAAAGTACAATGTAATTCAAGCTGTGGCAAACTTGTAATTAAATTAAACATGACTTCAATATTTTTTTAAAAAAAATTTACACGATATCTAGTTTCCTTGATATAAAGTACTGTGTGATTCAAGCTATGGCAAACTTGTAGTTAAATCAAACATGACTTCAATTTTTTTTTTTTTAATTTACACGATATCTAGTTTAATATAAAGCTTTGTATAATTCAAGCTGTGGCAAACTTGTAATTGAATCAAACATGACTTCAATTTTATTTTTTAAAAAATTTACACGATACCTTGTTTCCATGATATAAAGTACTTTGAAATTCAAGCTGTGGCAAACTTGTAATCAAACATGACTTCAATTTTATTTTTTAAAAAAAAAATTTACACGATATCTAGTTTCCATTATAAAGTACTGTGTAATTCAAGATGTGGCAAACTTGTAATTAAATCAAACAAGACTTCAATTTTATTTTTTAGTTTTAAGGTAAAGCCATAAGATATAGTCCATCTAAAAAATAAAATAAAATTATATATTGTTATACATCACCTTCTCCCCTCTCCTCATATTTGTGTGTTCAAAATACTTAATGTGCGCACTCAAAATAGGATTAACGGACTCAACCAATACTTGGGCTCACAACTTAGTTATATCGTGGGTTTTGGGTTTCCTACTATGGGTAATCCTTTGCTCGGAGACCTAGTTGCACGCTCTTGTTTTCACGAACCACTCTCTTTTTCCTCGCCGAATTGCTCCCTTATCTTGATATGGCTACTCTCACTCTTCTCTGTTCTCTCCGAAGTTGCCAACCCCCTCCTTCTTACTCTATTCTCTTATTTATAGCTCAAGACGAGTGGAGGTGTTATGATTACCTCCTAACCTCACTCGCGTGGATGGGGGTCCAATTCCATCATTTCTAAGTGGACGCTCCATTGAGAACGATGGAAATGGCATTGGAATTGGTTCCCACTGCCCAAAAGACTATTTGGCAGTGATACTTCCCAAGGCAATACCGGGCTGTGGAGAACCTGGGTACCCCCGCGATACCGCACCCCCGACCAGGACGGACTCGCTATGGTTTTTAGGCTTAGATTGGTTCTCTAGGTGTGTCCAAGTTGAGGCTATAAATCCAACAGGGACGGGGCCGTGTACTGCACCATCGGTCCAGCGCCCAAGGCCCAATAGGCCTAGGGCCTTGCCCGTACACTTAATATTCTCAAAAAAGAAAATTTGGATACATGTTCATCAATAGTTTAAATATGATAATATAATTAACGAGAATGAAACAAAAAATAAATAATAATTAATTTTTTCAATAGTTTTTTTTTTTTTAATGAGTATTGTGGGTGTGAAATCCCAACGCTATGTATTGGGCCTGGAGCCAAATTTGAGTATCAATATGTGTCCGAAGAGGGAAAAGAGATTAGAAATGAGTCCATATGGGGGAAATGCACCTGGAAATGAATGAGAGGAGATGTCCGAAGACAATCCTATTGGTCCGAAGAGGTCCCTCTTCTCAGATCACAAGGGAACTTGATCAAGCAAATATACTGAAGGCCTGAGCGACCTTCCCAACTGACTCCACGATAAGAGCGAACTTTGGGCATGCCTAGAGATGATGAGAACAGAGAAATATCTAAAAGGAAAAGCTGCTACCACCGCATTTAATGCACTGCAGAAACTTTCCTGGTCGCATTTATGTGGAGAAGATCTCTGAACAATGCAACCTCAACTACTACCACTCACGGCAGACTAAAGCAGACGTCTGATGTGATATGTACTCAAGTGAATGCTTGGATGAAGAACAAGTGTACGGTGAAGATGAGGAAGAAGGAGGATATATAAATGGAATAGGCCTCTAGATAGGGGGGACAGAAAAAATTGGGAGAAAAGAGAGAAGGAGAGAGAGAGAGAATTGTATTCAATTTTCCATAAATATTAAGCCTCTTCGGATCTGAGTATCATCCATTCTACAATTGTTTTTACTTCAGGTTATTCTTACTGGCTTAAGTGAATCGTTGCTAAATCCATAACCAGCCCAACTTTTCACCCTCTCTACAAATTTATTATTCTAGGTTCATTGGGCTCAAAATCCGCAAAGTTTGGGCTTAGCCTACCAAATTTTGACCCTACAATTGGCGCTGTCAGTGGAAATTAGCTTGAGCAAAGGTGGAAGCAACACCTCATAAATGGCTGAACCAAGGCAACAACCAGCAGAGTCCAGGGCATCTCAGCATGCTGATCCTTTCCTTAATCTGGAACGGAGGTAGGATCGTGAAGGTAGCGTACACACCGCACATGATGATCGAAGCTAGTCGCATGGAGGAAGCCACATGTCCCATACAGAGAAAAACCAAAACATGTAGTTAGAAATTGAAAAGCTAAAGAGGGAGCTGCGCCATGTAAAGAGGAAACACATTTCCTCGTATTCCGATGAAGATTTTGACAATGAAAAGGACGTTGCTTACAAGCAGAAGTTTCGAGCGCCAGTCAGCGAGTCTTTTTCCTATGAGGAGACGCATCATCGTGAGAGGTAGCCTCGGAGCCCATTGCATGGGGGTGTAAGGAACAATGCTATAAGTAAAGCTTTGGATCAGATCTTCAGGTCCCCTTTTACACGTAACATCGAGAACGCAAAACTCACTCGACGTTTTCACCAGCCAACATTCACCATCTATAATGGTCGAACAGACCCTGTAAAACATGTGAGTCATTTCAATCAGACGATGGCCGTTCACACCAGAGATGAGGCCTTAATGTGCAAAGTCTTCCCATCCAGTTTGGGACCAATCGCCATGAGATGGTTGGATAGTCTGAAAGCAAACTCTATAAGCTCTTTTCAAGAGCTAACTCAGGCATTTGGGTCACGTTTTGTCACATGTCGCAGAGTTCCGCAGTCTATGGCCTCCCTACTATCCATCAGCATGAAAGAAGGTGAAACTTTGAAGTCGTATTCGAATAAATTCTGGGAAACGTATAACGAGATGGAGGAAGATTGCGACCTAGTGGCCATCAGCTCCTTTAAGCTCGGCCTTCCCACTGACCACGGCTTGAGGACGTCCCTAACGAGCAAGCCTGTTACCAGTGTACGCCAGTTGATGGATAGGATTGACAAGTATAAAAGAGTTGAGGAAGACCAGCAGTAGGGTCAAGGAAAGGATAAGGTTATCCCTCAGGAGAGGAGAGATTTCAGGTTGGACCGGCAGAGCCACAATAGGTCGAGGAAAGATTGGGTCGGACAGGGTTCAGCGAACCTTCAGACGGTCAATGCTGTGTTTCGTGAGCCAGTGCACCAAGTCCTAGAGAGGATCAAGAATGAGCCTTTCTTCAAGAGGCCGAACAAGATGGTCGGAAACCCTGAAAGGCGCAACCATAATCTCTACTGCCAATATCATCTTGATCATGGACATACTACGGAGGATTGTAGGAGCCTGTGGGACCATTTGGATCAACTTGTCAGCGAAGGCAAGTTAAAACAACTTTTACACCACTCCTATGGTCAGGAAAACCAGGCAAACGCAGGTTCTTAGAGAGATGATTCTTTAAAACCCCCTTTGGGCACGATAAATGTTATCTTTGCCGCACCAGGAAGGACAGGGTCTTGCCCATCCAGAATACTATCAGTTGCTCAGCTGCCCTCGAAAAGTGTTGACAGAGAGCTGAAGAGGCCTAGGATGGAGGTTCAACCGGTTTTGGGCTTTTCGGATGAAGACAAAATCGGAACTATACAGCTACATAATGATGTTTTGGTGGTCACTCTCAGAATAGATGGATATGACGTGAAGAGAGTGATGGTAGATCATGGCAGCACCGTAGAAATAATGTACCCAGATCTTTATAAGAGGTTGAACTTAACGCTTGAAGACTTAACGCCCTATAGTTCCCCCTTGGTAAGTTTTGATGGCAAAGTGGTCATCCCAAAAGGCCAGATCAGACTACCTGTGAAAACCGGCTCTGAAACGGTGGAGGTAGATTTTATAGTGGTAGATGCCTACTCACCCTACACCGCGATTGTGGCTAGACCTTGGCTTCATACACTCAGGGCTGCTTCCTCCACTCTTCATCAGAAAGTCAAGTACCCGTCCGAAGGACAAGTCAAGGAAATCCGAGGAGATCAAACTACGGCCAGACAATGTATGGTGGCAACGATCCATCACAAACCTTAAGCTGAATCTTTAGCCCACAACGAGGGGAACTTATAGCAGTTAAAACCTTCGGTGCTAGATATCGAAGCCTCAGCCGAAGGGGCTGAGTGTGAAAGTTTGGTAAAGATAGTTATTGATGATGACCCAGAGAAGTTCTTTCAAGTCAGATCCATGCTACCTCCTCAAGAGAAGGAAGAGCTGATAGAGTTTCTCAAAACCAACATTGATGTATTTGCATGGGATTCCGCAGAAGCCTCAAGAGTAAACCCAGAGTTCATTTGCCACCATCTAAATGTTAACCCCACCATCGTTCCTAAGAAGCAACCGTTCGGACGTCCATCAAGAGAACACGCAGCTGCAGTCAGGGAAGAAGTGATGAAACTCAAACGAGCAGGAGAAATTAAGAAAATTTTTTTATCCTGAATGGTTGGCTAACACTGTGGTGGTTAAGAAGAAAAGTGGAAAATTGCGAGTGTGCGTAGATTTTACTGACTTGAATAGAGCTTGTCCAAAGGATCCGTTTCCCATGCCGAAGATAGACCAACTAGTTGATGCTACCGTTAGACATCCTCAGATGAGTTTCTTGGATGCATTTCAAGGTTATCATCAGATACCTCTGGCCTTTGATAATCAGGAGAAAATAGCTTTCATAACCCCTATTGGGAATTACCACTACAAGGTAATGCCGTTCGGCCTGAAAAATACAGGGGCTACCTATCAAAGGATGATGACCAGAATGTTTGAGCCTCAGTTGGGTAAAAGTATGGAAGTTTATATTGATGACATGGTGGTGAAGAGCAAGGTTATAGCTGGGCACATTGGGGATCTCAGGGATGTTTTTGAAATCTTAAGGGGACACAGATTGCGCTTAAACGCATCCAAGTGTTCATTTAGTGTGGGTCAGGTAAGTTCTTGGGATACATGATGACACAGGAGAATTGAAGTTAACCCCGATCAGATAAAGGCCATCAACAACTTACGAGCTCCTCAGAACCCCAAGGAGATTCAGAAGCTGACTAGGATGACTGCTGCCCTTAATAGGTTCATTTCCAGATCAGCAGATAGATGTAAACCTTTCTTCTCATTGATCAACAAATGGAAGGGTTTCGAATGGACTGAGGAATGTGCTGTGGCTTTTCAGCAACTTAAGGACTACCTAACTCGACCCCCAATCATGTCCAGTCCTGAGTCAGATGAGGTCTTATTTGTTTACATCGCTGTAGCTCCTAATGCTGTAAGCTTGGTGTTGACACGAACAGATTGTGGCGTGCAAAAACCAGTTTACTACGTAAGTAAGTCACTGCATGAAGCTAAAATTCGTTATTTGCCACTAGAGAAGGCTATCCTGGCTGTGGTGCTTGGTACGAAGAAGCTGCCTCATTATTTTCAAGCCCACGCAGTTATTGTTCTCACCCAGCTCCCACTCAAGGTCATACTCCGAAGCGCCGACTACACTAGAAGGATTGCCAAATAGGGCATGATCCTAGGGGCTTTTGATATCAAGTACATGCCTCGCACATCAATAAAGGGCCAGATCCTTGCGGACTTGGTGGCCGAATTCACGGAGCCCCACTTAGAAGAAGTAACACCAATACTGGACCTGGATGGAAAATCTGTTGGCATGATTTCTCAACGAGGCCCCTTACCCTAGGACATGTACGTAGATAGCGCATTGAATCAGAGAGGTTCAGGAGTGGGACTAGTGCTGATATCCCTAGAGAGAATCATCATTGAAAATGTGATAAGGCTGGATTTTTCGGCAACGAATAATGAGGCAGAGTATGAGGCTCTATTGATGGGAATGACAATGGTACGAAGGATGGGAGGAAAGTCAGTTGAGGTGTTCTCGGACTCAAAATTAGTCGTTGGTCAAGTGCAAGGTGAGTTTGAGGCGAAAGATGAAAGAATGCAGGGATACTTGAGTCGAGCTAAATCCCTGCAATCAGAGTTTGAGTCCTTTAACCTGCTGCACATCCCCAGAAGTGATAATAGGCATGCTGATTCTTTGGCTATGCTTGCCACCTCCTTAGAGCAAGACTTACCAAGGGTTATCCTCATTGAGGACATGCATAGACCTACGGAGTTAAGAAAAGAGGCAGTCTGAGTTCATCATATCAAAGCCGACCTCAGCTGGATGGATCCTATAATTAAGTTCTTGAAAGACGATGTCTTGCCCGAAGAAAAAGGGGAAGTCTACAAAGTTCGGAGGAAGGCTACTAAGTTCTGGCTGTCCGAGGACCATAAACTGTATAAGCGCTCCTATTCAGGTCTATACTTATTGTGCATGCATCCTGAAGCAGCTGAGTCACTACTAGAAGAATTGCATGAAGGGATCTGTGGGAGCCATACTGGAGGTAGATCCTTAGCTCACCGAGCCATTACCCAAGGTTATTGGTGGCCAAATATGCAAAAAGAGGCCCATGAATATGTTAAAAAATGTGACCAATGCCAATGGTTTGTGCCAAACATACATCAACCAGGTGGCACCCTTAATCCACTATCCAGCCCATGGCCTTTCGCTTAATGAGGATTGGATATCATAGGCCCATTCCCTAAGGCTGCAGGAAACAAGAAGTACCTTCTGGTCAGCACAGACTACTTCACCAAATGGGTCGAGGCTGAGCCTCTAGCAAACATCAGGGATGTAGATGTAAAGAAATTTATTTGGAAAAATATTGTCACTCGGTTTGGGATCCCTTATACCCTCATCTCGGACAATGGTCTTCAGTTTAACAGCAAAGCATTTAGGAGTTACTGTAGTGAATTGGGAATCACAAACAGATACTCTACCCTTGCTTATCCCCAGGGAAATGGGCAAGCAGAAGCTGTTAACAAAGTCATAGTTAATGGATTAAAGAAGAGACTAGATGATGCGAAGGGTAGATGGGTGGAAGAATTGCCCTATGTACTTTGGGCATACAGAACTACACTTCGCAGGTCTACTGGAAAGACCCCATTTTCAATGACTTATGGGGCTGAAGCTGTTATACCTTTGGAGACTGGGTTCCCAACATACAAGACTAGCTCATTTAGTCCGATCGGCAACGATGGGCAACTAGAAAAGAGTTTGGATCTAATTGAAGAAAGGAGGGAAAATGCAATGGTCCAACTGGCACATTACCAACAAAAGCTCAAGCAAGGCTACGACGCCAACGTAAAGCTGAGACCTTTAGAGCCTGGTGATTTGGTGCTAAGGAAGATTGTGGGTACTGCAAAGAATCCAACTTGGGAAAAACTAGGACCAAATTGGGAAGGACCATATCGTATCACTTCAAGGGCTGGTATTGGAGCGTATTTCTTAGAAGATCTAGATAATCATATAATACCCCGGCCCTGGAATGTAAATAACCTCAAAATGTATTATTATTAAATGAATCTTTCCTTTAGTCAATATGCCATTTTGTTATGTTAGGAACTCTTCTAAGTGTTTAAATTTAAATTCAATCATGCCTGTAGTCCTCGGACCAGATGATTTGGGTTAGTTAACACTCATTTACAATTCTCCTAAGTGTTTAAACTTAAATTTAATCATGCCTGTAGTTCTTGGACCAGATGATTTGGGTTAGTTAACACTCGTTTACAATTCTCCTAAGTATTTAAACTTAAATTCAATCATGCATGTAGTCCTCGGACCAGATGATTTGAGTTAGTTAACACTCGTTTACAATTCTCCTAAGTGTTTGAACTTGAACTCAACTATGCCTATAGTCCTCGGATCAAGTTACTTTTGCTAGTTGACACCCCAATGCAGTTGTTATTATTACAAGGCCTTCCTAGCCATGTTTAAGTCAAAATCATGTTATTAAGTGATTCTCATTTATCAAGCTATTGTTATTTGCAGTAATGATGCATCATGATATATACTGTGATGGCGTTAAAGGTAAAAAGGAAACCATTTCATTGATCAAAGAGAAATAACTTACAGTCACGAAGAAAAAAAAAAAAGGTCAGTAGCTAATACAAGTAAATAAAAAAAAAAAAAAAAACACAACAGCAACAGCAAAATAAATAAATAAACTAATAAAACTCCTAAACTTCTAGGCCTTCTTTTGAGGCAATAGGTCAGTAGTTTGGCCAGGCTGAGCAGTAGCATCTTGTCGGACCGTGTGCCTTACCAATCCATCCAACCACCAATTGGTGAAGGATGAGGGGGCACAAATCTTTTATAGCATTCAATCGCAAACCAAGCCCATTGGTATTGGAGCGAATTGTGAAATCCCTCACACATCTGACCCTTGTACATTCTTGGACGGTTTGCCCACATCGCCAGTTTAGCCAGATGCCTGGGTTGCCTCATTAGGGTCTGGAAGGTTCTAGTTGGCAGCTAAAGGATCCGAGGTTTCTAGCAGGTTGCAGATATCTGGGTGGTAGTAAACACTCCCAGGCTGCCTCAGGGCAGATTCTGGGGGGACTCCAGCCGCATCAAGGCCTTTGCCCCATGTAATGTCACAGTACTCCCTACAGACCTTCGCGAACTCCTTGGTCAGCCTTATGTGGGTCTCTTTTACCCTTAGCATGTAGACAGCTTGTTTTTTAGCCTTAAGCGCCTCCTTGGCCAATTGAGAGTCCTCTTTGGCCAACTTAGCAGACTTTCTGGCTTTATTAAGCTCGACCCGAAAACCCTTCACCAGCGCTTTTTCTGTTTCCAAGTTGATCTCAGTTGTATACAGTTACTGGCATTGGTCTTCGCCCTACTTTTCAGCATTCTTAAGGCCCGCTTCCAAGCTCTTTTTCTCCTTGGTCGCCTCTTTCAGCTGTTCGGATATACGGGCACACTCATCCTTTAGGCTGCCCAATGCCTTTTCAGCCTCCGACCGAGAGCAGACCTCTACTTGGACTTCAACATGGGTTTTCTTGTTCCACTCCTCAGCCACATAAACATGCTGAGTAATCTGCATGACAGAATAAGAATGTTTTTTAATGTAAGGCAAAGAAAATTAGTGAATGCAAAAAACAAACATCTTAAAGTTGAGAAGATGGGTCAATTCACTCACCATGGCTAAATCCCTTTTAAGGGATAGAAAGAGTTCTTACTGGCTGAAACGCCTATAGGACTCCATGTCCTTCGGAAGGAGCAGAGGTTGCTCCAACGCCTCTGCAATGTGATCAGCTCTCCCTCCGGCATAATTTCTAAGGGAAGCGTCATATGGGATGGCAGCACCATCCAATGTCAACTTTGGGGACCATATCCGAGCCCCTCGGCGTACGTCTGTTGCCAGAGGGTCATCTCTACTCTCAGTAGACGAAGCCCTTCTGTTCCTTGTCTCGTGGGCAACTTTCTGTTTCTTGGATCCCTTCGGAGGCGCCACCTCCCTTTCTTCGGTATCGGTCACGATCCTTTTCTTTTTCAGATCCGGTAGTAGCTTTAGGCCGAGATCCGAGGGAGCCTGAGGGGGTGGAGGAGGAAGAGTGACCGTTGGCTGAGATGTGCCAACCTCTTTGATCACAGACTTCGACCTTTTGTTCTTCATCAGATCTTTCAAACTCTGCATATCTTCCTCGGAAGAGTCGTCTGGCACGTTTATTCTCTATGGAAGAACACCGGATTGCCTATCAATTCCCTCTTCGGCGTTCAAAATCTGAACCTCTTCTGAAGCTTCCCCTTCAAACCTAAACTTGTCAATTTGCTCGTCAAGTGAAGGGGTTGAAGAAGCAACTCTTTCTCCTTCTGCTGCGTTCAAGAGAAGCCTTCTGAATAGGTTGAACGAGCAATGGTATGCCTTGTGGGTTTGGGTGTGGCACATGAGCAAGTTCAAAGGGAGCCAAAAAATCCTTCCGAGTAATATCTATACGGTTAATTCGGCGATCCCCAAGTGTTATTGCGTTGCCGACTGGCTGAAAATCAAATGACTTTGGGATATATCTAAGGATAAGGTGCATAGCCCTAAGTTGTCTGTCTTCACTTGCGAAAATCTCTAACCGAAGAAGGAAATTGAGCGCTGCAGTGTTTGTAAGGCTGAGCCGAGGAGCAACATGATCTCTATCTGTTAACATCACAATAAAACTTAGTCAGAAAACTTGAAACATGATAAAAAGAGAAGGCCGAATCATTAAGAGCAAAAACCCTTAATCTATTGTTAGGAAACCTAAATCTGGGATGTCCCACCTGGCTCTCCTGGCTGGGTTAGGCAATGAAATCCGTCATGCCACGCGCCCGAGACGATCAGGTAGTCGTCTTTCATCCCTTTGTTAGATTTGGGAAGACAGGAGACGAGCCTAACAATATCAGATCGGGATTTAAGATAATATCCCGATCCTTTTTTGGTACGACATTCGTACATGTGTACCACATTGAGCCAGGTGAGACCCAATCCTAGATGACGGTTCAAATCATCAACTGCTCCTAAAATTCTAAACATGTTAGGTGCGCATTGTTCAGGGTTAAGCCTATGGCCTCAAAGATAGTCTCTGGTAAAGGGACCCATAGGGATGGTCATTCCTCCCTCTAGGAAGGCGATCATGGAGATTATAACTTCGCCTACTTCTCGATTTGTTATAAACTCTTCTGGAAAACAATATCTCAAGCCCACATCCTGGGGTATACGATACGTTGCCCTAAACTTCTCCATTTAGGAGGGACTATTCACTAGATATTTGAATCTACCCATTTCAGTTAGAATAAAGGGAAAAGCGTTAAACAGTGACTGGGGAGCGACTATTCAAGGGCCGAAGAGGCAAGCCGAAGAGAAGATGGAAGTCTTGAGTGAGGAACTTACGCGGAATTAAATCAAGGAATAATCTACAGGCTTGTAGGGAAATCGTAGCAGATTCTGGGGAGAGTTGGAGTTGATGACAGAAAAGGCTTTGTGGGCGTGAGTGCTTGAGTTCGCTGAGAGTTTGAGAATTTGTAAGGTAAAGGAGAAAATAACCCCCTTTGGGGATTTATATAGGGACAGATGAAATGGTGGGATTTATCCCGCCCAAATTTGGAGAAAAAATCACGGCCGTTGAATCAATAGCCCACTGTTGGATGCCAGAGACAAGATGCCGCTTGGAGCAATTAATGGTACCTTGGAAACGCTGCAACGACAGCAGCAATGATGAAGCGCCTAAATCTATGCACATACACGTGTGGATTTAGAGGTTTAGGGATTTTAAAGCTTTTATTTCACAGCAAATCAAAATCCTATTTTTTCTCCTCGGATGCGAGGGGAAAATTAAAATTTTGAGGGGCTATTGTGGGTGTGAAATCTCAACACTACGTATTGGGCCTGTGGCCCAATTTATGTATCAATATGTGTCCGAAGAAGGAAAATGGATTAGAAATGAGTCCGTATGGGGGAAATGCACCTGAAAATGAATGAGAGGAGATGTCCGAAGACAATCCTATTTGTCCGAAAAGGTCCCTCTCCTCGAATCACAAGAGAACTTGATCAAGCAAATATACTAAAGGCCTGAGCGACCTTCCTAACTGACTCCACGATAAGAGCGAACTCTGGGCATGCTTAGAAATGATGAGAACAGAGAAATATCTAAAAGGAAAAGCTGCTACCACTGCATTTAATGCACTGCAGCAACTTTCCTAGCCACATTTATGTGGCGAAGACCCCTGAACAATGCAACCTCAACTACTACCACTTACGGCAGACTAAAGCAGACGTCTGATGTGACATGTACTCAAGTGAATGCTTGGATGAAGAACAAGTGTACGGTGAAGATGAGGAAGAAGGAGGATATATAAATGGAATAGGCCTCTAGATAAGGGGGACGGAAAAAACTGGGAGAAAAGAGAGAAAGAGAGAGAATTGTATTCAATTTTCCATAAATATTAAGCCTCTTCGGATCTGAGTATCATCCATTCTACAATTGTTTTTACTTCAAGTTATTCTTACTGGCTTAAGTGAATCGTTGCTAAATCCATAACCAGCCCAACTTTTTCACCTACTCTCTACAAATTTATTGTTCTTGGTTCGTTGGGCTCAAAATCCGCAAAGTTTGGGTTTGGCCTACCAAATTTGAACCCTATAAGTATGTTTTCTACATATTTGAACTATGAAGCATTATATATTTTCGGTAATTTTGATCTTAAGTGGCAAATGAAATGCTTAGATAATATTGGGTATACCTGTTTAAAAAAATATATATATTTATAGAATTGAAATTGAATTGTAAAAATTTGTAACAAAATCACATGAAATCAAATTATTATTTGGGTTTTATTGATAATATAAATAGTTTATTTGTAGGCCTTCAAAATAATAGTTTATTTGTAATAAAAAGAAATAGCATTATGAAGGAATAAAAAATTTTAGTCGTGGTTTTATTATACATAGGAAAAAAAAAAAAAAAGCATCGTGGTTTTATTATATATAGGAAAAAAAAAAGTAAATCAAGTAACTTGTGAACAAACTTGAGCTTGCTTTACAAGATCAAAAAATGAACCAAGCTTGAACAAGTAATCATGTTTAGTAATAAGCTCAAGTTCAGCTAGTGTTCGAAGTAAAATTAAATGAACGAACTTGAAGTTTTAACACTTGGTTCAGCTTGTTTAGAAGCTTGTATAAGACCAAATTAATCATTTGGATGTTCCCAAATTTTTTTGTTTTTAAAGATAAAGAGATGTTGCAAACTTAACAGTTGAAGACTAAAACTTAAGGGCTTGTTTGGATTGAGGGGGGAGGGAGGGGGAGTGGAGCGGAGTGAAGGAAAGTAGAGTAGAGTTGACTAAAAATAGGCTAATTTAAGACCAATTCTGCTCTACTCTACCCATTATTTGGTTCATTAAAAAAAATACTACAAATAAAAAAATAAATCAAGCATTCAAATAAACAAATAAGAAAATTGTATAGGTTGATCACTGATTCAATGCTTACTCAACACATCAATAACAAGCTTCAAGTCCACAATCTTGTAAGCTTTCATCTTATCTATCCAAGTAATCATCGAATCCTTGGAGTTCCTAAACCCCAAGAATCCATGCTTCTTGCTCTTATTCATACTATCCATGTAATCCCCTCCCTTCAGTATTACATCCGCAAACCACCAAACTCCAACTTCCTCGAACTTTGTAGGTTGCAACTGATTCTCTCTCACAATCTTGTCCCACACAGGACCTTTACCTTTCATCAACTCTACCAAGCTAACTTTCTCACCCTCCACAAATCCATAATTCTCAATCCCAAATTGCTCAGCCAACACCTTCCAAAGATGCTTCCACTTAAACACATTCCCATTGTTACAATTAAATGCTTCATTCCTCGCATTAGGATCTACCACAGCCCAAGAAAAATGTTAGTTGAAATACAACACAAACTTTTATTTCCTTGTTAAACAAAGGGAAAAAAAATTACATAGATATCTTTTTTTTTTTTTTGGAAAAGACAATTATCAATCTTGACATATCTAGTGGCATTTACAAAAGTATAAAATTAGAAGGTTATTAATTTTTACAATGGATCAGATGATCTTCACACAAATTCATCCAAAAATAAAGATCTTCACAGACAATAATCTGTTTAAAATAATCTTTGCAATTTCAAGTTCTGATCTGACAAGCCCAAATATTTGAAAAACTCAAACTTTGGCTTAATGATCTTATATGCATTGAATAAATAAAATGTTGGTTGCTTCATGGTCAAATCTGATATTTGCTGATCTCTGAAACCATGAGTTCTTTAGAACTCAACCACATTGTATGCATCACTTTCAAGCAAACATGGGTCTTCGTTAGGCATTCTGCCAAGGCTAGTACTGGAAAACCCCATTGACTCTAACAACTCCAAGTTGGGCTTCAGGGTATTGTCTAAATCAACCAAAAGCAAGATTGGACGACTAGTAATTAAATTTCAGTTTCATACAAAATGCTTCTTCAATCCAAAGACATTGATAGCAAACAAACAAAACCATTCTATAGTTCATGAAACTAGAAGCCCAAAACATAGTAAAAATTAAACAGGGCTCTTGATCAACATTTCTTTAGCTTCGAGATTTGTAGTGATCCCTCACAAATTTCAAGTAACAACTCATTTTGATTCTTAGAGAGAGAGAGCAAAGACCGAGAGATTGAGAGAGAGAAAAACAGTGTTTACACGGTAATTAAAGCGGTGGCAAACTTGTAATTAAAGTTTTTTTAAAAATTTACACGATATAAAGTACTGTGTAATTCTAGTTGTGGCAAACATTTTTTTTTTTTTTTTTTATAAACAAGCTGTGGCAAACTTGTAATTAAAGCAAACATGACTTCAATTTTATTTTTTTATTTTTTAGATGAAACCATAAGATATAGTCCTTCTAAAAAATAAAATAAAATGATATAGTGTTGTACATCATATTAAAACATTTGAAAACATTCTCATTAATTGTTTAAATATGAAGAAATAATTAATGAAAATAAAACAAAAATAATAAAATCATATAATGTTTTCAATAGTTTTTTTTTTAATGAGAATGTTTTCTACATACTTAAATTATAAAACATTATACTTTTTCTTTTCTTTTTTTCCATTTTCGTTGATTTTGGTCTTATGTGACAAATGAAATGCTTAGGTAATATTGTGTATATTTGTCTAAAAATATTTTTTTACAGACTTGAATTTATTTTTAATAAGATATAGACTTAAAATTTAATTGTAAAAATTTGTAAATAAAATCATATGATATCAAATTATTATTTGGGGTTTATTGATAATTTAAATAGTTTATTTGTAATAAAAAATTTATTGAATTATGAAGGGATAAAAATTTTAATTATGGTTTTGTTATACATAAGAAAAGAATAAGTGAATCAAGCAGCTCATGAACGAGCTCAAGTTGCTCTAAAAGAAAATGAACTAAGCTTAAACATATAATATTATTTGGTAATAAGTTCGAGTTCAGCTAGTGTTTGAAATAAAATTGAATGATCGAACTTGAAGTTTTAATACTAGTTCGGCTTGTTTACAACCATGTTTAAAACTAAATTAATCATTTGGATGTCCCCAGCATTTAAAAAAAAAAAATATTGCCAACTTAACAGCTGAAGACCAAACTTAAATGATTTACGAGGGAAGCGAAGGAAATCAAATGCTTCTGGAGCACGATGCTGATAAACTTCATGACTGAGGTTTGAGTTTGCATAAACATTGAAATTGAATTACTCAAAGACATATTGTCTCCAATCTCTAAAGCATTAGGTGAAGAAAAATATTTTAGGCCATGCACATATGAATGCCGACAACTTTGTTAGTAAAATAATAGTAGTACATAATCTTATATCAGCTAACATAATAAGAGCAATAGAGACCTAAAAACAAAGGTGTATATATATGATTTAGAATTTAATTGAATCTAAACTCCTCGGTTTTCGCATCAAATAATTCACTTGCCATAAAAATTAAAAATTAGATAGGACACATGACGCAAAATTGAGCTCCAATTAAAATTCAAATTAAAATTTAATTGAATTTAGACTCTTTGATTTCTACACTAAATAATTTACTTGATACAAAATTTTTAAAATAGATGAAACACGTGGCGCAAATTTAGACTCCAATTTAGAACTTAATTGGATTTTCTCTCTATTTTGGTTTTTGATATAGAGAGAGAGAGAGAGAGAGAGAGAGAGAGAGAGAGAGAGAGATTCATTCATATAGGACACACAAGAAAACAAAGAATACCACACAAATATACATAAAAATAAATATCATTAGACTTGTCTCTATCGCTTGCGAATAGAATATTGTGTCAGGGCTGAGCTCCTATAAAATTGATGTTAGATTAACCCCAAATTACCATCGCAATGAAACTTTAAAAAGTTATACATATATAAACTAATCTTTTCTTTTTTTATTAGGCAAATACATTTTAATGTACATATCATACACGTCAGTACAGGAAAATTTACGACAAAAGGGTTATAGGCAAATTTTCACACCCCCACACAATCCCACAACAAAAACACAAATAAAAAATAGGATTTAAATCATGCTTCTATCGCATGGTTATTTTATCAAACAACATCAAAAAATTCCATTATTACAAGTAACTAATCGTGGATCTGCGCGTTGCGGGTGATAAAGTTTTTTTTTATTTTTATTTTATTTTTTTTTTTATTTAATGATAGTGTTATTATTTTGAATATTTTTCAATGTATTACTACTTAAGCTGCATTATATATGTATGACCAATATATTGCAGGATTCATGATGATAGAAGGTTTTGGTCTTTGAATTAGATGCGGAAAGGATACAACTATAATTTGTTCATTTCAATTTGGCAAGCTCTTAACCATAGCCCTTACTTAGTTGCCATGCTCAGCCTTGTAGCCACTCCAGAGCCAATCAACCATCTTCCCAAGTTAGTAAAATTTAATTCACTTAAAAATAGATAGATATGATTTTATAAATTTCAAGTTAGAGTCGTGCTAGGTGAAAACTTTAGAGGACTGTAATTAAGTCCTTGCAAGTATTTTTAAATAAATAATAATAATAATAATAATAATAAAAGATCTATTCTTTTGAAGATAGAGATTAGTATTATGAATAGGATGAGGAATTTTTTTTGTTTTTTTTTTTTTTTTGGGAACATAATTTCTGCCAAACTTGGTTGGCTAATTTGTAAATTTCCAAGTCAATTGAACACATTTTGCATGTTACATGTAATTCTTCGTTTCCATAAGGGTGAGGGCATACACAATCCCATTGACCCACTCTATTTTTCTTGCATACTTGGTTTTTTGGGATGCGAAATGTGTTTGTTCCAAAAACTATATGTCAAAGTATTTGTTGATAGTTTTGTAGCAATTGTTTTCCATCTGGTTGGTTTAGAATCGATAATAGTAGTTGTATTCTTTCATCATTTGATTCGCATAACAATGCAATTGCCAATCCATACTTTGCATTTTTGTCTCCTTCTATGTTTGCTTGAAAAAGATTTCTTTTCCCGCTTTAGTTTGATCTTGTAAAAAATATTTGTGAGCTTCGACCCAAAATAGTGCTTGTTTGTTTCTAGCCCTAAAGCATTGATGAATGAGTTTTTCTTCATCATTTCAAAGGAATAAAGGATTTTGGAGTGGTCTAGTTAGATTGATGTGGTGAAGAACTTTTTTCTTTTTGATTAGCCGATTAAATCACTTGCAGCTGTTTTTTAAAAACAAAAACACATATTAAAAAACTTATGTGTTAAAAAAAAAATCAACTGGTGAAAAAACATGACAATAATCATATACTAAGGATTACACGTGAAAATTATTATCATCATAATTGCAATATTGGATTGAAGAAGCTAAAAAAAAAATTCTTTAAAAAATATAACAATGACTCTAGAATTGTGCACAACTTCATAGTATAAATTTAATAAAAAGAAAAAATATAGGACTACAATATTTTGTGCCAAAATTTTGGATGTGGTAGATTGTGATTAGTAGAGAAAAAGTGGGAAGTTCATGTGAAAGTAACAAACATGAGATGTGAATTTAAATTTGTGTACTTGATTTTGATGTTGCCTAAAAATTTTGGCGATTGTCTTCCAACATTGGAAAATATTTTGAGTAATAATTTTGTTGGTAATTCATGTTGCATGCTCATTTTTGTGATTGTGGAGAGAGTATTTTTAAGATATTTTTGGTGTGTATTTTTGAAGTTGTTTTGTCTTGTAATTTATAGTGTTTTGATTGTTGTATGGATGAGTGATTGTCTAATTTATTAGAATTTTTTTTTTTTTTTTTTTTTTTTGCTGTTTTATGCATAGAAGCCTTTTATATACCCTTCTCTATAAATCTTAAATCTTATAGTATTGAATATAAATATATAAATTGCAAATTACGTTTGACTGTTCAGTGTTCATTTGGTTTAAATTTTTTTTTTTTTTTGGCATATATATGTGTGTGTGTACAGATAACCAAGGCCAAAAGGTAGAAGCCGAGTTAGGGGCTCCCCTAACTCTGACTCACTTCGATCCATTAATGCAAATATAATTCCCTGAGCAACCTCTTTGTTGCAAGAACCCACATATATTAAACCCAAAGAGAGCGCAACGAAGGAAATTACATCAAGTGGGGCTTTAGCATCATTTAAAATAGAAGCCAATTTACTCCATAAGTGATAAAAGAGTTAAAAGTTAGCTTTCATATGAAAAGACATATTATAACACTTTTAGCCCAAATTTTTACAATTTACAATTTTCAACCAAACAAAGTAATACTATTTGCCAACCTTTGTAACCAGTAGCATAATCTTGCTAGAAAATTAAGAAAACTCTTGTCCGTTACTTTTGTTAATTGATGGTAAAATAACCTATTCAATAAATAGCCATATGTTTATGTTGACAAATTTGTGCCATACAGCCACAAGCTTGCTTTTCAGTTGTTTAAAGCAATGTAGAGAATGTGAGAAGACAAAAGTTCACTTGCAACATATGTATTGATGATAGTCCAATCATTAAATATTGCAAGCAGAAACTGAAAGAGAGCTATCCAAAAACAAAAGCCGGATAAGTTGTATCAATATATAAATCAATTATTAATAAATTTGAAATAGCTGGAAAATCTTTGATATCCATTTCAGTTACCAAACTTTGGTGATGGTCATGGCAAAATATATTGATATTCCCCTTTCAGTTCTGTAGAAAGCATTGATATTCCCCTTTTAAAGAAGGGTAGAGGGAAGCCAAGAGAGCTAATTTAGGTGTTGTTATACAGTGTAATACCATAAACACATGGTTCCTCAAATAAATTAAATCCTTAATTATATGTGCATTTTATTATATATTTGAATATAACTCTAATCAATGTTTTCTATTAGTGGGTGGCTTAAGATTCATAAATCACATACAAATGAAAACAAAAACAAAAACTTTGAACAAATAGTCAGCTCTTGGGATCAAAAGAGAGAAGACTAAACATCACCAGGTCTCTAGTTTTCTCCTTCAAAATCATATACTTCCTTAGAACACCTTCCCTTTGGAACCCAGCATTATCTAGCACCCTCTGGGAGCCCACATTTTCTGCATCAGCTATAACTTCAAGCCTTTCCAAATGTGGTTATTCAGCAAATATAGTATTAGCCACCTGCTTAACTGCTTTAGTTGCAATCCCTCTGCGTCAGTACTTGGAGCCCAAAACATAGCCAAGTTGACCTCTACACTTATCATTTTCTGGATTTTTGGTCACTGCAATGGCACCAATGGGCTGACCATTAAGGCAAATTGCCTTGAACCATAAGTGACGAATAACTTTGGTATTGATAAAGTTGATTGCATCTTCTTTGTTAGAGTAAGGTTCCCATGTGCAAAAGCGGGTCACTTTGTAATTAAACTTAAATGAGTGAATTTCAAGTAATAGGAGTAGCTATAGTTGCTAACTGGTATTGATTTTATTAGTGCTAGTGCTTAATTGGACAACAATTTGATTTTCCAAAAAGCTTTTATTATTAATGAAGCCGTCTTTTATTTGACTTTTTTGACACAATATGAAGATATAATAGAACCTTGAAATAAGTTCATAAAGGCAAGAAAATATAGAAGTCCACTATCATTTGCGTCTTTAAAGCTTCTTCTTCTTTGATGACGTGTTTTGTAGCTTTTTGATGATTGAATAGATCTTGAAGGAACATGTTATTGTTACTTGGTTCCACATCTTCAACATTAGAGGCAAAACTTATTGATGGGATGGCATTATTATTGTGTTCTTGTTTTGATCTACTTTCATCATTATTTGTGTTTGTTAATGGTTTTGTATCCAGAACTTCAAATCTATTTTTCTCAGAAGTTTGGTCTATGTTTTTCTTGACTTCAAAATTCTCCAATGCTTCCTACACCAAAGAATATTTATTAAAGTACATAGCATATATTTTTTTTTGAATGAATTTGCAAGTAAATGTAGAAGTAAAAAGCTTACTATTGTGACATCACCATTGTCTTTTTTTTGGGGGGGGGGGGGGGGGGTGGGGTCACCTGGATCATTATTTGCGTTTGTGGATGGTTTTGTATCAAAAACTTCAAATGTGTTTTAGTCAGAAGTCTGATCTAGACTTTCCTTGATTTCATCATTTTGCAGTGGTTCCTAAAACACAGCATGTGGATTAAAACATAATATTTGGATTTACGAATAATCTTAAGTTTATAATAGTTGACAGCTTACTGTTATAATATGATCAAGTTTCATTATCGTTTCGTCATTTGAAATGTTGTCAAACACCCTTTCAATTGTATATAATTCCCATCCTTCCTTCCAATTATAGTTGTTAAGCTTTAGTTGGAACATAAATGTTTTTCCAATGAGCTTTTCTATTTCATTTGGTAGGGTGGAATTTACATTCATCTGATAAAATATTAAATATAATTTTGTATATTCTTTTCAAATTAAATGAAAGATTATATATGCTAATTGTATGATCTTACAATTGCATATTTGTTTGATAGTTCTCTTGCTATTGTGTGAAGTAATTTTTTAGCTACCTTGTCAAACAAAATAAATACAAC
This sequence comes from Quercus gilva, assembly GCA_023621385.1. NCBI lineage: Eukaryota > Viridiplantae > Streptophyta > Magnoliopsida > Fagales > Fagaceae > Quercus > Quercus gilva. The sequence goes on along the minus strand of CM042474.1, from coordinate 2,849,412 downwards.
ACGCTTTGTTCCATCATCAACGTTGAGTTGAATTCTATACCTGCATGTATAAATATATAATTTGTTTCATTTTTGTTTGATAAATTTTTTTTTAATGTTCACATATATTGAACGATTCTAAAACTGGTAATTTATATTTTACCTTGGAATTAGAAAATTAGAGTTACTTTTGCAATGACTGCACCAAAAATCATTTTCAGATTTAACTTTTTTTTGCACTTTGCGCATCCGATATAGTACCATCCAAAGTTTGTTTCAATATTTTCTATTGTTGCAAGGCATGTGAAGACATTTTCCTACAATAAAAAAGAAAAAAAGAAATGTATTTATTGTTAAGCTTATTGAGAACTAAATATATTATTGGTATAACGTTATTGGGAAAAAATGTTGAGTACCTAATCATCTGACGTCCATTCCAAGGATGTTATTTGCTTGATTGTTCTTCTATTTTGTGTGATTCTTTTTTCAAGTGATATTTCTTGCTTGAATTGTAGAGGAATTCCTTCAATTTCAATCTTTTCCACATTTCTTTGATAGGAGAAGATTTAAATCAAAACATAGTGAATAATTATTTGATATGAAAGATTGTTATTGTACTAAATAAAAGTATTAAGATTATTTTTAAAATAATAAATTAGAATAAAAGTATGGTATGGAAAATCTAAATACCTATCAATCAATGTTGCAGTTTTAGGTATTTCTAAATTGATGTACACTTTTGTTGCACTTGTTGATGATAAATAGTGTTCCCCTGTATTTAATAAAAATATGTTAGTTATGTAAAAGAAAAGATATGTTTAAAAAAAGTTATTACCTCTAAATGTTTTCACAATAGTATATGTCACTACCATGACAAAGGGTCCTCGATTCTTGGTGTGAAAATTGTCCTCAATTTCATTTGATGTTGGTTCCCGGAGAGTAATTCTTATTTTGATTTCTCTGCGGCAAACAAATATGTAAGTGATAAAGAGTTTGAAGTAGTATTATGCAATGAATCCATATGTACATTCTAAAGCATACTCTGGATTCATGATATCTATATTTCTCATTGGGACAGTAGATCCTAGAACGAGAACATTTTCTAGTGGTCCAACACCAACTATCTTTCCAATGATGTCTGCAGCAAATAAAGTTGATTAAGTAATTTGAAACATAATTATTTTAAAATAACTTTGAGACTTTTTAGGCTACCTATCAATTTTTTGTTATTGTCAAAGCGATTTACAATTGTTTGGCAATCAACAAATTCAAATTTATGCTGAGAGATAGTAACTTCAGCCTCTTTTAGCTCCTCAATAACTGTTGTACGTAGATAGTTTATTTTCTTTTCTTTACTTATAGGCTAATAGCTATCTTTTTCCCTATAAGTATCTACTCGAAAATTGGACAGTGAATATAATTGTCCTTCTTGTAGTTGTGCCTGAAACTTCTTAACATTGTTTTTTTGAATTATAGCATGTATAGTATTATCTTGCTAATTAAATAAGTAATTCAATAGTCACAATTTTAGTTTTAAGGTATGAGTCGAGTAAAGAATATATGACGAAATGACAGAATAGATTCTCAATTCAAATCTAACCTGTTCATCTATAAGAACTATGTCCAAACTGATTAGTTCAAGATTTTTTTGGTTGACAGCTTCCCACATTCTAGAAAGTCTGACTCTTACTTTCCAATTCTCATTTTTATCTGAAAGTTGCTTGATGAGATTGTAACTCATCTTTGGAACTGATGATACAGTCATTAGTTGGACCCAATTAAGTTGAACTATTGTTAGAATGGAAACAGACTAAAAAAAATTGAACGATTTATATAACTAAGCATATCTTAAATTTCCAATGATCTTTATTCATCTTATGAAACAAAAATAAATAGGATGAAAATGACATGACTACTGACATGGCTCAATGTGAGTATAGTAACAATAAATACTACGCTTCAACTTTTAGTAATATATAGATATAGATTGTATCCAACAAGGATATTCACATTTCCTTCTTTTTAAGGCACAATCTTGTAAGCTTTCATCTTATCTATCCAAGTAATCATCGAATCCTCAGAGTTCCTAAACCCCAAGAATCCATGCTCCTTGCTCTTATTCATGCCATCCACGCAAACCCCTGCATTCAACATCGAATCCGCAAACCACCAAATCCCAACTTCCTCCAACTTTGTATGCTGCAACCGATTCTCTCTCACAATCTCGTCCCACACTGGATCTTTATCCTTCATCAAGTCTACCAAAGTAACTCTCTCACCCTCCCTAAACCCATAATTCTCAATCCCAAATTGTTCAGCCAACACCTTCCAAAGATCTTTCCACTTAAACACATCCCCATTGTTGCAATTAAATGCTTCATTCCTTGCATTAGGATCCACCACAGCCCAAATTTGTTGTTCAGCAATAAGATCAGCATCTGAAGAAGTCACATAGTAATATTCCCAAGCCTCTTTGTTTCCAGGAAATTTCAAACTAAGCCCCTCGTGCTTACATATAGCCGCATACACACAAAGCGTGCCAATTATATTCATCAAACTATAGGGTGAAAACCCAAATATGGTAGTCGGCCTATGAACTGACCAAGTCAAACCCGCTTTATTCTTAACTTCATAGAACAAAATATCTTCTTGAGTGTAACAAAAATTGGGCACGTTTAAACGTGGCATGTCCTCAGTAAAAGGTGGGATATTGGGTTCGATTTTGCCAAAGGTTTCGAAGGGTCCTATGTAGTGTTTGGTACCCGTTTGGGGACAAATGTCTTTGAGGTTTGGCGCGTGGGGCATTACTGCTCGTAAAACATTGCGGAACATAGTACCATTGGTTTCACAATTTTGGGCCTCGGTGGGCCGACTAGCCCATGTTACATAGAAAATGTGTGTCACATCAGCGAGTTGGGAAAGTTTGGTTTGGGTTTCTTTTGTGTCAGAGACGTCGCATTGATGTACTCAACAGGATAGTCTTTGTTCCAATCTGGGCGTGGACGACGTGCCACACCCTAGACTTTCCAAGGCCCACCTGGGGTATCTGAGACTGGCAAGATTTCGGCTAAGCTGTTGCCCACAATGCCAGTCACGCCAATCACTAAGCCTACGCTTTGGTAGCTTCGTGGTGCTTCATGATCTTCCTCATATTTCTTCTGTAAAATTCATAGAGAAAGAGTTAGCATATGTGTTGGCGTACAAAATTCATAATAGCATGTCTTGGTGTATAAAGAGAGTACAGGGAGTTGATACCTTTGCAGCGCCAACAGATCTAGCCCACCACCAGCTCATTCTGAAATTAGTGTAAGTAAGAGGCTTGTAGATATGTAAGCTTAACTATTTATTTAGCCAAAGAAGAATAAATATTGTAATCTGATTTGTGTACTGGCTATCTGCTTCAACTTATATAGAACATAAAAGAAAATTCCAGAGTCAGAAAGAAGACAGTCCACATAAATGACACAAGCCATGACATACTGTGCTAGGCCTAACCTCACAGCATAGAAAAGTAGAAGAAGTGAATGGATGAACTTGAAAGTTGAAACATGTTTAAAGTCAAATTTGGACAAGATCTCCGTTAAATACAATGGGGATTTGGATCGTGTCGACATATTTTGGACATGCGAGTGTCCGCAGGGGCGGAGGGAAGGGGGGGCGAGGGGTGGCAAATGCCCCCCCTGATGCCTCAAAAATTCTCAAGTAATATAGTACAAGGTCTTATTTAGTATACACAAGAACAATCAGCTTTTTTTACATATATGTTGTACTTGTACCGTGTATTAGTTCATTGTTGGACAATTTCACATTGGGGGCCACTGCAACTCTTTTAAAAAAAAATAATGGGTTCCACCTTATAATAATATTATAATAAAATAAAACCACTTGTACAGCTTACTTTTCCACCACTATTATAAAAAAACTTACTTTCACTCCCTAATCATTATAGCACTTCAAAAAAGTTATCGAACACAAAATTTTTCACAACTTTTTATCACAATTGTTGCGTGGCAGAGTGTGATTATTGAAAAAAAAATTGTGAGTTTATGTGTTAGTATTTGTTAATCACTCACTGTCTGCCATGTCAAAATTTTGGCAAAAACATTGTGAAATAATTTATGGTCTAAAACTACTAATAACACCTCTGTTATGTATGACTTTTTTTTCTTTCTTCACTAGCATTTTTTAGTCTCAAACCCAAGTATTTTTTTTTTACAAACACAAATTTAAATTGTATATGACAATTACATTTGTATATAGTTTTTTTTATTTATTTTGTTATTAATATCAATTAATACTTTTTCGAATTAATTTTACTCTCTTTTGATCTTGCCCACCCTAACCTAAAATCCTAGCTCCGCCACTGAGTGTCCGTATTGCTTTTTGTTTGCACAACCTTGTTGAAAAATGAAAACCTTTCCGACTTTATGTCAATTTATCAACTATCAAGTTTGAAATATAATATCAGCGACGTTGGAATGGATCAACAAGAGCGATATTCCATCGATATTCTTTCATATTGACTAATTTGCAACAATTGATATTCTTCATATTAGTCAGTTTGTACAATGCGATAAGATCTTTGCTAGTTTGGTTTGGATGCCTGTGGAGTGGACAATGGATTCAGATAAACGGGCTCTACTTGTTGTGAGAAGCAAAGATAGGTGAAGTTAGTGACAACAATGGCATCGAAGTGTTATATGCATTTAACATGGTCTTTTGTTTGTCAAGTCTAGCTGCCTGACCTAGAAAACTTATCCTCCTTGGGCCACAAAACCTTTGCCTTCAATATGACCACAGAAACCATTTTTTATTTAGCGAGTCCGGAGCACACAATTTCTCAGCTTACCGTGGGAAGTGTTTGATTGGTGTGAAAACTTGCATTGGTGGTGGGCTTGTTTAAAATTGATGTTTACATTAATCACAACTTACTAGTTTAATAGTATGTAAAAAAAAAAGGTAATATATGTATGAACAGCTCTTTTCTTTTCTTATTAACTAGGCAAATACATTTTACCGAACATATCATACATTTCGTTGAAAATTCATATTGGAAGGGTCAGCTATTGTACACACCCACAAAAGTCCACAACAAAAACACAATGACAAAAAGGATTAAAAGCATGTAGATCTCGCATGGTTATTGTATCGAACATTCCTTTACCAACAAGATGCTGCATCTAACATTTATTCACATTTTCTTCCTTAGGGCAAGGCCAGCCTAGGCTTAAGCCAGGCCCAGGGCCCCTTCAAGAGAAGGACAACCAAATGTTGGGGGGAGAGTGGGCCAATAAGTGTTTTTTTTTTTAATTGAAAATATGTGTACATATATTATTTACAAACTAAATATTATTTAAGGAATATTTAAATAAAAAGACCTTAGTTAAAGTTTTTGCTATACTGCCTTAAGCCTTAAGTTGTATTAAGCTAAGCCAGCCCTATTTCAAGGCACAATCTTGTAAGCTTTCATCTTATCTATCCAAGCAATCAACGATTTCTCAGAATTCCTAAATCCCAAGAATCCATACTCCTTACTCTTATTCATACTATCCACAAAATCCCCTACATTATGCAACAAATCCACAAACCACCACACACCAACCTCCTCCAACTTAGTGGGTTGTAGTTGATGCTCTCTCACAATCTCATCCCACACCGGACCTTTATCCTTCATCAACTCCACCAAGCTAACTTTCTCACCCTCCTCAAATCCATAATTCTCAATCCCAAATTTTTCAGCCAACACCTTCCAAAGATTCCTCCACTTGAACACATCCCCATTGTTACAATTAAAAGCTTCATTTCTAGCACTAGGTTCCACCACAGCCCAAATTTGTTGCTCAGCAATAAGATCAGCATCTGAAGCCACGTAGTAATTCTCCCAAGCCACTTTGCTCCCAGGGAACTTCAAAGGAGTCCCCTCGTGCTTACATATAACTGCGTACACGCAAAGCGTACCAATAATATTCATCAAACTATATAGTGAAAAACCAAATATCATATTAGGCCTATGGACTGACCAAGTCAACCCCTCTTTATTCTTAATTTCCTCTAACAAAATATCTTCTTGAGTGTAATAAAAATTGAACACGTTCAAACGTGGCATGTCCTCAGTAAAAGGTGGGGTATGGGTTTTGATTTGGCCAAAGGATTCGAAGGGTCCTACGTAGTGTTTGGCACCTGTTTGGAGACAGATGTGTTTGAGATTTGGCGCGTGGGAAATCACTGCACGTAGAACATTGCGGAACATGGTACCGTTGGTTTCACAGTTTTGGGCTTCAGTGGGCCGACTTGCCCATGTGACATAGAAGATGTGGGTCACATCGGTGAGTTTGGAAAGCTTGGTTTGGGTTTCATTAGGGTTAGAGACATCGCATTGGATGTACTCAATTGGGTATTCTTTGTTCCAAATTGGGCGTGGACGTCGTGCCACACCATAGACTTTCCAAGGCCCGCCTGGGGTATCTGAGAGTGGCAGGATTTCAGCTAGGCTATTGCCCACGATGCCAGTCACACCAATCACTAAGCCTACACTTTGGTAGCTTCCTGGTGCTTCATAATCTTCATCAGATCTCTTCTGTTAAATTCATAAAGAAAGAGTTAAATAAGGATTAGAATGATATTGTTGTTGTTGTTGTTGTTGTTGCAGAATTGTTGCCATAATCTGATAACTAGCTCGTATTTCTTTAGTTGGATTTACGAAGGAGAAGTGAGTGGCTATATATAAGGGATTGGGTATGGGCTTGGTATTCGTATGTTTTTTTTGTAGTTTATTTGCTAAATATGAGACAAAATATATATCATCTAATTTTCTCCTTCAAATCAGTTGATGAGTAAAACAAATATAGTTAGGTAAATTTTTATTTAAAACTCTAAATAAGTTAAAACTTTAGAGGTGGATCAAATTAAACCCTGTAATTATAAAAGTAACGTAATAAAAATTAAAGTTAAACCCCATAGTTTTGAGGGGGGAAAAAAAACTCAATCCTATAATAAACTGCTGGAAGCACATTCTCAAAAAAAAAAAAAAAAAACAACAACAACAACAACACTTGCTAAAAGCTTAATTAAACACAAGTGGGTTGAGACTTAATTTGCTACTTCTGAAAATTTCTAAATTATCATATGTAAAGTATAATTTTTCAATATATATATATATATATAACAATGGAACTAGTGTTGGTCCTTTTTCGTTTTCTTAATCCTTGTACAAAATTCATAATAGCATATGTGTTCGCATATATAGAAAGAGTAAGAGAATTTATACCTTTGCAGCTCCAATAGACCTAGCTAACCACCAGCTCATTCTGAAACTACTATAGGTAAAGAAATAAATAGATGAAGAAATGGGGTATTGGGAACTATAATAAGAGGCTTGTAGATAGTGAAAAGTAATGCAATGCAAGAAGAAAGAAATAAAGGAAAAACAGAGAGGAACGAGAGAGAGAGATTTGATGGAAGAAAATTCTGTTCTTATTCATTACTGAAACAGATACAAGCCCCAATATATATAATGGTAACTAGATCTGTAAAGAGTGGAATTAACCTAACTAACTCTCAATCAATTGCTCCCAAACTCTGACACGTGTACATAAACAGTAACAGGCTACTCCCTTCCTCAACTACACTGCTACCTGTAGTTTACCTCTAATTTTACCTATACTATAGGTCTTTTACCAGCAGCCTTATCACCAATTGTGTCAGCAACTTTACCATCAGCAGCATGTGCCTGATGTGCCTTCACAGATAGAAGCTTAATTTTTAGCCAAAGAAAAACACTGTACATATTTTAATTTCTTGTGTGTACTGGCTTTCTTGTTCAACTTTATATAGAACATGAAAGAAAATTCCAAAATCCAAAAGAAGACTGTATAGACATTGATGGCACGAGCCATAACACGTGCACAGCCTGGTTGAAAACCTTTCCTAGCTAGGTTACATCAAGTTATCAATTTGAATTATAGATATTTTTTTATATATTGAAGAAAAAAAATCATAATTATAGATATTAGAATTATAGATATTCTCCAAATCTTATCTATAGGGATTGGAGCAGAATTATGGTGAATGCAAAAAGATTGTCAAAGACGTGAACTTTTTTTCTGAATTCGTACAGAATGTTTGGAAATTCAGAAAGAAATCATAAATTTTCATAAATATTTTCTCTAGATAACACAATCTCAAAAGAGAAATAAAAGCCTAATGTTATCTGTAAGTACAACAGCATCATTGTTTGCCATTACAGGAAAATTCACAAAACATAAAAGTTCACTAATTTTGTTCTATGCAACCAATCAACGAAACCTCTTTCATCCGAGCTTTATTTAAGAGCAACGTCAAAAGACTCAAAACATTGCATTGCTAACAACACCTCCCAAAGATCCCAAAAGCCAAAGACACATTCACATATCATAAGCACTTTACTAAAAGACACAATCTTGTAGACTTCTATCTTATCAATCCAGGAAATTAAATATACAAGCTCTTCGAGTTCCTAAAGCCCAAAAACCCATGCTCCTTTACTCTTTTCCATACTATCCAATATAGCCTCCCCACCCAATTTTAATTCCGCAAACCAGCACACCTTAATTAACCTCCTCCAACTTTTTGTGGGTTGCAACTTGCAAATGATTCTTCCACACAATCTCATCCCACATCGGACCCTATTCATCAAATCCACCAAGCTCACAATCTTACCCTCCTCTATAAACCCATACTCCCCAATCCCAAATTACTCAGCCATGGGTGTGCATGGGTCGGATTGAACCCAAGAGTTGGACAATTTTTTTTATTACTATTATTATTAAATTGAACAAAAAAAATATAAATATAAATATATTTTTAAAAAAAAACTCAAAGATTAGTATCAATGTAACTCTTTAAAAAGCAAACAACACTAATGACTAAACAACAATAATAAAAACAATAAGAAGAAGGCCAGACAAAGACAAACCTGCAAAGCAAGATAGAGAGAAAGGGACACAACAAGTTGGCAAGAGAAAATATTGTAGAGTAAGAAATTGACCTGTAAGTTCAAACAAAGCAAAAACATTTAAAAATCGGCCAAAAGAAAACTAAGAGATCAACAAAGCAAAAGCTAAACATTGATCCACCACGGCAAGAGAGATAAGCAAATAGAGTGAGAGAGAGGAGATATAGAACCCAGAAAAAGAGAAATAGAATAAGAGAAAGAAACCCAAGTACCTGCACCTAACACCAGAAAAGAGAACCACTAGAGTAAGAAAGAGACTTGTGGTAAGAAAACTAAGAAATTAACAAATCAAAAAATAAATACTAATTCATCACGGTAAGAGAGATAAACAAATATATATATATATATATATATATAGAGAGAGAGAGAGAGAGAGAGAGAGAGAGAGAGAGACATTGAGAAACTTTACCTAACACCGGAAAAGAGAGCTATCACCGGAAAGTTAGAACCACCACTGAGGTAGTGATTATAGCTGATGGACGGCAGTGGCTCAGCAGAGGGAGAGAGAGTTCAAAAGGGAATGAAGTGGGAGAGGGGAGTGGAAGGTGGCACATTAAGAGAAAATGTTCTAGAGTTTGTGTGAACTAATTGGCTTTTATATAGAATAGGAAGAGATGGTTATTTAAAAAATTTTATTAATTATATAATATATAGTTTTAAATATATAGTATTAAATATATGGGTGGGTCGGGTTAGGTTTGGCAAGTTTAGAATTTTATGAACTGAACCTAGCCCATCTCACTAAGTCCTAAAAATCTACCCAACCCAGTAGGTTGGGTTAGGTCGAATCGATTTTGGTGGATTGGTGAGTTGGTTGCACACCCTAGCCATCACCTTCCAAAAATTAAACACATCCCCGTTATTCCAATTAAGCGCTTCATTCAACCCAAATTTGTTGCCAAGTGATGTTAGTGTGTTTAGGAACAATTTATTTGTAGTAACTTATTTGCATAGTACTTATCAAAATATATTGTGTGGGGGTAAAGGCCCAAATCCGATATTGGGCCTTGGGCCTTGGCCGAGAACATGGTTGATCCGAGGACGATTAATGGTTTAAGCTCAGATCTTCATGAACATGATATGACTAGGAAGGTGGTCTAAGGAGGTCTAAGGAGGAATACCTCCTCGGACAAGCTAAACACGAACCAGATATGAATCTCATTGATCAAAATAACCTTCTAGGAAACTCCAGTGACAGGAACATACACCTCGAGTGTACCAAAAAGTGGAAGCTATGAGGTACCTAAGGAAAAGATGTTATCATCGCATTTAATGTACTACAGCCACTTTTTTGGCCGCATTTATGTGGAGAAGACCCCTAAACAGTGCTCATTGGCTACCACAACTCACAAAAAGCTAGAAAGGGTGTTTGATGGAACGGGCACTCAAGTGATGGCTTGGATGATTAACAAATGGAAGGCCAAGATCACCAGTAGGGAGATATATAATGTAAAAGACCCCTGAAGGAAGGAGGATCAAAAAAATATAAAAAGAATACTGTAGTAATCAAAGTTGTACCTGCAATCAGCTTAATTAATTTATAACAAGATTTACCTCATCGGACAGAGAATTCATTCAGTCCTGTGTGCCTTATTCTTGCTTGATCATCTCCTGAATCCACAATAGCCGTTGTCAAATTTATTAGGATCCAATTTTTTGACCTACTCTCTACAAATTTATTGTACTGGTCTCATTGGGCCAACACCCTTTTACATTTTTTGGATTGGGCTGCAAACCGTGTCCTTACATATTGTTTTTGTTTTTTGACAACTTTTATGTTTATAACTTAAAATGTGTGAGAAAAAGCAAAAGAAAAAAAAAATGCAAAAGCCAAATGCACTCCATACTGGATTACGAGGCGAAAAAGAAAACTTTCACTTTTTATCATCTTTTTTTTAGTCCTTTTAATAACTTGATAAGTGGAAAAATAAAAGTTTAAACCTGAATGTCTATTGAAAATACTAAAAGATGTAAAAGATGTAAGTTGAACTACAACACACTTTTTTTTTCCTATTAACAAAGAAAGAGATTAATACAATAAATTAAACATAAATCAAATGGATGTCTAGTTTTTTTAATCTGTTTTAAAAGGACAATTATCAATCTTTAAGCCCTTATGTGGGAGGAGAAAATGGATTAGAATGATAAAGAATGAAAAACTTTATATTTTTAAAAATGGATCCGATGATCTTCACAAAGATTTATCAAAAAACAAAGATTTTCACAGATAATAATCTGTTTAAAATATAAACCTGCTTTTAAGCTATTGGGCTGCTCGGTGCCGGGTGCTCACCAGCAAAATAATTTTAGACTAAAAAATTCAAAAGTCAACGTTACACAATTACGGAAATGTCACAAAGGAACAAGAACAACTTTTTTCTTTTTTTTTTTCGGTCAACCATGATATTATATTAATAATTAGTCAGTCTATTACAAAACATATTGGCTTTATCAGCTGCCAACAAACATTCCACCACAGGCGGCGGATTACAAAAAACATGGTAGCTATACAAGGATTGCGCTCCCATTTTTGCAAGAGCATCAGCGCAATGGTTTGCTTCGCGAAAGACATGGGTCACATGCTTGTTTGGGAACTCCTGCAAAAGGCTCCTGCAATCGGATAAAAGAGGCTCCATTAATACATTTTTTGTACAGTTGTTCATCAGCATAACAACACTCAATGCATCCATTTCAATGATAAGTTGCTGTATTCCCATCTCCTTGGCAATAATTAACCCATCCCTCCAAGCCTAAAGCTCAGCTAGTGCACTATTAGTGAAGCCAAATCCTCTTACAAAACCCTTCAGCCAATTCCCTTCATGATCTCGCAGAAGCCCGCCTCCCCCAGCTCTATCCGGATTCTTCATTACTGACCCATCTGTATTGATTTTTACCCAGCCTCTCGGTGGTTTCTCCCATCTCACCGGTCTCACAATTTTGGTTTGCTCGGCCTTGCTTGCACAGCCAATAGAGTGAAATTCAGTGCTGTTTTGTATACATCTCCTCCAAATAAGCGGGTCAATAGTACCAGTCCTAAACAAAAATTCATTTCTATGACACCACAGCTGCCACAGCCCTATTGGAAACAGGACCCTCCAAGGCACCCCACTGCTAATGGCATTCAATTCATCTTTACAATTATATTCTAACCAATCCTTTAAGGGGAGCTTAAAAGAATCTCTGTAACAGTGAGGAACACAGATATGTCCCCAGAATAAATGGGCACAATCACAATCTCTAAGCAAGTGAACAATGGTCTCATTGCCTTTGTTACACAAACTACACACTTTTTCAAGATTTAAACCTCTTGAACCCAGAACATAGGCCGTAGGAAGGCTGTCATGGAGACATAACCAAAGGAAAAACTGAATTTTAGGAAGAGTAACAGCTTTCCACACCCACTTAAAAGGCAAAGAATCCGGGTTCATGGGGTTTAAACCCTTTGCAATAAGATATGCAGCTTGGATAGAAAAGGATCCATTCTTGGAATAAGCCCACACAAGGCTATCTCTACTGTGAGGATTACAAGAGAAGGGCGTAGCCCGGATATTGTTAAGGATATTACCTGGAAGCTCAAAGGAAAGGCAAGAGTCCATCCAAGCAAGGTTATCATCAAAGCATTGTCTCACCATAAGTTCTTCCTCTCCCCGGTTTAATGGCCCCTCCACCAGCTCTCTTAACCTCCCACCAGGCAGCCAGAAATCATTCCATACATTAACCGACTCACCATTATTCACCAACCACCTCAAACCTTTCACATAGATAGGGCCACCCTTTTTGCAAGCAGCCCAGATGCGCGAACAAGGAAGTTTGTTGCCTCCCTCAGAGATTCTGCTGGCGCAGAGATACTTGGCAGCCAACAAATTCACCCAAGGCTTCCCTTCTTCATTTGCCAATCTCCAACAAAGCTTGGCTAAAATGGCTTCATTCCGATGCTTCATTGAAAAAATCCCCAGTCCACCCAACTCTTTCGGGAGTGTAACAGTGTTCCACTTAACCATATGCATTCTTCGTTTCTCCTCAGTTGACCCCCATATGAAATCTCTCATAAGTTTATCAAGAGCATTACAAACTTTAGCCGGAAGGTTATGGCATTGCATGTAATATTCAGCAATAGGGGCAGCAGCAGTTTTGACAAGCACAAGTCTTCCCGCTCTCGACAAAAATTTAGTTTTCCATCCCGCCAGCTTGCTTTGGACTTTATCAATAATAAAGTTAAAAGCGTTTCCCACGCTACCTTTATGAAAGATAGGAAAACCCAGGTATCTTCCAATATAATTAGTCGCTAAAATACCAAGCCTTCTGCATATAGTCCTTTTTCTCCTACCAGGAACATTGGGAGAGAAAAAGATTCTAGATTTCCCAACATTCACCTTCTGCCCAGCAAGATTGCAAAAATTATGAAGAACCTCCATAATGGCTGAACAGTTCTTGTTGTTTGCTTTAGCAAACAAAAGAATGTCATCCGCAAAAAGAACATGAGAAAAGCTAGGGCCATTTCTTGAAGCTTTAATCGAATCCCACCGATGCTCTTCACACATATGAGAAATTTGAGCTCCCAAGAACTCCATACAAAGGAGAAAAAGATAAGGAGAGATAGGGTCTCCTTGCCTAATTCCTCTAGAGGGATAAAAAGAATTAAGCTTACTTCCATTGAACAATAGCGATGTAGATGTAGTTGATACACAACTCATAATAAGATCAATAATATTATCAGGGAACCCAAAATGCATAAGCACCATCCTAATGAAGCTCCACTCTAAACGGTCATAGGCTTTCTCAAGATCAATCTTCACCACCATGTATCCATCTCTACCCCTCCTATTTCTCAACGAATAGATCAGCTCCTGGGCTATAACAACATTATCCGACCCCCTTCTACCTTCAAGGAATGCTGCTTGCATGGGAGAAATGAGGTTAGAAATAATGGGTCTAAGTCTAAGCACAAGAATTTTAGTAACAATTTTGTAAATGGAGTTACATAGGCTAATGGGGCGGTACTGACTGACAGTTTCAGGACCTAACACTTTGGGGATCAAAACAATCAAAGTCTGGTTGAGGACTTCGGGCATTTTCTGACTGGAAAAAATATTCTTCACCTCATTCTTCACCGAGTCACCAACAACATGCCAAAACCTCTGATAGAACCCAGCATGCAACCCATCACACCCTGGAGCTTTAAAAGGTTTCATGGACCTAAGAGCATCCCATATCTCCTTATCAGTTGGCATCCGCCCCAAAATCCTTGCCTCCTCTTCATTTAACTTCAGGCACCAGTCAAACTCCCAGGTCTGAACCCGAGAACAAACAATCTGGTCAGTTTGGTACAGCTTGATAAAGCTGTCAGAAAAAATACCTTGAACCTGCTCCAAATTGTGGACCCATTCCCCATCTTCATTCATAATGCTGGATATTCTATTCTTACTTCTTCTGGCCAGGGTAGTAAGATGAAAGAAGCTAGTATTACGTTCTCCAAAAATGGTCCAATTTACCCTCGATTTTATAGCCCATAACTCTTCTTCAAGCTGTAGAATTTCATTAAATCCTTGCCTCCTCTTCATTTAACTTCAGGCACCAGTCAAACTCCCAGGTCTGAACCCGAGAACAAACAATCTGGTCAGTTTGGTACAGCTTGATAAAGCTGTCAGAAAAAATACCTTGAACCTGCTCCAAATTGTGGACCCATTCCCCATCTTCATTCATAATGCTGGATATTCTATTCTTACTTCTTCTGGCCAGGGTAGTAAGATGAAAGAAGCTAGTATTACGTTCTCCAAAAATGGTCCAATTTACCCTCGATTTTATAGCCCATAACTCTTCTTCAAGCTGTAGAATTTCATTATATTCCCTGGACAGTTGATCTTGGAGATTGATCAAAAAGCTATTAGGCCTAAGGGCAATACTTCTTTGGATCCCAAGAAGTCTAGCCATGATAGTTTTCTTCCTTACAAAAATATTTCCAAAAGTATCTCTATTCCACCGCTTAGCATTGAAAGTAAATCTATCAACTGCATCCATAAGGTTAAATTCCATACCCATCCAGGACTCACTAACAAGGGCAGGGAAATCATTATGACTCATCCACATAGGTTGAAATCTAAAAGGCCGACATGAAGTCATAGAAGTAAACGATGATAGTCGAAGTAAAAGCGGGCAATGATCAGAATTTACTCTGGCTAAATGATTAACAGAAGCTTCAGGGAAAGCAGTTTTCCATTCAGGGTTTGCCCATACCCTATCCAATCTACACTGTATGAGACCCCCTTCCTCTCTTTTATTCGTCCAAGTAAATTTGGGCCCCGAAAAACCCAAGTCTAACATATGACACTCAGACATACAGTCCATGATTGCCCTAACCCTCCTTTGACAAATAGGATTACCCCCAGCCTTTTCCTCCTCCCCAATAACCTCATTAAAATCCCCCATAATAGCCCATGGGAGATCATGCAAAGCAGCAATTAATTTAAGATTATCCCACAAAATACATCTCTCAGCAAACCTAGGACTAGCATAAATAGCACTAATAATCCAGTTGATAGCTTGAGATCTTACCCGGATAATAGCATGTATCTCCTGTTCTGTTGATGCAAGCACTTCCACATTCACCTTGTCAGTCTTCCACAGCAGCCAAATACCACCCGCAAAACCAATAGAATCAGCCACCACCGAGCCATCAAAAGGCAGAGATTCAATCAATTCCTCTGCCCTAGCCCCACTCAATCGAGTTTCAGTAATAACCATCAATATTGGATTGTGCCATTCCACTAAATCTAACACAGTTTTCTTGAACTGGGGTTTCATAGCACCCCTACAATTCCAAATCAAGGTGTTCATCATCATAGAAGTGAACAGAGACGAACCAGCAACCACAGACTCAGATGGAGACTCTGTGTTCCTCAACTTCCATGCCTCCAGCACCTCCGCCTTGTTCAACATCATCTCCCTGAACAGAGAAACCGAGTGGTGGATTATACCCCTCTCCCCCACATTCATTTTGGCGAGAAATGTACCCTTCATCCTTACTCCCACACATTGGATCATCTTCACCATGTTCAAATTCCCCACCATGACGCACTCTACTGCTGAGTCCAGGAGCATCTTCTTCTCTGAAACCTCCATCGTCAGCATTTCCTTTTCTAATTCGGTCAGCAATTTTTCCGAGATTAGCCCCTCGGATCTTGTCCTTGACGACGTTGAGCTCGGCAATGGAAGGGGTGGCAAAGCTGGGCTGTCCGTCACGAACCTCCACCACGGATCCGGCGTCTCCTCCCAAGCCTTGCTCGCCATCGGCAAGAAACCCAGCTCTCTGCTCTCCGCCGTCAACGGAAACATGTTTTTCCATGCCAACATCAATTCCAGATCGAACCAACCCCAAATCTCCGTTGGATCCTGCTTGATCCACATGATTGTTTTGTCTCCTATTGGGATAATTTTGCTTTTGTAAAACAGAGCCCACTTTTCTGCTTTCTCCATGCTTATCACCTCTCTGAATGTTGCCTTCCTTACCTTTACTCCTTTCAAATGCCTTAGAGAAAGACCGTGAATTCTGCATTATATCCCTAGAAGTCCCATGCGGCCCATCAGGTTTGGTTTGACTTGAGGAAGCCCCAAAAGTAAAGCAACATTCCTCACCATCCGGGCCCAGAGCCTTCCTATGGGAATCACCGAGGCCCACCTCCTTTTGTCTATAGTTAGTTCTACTTTCCTTCACCAAACTACCCTTCCTGTCAGTTGCTGAGACTTGATTAGATTGTTGGGCATTCTGAGCCTTACGTTTCACAGCACTCCTACCACTGTCCGAAGCACTAGCCTTTTGCTTATCATAGGCAAAGTTGGTAGACTCTCCCATCTGACTCCCACTAGAGCCATTATTCCTCTCACGGCTTTTGAATCCTGGCTTGCGCCGAGTCACTAACATCCATTCCCCATACTCCTCGGCTTGGCTTCTCAAGTTCTTCTTCTCCTCAACATTTTCGGTCCTATGATTCTTCCCACCTGGACTTGCATTATCTGTGCTCCCCTGTGAATTACAATTGGACTCTCGCACCACAAACGGACAAGCTTCGCGATAATGTCCAATTCTCCCACATTCAAAACAGAGAGTTCCTATTCCTTCATATTGAATGACTTGTTTAAGTTTCCCAAGATACATGGTTTTCACAAGAGGTTTCTCCAGATTCACTTGCACACACAGCCGAGCAAATCGTCCTCGCACACCATTCGCCGTGTTAGCATCAATTCTTAAGACCGGGCCAATAGCTCTACCAATCTTTAACAAGGCATTCTGTTCATAAAACTCAATAGGCAGCTCAGGAAGTCTGATCCAAACAGCAACTGAAGAGAGAGTAGCAGATGATGCTTGAAACTCAGGCTCCCACTGTCTAATAGCAAGGAAATTCTGACCAATAAACCACGGACCTCCTTTGAGAATGGAGTCCACATCCTCACTGAGCTCAAATTTAATAAGAAAAAAATCAAAACCCAGATCAATACAGTCCATACTTCCCTTCGGATTCCACATACTTCGAAGCTTAGATACCAGATAGTTGTATCCCACCTTGCTTCCAAACGATTTGATGATTAGACCTTGATACCAAGGAGAACGCATCTGAGCCTTTTCTTCCTTGGAGAAACAAACTCTAAGACTACCATCATCAACTCCCTCATCTTCATTGTCAGATACAATGTCTTCCTGCATTTCACTGTTAAACCCAAAGGCTCTCTCAAAAGCACCAGGGATACAGCCCACCAGTTTATCTTTATAGCTTCCAAACCTGGAATGTGCCTTACCTCCGTTATCCCCTTCCA
Source organism: Quercus gilva (assembly GCA_023621385.1). Lineage (NCBI taxonomy): Eukaryota > Viridiplantae > Streptophyta > Magnoliopsida > Fagales > Fagaceae > Quercus > Quercus gilva. The sequence goes on along the minus strand of CM042474.1, from coordinate 2,831,633 downwards.
ATTGGTGACTCTCCTTGAACTTCTTGGTGCTGCGGGCCAGATTGTCATCTTCCTCTTCGGATCGCTTCAGACTTTCTCTCTCCCTTTCCATCTCTCGTTGTCAGTGGGGTCCTATAAGCGATATCTTTAGATTTCTCCAACTTTTTTCTTTTCATCTTAAAAAGACACTGCAACCCTCAAGCTTCCAAATAAGAACGAAGCCTCCCAGCCCAGGAGTCCACGCTTGACGCTTCTGTCCAAGAAAAATAGATGTCATGGCTTGTGTCATTAACACACCCACTTTCAATTTTTTATGTAATTGGGTGAGCTTGCAATTGATATATTTAACTCTCTGATAGTGGCAATTATTGAGGATGAATGAATTAAAAAGATGGATGATAAAGCCACCATTCATGTTGCTGTCTTGCTGATGAGGTATGATAATGAAAACATGGATGAAAAGAAAACAAAGAACTAATAAACAAATTGATGGCAGCAGATAGTTGCTTTTAAGTAAATTAATTGCCTTTGAACTTAAACTAAGCAGACAAAAGGATAAATTCAAGAGTCCTCTATTTAGTCATTTTTATAGATAAAAATTATTAAAATTTTATATTTAAAATTTGTTTGAATAGCTATTTTCTATTAGCTTCTTTTTCCTTCTTTCTTTTTCCTTCTTTCTTTTTTCTTCTTCTTCTTCTTCTTCTTCTCTCTCTTTTTTTTTTTTTTTTTTTTTTTGTGGGTAATAATGGATAATGCCTAGACTAAAGAAATAGGTCGGTCACAAATAAAACTAAAGCATTCTTCAATCTCCACCACAAGCGGTAGGTTATCAAAATAAATAAAACTAATCGCTAACCCGTGCAATGCACAGATTTACCTCTTCTTTGAGTAGTTTTTGTTATAGACATGTGAGTTCAAGCTAAAAGAACATATTCTCGGTGTCCATAAAGTTGCCAATAAGAAACATTACATACAAACCTCTACACCGAAATAGACATTTTTGCTAAGTCTACATTACAACATTGGACATGTAATTTGATTCTAGCTAATACAATATGAAATTCATGTGAGATGTTTATAAATTGAAAGAAAAAGTTGATAGTAAATTTTGAATAGAGTAGAACTTCTCTGTTTGTGGTCTACTCTCATAAAAAATAGAAATAAAAATAATTAGAAAGTTGATATTACATTTTGGGCTTCTCTAACAGACTTATCATTAGACCACACAGTAGAGAGCACAAAATTATATTCCTTAAAAGGTAGCAAATCATTTAATTAGTAATTATTTGAATATGTTGTTCCAAAAGAAAAAGTGAAGCTTAAAAAATTTTGTGTTGTCGAAAGGTGCAGCTTGAAATTGTGCTACCACACATGCACATAGCTTAATAATGATAAGGATATATCTAAGCATATCCGAAAGTGGTAGACCCTCTGACTTCATCAATGGCTTGAATATCTGATGCACATTATATACTGCTCTCATTTAAATTCACGTGATCACCGTTGCAGCTTTCTTTGGCTGACTACAAAGGCATAAAACATTACTTTAATTTAGAATGATTTAAAACAAATTAAAAGATGATGTATATGTTAGCTTAGGGATGTGCAGTAGAATGAACATAAAAAATGCAGCAAGATGAGACATGGCATACCTCATAAAGTTCATCTGATATAACTATCAAACGGTGACCAAATGAGATTCTTGAATTATCAATTTATCATCAACGAAATCATCCGTTTTTAGGTTCCCCAGCACATATTCCTGATAAAATTTTGAAAAACACATCTTTAAATTGAATACAAATAGATAACTATTAACATTAAGATTAGAAGATTGCATTTTCTTTTGCTCTCTCTGTAACAAATTGTTAGGCCTTACTATCTATTAAGAATGCAAAGAAGTATTGCATGCCTCAAGCCACACAGCTAGCTCGTGGTGCAGCAAGTACTGATGAAGGATGCACTAGCTCGACCACAGGAGCAGTACTCAATGCAGCTTTTGCTGATAAGGTGCGCACTGATCAGACCACCAAGCTTGCATCAAAGGACATGATTGACTCAACAATCTTGGAAATGATTGAATCCATGCCACATCATGAGTTCTTCATCCAGGATCATTGAGGGAGTCAGTTTCACAAATCTAGGAGTTTGTTACTTAGGCTTGCCACGTGTACAAATTCCAGAAAGTTCAAATAACTGTTTTTGGCACCAATAGTAGAGTTAGTTATTTTCTATGTATATAAACAGAGTAGGGTGTAGATGTTTATTCATTCTATTCATTTCATTGCAATTCATTCTCAATCAATGAAATTCTCTCCATTTTATTTAGTCTCTCTGATTTTTTTCACTATCCTTGTATTTTTTTAAAAAAAATTGCAGAGAACATGAGTCAAATTCATTGGATAGATTAAGTTGAAGTTCTTGAATAGGAATTATACCCTTAGATTAAAATTCAAGTCCAGCTGCGTTGCCCACATCAAAACCAAGCTTGGCCCAACAAACAAATAACATAATGTATTACAAATTGACTAAAAGGTCTTTCAAAATAGGCCAACTAACACGATAGAGTTTGGTAACTATATGTAAAACAACAAAGAGCTTTTAATCCCTACCGAGTGGGTAGAAACAACCTTACCATGGGGATGTGAACCATTCTAAGTAGTAAGAACTCTTATTACCAATAAAAACAAATAAATAATCCAAAAATGGATGGCCATTTTGTAAAAAAACCAAAATGCAAAGAAACACCAAAGTCGACAAAAGGAACCAAAATCAAAACCCTCAAGGTGAAAAGGAATCTAAATACCTACGTAGTTCCCATACAACAGTAGCTACTTCACTACTTTAAAAAAAATTACAATATTAATTATGTAAATTTTCAGTTAAGTCCATATATTACCTTGTAGAGAGGTGCATAATAGTTGCATGACTAACTTCATAAGATCTATGCATTGCTATTTTTTAAAACTGAATTAACTGATTCTTCTTCTTCTTTTGAGAGAGAGAACCTCAGATGTTAATGAATTGACAATAAAGTAATATAAAATTTTGGACAATCACATTGATCATTAATCAATTAATCATAACTTGTTTGATGACCATATTTAACCAAAAAAAAAAAAATGAGTTACTAATAACATATATCATAATTTAAATCAAAATTCAAATCTACAAAGATGCGTTATAAATAAATAAATAAAATCATAACCAAATACTTTCACAAACTTCAACAATAAATCTTACAAACCTTAAAGTTCATGAATATATTCTAACATAAAAATTGATAAGAAAAAATTTTAGTTTAAACGATTTTCTTAAAAAAAAAAATCGATACTTACAACGGAGGAAGAATGATGTTCAGACATAAATTGTGGAAACTTATTACTACAAAAAGGAATCATAAACATGCAAATGCTTTTGAGATCAAACTAAAGAATTAGAAAACAGAAATTATCTACTCTATATATACCATATTATATGTGACATTAAGTGAGGAATAATGTAAAACATCATTGCACCTAAAAGAAAAATTAGATAAAAACAACTATTAATTCTCTTACCTGCTGGGTTGTGTTCCTCGGAAACCTACAAAATCAAAAGGAAAACAAAAAAGAAAAACATGAAGAACCATCAAATAAACGTTTTTTTATTCAATGGATGGTGAGTTCTTCAAACATGCATCAAAGTCCATTAATAGCTGTGTTAGAATTGAGGTAAGCCAGATCCATCGAAAAAATGGTGTTTGATATATAATAGATTAAGTGCGGTCTTGAAAGCAGCTCTCCCAATATCTACTACCTCACCGTTTAGGCTGCTTTGATGAGTATTAGCTAGGAGGTCTTGCACTTTCTTGTGCCTTATAGCTTGGTTAGCATCTACTGTCTTGTTGGCAAATAGTTGTTCCATGCATATTCTACGAAGGTTTCTCCATTGGGTTGAAACAGATGCCCTATGTAGGTTCTTAGGGGAATGGAAGAGTTTTAGGGTTTTATATGTTTTAGTAGTAGCAAAATAGCACGTAGTATTCTTTTTTCATAGTAGCGTGTCTTCTTTTTTAAAATCTTATTAACTAAATCCAAGGGCGGCGCTACTCTTTGGTCAGGGGGTTCAAATGAACCCCCTTGACTTCAAAAAAAAAAAATTATATATATATATATATATTTAATACTTTTTTTAGTTTAATACATTAATTTTTTTTATAAATATTTGTGTACACCCTGACTTAAATCTTATGCACCCTTATTGCAAGTATTTTTTACTTTAAAGTAAGAGTAAGTGTTTGTGAATTGTAAGTGTCACTCTTTATATTATAAATTTTTTATTATATGTGTATGAGTGTGTCTAAAATTGATTGTATGCATTACTTTTTTTATGTAATGCCATTTGTGTGAAAAATGATGTGTACGTGGATGTTTTTGCATATAATATAAATATAATATAACTTTATATAATTTAATAATTAGGAAATAAAGAGGATTTGTTACATGAGTGTGTATAGTTATCATGTTATGATAACTTTTTGTCATAAAGTTAGAAAAATTCAAGAAAAAAAATTGTAAAGTTAGTGATTATTCAAGCATTTGATTAGTTAAGTAAACACAGTGAATTATTTTATGTATGAATAAGTGTTGTTGTATGCATCAATAATTAATATAGAGCTAATAAGTTGAGTTTAGTCATTTTAAAATGTTTTTATAAAAACAATGACAAATATATAATATTAACTACATAAAAATAAAAATTTAGACAAATTTAACAAAATACAAAATGGTCATAACTACCCATATTGGCAATAAATACTCATAATGAACTATCGTGTAACAATTCAAAATTTGAAAACTTGTAGAAGGAAATTGTAAAAATTTATGTATTTTTTTCCCCTATAACTCGATATATTCAAGTTCTCTTTTTATTAAATTTTTTAAAATTTAAATTTCTTAATGACTTCCCTAAACAAAATTCCTGAAGTCGCTACTGACTAAATTGAATTAAATCAAAGTAAAAAAATAGAAATAAAAAATTGTGGAGAGGTCAACCACAACTCAAAGGCTTCGGTCAAAGGCTTCTTCCCAATAGATGTGTCCAATTCTTTTGTTAGGAAACTCATCCAATAGGATCCTATAGTTAAGGAGAAGAGGTTTCAAGGAGTTATTTAAAGAGTATTTTTAAGAATAATTATAAGGATGAGGCATCCACTTCGATAATGAGGCATCTCATTCAATCTTTGGTGTAAGTGAATATTTATGTTTAAAATGAATAACATCTTATTTGTTTCTGTTAGAAATACTAAATTCAATATTATTGTAATTCACAGTTAAAGAATGTACATGAGAACCTTTATATAGGAGGCATATGTGTGTAGTACAAGTAAGAGTATAGTACAAGCATGTGTGTTATACGAGTAATCTAGGTGGGCCTAAAGCCCACAACACTGTACACGTTAACAGCCCCCCTCAAACTCAAGGTGGGTGTGAGACCAACTTGAGGTTATCAATCAAATCACGAAGATGCCCCTTAGGATGTGACTTGGTGAAGATATCTGCAAGTTGATCTTTGGAAGAGACTAAGAAAAGCTTGAGAGCACTATGGACAAGATGATAACGGATAAAATGACAATCGATCTCGATGTGTTTAGTCCGTTCATGGAAGACATCATTGTGAGCATTATGAATGGCACTCTGATTGTCACAATAAAGTGGAGTAGCAAAGGATATGGACACACTTAAGTCTTTGAGAAGCCATCGTAGTCAAAGGAGCTCAGATGTGGTATCAACAAGGGCACGATATTTTGCTTCAGTACTGGAGTGGGCCACATGAGTTTGTTTCTTACTTCGCCAAGAAAGAAATCAGAGAAAAACTAAGAAGAAAGCAATAGCCAGTAGTGGACCTGTGATCAGTGGGATCTCCTGCCCAATCAGCATCAGAAAATGCATGAAGAACAAGAGGAGATTGAGCAGAGTAGAAAAGATCATAGAAGAGAGTGCCCTTTAGATATCGAAAAATGTACAGAACAACAGCATAATGAGTCGATTCTGGAGCAAACAAATACTGGCTCACCCAGTGAATTGCATAGGAAATGTTTGGATGAGTGACAGTGAGATAAATTAGGCTACCAATCAAGCGTTTATAAAGAGAGAGATTAGACAATGGTTTCCCTCATGAGGGAGTCAGATGCGCAGTAAGCTCAACTAGAGTGTCAACAGTCTTACTATTAGTAAGTCCAGCTCGAGACAAGAGTTCAGAGGCATACTTGGCATAAGTAAAATAAAGTCCATATGTAGAATGAGTGATTTCAAGACCCAAGAAGTAGCTGAGATATTCATCTCAAACTGCTGACTAATAAAATCCTTGAGTTCTTGAATGCCACTAAGGTCATCACCAGTTATGATCATATCATCCACATATAGGAAAAGTAAAATAGTGCATTTATCAGTGCGACGAAGAAATAAGGTAGAATCATAATGACTGGCCATGTAACCTAAGTGAGAGATGGTGGAGCTGAATTTGGCAAACCAGGCTCGTGAAGCTTGTTTAAGGCCATAAAGTGCACGTCAAAGGTGACAAACCTTGTTTGATTCAACAGAGAGACCAGGAGAAGGTTGCATATAAACTTCTTCATTTAAATCCCCATTAGGAATGCATTTTTTACAACCATTTGAAAAATGTCCCATTTACTGGCAGCAGCAACAGCAAAGAGGGCACGATACACCCAGCTCATCACTCAACTCGGGTAAGATTCATTCTTGCATATTTACTTGACTATCATTGTTACACTGCCCTTGCTACACTACACGAACCTCACACCTATCGTGAGGCTTCCACTGACCTTTTATGGCAGATTGCAATGAAAGAGGAACTTGATGCATTATCTAAAAACCATACTTAGAATTTGGTGACTCTCCCTCCTGGGAAATCTATTGTTGGTTGTAAGTGAATCTACAAGATTAAAACTCGCTCTAATGGGTCCATTGAGCGCTACAAAGCTTTTCTTGTTGCAAAAAGTTTTACACAAGAGTATGGGATTAATCATAAATGGGACCTTTTTCAGATGAATGTCAAAAATGCATTATCTCATGTACATTCTTTAACTGTGAAATACAATAATATTGAATTTAGTATTTCTAACATGGTATCAGAGCCTTTATATAGGAGGCATATGTGTGCAGTACAAGTAAAAGTATAGTACAAGCATATGTGCTATACAAGTAATCTAGGTGGGTCTAAAGCCCACAACACTATACACGTTAACAGTTTTAGACTTTAAGTTTGTATTTGTTTTATATATATTACAATAAATAAACTATTAATCCAATTATTTGATGTCTTGAAGCATTCTTCTCATCTAGCCAAGCGTCCATCCACGGCCTCCATTCCTTTGGATTCTCCTGCTCACAAAAAAACAAATTATTGGTAGGGATAGTATGAGTCTTTTACAATCCTTTTTTGGTACTTCCCCAACAAGAAATTGAGTCTGTCTATTTCACCGTCAAAGAAGACTACATCAGTTGGTTCTGGGATTTCTTCTACACAACAACATTGGTGAAGTGTTAGCTACATCATGTGTTCGGGTGGAGAAGAATTTGAATACTTTGATTAGAGATAGTGTTGATTTTTTTTTTTTTTTTCTTTTTTGTTTGCATACCTTTACAATGTAATCGTACCGCGTTAGTTTTGGCTAATGTTGCAAAAGAAAAAAAAAATGTCATCATTTGATTATAAGAATCCTTATCTTTTCCTGTTCCCATTGTATAATTTGATTCTATTTAAATAAAGTCTATTATCGTTTATACTAAAAAAAAATTAAATATCTGAATCAATGATGTAATTTTAAATTATTAAACCATGCCATCATCATTTGACTATTCAAATGTTGGATAAATTCTACCCGGGGAAAAATTTGCTGAAAATAGTTTTTTTTTTTTTTTTTTTTTTAATCTCATCAAATGATCAACTCAAATCTGCCCTTGATCACGAAAAAATAAAAAATAAAAAACTACTGAACCTCGTTATCATCATTTAACTATTCAAAATGTTGGATAAATTCTCCCCAGGGAGAAAATCACTAAAAAGATTTAAAAAGCACCTCATCAAATCTGCCTTGAACACGAACTTACAGTTAACAACTGGCTCCATTATCAAACTCAAACCCCTATAAATTTAAGAATTCGGAGAAGAGACTCACAGTCAAGCCAGCTCCTATTCACCTACTGGATCCTCTCACACCCACATCCCAATCTCTTCAATTCTCCCTCAAAAATGAGCTGGTGGTGGGCTGGAGCAATCGGTGCTGCCAGGGCAAGCACAACCTATTTTACTAATCTCTTTCTAATGCTATCTATCGGATAATTGTAGAGTACAGTGACATGACATTCCTTCTTCTTACATATTCATGATGATCATGCTGTTAATTTAATTAATCTCATTAACTGTAATGAATATGAAAGAAGTATCATGTTAGTGTACTTGGAGAATATCTAATAATTACGCACTATCTAAGGCGTATCTAACAATTTTTATTTTTATTGATTTCACAGAAGAAATCCGATGAAGATGAAGCCCCGCGAAGCTTTCAAAACGTGGGATTAGTGATCGGTGTTACGGGCATAGTTGGTAACAGCTTAGCTGAAATATTACCACTCTTAGACACCCCAGGTGGGCTATGGAAAGTCTATGGTGTGGCACGTCGTCCACGACCAAACTGGAATTCAGACCACCCTGTCGAGTATATTCAGTGTGATATCTCCGATCCTCAAGAAACTCAAACCAAGCTTTCCCAACTCACCGATGTCACACACATTTTCTATGTCACATGGGCCAACAAATCCACCGAGGCTGAGAATTGTGAAACCAACGGTGCCATGTTCCGAAATGTCCTACGTGCGGTGATCCCCCATGCGCCAAATCTCAAACACGTCACTCTCCAGACAGGTACTAAACACTACATCGGAGACTTCGAGACTGCTGGAAAAATGAGGTTCGCAAACGATCAGCCTTTTACAGAGGACTTGTCGAGAGTGGAAGTACCTAACTTCTATTACACTCTTGAGGATGTTATGTACGAGGAATCCGAGAAAAAAGAGGGACTCACTTGGTCAGTTCATAGACCCAACGTGATTTTTGGGTTTTCGCCTTATAGTTTGATGAATGTAATTGGGACACTTTGTGTTTACGCTGCTATATGTAAGCACGAGGGGGTTGCTTTGAAATTCCCTGGTGTTAAAGCTGCTTGGGAGTGTTATTCTGTGGCTTCCGATGCTGATCTTATTGCTGAGCAACATATTTGGGCTGCGGTGGATCCTAACGCGAAGAATGAAGCCTTTAATTGTAACAATGGAGATTTGTTTAAGTGGAAGCATCTTTGGAAGATGTTGGCCGAGCAATTTGGGATTGAGGAGTATGGATTTGAGGAGGGTGAGAGAGCGAGCTTGGCGGAGTTGATGAAGGACAAGGGTCCAGTGTGGGATGAGATTGTAAAGGAGAATCAGTTGCAACCCACAAAGTTGGAGGAGGTTGGGATTTGGTGGTTTGCAGATTTTACTTTGGGAAATGAAGGTTTGATGGATAGTATGAATAAGTGTAAGGAGCATGGGTTTTTGGGGTTCAGGAACTCCAAGAATTCATTCCTTTTCTGGATAGATAAGATGAAAGGCTACAAGATTGTGCCTCAGTAAAGTTTTATTCAGTGAAAGTTGCCATGTTTTGTGAATAGGTGTTGGGATTGTGATGAGGTGCAATAGCAATTACCACATTCCTTGTGAAAAAGTAAAAATTAACATACTAAAAAAGTTTTAAAAAAAAAAAAAAAAAAATTATCTTATTAAATTTTACCTTTGATATAGAGATGCTAATTGCATAGGGCCGTATCCAAATCTTAGGTGGATGTTGAGGCGAGGTTTCAGATCTGTGTGCTATGTAGTAGTTGAAGTTGCTTTTGTCTTGTGCTGTGCAAAAGGGTTACTCTGTTATCTCATATCTGTTGGATTTTGGGTTTTAGCCTTTCTGTGCTATTTGGTAATTGAATAGAAATTTGTTACTAATTTCTCGGAAAATATATATATGTATATATATATATATTAAAGAAAGAATACATAACGCCCCCAACCCCCCAAAAAGAAAAAACTGCAAGAAAATATGTCATACTTTAGATAACAAATGATACTCCTGTTTACATAGACCTGCTTTGTGTTATAGCGCAATTTTTTCTTTGGGTACAGACCACAGCCTGTAGGATATATAATTTGAAGAATGTGGGCAGTGGGCACTGTTGAGAAAGAGCACACTCAAAACATGTCTCTGGATTTTGCAGAGAAGCTCTCACACACCGAAAATGTGGGCACTATTGGCAGCAAAAAGTAATGTTCAATATTTTTCCACCTATAATTTTGGTTCAAATATTAATTGCGTGTGTTATTTTATTGTTGTTTGTTAGTGTTCTTGTATTCTTGTTATCACCGTAGACTCCTTATTTATGATTGTAATGCACGTTAAAGTTGTTTTTTTTTTAATGATTAGAATTATTATCAAGCGTAGAGTTCTGCCCACAGCTTGAGTTCTTGCCCCCCAAGACCCCCCAAATACATAGTACTTGTGAAGGCACCAACTTGCCTAAGAAGTGCGGTGGTACCCAAGAAAGTTTTTGTGCATATATTTGGAGGTAATACGGCATATGGGTAACATTGGTTCAACATAGGACTGCGTTTTTTTTTTTTTTTTAGAGTCCAAGGGAATAAATATAAAACTTGGGTTAAGACCCATTAAAAGATATAGATCTAGCTGGGCTGCAAAAGGTTTGGGGCCAAGGGCTTTGATTGAATGGGGAGTCCTTTTATTTCTTGCCAGTGTCAAGAGCCCAATTTCACTGGAGAAGTGAAAATTGTGAGTATGAAAAATTAGCGAGAAGATGGAAAAGTAGCTAGATAGAAAATATTTAGTTTTCTCTTGAATGTGTTTGATTGGAGGAATGGAAAAGTAGAAGGGTGGAAAACTCTTTTGTTTGATTGAAAAGAAAAGTGAGAGGATAGAAAATGTAATTTATATAAACTGACTATTATACCCTTCTTACATAATAAGTAAGAAATAGATTTATTTATACTCATTAAATAATATTATGAAAATATTGTGATAACATTTCTCAAGATTTTTTATTCTTTGTATCATTTGTCTTTTCTCAGCCTTCTTCCCATCCATACGTTTTTCTTCTTTTTTTTCTTTTTTTCTTGTTTTTCTCCTCCACGCATTGTCCTAATATCTCTATCCCCCTTCTTTTATTTGCTTTGTCTTCCCTCATTCAAGAACGTTCTAGGCTTCTAGCACTAGTAGGTGCAACTCTCATTCTCCAGCACTCTCTCTCTCTCTATCTGTTTCTTTTTTTTCTTTTTCTTTTTTAACTTGATTTCAGAGGGCATTTGTGTAAAAATACCATAAGTCCACTTTTCTCCCCCCAATTTTCCTTCCAATTTGAGAGGATGAGATTTGTGAGTTCGGGAGAGAAATTTCTCCTGGGTTTTCCATCCTCAGTGTTTTCCTTCTTTTGCCTACTTTCGCTTCCTATGTTTCCCATTCTCCCTAAAATCACCCTAACCAAACACAGTATTAGTGCACTCTTTTTGGGGCTGGACCAGTTTACGATATAGCTGGATAAAAGAAAGAATACAAGGATATCCCGTTTACATAAACCAGCGCACTCTTTTATTTATTTATTTTTTTTGGCTGGGTGATTAAGGGGGATAGAACCGCCGAGCTCTAAGGTTACAAACTAAAGGGATCGGACTTGGGCTTATAGTGCATTGCAAAAATGAAAAACCATATCAGATGAGTGCATTCTGACATAGTATCTTCCGAATCTGTTTGGAACATTTGATCAAACAGAGAGAAATCGAAGAGCTAGAAAAATTTGTCTACAGAATATATAATCCCAAAAGCCAAATAAGGCTTTTTGTGTTTAAAATTTGACCATAAAGTACAACCGCATCATTGTTTCATGTTTGCCATGCCATTACAGGAAATTTCACAACAACATAAAGACACTTCATTAATTTTGTTCTAGATGAAACCAATGAACCATACCTCTAAATTTCCATCCAATCCAAGCTTTATTTAACAACAACATCCATTACAAACAACAGCATTCAAAGAACCCAAAGAGACATTGAATCACTTTACTAAGGCACAATCTTGTACCCTTTCACCTTATCAATCCAAGAAATGAAGGAGTTCTTGGAGTTCCTGAATCCCAGAAACCCATGCTCCTTACTCTTATTCATGCTATCCAACAAAGCCTCCCCACCTAAAATCAAATCCACAAACCACCAAACTCCAACTTCATCCAACTTTGTAGGCTGCAACTGATTCTCCTTCACAATCTCATCCCACACGGGACCCTTATCCTTCATCAACTCAACCAAACTCACTCTCTCACTTCCCTCCTCAAACCCATACTCCTCAATCCCAAATTGCTCAGCCAAAACCTTCCAAAAATGCTTCCACTTAAAAACATCCCCGTTGTTGCAATTAAAAGCTTCATTCCTCGCATAAGGATCCACCGCAGCCCAAATCTGCTGCTCAGCAATAAGATCAGCATCGGAAGCCACAGAATAACACTCCCACGCAGCTTTAGCACCAGGGAATTTCAAAGCAACCCCTTCATGTTTACATATAGCAGCGTAAACACAAAGTGTCCCAATTATATTCATCAAGCTATAAGGCGAAAACCCAAAAATCGTGTCAGGTCTATGAACCGACCAAGTCAATCCCTCTTTTTTCTCGGACTCCTCGAACAGAACATCCTCGAGCGTGTAGTAAAAGTTGGGCACCTCTAACCTCGGCAAATCTTCCGAGAAAGGCGGATCGTGCCGTGGGAACCCAGGTTTTCCGTAAACCTCGAAGTTTCCGATGTAGTGTTTGGTACCCGTCTGGAGGCAGATGTGTTTGAGGTTCGGCGCGTGAGGGATCACAGCGCGTAGGACATTCCTGAACATGGCACCGTTGATTTCACAATTCTCAGACTCGATGGATTTGTTGACCCAAGTGGCGTAGAAGATGTGGGTGACATCGGTGAGTTGGGAAAGCTTGGACTCGGTGTCTTGAGGATCTGCGACATCGCACTGGATGTACTCGATGGGGTGGTCTGAATTCCAGTTTGGTCGTGGACGACGCGCCACACCATAGACTTTCCATGGCCCACCTGGGGTATCTGAAAGTGGTAATATTTCAGCTAAGCTGTTGCCAACTATGCCTGTCACACCGATCACTAATCCCACGCTCTGAAACCCTTTTGGTCCTTCATCTTCATCAAGTTTCTTCTGTAAAAATTCATGAAAAACAGAGTTAGATTAAGCTTTAGATTAGAAATAGATTTCGTATAATTGTGTTTGGGGTTGTACTTGCCCTGGCAGCGCCAATAGCTCCAGCCCACCACCAGCTCATTTTTGAGGTTGAAGAAGAGAGGTTGATGATAATGATGATGATGATAATTGAAGGGACTGGAATTTGGGATTTGGGAGTGAGATCAGTAGGTGAATGAATAGGAGCTGGCTAACTGTCAGTCTCGAATCTGGATTGTTGAATTTATAGGGGGGTTTGATATATTGGTTGGAAAGAGATTAATAAATTGGAGCAAGTTTTGAGTTTGTGGTCAAGGACACAATGCTTTTACTATTTTTTTTTCTTTTTATAATTAGAAATTATATATTCATAATATTTTTACAATAAATTTTAAATAGCAAATTGTTATTGATTGTTATTACTTGAGCAAAAAAGTAATCTTAATGTTAAGTTCAAATTTAAACCAATAACAACTAACCATCTATAATTTATTGTGAAAATGTTGTGGACGTCTTTCTTTTATAATTGTTACTGCCTTTTTTAATTGATGTATAATAAAAATACTAATAAATAAATTTAAGTAAAAATAATTTTAGTTTAATCATAATAAATCATAGTTACGAAGAATGTTGTAAGAATATTGTCTTATTAATTTTAATTTTATTATTGGAAAGTTACAACAATACAAGAGAAATTTAAATCATAGATATCTATAGTGAAAACATTCGAATGTGTTAGTTGAGCTTTAAGGATATTGGTCTCCTTAATATCACACTCTAAAATAATTTAAAGAAGTCTAAAGTGAAAATGAGATAATTGAATTTTACATCTTGAACTCTAATTTAAATAGATATCTAAATAGTGTTATGGAGCACAATTATTAAAGTCCTAAATCATTTAAAATTATTGGGTCCTATTTTGCCACATAATTAACATTTAAATAAACATTGATTAATCCTAGTCCTATTTTGGTTTTCATTTAAGATATTTATGAATAGGCAAAACTTAACACAATAATTTAACCATAAATTTTTAAGACTAAAAAACTCAATAATGGAGTTACCCATTTATTTCACAATTTATAATTAAAGAACTCATTATTTAAGTTACTAATTACTCTTGAGGATCTTATTCTCTCTTTCTTCATTCTTTTGGGGGGGATTTACAAAAACGATCATATTATTATATTGATAAGCTTTTATTTTTCTTTCCTTAAAACATGAAGAGCACCAACCTTTCATCTCTATAAGCATTAAGCAAAAAGGACTCCTTCCATTTCTAGTAACAATAGAGGTCAAAAGTCCGACCCTTCGTCAAGAGCAAGGCAACAGGCAATCATGCTAGCAAGGATAAACATCAGACAGGGATAAGACAAAAGAGAGATGGGAAATATCTGAGGAGAAAGCTACTACCACCGCATTAAATGCTCTGCAGCTAATCCCTTGGCCGCATTAATGTGGAAGTGATACCTGAACAGTAGCATTCAACCTTACAGCTGCCCACAAAGACTTCAGGAAGGCACTGATGGTCAGGAAGGCACTGATGGGACAAGTATCAAAGCCAAAAATCTGATCTACAAGTGGAGGGCTGAGATGAAGTGAAGAAAGGGAATATAAAGGAGAAAAATCTCATTACAAAGGGATCATCAGATAATCTAAGAAAAAAAAATCACTGTAGACTCAAGAATTGTATCTTCGTATAAATTTGAGAGAAATATATAAGAACAACCTTCCTCAGACTTGGTCAAGGAGGACTTTTCTTGTCCAAAACTGTTTGTTTTATGCTTTCTAGTAACAACTAACTTGCCATCAAAATTGTCCACCTAATTTATTGGAAGTTTAGTTTCAAGCTTACTCTCTACAAATTCATCGTTTTGGGCTTTTTGGGCCATTGACCTTTCATGGCTTTGGGAGCAAATCTAGCCTTTACAATATTAATAAATAAATTTAAGTAAAAACAATTTTACTTTAATCATAATAAATCATATCTATGAATAATGTTTTAATAATATTGTCTCATAAATTTTAATTTTAATTTTATTATTAGAAAGTTACAATGATAGAAGAGAGATTTAAGTTATATTTGGAAACGGTTTTTGTTTTCTATTTTCAAAAACTTGTTTTTGGAAATATAAAGATGAAAGTTCAAAAAGGGTATACAACACCTTTGAACGTTTGGACCTCAAATACAAAAATACCAATTCAAGCTTTATATCAAACAAATAATGTGCGGAACATGATATCAAGCTAATAACAGAATTGATAACTAATCTAAGCCAAATATAAACACATCCACAGCAGTAAATATAAGACAAAGATTAAGGGAAGGAAGATGCAAACACACGGACAACACGTGATGTGTTATCGAAGAGGAAACCGAAGCCCTCGGCGTAAAACCTCTCCGCCGCCCTCCAAGCGGTCAAATAATCCACTAGAAAATGTAGTTGGGATACATGAACAGCAATAGACCCTCCAAGCCTAATCTACCCAGGTACCTAAGCCCTCAAAACTTCTTGCTCCAACGAGGTTGCGCCGAACCTTTTTCTTTTCTAGCTTACCGGATTCCGCTACTAGACCATAGTATCAACCAATGTAGATTGGTTCCTTCTTAACTACTTCCCAACAGTACCAAATAGACCTTCTCATAGACGTAGGTGTGGTGAGATAAGGATTTGGCTAAAAGCCTCTCAAGGGTATGACAATGGAGAGGAAGAGAGTAGAGGAATTTGTAGAGTCTCTAAGATTAAGATTGTGGATGAATCAATCTTGTATTTCTCTAGGGTTTCTCTCACAAAATTCTCTCTGGAAGCTTTTTCAATATGGTGGGTTTAAGGGTATATATATAGTAGGGTGAGAAAGGAATGCAAAACATCAGTTTTTTCCAAACAGGGCATTTTGGCGACTTGGCCTCGCGACTAGGTCAAGTCGCGAGTTCAAGCCGCAAGTCAATAGCCTGGCCAGCCTAGGACTTTTGTCCTGTAGCGTGACAGCTGGCACGACCCTTCAGCTTCCCTGTGTGCATCTCACGTGCCTACATTTGGTGACTTGCCAGTCGCGATCCACCCGCGAGCCCTAGCCGCGAAGCTCTGTTTTTCTTGCACACTCTTGAGCATCTCTTCACATCTTCTCACACACTACCCTTACAATTTTTCCACCTAAATACAGGGTTACTAAATGCTAAATTACAAGCAAATTGGCACGGAATAAAGCCAACAAGATGGTTGATTAAATTCAACCTTACAAAAGAAAAAACATTTTTTTTTTGTATTTTTGAAATAAAAAACATGTTTGGTTAGTTGAAATTAAAAAAAAAAAAATTAAAATATGTTATTACTAGGATTTGAACTCTAGTGCTAACTCATTAAATGAGACCGATTCATTAAATCAAATGCGTTAGTTGAGCTATAAGGCTGTTGATCAGATTAATATTACTCTAAAATAATTTGAAGAAGTCAAAAGTGAAAATTGAGATAATTGAATTTTACCTCTTGAACACTAATTTAAACAGATATCAAAATAGTGTTATAAAGCATAATTATTAAAGTTCTAAATCATTCAAAATGATCGGTTCCTATTTCGTTACATAATCCACATTTAAATAAACATCAATTAATCCTAATCCTATTTTAGTTTCCATTTAAGATATTTATGAGTAGGCAAAACTTAACTCATTAATTTAAACATAAAATGCCAATGGCCACGTAGTTGAGTTGATATCTGCTCATGTGCAAAATGCTTGGGGTTTAGGGGGGAAAGGGTTCGAGTTGTGAGGTTGGCAACATATTATAATTGTGGGGGTAAAAGCCCAACATCATATGTTGGGCCTAGGGCCCTATTTGAACATTATTGTGCGTCTCTACATCACATGTTGGGCCTAGGGCCCCATTCGAATATTATTATGTGTCCAAAGAGAAGAAAGTGGTTGAGAATGAGTCCATGCGGAAGAGATATACCTGAAAATGGATGAAGAGTACAGTCCGAAGAGAGCACCAGTGGTCCGAAGAGATCATTCTCCTCGGATATAAAAAGTCTGGATCAAGCAAATATATGGAGGTTCAAGTGATCTTCCTAGCAACTTCAATGGTAAGGATAAGCTTTGGTCATACCTGGAGATGATAAGAACGGAGAAATATCTAAAAGGAAAAGCTACCACTACCGTGTTTAATGCACTGCAGCAACTTTCCTAACCGCATTTATGTGGAAAAGACCTCTGAACAATGCAAACTCAGTTACCACCACTCATGGAAAGCTACAGAAGATATTTGATGTGACATATACTCAAGTGAATGCTTAGATGAAGAACAAGTATACGATGAAGATGAGGAAGGAAGAGGATATATAAATGGAATGTGCCTCTAAAGAAGGGCGAGATGGAGTTTTGTAAAAGGGAAGAACTGTATTAACCGTATTGACCTTTCGACGAAGAAGATACCTCTTCGGATTTCTATCTGTTCTACCTTTCTTATATGTTTTTACGTTAGTTCATCCCTATATACCATAGCTAACTGTTGTTAGATTCATCACTGACCCAGCTCTTTCACCCATTCTCTACAAATTTATTGTTTCAGGGTTTGTTGGGCTCATAATCCAAACCTTTTGGGTTTGGGCTACAAAATTTGACCCTACAATAATTATCTTGAAAAAAATTTAAACATAAATTGTTAGGATTAAAAACTCAATAACAGAGTTACCCATTTAGTTCACAATTTATAATTAAAGAACTCAGTATTTGGGTTACTTCTTTTCTTTTTCTTTTCTTATGAACTCATTATTTGAGTTACTAATTACTCTTGAGGATCTTTTCCTCTTTTTCTATATTTTGTTGGGGAATTTACAAAAACGATCATATTATTATATTGATAAGCTTTTATTTGTCTTTCCTTAAAACATGAAGAGCATCAACCTTTCATCTCCATAAGCATTAAGCAAAAAGTATTTCTTCCATTTTTAGTAATGATTAGGATAGAATGGAATAAAATATAATCTATACTACATTTTTCTTTATTTATTTTTTATTTCCCTTTCGTGAACATTGTCTCAACTCTCAAGTGAAAGTTAGATGATGATTATAATTATTTTAATGTTCATTCCCTTTCTTGAACATATATGCTTAGGCCCCTGGGGGCATGACCTAACCAAACCTTCAAGAATTATATGCTAATTATCTGCAAAGTTAGTAGTTGAAATTTGGTCCATTTCAGTACACATCGGTCTATTTCGCTCCACATCAGTCCATTTAGTCCATTAGGTACATTTTAGTCTACTTTGATTCATTTAGGTCCATTCTAGTTTGCCAAAGGCCTTGTAACTGAATTGACACCTCTCCATGCACAAAGTGCTTGGGGGTCTAGAGGAAAAGGGTTTGAACTACAAGGTTAGCAGCATGTTATAATTATTTCACCAAAACAAAAAAAAGGGTCCATTCTAGTCTACTTTGGTCCATTAGATCAATTTTAGTCCATTTGGCCTTTTCAGTCCTTTCAGTCCACTCTGGTCCTTTTAATCATTTTTGGTCTACTTCAGTCCATTAAGTCTGCTTCAGTCCATTCAGATTATTTTCATTTTTCCATTCCCACAACCTTTCAGCAACCAAAGCAAAAAAAACAGTCATTAATCTAACATGACAATCAAGGCCCATCTCAATAAATAATATATAACACTTATAGACATAAACCGCAAACACAAAACGCATACAAAATCAAAATTCAATAATTACCCTACTAAAAAACTACAAATGAAAAAAAAAGGGGGGGGGGGGGGGGAGGGGGAGGGGAGGGAATTCCCTCACCTCCCAAAATGTAGTATTTTTCTTATAATCAATATTTTTATTGGAACAAGAAGGAGAACCAACATCAAAACAAGAACAGAATAAAGCCAACAACAACCCAAAATTTAGATCCAACCACTTGATGCGAGACCAACAACAAAGTCGTAGAACTTAAATAGAACAACAACCTTAAAAAGAGAACCAAACTAAGAAAGCACAGGCCAATAACAAATACAACACAACATTCTATAAGAGAGCCACCAAACCAAACATTAAACAACTTCAAAAATGTACTGTAAGGACCAAAAAATCTAGCGGCCCAAGCCCACTTAGAACAGTGAGTTACACAGTTAAACTTTAGCCTAAATCAATAGAATTTGTAAGCGAGGGAAACGAACAACAAGAGGGGACTCTGCCCGAGGATCAAGATAGAGAAGACAAGGTTAATCTTATAAAATAAAGGGGTATATCTCCCTTTACAAGATTGCCCGAAGAGGCTAAGTTTGTACAAATAGTTACATTGTTCACTCATCTTTCTCTCATTTCTTCTTCTCCTTTGTGTTTTTTTGTTTTTGATACTTGTGTTTCGATCCTTTTCTCAGTGTTCCTTTTTTTCCTTATGTACTTCTACTTCTATCATATCTTAACCATCCATTCTCACCTAATCTTCCTCCTTTCATGACACTTGTTGCTTTTAACATTTGAAGAAGATGGTGAAAGGAATCTGTTTAGCTATGACTTGCCCTGTTCAGGTCACTTCCTCATCAATGTGGCTGATAAAGTTGTTGCCTACCATTTAATGCGGATGCAACAGGCTACACCAGAGCAAAAGCTTCCCTAATATCCACTTACTTCCTCTCTCTTCAGATTCCAGCTCCCACTTAGAATACTATAGAGTACCTCGATTTATTTCTTTCTTTCCTCGGGTGGCTTTCTTCCTTGAGCCCATGGCCCAGGGCATTCCCACGTCAATGCTGCAACCCTTCAACTTCATCCTTGATCCTCGGGCACCCTCATGTACTATTACTTAATTACAAGATGAAAATTACTTTCAAATGAGATGGTACCTATACCCAGGGATGGACACAGGATTTCAAGTTAGGAGGGGCCAAAGTATAAGGAAAAAAAAATTTCAAATAAACATCCATATAGTTAGTGACGACTCTAAATTTTTTTTTTAGGATAGTCATTGAAAAACTTAAGTTATGTGAATAAAATCGTAGCAATGACGTAACTTGGAGCTTATCTTTTGGGGGGTCAAATGAAAATGAGATTTGTATATATATATATATATATATATTGTATTCATATTTTATATAATAGTCTAAAGTATAATGTAAATACCATTCAATATATAAGTTAAATACTTTATAACTCAACATTAGAATCCAAAAGTATAGTATTATTTTTTGAAATATAATCATGAATAGATCAAATAGTTTTTAACTTGCTTATGGGATTAGATTCAAAACTAAATTATAATCCATTATGTACTTAATGACTAACATATAAAAAAATTACTAATAAGTTCAAGTTGCAAAGTAGACAAACAATTCTTGGAATTAAATGCATTAAAAAAATCTAATTGAATAATGATTTGCACATTTTAGTGTTTTATTTTTATTATTATATATTTTATCTATTTTAGAAGTACCTTATTATATATATATATATATATATGTAGGGACAAGACATGTGGCCCAAACCCAAAAGGTACAGGATGTGAGTTCAATAAACCCAATACAATGAATTTGTAGAGAGTGGATAAAAGAATTAGGTGGTTTGTGAAATACACAACAGTTAATCAAGATTCTATAAGAAAAATCAGTGTGGAACACATGATTTAGACTTGAATTAATTGATGTCTGAAGAGATACATTATTGTCTTAAAGGCTAATATCAACTTTACAGCTACAGTAAATTCTCTCTATTTCTTTCCTTCTCTCCTTTTCCGATCCCCATTTTCAGGGATCTTTTGCATTTATATAATCTTCTCTTTTTTCATCTTCGTCATACACTTATTCCTCATCTAAGCATTCACTTGAGTACCTATCCCATCAGGTAACGTCTTTGGCTCTTCATGATTGGTGGCTGCTGAGACGACACTGTTCAGGGGTCTTCTCCACATAAATGTGGCCAGAAAAGTTGCTGCGGGACTTTAAATGCGGTGGTAGCATCTTTTGCTTGAGATATTTCTCTATTCTTATCACATTTGCATGCACATGAGGTTCATCCTTATCGTTGGAACTTCTTGGAAGTCTATTCAAACTACCCAGGTACTGGCTTGATCGACATTCTTCAAGTCCGAGGGGTATAAACTTCTTGGATGATATTCCTTTATTCTTAGGCAACTCTCCATTCTGGGGTTTTTTCCGATCATTTATTCCTGCTCGGACGTACCCATATCTTCAAATAGGGCCTAAGGCCCAATGTACGAATTTGGGCTTTTGCCCCCACAATATATATATATATATATTGTTTATATGTTATATAATAATAAAATTAATTTAATAAAAATCAAGAAAAGTCATACTTATCTTAGTATACCATACACGTGTGTGGTGGTAAGAGCAATCGCTTTGGGCAAGGTAAATGGTATATGTTGAGGAATTTTAGCATCAAAGCAAAAAAATAAGCCAATATCCAGTCTTGTATCTGTCTTTTATCCTAAAAATATTTGTGATGATACTATTGCACAATTGTAAAAGGAAATAATATTTTTCATTCATTTCTCTCTCCTCCCACGCTCTGTCTCATGTCTCAATCTTTGTCTCTCTCTCGTGTCTCATTTTTGGCTTTTATCTATGTTTTGAAATATATTATTATATTATGTAGATATATTATTTTAATGTGTTGTATTGTAAACTAAAGATTGAGATGTTGAGTGTATTGTAAAATAGTATAATATAATTGATAAAATAGTTTTTTAATACGGTAAAATAGAATAAAATAGAATTTTCGGAGACAGAAACAAAAGAAGAAAAAAGAGAGAGTAATCTACTGGAGCTAAACATGTGGACCATGGTTGTAAATTTAAACCATACACGTGAATCATGGTTGTAGACTTGTAGATTGGTTTTTAAAAAAATTGATACTAAACGGCGCTGTTTTGAACCCAAAATTAATATTAATATTAACTCCAAAACTACGTCGTTTTTACTATTAGATTTATTTTAATAAAATAGTCAAACGACGTTGTTTTAACTCATTAGGTTTAGGTTAAAATTTTCAATTCATTTAGATCAGTCACTCTCTCTCCTCCACCTCTCCCCCTCTCCTCTCTCAAGTCTCGTGTGAAACTGAAAACCTGTCTCTCCTCTCCCTCTCCTCCTCCGCCTCTTCCTCCGCCACCGTGTCATCTTCCACCCGATCCGCCCTTGAAGTCATCATTCTCCAAAGCCTAGCTATCTCAAGGCTTTTAGAGAAAGTTTTGATGTTCAAATCCTACTGAGCTTTCTACCAAATTTGTATGTGCACTCTGTTCTTCTTTTTAAAATCTATTATGGGTTGTGCTTTGTTTTTATTTGAGTCTCTGTGTTTTGAATGGGATAGCTGACAGAAAGATAGTGAAATTGTTTGTTTTTTTTTTTTTTTGGAGAATATTTGGCGTATTTTAATGATTAAAGCATGGGTTTTTTTTTAACATAAAGACTCATACCTTTCTGTAAGTTTTGCTCATGCGTGCCTGTGTTTTGAACACATTTTGTTTACACATGCTCAGATTCACATTCATACATAAACAAGGACATACACACACGGCCACTCACAGTCCACTAAACTCATTTTGATATGTCCTCAAAACCCAACCTGAAGATACCCCTCAAAACATAAACCCCAAACCCAAATCAAATACCCACAGACTCTCACCCATAGCAATACCCATTTTGAAATCATCATCTACAACCAAAACCTTTAATTTGCAAATAACCATACCCAAAAACCCCATTTTTCGAAACTCCACACTCAATCACAAAAATCAATCAAAATACAGCATAAAGGTAAGAACTTTTGAGCCATGGTTAGAGGAAAGAGCAAAAAGAAATTGAGAGACCTCCACCGTGAAGGTGGTGGTGATAAGTGGCGGCGAGCTCTTGGAGCTGGCCGTATAGGCTCCGCCATGGCTGGGCTGAGAGAACCAAGGGAGAGAGTGAGAGGGCGGAGCTCGTATGGTGGCTCACGGTGGCGCGTAGTAATTGTGGTGAGCTTTGAAGCTCCAGCCATGGGTTTGGTTTAGAGACAGAGAGATTGACAAAAAGGCACGAGTTAGTGGGATTAGGCATAATCTGATAGTTATTTGGGTTTATGAAATAAAAAGAAATATAATAAGGATAAGATAAGATGGGTTGATTGGGGTTTTGTGTTTAGGCCGGATTGGACTTATTTGGGTCAGCTGCCATTTAGAACTAAAAACCACATAAGCCCACTCCACAAAAAATGCCCAAACCCACGCATTAAAAAAAAAAAAAAAAACTGCAGCCAGCCTAACCTTTAAACCCAGCTCCAACTCAAGATTCATTTTAGACTGAAGCCCATCAGCTCACATAATCCCACAAAGCCCAACCCGTGTGTGTGCAAATTAGAGCCAGCCCACTGAATTTGAACTCAACAACAGCCCAATCCGAATCTATTTGGCCCAATAACCACTTCCACGCCAGCCCACGCACATTTAAACAAAGACCCTCTCAAACAAATACCCACTCATTTGAGAACTTCCAAAGTTGCATGCTGTGGTCGGCGGCATCTCTTAAGTACCGATGTAGGACCGGTGCGTCGATCGGCGTCGAGATGTGCACACCGCCGAGAACCTAACCGCACCGAGTAATGTGTAATATATATATACTTTTTTTTTTTTTAAATATATGGCGTGCTGAGCACGCCGTGCTCTAAGTTGCCTTGCATGAAAAAAAAAAAAAAAAAAAAAAAAAAAAAAGAAAAAAAGTCACTGTCTAAGATTTTTATTTATTTTTTTTTTTTTTATTCTGGTTTACTCTCAGCCACACACGTACCCACTACCCGGCACCTTGAGACTGAGTTGTCTCTTTCTCTCTGTTCTACACTTTTGCTCTCAGACTCAACTCACTCAATCACTCAGCTCAGTGCCTCAGTCGTACTCACCTTCATTTTCTTCCAAACCCTAATCCCGCCAAACAAAGTCCATTGTTTCCCAGTTTCCCTCTCAATCTCAGAATGTCATTCTCCCACCTAACTATTTTTCTCCTCTTTTGCTCTTAGTCCATAATTTTTCTTCCAAACCCTAATCCCGCCGAACAGACAGTAGTTTTTCCCTCTCAAATTCTCAATCTTAGGCTCCCTGTCCCACCTATCACCTAACCTTCTACTCTTTAAGAACACAAGCTCTCAGTCTCTTTCTCACAAAGAAAGGCTTTCCTCTCAAGGTCTCACGGAATTCCTAATCCCTAAGTCAGTCAGTCAGTCTTCTTCTCATCTCCGTTCTCTACCGTGGCTCTGCCACTATGTAGTTCTGTCTTCGGTAACCCTAATCCCTAATTTTTTTGGTTTTATTTTGAGTTCACTGAATGTTTCTTGTTGATTCTTATTTTTGATTTTGTTTTTTTGTTTTTTTTTTTGGTTATTTTCTTGTAATTTCAGGGGTAATTTAAGAGATTCAGCTTCAGCCTTGTGAAGGACTAAATCTCAAAGGCTTAAAGAGCTCCTAGGTATTTTCTCATACTATGCATAATACTTTTTTGAGTTCACTAATGTTTGATTTTTTTTTTCTATGCTGTTTGATTTTGTTTTAAGGGCTATTTTTTATTTTGTTTTCAATTCATCGTGTTGTTTCAGACTTTCATGTTTGTGTTTGATTTTGCTTTTAGGTTTTTTTTTTTTTTTTAAGGTTCACTCATGTTATTTACTGTTTGATTTCGTTTCTAGGGATCAAAGATTGTAAATGTATTTGTTGATCATCATTTTGATTGATTATACTATTGTGATTTTAGTTTACTATAGGGTGCAACTGCACCCTATGGGCGTGGCGCAAAAAACCTCTCCAAAACTGACTGAACCGAACCGAGTTTAGGCCGTTTAGGCATAATCTGATAGTTATTTAGGCTTTTGAAACAAAAAGAAATATAAGGATGAGATAAGATGGGTTGATTGGTTGTGTTTAGGCCGGATTGGACTCATTGGTCAGCTGCCATTTAAAACTAGAAACCTCATAAGCCCACTCCACAAAAAATGCCCAAACCCACGCATTAAAAAAAAAAAAAACATCAGCCGGCCTAACCTTTAAACCCAGCTCCAACTCAAGATTCCATTTAGACTCAAGCCCATCTGCTCACATAATTCCACAAAGCCCAACCCGTGTGTGTGCAAATTAGAGCCAGCAAACTGAATTTGAACCCAACAACAGCCCGATCCGAATCTGTTTGGCCCAATAACCACTTCCACGGCAGCCCACTCACATTCAAACAAAGACCCACTCAAACAAATACCCACTCATTTGACAAACTTCCAAAGTTGCATGCTGTGATTCTGTAATCATCATATATATTGTTAGCACTCTTCATTAATTGAGTAATGTACTCAAATAATAAATAATCTTAACAAAATATTCGTCATGTGCATGACAATGTTTTAATATTTGAGTTTTAATCTCTTTTACTACTTGATTTTTGGAATTCTATGTGATTAAGGAGGATTTTATCTTTGTTTGGAGTACTTTATACGTGCACTTACAAGATTGTTTTTATAAAAATAATTTTGTCAAGTCTACGTGCATACTACTCCGAACAAAGACAAACACTCACTACCTACGGAAAAGTCAAAAACCAAGTAATAAAAGGGCACAATAGGTATTGTTTTGCGTTGCATGCAGTGATACTATAATCATATATATTGTTAATATTCTTTATTAATTGAGTATTGTACTCAAATAATAAATAATGGGTTGTCCGTTAACAATAATTTTTTGCAGAATTTTTTTTAATTTTTTTGCAATTTTTTTTTTATAATTTTTTAGCAGTTTTATTTTTTTATTTTTTGGGCAACTCTTTTAATAACTTTTTGTCTTTTTTATTGACACAACCCATTAAGGGAAATCTTAACAGGCACCGCACAGTGCTTGTTAACATTTCCCATAAATAATATTAACAATATATATGAGTACAATATAACTATGACTGAAACCAATTTTTAATAAAAGTATTTATTTAATAATAAACATTGATGTTTACATAAATAAAAGGCCAAACTTGCTCCAAGCTTCAAAGGACCAAACTGTAGTTTCGGGCACAATTAAAAATAAAAAAATAAAAAATCCTAACGGTAAGTTTTGGCTAAATAAACGATTGACTAGGGTTAAGTTGAACAAATTTCCCCTCATTTTCTAATTTTCCTTTTTAGGCTTCTCCCAAATCACCTGTCAGCAATCCTTATTGGCTAGTGAACACCCATCTAGTTCAGTAATCACAATATTGTGTAAAATATTGATTCGAATTTCTCCTAAGCCATTTCTTTCTCTCTAAACCAATTTGGAGACTTATTTCCATAGATTATTTGCAATTTATTCGTGAAAATTTACGTTCGTGGTCAAACTTGTATATCATTGCTAATAAGCAACCATTAGATAATTGGTTATTTAAAGTATAGAAGATGTATGTATAATTCTCAAACAAGTGGAGCAATAGTTTGCGTGAGATTGATATTCTGAATCTTCTATCTATTTGATCTCTAACAAAAGAACCTAAAAAGTTGAAATTAGTGATTTAAGACCGCTCTCCTCTATCCCCTGACTTAAAACATGTCTAACTAGCGAGATATACCCCAAAGGTAGGTCTTGTGTTCATTTGGGGCCTCGTTTGTATTTTCACGGCTGTCAATTCAATCTTAATAACCCACTTTGAGAGAAGTATATTATTTTAATTTTTCCATATTCAATAAATCTAGACTCTTGGATGATTGATCATCCAAGTGTCTAGATTTGTTGAATATGGAAAAATTAAAATAATAGACTTCTCGGGATGGGTTATCAAGATTGAATTGACAGTCGAGGAAATATAAAATGGGACTTCAAATGAATACAAGACCTACCTTCAGGGTATATCCTACCAGTTAGGCCAATTTTAACTCAGAGGATAGGGGAGAGCGATCTTGGATCTCTAGTTTCAACTTCTTGGGTTTCTTTTGTGTAAGGCCAAATAGATAGAAGATTCAGAACATTAATCTCATACAAATTATTGCTCCACTTGTTTGAAAAGTATAAATAAATACAATTTTCGTGCTTCAAATGACTGATCATCTAATGGCTGGGCATGAACTATGAAATGCAAGTCCAACCATGAACGTGGATTCTCACGAATAAATTTCTAAGGATATGGATTTCCGAATTTATTTAAGGAGTAAGGAAGTGACTTGGGAAATTTGAATCAATATTTTAAGTGATATTGCAATTGCTTAATTGGATAGCTATTTGATAGCTGATAAGAATTGCCTTTGGGATGATTTGAAGAGGTCTAAATTAAAAATTAGGAAACGGGGGAAATTTGTTTGTATCTTTCTTTTTCTTCATTCTTTCCAGATTTGTGACTTGCTCTCTTTCTCTTGGTGCATGTGTGTGTGTTAACTTGAATGATTAAGTTATTATTTTGGGATGATTACAATTAAACCACTTGTAGTTTGGCCCCTTTTTACTTTGCCTGCTCGTGGTTTAAAACTTTATACTTTGCTCACTTGAGGTTACTTCTATTAGAGCAATGTTACCCACCTTTTGGTTTTTCCGTTAAAAAACAACTTTTACCACTAAAATATAACACAGCACGAATCAAAAAGTTAAGGATTTGAATTTTTTTGAAAGAGCTTGGGTTGGGTTTTATGTCTCTATGCAAATTATAGGTCCTTTGTTGAAATTCCTTTGAAAAATAATCAATAAAGGAAGAAGGCAAGAAAGATAGGATTGTTTATGATGAACCATTAAAAAAAGTCTACATTGAGACCTTTTTTAATATCTTTGTAGCACACTAGACCCCATAACCCAAGCACAAAATGTCTCTGTAACATACTAAAAATCTCTCATCTCTCGCGCTAAAAATCAAATCAAATATCTCTTGCATCTCTGTAACACGCTAAAATTGTCTCATCGTCGTGAAATTGAGGTCACCGTCGTCATTGGTGGATGCCGTATCGAGTTTCCTTTGAACCCACACCTGGTTCTTCGCGACAAGCCCATCTTTCCTTTGTTGTGACTCGACTCACTGCTGCTCCTCTTCTCACTTTGTTGACACCACCAAAATGCCGTAGAAATCCCTTTACTTGCACTCCAACAACGACTCTCGATCCTTCAACGGCTCTTGATCCTTCAACGGCTGCTCCATCGAGGTCACCATTGCCGTCGTGAAATCAACGACCTTATGTTTGGGCAATAGGGTGTTGTTTTGCTTGGAAAAATTTGGGGCAAATTGGGGGAACTTTTGGGGTAGTGGTTGTGGATTGTGGGCGTGCTAGTGGCAGTTCTGGGTTTCTAGTTTTTGAATATTTCTGGGTTTTCAATTTTTGTTGGCATGAGGAGTTTTAATTTTTTTTGTTTGAAGTTTTCTGGGTTTTCACTTTTTTGGGTTTCCAGTTTTTGGAAATGAGGAGTTTCAATTCTTGTTGTTTAAACTTTTTTGGGTTTCTAGTTTTTGGACATGAGGAGTTTCAATTTTTATTGTTTGAACTTTTCTGGGTTTTCAACTTTTATGAGTTTCTAGATTTTGGACATTGAGGAGCAGGAGATTTGATTTGATTTATTTGAATGATGTATTTTTATCCAATTTTTCTCATACGGCTTCATCATACGAGTTGAAGTTCTAAGAAATTGCATAATATTTTTTACCAATAGCACATTTTAATCATGTTTTCTCTTGAATTTATGTGTTTTTTGTTTTGGAAGGAGAGAAATATAAAAATTGTTCAAAACTACATATTTAACCTTCTTTTTAACGGGGTGTTTAATGGGGCGGTTTTCCCCCAAATTACAAAAGGCCTTTTTAAATTTTATGGATCATCGATTTATTAGCTTTGCCTTTTGGTCTTTTCCATTTTCCTCATCAATTAGTCAGGACCAATATCAATGTGCATGTAACATTCTCATATCCATAAACGTGACTAATTTCAAGCCCAAGACCTTTCCCAAGAACTAGCTAGAGCGCATGGACTTAAAAGAAGACAAGAACTATAAAGATATAAAAATGGGCCTAAGCTGATTCAGTGGGCAGCCTTGTTTATAGTATTAAGCAACAAGACAATAACCTCGAAGGTCCTCTACGCCTTTATTTATTTATTTAAGTTAGACTGGGCCAGGACTCATGATGGGTCTGGGGCAGGTTGCAAATAAATTAGGCAATGCATTTTTCTTTCTTTCTTTTGTATGAATACAATAGAATTTCAAATGTTCATAATTATTGCTTTTTATTGCTAGATCAAGAAATCAATTAGTTTTTAATGTAGATAAGATTTGAATTCCAAATCTCTTATTCTTTGTAAGAGATTTTCAAATTGAGCTAACTAAAACTTACAATAATTTAAGTATTTTTTTATAAATACAATAAAATTTCAATTTATGGCATTTTTCATATGCATAGAGTATTTTAAATAAAAAATAAAAAATTTTAAATACTTGTAAAATCTAAACGGGTGTTTTCTTTATTAAATGCCCCAATTCAGCTTTAAACAGATTCTTTTCATACCTTGCTCAAATTCACAATCCAAAGAGCCTAGTCTAGGGCTGAGTTAACACATTTTTGGGTCATACACAAATGTAAAATGTATATTATTACTTAATATTTTATAAGCAATACATTAATTAGAAAAAAGAATCCAACATTTTTATATAATTTAGTACATTAATTTGACAATTTTCATATAATTATAAAATGTATTTTAAAATTTTTAATTCAAAAAATATCAAAACAATTAGAATAAAAAATAAATATCATATTTTAAATGGCTACTGCCCTCTCTTGGCAATTTTTGTCTTCAAGTGGAAGTGGACATGAAAATACAACACATGCTTTATGGTTTTGCCAACATATTCATCCGGTCTGGGAATCGGTGTTTGGATGAATAAGGAAAGATTACCTAGCGTTGTCATCATTTTTGGACTTGGTATCGCTAGTCGGAAGGCAGGCGAAACAACTGGACCTCTTTGCTACAGTTGCATGGTCAATCTGGTGTCAGAGAAATAAAATAAGGTGTAATGAACAAAGTTTGCGAATTGGGAAGATTATGGAATCAGCTGCCTCACTCCTGATTGAATTTCAGAAAAACTACAACTCTGGTGTTCATGTTCTATGGCAGCGAGATGTAAAATGGAAACCACCTACAGCTTCCATGATGTGGAAGACAAACTTCGATGGGGCTATGTTTTCAGAATCTGATCTGGCCGGAATTGGGGTGGTAATCAGAAACCAGGCAGGGTAGGTCATGGCAGCATTATCGAAAAAAATAACCAAACCCACTTCAGCCTTGGCAGTGCGGAGGGCAGTCCAGTTTATCCTTGAGTTGGGCTTTCAGCAATCTGTGTTTAAAGGAGATTCGGAGGTCATCATTAAGGCCCTTGACAATGAAAATTTTTCTTAGGCCAGCATTTGACGCATTGTAAAAGACACTAGGGTCCGTTTGGATACAGCTTATTGTTGCTGAAAGTTGCTGAAAACTGATTGTTGCTGAAAACACTGTAGCAAAATAATTTTAAAATGTGTGAATAGTATTGTGGGACCCACTTTTAATATTAAATATTGTGTGAACAGTGCGTGTACAGTGCGTGAACAGTGCGTAAACAGTACACGCACAGTACATGCACAGTGATTTTTTGCCCAAAGTCAAAAAAGCCGGCCAAAAAAAAAAAAAAAATTGAAAACGCAGTGCAGAAAACGTAACTCCACAAAACCCACTATCCAAACCCACACTAGGTCTATTTCAGGTTTGTTACAAACCACGTCCTTCTCTTATGTAGGGAGGCAGGTCAACTTTGTGGCCTATGCCTTAGTTTAGAGAGCCAGATTTTCTTTTTCTGTATTAGTCTAGATGGAGGATGTTCTACTAGATTTTTATCGTTTTGTTTCTTTTGATTTTTCAGTCATTCAATAAATTGCCAATGAGTAAAAGACTTTCAATAATGAATCCGTCTTGAAAACTACTACTTCTAATTTTAATTTTGATAGAGAGAGAGAGAAAGATAAAGTAAAATTTTTGGAAGATTAAAATTTTTTTTCACTCATAGACTACCACAAACACACAAATATAGTAAAATGTATTAATAAAGAGTTGAAAATTAAAAAAGAGTATAATATTTTAAAATATTTTTTATTAAATTTTTGGGCCTTAATTAAAACCTTTACACAAAATATTTTATTGGGTAATACAATATATCTTTTTCTTTTTTCCTTTTAAAGTGAGATGTCTTACTTTTGAGCCGCTCCTGCCCTCAATCTACAATTAAAGCCAACATAATCACAAAAGTGATAAAACCTATAACAAAAAAAATCACATTGACACACACAAATATGTATAACACTATAACTCTTAGTTTGTGACCTAAAATTACATCAAAAGACAAAAAAGAACTTCAGGAAATGTTCTTGAGAAATCCTAATCCTAAAAATTTATCTAATAATATGCTCGACCAGTTGCAGAGAAAATTAAATAAATAAATAAAAATACACATATTTACTTCAAAAATACCATACTCATCCTGTAAATTGCTTCCAAGTGCGACCATGGATCAAACTAATTGACCCAGATTGAAAATTTCGCAGTCTTTTACAAGCATTTAGGATACAGGTAATGGAAAAAAATATATATATATATATTATCAAAATGAGGCCCATCACTTGTTACATATATATATATATATATATGATGAATCTGATGCCACACACCGTATATTTGCTCCAACTTGGCCCACTGGACCTACATGGACCGAGCTATAACAGCTTTCCTTGATCTCCTTCTTGCCCTTTCCACTTTTCTCCTATTCACTTCTTTTACGAGCAGAGGCTCCTCAATAATGGTGGACAAACCTGTAAAAGTGACCATCAAAAAGTGATTGACATTTTGCAGTTTGCATATCACACGCTAAAAAGTTACACAAACTTTTGGCACGCCATGATGTAATAGGTAAAACGTGGGAAACCCCATTTGAAATTCAAATTAATCACACAAATTTAATTTTTACTATATATTTATATGAATGATTAAACTTAAAAAAACTTTTACTTACCAGATAGGAAATCCTTGTTCTCTATCATCACCCTCATCATTTCACCACGCTGTTGCTCGTCATTGTTGCACTCATAGTCACCGTCAGATTCTTTGACTTTTCTAGCTTGACTGCTCGTTGTCTTTGACCGGGCAGCGGCGAATAGCCACGTGGCATCCATTTGTTTACTGATCATACGCGCGGCATAGTATGGGATCTTCACGCGCTTGGTCACGCCAGACTTAATGCAACCATTGATGAACATTATGCAATCCATCAAGCTCTCTTTGGCTAACCCTTTCATGTCATAAGCTTGTGATCTTCTCCAAAGACTTTTACTATGAGAATTGGCTGGAGTGGCTAAGCAAAGAGCACGAGTTGAGTCACTAATAGCACAATCTGGATCTCTAAGTAGCAAATGACACTGAGCTCTATTACTATATAGCACCATTCTTTCTTTCCTTGACTTTAATGGGCATAGGTCTAATGCTTCAGTGTACTTAGCTAAAGCTTCTTCTATTTCACCTAACCAAAATATATGGTTTGCTTCTTGTTTAATCAGACACACTAAAACCCTTTTCTCTTCAAGTTTTTCTTCACTCATTAGTTTCTCTTTCTTCCTCTTCTCCACTTTCAAATTCCAGACATCTTGCAAAGCTTTTTGGACTTTTTGGTTTCTAAACTTAACTTTACTTTGTTTGTAATCTAAAAGGAGTGCTTTTGTGATTGTTTCACCCAAGTTTGGCCTATCTCCAAGGCTTCCAAGTTCAACCAAATCAATAACAAACAAAGCAATTATCTCAAAAACTTTGTACCTGGTATTTTGGTCATTGAGAAGTAATAGTAGACAATCTATGCCCATGTACTGCCAATCATCTGAAGATCTTGAAAGGTTACAGATATTCTCAATAATCTCTTTGGATTCAGCAATGTATTTTCTTCCATCTTTACTATAACACAATATTCTAACAAGTCCAACCCAAGCTGGTGAAGAGTGATTCACCAATCCACCCCACATGCCACACAGTTTTCCCAAGAAGTCTTGCTTACAAATGAGACTCAAAGACCTCTCTTTGCAAGCAAAGCAATTTAGGAGATATAGACACCAACACTGAAGTTGACTAGCCCATTCTTCACCTTTCCTGTCCTCCATTTCTGAATCTCCAATACCTCTAGTAAGCAAATCACAATGATACTTCACTCTCTTATTTATATTCTTCACCCCAACAAAGTTAACATACACCACTTCTAGGCAAGTGCAAGCTAATTTCATAGCTAGCTTGATCACTTCTTCTTCATACTTTGCTACAGCTTCAAAGGTTTTCTCATAGCTAGCCAGGTGGCCAAGTGCTCTAACCGCAACCCTTTGCTCAACCCAGCTGATCTTTCCTCTTAAGAGCTCCATTAATGGTGGTATGACACCTTGTTGGACTGCTATTTCTGTGAACTCAACCTTGTTCATAGTGTAAGAGCCAATGACATGAGCAGCATAATAAGGTATATAAATGTTTTGGTCTTTGAGAAGCCAATTTCTATCATTGATACCTTTGTAGATTAAGTTTGCCATGCACTTGAAGATGCCGAGGGAGGGGAACTCTGGGTCATCAGGGTGAGTCATAGCTACATGCCACAGACCACTAAGCACCAAAACTTGGTCTTGGTGGTCTGTGAAAGGCATTTCCTTGAAAAATTTTGCTATCGCAACTCTCCTGAGTGATGGTTCTGGCTCTTTCATTGTGCAAAAGAAACAAGATGGATTAGTGCAAGTCTGCTCCTCCTTACACATGTTGGCAATAGTGGTTTGGGTGGTGGAGGTAGTGAAGGGGTTGATCTTCTTTTTCTTAAGGGAATCCATGGAACTGACAAAAATTGGTTTTAGGGTTTTTTATTTGCTGAGGGTAAATGGCTTATATAAAGAGATTCTAGGAAATAACAAACTCAATTATTACTTATTAGGCTTCAACCACCTAATATAATGGCTTATATAAAGAGATTCTAGGAAATTTTTAAAGTTATTATAAATTTTATTATATTAAACTTAATTATAAACTAATGTAATAATGAATGTAATTATTACTTATTAGGCTTCAACCACCTAATATATACATTAATTTGTAAATTTTATGTAGTAAAATTTGTAGTATTTCTAGCATCACTCGTTTAAGTAATATTAGTAACAGAACATTTTTCATAACACTTAATATAGTTTAATATAATTGGAACTAACATTATTTTTACTTTATCCACCCGTGAACCACTTTTGTTATGTACTAATCACAAGTTATGTAAGCCATTTGTGGATATATAATGAGAAAATGAAAGTTTTGGAAAGTGGATGTGGCAGTGGCCGATTGACTGGTGTAGTTGCAGCTAGCTGCCCAAGAAAAGTTGAATTCTCTATTTCTCTAGTCTAAAACTTTTGAAGCCACTTCTATATTTGAAATTATGCCATTTTTTTTCAAAAAAGGTTAGGTTAACAGTTTTGTATTGCTGCCAGGAAGTGAAAGGGTGAATTATGCTACTTCTGACTCGAACTGTACTTTGCTGCATTTGTTTACGTGCTTGATCATGAAAGACCAATAGTCACGAGGGCATCAAATTTTAGAGAAGAAATCTAACTAGCTAATTCACTTTTCTTTTCTTTTAATGAATTAAGTATTTGGCAGTTTTTACTTATATATTCAGTTCTGCAGAAAAAGTACAGAATTTGTTTGATTGTTTCACTCTGTGCATTCCAAATTTCCAAGTACTTTAAGCTGCATTTTAAGCTGCAAAGTTGAGCATGCATATCCAGCACTAGCTGATAGATTTTTCATGCCTTCGATAATAATAAGATGATATTAGCTAGTCACTCTGAATATATAATGTAATGCTCAATGCTTCACAGGACACAGTGAAAAAACAGATAATTAAGCCCATCTAAAACTTACTGTTTTCATATTATCTGGTTTAATTCTACGTTTTTAGGGTCTTTTTTTTCTTGCATTGGTTGTAATTATAATATTTTTATTATAATATTTATATTCTTTTCTCTGCTTTGCAAGTGATTCCCACATCAGAAAGCAAGTGGTCCTCACCTTTCACCTTGCTTGCTAGGGTTTAGACCTCCACATTATACTAAGTTTAAATTTGTTTTCTAAACAATCACTTTAGCACTTTGCTGCTTCTACTTTTTCTCATTCTCGTCGCTGGACATCATATCTCTTGTTGAAGTGCACCTTTGTCTTTTAAAGGGATCACGTAAGCAAGGCAAAATCTTTGAACCTCCTAAAAATTACAAATATATGAACTCATGTGAGGACAAAACTTCCGGATATCTATGTACAATTGTCATGATGTTGTCTACTCTAGATTTTCGTTTAAGCTTCTTTGTCAACAGCTCTATTGCATGCTACTTTTATACCTCATCAAATGCTCTGTTAATTTAAACAGTAACTTCATGGTATATTCATTACTCTTATATATGAGCTGTAATTTTCAAAGGGCAATGCTACAGGTTCTATCACTTTTAGTGTCCGTTTGGCATAATTATTTTTACCAATTTATTTTACTATTCAGCTTATTTTTGCTACTATTCATAGGTCCCACTACACTTTTTGGCACTATTTATGAGCCACACTATACTATTTCAGCTAATTTTTATCTTTATTTACAGTACTTTTAGCAAAAAAGTTTTCAGTTTCACCAAAATAAACGAATCCTAAACAGACCCTTAGTATGAACTATAAAGTGACAATGAATGTAGTTAGTACCACATCAACCATATAGATATACAACAGTCTAAAGGTTATATAGTAATCTCTTTAGTATTTTTCTTTGTTTTATATTTAAAAAATTAACATATCCGTTTGTTAGTCTTTTGTAACTTGGACATAATTTAGATAGAATTTCATGACCACATGTTTGTATTGACCAATGCAACCAAAACAACAATTTATTCCTCAAGAACACTTAAATTCAACCATATGGTTCATTGGTTATTAATTGTATTGATTAATAAATCACATGATTAAATTTAATTAGAAAACTTAAAGTACGAGATTTAAGAAAATGTGATTAAGTTTTACTTATGTAGCATTACTCATTTTCACGTTAGAAAAAAAGAAGAAGAAAACATTACTCTTTTTCAAATAGAATAAGGATGATCAGATATGGATGTCATATGTAAAAGATTAATTATATAGCCCACAATTCCCTGTGATTCTTCCACTTCCAAGTTATGATATTGTTATATCTTAAATCTATTGTGCACATATGGGCTTGCTGCAGAAAGTTGCAAGGGACCACAGCTTAGATATGGGATACTGTCTCTCTAAATTACAGAAACTAGATGTGGTCCCTTCAACATGCTTCAACTTTTACCCCATATAAATATTAAGCACCATTAGGAAGAACCCTAGAATCCAATTCTAAAAACAAATTAAAAATCAGTATAAGTACAATTGGTGTAGGTCTCAAGAAGCGGCTATACCTTATAATGTCCTATATATAGATAAAAGCATGAAAACCTGGTTTTTACACGTTTTAATCCTTGTCTAGTACTGGTAATTGGGATAAAAGAATAACCCTATGCCTTAAAACCATTGGATTTGGCCCTGTTGATGTTGATAGTATTTTATCCTGATGTTTTATGGTGTTTAATCTCCTATTTGAATATCTTGTACTAGGATGCATATTGTTGTATTTTATTGCTTTTAAGTACAACTGGCGTGGAAAATTGCTGTCTGTTTCTAAGCTTATAATGATGAAGACTAGATACACTATCAGAACACAGCAAACAATGAAGCTAATTAAAGGCTTCTTTAGTTTGATTAAATTCCTTATATCCTTCTATCCAGCAAAAGACAAAGTCCTTGTATCCTTTAAAAGTATTCGTGTACAAGGAAAATTCAATTGATTAGCATAGTTATACCAAATACCAAGAAGAATCTGCTATCTCAACAATATTGGCCTAGGCTCCAGCATGTTGTAGAACAGTGATTCTAATTTCTGGAACGTTTTTTTTTTTTTTTTCTCCTTTTTTTAACAAGTGGAGGAGTGGAAGTTTGAACTCAGATACTCTCCATTGAGAGAATCAACAATACCACAGAGTTACAAGACTCTTGGCTAAAAACATAAATGTTTTATTAGTATAAGAAGTAAACATCTTTAAGTACAAAATAGCAAACGCTATTCTGTAAAAATAATAACAAATTATTATGTTTCACAGATTAGTCAGCAATAGTAAAGGAAACAGCAACAAGCAGCATACAAGAAAGCATTTTTATTCTGTACACCACATGAATAGGATTATTTTAGCAACTTTGTGATAGAAAACTGGGAGAGAGTTCATGCATTAACTTGACTTTTTGTCTTAGCATGAATGAAAAAAAAATCCAAGCTTAGGCTCGGTGGCTTTCACAAGTTTACAAGCTTAGGAAAAGTGTACAAATAGGAATATTCTTAATCTGAATGAAATTTATGTATTTTTTAGAACAATAGAGAAACATATATGAATGTTCTGAATGGCATCTATGTATTTTTGGGTACAATGTGTCTGTATAACATGTCCATATTATATGTAAAACAATTGACCTGTGAGACCCTGATTGAATTAAGGATAATTGATGATTCAAGTAAAACTATCAAGAGCAATGCTAATTATAAATAGATCTACATATTAATGTGCAAAATATGCTCCATGTTAACAAGAAGAAAAAACTAAATGGGAAAAGCTACTAAGAGACAATTGCAGCAATACCAAAACTAGAGAAAGTTGATCAAATGTTTCAACTATACTGTTCCAACTTTTGACTATTTCATAATTCTTGATTATAAATTGGACTTTATAAAGAAGAAAGGTAAGTCTACAAATACTACCTAGAAAACATGTTACTTTTGCATTATGCAAACTTGACCTTATCACTTGCTCTCAAAGTGGTGGTAAGGACCAATGAATTCTTCCAAGTTGCTAAGCACTCCATCTTGTAAAGTATTTCAAAAAGTGAAACACATTTAAATAGATTTGGCATGACACAGAACCTATAAAACAAATTTATATGCTAACAGGGACGGACATAGCATTCACTAGGGCACCCAATTTCCACAATCTTTTTCCTAAAGGCTATATGTTGTGTCATCTTCTGTTTCTACTTTATTAGACAGAAAGGATAATTAATTCCATAATAAACCTCTTTTTGGAAGAACAACAAATGACAGAAGGATCAATAAAGCAAATACAATTGTTGTAAGAATGAATAAGAATATATTAAATGGAGAACTACTCTGGGCAACGTTGATATCCCATAGAACATGGTATATAATATAAGGTTGTTAAAATTATGATCCTACATAAAAACAGAGGAATGATCAACAAGATCATATTGTAAGATTCAGCATCATTTAAGTTTAAAAACCTATTGAAATTACAAATAATAATGTAGCACTATGATACTAGATTACTATTAGCTATTCTATTCATACGTAATTACGATTTTACTCAGACTATTGAATCATTTTGAGCCATTTATTAGATGGTAGATTTGTAAGATTTTGAGATCAAGAATTTAATAAACATGATATATTGATGGTGATAATTAAACAATAGTAACTAAATAGAGATAGAAACATACAACAACCAAATTAACAAACATTACCGTAAACCACAATTAAGGGGGAAAAAAACAACAGCAAAAACAAAAACAAATTGTTGGTTGGTACAAACTAGAAGTAATCCACGTCTTTAAGTGCCTGCACACAGGTCTTCATCAACAACAATCTTCAAGCATAGGTTCCTTGATAATCAAAAGTCTTGATATGAGAAGCAAGTTTCAATATCTCATCATCTACATTAAATCCACTGCAGTACCTCATAATCAAGAGCTCAAGGTGTCTGAGGCCCTTTAAAATCATCACAACATTCTCACGGGACAAGCGACAACTACTTAATCTCAAGTACTTGATTTTTTGTTCTAATTTGACTATGGCCATTGCATCTTCATCTCTAATTTGGATTTCACGGCAACATAACGCCTGAAACTTATGGCAATGAGTGCTGATGGGGGTCAAAATCTGATCAAGATAATAGCAAATTTCAATAGATAACAACTCTAAATTCCCCCAACTGCCTATAAATTTAGAGAGATGCTGCCCCTCGTCCCCAAACATAAACTCCATCGGTATATTAAGGCACTTCAATTCTGGGCACCTGCTAGTAATTTTTCATCTTAGAGAATATGGTTATTGAAAAAAAAAAAAAAAAGGAGTGCATTTCAATATATAAACACACACATCAATTGAAACAGATTTTAAAACAAAAGTAATCCTATTATTTAATTGAAACAGATTTAACAATAAGATAAACTAAAAACATTAAGGTAAATTGAGATATTTAAAAATTGTCATCAAATTCTACCCCAGTAAGAACCCCACATACACTCTCAAATATAATTGCAACATTCTCAAAATAAAAATATTTTATAAAATAGTTTAAAAAAAAAACTAAATTAAAAAAAAAAAATCCAATTCCATAAAACTAATAGTCTACAACACATGTTTAAAAGCGGAAGTACAACTTATGTAAAAATTAAGTACAGAGTAAGTTGTTTATTAAAATTTAAGTTATTAAATTAAGTTCAACATTTTCTCAAATAATAGAAAGCATAAATTTTAATCAATACAACCACATAGTTGAGTTCAATTTTTCTTGAAAAATAACATAATAACCATGTAGTTTAATTCAATAGAAAACCTAAGATATAATACATAGTATTAAGGAATTGTCTTCAAGTTTTGTCTTTCAATTTAGTGAAAAGAAGATCATTTATACATATGTGAAGAGGCTAATATATTTATTAAAAGAGATGGAAAAAAAAAAGCATGAATATAAGAAAAAAAGATGTTACTCTTGGGAGACATATTCCAAGGACTGTTGAGTGAAGAAGCCAGCAATCACAAGCGTAGTGGCACATCTTTGACTGCGATCAACCACAAATTTTATGAACGCATTG
Organism: Quercus gilva; assembly: GCA_023621385.1. NCBI lineage: Eukaryota > Viridiplantae > Streptophyta > Magnoliopsida > Fagales > Fagaceae > Quercus > Quercus gilva. The sequence continues at coordinate 2,791,376 of CM042474.1, read as the reverse complement.
GCTAAGTCATTGTTCCCGTTTAGAATGTTGAAGTCATCGAAGAAAGGTGAATCGTAGGGTGGGCGTAGATAAGGTGAAGATGCGAGTTCGTGAAAATTAAGGCACTTCCAACACTTGGGGTCTAAAGAGGCTTTGTACCAAGACTTACACACCAAAGGAATGTTGATTAACAAGGATTCAATGTCTAATTTTCTAAGCACTTCAACCAAGCAATCTTGGTTCAACTCCTCCCATCTCCTATTCCCCATCTTCTTCTTTGATGGGTAGTATCTCCCACTCCTATTCCTATTCCCCTTCCTCTTCCCCATGATTGATTGGTTTTTGTTTGACCGCGCGCTCAGAGGCTAGTATATATATAGAATGGTACGAGACTATTCGGATTATGAATCGTAACCGACGTAATGTAACTGAACTCTTGTGTTCGTGTTAAACACGATGATACGCAGTGCACTGCATCTACACGGCGTGAAGCCTGTTCGTGTTCTATTTAAATGTGTCTTAAAGACTCTTAACGCTTATATAGGTCTTTCCCTTTCTTTATTTTTTTTTAATTAAAAAAAAACCTCTAAATTATTTAATTCAAAAACACTTATATAGATTTCTTCCTCACTTTTTTTTTTTTTTTTTGATAGATACTTCCTTACTTATTGAATTGAATCTCCACTAATTTTTGATAGGGAATCTCCACTAATTATTTTTTGATAAGTTGATTTTTTTTAATTAAAAAAAAAAAAAAACTATTGGCGTAGTCAATCTATTTGGTCTATTTCGGTCTATTTTGGTCCATCAAGTCCATTCCGGCCCATTAAGTTCACTTCAGTCTATTCACTCTGTTTCAGTCTAATTCGGTCCATTCGATTTATTTCAATTTGGTCCGTTCAAATTACTTCAGTCCATTCAGTCCATTTTTTATTAATTGGGCTTTAAATAATAATTTAAACTTACTGTAACATGTTATATGTGTTCTATGGAATAAGGGTATACATTTTTTTTTAATATTCTTGGATTTGTTCAAATTAGTCACCCTATTGTAGTAGATTTTTTTTTTTAAATTCTTTTAATAACATCTTCTCTATTTATAAAAAATAATATTATAATTATGTAATTTAAATCTTTTATCAAAAAAATTTATTTCATATATATATATATATATATATATTGTGGGGCCCCAAATATTTGGTAGCTCCGGCCCACTCCACATCAGGCTCAAAGTCCACGCCAAAGAGAGAGAGAGAGAGAGAGAGAGAGCATAATCCGAGGATAAACGGACGAGGCCCAACTCGTTTAAGGACCTCGCCGAGGAGGCCTATGTCCTCGGCGAACCGACGTTTAGGGAAAGGGGCCGTAACTCACTCATTAAATACATGCCACCAACATTCTGATCACATCAATGATGAATTGACCAGCCAACAGTGATGCCTTGGTTGCTTCAACTAATAGAAAGCCTGCAAAGGCGGCTGATGGGATAGGCATTCAAGTATAGGCTTGGATGATCAATAAGTGGACGGCAGAGATCAACTAAACAAAGATATATAATAGATAGCATCCCCGCCAAAAAGGGGGGGGGGGGAATCTTAAAAGTGTCTAAGGACAACCCCTGTGTATGTCAGTTCTAAATAAACAGATCCTCGGATTAGGCCGAAAGCGAAAATTCTTCATGAACGTTTACCCGAGGTCATTGTTATTACTCTCACAAACACTTAGCCCAATTCCTTGATTGTTACTTCAATGGATCTCACGCCGATCATTGTTTGTTTTGCTGATATTTAGTCATTCTACCCACACTTTACAAATCTTATTGTTTAGGTCCAATTTAATTTGAGTCCTTACATATATATATATATATATATATATATTTATATATTTATTTATTTATTAAATGTAAAATACATTATATGATTCTTTACATAAAACTTATAAAAATAGAAAATACTTTTAAATAGCACATGCTCTATTTAACCTACAAAATTTACATCATATTCCTATAAAACAATTATATTACATTATCTCATGCATTACGTGAGTTTGATACTAGTGAGATATAATACACTAGAATAATTTTATTAACCACCACGTAATGAGTTAGAGATCCGATTCAAAGAAAAAATGCCCCCAACAAAAGATTAATAAGCCATATTATTTTACTCAAGTAAAGTAACCAAAAAAAAACATATAAATCACCATGTGTATCTTGGGATTTTCCATTTGTGAAATAAATTTTTTTTTTTTTTAATTTCTTCATTTTAAAAAAACAAATAGAAATGAAGTAAAAGTTTGGCATGATTTTTTTTTTCTATCTCTTTTTTGGTGTATACTAATCGGCACGTATCAAAAATAAATTTTTTATGAGTGTTGATGAAAAGAAATAAAATTATAAGTATATATATTATTAATTTTTAAATGATTATGATGATCAAGACTCAAGAGTCTTGTGTCGTATGATTCACTACCAAAGAGAAAAATGAACAAAGCAAGATAGGAGCGGTCTGAACTCTGAAAGGTTTGTTGTAAAACATAATGACGCAATGTGAACAAGGAGAAAGGCTTAATGATAACGAGCTTCTCAGAGTCAGCATTTTAATTAGTGTTCAACAATTTTAATCATACACAATTTGCTTTCTCATAACGGCTTTTTAGCAGCAATAGCATGCTGTCATAATCTATAATTAGCAAGTTAATGTTGGTGTTCAACTAAAAAAGTATAATTTTTAAAATTTAAAAGAAGAAGAAATTATTAGCATTTTTTACATTTTACGTCCAGAAAAGATTGCAGGCGTGCTAACCAGTAAAATTTGGAACAATCAGAATTAAAATGCAATGTTAAAACAATGTTTGGATAGGATATACACCGACACTAGAGAAGTGGAAGCTCGTGTTTACAACTTCAAGATAAACGATGACATGTTTAACAGTGGTCAAACTGTCAGTGTCAATGTCCATAAGCACAGCATACATTCAAATTCAAAGAGGGTCTTCTTTTGGTTTAAATATGCTGATAAGAGAGGTCTTTTGGTTTAAATTCTCTAACTACATAGTGCACACTGCACAGCATACATTCAAATTCTATCATAAACAAATAGGAAAAAGAAATACTGCACTAATATGTTACACATTCATGATTCATGATTCATGACATAGTACTCAAAATAATTAAAAAGCCATATCTTTTTGGAGTGAAACTCTCATCACATGGCTATGCATATAATGTTAAATGCCTTCACGGACGAAATTTTACAGGAACCCTAATTGATCTTGAAGTATCACAGTCGAATGCAATCGAGAAAATCTTACAAGACTCAAGACTTGAAAATGAACCTCAGATGTCCTGTTTTCAGAACATGTATAGAAAATAAATGGGAAACACACCTCCCTTTGCTCAATTCATCCACCAAAAACCCAAGTCCTGACTCCATAATAAGATTCACCATTGAGAGATTGAAAAAGTCACTCAGGCAACTGAGAATGCTTGTGAATGATTGTGCTGTATTTACAAATTTGAAGAGGCACTGTTCCCATGCTGAAAAGCTGCAAACAACCCTGCTATTACCTTACCAAACTACTTTCTAATTTGTCAGTCAAGTGAAACTAGATACCGAGCTAGCCCTGTGATATTTTCCAACAGACCTCCCTCTTTCCTAAACATCTGTTTTCCAAATTATATTATTAACATTGCCGTCATGAGAATTCTCAAACGCAGCAACTTTTGCACGATAAGCTGCAGCTGCCACAGCAGTGTTTACTCTCTGACCCTGAGGAAGTTCACAGGCTTCACTCATAGAAGCAAACCTTATTTCAGCAGGAGGAATGAAACAGTCCATCGAAAGGCCCGGGACATTGAAAGCCACTTCCTCAATTGTCCATGCTTCTTCCATCCTAGTTTTAGTGTGGCTCATTGCTGTTTCTCCAAACCTGAAAAGGGTTACAACAGAACGGCCCGAGTGAGCAATCATTACTCCCTCAACAGGCCTATAATCATCAAGGAAGGAATTGATTGTGGTCTCCCAATACACCGCATCCCCTCCATTGTTCTGAATGCGGGTCAAATGGGAATCTTCCAAGTGCACAAGGAGTCCTGTTTTCTGGCTGAAGTATCCAAACAAGACATGTCTTATGATCTCTGCTGGCCCTTCACTCCTTGCTTTCAATGTCACAGGATCCGCGCAAAGCTTGAGGATGAAACAATCCTCTCCATTGATCTTCTTCTCTCCAGTACATCTTGCATTGGTAAACATACTTGCAGTGGTTCTGGGGTCAAGTCCCTGAAAACAATAAGGCACGCAATTGTCATCATCAAGTACCAATGGGGCATATGGCATGAAGCACTCTGTTAACAGCTTTTTCTTTTAACATTTTAGCTCGTTTGTTTATGTACAACTTTTTAAAACCTTCATTTTTCTAAGTACAAATATACTTTAACTAACTTTCAGCAAATAAGCAAATCAGAAGAGTGTTCATCTAATTGCACACTTTAAGGAAGCAAAAAAGAACAATTAATAATTAAGCACAAGCAGGTTCACCTGAAGGGCTCGGCGCAAGGGTCTAACAGGCCCTTTAGCAGCATGTGCACCAAGCCAAGGTGTGTGCCTCCACACAAGTTTCCCATTGCAACCAGCATGAACCTTGCTGCCACCAAGTGCAAGCTCCACATACCACATGTCAGGATTCATCTGCCACAGGACAAACCCACCCGACTCTGCAGCTTTGGATGAATTCCGGCTCCTTACAACTCTGTTAGCCGTCTCAAATTCAGAAGCTATCATCCTCACCTTTCCCATTGCATAAGCATTGTGAATAGCATTCTGAAGCTTTTGCCCTCCAGATGCTGCTGTATACTGCTGCAATATATACTGGGCAGATGAACTTTCCTGCAAAGTCACCCAAAATCACGTTTAAGCACCCTTATCTAAAGCTGAATCAAGTAGCAGGCTTTACAGAAAAACTAACAAATAACCCGGCTTTTCTCCCTCACAAGAAAGATAACTCTAGAAAGGAGAATGCCTCAAAAACATTCACCCTACTTGTTCAGGATTTAATATGAATCCAATCCTTCATATTTGAATCAAAGGGTAGAACTTAGCTATAGTCTCACTTAAATTCAACCATACAGTTGCACCGACCAATAAAATAACTTAATTGTTCTCAGAAAAGATAACATTTTATTTGTTGTAAATTCAATTGGGAATCTAAGCTACAGCACCTAAGCTTTACCCGAATCAAAAACATTTGTGGTTCAATGATATTGTCCTCAATCATCAAACAGCAGACTTCATTAAAAACTAAATAAAATTGTACAATTTTTATTAAAAAAAAGGTTTAAAAATTAACAAATCAATTTTAAAAAATACAAAACGAATTTTGACATAACATAATCACAACAAAATATGTAAGCATAAAACTGATAACGATCCAGCATGCGTGAAATGAAAGTAAAATTACAAGTTACACTCTCACCTACCTTGACTAAACCATTTAATAAAAAAAAATAGTTACAACCATATATAATAAAAGCTTCACGCAATCAATTTTGCGAGTGGGCCAAAAAAATAAATTCAAAAAACATTCCAAAACCCTTTTAATTATCGAAAAAAAAATACCAAAGTACTTGGTCCCAGAGAATCCAAAATTACAAATAAGCTTTAAACTTTAATACTATCTAGTAAATAAATGCCATATATCAAAGATTTTAAATAGGGACTAATAATAAGAACAAATAAAAGTACTAACGATTGGAGTGTCTTTGATGCTAAGGTGAGGCAAAGGGTCAGCAGTGCTAACGTGCACCGGAGCTAACGGCGCACCCAAGACACCAAGCAACAACCTCAGATCCGACCGTTTGTTGCTGTTACTGTTACTATTGTTGTTGTTGCTGCTGCTGTAGTTCGAGGAAGAAGAGGATGAGCACGTGACTGAAGGAGATCTTGACAGCTGGCTTTTCTTCATCCAAAGGCCCCACCTGCCTTCCATCCTCCCATCCTGGCCGTCCGTTCCGTCGGGTCCTTCTTTCAACGGTGATAAGGCCTCCGTGGGCCTCATGCTCCCGGATCTCCCAATCAACTGCTCCGGTTGCGCCACGTAGTAGTGGGCCTGCTGGGTTTTACTGCTGCTTCGTCGTCTTAGTAAGCTGGACATGGGGGACCCACTTCTCGGCGCCGGAGACTTCCCTCTTGACCTCGCCGGAGATAGTCCTCGTACCACTTCTTCCTTCAGTGCCGAAAAGAACCCTTGCTTTCTCTCCATTTTTACAACTCTGCCACTCCACCTCTCTCTCCCTTGGGCTTCGCTTCCAAGCTGAGACAGCGAGAACAAAGGAAAGCAGAGCTCAAAGTGAAAGGAAAGAGAGAAAGAGAGAGAGAGAAAGAGAAAGATTATATTGCCGAGAGACAGGGAAACTGTAGTGTAGCCCAACAGTTTTAGATTGTTATTATTCTGCGGCTTTTGTTGTTGTTTTTTTTTTTAATTATATTATAGTATTATAGTGTTTCTTTATTCAGCAAAAAATAATAATAATAATAATAATAATATGGTGTTTCTTTTCTCATAGGTTGTGGGGTTGGGCAGTGAGAACAGAGAAAAGAGAGAGAAGAAAAGAGAGCTCAGTGGTTGGTTGGTTGGATTTTTGGAGGGGTAGGGGCCTATATGAGGACTATCAGCATCAAGCAACAGAACGAGACGTTATCACGGTTACTCTTTTTTTTGAGAAACATCACGGTTACTCTTTTAAATGTCAAAGATTAGTTAGGGAATTAGTTGTAATCTAAGTTTATGTTCTTACTTAATAAAATAAATATTATTATATAATTTTTAAAAATTTAACAGTTGAATTTTATGTTCTTTACGCTGTTAATACACATGTTAAATTTTGTGTCAATCGGATATTATTTACTATATTATGTATAATGTTATTTACTATATTATATATAAGTTTATATTTTATGCATAACTTTAAACTACAAAAACTTGCAATTTAAACAACTTATTGATGATATAACTATTGATCTTTAATTTTTTATAAATTTTGCAAGCATAGAGGATATAAAAAGAAGATGTAATCCAATGGTAAATTTATCAAAATTCACCTTCAATAAAAAGATATTGAGTAAAGTTGTAACCTAAGACTACAACCAATTTTGTAACTAATTTTTATCATTGTTTTAAGAACAATTTATTTAGCTTTTATTTAAACTTTTTTTTTAAAATACGTTTAACTAGTAAAATATGCTTGCATTTTAAAAAAGTTAAATGTTAAAAAATTGTACATAAAAATTAAAAATTAAAGAAAATTTTTTTTCGTTTCGCAATAGCTTTTTGCTAAAAAATATTTTTGAGAAATTTAAAATATATATATATATATATAAGCTAAAAAGTAAAAAACTAGCTTATAAGTTATTGCCAAAAACACACAAAATGTAAACTATATATTAAATAAATTAATTTTTTATTCTATTTATGATATAAATATTAATATTTTATGGGTCTTGGGCATTAGTTAAGATTGAATTTTTAATTGTAATTAATTGGCCTTAAACATGGATTGAATCACTTTCAATTTAAATTATATTTGTTAATTAATTTTTGCATGTGGGATCCATTTTATTTTTAGTATAAATTGTCGTGCACATGTTAACATACTCCATATATATTTATAATTGAAAAAAAAAATGTAGGATTTTAGGGCAAGTTACTTCCAACTCTACAAGACAAACCTTTCACACATATGACCTTCTGTCCTGTGATCCTAGGTAATAATGGCGACTCGAACCATGCTCAAAGCAAGGAGGACAAAGGTCAATTACTAGACCCCACTAGAGGTTGATATTTTATATGATAAATCTATTTAGTATTTATAACGAAAAGATGTGTCAATTGAGCTCATTCTACTTAGTTTGTTTATCCATATATATCTTGAACTAGAATATAAATGGTAATATTTATCTATATTATTACAAAAATAATAACAAATTTAGTATCATATTTTGGTTGTCTACTAAAAAAGACATAAAGTTGATCAAATTATGCATGATTATAAATCCTCTAAAAAGGAGTTATTGCAGTGATCTATTCTATATTTAGTTTGAGTCATGTTAACGGGTATCTTTAGGACAATTGTTAATAAATTATATTATGAAAATTTTAACACAACTTTACAAGAAATATAAAAAGATGTCAACAAATTAATTGCTTTATCATTTTTTCATAAAGCACATTTCTAAAAATAGCTCATAAATCAATGCCCTTTGAGCATTCGTTAACATTTTTCATTTAGTTTTTGGCATGTGGGCTAGGCCTGGGATGTTTGGGTGGCGAGAAAGGGTAGAAAAAGAAAAAGAAAAGTTTGAATTTTTATCAAAGAATCTTGAGTTTATGTTGTTTGGGATAAAATTGAATTTTATTTATTTCTATATTTCATCCTTTTTTTTTTTTTTAAATTGTAATTGTAGGGTTGAAGGGCCTAAGAATATATGTTGGGTCTGGTGCCTTGTCTGAGAACAGATAAACAATAATGAAAATATAAGACTCAGAATTTCATGAGCAAGCTACAAATGAGAAGGCTAGGGAAGGTAGGTCGAAGAGGAGTATCTCCTTAGCTAAACGAAGCAAAGGTTAGAAAGTGTGTTCTATTATCCAGAGTGACATTCCAGGAAATTCTATTGATAAGGATATGCATTATGAATGTACAGAACAAATGAGAGCTAGAAAATATTTAAGGAAAAACTGCTACCACCACATTAAATGTTCTGCAGCTAATTTTCTGACCGCATTAATGAGGAAGTGATACCTAAACAGTAGTTTTTAGCTTTACAGCTATTCCCCAGAGACTTCAAGAAAGTGCTAATATGACAGGGATTAACACCAATAATCTAATCTACATATGGAGGGCAGAGATGAAAGGAAAAAGAGAGTATAAAATAGAAGGGAGGTCCTGAGAGAGAGGGATCGGAGAATTGAGAGAGAAATACTGTAGCAATAAAAGCTATATTTGTAATCAATTTCAAGAAATATATATATAAGAACTGATCTCCTTAGGCTGTGTTGATGACGATTTTATTTAGAGAAAACCAGTCTATCTTTACTTTATTGTCATTTGGATCCACTATAATTGCTACCCAACTCATTAGAGTCTAATTTTCTAACTCACTCTCTTCAAATTCATTGTACTGAGCTCTTTGGGCCTAGATCCTTTTAACTTTCGGACTTAGAACTCAAATTGCGTTCTTATAGTAATACTATAAATGTTTCTTGTGGTTAATTTTTATTGTCTTCCTTTAAATTGATTTTTTTTTTTTCCTTTTTTGATGTGGATTTTTTTCCCAATTAAGGTGATGGTATGAATCATTTTAATGGTAATTCAAAGTTTTTTCCTTATTTACTAGTCATGTGTGTGTGTCAAGTGAAAATTCTATCAACCAAGTAAGAGAATTCCGTCCTTGCGATGACAACAAGGGCCAAATAAAAATTTGTTAAAAAATTTAAAGACCAAATTAAAAGTTTTCAAAACATAAGAATCAAAATGAAATACCTAAAAAAGACCAAAAATATATTTTTACCTTCAGTTTTTACCTAAATAAAAAGTGAGAGGGATGTGTTTTCACCGCATTATGGTCAGTTGGTAGTTTCTACTTTCTTGGTTTCATCTCCATCTTATTATAATAATATTATTATTTTTAATAATAAAAAAAGTATTAAAAAAAAAATTTCATGACAGGCATGAAACGGCGCCAATGCCCATGACTACCGTTACTCCGTTAGCAACGGTCAAATGGAGAGAAGGTACGGTCAAAGCACAATTGAATAATGTATTTTTTTTTTTGAGAAGCAATTGAATAATGTATTTTGTTTTTATTTTTTATTTTAAAGGAAAATTAATAAAGAATTCATAGTGCAAATCAATGATGTGCTTTCTGTTCAATTATTATCATCAGCATGGTGAGCACGCGGCAGAGATGGGCGTGTTTCTCTTTTTCTCTTTTTCAATTTTTTCTTTTATTATTATTATTATTTTATTAAGAGGTGAAAATTGTATTTTATGGAAAAAAAAAATAATGTTCTCATGTCAGCTTGAAATTTTTTATTGAACTCTCAAAAACATAAAAATATTTTATTCAACAACTTAATATATGAAAATCTAGGGCTCATGAGAGCTCTACCACTGTACTTTTTTTCTGTAGCTGTGCTATGCTACCTTATCCTCTCAAATTTTTAACTGTTATATTGTTTTATTGAGCGGAGGATTCTCATGATCTACATAAATTATATTTTTTTGGGAGGAGTAGATTCCTTTGTTGAAAACAACTATGAAAATAAAGCAATACTGGTGCAACATCTTGTGACATAATTCGCTACATGGACGAGTTGTGACACCAGATTAATTTATGAAAACATGACTATTAATAAAAGATCCTTCTATTAAATAGATCAGTCATGTCAACCAATAGATTTTAAAAGATTATAAAACAAAATATTTGATCACAGCAAATCGTTTTTGTTTTAATATTCCAAATATCTATGGTATTTTTTTCCCTGGTAGATGACTATAATATATGACAATGAATTGATTTTTATAATTAGTCAAGGATTCGTGGGTAAGGAATGTAATGAGGGGTATTATAACTTTTAAATTCATATATTATCAAGGGGAAAAAAGGGTTTTCTAACAGCAACACAATGTAATTTTTTGTTAGTTTACAAAGAAGAATTTTCATCTAGCTCATTTGGTTCGAGAGTTTCTCAAAAAAAGAAAAAAAAAAGAAAAAAGAAAAAGAAAAAAAGAAGCTCATTTGGTTCGAGAGATTTAAGTGAAATCAATAAAACAACACATAATCACAAACCAAGTCAATTATATTGTATGATGTCAAACTCTAATCCCAATTATGCTATGTTTCACATTCTAATCTTCTCCTTAAATTGTTCGCTCACTACCTCATTTTATCTGATACTAAGAAATTAAATGGATTCCACTATCTTTCATTTTGAAAAATAAAAAAAGAAATTAAATTGATTGAAATCTTAAAAACAAGTTAAAATTCTTATGATATTTTAGACTAATGTACTTTTTTGCCTCTAACATTTGAGGTTGTTTTTATTTTGGCTCTTAATGTTTCAAAATTCTCATTTTAGTCCTTAACGTTTGGTTTTATTTTCAAAATATAATTATAAGAATTGCATACTAAAGGTTTGTTTGGGAATCACTTATTTTGTTGAAATTGAAAACTTTTTATTAAAAGTATGTAGAAAAAAATAAAATTAAAAGCTAACTTTTAGAGCAATGGAACCTACTTTAAGAGCAAAAATAAGTTAAAAAGTAAAATAAGCTAACTTTTTCTCAAATCTCGTGTGTGTTTGACTTCAAATTAAAAAACCAGCATATTTTACTATTCAACTTATTTTTGGTACTATTTATAAGTCCCACTGCACTTTTTAGTACTATTCATGGGTCTCACTTTACTATTTGAGCTAACTTTTACCTTTATCTATAATACTTTCAGCAAAAAGTTTTCAGTTTCAACAAAATAATCGGATCCCAAACAGACCACTCAACTAACTTTTTCTCAAATCTCAATCGCAACCTAAGATATTACTGAATTTATTTTCAATTTAGACCTGATTTGATCCCGTATCTTATATTTGCCCATTAAACTAAATAGAATCCACCTCAATTTACTCCCTCTTTAATCCCATGCATAGACGCAAATACTGCCAAGCAGCAAGCACCAACGATTGGTTGAATGAGTTGGACCTTGCCATTGACTTGTGTCTTCAATCAAATAATGTGATGCATATAAAATCTAGGTGGTTCAATTTGTGGACCATTTGGTAGATTTTTCAAGCATGTGGAGAGATATCCTAAGCATGTGAAAGCCGACGATGATGTAAGCGAGCAACCTGAAGTAATAGCCCTTTCCTCCTAGTGTTTCAATCCTAAAAGTGTAGGACCACACACATTTTAACACAATTTAAACACATGGCGAGCAACAATTAAAGTACTTTTCACTAAGTTCCAGTAATGGACCGTATATAATGTGTAAATAACGTAATTTAATCACACATTAATAAATATGCAAGTTATGTCAGTGTGTGAATAAGTGCGTGTCCATAAAAAAAATACTTAGATTAATTTGGTCCCAGCGCAACAAAGCAGCATGAATCATAAAATCATATTGTGATGTATAATGCTTGCTTTAATGTCCAAAAGGACCAAAACTAGGAGAGCTTCAATTCCGTGAAATGGGGGACTTAAACTCGTACAAATTTGACCTAACAGAAGAAATATGGTACGACTTAGGATACATATAATAATTATTTATATTCTTTGAAACCGACATTACATAAAAACGAGTTGCCCACTTATCTTTTTCAAAAAAAGGCTTCCATTAGCTATCTATACTTTGGAAGCACTACTTCTCAATCACTACGCTAATCACGGAACAATGTTTGATTTCTATTTAGAATTAACCATTGATTTTTTTTTTTTTTTTTGACTGAATCATTGAATTATGAATCTTTTGAAATTTACAAATAGGGAATTAAACTATTGAGGGACATTGGCTCTTGCGATTAGCAAACAATATTAGTTGGACTTTTCATTTCTCTCTTTTGAAAAATCAATCCTGAACCCAAAAAAACAAAATAGAAGAAAAATTCTTACATTCTTCTTAATCTAAATTGTGCGTTAAATCCCTTAATTCCTTATAGTTAGTAAAACTAAGTTGTCATATAGGGTCCCATCAACAAAAGAAAAGAAGTTGTTATATAGTGTTCAATGGCGCCATATAGACTTAAAAGACTACGTTGAAATCAAATATAAGTTAAAAGGATAGATATAAATTTTTTTTTAAAATTAATTAAAACTATAAAGATAGAGATAAAGAGTGTAATTTATAATTTAGCATTTGTTAATTTAATATTTACAAAAAACATATGCACAAATTATTTTAGTATCGGTCTTGTTATTTCCTTTCACAAAAAAGGAATATGAAAATCCTTTTTATAAACACCATATAAGTGCATCACCAATAAACTAAATCGATAAATAAATGTGAACATATGGTAAAATTATACATAATATCACTAGCAAACCTAGTAAATAGAATCAAATTAACTAAGGTGGTCATATTTCATAACCAAAGTAGTCAATATCATATTGGAAACTATTTTAATTTTTCTATGGAACAAAATATTCAGTACCATTTAATACCAATATATCATTTTAGGGTAACCACTATATACAAAAAACTGATATATTCCAAGCTTAGAATAACTACATGAATCCAATGTGCTAGCTTAAATAACATGTTTTATAACTATTCTTTTAATTTTTTAAATTATTTTTTTGTGTATTGGCCGAAACCTTCAAAAAATCTCCAACATAACCTATAAATATCAATATTTTGTTCGGCATGTTTAAGAGTAATACTGATATTGTTGTAGTGGCTAGTATAACGCATACTGCCAGAATGGTCGATATTGATCAGGTATTGACTATTTTGATAGAAACACAATAGCCGGCTTGTAAATATTACAACAAACCCAAAAGAAAAGAAAAAGAAGCAGAAAATACAACAAACCCTCTTTTTCCATAAAACATGAAATCTCCTCTCAAATTTTGAGTGTAACACTTAATCTATTATGATATTACTTTATACATTTTCTTTTTATGAGAAATAATATTATTTTATACATAAACATTTAAATGTGTGAAAATAATAAATAAATTAGTCATATGATAACTTATATCCATATTTAAAGGGTTTGTTGGTTACCCTCAAAAACTTGAGTTTAGGGTTTTTTATCAACTAGAAAACTTAGAGTTAAGACTTTTTAAGTGTTACACTTAAACACGAGTTTGGAGTTCCTTGTTTTATGGGGTCACTTTTGGATTTTATGTATTTCTCAAAAATTGATATATAATCTTTTATTTCTTGAGAAGTTATAATCCAAAATATTTTTACAACAAATCTTAAATAATAATTTATTATTAGTACTAATTTAAAACTCATTACTGAAATTATTTTTTTACTCATCAATAATAGTCAATAATTTAAAATTTATTATTAAAATTACTTTTTTACTCATCAATAATAACAATTAAACATTTAAAATTTGTTAATAACAATTAGATATTTAGAATTTGTTGTAAAATATTGTAAATATATAATTTGCTTTATTTCTTTTATCTTTTTCCTTTTGGCCAGGCTCTATAGAGTAAAAGTTAAGCTAGAGAACAAGTCGCACCAAATCAAAAGACACAAATCACAAAGTCAAAGGCTAATAAGAAAAAGAAAGAGAGACCCTTCAAATGGAATCAGGTGCCACTGCTTGCTCCAAAAGAGAAAAAACACCTAGAGAGATTTTTCATTTCACATCTACCTAACCTAGCTATTATCTTTTAAGAAACAACACTATCCAATGGTCCCTATGATTGAGTTCCCAAACTCTGCAACCGTATCACTGGACATGATGCACTAAGATATCTCTGTTTCCCGATATGATCTTTACCATTCCTTTGTCAATCTGTGTCGATGATGATAAACTTTTACTCTCACAAGAAGGAGCTATAGAGAAGAAGACAAATTTTACTTTGGGCTCTTTCCTTAACACCGTTATCATTGGTTTGTGGGTCCTCTCAAAAATTTGTTAAAAAACAACCCCTAGTACTGAGTGTGAGATGACAAATCAACAAAACCTTCTTGTTGAAACTTGAAAGTTGAAACGTTTCCATCCTATCTTCCTGAATTGCTGACTGATTTGCTTGGTGCTATTGATCCAAATTCCTTTATTTATTGGGAAAAAAAAAGTACCAATCATCCAAAAGAAAATGTATATCATGACAACTTACATCTTAACTTTTTAATTTTTTTAGTTTAAATCTCAGATTTTTATAAAAACTACTAGGAGGAAACTTCAGTAACTCACATTACAAGCAAATAACATTGTTTTACCGCTTTAGTACTCCACTATATTCGTTCTCATTATGTTAATTGTCTATATTATCATCTCTCTTTACCATGTTCTATACTCTCTCAGAGTTATAATCATACAAACTGTCAATGACAAAATAGTGCTATTTGGATGTAATATTTGTTAATGAAAATTTGTCTCCCAATATAGAGGCTACTTCATTAGAATTAGTGATTTTCAATAAATATAAATAAAGGGGGTAGGTTGTCATGGATTATGATGGCTCTGAAGCATTCACAGTAATGGTCGTAAAATCATTAAAAACAAAAACTATTTTTATTACTTCAATCACCAAAATGCATGCTATATTAAAAGTGCTAAAACTAAAAGAAATTTAGCAATATGCTACAATGATATTACTTGTAGCATACCATTGTAGCATATTGCTACTATTATTTAATTCGTTTATTTTCATTGGTTGGAAAGGGAGAGAGGGCAAAGAGGTGCTAAAAGCTAAATTTTTTAGTATATTTAATGTGAATGCATTGACAAAATTAAAAAAAGTTAGTTTGTCCCAAAGGAACAAATAATAGGGTTTTTTTTTTTTTTGGAACAAAATAATTTTCTTTAAGCTTTCATTCCTAGCAGTTTTGCACTACACACCCACCTTTCTTTAATATATTTTGCTTATGGATCTCATCCATGTGAGTCTTTTTTTTTTATAATAATTTTTTTTTTGAGATTGTGGTCATCGCAAAATGTTGGGGATAAGGATTACACATGCCCCTGCACTGTGACAGAACTATAGTTGGAGCCAATTTTTTTTCAAATTTTTTTAGTGTATATATATATATATATATGTATATGTATGTATGTATGTGTTAATTTTAGCAATTTGTTTCAATAAATTTGCATTTTGCCCTCTCAACAATATTATTGATCTTTTTAAAGGCCATAAAAAATTTTATTGATCTAAAATTTGAAATAAATTTAACAAGCTCAACAACAAAATTTAACGATAACAAACTTAAGCTCAAACAACACCTCAAAACAAACCCACGCAAAACACAAACAAAAATAAAATAAAATAAAAAATTCCTAAGCCAATTCTAACTAATCTAAGTGAACACCCACACATATTTGAAAACACACAAGACACCCAAAAAAAAAAGGTAAAAAAAAAAAAAGCTTGACTTTCTAAATTAAAAAGTGTTACATTCACAACATTTTCACAACAAGTCACATGTGGTAAGTTGTTATTGGTTTTAATTCAAATCCACAACTTAAATTAATTTTTTTGCCTACTCATAACAACCAATAATAACCTACCACTTACGATTTGTTGTGAAAAATATAGTAAAAATATTATGAACATAGCATTTCTCTTCTAAATAAATGCTTATTTGGAGTTTCAAAAAAAAAAATTTATACTTTTGCCCCCTCTAACTCTAAGACCTAGCACCGTCCCTGCCCTGCATAAGGACCTAAGGTGGTTGTTGTGGGTTCTAAGATAAAGTTTAGGTTTAGAAGATTTTACTGGCCTAAACTCGTTGAAAGACTTGCATATTAAAGTCACCGAATTAATTACTATGTTGTCTACAGTTCTACACCTAAATGCTGAAAATAAAAGGCAATTGATGTGTTCACAAATAAAAGCGGAGAGAATTTCGGATCGAATTCAACTTTGGACAACTTTAGACTTATCTAAAGACTGAACCTACTCGTTAGGTATGCTAGAGGCCAAAAGAGAAGGAGGAAAGAAAAAACAGAAAAAAATAATACCTATGTGGTTGCCCACCAATGGGTTTAGGTACATAGAGATTTTTAGTCAATGTTAGTATGCCATAATTTGGAGCACAATTTGTTTATTCCGAAGAGATGAGAGGTTGGAGGGAAGGGTTGATTTACAATTTGAATTAACTATTATTATTTGGCTTTGAACCCTATGTTTTAGATGGAAGGAGATAAAAGGATTAAGGTGAAGAAAACGACTGAAATATATAATAAAAAGTTAGTTCTTTACTAATCTAGCCACTTACCTCTATTCTCCTCCTTAATTCTTTCAAATACACTAGAAGTCATTTTTAAGATAATAGGGCTTACTTAAAAATCAATTTAGAAGATTTTCTTCAACTTCAATTCAATTCGAAGATTCAAAGATTATCAAAACGTGTTTTTTAATAATGTAAAATCACTATTAAATTGAGTCAAATGACATATTTTTTAGTGACTAAATAATGGAACATTTCAATAAAAAGTTCAAATGAATTTCAAATGTCTTTTGTTAATTTGGAAGAAAATTTTATTTGTTTGCTCTAAATATTTTATTTGACTATAAAAAAATTTTATCAGTTGAATTAATTAAAACTCGTGATACTTCCTTCTTAGTGTATAAGTTTGCTCCTTTCGGTTAGGCTTGTTCCCTGTTATTGGGTTTGTACGCATGAAAGGCCGAAACCACATTTGGAAATGCACAAGCCCATTTGGTGGGCCTTAGAACATCCTAAACCAGCAAATAGACACACCCACAAATCATTCTTTTATTCAAATATCTTGCGAAGGAGAGCTTATCACCATAACTTAAGGATGGGCTGCCTTTTCACTACTATTGAGAAGTGAGGACAGTATGGCCATCTTCTGGGTCCTGAGAATTTTGGCCCAACTAAAGCAGGGACCATTAAGAGAGGAGGTTCTTCATACTATCATGGGCGGCCTTGGTTTGGACTTGGGCTTGGCTCACTCATGACCAGGCCCAATAAAATCTTAAGTTTTTATTCTCTAGTGTTTAGTAATTCCTTTTCTTTCTTTTTTTTTTTTTTTTAATTATTGAGAAAATTTTTTCTTCAACTTATGACGTTCACTTCTGATAATAACTTTTTATAATTAGACTAAGACACTAATCGGTTTTTGGTTGTAGGAATTCCTGATAAACCTTTTATTTTTTGCTGGAACATAAACTAAGCCTTGATAAACCTTTTGGGTTTTGAAATTGTATTGGACATAAAAGCTGAAGGTGAAGTTGCGTTGTATTGTTCATATCACATTGGCTACAAGTTAATGGCTTATTAGGGCTTGCAGCTTTGTTTTAAAGGCTAGCAAGTAGCAAACTCCAAAATATTTACAGTATTTACTGTCATTGAACTCTGAAAAGTCTTCACTCTCAGACTTTCCATACATAACAATCCGCAATCCGATTAATTGGGGTTGGTACTTGGGTAGTTGGGTTGATTTATAAAAATGTTTTGGATTGGATTGTACATTTCGCATTATGAAAATGAGAGGTGTTACATCCACAATATTTTTATAACAAATTATAGGTATAAAGTTGTTATTAATTTTAATTTGAATACAAAACTTAAATTACTTTTTTATCTATCAGTAACAATCAATAATAACCTACAATTTAAGATTTATTGTAAAAATATTATAGAAATGTTGTGCACATAATATTTCTATTATGAAAACACAGAATTGGGTTGAAAACTTGAAATCATACCTAACTCAATCTGTGCATACCCCACATAAGATATATAGACATCCTGTATGTACTATGTACGTACTTCAAATTAATTAAGGGATTTTTTGTTGTTGTTGTTGTTGTTGTTGTTTTTTTTTTTTTTTTTTTTTATGAAGTTACTCACTAACAAGAAAAAAGAAAAAGAAAAAGGAGGAAGGATCTCTAACAATTAGTAAATTACTTAAATTGGTTTTTTTTTTTAAATTATAAAAATGATAATAAATATAATCAATTCGACTTTAAGTTTAATCTCAACAAATTGGGATCTACATTTTTCTTTCTTATTCTTCTTTATTTTATTTTGTATTCTATCATAATATATACTGTAATATCTTAACCTCCATAACCTTTTATTTGTTTGTATCTCTATTAACTACTCTTTCTTTTCTATATTTTTAGCTGTCTCTTTACATGTCCTACTATTTCAATTCTACTGTGGTATCAATTCAAAACCTTAGAAACAAACATCAATTCATTTTTTGTTTAATGAATAAAATAACACCGTCAAAAAACCTTTTTTTTTTTTTTTTTTTTTTTTTTAAGAAAGTAAAAAATCTCGGAAAAAATCTTTTAGTACTACCGAATAATTTTGGTGGGTCATCAACATTGTAAAATGAGAACGACGCGCGACAAGATATTAGAAGAGGACCTGTTGGCTTTATTTACAACAGCAATTCTTTGTTAGGTGTATTACTGTTCAGGTGGACATCAGATTTTCCAATTTGTGCAAAGTATGCAAAGTCATGTTTTATATAACTTTAACCTAAAAAAATACAAAAAAACAAAACTCTAACCTCTTTTAATTTTCACCACTTAAGTAGTGAAAAATATTGTGTTGGGTTTATATATGATGTCTCAACAATCAACATTTCATCGTACTATTTCATTCATTGCCTATAAGACAAGCAAAATATCCATAAACTCATAGTGTGATTGATTGAAGTTGGAACCTTTAGATTTACGTCATGGCTGTTGTCAATGATATTTGCTATAATGTCATTTGACATAGTCAAAAGTGAATTGGTGAATGGTGAATCGGGTTATAGGAGATGATGAACCAGTCCACAAGGACCACAACAAAAATACCAACACCAACGTACAAAACCTACTAGTATCAGTGATTAGTGAACATCATATAATTCTTATCAATTGTCCCTACAAATCGAGTGCCAGTTGGCAAAGGGACTCCACATATTTTGTCCGCTACAGAAGTGATAAAATGTCAGGTTGAATGCAAGATTTAAACTGTGTGTTAATTAGCAATTACATTTTTTTTTTTTACCTCAAATTCGTTTATAGGTATTTACAACTCACAGTGGTACAGGAAGTGAATTCACAGTCTTACCATTCACCTCTATTATTGAACAATGAGTTGCTTCTTGGTAAAAAAACCATAGACAGAACAAAGAAAGCATATCAAGTTTTACAAAATTGAATTGAAGTGGACCTGTAAGTCAAAGATTTGGACTCAGTCTACCCTATGAAAGTCGCATTCTTATGTATTGCTGGACTGATCTGGGCTACACAGTCCAGTAATGAAAAATTATATTCCTTGGACTTGGTAGATGGTAATTGGTATGATTTAGTGAAGTGGGGAAAAGAAAAAAATGTAATATATAGGATATATAGCCAATAATGGAGAAGGTCTTTTCCACATTCATATTAGATTGCTACCCCTTGTCTTATTCTATAACCCCATTGGCCATTGTATACACAGTATTTGGTTAGGTTTATTTTAGTTTAGGTATACTGGTACAGTTTTCAAAATTTAACATTTTGATAAGAACCTAAGGAATCACTTTTTTTTTTTTTTTTTTTTTTTAATGTATAACTGTAGGTTGATTCAATTTCAACTAATCAGTAAAAGCTAGCCCAGGATGTTTCTTAATTAGGGCATATTGGGACAGCTAGTCTCTAGTGGAATACACCTTGAGCTTGCATGGGAACCAGCTCAGCTGATGAAGAGAGTCAAAGGGAAAAAGAAATTGACATATCTGTTCTGTATGCATGAATGGGATTGGGGTCGTTTCTGGTGACAAATAATCTAATATGAAAGCTTTATTTCCAGCCAATGTCTGAGCTGGCCCTCTCTTTCTTTCTCTTTTCTAGTAGCTTCTTTCATCTTTCAAGCAACTCGAATCCAATAGATTTTTATAACATGGACACACATGCGGTCAATGCCAAAACTAACACGTTTTGTGAAAGGTAGTCACTAACTGGGGATCGTTCTTACTTCTTTGTAGCAATTATTACATGCAACTGGCATCCATGGACCATGCATGCATGGCCACCCAATTTAGCAAACCTGGGGTCTCTGGGTCATGACAGTTGGGTTTATCCGAGTTCAATTCAACAAATGAATTAGTCTATTTTCAATTAGGTTTTGTATAGCCCACTACTAAGTTTGTAATACCATATAAAACCATCATTTGAAAGAAGATTCTGTTTACGATGGTGGAGTATGATTTGGTAATAGGAATTTTCGTATCACTTTACATAATATTTGACAAAAGTTGAGTGATTCGAGTAGTAGTGCTTAACAAATGTATTGTGCTTATGATAAATTGATAATAGACTCATTACAATTCTAATAGTACAAATAATATTACACATTACCATCACATGCCATGGGATGATTAGACCATGACTGATACCAAAGGTTCTTTTTTTTTGGAGACCCTAAAACTCTGGGGGCTTGGAATTTGGGCTCAAGTGTTGTTTACTTTTGAGTACACGTGATGAAGGGTTCTCAAAAAGGAAAAATAATGGTCTCACGAAGAGTTGGCATACATGTTGTAAAACTATATATGGTCTCAATAAGAGTTAATTACTCAGTCTGGATAGACCTAGATCTTTGTAAATCGTGCCCTACGATGCTTCTACGTAAATTATGAATAAGCTCCATAGTTCTCACACAAGTTCTGAGCAAGTTCCTAGCCTTGCTTATGGGCAAGTCAAAGTTGACTGATTGATTTTTCTAACTATTTTATTTTTTGGTCGGAAGACGTAAGCTAATTGAGTTGAGCATGCTGTTTTTTTACTTAAAGAGAATGTTCATATAGTAAGCATGCATGTACACGAGGTTGCATCTTTTATTAATTAAATTAAAGTCAATATGAGCAAAGGGAAAAGAATGGTATATTAAAAATGAGTTGACCTATGGAAAGGAATGGTAAGATCTGGCCCTTGCTCTTCCTGGTTACTAATTGAGTTTGTGGATGGAGTAATATATTTAGTAAAATTAATGCACCCACCAAGAGCAATTAGGTTTTGCTCTTCTAGGCTAGCAATTGAGTCTTTTTTTTTTTTTTTTTGTAGGGGGGGGGCCAAAGGTTAATAAGAGATTCTAGTTCATAGTGCCACTAACAAACTAGGAATTGAGTTTATTGATACTAAATAGAGTAAAACACTAAAATGCATCTAATTCATTGTGGTTTAACAAAGTTTTGTGGAAACATTTTGAATTTTGAATTAGTTTTAATCACACCCTAAAATGCCATTAGTATCTAATTATTCTAATTTATTATTTCCACCCACTTGGATTGTGAGTGAGTGATTGGTTACTTTTGTTTCTAGGAATCAAATTAACTAAAAATAGTTGAAAGTAATTTATTAGAACAATTGAATAACTGAAAATACGTGTGATTGGATAGAGTATGTATATATATCATGTATTCATATTGTAGGTTAATATAAAGTTGTATAAAAAATTCAAAACGACGAGAAATTATTCTATGTTCTTAATGGACTATGTCAGCACTGCGGAGTGATCCACCCACCCAACAAATAAATGCCATGTGCCATCATATGTGGAAAAAGATCCTAGTTAGACATTCAAAAAACCAACCCCGGAGTTTTTCTTTATTTTTTATACATCAATATGATGCAGTGATGCTAAGGTTAAAACGAGAGAGAGAGAGAGAGAGAGAGAGAGAGAGAGAGAGAGAGAGAGAGAGAGAGAGAGAGAGAGAGAGAGAGAGAGAGAGAGAGAGAGAGAGAGAGATATACTTTAGATTTCCTAGGATACTTACTAGTAGATTTTCTTAAACTCTAACTACTCTTTAATGATTTAATGATAAAAATTTTGTCATATCAGCATTCTACTAATAATATTGTTAAAATAATAAAATAATGTTGCAGACAAAACATTATATATGCCAACATTCTGCCATATAAATATATATATATATATATATATATATTTGACTTCCTTGTTCAGCCAACGTAATCATACAAAAAGTTTCCACCTTCGGAGGAACTCACAAATCCCATGGCAACCATTCAATCAATACAATAGTGTGCATGAGAAATCTTCTTATAGACACTACTGTATTGATTGGTGGACATTAGTTAACAACTTATTTTAGGAAAGTTTTAACACAATTTTTATGGAAAATAAAAAAGAGAAATGCTAACGAGTGTCTTTAGGATATTGGTTAAGAATCTATTTAAAGAAAGTTTTTATAGGAAAAGAAAAAAAAGCAATTAATTTTTTTTTTAATAAGAAAAAAGCAATTAATGTTTTGACAATTTTTTTTATTTCCCATAAAAGTGATGTCAAAAAAGTTGTCAAAACATTAATTTTTTTTTTTTTTCATAAAAACTTTCTTTAAATGAATTATTAACCAATACTCTAAGAGCATTCGTTAATAGTTCCCTTGATAAAATTAATTGTCTCATTTTTAGAGATTTTTTTTTGTATAAAAATATATTCAATGAAAAAAAAAAAAAAAAAAAAAAAACCTTGTTAAAGTTTAATTTGTACTAAGAAACCTCCTCAAGGACGGTTCAAAATATATAATCAACATGTTTAACCCATAACTAATTATATTATGCCATATCATGATATCATCGATTACTTGTACGCACTCCCTTTCAAAAAAGATTACTTGTACGCATTCATCTACGATATTACCCTCTTTAGTTAAATTGATTAATTTCCTTCTTTTAGTGAAAAACATGAATAATAAATTATTATATTTTAGTTTCTTTGTAATTAAATAAGTGATGGACAGAAGAGATATATCAAATGTTAAAGTATTTTTCAATTAATTAAGAGTAGATGTTTTTTATTTATTTTTTTATTTATCTTTTTATTTTTTTATAAGTGCTTATAACAAGTGAAGAAATGAAATTCGAAAACCAAACCATCTTTTACGAAACCGTGTCATAAGATACTTTTCTCTTAGACAGGAAACAAACCATGCACTCAATGAACTATGATTTGCTTTTCTAAAAAGAAAAAAAAAAACTCCAAAACTAAAAAAGCAAGAGAGCAAGATAACAAATGAATATCAAGTAGGAGATTTGATTGCAGGAATGACATCTCATAAAGTATTCTAGAAATTGACCAATCACACTCAAGAGAAAATTTAATTGTAGGAATGACGTTACGAGAAAATTAAGAATTATCAGATAAATTTTGAAGGAAAACCAATATTTTACCCACCAAAAAAAAAATTGCGGGCATTTTACACTTATTTTGTCTCTTCATTTTCTATATATATTCTCACTAAAATAAGTAATCAACAAAACACATACACTTTTAAATCTTTAATTTTATGTGCAAAACTTAAATTCAAACACAAATAATACCAGGGCATCATTTAGATGAGTTGGAAGTTGGAACTATTTAGTATGTAAGTACTTATAATAATCTAAAAAAACACAAATAATATTATTTATTAAAGATAATTAATTAAAGTAGGAAATAATCTAATCTTCCTCACTTTTTCTTTTTTAACCCTTAAGTCAGGTCACGTGAGCGGCACATTTTAGTCGGCAGAAGACGGGGCCGACCATCCACTGTTCATTTAATGTAATGTAAGTGCTACTGCAGCACTGCTACCCCTGCTTTTCGTACTCCTAGCCCTAGGTAAATTCCAGAATCCACACTATTCTTTAAATCTAAAGCTATCGATTACCAACACACAAAACAAACTGCTGTGCTGAGGAAACTTTTTTTTTTTTTTTTTTAATGGAATCTACTTTACATTGAACCCATCTAGATTGTGTCATGTGTTTATCATTGAATCAGTGTCAAGTCCATTGTAACTGGACACCAAATTTAATTCAAGTCCATCTATATATCCCAATTCCCAACTCAACATAGTATTCTTTATTTCTTTATAGTGCTCATTTTAACCATGTGAGAAATCAAAAGATAAATTTTAAATGATTATTTTCTCTTTACTTTTCAGATCACTTTTATTAATACCAATCATAATACAACAATAATGATGAACCTTAATTTCAAACTTGGAGTTGATCATGAATTTTCAATAAATTAGTTAGTATCGGCTACATATATTATTTTTCTTCATTATATTCTATCTGATATCATATACTTTGTTATTTCTTTAATTGATATAAGTCAATTTTTATTACTTATACTAATGTTATTTTGAATTTCTCTCTCTCTCTCTCTCTCTTAAATTGAAGCAACTCACTCTTTTTACTGGTGCATTAACCGTTTTCTTCTAAAAATGATTCCATTCATAATAGAGTTACTAATTGAACATCAACCTATTGCAACACTCCTCTTTTTCTTGAGTTTAGGATCGGCCGTAAACAAATATATATGATACTAAACACCGACACATAAAATTAAATACTAATCACAATATATAACTTCATTATTATTGTTATTACTTTTTTATAGATATAATAAAACCTCACCTTATACTGTTTTCTTTATAATGATTTTTTAAATCATTAAATTAAAATATTAATTAATTTTTTATATGAATAAAATTCAAACTCAAATCTCTTATTTGGTGATAAAATATTCACAAACGAAGCCCATCACAATATGTAACTTCATTGATTAAAAAAAAAAATTTATAAAAATTTCGTATACATAAAATCTTTGAAATCGAAATTGTCCAAAGCCATCACTATCGATTATATTGCTAGAGATCATCAAAAGATTGCGTAGCTTTTTTTTTTTTTTGCCAGGTGCGTAGCTTTATGAATTATGATTATGGCAGATGGCATATATATGTGTTGTCAGCCAGATTGAAGAAGCTTTTACAGTTGGGGCTTCTTTTATAATGGAACCCACTCAACATTGGAATAGTGGTCACTGCTAAAAGATGCCTTTGTGCTTCGCAAAGCGCTATAATGAAGCACATCTCTCAATATATCTGTTTTAGTTTTACTAAACAGAATGCTTTGGAAAGCGTTGAAGCAAAGGAAATGTTTGCTACTATGCAAGCTCGATACGTGAAAAAATTATGATGGAGCATCGGGTTTATTCTTAGAGTATACACCAAAAAATAGAAAAAATTATTAAATATATGATTGAAGTACTTTTTAAAATTTTTTATATATAGAAATGATTAATATACATAATCTTTTAATGATTAATAATTTAATATACGTTTAAGGATTTCATCCTCTTTTTTTTTTTTTAAATTACTTTGCTAAAAAAACAACATTAAAATGGATCTCATATATATCATTAAAAAATTTAGCTCAATTAATCTATTTTATTTTATTTTAATGAGTTCTAGTTAACTCAACTGGTAAAGTTTCTGATAGTTAAATAAAAAATCTAAAGTTCAATCTCTGCCTACACTAAAAACCGATTAATATCTTGATCTGATGATAAAAAGCTATAATCAGAAGTAAACATCATAAGTTGAAACTCTCTAAAAATAATTGTCTTTTAATATTTTTAACAAAGTACTTTTATATCCTCTAAATATCAACTTCCTTCTCCTATTATAACAAACGAATTAACAAAAGTGGTAGGTGATTTGGCTACTTTTTTTTATTTATTTTTAAAAACAAACACATACAAAAAAGACGGAAAGATGTTTTAATATGAAAACACATTACACTTCTACTTAAAAGTTATGATAACTTCTTATGAGAGAAAAAAAGTTTATAAGTGTATAAATTATTCTGGAAGCGTTTTTCTTGTTGCCTAAAAATTATCTTAAAAATAGAATACTCCTATAATGTTCAGACTTTAGACTGATCCTTATGCCTTTCATCGTTATCCTCTCCTACTTCAAAATTTTTTACGATAAACGCAAAACATATGGAAACTTCACGAAACCTTCAGAAGCAGGGAAAGACAAATTTAAGCTTCACGTAACGGCCTTCGTAATTAATAAAAGTCACTGTAAAACTAATAAGTAGAGGGACACATTGTGTGGAGTAATTAAGTAGGTCCAGTCAACGAGTGACACATCAGCACACCAAAAAAAAAAGTCCACTGCATTTACTTGACTGGAAGTAAAGGAAGTACTAGAAGTCTCCTCCACCAGCCGGGCCCCCATTAAAACGTAGAGGGACACATACTTGATACTTATCCAAAAAACTTGCTTAGATGTCAATAAGTGATTGGAGCGTTTTAAGTGCTGTATAAATGTTGTAATTCAATTATCAATTTATAGTCAAACAAGTTATGATAAAATGCGTGATAAAATGCGTGGTCTTATAAGAATTAGCACGTAAGCTATAAAATTTTTGAGCACCTGTTTAGTTGGCACGTACTTACTACATCTTTATATCTCTTACCCATTATTTTCTTAGAGTGTACAAGTTTGTTGGGTATATCTATTTTTCTAGATTATATATATAATCTTATTCTTATTTTCCAGGTTTTTTAAAGTGAAGTTGTTTGAAAATAATCATACCTAAAAAAAATGAAGTTTAAAAAAGTTACTTTGAAAAAAATACAGATTATTGTATTGTGAAATATGAAACGTTAAGTTAAGGTACATTTTTAATACTTCATTAAATGATGTTTTTATACATTTTTCAAAAAATTAAAGTTAACATGCACACAAATACTAAGAAGATCACATTCAATAACCACTATAAATTTGACTAAAAATTTGTGTGGGTAAATAATTAACAAGCATTTTTTTTTAAATGTAAAAAATTAATAAATATCTTAAAGATATTAGTTTAAAAAATATTGTAAGGGACTTTTTATAGAAAAAAAGGTTCGTATCTTTATGAAAACCTCTTAAGACCCACCTCCAAAACCAAATCCACCTCGTAGATTTCTTTATGAAAGCCAAATTGACAGACCGTAATTTGCAAGTTGATATCTTTGTTTATTTAATTTTTATGGTACACTTTCCAAACATTTCACCTACCACTAGCTTTTTTTTTTCACTATAAATACTCCACTCCCCTATTCCATGTCTCCACCAACTCACACACACACATACCCTTTGCCTTTGAGGCTAAACTAAGTACGTTACATTTGTTTCCACCCATCTTTCCTCTACATTTTCTGTGACACAGTCGAGAAAAAAAAAATGAAGCTCGCCTTTGCAACTTTCCTGCTTGTTTGTCTTGTCCTCAGCTCATCTTTCTTTGAGGCCACAATGGCTGGTTCAAGTAAGATATCATATACTTCTACAAAATTAAACAATCTCTTTCTTTTTTTGAAAACTTCTGTCTTATAAAAGTTAAAATCTTGCCGGATTTACTTTGATATTTTGTGGTGGAATGGTTTAATTGTTACGGTACATTGAGATTCAGTCCAGTATCGTTTCAATTTATGCACCCAAAAAAAAAAAGTGCTAATCAGTTTGTGTTTTAAACAAAATATAGGCTTCTGTGACTCAAAGTGCCAGGTGAGGTGCTCAAAGGCGGGAGAACAGGACCGGTGCTTGAAGTACTGCGGTATTTGCTGTGAGAAGTGTCATTGTGTGCCATCTGGGACTTATGGGAACAAGGACGAGTGCCCTTGCTACAGGGACCTCAAGAACTCCAAGGGCAAGAGCAAATGCCCTTGATCATTTCTTGGTTGGGATTCTGAGTCAAGGACCCTTATATTCATAGAGTTTTATTTATTCAAAAAAAAAAAAAGGATATATATTAATCGATTAGGCCATATAGAAGATGGAATATCAAAGGAATAAATGGGGGTCCTTCATTTGTTTGGTTGTTAAAGTGATAGTGTTTGTCATTAAAATTTGTTCATGTGTGTATTGGATTCCGTCTATTGTAGTTTCTCATTTGCTATATATATAATAATAAATTATTTAATTGTGTTTTACCAAAAAAATATTAATTGCGGAGAAGTTGATGATATCTTATTTAATTGTGTTTATGAAAGCATTTATGATCTGTAACTATCACTTGATTGGAGATCAGTTCAGCCATGCATATCTTATAATGAGCAATGAAAGCTACACACTTTTTAAAGAAAATAGTATAACGGATGCTCTCAATGTATTTGTTAATAATTTATTTATAAAAAATATTTATGAAAAAAAAAATTAATATTTGAGTGTTGTTAATGAGTGTTGTACAACACTTGTTAATGTGATAAAATTTAAAATAAATTATTCACCTTTTTTTAAAGATATGAAAAAAATTAAATATGTATTAAATGTGTGTTAGTTTAGATGGAGTATTTGAGAAATCAAAGTACATGTTTAACATAAATCACAATTAAAAAGTAAAATTTTACCAATTTTCAATACAAGTGGAATTTGTGATAGATCATAAATGAACCACAGCTGGTTCATTAACAGGTGCTGGCCGGCACTTGTTAATAAAATTCTTAATATTTTAACAGTTTTTTTTGTTATTTTTTATAAAATTTGTGTCAAAATTTTCTTAAAATAGATTGTTAACCAATGCTCTAAGGGTTCTCGTTGGCATGACCCTTTATTAATTATTACACATTCACTGTATATACATTATCATATAACGAAAATCGTGTTTTAAAAATATAATTTAAAAAAAAAATGGGTGCAAAATGTGAAATAATGAGTATATGCCAATAGAAAGTATGTACGAAACGTAAAATAGTAAGTTTATGTTTGGTAACAGTTTTTATTTTCTATTTTCAAAAACTCGTTTTTAGGAATATAAAGAAAAAATAATTTTCTTACATTTTTGAAATCAAAAACATGTTTGATTAGTTGAAATTATAAAAATAGTTTTTTGAAGAAAAAAATGGAAAATACTAAAATGTGTTGTTACTAGGATTTGAACTTTAATACTAACTCATTAAATAAGACAGATTCATTAAATTAAATACGTATTTTCATTGGTTTTTAAAAATCATAAACTGAAATCAACTTTTTGCATGTTTTCAGTTTCCTTCACAAATTAAGTTTTGAGAACAGTTTTTGTTTTCTGTTTATTTTGAGTTGCCAAACAAGTTTTTTTTTTTCAAAAATAAAAAATTGTTTTTGAAAACAGAAAATAAGGAAAAAAAAAACAATTATCAAACATATCCTAAGATTTTTTTTGTCCAATAATACATTTATGAAACCAAGGGATCGTTTTTACTTATTTGTAGCTTACATGCAACTGGCATCCATGGTCCATGCATGGCCACCCAATTTAGCAAACTTGGGGTTGGTGGGTCATGACAGTTGGGTTATCCGAGTTCAGATCAACAAATGAATTAGTCTTAATTTGCAACTAGGTTTTGTATAGCCCACTATTAAGTTTGTAGTACCGTATAAAATCATCATTTGAAAGAAGATTCTATTTACCATGGTGGGGTGTGACTTGGTGATAAAAGTTCTTGTATCGCTTTACGTAATATTTAGCAAGAGTTAAATGATTTAAGTAATAGTGCTTTAACAAATGTGTTGTGCTCATGATAATAAACTCCCCAAAATCCCAGTAGTACACATAATATTACACATTACTATCACATGATATGGGATCGATGATTTAATTGATGACTGATATCAAAGGTTCTTTTTTGGGAGACTCTAACATGGTGTTTGGTAGAGTAGTTTGAGTAATGTTTTTTGTAATTTTTTAAAATACGTGTAGATGAAAAAATGTGTGAAAAAGTATATAATGTTGTTTAAAATGTAAAAATGTAAATTTGAGATGGTTACCAAATTGGCCCTAAAACTTGGGAGTTTGGAATTTGGGCTCAAGTGTTGTTTACTTTAATTTGAGTACAGGTGATGAAGGGTTCTCAAAAAGGAAAAATAATGGTCTGATGAAGAGTTGGCATACACGTTGTAAAACTATATATGGCCTCAATATATGAGTTAATTACTCTGTCTGGACATACCTAGATCTTTGTAAATCGTGCCCTACGATGCTTCTACGTAAATTATGAATAAGCTCCATAGTTCTCACACAGGTTCTGAGCAAGTTCCTAGCCTTGCTTATGGGCAAGTCAAAGTTGACTGGTTGATTTTTCCAACTGCTATTTTATTTTTTGGTCGGAAGACGTAAGCTAATAGAGTTGAGCATGCTGTTTTTTTACTTAAAGAGAATGTTCATATAGTATTAGTAAGCATGCATGTACACGAGGTTGCATCTTTTCTTAAAAGTCAATATGAGCAAAGGGAAAAAAAATGCATCTAAGTGATCGAGTTTATGCCTTTCATTGTTATCCTCTCCTACTTCAAATTTTTTTACGAAAAACGTAAAACATATGGAAACTTCACGTAACCTTCAAAAGCAGGAAGAGACAAATTTAAGCTTCACGTAACGGCTTTGGTAATTAATAATAGTCCCGTAATTAAGTAGGTCCAGTCAACCTGCATTTACTGGTCTGGAAGGAAAGGAAGTACTTTAAAGCTAGAAGTCTCCTCCACCAGCTGTGCTTCATCAAAACGTAGAGGGACTCATACTTGATGCATATCCTGACAACTTGCTTGGATGTCAACAAGTGATTGGAGAGTTTTAAGTGCTAAATTATTGTATAAATGTTATAATTTAATTATTAATTTAACAATCAAACAAGCAAGTTATGACAAAATGCACACGTAAAACGTACTTATATCTCCAAATTTTCTATCTACTATTTTCTCAGAGGGTACATGTTTGTTGGGTATATCTATTTTTCTAGATTCTTATTTTCTATTTTTTTTTTTTTTAAAGTGAAGTTGTTTGAAAATAATCATACCTAAAAAAAAATGAAGTTTAAAATAGTTACTTCGAAAATAAATACAGATTAAAATTGTTTTGTCAAATATGAAACATTAAGGTACATTTTTAATACTTCATTAAATGATGTTTTTATAAAATTTTCAAAAAATTAAAGCTAACATGCGCACAAATACTAAGAAAATCACATTCGATAACAACTACGTATAAATTTGTGTGGGTAAATGATTAACAAGCGATTATTTTGAAAAAAAAAAAAAATGAGAAAAGTTAACAAATACTACATTAGATTAAAAAATATTGTAAAAAACTTTTTATATTAAAAGAAAAAAAAAAAACAACTTATTTTTTAATAATTTTTTATATTTTTCATAAAAATTATATAAAAATTTTCTAAAATTGTCCATCAACAAAAATTATCTAAGAACACCAATCGACAAGAACCTTAAAATATTATACATTACATTACAACTCAATTGAATAATTTATTACTTCTGTTCCTTGGGCACTCCTTACCAAGACCCACCTCCAAAACCTAATCCACCTTGTAGCTTTTTTTATGAAAGCCAAATTGACAGACTGTAATTTGCAAGTTGATTTCTTGTTTATTTAATTTTCATTATAGTATGCTTTCCAAACATTTCACCTAACCCCCTTAAACTTTTTTTCACTATAAATACTCCACTCCCTACTCCATGTCTCCACCACCTCTCACACACACACACCCTTTGCCTTGGGGGCCAAACTAAGTACATTACATTTCTTTCCACTCATCTTTTCTCTACTTTTTCTGAGACACAGTCAAGAAAAGAAAAAAATGAAGCTTGTCTTTGCAACTTTCCTGCTTGTTTGTCTTGTCCTCAGCTCATCTTTCTTTGAGGCCACAATGGCTGGTTCAAGTAAGATATCATCTACTTCTACAAACTTAAACAATCTCTTTCTTTTTTTGAAAACTTATGTGTTAAAAAGTTAAAATCTTGCTGGATTTTCTTTGATATTTTGGGGTGGAATGGTTTAATTGTCATGGTACATTGAGATTCAGTACTGTATCGCTTTGATTTATAAAAAAAATGCTAATCAGTTTGTGTTTTAAACAAAATATAGGCTTCTGTGACTCAAAGTGCCAGGTGAGGTGCTCAAAGGCAGGAATACAGGACCGGTGTTTGAAGTACTGCGGTGTTTGCTGTGAGAAGTGTCAGTGTGTGCCATCTGGGACTTACGGGAACAAGGACGAGTGCCCTTGCTACAGGGACCTCAAGAACTCCAAGGGCAAGAGCAAGTGCCCTTGATCATTTCTTGGTTGGGATTCTGAGTCAAGGACCCTTATAAATATTATCGAAAGTTAATATTCTTAAGAGTTTTATTTATTTAAAAAAAGAAAAAGAAAAAAGAAGAAGGATATATTATAGAGTTCATTAATAGATCGATTAGGCTAGAGAAGATGGAATATCAAAGGAATAAATGGGGTCCTTCATTTGTTTGGTTGTTAATGTGGTAGTCTCTGTCATCAAAATTTGTTTATGTGTGTATTGGATTCTGTCTATTGTAGTTTCCCATTTGCAATATATATAATAATAAATTACTTAATTGTGTTTTACCAAAAAATATTAATTGTGGAGAATATGATGA
The DNA here is from genome assembly GCA_023621385.1 of Quercus gilva. NCBI lineage: Eukaryota > Viridiplantae > Streptophyta > Magnoliopsida > Fagales > Fagaceae > Quercus > Quercus gilva. The sequence goes on along the minus strand of CM042474.1, from coordinate 2,758,489 downwards.
TATCTAACTTAATTGTGTCTATGAAAGCATTTACTATCTGTAACTATGCATATCTTATAATGGGCAATGAAAGTTACACACTATTGATTAGTTATTACACACTCACAGTATATACATTATTATACGACTCAACTTGTGTTTTAAAAATATAATTTCAAAAATGAGTGTGTGCAAAATGTGAAATAATGAATATATGTAAATAGAAAGTGTGTACGAAACTGTGTATAAGAAGATTTTTTGTCCAATAAACCAAGGGAACAATTTGGAAGAAAGGGAAAGTATAAGTCAAAATTACAAAGTGAAAGAAATCCCCATGATAAGCGAAACAGATAAATTTCACCTTTAGATATGCATTACATTAGACCAACTTATAACAATAAATCAACGAACTCAATTTTTTTTTTTCAATATTTTTTATCACAATTAATTAAACTATCTCAACAATTAACTAAAAAAAATTGTAACATTTTTTTTATAACATTTTTATTGTTTATAAAACTAGAATATGAACATCAAGAAAATTTGAAAGCTTAAAATGCTCTCACAACTAAAATCACTGCCACACGGTAAAGAAAGCATTGCTATGGGAAAAAGAAAAATCAGGTTGTCATTTGGCAAGGTAGTGGCAGCAGCCAGCTGTCATGCTTGCACGTTTTCAAATTATTATTTTTTATTTATTTTTTTCCTTCTAATAAACTCCAATTTATAGTTCATTGTCTTGTAGGTAACTAATTTACAGGGTTCATTTGGATAGAACTTATTTTATTGAAATTAAAAATTAAAAATATTGTAGTAAAATAATTTTTAATTGTATAAATAGTACCGTAAGACTCATTTTTAATAAAAAAGTAACTGAAAAATGAAATTTGTAGGTCAATAAACAGTACACAAATGCCTTGTTCACAAAAGAATTGGTTGAAAGTTATGGTCACTGTTCATGAACAGTATATAAACAGTAACCATAACTGCTCAAGTCACACTGAAACGCGGTTAAAAAAAAAAAAAAAAAAAAAAAAGAAAAAGAAGAAGGAAGAGAGTAAAACGCAAAGCTCAAAACGTGAATTCAAACCCAGTCATAGTTCATTTAAAAGTTTGGGCTACACAAGTTCATGGTTAGATTGACCCCTTTAACGCGTCTTTTTAATTTTAGAAAAAATATTTGTTACACACTAAACTATTGTATACCCTCTTTAAAACCGAAGAAGCATGTTGTGAAATAATATGTAACAGCAACTCTTTGTCTTTGTTTCTGTAGTTTTTTATCTTTTTTTGCAACTTTATAAGTTATAAAACCAGCTTCATAAAAAGAAAAAATATATATATTAAAATATACTGTGTGGTCAGTTTAATGTTTTTTTTTTAATCCAATTTTTTTATTAAATAGAATTTATATTAGTCTTGTTAACATTTATAATAAACATTACTCTTTTTTTTATTGTTTATATAACTCTTTTTTTTTTAAAAAAAAAAAAAAAACTCTAAAATAGCTTGGTTTACATGCGGGGCATGTTCACGTGCACGTACGACGTAACAGGCACTTTGTTTGTAAGCGATTCCCTATTCTTCACTTTATGATGACTAACTCACACATGCCACATGACACTCCTAAAATTCAACAACGCCTTGACTTGAATTGACACTCTCAGGTCTCACCAGAATCTCTCTTTCTTTTGTTGTTTTTCGTTTTCTTGATCACAATTTGAGTGTTTCATTTTTTTTTCGCTGAAGGCCTTTGGTTTAAACAACCAAATAACCACGGCAAATGTATGACATAAAAGATATATCTACAATGTAACCTTGTTTTGTCCTAAGTAAATTTTCAAAGGTTTACCCACCTACAGCAACATATGCCAAGTAAAAAAGAAAAATAATTTGATCACTTTGGGCATATATATGGTTTAATAAAAAATTTTAAAAAAATATATATGAATAATTTTATTGAAGCAGAAAAACAATTGTCTGGGGCTTATAACTTTTTTTTAGGTGGTTGCTGATTTTTCATTCATTGCTCTAGAATTCTGCTCCATTTTCATAGATATTCTCCATTTCACTTTGTTGCTGAAATGTGAGAAAAGATTTATTTATATTTTACAATTTTTCTTCTTTTCGGCTTAGTGGCAATTGGGCCCTTCACATGTCTCTGAAAATTGTAAGGGCCTGGAGAGACAGAATTCCTGATTGCTCTGCCAAAATGCACGAGAGAATTCTAATTTCTAAGGGTGGATCATCTTCAAATCAATTCAAAAAAAAATTTTGTCCTGATATCATTACAGTTTGATTCAAAATTGTGTACAATGTACAAAAAATATCGGCTGTGTGGTTGCTTTTAGAGACAAAAATGTCAAAGGCAATCAACTTTACCTGCAAATTGATCCTATCAAACTTTACCTGCAAATTGATCCTATCACGTTGAAAAGAAAAACCTGATTTCATGGCTGAAATGGACATGTTTAATTGTCCTAAGAAATGCAAACTCTCCTTCGTATCAGATAAGATGTACTCAGTAATCAGTACATTTCTAATTCACTATGAAAAACTAGAAGCTATCCTTAGTAGGCAACCACAAGTAACATTAGAGATCCAGAGAATTTGATTGCTGTACCCAAGTGATCAGTTTTGAGTAGTACATTGGGGCCACCAAGATTATTTTGGCTAATGACTATATCTTGTAATTGTTTTATTCGACCAAAATGTAACTTTCTACATACATTAATGTCAAAAACTATGATCTTTTCCTCAGCAACTACTTTTTCTATCCGCTTTTTCATTTTCTTTTTCATTATACAACAATGGAGGGATCAATGATTCTATCACCTCTAGTCAAATTTGAAGCTATCCAGAACAATAATTACTCACTAAATTAAGAAGACCATATACACTATAAACCATTAAGCCTTGGTGAAGTTTGAAGTGGCTGAAGCTCTTGCTCTGGAACAGCGGCATTAACAGGCTCATATGAACTAGATTCTGTGTGTTTAGATCTCCAAATTAACAATGCCCCAAAAATGGTAAGTCCAAGAACCAGGGTAACTAATGCTCCAACAGCCACTGCCCAATAGTTTTGTTTCCACCAAGTTCTGCAAATTTCCACAGGATTCCAATTGTGAAATATGAAAAAGAAAAGGAAGCAGTAAAAACATTGTTTAAAGCTAAACTAATTCAAAAATCTGGGACTAGAAAATCTAGTATTCCTGAAAGAATGCCAATATAGTTACAGTTATTGATAGATTAATAGATAACAATTAGAAGATAAATCAACTTATTAATGTAAACTTCGAAAATATGAAGACTAGTAATATACATCAACAAACTAATCCTTAAGCTAGATCAGGGTGGTTGGCCCAAGGACTTCAAGGCTTAAGTATATGACATTTACATATATAGATATTGATATATAGAAAAACCACTACTGATGCTATATAAAGCTCCTCCCTTCTCCTCTCTTCATTTACAGACCCAGAGAATTCTTCTTTTTGTCAAATAAATTATTAAAAACTGCATTACAAGTTTACAATTTGAGATGATCAACTTGTTCATAATGCAAAACTTCACATAGCATTAACAATATTAACGGGAAAAAAAAAAAGCCCATATGTATTACTTTTTCAGCACAACATTCCTAGGAGGTCATGGAGTAGGAGTGAGAGTGTGAGAAAGTCATAAGGTCTAAATTGCACTTAAAGCAGCTTTAAATTACCTGAAAATTTTCCTGGATTTCAACTAGACAGTATAAAGCTGCAAATCTCTTTCCCCTAAATAAGGATAAAGCTGCGAAACAAGGAGGGGATCCGAACCTGTCCCCTACGGCTTGTGTATCCTAGATTCCTAGGCTTGAATTCTGGAAATGGCTACTATTGCATATGCTGCCTTTAGATGTAAGAACTTAGGAATTTGGATTTAACTACTTATTTTAGTTTGCTTGAATGAGATTTGGAAATTACAAATTTCTTGATGTTAGCAATTATGAGATAGGGAAGACTGAAGAGACTTATTAATAGATGTACACTGAAAAAAAAAAGTGCTAATTTAAGTTTATTTGACTAATGATTTTCCCAGAGCAAATGCATCTCTCTTTTTAAGACATCACTATATTCTAGCTAAAAATTCTAAACCTTCCATGTATTATTAACATTTCATTCAAGCATTTTATATTAGTGACTACAGTCTAATCCATCTTATCCAACACAAAAGAATTTGCTTCTAAAAGGGCTTTGGTAAAGGAGTCTGAACTCCACATGTTAATAATGACACAGATAGTCTTGCTTTACTGCATGAATCTGGATCCAGAGGTAAGGATCGGCAGGAAATGGAAGTGGAAACACCATGTACATAAGTGAAAAGAAGATAACTAGAGAAAAAGCAAATAACATACAGTTTCACTGGGGGCTTGACATTCAATTCAACAAGCTGATAACTTCCAAATTTCTTAGGAAGTCGCATACGATGTCCCCTTAAGCGCTGAATTATACTCTGCACACAAATAAATAAGCATTAGGTTAACCGCTATCATGAATTGAGGGAATGGCTACAGTTGTATATAAGACAACTTCAGCATCTAGCATTACCATCGCTGTGGTATTAGATATGTAATCAGCCGATTCATCTGGGAAGATAGCCCATTTGAAAAGGGAAACATTTGATTTGTAGTTGAAGCTCAATAAATGAACCTGAAATCAAGCAGTGAGCATTACAAGTAGATCAAGTTAAAGTGACCTAAAATCTTCTGCCAAAGCAAGGAAACATTCAGAGATAGTGGCACACTGCAATGAAGGCTTTAGAAGCGCAAAGTGAAACCAAGGTAGCAATAAAATCGGTTAGATTAGGTGGACCACCTATTTTAATGACTATACCCACAGCTCTAATCCAATTATTTTTAAATAAAAGGTTAAAACCACAGCAGATCAGGAAATGCAGACCCAGACAGCCTGGCTTGTATATTCCTAGTACATTCTACTAATTTTCAGTATACATAGCATTTAAAAAAATTCAGTTTTTTTCAATGGAAGATATAAATATATCCTTAATCATGGCACAGATAGAAACCGATACTTGAGGCTCAGTTGAGCTAAGTATCACTAAACGTTAAAAGAAGGCACCTGGAACAACTACTTGGAATTTTGATGTTTAATACAATATTTACACCAATTTATGGTCAAGGGGAAAGGGCAACCAAACTAACCCATCAAAAGTCCATTATCTCCAAACAGAGACAAACAAATGAATAAATGGGGTTGATAGATTGAATGAAGCATTGAAACTAAGAAATTCTAAATCTTAAAGATTCAAAAGAAGTACTTTAAATAGTAAGCTATTCTTTAGCAGGGCACCTCTAACAACACAACCATGCCTGAGGAAAAAATAGCTCAACTATACCTGTGAAGCTTTAACATCTAGCTCCTGGGCAATAAACTCGGTAAGCTCTGTGAAATTGGGTTTCATATAGGAGTTGTTGATGCTAAGACTCATATCAAATGTTATCAGTCCAATTTGAAATTCACCTACATACAATACATGGTAAACATAACAATGGTGACAGCAGTCTAGACAGCAATGTAAAGAAAATTATGAGTGTATAATAAGTGCAAGAGTTCCAAAAATGTGTACAACCAACCAAAAAGAGGCTTTTATTCATAATAACAGAAAAATACTAGTGCGTGCGTGTGTGTGTGTGTGTATATATTCAGGAGAATCTTCACTTCAATCTTTAGTTACATACGTGTCAATCTAATTCTATATTGCAAGAAATAGAAGCTCAACATATTGACACTCATAACAAATAGTTATATGTCAAGAAAGAACCTAAGAAATTATTGAGGCTGCATGTTTCAATTTGGGGAAAAAAAACAGCACAAAAGCTATGTACATGCTTAAGACTTGCTCTACCTGGAAAAACAGCACGAAGCAATCCATCAGGGGCTGGGGCTGGGGCATGAGGCAATCCACCAGAAGCTACAGTAGGAGGAATGCTTACGTTTGTACTCTGGCTTTTTGGTGGCAAAGGAGATGGGGTTGAAGGATCAATGTAATGCAAACTCCTCCATAATTCAGAACAATTGGTTTTCCAGAAGCCAATCTTATCGTTCTCACGATCATAAGTCACAAGGGTGTTACGAACAACAATCCCTGCAACAAATCAACAAAAATTAACTGAGATACCCATTGTGTGCTCATGCACATGGATGCCATCTGTTCAGGGAAAGAGAAGGAAATAATTGCTCGACTTCATATTGGAGTCCACAAGGCAGGTTGAGCATAATGCATCTTTTGGTTTTAACAAATGCAAGAACTAATTACATAGTAAGCACAACAGAGATTTGCATTCCAAAAAAAATATACCTCCTAAAAGAGTCGTTGCATCATCTCCATTTTGAAAAATTCCCAAGCAATATGCACCACTAACCTTTGTATGCTAAAATACACACCATGAAAGAAAAGAAGAAAACAAATGAAATAACACATTAAATAAACATCATTATGTGCTTAACAACATTTGAAACCATAATTTTTACTCCCAAAAAAAACCTTTAATTTGGAAAAAACATTCACTGTTTTTCCCACAGAAGAAAAAAATCAGGAAGATTAACATCAACTTACCCGAAACAAGTAGTTCTCTGGAGACAGTGACAACTTTTTTCCATTGTCGAATACCATATGAACCTGAGGAAAAACTTCCAATAGTTTGGAAACTTCCCTAAGCATAATGCAAGTAAAGATATTAAGATGTAATCTCAAGACAACGAATCAAGTAAGAGGTTCTTAAATTCAGTTTATGTCTATCTAGTCTAGGCACTACCTTCCAGCACCAGAAAAACAAATATCATTAAAATTTGGATCTGGACCATGGATTCGTTTGAGGGAACGAATTTCCTTTATCACCTGCATATCACATACAACACCCATCAACTGAGGCATTCAACAAAAAGGTACGCAAAAAGTACGGATAATCTAAAATTGAAAACTAATTAGCAACACACAGGAATACTTGGACAAACTGATGTCAGTCATTGACACTGACACAGGAGTTTATAGTTAGAGGGCAGTACAGTACAGCATCCAACCATTAAAAGGTGTCTTCTATAGATGCAAGGACAGTAGAGGACATCACAGCCACAAGAGTTAAGGGCAACACTTGAGGCAGTGATTTCAATTTTCTAGATCAGTGACACAGATTAAAAAAGGATCAAGGGAAGAGCTTTTTTTGGATAAGTAACAAATATTCCGCTGCCAAGACCAAGGGAAGTAATTTTAAAGGCCTAAAAGAAACCAGGATCCAGGATATATGATCCAAAGTTGATGCAAGGCCCACACGGGATTATAAGTGTACCCATTTGCTGAAATGATACTCATGAACTTTCCAAAACTTAAAAATATTAACGGGTGCCATGATAGAATGACTTCCTACCCCTCCCTTTCCTAGGAATGATTGATTCAAAAATACCTAAATGGTCACCTGTGAGTATGATTGCAAGTTGCCTAATGCTAGCCACAGTGACATTAAAATTGCAAAACTAGGATATACGATCCCAACATTCAGGATATAAGTCACAAAATTTGACAAGTTGTATTGTCATAGAAGCCAAAATGTTTAACAACCCAGTTGCAGTTCACACTTCACTAAAACCGAAGTCAAATGAGAGCAAAATTCAACAGTCACTTCAAAACAAAGAACCTTTTAAGAAGCTTGACATATGCTCTAACATTGAATTTAGTATGAACTAAATTTAAAGAAGGATCTATATTTCAACTAAATTCGATTAAGGCACTTAATCCAACTACAGTGGGGCCATCCATAAAAATATTTCTTTGATTGGTAAGTTACACATATACCCAATGAGTTTAGGACTTTTTTTTTTTTGATAAGTAATGGAAAATATATATTAAAGAGGAACGCAGCCCCGTACATAGGAAATGTACGAAAAGGCAAATACATCAAGAAACCAAATTACAATGATCAACCAAAATAGGAAGAGAAAAACAAGAAAAAGATGGTATAGCTAGACACCATTCAAGAAGAGTAAAAAAGAAAAAAGACTTAAATTCAAGAATGGACCGTTCGAGACCGTACCCAATGAGTTTAGGACTTAGAAGCTCATTCTCCCCCCCATTCTTATAGAGAGAGGAAGTTCCATTTGAACTAGAGCTCATTGACTAAAGTATAAAATTTGGGGGAAAACAACCTGCTTCCATTCTCTATAAAATGTATCAGAATTCTTATAATTTGAATTTGTGCAACCTGTATCCAGACTTTGATCCATACACATATAGTCTTGTTCTACATTGTTTTTTGGTAAGCAGTCTCATTCTACATTGTAAAAGGGACTATTTTTTTGCTTGTTTGGCCTTCAAACAAACTTGTTAGTTTTACCAAGTCACCTATTAATGAGAAACTAACCAGACACGTGTCACCCCCCCCCCCCCCCCCCCCCCCCTTCTTCTGAGTCAGGCAAATGACACAAAATTAAATACACTATAAAGAGAGGATGAAACTCAAAGCTAGAGAGTCTTACAGCACTCTTAAATGCAAGAAAAGCTTCTTTTGGAAGGTAGGCATATGTAGTTCCACTATCCAAGACTGTTCCATGCCTTCCATCAAAGACACTTGGCTTTAACTTCAATTGCTTCCCAGCAACAAGTATTTCCTTCAAAGCGATATTGTAATATGGACTGTTGACATCCCAAGACTAAAGCATATGTGTGAGCTGCACAAAATGCATTCTTTAAAAAACCCTACAAATTTGATAGTTTAAAAGTATTTTACCTGCGATAAGGGTCTGAATGGGTAAATACCATATCAGGAGGAGAAGAAATGCCGCCAAGAATCATAGCACCCCCACCTACATCCATCCCACCATAACATAACGAAAATGAGTCACTAATAACACCCTTATCCACTAGTTGATCCATCACACTAAGCCGACCCCGTCCTAAACCCATGATGCCATCAGCACGCTGGGTGTAAAGATCACCGGTTTCCATGTTTTCACAACCAAAAACAGCACGCTGAGGCACAAGTTGACTTTCATTGCCGAAGGAAAGGACGTCATCACCGAGCACCCCACTGCTAGAACTCATCTCAGCATACCGTCTCTCGTAAGTGCATTGAGCATTATCACTGTCACAATTACAACTAACGCTGCACTTCATTGGTTGATATGTACTAGACAACTCTGGCTGGAACCTGGGATCCTGAGCAACAACATAATATTAGCTTCCAATAAATCACCTGCTAATTTTTTTTCAAAAGAAAGCTATCAATTAATCAATCATCCACCAAAATTCAGAAAAACATACCTTCCATTTTCACAGCTTATGGTTTTCAAAGTCCACAAAAAAATAAAGAAACAAACAACAACAATCAAGCCCTACTCCCAAATTTTTTGGCGTCAGCTATGGATCCTCAACATATTATTTGCTAAGGTTGACCACATGTATTCTTTTCCATTATTCTGTTCAATCCAAACTCCAAAGTAATACTCTTTGTTATTCCCGTAATTCATGTGTCCTTTTTTACTACTTCTACTGATTTTTGGCCTTCTTTTACCTTTTTTTTTTTCATTCCCTCAACAAAGAAGAAATAAAAATAACTGAAACCTGAAATTACAGGTTCTTTTCTCTTCCATTCTTATGAAACCAACAACTGTAATATTAAACTTTAAATCAATTTATCATTCAACAATCAATTATAGTATGATAATTAAGAGTTACAGAAACCAAACTTCCTAATCCTCTCCTCCATAGAGATCATCAATACACTGTTCACATATTTCTAAAAAAAAAAACTATAAACAAAGCATAAATTGCAAGCTCGCCATAATAGAAAATTTATATTCCTACAATTAAAAAAAAAATAATAAAAGCACACAAATCGAAAGCCAAACCTGGTGTTTCCCACAGTGTCCACAGTTCGAGCACGGAACATAGGTCACAGTGCTTCCAGTATCCACAATCAGCGCGAATTCCTGCGGTGGCGTTCCAATCCATAGTCTCGTCGTATAGTAACTATCACAAATCCAAACAAACAAACAAAAAAATCAATAATCAAAATCAATAATAAGAGAAATGAAAAAAATAATAATAATAATAAGTAAAATTGAGAATTGAACCCGTTAGCAAGGAGATCGTCGTAGAGTCGCATGCGAGCGTTCGGCGGAGGCGGCGAGTTGCGGAGCTGGCGGCGATTGTGATCGGCGACGACGCGATCGGAGGTGGAGGAGGAGGTAGTTTTAGAGGAAGAGAGGTAGAGAGGGAGGATCATCGGACGGCGGGGATTGGTTGAGCCTTGGAGGAGATCAGCGGCTGAGGATGAAGAAGAAGAAGAAAAGTAGAGGAAAATCAAAAGCGCGTAGGCTAGGTGAGCCAAGCTCAACCTCAAGCTCAAATTCAAAGCCATCGCGCTTCGTCTTCGCTGCTGCTATAGCTATAGAAGATTATCGCTTTGGAGAGCGATCTTCGTGTTTCAATTTCGAAAGGAAAATTTATCACTGTGCGATTCAGAGAGAGAGATAGAATGGAATTTATAAGATTTTTTATTTTTCTTTGTTCTTCGTCGTTGCTTGACTTCTAATCTGACAATTATCTGAGAGACTTCTGTTTTGGGCGCAAGGAGATATACCGGTCAAGCAGTATTTGTGGCCAATCACATTGTGCCACGTTGGTGGTAATTACTACTGATTATAATTTTTTTTTTCCTTTTTTTTAATATATTTATTTTATCATTTTGAAGTCAACGGATATGTTAGGTGAGAGATAATTGTGATTTGGAAAATTAAATTGAGTTTACGAGTAGTAATCATATTTTTATATTTTAATTTGATAGCTATCTCTCCTTCATCCTAGTTTGGGTGGTTGATTAGATTTAGATGGCTTGGTTTGAAAAAAAAAAAGGGGATTATATATATTTTTTATTTAGTAAACATGTTAAGCTCCAATCTAAGTAAGGTTTTAGGATCTTCTAAAAAATAAGTTTAGGTTTTGTTATGGATAAACTACAAACTATATTCTTAAATTTTGAGATATTTGGATTTTATATCTTAAAATTTTAGAATTTGAGTTTTATCTCCTAAAGTTACACTCTTTCTGTATCAGTAGTCCCTTCACTTCATCCATATGTTTTTGTTAAATGTCACATAAGCTTGTCACATGTGTTTAGTTCATCCAATAAAATAATGTTACATCATTTTTCTTGTGCCACAAGGTATTATTTTATTGATTAAACAAAACATGCGCGACAAGTTTTTGTGGTACTTAACGAAAAATATGGATGAATAAGACTGCTACCTGTTAATGCAAACAGAATATAACTTTAAGGGTTAAAATCAAAATCCTAAAATTTAAAAGTGTAAAATCCAAAAATCTCTAAACATTAAAGGTGTAGTTTGCACTTTAGCCTTTAAATATTAAATATATGAAGATAAAATATAATAATGAGTTTGTTAATAAACTCATTATTATGATGGTTGGTTTGAGTGTATGTGTCTATATATATATATTATATATATATGAGATTGAATTGGTAAAGTTTGTATGTATAATGTAAGTTTATAAGATATCGATTTTATTATTTTTAATTTACTGAAAGTACAAATAGTCTATTTTTAGTAAAAAATTTAAACTTTAAATTTAAGGTTGGGAATTGTTTTTTTATAAGTTGTTAAACGAAAATTATTTTATCTGTTATCTCAAGTTACATAGTTTCAACTCTAATTTAATGTTAACCAAAAAAAAATGTATAATTTGATAGTGAATTATTAGTATAAATATGTTAAGGGTAAACAATTTTAGTTGTGGTGTTTACAATATATGAGAGAGAATAAATTAATCAATAACTTGTGAATAAATTTGAACTTAGTAGACAAAAAACTAAACTAAGTGTTTGACTATGTAATGTATTTGATGATGAGTTTGAACTTAAGTATTCAAAATAAAATTTAATAAATCAATCTTTAATTTTTAATGCTCAACTCGGTTTAGTTCATATAAAGTCCATGCTATTGTCTCCTAGAATTTTTAAATCATTTTTGTTTTTTCACTTTGGTAATAATATGCCTTAACCGGCTATCTAAAAAAATGAAACTAATTTTGTAATTTATCATATGTTTTAACCAGGAAGATTTAAAAAAAAAAAAAAGAATAAGAGAGTAATATTAAGGGAGGTGGGGGGAGATAAAAGGGAGAGGAAAGAATAAGAGAGCAATATTAAATAAATACGACGTATTTTGGCTACTCTTTTTCACTTTTCTCCCTTCTTTCTAAATATACTAATTTGATAAAATAATTATCTTAAAATTATTTCCAAAGGTAATGACAGTTTTAATAAGTCATGAATTTTGTAGTTCAATGATATTATTTGAAAATTAGAGTAAGTTTTTAGTAAATGTTCTATTAGTTCTTTTATGGTAAGTTACTTGTCCTTTGGAGTATTTGGAACATCACAACCAAGAACAATATGGCTGATTTTAATTGTTTTTTGTTTTATAACTTTTTAGTTAGAACAACTAGTTCAAAAGGGGGATCAAATATATTCCCTTAAAAAACCAAATTTAACCTTGTCGAATTGTTCCAATTCTATAATTTGTCGAATATGAAATATCCTTCTCTTTTTACTAGAAAAAGCGTCATATCTATGAATTTGTCATATCTGATAGAAATCTTTATGGCGGTTACATTTAGGTGAAGTTCATTTTCTCCACCTTTATGGATGAGTTATTCATATTCATAGCACTTAAGGAATCATCAACTTTTTTTTTTCTTTTTTCTTTTATTGAACTTGTTCTTCCCCATATGACATGCGACATTGAAATTTGCGGACTAGAAGCAACATTCAAAACTAGACTAGCAACCATTAAAAGAAAATGTGCCGCAAAGATGGGTGACCTTCCTTGGTTGGCCATTTCCAACTTTTAAAGACTATAAAAAGACCCAGATAGGACATTGAAAATGATAAATGCATTTATGTGATGTAACTACATGAAGTTTTGGACAAGGGCGTAATAATTTATGATGAATTTTGATAATAACGATAAAGTCTAGGATACAGACCATTTTTACAATTTTTTCCATAATTGTTAAGGGTTCCATATTGTGATTAGTTAGTTTTATAAAAAGTGGTGTCAGTGTCACTAATAAAGTCATATGAAAGTAATGTTACTTCAATGACAATTTGTCACAAAAAACAGTTATGAAAAAGTTTGTTTTAAAGTTGCGTTCGTAGCATTATTTTTTCAAGAAAGATTAGATTTTGAACTGTTAATCATTAGCCCCAGCTTGCCTTTTGCCAAGGATAAGATGTCTCCCACTATCATAATTCTCAAAGCACTATCACATAATGTTACTAACATTGTTTCATCATTGTTGCATCCATAATCCATAATCCACAATCCACAATGTTACTAGCACAAGTGCTAGAGAAAGATAATTAAACAAGGGCTGAGTAGAAGACAATGTTAATGCAATAGAAAGTGATTGCCCTGACCTTACAAGATCCTCTCCATTTTCAGACATGTAACACAAGGAACAATCTAATATATTTCAAGCACGTATCAAACGCTGAGTTTACAGTGTAACAACATTTGGAAGAGCTAGTGTAACAACATTGGGAAGACCTTGGAACATACAGCCTAAGAACATATACTGTATTATATTCCTTTCCCCCTTGTGAGGGTTGTATGCAACTTTTTGAGATAGCTCCTTTGCAACATCTCGTTTCAGCACACACCTTCCATCCCGTAAGACTACATATTACAAACAACCAAAACCCAAAATGCTGATACATCTGGATACTTATGATACCAATCTACCCTAATCCCTAAAATGTAACTAAATGGCACAGCACAAAAAAAAGCTAGACACTCTAGAAGTGAAACAGATTTTTAACGAGTCCTAAAATTTATATTCAGCTCCTTCTGACAAAAAGTAAGCACCTTTCGGCCGTAAAGATTGCTGGTCATCATTGAAGAGTTTGATTGAACTAGTTCTAGCAAGGCATTGCGGATGTATCCCTGCATTGCAACAAACAAGAAAAATGACACCAAGTAATCAGGCCAGGTTAAAATTATCCATACATTACAACTCATAAATGAATTTAAACTGAAAGCGTACTAAGACTCCATTTTTAATTTTATACAGCGTAAAAGAATTAACATTGAGTTTAATTTATGCAAATGAACTCTAGCTCAATAGTACCACCACCCCTGAACAGGCTGAAGGAACAATTTTTCTTAGCAGAATAAAATGACGGAATGGAAATAAATACCATGATTAGTCTATTGAGAATCCATGGCCTCTGCTTAGTCTACTATTAGTCAGGTAAACATTTAGTTATTCTAAACTATTAAAGACTTATAGTGAAACAGGATACCAATTATGCATCAGTAATGGTGTGATGATAGTTATACTACAAATTTGACTAAACAAATTTTACAAAATGACGTGTCAACAATTACAAAAAGTAATTCAAACGTTCATTTTTTATGTTGTTGAAGTGGCATCAATCACATTCATTATCAAGTCAATTTGTAAGCCATTCATAATAAAATTGGTAATACTTTTAGCATTTTCCTTTGTAATGACCTCCTCATATTCTCATGGTGATGATATGGGTACAAACTTGAAGGCATAGAATTGGCAACCCATCAGCCAGTAAAGTTTTCAAGCCATTTGAATGAGGGCAGTCCAAAATTTCCAAAGGCAGGCCAACTTACTCAATCATTTTTTTTTTTTTTTTTTTAAAGGTTTGTTAGAAAATAATTTTAGCTATTTGGACAAATGGGACTGAGAGACAAGCCCATTCCATTTTACTCGGGCAGCTCAATAATCACTCAGGTTTCAAAAACTCTGCATAAAATCCAAAACTTAAGCTTATCTAACACAAGTGATATTATAATAAAGAGGAAGCGTTAAAATGAACTAACCTTAGACACCAATAAAGCTTTCTGGATGACAAAGTTTCCATAAGGATCAATTAGAAGCATTGAACATTTTGGATCTGTGAGCAACTCGATAATTATACTTGCAGAATGTTCTTCTACTGTTTCTACTAAGCACTTCTCCACAACATTGCTACCAAACTTATTGCTAGAGAAGATAAAGTAGCTCCCTTTAAACTGTCTCAGGAGATCTTTCGTGACTTGTGGTATCCTCAATTCAAGCAAATATTGCACCACATAGTTGCTATAGAATCACAAATAGCAATCAAGAAGTATTATACTTAGGACAGGTTATGATTATGCTGGTAAGCAAAGCATAAATGAAGTACTATTTTAGAACATACCCATATTGATCTTCTGCTAAGAGGAGTGCATTTGCTATTATCCCAGCCACCAGACGTTCTTTGAGTGCACCCTTACAGTGCTTGAGACATTTCTGCAGCACGCAACACCCACTTCTATCTGTTGCAATTTTGAGACAATTGTTTGCCACCTCATTTAAAAGATGCTGCAATGACAAGCAAGTGTCAGAACTTTCATGAAGCCAAAATCCAAAGTTGTAGTGGCATGCTAAGAAACAAAGGTGCAATGGAAACAAGAATAATGGCTTTATAATTAAATTATTTCCTAACAGAACTTTTGGTACAGTTCATAATTTTGTATGGTATTAGAGTAGATGATCTTGAGTTCAAACCCCATCTCCAATCTACCTTCCATTTAAAAAGTGTTGGATCTTGCTTATTGAGAGAGAGTTTGTAACCACACATGAGGAGTGCTCAAAAAAACAATTAAATGATTAAATTCACCGTTTCCTAACAACTTAACCTTTCCAGAACAATTGACTATCAAAAAAAAAAAAAAAAAAGGGGACAATTTGGTAATCTACCACATGAGAAAGTTGGTGCCTTCAGACTAAAAATTCCATGATTTTGCAAAAAAAAAGGAAACTAACTCCTTAATGTATGTGCTTAGAATATATGTACATATATATCTAAGAAAGATCTAGTAGTAATACTAACTTTTTAACAAACACTATTGGAAATAGTATGCATGTATGATAGTGTCTTGTAATTAAAGAGATGTTGGTGGATAAAGATGAAAATGATTGACATACATTTGATTGAAGTGTTAGTAAGTACATAGAACACAAGTATATGTCTTCACATGCATCCATTCATGCATAAATACATAAATGTGTGTAATCATTCTTTTATTCTTCATGTGAAACGAGTTTATTGGATTACCAAGTGGGGAAGAATAAATCCAATCATCCAACTTACACTATGCAATTAAATCAATGAAAGCATTCAAGAAAAGTAATCCTGATGACCCAAGTCCCAACACCTTATCCAATACCACAATATGAGTTCCTCCTAGTTCCATTTATGATAATCAAAGACGTACTAGACAACAGGAACTGTCCAATGTGCTGGTTAACTACAGATGCATAAGATATTGTGTGATGTTGTCAACTCTCAAATTCATAATCACGAAAGCTTGAACTCAGAACAGGATCAAACTTTAATACCTCTCCAAATAGTCCTCTATTTGAGTGGTCAATTTTTTTTACTAATATACAGTATAAGTTAACTTCAATCTTCACAGAAAAAAATCATTAGGTAATCTCTTTACAAAGGACATAATGCTCTCCTAACAGCCTTGACATAACCCATTTGTCAAAATGAGTGTTTTAGAATCTACAGAAATTGGCCAATCAAAAATAAGAAAAGAGAAATAGGTGTTCCAAAAATCAGAAACTTGACTGTTACTTGGAAATTGGCCTCAGGCCGTCGGGTACAATTAATAAAATATTTTGGATGTGTTGTTAATTCTCAAATTCCATCACAGGATAGAGAAAAGTTTGATAAAAAGGGAGAAAAGAACATCTTTGTTGGCTACTACAATGAATCAAAAGGCTACCGCCTGTTCAACCCCAAGACAAACAAACTAGTGAATTCACCTGTCAACAAAAGCCAAAAAGACTGACAAAACACAGTTTCTGGTTTTTTTTTTTTTTTTTTTTTAATAGCAAAAAAATGCAAATCCAAGTACACAGGAAGTATACAAGAGAAACAAAGTTCAAAATTACAAATTTTAACATACAGTTACTGATATTTCATATAAGCAAGGCAACTGATTGCACTTTAAAGCGCAACAAAAGAGTGCATCCTCTTCCTGTTACAATGAACTTACTCATATGTATCAAATATAATCTTATCGCCAAAAGAAATATCAAATAAGAAGATATATAATGGCTCTTACAAATATAACACACCTATTCTCCAATGGAGAGGGTGCAAGCTAACATGGACAAGGACCATAAATGATCATATATCCTAGTGATGATATGAGAACCCAATAATTTAAGTGGCTGCAAAGTTGCTAACAAAAAGGATTATTTGCTTTCCACCAGTTTCAAAGCTACAAACTGAGGAACTGTTAAGTGACTAAGTGCTGCCAGGACAACAAAAATTTGCACATTTGAAGAACATAATCAAAGTCTGATTATTATAATTGAGTAGTACAGACATAAATTACATATCAACAACAATCATTTTTCGATAAGTCATATCAACAACAATCATTATAATTCCTTGCCAGGACTCATGTTATTTAATCTTATATTAAATAAAAGCTAAGATTATTCACTCCAAAGTTTCAACTTACAGATAGTTACAAACTCAATTTTACTACCACTACAGATTTCTTAATATGATATACTTATTGTCAAAATGAATATTAGGAATAGGTTCAACCATCAGACTTGAACAAAGGCAACAAAACAACCAAGCAAGCACATAGTAGGAAGATAAAGTAGTTCCAACCGAATGAAACAGAGGCTGAAATTGACATGATTATAATCATTCCCAATAACCTCAAATTGCAGCATAATAAAAATATTGGCAAACAAAACGGATCATTACCACGTTATCTTCATCAGAAAAATGCATCAAGCAATGTTGGATGACATGCTGACCATTCAAGTCCTTACTCAATGCAAGAGTACCAGGGCTTAGAGCATACATAAACATAGAGATTTGCTGCTGGGTGGTAAAATGCTTCAGTAATTTCTGCATAGAACGAGATCTGCAACAACAACAACAACAATCAAATATCTGCAACAACAATTACAACAATCAAATTTTAGGGACGGCTATATATATATATATATATATCAATCAGAAACAAACAAAAGAGTCCCTGGATTTGATTCTATGAAAGAACAAGTAATAGCCACCCTTCAATTTATCAAAAAAAATTTTTAAAAAAAGTAAACCAAACATACCCAAGATTGTTAAGGCACATATGAACAAGAGAATTTGTTTCAATCACTTTTTGAAGAATCTGAGTCCTCTGATGTTCACTACAAATCTCCACAAGCTTTTGAGCCACATAATTACCAAATGGGTGCAGCATCAATTTACCAACATGTTCTATCAACTCCATAAAAATCCAATTTTTTTCCTCATCCGTACAGCCATCCATTTTACACTGCAAATACCGGCTCCATTGTTGATTTTGCGCCATGTACAACATCATCCCACGCAAATCTTTCAACGACCAACAATTCATAGAATCCTTTAACCAATTGGGAAATCTCGATTTCTTGCTCCCCAAGCCATCCACCAAACCACAGGAATTCATAGATATGTCGGAAAACAAACCGTTCCCATTCCAAGAAAGCCTATTTGGGTACTCCCTTTGCCTCAATTGGTTTCTCTCAGGCACAAAAATTTCCAGGAAATTGGTATTAGCCACACCCAAATGCCCAAACTCACCAACTCTTTGATTTTCCCTCTCTGGTTGAAAAGAACATGGCAAAAAGTGGTCCACCCCGCCAACCCCATTAGCCAAATCATAACCAGAACCCATATACAAAGCCTGATTATTGCTATTGCTACTGCTACTTCTCCTTCTGTTGTTGTAGGAAGAAGAAGAGACGCTGAGTCTAGAAAACTCAGACAACATCAGGGTTTGGTCAAAACAAGAACTTGTTTGTGGAGGCTCAAGCTGTTCATAGAAAGGACTCAAAGAACTTGGACTCCCAAGAGACACCGATCTGCTTGAAACCCCATCTCTCAAATCCTTCTCCATTACTGAAAAACAGCAAAAACTTTGAAGGGTTTTTTGTGGGTTTTTCAAAGAGGGACACGCTTTTAAAGGAGAAGAATACTGAAAAAAAGCCGAAAACTTTGAAGGGTTTTTTGTGGGTTTTGAATTTTGATATTTAAGGACTCTTTCAAGATAGGATTTGAGGCTGAGGAGTAGTGTTTGATAGCGCTAAAAACTCTGCATGCAATTTATAGAAAAAAATTCTCGTGCGAGAGGCAAGAGCGTGTGCGTGAGCGTGAGCGTGTGTGTGTGTGAGAAGTTTACTATAGTAGTGCTTGTCGTTGTCAAATTCCATGTAAGAGTGTATGATTCTAGGGACTAGCTTTTGCTTTTTTTTACGTAGGGCCAAATTTGTCAAATGGACCCGAATATGAAGAATAAGATATGTTTCTATATGGAATGACCGAATCAGATATACATTTATGGCGTATGATACGATTAAATATGTATTGAACATACCAAAATTGATCAAATCTTGGCTTTGAGTCCTTTGACTATCATAATTTCTCATTAAATGGGTATAATTCTTTTCTTAATAAGCACGTTTGTCTAGTCAAGAAAAATTAATGGAAACGAATAGGTTAGTCTCTTTCTTTTTTCTTGTTTTAGTAACGAATTGGTTAGAGACTTAGATCAATTGTTTTGAAGCTAACTCAATTTCTTGGAATTTTCTTAGAAAGTTAAGGAATATTACTTTTTTTTATAATTTTATATCATATTAGTTAAGTGTACACTTTACAGGAAACTTCCAAGAAAGTATTGGATAACTTATAGATAACTATCTTTGTCAATTGTCATATCATATAATGTAAATTATTCTTAAGGAATAATTTTAATAATATAATATAAACACTTTTTACTCTAATCCATCTTTTCTTAAAATCTCTTCAAATTTTATATTGGATTTATTATAGTCTATTATAGTTTAAGAGCTATTTATCCCAAAAAAAAAAAAGAAAGTTTAAGAGCTTTATATCTCAAGTTCTCAACTAATAATACCTTTTGATGATTATAATGGAGATAATCATAGTGTAACTAAATTCCCCATTCCCCAAAAATTGAGTTATAAAAAAAAATGTTAGTCAAATGTATTAAAAAATACTGTTTTTTTTTTTTTTTATGGGAATTAAAAAATACTGTTAAATACGAATATTCATAGCTCATTCCAGAAAAGAGAAAAGTCACCAATCCCTTGTACTTGTCCAAATGCATAACTTATAGTCTTTTATCAATTAGCTTTGATTTGTTTCTATTAAACCACCCCAAAGCTAATCCCATTTCAAACACCCTGAAAGCACTTGGGTCTAGTGCCACCATTGCCTTCCAGTTATTGTCATTATCTCAACTACTTTCAACTATTGCTCTCCAATCCCAATTGTAATCCACACCAAGATCAATGAAACTCTAACTAACCATATCCTTTCATCTTTTCCTGCAATTACCAAAGGCAAATGAGTTGTCTTCGTGTCAAACAAGGTGCATAATATTTGTCCCTCTTTGGTGTTTAATACTATCGATTAGAGAAATGACACATGGATGCTCTCCAAGTAAGGCCTTGATTGGATGATCAAACGTGTAAATTCAATAAAATCAGCAAAATGTTTATTAAAAAAAATCAAAAGATATGTTGCAAAATTTCACTAAATTGAAAAATCAAAAGTGATCTTCATTGTTGGATTGCATTGCACTCTAACTATTTGTTTGTATTTCTTGTTCTTTTATTCATTAGAAAATGGTTTGCTTGTAGTGAATGCTTATTACTTCAATTATAACCAACAATTTTGATCACTTTTCTCATAAGATAACCATAGAGACAAAATTTGACAAGTTTATTTTTTCTTCTAGGTGTGGGTAAGATTGGAAGAATAACGCTATGTCGCCATCTTTGGAGGACTTTGACTTAGAGCTGTTTAACAATATTATCTTTGGTCTTTGACAATTGACGTGACTACAAATTGGTCTTTGGAGTTGACTTCTAATTTGAATGATTAACTCCTTGCACGTTAAATTTGTAAACTCATCCAACCTTTTACTACTATTTAAAATAACAAAACAAAAACAATAACTAATTAAGATTGGTCCAATCTGCATTTGAGTTGATGGGTATTATATTACACTTTTTTTTTACATAAAATATGAGTTTTGCTCACAAGCATGCTTAGAACAATTATTAATAAATCATTTTTAATAAGTTTAACACTATTTTTATGATAAATATAAAAAAATATAATAAAAAAAATATCTTTTATCTAAAAAATTTTTAAAAATATTTTCTAAACTAATATCCTTACTTATTCATTAACATTTCTCATAAATTATTTCAAAAAAATAAAAATCTATAATAGGATCACATAGAACTTCTGCTTCGCCAGACTACTCTGTGGCACCAAATCATCCAAGTGGCACTGCAAGCCTATGTGCAAAGGCCGCATCAAGGTGTTAGCTTACACTACTAGCTGACAAGTGGTCAATTCCTGGGCATTCTTTTTGTTAAGTTGACTCGTCTACTGCACAAGAAACTACAGTAACTACTACTTTTCCCACCACCAATTCACCAAAGTCCAAAACTCCTCTGAATATTTATTTCCAAGCATGCACGCGGATTAAGGCTAGTTTGATATATGAATTTAAAAATTAAAGTTTGGTATTTGAAAATATTTGTAAAAATATGGGTGAAAAAATATATAAAAACATATATAATATTATTTAAAAATTAAAAATTATTATTTAGAAACACAAATCAAGCACCACTAAAAATCCGCAATTTGAAGATCCAATTAATGCGTCAACTTTGACTAGTTTGTAGTTCAGTTGCTTTTGTAGCTCTGGATGGCCATAATAATTACAGGACTATAACTTATTCTACACTTTATTATTGTTAATTAACTTATGCGGATATGCCTCGTTCGCATAAACCTATTACTATTTTATCATTTTTATATTAATTTATCATTTTTTTTAATCTTTGTAGATCGTTGGCATTGGCAACCATGAGGGTAGTGGCAAAGTGTGTGAAATAAGTTATGATCCTAAAATTATGAATAATGTTAATAACATACTTCTTCCCCCTCTTCCCACACCCATATCTACACCATATTGTGTGTCAACTTTTGATTAAATTTTAGCACTTTTAGAGCGGTCTACCACATATACTTGAAAATGCTGAAATCCAATCAACAATTGACACAAAAACAAAGTGTGTATTTGGGTGTGGGAAGGGATATATTATTAGCATTACTCTAAAATTATTGTTGAAGAAGTGGTACAAGAATTGCTTTATCAAAAAAAAACTCCTCATACTTTTTAAATATCTGCAAACCCCCTAATATCAAGATACATACATACTTTCACTTTATGTGAAGTCTGTGGACCGTTAACCATGTAAGATTCACTGTGAAAAGGAAAAATACATATATTTGATGTTTTAAGATATCTTCTCCCCAAGTTACTCATTAGTAACTCAAGAAGTGGGACTTATAATCAGGGACAGAATCATGTACAAGCAGAGAGGGGCTGTGCCCCCCCCCCCCCCCCCCCCAAAAAAATTTTTAAAATATTAAATAATAGGTATATATTTAAGATTTTAGAAAATAAGTCCATGAAAAATTATATTTGCCCCCCTCTACTTCGAATCCTAGTTCCGTCCTTGCTTGTCATTCATGTGTCTATCATAGATTCCAAGAAATGAACAAAAGCAGATAGAAGAATAATTAAAAGTAAGGGGGAGAGAGACAGAGAGGGCATCCAAACAATTTTGCAAAATTCCTTCCATTCTTTTGTATTGATCCCTTGAGTATCAGTTGTTGCTGGTTTGACTATGGTACATGTTAACCTGTTACATTAAAAGAATAAGCAGTTTATTCTATTTTACTGGTACAATTCGTGGGGCATACTGAATCTTATACCACAAAACCAAAAACTAAAAAAGTAATCCATCCTGCAGTTTGTAACAATGCTATGCCCATCCTTTGAAATGAAGAAAATAACCCGGAGTGATCAATTGACGGAATGTAACTCTGTGCAGCTCCATTATGCGAAAAAGTGCAGTTACATGAATATGCTTTCAATTGTTTGTATCTTTGTACTCACATTCAAGATGCACAAAACTTAGAGATGGTTATGTAGAAGAATGTTTAACTTCTGAAGAGCAGATCAATGACCCTCTTGTGCTAAAACGCCAGCTCCATTGAGCAACAGCATAATTCAGATTTTCTATAGTTTCTGTCATACGCGTATTTGTTGACTCAGTTCCCAGTGGAAGTAAACCCCTTGGAAATTAAGGTAATCAAATCAGAAGGGAAGGTACCGCTGTGTAAAATAAGATATACAATAAATGCTATATATGCAACTGTGCCAGTCGCGACCGCCAAACCAAACAGTAGTCCAGTAACTTCAGATACAAAAAAATCAATCAACAGATACCCATTGATCATCATTACCAATGCCGCCACACTCCAAGCCACCCTCTGCAACATTAATTGACAAAATATTAGAAAATAAAGTTAGGTAGGGAATTGTTATCGTTTGGAAGTCAATTAACTGAATGATAGACAAAGAAAACTCCAATAGTTTAAAAGAAAAACTTCAACGCACCCATAACTCAAGTTTACTAGCGTGCTATCCATGCAACATGAGGAGAGACTAGATGGGGGGGAAAAAAAAAAAAGGTCAAGAATCTTTATCTACTTGATGAGTGAATTGAATCATATAATTTTAACTGAACAAACAACACGAACAGAGTAAATATTTCAAGATGCTTTTATTGGAAACTAAATGACTAGTCAAGCATGGAGATAAAGGTTTTATTAATCAGCCTATAGACGAAGAACCTATCTGGAAACTCCAAATCTCAACAGAGTCAGTTGTTTCCCTAATGGTTTATGATTAAAACATATATTTCAAAAGCCAATATGGAGAGGAATACAGTTAGACATTAGCATTACCACAAGAACAACAAAATCTACTATGCAAGAAAAATAGCTTCTGTAAATCCAAGAGAATGAGGGCTTGAACTACATAACTCTAAACAGTTTCTTGCTAAATATTAAAATATTTCAGCAGCTACATACCATCTGGACCAACACATCTTACAACAAAAACTCAAAAATTAATTGATATTTACTTTCTCCTAATAAAATCCATGTGTTTCTAATTGGAACCATATTGCACTATATCATGTGAATAAAACGGCAGATATTCCTAATATACATGACATGAATATTACACACATGTACTTCATAGCTAAAGGACCAAAGTCAACACCACAATGTACAAAATCGATGATATTATCTTGCTTTGATCTATAAATTACTGAGTTTTGTTTTTAGCCAACCACCACACCAACTCACTAAGAAACACATGGTTGACTTAAAGAAAATTCAGGGGAGGAAAAGAAAAGAAATCTAGCACCAGAAACAAAACAACATAAGGCCACCTAACCCAAGCAAAAATATTGACCATACTCAAACACACATACAGCTATCTATAAATCTGGGTAGTATTAAAGCACAAGCTTAAAGAAAACAGAAGTAAAAGTATATACTTCATATTACTGCCTCTCCAAATCTCTCTAACACAGTCCTGATAATGATGGCTAAATCTTTTCTTCCTTTTTTTTTTTTTGGTGGGGGCGTGGGGGCCAGTCACTAAAGGAAAAGCATAGGCAAATGAGTTGCTGATGTATATATCTGTGGCCAATAGAGATGTGAGTAGACAATGAAAGGGCCAAGTTTAAGATAAAAACCTAAATGACATCAAGAATCTAAATACAAATTAATTTGATGAATATATACATTATATGTTTTTTTTTTTGGGAAACCAGATCATTAAGTGAAGCAAGTCCAAGAATGATCAAGCACATAGCGAAAAACCAATAACAATTGATGGCTGATAATTTTGACATGAGAAGTAATTTCATCATGCTTCTCCCTTTGTTAATATTTTTTCCATACATGAAAGTTGACCCACATAACCACAAGGCGACAAGGTTGCATGCAAGTAATGGACTAAAAGAAGTCTGTTCTATATGCCCATCCTAAAACCCTTGACCTAGGATTCATTGTTCATAACCACAAGTTTACCAGTTTACAGGCTAGACAAACAACAGATGGCTGTCAACACAAAATGAAAAATATTATGCCCAAAATGACAGAGGAGTAAAGTTCACAACTTACCTCAAGAACAGGCCCAATTTTGAAGACCCCCATGACCTGCTCCTTGGCCACCAAGGTAAGAAGGGGAATAAGCGCAAAAGGAATCTGTATTGACTGAAGCACATTAAGCCATTCATTCAGAATATCCAATGACGCTTCAGATGTTTTAAATACAAGAGCTACAGCTATAGTTGGCACAATTGCAAAACTCCGTGTAATCACTGCCCTCAGCCATTTCTTGAGACGAAGGTTGAGAAAGCCTCCCATGATAAACTGTCCAGCATAAGTGCCAGTTATCGTGCTACTCTGTCCAGCCGCCAATAAACCAATACCCCAGATATAAAGAATCGGGAAGACTCCTCCTCCGTACTTATCTTCAAGATATTGCCCTGCATTTATTAGTCCTATACTATTGGCTTGTTTACTGCCATAAAATCCCTTAGCAAAAATCGTTGTCACAAACAAATTGATGATGAAGGAGATTGAAAGTGCAACCGAAGACTCAATTGAGTAGTAGTTGAGTGCTTCTTGAACCCGGCCTTTCTTGTTCGGGTCAATCTTCCTTGACTGTACCAATGCAGAATGTAAGAATACATTGTGAGGCATTATGACACAACCCACAACTCCCACAGCCTGCCTAATTGTTTTTGAGCTGAGTCTTGGCACCAAAATACCTACAAGGAGGATCAAGTTCAGTTACACTTATGGTTCCAACCAATGATGAAACTTATAAAACAAACAGCAAATATCCAATTATATAAACTCTGTACCCATGAGAAGATCTTTTCTGCTAGGTTTTGTTTCGCCAAACATCCAAGCAAATGACACACCCATAGTTGCAATGAGAACTGCAAAAAGAGCTTCCAACTTCCTCACTCCATAGTTCTCAAGAAACAAAAAGATGAAGCTGTCCATGTGAGAAAGCAGGGAAAAAAAATGATCCCCAGTAAATAAGCAATCAATTAAAAAAGGGACGGGAGTCCATTTCATCTTCTAACACTAATTAGTCAGAAATTTTGGAGGGAAATTAGGTACATGATAATAAGGAAAATTCAAAATCTACCACCTAGTTTTTCTACAGAAAGCTTGTAAATTGATGTAACAATGAATTTGATTAGCAATACTTTTAACAACATAGTCAATAAATGCATGAAATTACGTTTTTCAAATTGGTGATACATTAATCTACAGTACTCCTAGCATCAATAGATAATAAAGCTTATAAATTGATATAACAATGAATTTGATTAGCAACACTTTTAACAACATAGTCAATAAATGCATGAAATTACGTTTTTCAAATTGGTGATACATTAATCTACAGTACTCCTAGCATCACTAGATAATAAAGAACTCAAACTTACTTCACACTAATGTCTTGACACATGAAAAAACAAGTTGAACTAATTATCAATTAAGCGTAAGTTTGGATAACAACGTGTTTGCATTTTTTGTGTAAGTCCTGTGCACTGTTCACGGCCCTGCAAGTACAAATTTTAGCAAATTTTTCTTTAAAATTGGGTTTCACGGCACTATTTACATATTTAAAAATTATTTTGCTACAGTATTTTCAGTTTTCAACAATAAGCAAATCCAAACAAACCCTAAAACACAAATTCCAACTCGCCTAGGCCTTTAATGCATCTTGAGTCTTGACACTAGGCATCTAAATAGAGACATACTTTAGCAAAGGTGTTATTCCAAACTCCCAATATCACACAGCAAAAGCATCCTAGCTGAGACCTTTTAGTACAACCTAAGTGGCACACTTTAGCTCAAGTTATTTGTGCCTACTGCCTGCCTGACTAAAAAGCAAGGTGCAAAATATGTGCCAAAGCAATCAGTGCATTGGGCATGACAATTATCCATTTTTGGTCATGTATCACTGTCCCGACAAGTTCAATGCATTGAAATATTAGACTAGTCCTTACCCAACTACACCACATTTACATTCCAAGAAACTTCATAGCTATTTCATTTTTTTTTTCTTAAAAAATTAATTAATTAAACGTGGCAAACCCATATTCAGTATACCAAAAACAACAACAACAACAACAGGAATTAAACCCAAAAAACAAAACAAAAAAAAAAGAGAGAAAAAATAGTAAATACCAATCAGAGGCCGTAATTAGGACACCAGCCCAAATGGGCAAATACCCATTGCTTAAAATCTGAATAGCAATAGCACTCCCAATAACTTCTTGAATATCAGCTCCAATCAATGCCAGCTCAGCCATGACCCACAAAACATACCCGGCCCAACCCGGATACTCTTCCCTACAAAGCTCTGCCAGGTGTCGACCCGTGGCAACTCCAACTCTGGCCGACAAGAGCTGGATCATGAGGCCCATAATCGTGGCCCACAAAAGCAACCAAAGCAACGAGTACCCAGCTATAGCCCCAGCTTGCAAATCTCCCTCCAGATTTCCCGGATCCAAAAAAGCTATGCTCATCAAAAACCCAGGCCCAGTAAACATCCACAGCTTCTTCCATGAGAATGGCGGCACCGCTAAATCCTCGCCGTCCGACTCTTCCGCCTCGGCGATCAGGATTTTCTCTTCGTATTCATCGGATTCATGAGACTCCGATAACAGCCGGTTTGTCTCTTCGTCGTTTTTAGAGTCTTCCTTGTCGTCTAGCTTTTCGACGTTCATGTTTTGTCGTTATCGGGAGATTTTGTGCCTGTTTTTATTTATGTACAGAGAGGTTTTTGTTTGGGGGAGGTAATAAGGTAAGGTACGAAGCTGTTTTTTTTGTTGATTTGAGGATGATGAGTCGTCGGATTCGGTGAGGTTTATGTTTTTTACTGGCCACTGAGAGGGTGACACGTCAGATTTGGGTGCGTGCTTTACCGTCATTTCCTCGGCATAGAAATGGAGCACTTTTTTGTTTTTGTTTTTGTTTTTGTTTTTGATAATAGAAATGGAGCACTTTTATTTGGGGGAATTGTGCGATCTGAGGTGGATTTGGTGAAAGTGGGATTCAACAGTTGACTTAGCAAAGACAAATTAACAGTTGGTTATATTGTCTATTTTTGTTAGTAATGTTTGCCCCCTTCATTTTTAACTAATTCATTAAATATTAGTTATAGAAGGTTACAGGATGTAATAATTTCATATATATATATATATATATGAGATTAAATTCTATAGGGATAGGGTGTAAAACTCATGTTTTACACCATCTAATAAGTGATTGTCACATTAGTATTTTACTTAAAATTTAATACATCCTACCACACTTAATAACATCTCGATAAATTTTCAATTTGGTTGGATTTATATATGGGTACTAGAATTGATTGAGTGTGATTGTGTTTATTCTTAAATATGTGATAAGATAATATGGCATATTAAGATTGGAGGGGTAAAACATGAGTTTTACACCACGTCCTTATAGAATTTAATCTCATATATATATATATAGTCAACAATCTTGTAAAAGCTTAAGAATTAATGTGTCACCAATTATAAAAAAACAATTCAAATATTCGGTTACGATCTTCTTTTAAAAAAAAATTTCAATTACGAGGTGATTGAATAGTCACATTTGTTACTATATCATTTTATAAGATTTATGTAGTAAAACTTGTAATATTTTTATTATTTTCCAAATGAATATACACCACTGTTAGTTTCTTTAAGACATTCTCCCTTCTTCCCGTGTGTATGTTAAAATATTTAGGATATGTTTGGTAACTATTTTTTCCCCTTATTTTCTGTTTCTAAAAACAATTTTTCTATTTTTAAGTCTACTCTCTCTCCGTGTATTTTAAAATACTTAAAGAAATTTAAACCTTATACTGTGTATTTAAGAGTTAGGCTCTTTTGGACACCACTGTCAATTTCTTTAAGATTTTCTCTCATCACTCTGTGTGTGTGAGAGATAAAATAATAATAAAAGATGGTAACTTTATGTTAATGCCTCATTAATATAATGAATAAAGTTTGATTACATTTTTGTTCCATGTTTAAGAGTTTCCACACTAATTTTTTAGCAAAATTTGTAATATTTTTAATATTACTAACAGTGATTTGTTGAATTCTCATAAATTAAACGAACTTGAAGCTCACGAGACAATAATTTTTGTTATCGGTCTATATCTTTTTTAACTCACGGAGTATTTGTTAAAAGGTGAGGCAATAAATGGTTTTAAGAAAATAAATTGTTTTATTAAAAAACTTTATTGTTTATTTATTAAAATGTGAGATAAAGCATGACTTTAAATAGGGAGCGATAAAGGAAATGATGTGGGATTTCCACTAGAAAAAAAGGTTTATTATTATAACACCATTTCCACAGGAAAAATAGTTAAATTTGAAAGAATTACAAACCTACTTCACAAATGAGTTAATCTAATTTAGAGAGAGAGAAAAAAAAAATTCTCAAGTTGCAACAATATCTCAACTTCAATTAAAATGATTGTGGTGTCTAGTGTCCACTATCTAGTATCTACTAATTCAATATAAATAAAAATAAATAAAAACTTCCCATAATAATGAGAATAAGATCCACTAAAAAAAAAGTAAAAATGCCAAACAAAGTAAGTTGGAATGGCTTTTTGGCTTTGTATATTGACCACGAGATAGCTCATGGGCACTTTATTTAGTTTTTTTTTTCTTTTTTTAGTAATGATGGGTGGCAATATGTGACACTTGCTAGCACAACGCTCTTTCTTTCTTTTTTTTTTTCTTTTTTTGTATTTTTTTAAGGAAAAAAAATAAACCTAGTAGTAAAACAACCGCAAATTTTTGCATATGCCAAAAGGCAAAATGTTCCAACATGGGCACATGGCTTTCAAATGAAAATTCGTTCCTATAGCCTTTGTTTTTTTAAGTGCCATATGCCATTACATTTTTTTTTTGTAGAAAGGGAAAATTTATAAAACACTAAATAGCAAGAAAAGGAACAGGACACACCCTGTTGACAGACCGACCAATGGCATATGCCTCCAAGCAGGATACTAAGTCCACAGGCGGACTGTTAAATACAACGAACTCGTTTTCAAGTAAAGTGCTTAGTCTAGCCAACGCGTCAGCGCACCTGTTAGCCTCCCTATAAATATGTCTAACTCTCCTCTAAGGGATCCGAGTAACCATATGCCAGCATTCATCCATTAACGGAGCTCCACTAGAGTTAGGAGAGGTTGGTGAATTTAGAGCCTCCACAATGGTTTTTGCATCTAACTCAATAACCACCGAATGAGCCTGGATTTGTAAACACAACTGTAGTCCATCTCAAAGCGCCCATAACTCCGCTAAATAACAAGAGGTGTTCCCAATCCTTCTTGCAAAACCGGTAACCCAAGTACCGTTTTCATCTCTAACAAGCCCACCTCCCCCTGTTGAACCAGAATTACTAACCACCAAACCATCAGTGTTTAGTGTGAACCAACCCGCCCCCGGTTTCTCCCATCTAATGCTCTTCATAATCCTCATTTTGGTGACCAAACCATTATAGGCACAAAAGAAAACTCAGAAGCCCGGTCCATAATACATTTGTTCAGGTTTGGGCATGGCTGTTTTTGTTTGAAAACACACAAATTCCTATCTTCCCAAAGCATCTAGATACTAAACAAAAATACTAGATTCCAAGGCAGGGAACCCGAGTTATGGAGGAACTTAGAAGTGGCATTAGAGAACAACCAATCCCGTAGACTTAAAGAGAAGAAATTGGAGTTACTTACCCGGCCTCCTAATTTGATCCACACAGAGGTGCTAAAAGGGCAGTCACGTAACATATGCAAAATGGATTCAACCTCACAATGACACCGAGGGCAACAGGCATCCACTGGAAGCCCTCTTTCCAACAGACACTGATTCACCCCAAGACTAAAATGCATGCACTTCCAAACAAACAATTGAATTTTGGGCAAAATTTTTAACTTCCAAATCCACTGCCCATTAAAAGGTGCCTCCTCTTTATAGTCCGTAGCAAGCAAGTAGGCACTTTTAAGATCAAATTCCCCTTTGGCCAAGAATTTCCAGGCCAACCTGTCTTCAAACCTGTCAGAAAAAGGAACAAGAGTAGCCTGTATGTCTCTCTGGACTTCTTCTGGAAAAACCATTTGGAGTAAAAGCCAGTCCCATCTGCTTGTCAAATCCACAACATCCTTGATCTTCAAAATTGCAGCCTCTCTAGATGAAGGCCCATGAATGATACTCCTTAACAGGCCGAAACTAGTCCAATCATCATTCCAAACCTCCAGATTACTTTCAAACCCCAGAAGCCATTTAATTCCCTTCTTAAATACTTCTTTACCTCGCAACATTCCCTTCCAAATTCTAGAGCTAGGGAGCTTGCTTGCATTTCTAGAGCTTAGTCTTTGAGGGCTGCAGTACTTCATTCTAAGGACTTTGGCCCACAGGGCCTTATCTTCAGTGTGAAACCTTCAATTCAATTTCGCTAGAAAAGCTGTGTTTCTTCCTTTAGCCGTTTGGAGCCCCAAACCTCCTTCATCTTTAGGTCTTGTAACCTTCTTCCAACCCACCCAGTGCATTTTCCCCTTGTCCTCGGTCAATCCCCACAAGAAATCTCTATTTACTCGATTAATACCATCCAACACCTTACTAGGCAGCAGATTGCTTTGCATTATATAAGCTGGTACAGCTGAAGAAGAAGCTTGAATCAAGACTGCTCTCCCAGCCATAGATAAGAGGTTGGCCTTCCACCCCGCAAGCTTAGTCTTCACTCTATCCAAAACAAAACCAAAGTCCTAATTACTATTGCCTTGGTGCTTGATAGGAAAACCTAAGTAATTCTCCAAGCTCTTTGTTTGGTGGAAACCAAGAATATCACTAAAAGCCTCCCTATCATCCTGATCAATATTCAGTGAGAAGTAGACCTTAGACTTAGAATCACTCACCGTTTTCCCGGAGCACCTACAAAAGGTGTCAAGAACCTCACTAATTGCACTACAATTCTCAGCATTTGCCTTGGCAAAAAACACAAGATCGTCAGCAAAAAAGAGACGGGAAAAAGAAGGGCCACTCCTAGAAGCCTTGACCGGACACCACACCTTAGCCTCACACTTTTCTTGGATGAGCTGGCTTAAGAACTCCATGCAAAAAATAAAAATGTAAGGCGATAGCGGATCCCCCTGCCTTATACCTCTCGAAGGCTTGAAGGGTTCGAGGCTTCCTTCATTAAAAAGAATTGATGTCGAAGCAGTAGATATGCAGCTCATGATGATTTCAATGAGGTTATCAGGGAAGTTGTATCTGATCAACATACTCCTAATGAAGCCCCATTCGAGCTTGTCATAAGCTTTCTCCAAATCAATTTTAAGAGCCATATAGCCACAATTTCCCTTAGCTCTCCCCATGGTATGAATAATCTCCTGCACTATAATCGCATTATCAACACCCCTCCGCCCTGGAACAAAAGCTGTTTGGAAAGGGGAAACAATTTGCTCCAATAGTGGTCTAATTCTTCCCACCAGGATCTTAGACACTATCTTATACACTGAGTTACACAGACTTATGGGGCGGTAGCTACCAATGGTTTCAGGTCCTTGGTTCTTTGGAATTAGCACAATGTTTGTACTATTCATGTACTCCGAAATTTTTTTCTCCCTAAAAACAACAAGCACCTCTTCCCTAACCGATCTTCCCACCACAAGCCAGAATCTTTGGAAGAATCCGGCATGTAACCCATTCGAACCTAGGGCTTTAAAAGCTTTTAAAGACTAGAGAGTGGCTCTAATTTCCTCATCTGTCACCATGTGACTAATACTGTTCTTCTCTTCACACGAGAGCTTAGGCTGCCATTGTAGACTATAGTTGAAGTCCCATGTCACTGCCTCTTGAGATGTAGAGTAAAGACACATGATAAAAGGAAGTATTTCTATCTCCCAAAATCATCCAATTAATTCTGGATTTAAGAGCCCACAGATCCCTTTCTTGTTCTAGCACATCATCCAACTCCTTAATTAGCTGATTTTCCAGCGCTACTAAAGAAGTAGTCGGCTGGTTCGCCAAAGCCCTTTAAACCCCATCAAGCCATGCCACAACCCTTTTCTTCTTATGGAAAATATTCCCAAATTAGTTCTTATTCCATAAACTGGCCTGCTTGGTAAACATCTCAATTGCTTCAAGAAGCTTCCTAGGATGTTGCCATGCTTGTTTTACCACATCGAGGAAGGAGGGATCCGACAGCCAAAAGGATTGGAATTTAAAGGGTCTCGTAAGGTGTATCTGTCTACTAGGATTTGTCTCCATCAAAATTGGACAATGATCCGAGTGACACCTAGTCAAGTGTGACACCTTAGCATCTGGGTACAATAGACACCAACTTGGATTCATAAAAAATCTGCCAATTCTCTCTTGAATAAGACTACTAATCTCCCTTCTATTCGTCCACGTGTATCTTGGCCCATTGAACCCCATATCCACCATTTTACATTTATCCAGGAAAGCCTTCAAAAGAAGCGATCTATTTATGCTAACTGGTCTTCCCCCAAACTTATCACCCTCTGCGAGGGGTTCATTAAAATCACCCGCTATAATCTAAGGCTTACTATGCAACTCCGCAACTCTCATGAGATTTTCCCACAACACCTGCCTTTCCACAAATCTAGGACTAGCATACACAACAGACAATATCCAAGAAAGGTTATAAGGTAATACCTTTACTTCAGCATGAATTTCTTGCTCCGTACTGACTAGCTGCACAACCTCCACTCTAGCTAAATTCCAAAGAAGCCAAATGCCACCCGTGAAACCAATAGTTTCTACAATAATAGCACCATCGAAAGGAAGACGATCAGTAATCTCTTTTGCTCTGTCACCCCCAACCCGAGTTTCCATAACAACCAAAATGTCAGGATTATGTGTCCTAACCAACTCACTAACATGCCTCTGAAAATTGGGCTTCAGAGCGCCCTTGCAATTCCACACTATAATATTCATTATTAAAAGACTAAAAGGATCAAACCAGTCAAGCAGAGTGAACAAACTTTCTGCTTCCCTTCCCAAACTCCAAACCAACCATACCATCCTCTCCCGTGCACTTCCCATCTCTGGCCACAAAGTCATCGGCAGCTTCAACACAACCCAAATCAACTCCTTTGCCACAAAAACTTCCATCAATGGAGCGGCCATCTCCGCTCACCTTGCTTCGCACCTCACTGATACTAGTTATAAGACCTCTGGCCTTACACTGGTCACCATCCCCGGTCTGGTCTTCCTTCACACTCGCACCACCACCCAGTCTGCCAAACCCAACCTTTAAAACGCCAGAACCATCTTCGGCTTGAGATTGAAGCCCTATCTCACCTCGGTTACTCGTTGCGAACTGGAACAACTCGTCGGACCTTTGACCATCATCGTCCTGACCCGGCGAAACCCAGACTGAATTTGTGTGAGCAACGTTTCTGCCCTCTTCTCCTACCTCTACCTTCGATACCTATTTAGAAGCCGTATTTCTTGCCAACTCTTTTTTCCCCTTCACCGAAGAGCTAGATCGGGCCTCATTTTGATTAACCCTCCTTTTATGACCAACAATTGGTTCTCGGCCTACAACGAAAGGCCCATTGGCCTCTACCCCCTTTATACATTCAGGCCCACTCCTTGTGACCCCTTTCGGCTCCCAGCCCACATTAGAGGAGTTAATGCCAAGCCTTTTTTCCTCCTGCTGTCTAACCGAATTCAAACCCGATTCAGTAGGTCCCTCCATCCCCATGGCATTCCTTGTCCTTCTTTGTCCAGATTTTCTACGTGTCACCATCATCCACGCCCCGTACGTATCTTTGTTCATATCCACTCCACTACCATCTGACACATCAGTCCCAACCGTAGTACTATCCGTAGCATGCGTTGCGTGAGGGGTAACGGCCTGATTCTCACGCTCATCACCAGCTCCACACTCTAGAGGCTTTTGGTTGGGAATAGTGTACGGACACACCTCCTTCCTGTGTCCTACCCTTCCACACGAAAAACACAAACTGTGAATACCTTCATAAGTCACCGGTTGCTCAAACCTGCCGATGAGAACCGTATTAATAAGAGGCTTATTAATATCTATCTGTATACACAACCTCGCGTACTCCCCTCTCTCTTCCGTAGCAGTATGAGAATCTATTCGAAGGACCTTACCAATGGAGTCACCAATCTACTTTAGCACTTCTGTTTCATATAACTCCATGGGAAGACCATGGAGACAAACCCACACAGCTATGGAGTTAATGTTAGCTATAGCTGGTTTGAAGAGTGGTTCCCATGGCCTAATGGCGAGAAAATGTCCACCAATGAACCACGACCCTTTTTCAAGAACAGCATTTAAATCTTCTTTCAAGGTAAAACAGACTGAGTAGAAGCCGCGTCCTAACCTCACCAAATCAATCCTCTCGATGGTTTCCAAAGCAAGTTGATTTTGTTTTGGAGAAAGTTAAAACCCACTGCCTTGTCAAAAGGTTTGATAATTAGCGTTAAAGCCAAAGGGCTCCTAATCCTCATTTTGGTTTCCTTGGACAGTTTCACCGCTGCTAGACCTTCACGAAGATCCAGCATTTCATCATTTGATTCGGCTTCTTCCTCCATAAAATCAGTAAAATCAAAAGCCTTGGCGAAAGCACCTGGAATTTCTCCCACAAGCTTGTCCTTAAAGGACCTCTTAGGAAAACCCCATGCTTCTTGATGCCAACGGGATGAACCACCTTCACTATTTCCATCTTTGAACCCGGCGTGGTGGACATCCTTGACCTTTTTTTTTACTTCATGAAATCTCAGCCTCTTCTTCCCTGGAGAGCACACGATGCTTGGGTCTCTCCATTTTCTTTTGGGTGACTCAAGAACTCTGCTTTCGATAAGTTGGAAATCTCAATGAGCCATTCCAACTATGCCATGTATTTACCTTTGTTCATTCTTTTCTTTTCTTTTGCCATTACATATTGATTTACAGCCCAAACTTGCCTTATCTCGAACCATTGCCATTGGATTAAGAGGGAATTTGATGGAATACTATTATTATTATTATTATTATTATTATTATTATTATTATGGTAAATTGCAAATTACACCCCTGAAGTTTGAGGTTGACTGGATTTTACACCCCAACGTTTCAGAAACTTGATTTTATACCCTGAAGTTTGGTTCCGTTAGCAATTCACCCCCTATAGTTAGTTTCTGCTGTTAATTGACACATCATCGTGTTGACATGTTTTATTTTTGCCAAATCAACCCCAAAACTACGTAGTTTCAGTGATGACCAAGTTAAAAGTTGGCCTAATCAAAACTACGTAGTTTCATGCCTAAACTTAAAACACAAACCTCTGGCCTAAACGTCATCGTGGCCAAACTCCAAAGCAAAAAACAAAGAACCACGAAGAAGACCTTTGAGGATCTGACCTTCCTAACCCATACCCCATGAACCAAGTTAAAAGCTTGCACAATCAGAACTCATCTTGGTCCCAAAAACCGGTCCAGCATATTTATTATAAGAGCTGAAATTAGAAGCTTTTTACGTTCAAATTGAAAACCATGGTAGCTAGCTTTAGGTTGGGACAACAACGATTGTAAAAAAGAAGAAGGAAGATGCACAGAGTGAGGAGAATAAAGAAAGACCGATAGGGTTCATGTAGCCAGCAAGGATTTTTATTCTTTATTTTTTATTTCTTTGTGTCTCACTTTGTTTCATTGTTTTTTATCTCTGGGTTTGCATCTTTTTTAATTGTTTGTTTTCTAGGTTCTTTTGTATTTCATTAAACACTAGTTTGTCCT
Source organism: Quercus gilva (assembly GCA_023621385.1). Classification (NCBI taxonomy): domain Eukaryota; kingdom Viridiplantae; phylum Streptophyta; class Magnoliopsida; order Fagales; family Fagaceae; genus Quercus; species Quercus gilva. The sequence continues at coordinate 2,721,583 of CM042474.1, read as the reverse complement.
CTTCTTCTGTTATTTTATTATATTATATTTCTCGTATTTGTTATTTCTCCTTGTCAAGTTTACTATTTAATATATTTACTTCTTGTTTGTTTCCTCACTAATTATCTTTCTATGTTTTTCTATTGTCCTAGTTTATAGACCTGTGCAGAGCAGTGTAGCCCTGTTTGGGTTAGGGAGGTCAGATCCTCAAAGGTCTTCTTCACGGGTCTTTGTTTTTTGTTTTAGAATTTGGCCTGAACGGCGACATTTAGGCTAGAGGTTTGTGTTTTAAGTTTAGGCATTAAACTACGTAGTTTTGGGGTTGATTTGGCAAAAATTAAACATGTCAGCATGGTGATTTGTTAGTTAATGGCAAAAACTTACTGCGGGGGGTGAATTGCTAATGGAACTAAACTTCAGAGTGTAAAATCAAGTTTCTGAAACGTTGGGTGTAAAATCCAGTCAACGCTAAACTTTAGGAGTGTGATTTGCACTTTACCCTTATTATTATTATTTGTTGATTATCTTTATGCCCTTAGCGTTCTAGAATTTGTTATTTCCAAATTCTAATTGAGTTTTAGTACTCCGTAAATTGTAATTATTTATCAATTATCTTACCAATAAAGTTAAAGAGTTTGGTTAAAAGATATTCTCAGAACATTTATTAATAGACTAATTTATGGAAAGTTTTGATACTATTTTTATAGAAAATAGAAAAAATTGTTAGAAAATTTAATTACTTTTTTTTCATAAAAAATTTCTATAAATATTTTATAAACTAATATTATTAAAACAATCGTTTACTTATTGCAAAAGTAAAATGTTACCTTGTGGATATGTAACCCCCCCTCCTTTGTTTTACGACAATTTTTGTGGTAAGCTCAAAACAAACCGGCCCAACAATACTAAATAATGTGCCCCAAGGCCTAAACAAAGTAAGTTGAACACCAAGCCCTTTAAGATTGCAAGCCGAATGTACCCAACCCTTATGGCAAAATCCGTTTGGAAAATTGGGGGAGTGGTTTGGACTTTGGAGGACAAAAGGGGATTTTTCTTCATCCATTTTTTGGGATCAATGGTCATATCATTAGTGCAAGTGAGCTTGGGAGTAGGGATGGCAATTTTGCCCTGCCCCGTTTAACCCGCCCCTCCCCCGCTTCGCCCCGAGTGGGTTTTCCCCGCCCCGCAAAGGTGATGGGTTTAGCCCCGCCCCGCAAAGATTTTAGCCCCGCACCACGGGGCGGGTTGGGGATAGGTTTAGACTTTTTAAACCTGCCCTGCCCCGTCCCCGCCCCCGCCTTGCCCGAGTTGCTAAAGGTTATAATTATAAATTTTTCATACCCTAAAACCCTACTATTTAAATAACATATCAATATTAGTTTATTTTATTTTACCCAATGTAGTTCTCTGCCTTTATTTGTTATGTGTTATACTATGAGTATTTTTTTTTTTTTTTTTTTTTTTGTGATTGTCTTGTTAAATGCTTGGATATATTATTCAATTTTTTCTAAAAATTGATTTGATTTGATGGAATAAATTTAGTTATAATTTCAAGTATATTTTTATTAATGAAATAGGTTTCATTAAAAAAATTGTACTACTTGTAGGGCAAATTAACAAAAAGTAGAGTTTTATGGGGTGGGGCGAGGCTTCGCGGGGCGGGGATGGGGTGAGAAAGTTTTCCCCGTCATGCGGGGCGGGGCGGGAATGGGGCAAGGCAAAACCATGCGGGGCGGGGACGAAGATCCCATCCTTCCGCCCCGCCCCATTGCCATCCCTACTTGGGAGTGCTTGCAAAACCCATGAGCCCATGTATAGTGCCTTGTGCACCCCATCATCAAAAGCTCAATAGGCCTCAAATGCTTATTCTTTCACCATTAACATCAACTCTTGTTATCTTACAAATTCAATAGCTTTGAATATATGTTAATTAATTTACTACCGCGCACTCTTAGTGCGGTGGTCACTCTATAAGTATAAGTATTTGTGAAGTGTAGGGGGCAAGGGCAGAGTTCAAGTCTTCAAGAGGAAATTTCACACATATATACACTTAAATTATGTTAAAGTAGAATTTTTATCTTGTATAAAAAAAAGAGAAAATAATTAAGTTAACCAAATTACCGTGACCATTAAACAAAGTATATTGTTTCCCCCAAATCCCATTGCTCAAAGCTTAAAATCCATTTATTAAAGCTAGCCCCCACTTCTTGTTAAATGGTTCTTCAAAAAAAAAAAAAAAAAATTGAAGCATTAATAAGTTTATCTCCTACCCTTCAAACAGTAGTTAATCTCTCACAAAATAAAGTATTTGCATGTCACATTTCATAGGCATTAGAATAAGTTTTCACTCTTCACTGTTTTTGGTGGCACAGAAGAATATTAATTCAAAACCTCTTTTTAGTTAAGTACTAATAAATAAATTCAAGCTTGTTTAACAAAAAAAAAAAAAAACATAATTTGAACATGTAATAAACTCTAATATCACTTGTGTTTTTAAATTAAATTAAATTAACTAATATTGAATAATTGACTTGTCACAATAATAAATCTGAAACTAATTTTCAATAGAAATATTTATTTAATATCACCAAAATTTAAAACTTAATATTTTTATTTTATTTTATAAACGAACAATATTTAAAACTTAATATACTATAAGAGAATATATCAGAACAATAACTAAAATTTTAAATTTCAACTAATGTCACTGTAAATATATATAACCAATAAAATTGACAATATATATATACACATATAAAAAGTGATTTCATAACTTATAATTTAACATTTTAATTCTACAAAATTTTTGAGGATAAATTGGCTGAAAATAGCTCTTTCTTTCTCTCCTCAAACTCAGAGTCCAGTCCCACACTGACAGAGACAAAAACCATGGGTATGGGCGGGACGACCTTACAGACCCTTAAGCTCGCTTCAATCCCTTCGTTCTCTTCTTCGCGCTTCGTTTTCAAACCACTTCCCCAAACCCTAACCTTCTTAGCTCCTTCCCGCCATGGCCGTACACGCAGACCTCCATTTCCACTTCTCGCCAGAGCTCTCTCAGCCGCACCGGCAGTCCAAACCGCTCCAGATGAAACCGGTGATTCACATTTTGCGCTATCCTTTGAGTTTCAACTTTTTTTTTTTTTTTTATAATTTGAATTTTTGGTTTTTGATTTTGGTGATGATTGATGAAGCTGTGAAGCCTCAGTGGAAAGCAGCGATAGACTTCAAGTGGATAAGGGAGAACAAAGAAGCAGTAGCTTTAAACATAGAGAAGAGGAACTCCAAAGCTAATTTGGAAACTGTACTTCAACTGTATGACAAAATGACCCATCTTCAAAAGGTTGTAATTTTATACTCTCTTATTTATGCTAATAACCATAATCAAACTTTGTGCATTGCTTTTCTGTTTGAATTTTGGAAAATTCACTTTCATATTGACAATTCACTAGTTGTTAGTATGTGTGTCAATTTGTGTATGTATGTATGTATATGTAAGTCTTTTCATTGATTAAATTACAAACGCACCCAATGGGTCTTGAATGAAGGCTATTGTATGAAGGCTGTTAGTAGAGAAAAAAAAAAAAAAAAAAAAGCATGGGAGAGGATCTTTTATGATGGGAACTTTTTTGGGTAAAGTTTAGGTGTAGTTCCTTTGGCATTGTATTGTGCATTCTCCAGATAGATTCAACCATGTGTCCTTAGAAGCTGTAATTATACATAAGGAAGTGCATTGGCTAATCCACGTATTCGAATCTAATTTGGGAACTTATAGTGAACCTATGGTACACACATAAAGAACTGTACTTAAGTTTTGTTTTAAAAAAAAAAAAAAAAAAAAAAATATTCCTTGGCTTAAGAAGATGTCAGCTTGATGCGAAATAAATTTTGAAGTACAAATGGGTGGTGTTTTGAGCTATAAAATGCTAAGGTTCTTTGTATGGATTACATCTAAAAATAAAATATGGTGTAAAAACAGAGAGTAAATTGTTTTCTTCTCAATTTTTGAGCTAATTGTCACTCACAGATAGCAGGAAGTTGAGCGGCTTTGCGGGGAAAGGAATGTGGTGGCAAACAAGATGAAAGGGAAATTGGAACCAGCTGAGCGTCAAAGACTCATAGAAGAAGGTATATGGTGGGAATATTATATTATGCATATATCATTGCCCTGATTTCGAAATGTGTTTCTCATACTGCTTTTATTTATGCATTTAGGAAAGAATTTGAAGGAAGGGCTTGTCACTTTGGAAGAAGACCTTCTTAAACTAACTGATGAGCTTCAGCAGGAAGCTCAGTGTATACCGAATATGACTCATCCAGATGTTCCGATTGGAGGGGAGGAGTCTTCGGTGATAAGAAAGATGGTAACTTCTTTTTTTTGAGTCGTTCTCTGTCTGACAAGGGATGCATGTTGTAGTCCAGGCTTATACAGCTTTCTTTTCAATTTTCTATTTGCTTTTGTAGGTAGGTAGCCCGCGTGAATTCAGCTTCCCTGTCAAGGATCACCTTCAACTTGGAAAAGAACTTGATCTTTTAGATTTCGATGCTGCTGCAGAGGTACTCTTTCTGTTTAATCTAAGGTATTAAAAGCGTCCCTTAGTTTCTCCCTACAGGGTTTGTATCATAACTTTTAAGGGTTTTCTAGTAGTAGGGTAGAGGTCTACATATCTGGAAGTTGTGTTTGTTATGTAATCTAACAGGTTGATAAATCTGCAATACTTGGATATTCAGAAGATTTTACTCATAATTTAGGTTGTTGTGTCAAATCTAGAATTTTGAATTCCAAATAAATAGATTTGGTAACTTTTAACTCGAACTCAACAATTGACTGCTTTCCTTTCTAATGGGTATCCATTTTTCTGGTTGTGCTACAGGTCAGCGGATCAAAATTCTACTACCTGAAGAATGAAGCGGTTATGTTAGAGATGGGCCTCATTAACTGGACACTTTCAGAAGTCATGAAGAAGGGCTTCACACCTTTGACAACTCCAGAGATTGTAAGGTCCTCTGTTGTTGAAAAATGCGGTTTTCAGCCTCGTGGCGCAAATACCCAGGTTTTTGAAATTCTTGATTTTTATTTCTCTCCTCCAGATATGGAAATGCTGCCATAGTGTGTAGGAAAGGACATTATGTTCACTGTAATTGATGTATAGATTTGCTAATAATCTTGTTAAACATGTATCAGGTTTATTCTATTGAGGGTAGTGACCAGTGCCTCATTGGCACTGCAGAGATTCCAGTGGGGGGAATTCATATGGATTCTATTGTTGCTGAGTCATTGTTACCATTGAAGTATGTGGCATTTTCCCATTGCTTCCGAACTGAAGCAGGTGCTGCAGGCACAGCAACAAGGTAAATTATCTCCTATTTTCTTCTATGATTAGCTACCTTTCACCATTTCCAATACACTTAAATAATGGTTCTACCAAATCATATAATGCTAAGTCCTCAATCAAATGCAACTTTCCTGACAATGATATGATAATTTAGTTGATTCATAAAATTTTGAGCACATGACACTTCTACCATTTGAGATTGAAATATGATCTCATATTTTAGTTAATATTCCTTACTAATCGCATCACACTGGTTTGTTCAACGTGCTGCTTATATTATAGATCCTTGAGTATTCAAATATGCTGGCATGAAAAGTATGATTATGTTTTTACCTTTTCTTCCATCCAATGCTGAAGAGATAGGCTTTACATGAAACGTGAACATCATAATCATGTCAATAAGAATGCCTGGTTTTTCAACTGTAGAATCGGGTTTCGTCTTGGTGTGGCAGCTACTGCCCTTCTGCATGACAAACATGCATTCTATGTCTGAATCTCTTCATGGTAGGGTTGAGAAGCCATCAGGTTTGGGTGACCATGATCATTTCTTATGAAGGCATCAGGGTCTGTTTACTGTAGAACAAAATTTAACATTGGAAAACTTTGAATGACTAAACAAAAGACGTGTTCCACAATAAGTATATATGGCATAGAGATTTGGCCTGTTAGTTTACTATGTCATCAAATAAACTTGTAATTTTTAGCAAGTCTCGTGTAAGTCCAAAATCATTTATTATCCTGATTTGTGGTTGAAAATCTACTACCTTGGCTCCTTACTGTGGTAAGTCATGTAACGATAAATGCATGCATGTGACCACTATAGTGCTTGGGAAACACTGCTGGTGGTCTTTGCCCAGGTACAAGTTGTTCACGTTATGATTGCTATTAGTCTTGTTTGTCTAGTTTAAACCTGTGGCACTAAATAAACTTCATGCATATTATGATAAAACGGGTGGAAATACTGCGCAGGGGTCTTTATCGAGTCCACCAATTCAGCAAGGTGGAGATGTTTGTCTTATGCCAACCAGAGCAAAGCGAATTCTACCACGAGGAGCTCATTAAAATTGAAGAAGACCTCTTCTCATCACTTGGATTGCATTATAAGTGAGGACTTTCCTCAGCCTTTTATTGAGTTGAGTGATGGTTGTTGTTCTAGTAATGTTAATCTTGAGTTTCTTGGCAGAACTTTGGATATGGCTTCAGGGGATTTAGGTGCACCAGCATATCGTAAATTTGATGTGGAGGCGTGGATGCCTGGTTTAGAACGATTTGGCGAGGTATTTCTATGGGATTTACTCCCTCTCTGTCTCAAATGGGCTACTGTTGGTTATACATGGGCACAAATTTCACTTTCAAAATGTCGTTGCTTGTTGAGATATGCAAGAATATAAAGCTGTCTATTCAGACAAGGGGGCCATTATATTAGCCATTCATGAAATATTAAACCCCATATGTAAATATTTTGAACAGATATCAAGTGCATCAAATTGTACAGACTATCAAAGTCGTCGACTGGGGATCCGATATCGTCCATCAGAACCATCATCCACTAATTCTAAAAAGGGTAAAGGCAGCCTTCCTCCACCAAAGTTTGTTCACACACTAAATGCGACTGCCTGTGCAATACCACGGATGATTGTTTGCTTGCTTGAGAATTACCAGCAAGAAGACGGCTCTGTTATTATTCCCGAGCCATTGAGGCCCTTCATGGGTGGGCTTCAGATTATAGCTCCTAAATCCAGATAGGCCGAGGGAACAGTTATTTTTTTTATTATGTATTATAGTTGCGGCATCTCGCTTTACCGATAAATTTTGAGTTAAAAAATGTAGGCAGTAAAAAAGGGGGAAAACGAAAATGGAAAAGAAATGCTTCTTATCTGAGCTTGGCAACTTGGAGGCAACTAAGTGCATTTGGTTTAGCTTTTTTTAGCATGTTTATTTTATTTGGTTATATAGCCTCACTTTATTGGGCATAACTGTATACCCCCCATTTTTTTCATTTCCCCATTTTCGTTTTTGGAAAGTTTGCTTCATACAAGAACTATTTGTTGCATAATGCATGAGTTTACTTGTAGTAGTAGTCATGAATTATTGGGAGATCTACTTTATGAATTTATAACTTATCATGACTAGTGCTTAACAGAAATATTCATTATTATTGAAGGTGAGTTTTCAGGATATCTAGTTGGGCCCCAAATAGCAATCAAACCATGGGTGCTGGCTTGATGATGGGGCTATAGCAAACGAACTCGACCTGGCCTAGGGCAGAAATATGTGTGATGGTTTAGTTTACTTGTCATGGTTGTAGTGAATCATTGGTAAATTATTCCTAGGAAGTGGTCATGACTAAAGCTGGCAGAGACTTGATTGTTGAACGAGAATTTCACGTTAAGCCCCCAACAAGAAATATTGAACCAAATTTCAAGAAAAAGAAAGTACAATTTACTCATAAAATTATCATGGTTTCATTTTATTAATAATGTTTTGTTTGGTCCATTGAGGTGTTAGGTCTTAAAAATGTGATTAAGATTTAAGAGTATATACCAAAAATACGTGCGAGACTGAGATTGTGACAGTAAGTTAGCTTGATATGTAAGAATATGGTATGCCAATTCGGTGAACAAAGCCCTTGGCTTGCATCCTGGGCTCCTAGCTGCACACTTCTTGTTATTCTGAGAAGGCACAAAAGCGTTGAATGCTCTTTCAAACTAATTAAAATTGATTGCACACGTCTTGCTATTACACACTTGCTGAAATAGTAACTTAGAAGTCCATAAACCCAAAGGAAAGTACAGCGCCAGAGTGTTTCCAATCAACACAAATTAAAAAGGAAACAGATTGTCAAGACTGTTACCATCCTATTAACTAACATTTGGAGTTTCTTATACAGTTATACTACAAGTAGTAATACTACTTGTAGTAACTGAAAGCAATACTGATTGGTTCTTGAACAAGAGTGAGTTCGCAGATGATACTTCCTATGGATGTTGCCACCTTACAGTAGGGGCAATAACTCTACTGCCATTAGTGGAGGTAGACGTAAAGAAAGAAGAAGGGGAAGAAGAGGAAGAGAAGGTTTAGCCGATAGAAAGATTGCTTGATAATCACAACTTTTGTAAGATCTTAGGTAGAATGGAAGTAAGGGTGGAATAGAGTCTCTATCTAAGGTTCCTATTCAGTTTCAATCCAACCAATGCTTACTTTACTTGAGGCGCTAGACCTAGTCTTTGCCCTATCTCTTGAATGTGGAGATTGGTGACTTGATGTTTGGAATTTTAGTATTTTATTCCTATATAGCTATTGGTTTTCTTTATTTACCATTAAAGAATAATTGGATTGATGTGGATAGATACATGTATTAAGGAAACTATCTTAATCAAGATGTGGCCATCAAGGTTCTTAACGATGTGCATATGAAGTTGGAATTTGCTCAAGAAACCATTTTTTATGGGGTTTGTTAATTATAAGTTTTTCATCTATTGGTTATTGTATGAAGGCTACTAGTAGAGAAAAAAAAAAAAAAAAAAAAGCATGGGAGAGAATTTTATGACAATGCAAGAAAAAATGGTTATTGCAATGGAAAAAATCGTTGCAATGACATTAGAATCATTGTAATAGTTGATATAAGGTACTGCAATAAAACTTTAGGTATTAGGTTTGTGCAACAAAAACTTTTGTTGCAATAAATTCCAAATATTTTATTGATAATTTTGATGCAATGATACATATATTGTTGCAATAAACAATTTGCTATTTTGAATATGTTGTAAGTATAGGCTATTATTACATAAATCTTATTATAATAAATTGCAAATAATTGACCAAAATAAGTCGTATTAAATTATTGTAATAATATTTTTATTGTAATAGATAATTATTTCATTTTGTCATTGCAATAGATTATGAAATAATTTATACCAAGTTATTGTAATGATATATTGAAATAATTTGTCATTGCAATAGATTGTAAAAGAATTAATATCAAATTTTTACAATTTCAACTTCACTGATATAAGCTATTAATTCGAAATTTTCATTGTAATAGATTGCAAAAATAATTAGTATCAATTTATTGCAACAATTTTTTTCATTTTAAGTTATTGCAATAATTTTTCTTAATATATTAAAACTTCTATTGTAACTGAAAATTATAAATTATTGTAACTTATTATTGTTGATGCAGTAATTTAAAACATTTAAGTTACAATTGCAATAATTTTAATTTGTAGATGCAATATTTTGTCTTGTACTATTATACATGTTTTGTTGTATTAACACTTAATATAATAGAATTTTTTTGGTTTAGTTTGATGTGAAATTTTTTTTTTTTGGGTAAAGCTTAGGTGTGGTTCCCTTGGTATTGTATCTTATGTTCTCTAATAGATCCAACCATGTGGTATTAGAAGGTAATTACACATAAGGAAGTGCATTGGCTAGTCCACATATTTGAATTTAAATTTGGGAACTTATGGTGAACCTATGGTCAGGGAAGCACGGGTCCAGCAATTTGGTCAGACATTAGGGGACGCGTCGTATGGCCTGGACGCGACTGTAGGCGCGTCTCAAATTATTATTATTATTTTTTTAATCCTATGACTCATCTCGTTCATAGCCCACTTCTTCATTTTTTTTCTTCTTCTTTCTCTTTTTCCCTGTCTCTAAAATGGGTTACTGCTGGTTATATACAGCACAGATTTTACTTTCAAATTGTCATTGCTTGTTGAGATATGCAAGAATACGTAATTGTTTGTTCAGACAAGGAATACCATTACAAATGAGGCTTAATTATGAACACCCACCTTTTAAACCGGTGATTCACATTTTGCCTGGTGTAATAGCCCTAGAATTTTACCTTCCTAAGATAAAACCATTTTGATTATGAACCCCATCATCTTTTAAAAACTATTCAACATATTCTTTACCAAACAGAAATTAGCAAGCCAGTTGGAGCTCTAATTTTTTTAATGTCATATTTAAGACTTCGAACGGACAAAAGATGCTTATACTATTCATTCAATGATGATTACTATTTAGTATTTACCATCAGATAAATATATGAATGCTTTCCTTTTTTGTGTAAGAGAAATTGATCCCAAGTCCCTTATTCAACGTAATTATGAACATATGGTGGTTGTCTTGTCTATACTGTGTTTTTTGGTTTCTTGTTTCAATAAAAGATATCTCTTGATTATAAAATAATAAATAAAAAAGAAAAAAGAGCTTTGTTATGCCATCCTTTTTTCCTGCTTTTGTTTATTTAAAATGGCACGTTTGGATTAAACAATTGATTCACTGATTTTTTTTTTTTTTTTTGTATAAAATACCTTATTATAAAGTGTCATTTATCTCAAAAACAACCATTCTGCAAAAGGGTCACCATAAAAACTGAAAGCTAGCAGATGTTTCAGCATTAAATTGTTCCAAGAAATAAGTCCCCTCCCTACAGTGGTGCTGCTGCTTCGCAAAGGCTATTTACTTCCTCTATAATTTGAGTTTGCTCAAATCAACTCTTTTAACAGGATATGTATATGCCTCATAGTTGATTTGTTGACCCAAGCTACTTAATTTTGTGAGAGTGTTGATCAGATCAACCTGAAAGAGAAACGGTTTGCATTCATGGGAAGTAAGAAGTTACATCAATCTAGCTCAATTTCAAACAAAAAGTTGACAGATCAATTTTTTGCAATGGCACAATCAATATGGTATAAAATGGTTTGATTTTTCTTCCAAGTTATAATCAGGATAACTAAATTAACAGCATAAAGTTAAGTCCTTTATATTGCCCTTTTGGTAAGGCATGTTAAGAAAATGTTACTAACCTCATAATCTGTCTCAGATACTGTTTCTCGGCTACGTTGATATTTCTGAACCCACGGAGAAACATCTGGATCGGTGGCCAATAATGCCTCAGTGGCAGCCTGATCTGGACCCAAAAATGCAGACATCACAGCTAGCTGGACAGACAACAAAACAGACATCAGTGAATACTAATGACTATCAAATGGAATAGACTTACTCAAGGTTGCTTTAGCTTGAAAGTAAAGATACCCCAAATTTTATTTTTGTTATATGTTTCATTTTCAGCCCTTGACTGCGCTTTGCCATTTGATTTGTTTATTGAAAGGAAAGGTTATATTAATGTCATTTGTATTAAAAAGAAATACAATGCATCCAAAATATGAGTCTTAACATGGAACGAACAACAATTCGTTCCATAGAAGATGAAAATCCCTACAAGTAGTAGGTTTGGGTTCCAACATAGCTTACACCATGAAATCAGCAAAGAATCTTACTCTCAATTTGAATTTAACACATTTGGCTGTGGTTGCATTTTTGAGGTGCTATGTTTTGGGTCACAAGTAAAAACTAATAAGAACAAATAATTATTTGGCAAAGAAATTAAAACCTGAAATACAATTGCAGCAGCAAAAAGTAGTATAGTTGAAAAAATACCTGGCGAGGACCAAAGCCAATAGCTACAAACTTGTCTTTCATTTCCTTCACATTTCCGTTCTCCCATAGGGGAACCCTCCCTTCTGGATCTGGTTCTTGGGTGTCTGCCCTTCCAAATTGCTTGTCAAACAAGCCCCACTGTACCCAATAACATTTGTATAATAGCATCAAATACAGATCCAATATTTTCTACTAAATGTCCAATTTGTCAATTATAATTGAGCCATGATGATTGCTTTTACCTAACCAATTAAAGCAATTACAACCAAGAACAAACTTTTCAGAAAAATTTAAGATATTGAAAGGGTAGGAGAAAATTCCAACAAGCCCATTACCGCATAGGGTTGAGAGAGAGAGAGAGAGACTAGCAGTAAGTTAGCTTGATGTGTAATAATATGGAAAGTCAATCAGTGAACAAAGCCTTGGCTTGCATCCTAGCTGTGCAGGCTTCTTAGTTATACTGAACAGACACTAAAAAATTGAACATTCTTTCATTCTAATTAATAAGTGCAAGTCAGATTGTGTCTTCCATCTTGATAAAATCAGAATGATTGAAAAAGTATTGCTATTACACACTTACTGAAATAGAAACTTATAAGTCCATAAACCAAAAAGAAAACACAGTGTTTCAAATTTACAAAAATTTAAAAAGTAAACAGATTTTCAAGAGTGTCACCACAGCTTTTTTTTTTCTTATTTCTTTTTTGGCTGGAATATTAACCACTTCATAAGGCTGAAAATAGGCCATGAATGCATAGTATCTGGTTAAAGCTTAAAAAATGTCGTTAGTAATTGTTTGAGGACTTCAGTCTGATGTTGAGGGTATCCGGAAAAAGCAACCGAATTTCAAGAGTGTCACCACAGCTTTGAGCAATATGTAGTGCACGATGTTATGGATGACATTGAGTACACCAGCAATGACACAGCAAGAATTGAGAAACAGACCTGCCCATTTGAACCATATGCAGTGTATAACAATCTCCCTTTCTCCTCATTCCCACCACATTTACGAATGGCAGAAGCTAGAAATGTGGACTTGAGGACACCTTGTGCTACATCAAATGAACGTATCTGAGTCAGGAGCATCCACACACTTATACACACAGACTGCATTCTTCATATTAGCTCATGCTAGACAGAAACAATGAATAGATGTTCAAAAACCTATTTTATTGGTCATTCTACAGGACACTGTACAACTAATACATGGTATGTCAATCTTTACGTCTATGGTTCATAGTTCAAACTTGTAGATATTTAGAATGTAGAACCTGCATATTGGATGAGATCTGCATAGGAAATGGGTCCACCCTTGGAATATGAATCTATCTCTCTCTTTGCTTCCTCTAACAAATTTAAAGCAGCAGAAAGCCCCTTGTTTTCAGGCCTACTTAACTCTGAACTTCAGGCAAGAAAAAAGTGGAGAAGAAAATTAATGTAATTTTTGAAGAAGCTAAACGAATAACACTTCAAAGTGAATAAAAGGAAAATTTAGAATGGAAAAGCCATAATGATACAAAATATCCAAAAGTGTTTAAAATGTCCTTTTACAACTTATATCCACCTTTTAAAAATAAATAAATAAATAAGACTTTCCATCCACATCACATCTCAACCCTAAGAGGCCACAGAAATGACAAGAGTAAGCAGTAAAAAAGAGTATATTTTCAGCTAACAGGTAGGTTTCAAGAGACCGTATATTTCCAACTCTTCAGTAGGAAATCATACTTACACTGGTTTAAGCTTGCATATAGGAAATATTCACACCACATTTTACTTATACTGGTTTAAGCTTTCATATAGCAAGTATCCACACCGCATTTCACTTTAAGATTACAGGAGGCAGAAGTCTAAAGGTTTTTACTCTGACATAAAATAGATAGTGTAGTAACTTGTACCTGAAGCGTATGGATCCATTTGCACCCCCGGATTTTGTAGCCTACAAATTTATCAGAATTACATCAGTACTGTCCTTTCCTCTCTTACTTTCAAAGGACTTATCCAGCATCCATGTAAAGAACTAAGGATTTTGTCTGACCTTATCATAAGTCATTGCATCATTCAGTGCCAAAGTTAATAAGGATGGAAGAAGCTCTACATTTCCCTGATACAACAACAGAAATAACAAGTGACAACATTCTAAAATGGTATTATGACAGCGTCATCTTCAATCTATAAATACATTCTAACTGTGAAGTATACCTAAATAAACATAACTACATCTTAGCAGGGCTTACATTTATAGCTGTAAAAAGTGTCTCCTTGACACTTGCTGTAAAGAAGTAGATGTGAACATGGATCAGTAGCTCATTTCAGCATGAAAAGTAGTGTTTGATGAACTCACAAAGAAATTCAGAACGCTGTCTCCGTTGTATCAAATCAGCGGCACTAGCTTTTTCAACAAACAATCCTGAGCTTGCCATTAGTTCCTAAAAGGAAATCACTACCGTCAGAAACTCATCACAACATCATTCTAGGTCAAAGGATTGTATATCTACTTAAGTATATGTTTTTGTGTTTGTGCAAATACATGATTCAACCAAAAGAAGAGTATTCAGAATTTCAGATAGTTGAAGCTATTAGAATTACCATTGTTTTGGATAATGTCATTTTTTTTCAACTGCAATTCATTGAAGGGATAAGGATTTATTGAATTGAGTGAAATTTCTAAAATATTATAGAAAATTTTTCATTCTTCTTGTCAGAATTTAATAAATTAGCTATGAAAGTAAGTGGCCTCAAGCCGGGTTTATGGAATAATTTACCAGAGTTTGTTGGCTTAGCACAACTAAACATCCTGTGCACCTGCCAAGATCCTTGTGTCTTATTGACATTGTCCAATTCTCTCTATTTGGAGAACTCTAGTTCGAATCCCCCCTCCCCCATGTGAAAAATAAAAAATCTTGTAAAGCCACTGGTAACACCGCATCTCTTTAACATTTGAAAATGGTCAATTTAACCATTTTAGCAAGGTGGCATACTTCATACAATCCACAATTTTTATTTTTTATTTATTTTTTATGATGAATAACCTCTTCAAATCAGGGCCACTTCATATACCCACCCTTGCTGAGTAAACCCCAGATACACAACCTTGCCAATAAAAACCATATATCAGGTGATCCCAAGACTCAAACTGGAGATCTCATGGGGGTTTCCCATGAGGCCAACCAATTGAACTAACCCGTGCAGGCTGCAATCCACAAGCATGTAAGCATCACAGATCATTTTCATTCTTTTAATGCTCTCTTCTTATGTTAAGCTAATATTCAATGAAAGATGAAAACTTTCACATAATCAATAATTGGGTACATTAAATGCAAAAGGCTTATATTTTTTTAGTGTTACTTGAAATGAGTAATCAAATAGACTGCTAAGCTCATTCAATTACTACCATTTCAAAAACCAGAGCCAAAAAAGTGAAATTGGTAAAGACAGAATTTATGATTCAAGTACAAAAGCAATCCTCTCACCATGCCAATGGTAACACCAGCACATTTAAGAATGTCCCTTCGACAAAACTGATCCTCATCCTCAGCAGCATCAATTTCCATTTTATTACAACGAACTGTAACCTGATATTTCTTTACAATTAAGGTAAGCAAGCACAATTGTAGTATCGAACAATTTTGACACACACACACACACACACTTGACAAAGCTATGTAACAACAATATATGATATAACTGTAACCCATTCCTCATATTTGCAAATGATGGAATAATAAACTTAAACACACTAAAAAACAATGTGGTAAGTACTTTCTTTTTTCAAACAATCACTTTCAGATAGGCATGGAAAACTCACTGCATAAGATGGGTATCTGTTGGTAGTGGTTGTGGTGAGAGATGGGACAGGAACCAGTGGAAGCAAAGGAGGGATAGTCGAGAGAAATGAAACCCCCATTTTGCCTTTATTTCTAATCTGATCTTCTGAGACAATTCTAGCTTTAGGGACAGTTTTTATAATATACGTGAATGGGTTTTTGGTTAGTTAAAATTAGTTTGTGTGGAGAGCGCAAGTGAGTCCATGATATGCGTTATCCTATCTTTGTTGTACAACTTAGCTGTCAATATCTACGTAGGATCACGAAATTTTCTTGTTTTCTCTTCGTGACATTGTGATAGAAACTAAAACTTTACCTGTGAAATAGCGTGAATTTTAACAAATTTATTATTAGATTACATCTTCTTCTTATATTTTTCATGTTTTCAAAATTTCAAAAAAATTAAAGATTAATAGTTATGCCATTAATAAATTTTTAAATTGCTTGCAAGTTTTTGTAATTTAAAATTATGTATAAAATATAAGATTATAGATTATATAATAAATAATATCCAATTGATACAAAAATTGACACGTGTATTAAGAGCGTAAAGAACATGTAATTCAACGGTTAGATTTTCAAAATATGCAGTAATATTTATTTTATTGAGTGGGTTTATAGCCTAAAACTACAATCAATTTTATAGCTAAACTTTGTCCCTATTAACTTACAAAATACGAACTCTGAAATTATGGAACTTTTCTAAAAGTTTCAAGTTTCAGTCTTGTAAAGCTCATTTTAGCTTTAAAAACTCACAGGTTAAATTTTGCTTAATGCAGATTTTATATGTATTATTTTTATAAAACTTCATTTTGTCTAGGTACAATTGTCTTTTTATCCACATTTATGACTGACCCGTTTTTCACCCATAAATAATTTGGCTGCAAACTCCAACGCCCTCCATGAATAACCGACAATGAACCATCTAAAAGCTATATGTTACGTGTGTTCCTTTGAACGGAGGTGTACATTTAGAAAAAATCTTTAATAACATCCGCTTCATTTATATAAAGATAAAATTTAGCTACAAAATTAGATTGAATTGCATGTTCTTTATGCTTTTAATACATTGTCAAATTTTGGAAATCTAACCATTGAATAAAATAAACATTACTACATAATTTGAAAATTTAACCGTTGAATTGCATGTTCTTTACGCTCTTAATACACATGTCAAATTTTGTGTCAATTAGATATTATTTACTATATGATTTATAAGTTCATATTTTATGCATAATTTTAAACTACAAAACTAGCAATTTAAATAATTTATTGATGATATAGTTATTGATTTTTAATTTTCTAGAAATTTTACAAGTATGAAAAATATAAAAAGAAAATGTGATCCAATAGTAAATTTGTTAAAATTCACTTTCAATAAAAAAAAATATTGAATAAGCTCATATTTTATGCATAATTTTAGATTACAAAACTTTCAATTTAAACAATTTATTGATAGCATAGTTATTGATCTTTAATTTTTTAGAAATTTTGCAAGTATGAAAAATGTAAGAAAAAGATGTGATCCAATAGTGGATTTGTCAAAATTTACCTTTAATGAAAAGATATTGAATAAGGTTATAATCTTAGACTACAACTAATTTTGTAGCTAAACTTTGTCCTTTATGTAAAAAAATATTTTAATTATATATTTTATATTTTTTATCAATTTTTTGAACCGACATATAAGTGGGGGGAAAAAATGCAAAAACCTTTCAGGATGCAGGGACGGTAGACCCACCCTAATCTAATCCTAATTTTCCCATTCAATCAGTCAAGTGATACAACTTTTCACTTCTTTTTTTAATAAATATTGAGGTATCCTGTTGTGAATTGTGATGGGTATATGATAAGAATGTTTTAACGGTGCATCTATGTAAAAATGATGTTATATTAGCATTGTTGTTTCCCTTTAGCCCCGGAAGTATTGTAGTTAAACTCAGGCTAGAATACAGCACCATCTAAACCATAATGAGTTAAGAGTGCCTGGAAAGAAGAAAAGAATGGTGACAGCGGAGTAAAGAAACGAAAATCTAATTCTTTATTGCGCTCAATGCCCACGAATGAAATACTACGTACAGAAAAAGTGTACTTTATTCCTAACAAAGCAGAAACAAAGTATGGTATCCCAATTAATTCTCTATGCAACTCTTTTTTTTTATAAACTGGCGAACTCCAATCAAAAAAATGGTGCTTGGAAGGCCCTGTCTTTGGCGTTCAGTCCCTGCTGTGCACCCTAATGCAATTGTTCTCTTCATCTATATTTTACAATATCGCCCCCCAGCTTTCTTTACGCCCGGGATATACATGCCGGATCCCTATGTGTATAATGGAAGCACCACCACCAGCTTGTATTGCTCCAACAAATTATATGGAACGCAATGTGGCGTCACTGCATCAGCATAGGAATCATTTTGAAGAAAAATTGTTCTGCACAATCTGATCTACCTGATTATGTGAGAGGTGTTCACATTTGGTGTTTCCCTCTGACATAAACACTCTGGTTTAGGGTTTGTGTAAAAGGATTCTTCAGAACGGAATCTGTCCATGCCCCTTGTTCCAGAAATGGGGCCTTTTCTCTTCCTCGGTGACCCTTGCCTGAGCAACCAATGTAACAAACAAAAAACACATCTATGTAAAGCCGGTGCATATGATTTATCAGAACATAAAACTATCTAGAAAATGGAAAATATTTCTCCACCATAGTGTCAAACATCAGAAGAAAAGGGAAGAGGGGGCACCAAAGAAGAATTCCCAGTTTCCTGTGGGCCAAAATGTATTCTGGTAGCCCCCCCTACCATTGGTGAATGCTGCTCTTCAGTTGGGAGCGCAAGATCTATAGTCTTATCCCTCCAGCAGGCTTATAGGAATGGTGTGACACTGTAGCCTATTAATCACACTAATCACTCAACCAAATATATGATAAAAAAATCCACCTAGTTCTCCACGTAAATCCAACGAATCTCCAGAATTATATTCTTCCATAATCACAGTAACAGCAGTTTAAAGAGGATGGGGGAAAAAGAATGGGAATGACTTGAATATGAGTGTCCTCAGGCTTCTGCTCTTAAGCACACCAGGTAATGACTTGCATATGCAAGATCCACTTGAGAGGGGTAGCAAATTGCTAATGAAATATATGTATTTTTTTTGATAGATGCTAATGAAATATATGTAAGATGTATCAAAAGGGTTCTTAGACTGATTCCCTAAGGAGAACCATGGATTGGCAGTCAAGGATCAAGATATACAACCAAAAGAACAAATAGTAAATCCATTGTCTAAAATGTAGCCACTGATAATTATAAAACCTAGTACATACCGCTTTTTATGTGCATCAATAATTTGACTTGAAATTCTTTTTCTTTCTTTCAGAGTTGCATTCTCAAGTTTGTCAAACAGACGAACAATAGTTTTCCTGATGGACAGAGAAGAACAAGAACCACAATTAATTATATATAGAAATTGATGGAAGCATGCATAGTGGATAGAACGTTATGTAATCCTAGACTAACTCCAAAATAGAAACTGTCTTGCCTGAGAGGAACTATTGTTTTCCTATGTCCAAGAAAACGACGATGGCCTTCAACTGCTTTTGCCATGTTCCCAGAGTATGATGGAATAAATACATCGCTTTCAACAGATACAATGTAGTCAAGTGCAGCAAGCTGAGAGCCATGATTGATAAAAGGTTGAAGCTCCTCAACAGTTGCCAACTTTTCCTGCAAAGTGATCACTAGATGTTAATCTTTCTTTCTTTCTTTTTTGTTTGTTTTTTTCTCGGGGTCCTTAGCACCCCCATGTATGACAATTAATTAACTGATATAAATCTCTAGGTATATTTTATTGATTTATAGGCATATTTTATGTTTATTTTCATTTTTAGAAATTAATAATGCCAATGAAAATCTTTAAAAACATAAATAATCAAAGGATTTTTTATTTATTTATTTATTTTATATATAGAATCAAAGAAATTTTTTTAATTGGATAAAAAAAATCCTCCAACACAATGAGGACAAGCATGCAAGAGTGTCCTCAACTTGTCCAACACAAACAAGTGTCAAACTCGCCAGGGGTTTTGAAGCGTTCGTGCTTCTCACTTAGTGATTCAAGTAAGCTAGGCCAATAGTATTATAGCAGTAGTCTATTTTCTACGTATCCTCTGATATTTTGTGAAGGTTACTTCAGTCCCTCCAACAAATTTGAGATACCATTAACATGAGAAAGTGAACCATGGATCCAGCTAATATGGTGTATAAAACTAATCTGCATGGTTTATTTAGTAACAGGAAAATTGACATTATTCCTTAATATGAGAATATCAAGCAAAGAATCAAGTTTAACAATGCAGCTTCATACCTTGCTCATTATATAGGGATAGCGGGATAGCAGATAAGCCATATGAGAATCACCCCCATATGTCTCTCCAGCAGCAATGTATATAGGAGTGTTTGATGGGTACCCAAGAGCAGAGAGAAAAAATCCAACCTCTTTAGGAGTTAAGGGGCATTCGCCTTTGGATCTTTGTTCCTTAGAATCAATGTCCTTTATTTTCCAGTTATCAGTGTTATTTCTACAAGGACAGAATAACATGAATATATATATTAAAAAAAATAAATGTTAGCATCATGTAGATAAAGGATTGTTCTATATAGGAATTCAGAAAAATTAACTGATTGTTCAGGACAGTAAGAGTAAGCATTTCATACCTTAACATCCTTAGTTCCTCAGCTTCAGCTGGAGACAGCTCCTGTGTGCAGCCACTAAAGGCAAGCATGTCCTTCTCAAACCGTAAATGCAGAGAAATGTAAGGGCCATAGGATCTCATCCGATCAACCAACAACTACATCATAGATAAAAATATATATATAATGGTCATTGCATAGGACACAGTGGAGATAAAGCCACACCACACCAAAAATCAGATGAGCATTTCGGAGAGATTACTTTTCCCATTGCTTCAATTCGAGGTGCAAAACGAAGGGCTTCATAACAGGCACGGCAGCGCAGTTTCTGAATGTCTAGAGGTAAATAGTTATTTGCTAAGCGAGAATCAGATTTGGAAGCTTGAATAATCTGAAAAGACATATAATATAATATAATAAGATAGCATTAAAGGGGAAAAAAACTGAAGAGATAGGTAAATAATAAGATGCTGAATTTAGAAAAAGAAAACCAACAAATGCATGGACCAGAAGCAGTCAAATAAACATACCTGATGATTTAACCAGGAGTTAGTAATCTCCTTCTCATAGTATTCTATGCCAGACCAGCTTCTGAACTCTTTCTTTGATTTAGAGGCAGTAGCCAATTCCTTAGGAAGCTTTTTTACAACTCTTACATCATTAGCCAGAACACTAATAAAATGATCTTCATCAAAAACATCTGAGAAGTGACTGCAAATTGAACAAATAAAAAGTATTGCATCATTAGTATAAAACATGACTTAGAAAGGAAAAAAAAAAAATCGGGGGGGGGGGGGGGGGGGGGAGAGGAGGGGTTTGAGGGGGAATTTCCTACCTATTGTCCTGCCAAAATGACTTCTTATCAAGTTCAGGAATTACAAGAGAGGCATTTATGATACGGGCTACAGCCACCATGTCACATATCTGCAATTTCAGAATGAGTAACTTAGCTCCGATAAGTAGCCATATAAATTATTCACCACATTCTATAACTATCAATGTTTGGGTAGAATGTTTTAGAATTAATACAAAGAATAGAAAGAGAACAGGTGAAAGAAGGACCACAACAAGTAGATTGCTCATAATTAAATGAAGTGTGTTTTAGTCCCAGAGCAGGTAAAAAGCACAGAAGTTTGATGCATTATATCCACACAACAGGTTTATAGATGACAAACATTGCAGCAGCATATTTACAACATTGCATTCGAGAAGCATATAGGTAATCTAGGTCCATGTTATCTCTAATATAAGATATATCATTATTTCTGAATGTCATGTTTAATTTGAAAACAATAAAAGCTTCGACACTAATTAATGCATTAACTGCATAAGTATGTTTGAATGTGATTGTGTGTGTCTTTTAATTAGAGACATGTTTGAGAGTATAGTCCCTGTGAATGTATAAGAGAATGGGAGGAGAAGAACAAAAAAGGGTGGGGGAGGGGGGTCAACATTCAGAACCATATATCTGTGGAAAATGATAAATCCAAATGATTATGAGATATACTAGTAAAACTCAACTCAACTCAAAAAAACCAACCTTGAAACCATCTATATATATATATATATATATATTTTGTCTCCTTGTCCAACTCCATCAAAAGCATCTTATGCTAACTCGGGCAAAATCATGATATGGTCACAGCCCTAAAACAAGTTTTCTTGACTATATGACTACATTACAGATTTTTATCATATTAAAAAGCATAAGGCTTATTTTTCATTCAACTCTAAGCACTGAATAAGCATCATCACAGAAGGCCCAATCAACTAAATTTCAGCCTAAATGCTTGACAGCCATTTCCCATTGACGTTAGATTGCTTTTTGAGAGGAATTTGATGTCTGTGCTGCACAACATTTATGACTTAGTGCAACTGCCAGGGGTAGTTATTTCCGATCAGTTATTCAGATCAAGAAGTAGAATGAGTCAGGCCACATAAAAAAGTTGATTCAGTTCTTGAGCAAGAAAAGTATAAAAATCAGTGTCTATTGAATTTGGTATTAAATTGGCCTCATGGAGCTTAGGGACACAACCCCGCAACATTGAAAGTTGCATGAATTGGTTAGCACCAATAAGCCCAACCTGTATAAAAAATTGAAGCTCGATTGACCGAAAAATAGCAGGTCAGGTCAGTCTGATAATGTGCAATCGTGACACCATGAGATTTTGAACTACTGTGTGTTTCCTATTTGCTAATGTTGAAATCATAAAAACCGGAGAACACAATAAAGTCAAGGCAGAACCAGACCAGGCTTTTTGTATCCCTAAACTCCCTATATTTGTAAATCTACTACATAACAGAAGCTCTCTAAAGTGCAGCAAGAAAACAATGATGGCACAGGACACATCTCCAGATATTAATTAAGGGTGAGGAACACCCAAAGCCTTATTAAAACACATTGTAGGGAGTGCCCCCAGTTTGGAAAGGAAGAAAGTTGAGGTTGATACTCATAGAATAAGCACAACTAGCAATCAACAATCATGTTTATCCAACATATTAATTGGAAATAGTACAAAAGGATTTCATGCACCATCATTTCATTGCCTGCTAAAGATGTAAAAGCATATGGGAACTTAGAACGAAATTACAATAAATTAGACCAGGACTGTTTGTTGTATCCCAATTTTACCCACTTCCACAACTTTGCACCAATCAAAGACGGAAACCCAAAATTACTAGAACACACGCAATTAAAAAAAAATGATATAATAACCAATAACAAACATGATACATATACACATTACAATCGAGCTTATCACATGAGACAGAGAAAGCATAATACACACCCCAAAACGCATCTGGTTAAGCCCGCCATTTGCATGCACTAGAAGGTAACCTCGCGACTCTCCCGGAGCTGGATAAACAATAATTGTAATAAATGAAAAAAAGTTTAAGTACATATTGATATCAAACACACCCAAATTATAAAAGCCCTTGAGATCAGACAATTTTTCTTACGTGT
Source organism: Quercus gilva (assembly GCA_023621385.1). NCBI lineage: Eukaryota > Viridiplantae > Streptophyta > Magnoliopsida > Fagales > Fagaceae > Quercus > Quercus gilva. The sequence goes on along the minus strand of CM042474.1, from coordinate 2,698,335 downwards.
ATAATTAGCACTAGGCTCTATGCAAGGCTCAAATTTGCTATTCGATGATCGCTTCCATAGCTTGTCGTAATCCGAAATCTCTCTAGCACCAACCAACTGTCAAATCTAAAGGAGTGAAAAACACGAAAGACGCATGACTGCTTTGTATCAATATGTACACCTAATATAACTAACTCTACCAGACTCAATCCACCATTAACAAGTATTACAGCAAACTCAAACACCAAATCCCCAACCAAAAAAAAACTAGCAATAAATCATCAACTGGTCGCTTAAAATTTTGGACTAAATTTTTTTATTAAAATGATATTATGAGAAATTTCATTGAACTAAACTGCATAGCTTAATCCATCAGCATCTAAATCAAACTCAGTACAAAAACAAATCAAGAAATTAAAAAATAAATAAATAAAGAGAGAAACAGACTCAATCCACTAACAAATAACAAGTATTACAGCAAACTCAAACACCAAATCCCCTAAAAAAATAAATTAGCAATAAATCATCATCTGATTGCTTAAAAAATTGGATTTATTTATTTATTTTTTTTAAGTTTTATTATGAGAAATTTCATTGAACTAAACCGCATTGCTTAATCCATCAGCATCTAAATCAAACTCTGTACAAACACAAATCAAGAAATTAAAAATAAATATATTAAAGAGAGAAACAAACTCAATCCAACAAGTATTACAGCAAACTCAAGCACTAAATCCAAATATATATATATATATATATAAAGTTCAGAAATAATAAAATTATAAAATAAAATAAATAAAAACAATGATATTCTGAGGAATTTGATTAAACTAAGCCGCATTATTTGAATACAAAATCAAACTGAATACCAAAAAAAATAATAATTATAATAAAGAAAGAAACAGAAAACCTGGCGAGAATGAGAAGAGAGAGGATCTTTTCCTTTTGACAAATGTGGCGGAGTGAGCTCTCGAGTCCAGCTTTGATGCTTCAATTCATGTTGCTAAAAACCCAAACCAAACAAATATGAACAGTAATTTATATTAGATCAGAAAAAATACCTAATCTCCATAACCTACCAACAACAACAAATAATAATTCACATAAAAAATAATAATAAAAAAACAACAAATAATAATAATAATAATAAATCCAGAAAATTAAATTCTCCTTTTCCATTTCGATTCTACCTAATCTCAAAAAAAAAAAAAAAAAAAAAAATCCAGTAATAGTGTATTCCAAAATATCGGTAACTGAAACTTAAACAGAACGATCGAAACGGTTAAGAGATCACAGAGAAGGTTTTAGAATCCCTAATTTGAGAGAAGCGGTTACCGTGGGGAGCTTGAAAGCGTCAGAGAAGTTAGGGACTTTGATGGAGGAAGAAGAAGGGAAAAGGTGAACGGAGAACAAAGCCACCAGCGCTATCACGCACACGGCGTACATTAGCAACTTGCGAAGCAAATTTAACGATATCCATCTCCATCTCCGTTTCTGCATCGCTCTCTCTCTCTCTCTCTCTCTTCGTTTCTAGAAAAAACTAGCAGTGGCTATTGCAATGGTGAAAGAGGTGCATAATGTGGATTTTGTGAGAGAGAGAGAGAGAGAGAGAGAGAAGGAAAGCTGTGTGTGTTGGTGTTTTTTGTTTGTTGGCGTGATTGTATTTTGGAGTAGACTTAGCGGTGCTATTACTAATACTGCCACTGCAGCTTTCGACAGTTTCGCTTTGGGCGGTGTTTATAGTTGGCATAATGATTCTAGCGAGAGATTAGAGATATCAGATTTTTTTTTTTTTTTTTTTTTTTTGTTAATTGTGAAAGGGAAGCGCTGGCGAGTCTCACAATTGCTAAACAATCTATTTTTAGAAAATTTTAATATTATTTTTATAAAAAATAAAAAAATATTAATTATTATTTTATTTTGTATAAAAATTTTCTTTAACTGTGAAAGGGAAATGTTTTAATAATTTATTTTAAAAAAAATTTTACATCACTTTTATGAGAAATAAAAGAAGGTATCAAAATATTAATTATTTTTTTTTTTTTATAAAAACTTTATTTAACTGAATTATTAATCAATACTTTAGATACATTTGTTAGCATGACCCATTATGAAATTAGGAAAAAAGTTCAGTAAATTTGGAAATGAAGGTTTTTTTTTTTTTTTTTGAGTGGGGGTTAGATTTTTCTTAACTTATCTATCTAATTTACTTATTTAGTATTTTTTTTACTAATTTTAAATAAATAAATAAAACTAGAAGTAGTATAATAAGTAGGTTTAGTTGGCGTATTGTGGTGCTATAAGAAGACTAAGAGCATGAAAGTTCTCACAGCTTAGCATTTATTGTGATGGGTGCATTAAATTTCGTTTATATTAAAAATCAATCCATGTTTTAACTCAAAAATAAGACTAATAATTATGGAGTGAATGTTATATATTTAAATTTTACTATATTTATAAAATAAAATAACTTAAACACCTTAGTAAGTTAGTGCAAAATATTGTTAAAAAAATTGTGATTTTAGTATTACTAAAATGCTATTTTTTTGAAACTTTTTAAAAATATTACCAAAAAAAAAAAACTAATTGAAAATGTTTGTTATTATCCATTTATGTGAATCTATAGGAATCTAAATTATCTAACGAATTCATTCTAGAATAGAAAGAGAGGTTACCGAAAATATTTTGATGATAAAAATAGCAAAATACTGATCTTTTTTTTTTTTTTATGAGAATCTTTTTTTTTTAATGAATAACATGTGTAAATTTTAAACCAGCCTGTTGGGTGTCTACAAATGTTTTTCATTCCAATAATAAAAAAGCAGCATGTCCTTCATGAGACTTGACCCCTTATTCACAAATGGGGGAGCATAAAGAATAAGATGTTGTAAGGTCAAATGCCATTTACTATTTGGCATGCACTAAGAGCTAATTTGGTTCTCTTGTCTTGTTCTCAAAAAAAAATAAATAATAATAATAATAATAGTAAAATAAACATAGTTCAAGGGATTAAAAAAAAAAAAAATTTGTAGCTAAAGCCTAAAATGTGGTATTAATATGTCATTTACTAGTTGGCATACTCTAAGAGCTAATTGTGTTCTCTTATCTTATTCTAAATTTATGATAAGGTAAACATAGTTCTAGGTATAAAAATATAAAATGCCAACAAATGTGGCTAATAATCCTCAAATGTGGCATTTATAAAGGTGCTAATTAACTGCTAATCCAGTAAAAGCGGTACTATGGTACTTTAATGTTGTGATGATTACGTTACTCACTGTTTATAGTGTTTAGAGCATTAGCATTGGAGAATGCTAATACCATATCTAAGAACAATTTGGCATTTTAAACCTTAAAATCCTTTGCATCAGACAATTGTAAACACAACTATTGCAAATTTTTTTGCAATAGTGCTACATTATAATTCCAAAGTTAGAATTGTACTGTAGCAGTATTATAAATATATATATATATATTTTATTCACTCTTCCCCGAAATTTCTCTCTCCTTTATCTCATTATTTCAGTTCTCTTCTCTTTCTTCCTTCTCTAGAGAACCATCTGCTCTCTCCTCTCTTCATACCCAAACACCATTCTCCTCTCAACACACATCACACATCACAGTGGCTCAATTTTTCTGGTGGGTTGCGATCCGGCGATTCTGTGGTTGCTTTTTTTTTTTTTTTTTTGGCGTGGGTCACTGTGGTGGTTGGGTCCGATGTTTGGGTCATGTTGGGTCTAGTGTTTGGGTCATGGTTGGGTTGTGGCTGAAGTGGGTTGGGTCCGATGTTTGGGTTGTGGTTGGATCGGTGGGCTAGGATCAGTTGATGGTGGGTTTGAAACAGTGGATCTGTTGATCGGTGAGTGGATCGGTTGGGTTGATCATCGGTAGCTCTGATGGTGGCTCCAGTGATGATTTTTTTTGAATGGGTTTGCTCTGGTGGGTTTCAAATCGGCTGCGTTTCAAATCGGCAGCATAGGCTGATGGGTTTTTGGTGCCGTGGTTGTGGTTGTTGATGGGTTGATCGGCAGCGTGGGTTTCTGATCGGTGGCTTGAGTTGATTAGTGGCTTGGGTTTTTGGTGCTGTGGCTGTGGTTGTTAATGGCTTGTGTGTTACTAGAGGTTGAGGGAGAAAGAGAGGAAAAAAAAAACTGTTGGAAAGCCCAAGAAATATGAGTTTGAAAAAAAAGATAGTTATAAAGAAATATTAAAAAATAATATTTTAATAAAAATAGAGTTTTGGGGTGCTGGAGGTATTGTAAAATACTATGATATAATGATAAAGTGGGTTTTTGGAATGGTAAAATAGAGTAGAATTAGAGTTTCCTGATACTAATGCTCTTAGCCAATAGGAAGTAATTCAACAATGCACTTAAAAGGTGCCGACACTTCACATTTCAATTAAAAAGAACAGTGATTAGTCTTCAACAAATTGTATGGTAATAGTTCTCACAAATTATTTTTGTTGGCTTTTTTTTTTTTTTTTTTTTTTTTTTTCATAATTAGAAGGGGAGGTTTTTGATATGGACTCATCAACCCTATGCTACATGCCGACAATATATAATACTATGGGAACCATTGGGACTTTGATAGGCTATCATCATTGATACAACACATGCATTAAAGCACCACAACTCGAACAATACCGCCAGTACTATTGAGACCTTGATGGACTATCATTGTTGACACAATATATTCTTTGAAATGTTATTGAAATATCATGTGAAGTGATACAAGAACCATGCTTAATGTTGTTTTTCTTTGTGAGTTCTAATTGGCATAATTGGTAAAATTTTTAATGGTTGAATAAAAAATTTAGGGTTTAATCATTGCCTATACTAAAAATCGATTGGTATCTTAATCTGATGATAAAAAACTATCCGCATTAAAGTGCCACAACTCGAACAATACCACAAGTAATTGGTAAAGTTTTTAATGGTTGAATAAGAAATCTGAAATTTTATACTCAGCTACACTAAAAACTAATTGATGTATTAATCTAATAATAAAGAGCTATTGGCATGAGTGGAGGGCTTATATCCTCCTTAAAAAAAAAATTGGTTTTCTTTTTTTCTTGGATAGCTCTCAAATAGGAGTATAAAATATTACCATGGGACCACCCAATCTTTAGTTCTTTACTGCGCATTTATAGCTGAAACCTTATTAGACTTCGATTTTTTCTTTTTTTCTTTTTTGCTGAACCTTAGACTTCGATTTGGGTGAAATAAAAAAAAGGATAAAAGTATAATCCTACTCGTCTAGATTAGATATGACAAATTTACTGCGCAATAAAACTAATACAGTAGTACAAATTTACTAAGAATTTTGGCTAAATAATCTGAGAATGTAATCCTACTCGTCTAGATATGACACTGTATTGCCCAACAAAGCTGATTGGATTGAATTTTATTGTTCTATTGAAATATAAAATTATATTGGGTTGTCAGTTCTTAAGGCTGACTGGTTGAGTAAATAGTCCAACGAAATCTTTAAAGGTTGACAAAGTCTCATACCCTGAGGGTGAAAAAGCTGGACAAGACGTGGACTGCATTGAGCAAAAAAAAAAAAAAATATATATATATATATATATATATACACTCTTGTGGATATAGTTGTGGACTAGCTACATGGTTTGGTGTTTACCAAAAAAAAAAAAAAAAAAAGAAGACTTCGTGGTGCGGATCTCAAGAACACTCTTTGATTAAGCATGTGAACAGATTTCTATCAAGAGCCGTGTTCACACTAGAACTGGATTTTCTCTTCCTCTTCTTTTATTTTATTTTATTTTATTTTATTTTATGTTTTATTTGTCTATTACTTTTCCTAAGTAGTCATTTTAATTAAGAGAAAGTTTATAGATTAAAAATAAATAAATAACAAAAATTTTTATAATGGCTAAAGGTGATATGGGCGTAAATAAAAACTAATAAAAAATTGTTAACTTAATATTTTGAAATCTCGTGTCCATAACATTGCTTTTTAATTATTTGTACATTCCTAATTCAAACTTTCAAAAAGCCTGCATTTTTGAAGTTAATTTACGTATGGGAAATGCTAATGAGTGCCTTAAGGTACTGGTTAATAATCCATTTAAAAATTTTTTTTATGGGAAATGAAAAAAAGTAATTAATATTTTGACAGTTTTTTTTCATTTCCCATAAAAGTGGTATTAAAACTTTCTTAAAATTGATTATTAATAAGTGTCCTAAGGACACTCGTTAGCATGACCATTTACATATACCAAGAATTTAGGGCCCATTTGGTAAAGTAGTTTGAGTAATATTGTTTGTATTTTTTTGAAATTCGTGTGAGTGAAAAAGTGTGTAAAAATATATATAATATTGTTTAAAACTGAAAAGATGTGTTTAAGATACTCTACCAAACAGACCCTAGAAATAAAAAAAAAATTGTTGTGTAATTAAATAAGTTGCAATTATGACCATCCCTCCCCTTCAATGTGAAAAGACCCCACTTAAACCTAACCATGGCGATAATGAGAGATGGCATAATTTAACTACAATCCCAATAACATTAGTCGGTCCCAAAGAATCAACTTTGAATTTATCGAATAAAGAATTAATTTTGATTGCTCAGCCAGCAAGTTGATTGGCCTAGTGGTAAGGCTTGGGCCAACATGCCTTAGGGCATGGGTTTGAGGCTCCCTTATTAGCAGTATGTTGCGGTTCTTTATATCATATATGCAAACCATTCACCTAACTCATTAATGATTGTGGTGTGGAGTCTTAATTTGAGATCTCCTTTCTAATCATTTTTTATTTACCAAAAAATATATAAACTCCTTATACCCTACTTGCAAACTGTTCACCTAACGCATTAATGATTGTGGAGTAGAGTCTTAACTTAAGAGCCCCCTAACCATTTTTTATTTACCAATATATATATATATATATATATTTAATTCAATACTTAGGGGAAGCGAGTGTTAAACTCAAGATGTTTTTGTTGAAAACATTAAAAAGTATCAACTAGTTAAGTTATAATACTTTTGATAATCGAACTGAAACTAACATATACCTCTAAAATAAAATAGAAGTGTAAACCTAAAAAATAAAAATAAAAAACAATATTATCATTAGATTTTTTATTTTTTATTTCTTTTGCTGAGGATAAAAAATAAAATCTAAGTGGGTGGCGATCAATTAGTGTATATAGATGATAAGAATTTTGCAAAGCATGGTTTATGGATAAGCATTCATATCTTTCACCAGACCCTTTTAATCTCCTGACAGCCTTTCTTTCTCCAATATATATCATACTACTTGCTTAAACTGCACTCAAATGATGAGCCCCGATGTCACAAGGTGTAGACTAAAAAAAAGAATGGTGGAAACGGTAAAGAGAACAAAAATTTAAGAAAAAGTTGTTGGGTACATCTTAACCTGTCATGTCTATACTTTATACTCTTTGTTTGAACAATATAAAGACAAGGTGCCACTGCCACATTAGCTGGAGATGCAAAAGATGGAGAACATCCTTGTATTTTTTTGGATGAATGATTTTTTGTGCTTGGGCATGAAAAACATGGACATGCATCCATAAGAACTATTTTTTCTTACATTAAATGTGCATTTGTTTTGGTTTATTTGTGTATCTGTTCATGTAAAACTTTTTAAAATCTCTCACTTTATCTTTTTAGATATAACTGTTTACTTTTTATTTTTTATAAATAATTTGATAGTTGCAATAATAAAGAGTCGGACCTGAAACATAAACAAAGATTGGTAATGTCATTGACTTACAAGACTATTACCGATTTACCATACCAGTATCATTTCATTAGATATATATAACTGTAATTAGTTATGCATTCTTTAAGCAAATAAGCAAATCCAAGTTGACAATGTGAGTTTGGATTAACTTTATATTGAACTTATTTATTAAAAGTTAATAAAATTATAACTCTGCCTACAAAATAATGAAAATATATGGCTTAAAAATGCTGCATAAACAAATAGATTAATAAGGAACAAAAAAATACAATTGCAAGTTAGTATCCAAGGTTAAAACCCTAAATAAATTAATAAATTAACAGAGAAAAAAAAAAAAATCAAAACGTGAACTGGTACAGTGGTACTGTTGTGCAATCGTGATCCGTGACAAAAACAAAATAAAATAAAAGCCTCTATTTCTGTCTTGGTATTGTTCTTTCTTTGTCACGTTCACAAAATTCGAAAGGTCATGTGAATTGTGAACTAGCGTACTGTCCCCACCTGCAAATCACTTGTACACTAATGGTGACATTTTATTTTTTGTTTTTGCTGAGAATGGTGACATGTTACATGTATGGTCAGGATGCAATGTTATCAGATTGGTGAGCTGGAGAAATTGCTTTTCCTAGTGGTGAAGCTAACAAGTTTATCATTATGATGTGGATAACTCTATAATGAGTAGCACATACCTATTTAAGGCCATCCTTTCCTTCTCCCAATATATCGGTTTATCCAAACAATGTGCTATAGGTATGCTCATAATTTAGGATTTTAGGGGCTGATATTTTTCATGAAGTTTCCTTTTTAATTAATAGTTTTTTAACGTGAAATTCCACCCAATAAATGATAGAGTATACGTAAATACTAAATACTAAATATGATATTATTTCAATTTGATAATAACCGATAGTGAAAGTATAACCGATCACACACCCAACTTGAATTTAGGATAACCTTCTAACCTATTTAGAGAAAAAAATGGGTAACTCAAGTAACATTAGTTTGATGTCGACCTAAACTTATTCAATGCTTACATTAGCAGTTTCTCTAAAAAAAAAAAAAAAAAAAAAAAAAAAAAAAAAAAAAAAAAGAAGTTTACATTAACACTCTCAAATTTTTATTTTTATTTTTTGGATAATAGGAGTATTTTTTTTTTTTTTTATGGGAAGACTATGAAACTTTTATTAATTATGAAAAGCTACGTGAACATCATGGAAAAGAGCTTATTCTATAAAACAAGATTTCTCTTCAACCCACACAAAAAAATCAGCAATGTCACACGCATGCTTAGCTAGTAAATGAGCTGGCCTATTGTCTTGCCTACAAATAGAGAAATGCTATGTCTACAATATTTCTACAACATTTCCTAAGTAGCAGGTTGTTATTGGTTGTTATTGTTGGGGCAAAAAAGTAATCTTAGTGTTAGTTTCAAATTTGAACCAATAACAACTAACCACCTGTGATTTGTTGTAAAATTGTTGTAGACGTAGCATCTCTCCTACAAATATGAGAGAACTCTACTCTACGAAGCTCATGGGAAATTGATTGGACATTGTATAGCACAGCAGCAACCGAGGCTGGAGGTGGGGAAACATCCTTGAGTGCATTCACAATCACCAACGAGTCACCTTCAAGCACTAGATCGTGAACCATCATGTCCCTCACAAACTGAAGCACTGCAAACTCGAAAGCCTTTGCCTTTGTCTCCAACGCTCCTAAGGGTGCGTTGATCTTCTTGCTGCATGCCCCAACCACCAGGGGCGTAGCCAAGAATTTTTGCTTGGAGAGGGGCCAAGGTAAAACTATCATTTTGATTTGCAATTCAACGAAAAACTCAAAGTACAGTATATTTATAACACAAGATTATTGATAGAATTTTTTTGTTGGTGTAATTCTATAGCACTCAGATATCAAAATACTAACAAGTTAATCGACCAATTGAGCATCTTAAGTCTTTTTTTTCTTGAGTTTCTCCTATTCTTTCGAAAAACCATAAGTCCATAACATTCATAGAATCAAATATAAGTATACAACAAAACTGCAAAAGAAGAAGAAAAAGAAGAAGTTGGTATTTCTCAATATTTGCTTAGTTTTAAATAAAAAAACTCTTTGTTGTTAAGGAAGAGGGAGAAACTAATGAAAATGTGATTATGTGAGAGCATCCCATGGAAGAGTTAATGAAGAGTAACTGAAGAGAGAGCACCAAGTGATGAGGAGAGTCTTTTCAGTGGTTTTTAAGTGGAAAGGGATATTGTAATAGTTTTGAGAAAGTGCAAAACTTAAGTACAATATCTGTAGTGTAATACATTAGATTCTTCAATTAAATTCAAGCACATGTTTAACGTGATCAATAAAATACAAATAATGTTATTATTTTTAAGAACAATTAAATTCAATACATATGATTTTAATAAGGTAATCTGATGTACTACACCTCAGTTTTATCCCTTCACAAAAATTGAATAACTAAAAACTAAAAAAATATGAATGTGGCTATCATGCTTTAGAGAAGAATAGAAAAGACAAAAGGAGTTAATTTTTATGATTGCATAGTTGGGATTTAGGGTGGAAAGAATTTTATAAGTGACGTGTTGAAGGTGGGGCCAATCTTTTAATCTTATGGCGGCCAACTCTTAACTCAAAATGATTCTAGCCTAGTTTTACCTATAATTAGAGAGGTTTTAAAAAATTTTGGAGGGACCATGCCCCCCAATGCATAAGGTGGCTCCGCCCCTGCCAACCACCCTACCTTTCGCATCTCTGATCAATACACCCAACCCAGCAGCCCTTTGTGCTGCAAACACTGCACCGTCCACATTAATTTTATAACTTCCCTGTTGTGGTCGGCTCAATTTCGGTTGCTCTTTCGTTGGAATAGCTGCTGGCTTCTCGCAACAGAGCTGGGACTAATACTTAGGGGGGTCGAGATTAATAGCATATATAAAACCTCATGCCTCCTTGACATGTTATGTGATTTTAGCAACTTCCATAATTTATTAGCTTGTGGTTTCTAAAAGTTATATGCCCTTTAACTTGAAGGTCATTTATCCTTACACTTATCATGTCTATATAAGATCGTTCGTTTATTGTGATTTTTTAAAATGATAATGATTGTGAGTTCATCCCACCAATAAATTCAATAATACGTTCAACCAATTTCAAAATTATATCTTAAAAAACTATCAAAATGATTGTCACTCTATTATATTCAAAACAAGACATTAGTATGATTTTACTCAATAAGTAATTTTAATCTCATACTTTGAATGCTTTGATGGTCTTTATCGATCTACACTAGATATATTTGAGTCTAATTACAAAGCACTAAAGTATATCAAATGTCGTTGACATGTTGATTTTGGTATATTTTACAACTTTTATATGTAAAATATATATATATATACACACACACATGTACACAAAAGAATTTATCTCCTATCATCAAAAAGTAAAAGCTACCCGTTGAGATCTTTAGATTACGCCACCGGGAGCTTATGTATTTAAGGTAATTATTGAATACTGTTGGAGTACTATAAATGCATACTCTCCCCTCTCATATAATTGCGGGTTTCACTAATTAAATTTATAGTGGGACTCATAATTCGTGTGAGAGGGGAGTACGCATAATTTATAGTACTCTCGAAATATTCAATAATTTTTCATATATTCATGCATTGAGCTTAGGTTTATTTATTTATTTTTAAAGAAAACTTAGGTTTATAAATGCCTATAAAAGTTAATGATGCATATATATATATTTATATATATATATATATATAAGTTAATGATGCCTATAAAAGAAAAAGACTTATAGCATTATTATGGTATTAAGTATTAATAACTAATAGGTGTCATTTAAGAGATAAAGTCGTTTTCTTTTTTCTTCTAAAAGCAAACAAGTTGTTTTCTTTTTTTGGAAGCATTTATGAGATAAAATTGGAAGTGATATATCCTTTTTTTTTTTGAGAAATGGAAGTGATATATCCAATTCCAAAATTAACAACAAACCAATTTATATTTTTATTTATAACGAGAAAGCAAGGAATACAAACGGGATTCTCCTACCTACGCTCTTAATAGCCACGAAAATCCAAGACTGCTTGTAGAAAATTTATAATACTCCCGTGACAAATTAATGGGACCATATGACACAAGTACACAACATAACACAGCACAACAAAACAAATATTTTAATTCCTATCCTATGTATGTACTTTAAGATATTATAAAATCTTATATTTTGGACACTTTGAATAGTAGGGTATAATTTTGGATATTCTAAAATATTTTATAATCTAATTACATCAACTTTGAAATATGCAATTTCACTGCAAATTTCTGACCCAAAAAAATAAATAAATATTTATTGCTGTCCTTGTAGAATACTTTAGCCAAACTTTTTATAAAGATAACACGTGATGTCTACGTGTTCATACTCATAGAACTTAGAGCCACTCGTCCTTGCTCTTTTTTTTTTTTTTCTTTTTCATCATATGGTATTATTCTTTATATCCTTTTGTTGTTTTCTTTTTAAAATGACAACTTTTTGACGTGTTTCTTAGGTAAAGCATCCCATCTTATATAAAAGCTAGTGTCTTCCATATAATAGATGAGAAAAAAAAAAGTGATTTAATTTTTCAATGGAATCTATGATTATGCTTCTTTGTTTCTATGTCAATTGACAAATAATAAGGCTAGAAGTTAGAACTAATTAATGGGTCAATCGTGCGGTGGTGATTTGTTGTTGTTACAAGTGGCTGCTGATCCTTCCATGTTGCAATCAACATAATTAAGACTCATCGGGTCCCTTGTCCTTTCACAGTTCACACTTTATTTCTCTGCTCTTTTTAAGGGAAACAGTTCTTATCAAGAAAAGCACTATGCATATGCATTTGCAACTAAAACATGCAGAATTATTGAACTTGATTAATCAATACCGCTAACGAATTCTACATGTGAAGGCGTCTCGAGTCTCGATAAGTGATTACAGTTAGAAAAGCGAGAAATCTAAGCATGCATTTGAGGATAAATAAAATAAATAAATAAAAACACCTAGAGTATTATTAATATTTAAAGATAAAACAATAAAAGTTAAAACTAAAATATTTTGTTCAAAATTTTTTTCCCTAAGAATTACAAATGCAATTTTATTAGGTAATTATGGAGGATAGAACCCAATACAAGAGGTTACACGAGAATCAGGTGCTAGTCGGACTACAAGCCATTTGCAAAACTATTACAATATATTGTACAAGTTTTATTTATTTATTTTTTTATCTCTAAAAATTAAAAAGATTCTGAAAGTTAATTATGATTGTAAAAAAGGTTAAAAATACTTCAATCTAGCTAATTAGATAAACCTTATTCTTAAAAAATAAAAAATTGGGTTAAAATTGTAATTCAACAAAATTCAAAAACCAAAAAAACTATCCGAGAAACTTTTTTTTTTCTAAAAAGTAACATACTCTCTATTTAAATATATCTTAATCATGTTTGATACATTTTTTCCTAAAGTTAATTATGATTGTAAAAAAGGTTAAAAATACTTCAATCTAGCTAATTAGATAAACCTTATTCTTAAAAAATAAAAAATTGGGTTAAAATTGTAATTCAACAAAATTCAAAAACCAAAAAAACTATCCGAGAAACTTTTTTTTTTTCTAAAAAGTAACATACTCTCTATTTAAATATATCTTAATCATGTTTGATACATTTTTTCCTAAAGACTAGCACACACTAAACTCAGCAGTTTACTCCATTTCAAATCATAAATTTTAGTTTCTTAAAAATTATTTCCTGTGTAACTTCACTAACAATAGATAAATTCAAATTGAAAAATTACATTAAAATTAAAAAAAAAAAAAAAGTTTCATCACACGTGCAGAGCACTTGTGATGAGGCTAGTTATTATTATTTAGATTTTGGGGATAAGTACCAAGTATTTTTTAAAACACTATAATGACATTTGGAAATGTTATTCAACATCTTGATTTGATATTGCAGCTCACTATATGATTTCGGTGTTATGAGTTTGTTTCCTTAATCGAAAAATGTAAGACTATTTGTATTTCTCTCATTACGTGAGTTTTGCCTTTCTTCATACTTTCATTACAAATTCTATATACAAATAATTTTTTGGTCCTTTACAAATTCTACATGAAACAAGTAAATCATTTTTTCCTCTCTCTCTCTCTCTCTCTCTCTCTCTCTCTGTGAATTGTGTCTCAATTTCACATCTATTTTGTACTTGATAAGTGAAGAAAAAGCTTGAGAGGAATTTCAGGGTAAACTTAATTTTAATTTTTTTTTTAATAAAATGTTTAATTTTCTGTATATATTGTCATCTGTGATGTCCATTACTTGCAAGTCACCGAAGTGGTTGCTTAGCCAAAGAGGAAAAAACAAACGTGGTGGCTGCTTTTCTGGTGCTATGATTTTATGTCACATGTATTCTTTACTAGTAATTTTTTTGTTAATGTAATAATGTAATAAATGGATAGGGATCCACGCTAACGGCTAAACCACCACCCATGCTAAGTGGCTCTCCTCCCAAGTGGGAAAATAAAGAAAAAAAACGAAGTTTCTGAATATGAGGAAATCATCTATACAGTTTTTATAAACCAATTCAATATTTTCAGGGAACAAATGGTGGTTGCAATTTGCATTTCTTGACAATGAGAAAAACTACTACCAAATTCCACTTTCATCCAAATCGGTCTTGGTTTGGTATAACTTTATTTCTTTTTCATTTACTCATTCTATTTAAAAAATTAAATCAAATAAATTAAAGTACGTTACATAAATAAATAAAGAACTGAAATTTCAAAACGTTATACATAAACAAATAAATTTCTTCTAAAAAAAAATAAACAAATAAATAAAGTAAACCCAGAAATTGTCAAGTCAAACTTAATAGTATTACCAAGACGAGAACGAATCAATGTTGGACAATGGACTAAACAATTTCTTCCAAACTTAGAAAATTGTCAAGTCAAACAAATCCCAGTACATTACATGCATTAGTAGTGGTATTACCAAGACAAGAACGCGTCATTGTTGAACAACTGAGTAAACAATTTCTTCCAAACTTGATGTAAAAGTTTGTGTTACAAATTGTAATATGAAAGTGGCTTTATTTTATTTTAGAAACGTGAAAGTGGGTTTGTGTCTTTGAAGTTCAATGTCCCACATTCAAAGTCTCTAAAGCCTTTTGAGAGTAAAAAAATATATATATATATATATATAAATAGTTAAATACCAATTAATTAATACAGTAATTGGTGAACCATAGTGGCCTTAAAAAATGCACTTTGAAAGATTTTTTATTTTTTATTTTTTAAGAGATAATTTCAATTTATATAGTGTCTGTTTTTTATAATTGTTTTTTATTATCAAATTAATACATCAATCGATTTTTTGGTGTACATGAGAATCAAATCTAGATCTCTTATTCGACAACAAGAGATTTTATTAGTTGAAGTAACTCGAACCCACGACACACCTTAACACTTGTATATAAAACTTCATATTTATTATCTCGCATTAATTTTCTTACCATTATTCTCAATTTCATCAACGCTTGACGTATACAGTTGCAATATAAGAACTCACTGAGGGAACACTACGTATCCTAAAGCTCAAGCAAGTCTCAATTGGATTCTCTCATATCAATGTTTCTAAAATTCATTCGAGCATAAAAACCAGGCAGTGCAAACTTTGACAGTTTCCTTGCTCCCTATGACCCATGAGATGACACAACTTTGGATGCTAACGATCGACCCCATCACAATTCACACGCCATTGTTTTTTTACACTTTCTTCGTGGGATTGTAATTACCATGAAAACGATTTTAGTTTTAGAAAAATTGAATAAGGCCAAGAGTTTTTGGGTCCAAATCCAAATCATATCCCCACTAAAACCCGAAATCAATAATACTTGGAAATTTAAGTCTACCAGTCACGTAGTGCGCACTTTAAGACTTAAGACTAGGTCAACTTTTCCATTCATCACACACACACACATATATATATATATATATGGTTCTAGATTCATACTATCATTGTCATACTTGTGTGAAAACAAAAAAACCTAAAAAAAATTGCGTTCATGAGAGTGTCTATAATCATAATGAGGTGTGCTTTGGAAATGTTTAATGAAGAAAACTGGCATGCAAGATTACCGCGTTGGCAAAGTCCAAACCAACCCAATTTGTTTCTCTCACTTTTAGACCTCTCTATTGTATTGTATGCGAGTCCTTGGCTCCTAGGGATCAACGAGGACCACTTTCATAAATCATAGTTAAAAAAATAAATAATATAGTATAAATATACGGCCAAAATAAATGAAGAAAGAAAAGTGACACGATTTGAATGCCATGGTGCTTGAGAGTTTCTTCTACTCCATTCTAGACTCCTTTCATGCTACATTTTAGTTTGAATTTTTTTTTTTTTTTTTTAACTTAAAAAAAGTATCATCACATTTAAAATTTTAAAGAATGTGACATTTGATACACTTTAAAATAATTAATATTTAATTCAAACTAGTTATAATTAATAATAATAAAAAAAAAAAACTAAACACACCTCCCAAAATGGAATAGGAAATTAAAAATTCCATAGAAAATAAATTAAAAATAAGTGCTCTTTTATTTATTTATTTATAAGTATAACCATGAATCATCAGAAAAGTATTAACGTGTAATGAATATATATATATATATATATATATGCTTTAAGAGAGTAAACTTAGGGCTGTAAATGAACCAAGTCAATCATGAATAACTCGGGCTCGGCTCGATAAAATGTTTGTTCATGTTTGCTTGTTTATAAATAAGTCAAGCTTGAGCCTTAGTTTTAGACTCCTTTAATAAACAAGCCGAGCCCAAGCAAAAAAATTTGTTCATGAACAAGTTCGTGAGATATTAAGCTTGATACACAACAATTCAAGTATAGACTCATTTATAAATTTATATGCGTTAGCTAAATATACTCATTACACGTATCTTAATAATGACATGGTTAACATGAGACCACTACCTATATTATCTTAATTTTTTAATTCCTTTTAAACTGATCAAGAACCACTTTAGACGATAGTTACATTTAAAAATATATAAATAATTAAGTAAGCCACATATGATCCTTCTCTATCAATCATCTAAAGTAAAGTTATGAAACATGTTAGTATTTTCTCATTCAAAATAGTTACAAACAGGTATTTTTCTAGTCCTTCACCATCTAACGTGAATGTAAAAATTGTATTTTGAATAATTGCTGAAGTTTGTAGACAAGGAATGGTGAATGAATGAATTTAATTTTGTAAATTATTAATTTGAATAATGGCTAATCATAAGTAGGACTAGATGCATGATAAAATGAGTATACTATTTTCTTTTTCTTTTTTCTTAATTTTAGAGATTTATGCACTTAATAATGTAATTTTTTTAAATCTCAAGCTCAAAAACTTGACCTAAGCTCAAGTTTGAGCTTGATATTAAGCTTGAGTTTGGCTTGACTAATTAATCAAGGCAAGCCAAGCCAAGCTCAAGCTTTTTGGCTTTCCTACGAACTCAAGCTCAAACATTATTTTTAGGCTTGTTACAAGCTCAAGCCAAGCTTGAGCTTTTGATTTTTTCTGACAAGCCAAGCTTGAACGTACATTACTCGACAAAGCTCGACTCGTTTACAGCCCTAAGTAAACTCATGAGACGGTTTCATAAGATATCACCTGGAGAGATGGATTAACTAGTTTATTTACCACTCAAAAGTCAAGGTTGGAATTCCTAGACAGTAAGTTAACAAACACAAAAATTCCCATAATCCTTGTGTGTCTATATATACATATATTAAAAGTCAAAACTTAGAAAAAATTCAATTAGATTTCAATTGGATTCTCAAATTTGTGTTACATGTTCCATCTAATTTTTAATTTATGCACCCAGTGGAGCGTAAAAATCGAAGAGTCTGAATCTAATTAAATTATAAATTGAATTTCAATTGGAGTCCAATTTTGCACCATGTATCCATTTAATTTTTTAATTTTTGTAGTAAGTGAATTATTGGGTGCAAAAACTAAATAATCTAAATCCAATTAAATTCTAAATTATATATATGAGAAATCATTACATATTTTAGAAATTTATGGTTCAAAAAGGAATAAGCTAATACCATATATAATTTAAACATCTTCTAAAAAAATGTATAATTTAAACCATGCAATTGTGATTATTTTTAATTGTGTTACATACTAATAAAAGTAATGTCAGTATTAGACTCATGTAAAAATGATATTACCAAAAGCATAATTTCCCAAGCCAGTAATTAAAAAGAAAAATTATTAAAAAATTTGCGTCCCTAAAATTACTCTTTTTTTTTTTTTTTTATGGAAACGGGGGTCTTATTTAAGATAAAAGTTTACACATCAACACTAGTAAGCCGTTGAGCACATAGTCTAGTTGCTCCTAGGCCTGCCAAATCCCTTGCATAGCATACAGATACAAAACTAGGACATGAGCTAAATAAAGACAAAAAGTGGTGCTGGTGAGTTCCCCGCTTTGCCAAAGCATCCGCACATGCATTTGCCTCACGATACACGTGAAGCACTCGAACCACCCAGTCCCGGTCCAAGAGGTTCTTGCAATCACAAATTAAAAGTAGCATATTAGGAGGATAAGTGGAGTTTTTATAAGTTAACCAAGTTAGCACAATAGTAGAGTCGAGTTCAAGCTGTATAAATTTGAATCCCATATCCCATGCGAGCTCCAAACCCTGTCTGACAGCAGCCAGCTCGGCCATATTATTTGACGCTATTCCCAAGTGAAGGGAGAATCCTGCTATCCAGTCACCCGAATGGTTTCGCAAAAGTCCTCCTGCCCCGGCTACTCCTGGATTAGGCACGGCACTCCCGTCAATGTTTAATTTAATAAAAGGTGCAGGAGGCAGCATCCAATATATAAATTGTGGAGTCTTAAACTGAGGCCGACTAGTAGGCCCTGCTAAGAAATGAAATTCCGTTGCAACCTGGACAGCGGAGTAGATAAGAGAGTTTTGGGATCAGGATTGTCCCTTAAAGATCCTTTCATTTCTAGCCAGCCATAAATTCCAACAGAGAAATGGAAACAGAATTTTCCAAGGGATTTGAAGAGGGAGAAGATTCTTCTCTGTGGTTGCATTGCTTCGGAGCCAATCTTGCCTAAGCAATTGGAAGAAGGACATGGGCAGAATTCCCGGGGATTGTCTCCATACCTCTTATTTAGAATATTAATGAACTACATGCAATTTTAGACACCTCTACCTACCCAATAATCATCACATGCATTGGATTGGATGTATACATTCTTTCTTTCGTGAACCCAAAATCATGAGACCCACACGCCGATATTAAAGAAGAAGAGTTCAATCTGCAAGCTAAGTTGGGGGCCATTTTGGTTTCATATTAAGAATACTAAATTGGCTTATTGGACGTTAATTAATTTTGATTAAAAGTACAAGTTACAACAAACACGGACGTGTTGAAACGTTTATACTTTTCTTCGTCGTCGGCATCAGTCACAAATAATGGTTGTTTTTGAGTGATAGTCCAAATAAGCTTTAAGTGGTGTGGACCGAACCCAATTTCTAGAATTTTGATAGTGTTGCCTTTGTCTTATACTGTACATTGCTTTTGTATGTGTTTGATTGGGCCATTTGTACACATTACCTTGTTCTGGGACCAAAGAAATGGAATAATGCAGCTTTAAGCCTTTAACGTAACATTAATATAAATAAAAGCAGAGCTAGTCCATTTAATTGTTGTGAAGTGTAGTCACTTCACGTCGTTGTTGTATTTTTGTGATTACCATTATCATTATGATACGGTCCCAGTACTAGTCGTTGTTGCCTTTGTCTTATACTGTAGATTGCACTTGTGTGTGTGTGTGTTTTTTTTTTGGTAAATTAAAATAGAGGTTTGCTAAGTTACGTTAGCCCCAGGCAAGACATTAGAGTTGAATAAGTTCAACAAACTCGTGTGGATGCCCCCCCTCCCTCGCCCCCGCGGTTGGCACACTTGTGTGTGTTTGATTGGCCATTTGTACACTTTACCTGTTATGGGACCAAAGAAATGGAATAATGCAGCTTGAACATAACATTACTATAAATAAAAGCAGAGCTATCAAAAAAATAAAAAATAAAAGTAGAACTATAGTCCATTTAATTTTTTTTTTTTTTTTTGATAGGAACACTGCTATTTTATTTTAACTCAAAAATATCGTGATACATCATGGTTAAGAGCTTGCAACAAGAAGCAAGGCGTCTCTTCTATCCATGCTACATAATCAACAATGCCTAAAGCATGTTTTGCCAATAAATGTGCTGGTATATTACCCTGTCTACGAATGTGAGAAAATTCAACCCAATGAAACATCCCACAAAAATCAAGTGCACCCAAAATGACAGATGCCACCGAGGATGGTGGGGATGAGTGACCACACAGAGCATTATAAACTACTAGAGAATCCCCTTCTACAATGACCTCAGAGATACTTACGTCCCTTGCAAACTGGAGCGCTACCTCAACTGCCTTCGCCTCCACCTCCAATGCTCCCAAGGGTGCATTTATCTTCTGACTTAGAGCTGCTACAACCTGGCCCTATTCATCTCGGATTAGGACACCCACTCCTGCTGATTTTTGTGCTTTGAAGACTGCTCCATCCACGTTCATCTTGTATCTAGCCGTTGGTGGGGCAGACCACCTCACATCTTCACTTCTCGGAACTGGTTCCGCTGAAGAGTTCGCACTTTGATATTCTGCCAGGTATTGCGCACTCCATTTGACCAGAGCCTCCCCTGTCTTCTTCGTCCCCCCATGGAGCACTTCATTACGATTTGCCCATATCGACCATGCTAGAGTGACCACCATGGCCACCTTGTCTTCATCATATTCCTCTGGTCTCATTACGTGCCATACCAGATTGAAAAAGGAGCTGATGGCTGATGGTTCAAATGAAAACCTGAGTTTCGTGCATTGCCAAATCTGTCTGGCTCTCTGGCAGCTCCAAAACAGGTGACCTGAGTTCTCCAATCCGTCATTACAGTCCTCACAACTATTAACATCCAACACTTTTCTCCGCTTCAAATTCACCTTCGTGGGCAAGATCTCTCGACAAGCTCTCCAAGTGAAGTGTCGTATTTTATGAGGGACCGGTATCCTCCAAATGCGCCTCCAGAAACTGCGCAGTCCACTACCATCAGAACTGGATCCAGCATTCTCAGACCGAGAAATCTCCATTGCTAACCTGTATGCACTACGAACACTAAAGAAACCATTAGTTGTCGCAGCCCATATAATCTTGTCCGGCGGTAACTGAGTGCTTAGGGGGATACTTTTGATAATGTCTGCCTCATGGGGAAGAAAAAGAGCATCTATCACTTGCATTTTCCAACCCACTGGTTCATGGGAAATCAACTCACTAACCCGTAAGTCAGCATGCATGAACATCCTAGGGGACACCACTTTGAAAGTAGAAAATGATGGTAGCCATTTATCACCCCATACACGGATAGACTCACCATTTCCCACATTCCAACGGATGCCTTGTTGCACCAAATGTTGAGCGGCCATGATACTCCTCCAAGCATAAGATGGGTGGTTTCCCATTGATGCATGGAGAAAATCTGTGTGGGGAAAATATCTCGCCTTGAAAAGACGATAAACTAGTGAATCATGCATTACTTGAAGTCTCCAACCTTGTTTAGCAAGAAGAGCAAGGTTGAATTGTTTTAATTGTCGAAACCCCATACCTCCATCCACCTTGGCTTCGCACATTTTATCCCAAACTAAGCCAAGACATTTTCCTCTCATCACCTTTTTGACCCCACCAAAAATTCCGGATCATACTAGTCAAATCATCACAGAGAGAATCAGGTATTTTAAAGCAGCTCATAGTGTATGTGGGTATAGCTTGAGCTACAGCCTTGATCAACACTTCCTTACCTGCTTTTGAAAGGAGTTTCTCTTTCCAACCTGCTAACTTTTTGCTAAGTTTATCCTTAATATCATTAAAAGTATTCCTCTTATTTTTCCCCACCAAGGATGGCAAACCCAGATACTTCTCATGCTGCCGAATCACTTGAGCCCCAAATCTATTCTTTATTTCTTCTTTAATATCATCAGGAGTGTTCTTACTAAAGAACAAAGCTGTTTTTGTACGATTCAATTGTTGGCCCGACGCTTGTTCATAGACCCCCAAAATTCTTTGTATGGCATTACATTCTTCAATTGTAGCCCTACAGAAAATAATACTGTCATCTGCAAAGAAGAGATGTGACAGGCGAGGAGCACCCCTACAAATTGTTACCCCTTCCATCTCACCCATATCCACTGATTTTTTTATTAAAGCTGAGAGTCCTTCAGCACACAATAAGAACAAATATGGGGACAACGGGTCTCCTTGCCGTATTCCCTTAGATGGTAAGATCTTGCCCCCTGGTTTCCCATTAATTTTTACTGAATAGGAAACTGAAGTAACACATTTCATGATCAACTTCCTCCATTTCTCCCCGAAACCCAGTTTAGCCATAATTTTTTCCAAGCATATCCACTCCACCCTATCATACGCCTTGCTCATATCCAGCTTCAAAGCCATTTCACCTTTTTTGCCACCCCTCCTACCATTAATGTGATGCATGGTCTCAAATGCTACAAGGACATTATCAGTGATCAACCTTCCATGCACAAACGCACTTTGGGTGTCACTAATAATGGACGGCAATATCTTCTTCAATCTGTTTGCAATCACCTTGGCCGTTATCCTGAAAACCACATTACATAGACTAATAGGGCGAAAGTCAGTCACCCGCTTGGGCTCCTTGACTTTAGGGATTAGTACAACATGAGTCTCATTAAAATTTGGAGGAGACAAGCCATGATTAAGAAAATCAAGAATAGTTTTAGTAACAACATCACCTACTATTGTTCCATTTAATTGATGTAAAGAGTAGTCGATTATCAAAAAATTGATGTAAAGTGTAGTCACGTCACGTCTTTGTTGTATTTATGTGATTACCATTATTATGATACGGTCCCTGTACTAGTAGTCCTACTTTTTGTAACAGTATGATACGTGAGCTTCACTTATTAATGTTATATACGTTTATAATGGTTAAAATTATCGAAAAGTCTCGAACACATAAAAATTCATCAAAAAAAGTTATCTGTGTTTTGCTGTTTGCATTAGGTGGAATTTAATTTATTTGTCTCTTTCTACTTTTTTTTTTTATTTAAAATTTTTGTTTTGGGGCTGCAGTACGTGTCTACACCCACCCATATAACATAAGCTTTACATGCCCCCCTGAACCATGTTAGGCTTTTCTTTATTTGGTTTCAGCCCATGTACTCAATGTTTGCAAAATCTATTCTGCACAAGAATAGAATGAAGAGTGGCACAGCTTCCTAGTAGGCCCATTTAGGAGATTAAATCATCAAACGGATCCTTGATCGAATTTATAAGTTCTCAAAATTCCTAACCCAAATTTTGAATGGACTCCTTCGAATCGTTTTGTAATAATCTTTTTCCAACGTGATTCATAAAACCATTAACATTTTATTAAATCATAGTATGTATTAAATTATTTAAACAAGTTATTTGACTTATTAAATAAATTATGTGACCAAAAGTATATATGAATGGTTGTTTGAAATTTTATGTAGTGGGTTTGAGAAATTCAAATTATGCTTCTAAAAAAAATGGAAATCTTGAGAGGTGTTTGGGAGAGTAGTATGAGTTATTTGTTTGGGTGTTTTTGATATACGTGTGAGTGAAAAAGTGTGTGAAAAAGTGTGTAATGTTATTTAAAATGTGTAGTTTTGTATTTGAGATGGCTTGCCAAACAGGGTATCTTTTAAAATCTAAGCTTATTTGAGATATTGGAGGGAACCAAAAATTTCCTCTCTAAAATCATTAAGATACCATCTATTGAGATTATCTCCACCAAAGCACATTTCCACACCAAAATATAAATCCTATTTTTTAATTTTTAATTTTAATTTTTGCTAAAATATAGTAATAACCTTACGATCAACTGGATTCGCAATTGGGTCACAAGTCTTTATGTTTGGGCCAAAAAGAGTACTCAACATCACCAAAAGCCCAAAAATATGAAGCCCCTAACACGGCCCACGAAAAATATGTTCTCAGAAACACACTCTAGGGCTAGGGTTTAGGGTTTTGCAGAGAGAGAAAGAGAGAGAGCACGAAGAGAGAGATGAGAGAAATAGAGCTATCGTTGAACCAAACCCAGAAAATAAGGTTGAAGAGAGCACTCGAAAAGCTCGAGTCTTTTTCTTCAAAAGCCAATTCCAATTCCAATGCCTCTGTCTCCATTTCTGACTCCATCCCTGTCAACCACGAAGATGGCGTTCTCAAGTACCTCTCTCAATCTCTACGCTTTACTCTCAGTTTTCATGTGTATATATTTTCTATTTATGTTGCTAATTTTATATTTTGTTGACTTTTTTAAGGGGACATGGAACTTTGGACCTCAATGGGGAATTGGTTGCTACGCTCTGCGGAGTGGTGGAGCGTGTGAACAAGCTCGTCTATGTCCGCGCGTTGCGGGCTAGGTAGTTACTCACTCACTCACTCACATTTACATTGCCCTGTAGTTTAATTTGATAGAATTGTACTTTTTTGTGTTTTGGCAATTATTGGGGTTAGTTATGATTGGGAATTTTGAATGATGATTAGGTACAAGCCGGAGGTTGGAGATATCGTAGTAGGGCGTGTTAGTGAGGTAAAACAGAACTAATTCCCAGCTCCATTTTTGTTTCCTGAGTAGTTGTACTCTATGACATTGTGCTTATTTAATGATTCGTAGCTGAGGGAAAATGTAAGCATGCAATATACTGCAATGTGATTGTAGGTTTTGGTTAGTTCAACTCGTAAAGTCTCTTATTGTAGAATAGGCATCTGGGTTTGAATTGTGCCTACACTAAAAACTAATCAGTGTCTTGGCCAAATGAAAAAGAATAATCATCATAGAGCAGACGTTATAAGTTCAAATCTAGTGTACCTATCCAAAAAAAGTGAGTAGATGAGAATTTACTATTGCCTTGGAATGAAAAGTTAGATGACGATTAAATGAGCAACGCAATTTGCTGGACTTTTCTCCACTGACTTTTAGTTAGGAGTCACAAATTTGTATGGCAAGCCATTTTGTGGCCTTTTCTTGTCACCAGCAGTGGCTTATTGCTACAAAAGGTTGTGGTGTGAAGTTTTGTCCAAAAACTTGTTATAATATGGTTTTCATGCCTGGGGAAGTTCTTTTTCCCTTGGTGAGTAGTATATAAATTTAGTTAAAAAAAAAACCATAGTCATGAATATATGTAAATGTAAAGATCTTATTGTTTTTACTTTGCTATGATCATTATTGAAAATTATTTTATGTTCTTAAAATAAAATTCTAACGTATACATAATAATGGCAAGTCTATATATTTAAGCCTTGTTAAAGGATATTTCTTTTCTTTCTCTCTAACGTATACTTGTTCAGGTTGCTCAAAAGCGTTGGAGACTGGATATACATTATAGCCAGGATGCAGTTTTGATGCTTTCTTCGATGAACTTACCTGATGGTATCCAGGTATCCTTTTAGTAAAGTGCATAACATGGATTAGTGGAAATGGTTGCTGTTATAAAATGTGAAATCATCCAATACTGATATGTCTCCTGGACAAAATTTGACAGCATATAAAGATACTAACTAGTTAATTTTGTAGTTCAATTTAGGTGAACTAGTTACTCTTACCACTTCTTTTCTTTTCGTGTTTTTGTGTGCACATGTGTGTAAGTTCTGTTATTTGTCCTCACCGTTCATAAAATGGAAGTGTGGTGAGCTTGACTGAATGCTTTTCATGGGTTAAAGCTACCTATATGTGAAGAGATTCAGTTTTCAGAAGCAGTGGATACTTTTGTCTGCACCTTATGGTACTGTGGAAATTATCTGTTAAGCTGCCAGATATTTTGAGTCAGTAACAACAGTGCTGAGTGCCTGATTGCCTGGTTTATTGAAAGCAGACAGATTTCTTATGGATTATTAGAAGACAAAACTTTTCATGTCGACTTACTAAAAGAAATTGAAATTGTATACTTCATAACATTATTAGGTAGAATTTCACCAATGGTGTTTTGTGTGGGGTGATAAATTATACTAGTGCAGAATGCAGGCTATGTGAGGGCACTATATGCTATAAATTATATTCAATTGCTTGTATGAAGGCATATCAAGTTAGTGAGTCCTTGTACCTGTCAGGGTGCAGCCTAGTGGTGGGAGGCTTGGGATGAGCTGTAGACCCAGACATCCTAGGATCAAATCCCCACTAGGAGTTCCTTGGATTATTTGATACACAATTCTGGCGGGTGGAGTCATGTATCTGAGTTTTACTCCCCAGTGATAGATTCGAAGGGCCTTGCCTTGGTGAGGTTCCGTATCATCAACTCAGTGAGTCCTTGTGACCCTGAAATGCTTTCATGTGGATGAAGGATGGTACCTTGACTGTTTATATTCATAAACTTAAGCGACATTGGTTGATCTGTTTTTGTTCTTTGGATAAACTTGCAAGCCTCACTCAAATTTTACTCCTATGATTGGTAGAGGCGGCGAACGGCTTTGGATGAACTCAACATGCGCAGTATTTTTGAAGAGAACGATGTTATTTGCGTAAGTCCTGTATACATATCATTGACCTATTCCAGCAAGCATGAATTAATGATCAATCTTTTCTAACAAATTTTACTTCTCTTCCCAGGCTGAAGTCCGTGGAATCCAGCATGATGGCTTACACCTCCAAGCAAGAAGTCAGAAGTATGGCAAGGTTTGTCTTCTTCATAATTCAGATGTAGAAAGTGAAGAAGGAAATAATTGTTTGACTAGCAGTTGGAACTCACAAAAAAGTTCCGGATAGGTTCCTTCTATTAAGTATCTTAATAGTTGAAATTTGTAGTGCAAGGAAATAAAGATTTTGTTTTATAAGATACAGTTTCCTAAAATTTAAAAAGTAAGTGCATTCGGCATTCCATCCCTCACTCTTATTTCTGGAGCTAGAGTTTTTGCTTCTAGAGCAACCATAGGTGTGTGACGCATCAATTTACTCACACGATGAATTGAAGCAGCTAAAGGTTCTCCAGCAGTATTTTTTTTCCATTGATCAAGCCAAATAATTCCTTCTAGCGTCTTTTTCATTGTTGTGTCTGCGTTTAGTTTAGTTTCATAGCCTTTTATCTGTTAATGATAGTAATTTTTTCATGACAGCTTGAGAGGGGTCAATTGCTCACAGTTCCTCCTTATCTAGTGAGGAGACGCAAGCAGCATTTCCACCATCTAGAACAGTATGGAGTTGACTTAATACTCGGATGTAATGGATTCATTTGGGTTGGTGAACATGTTGAAGCCAAAGATGATATGGTAGAGGATCAAGTGAGTAAACCTGAGCAACGGAATATTAAATCTAATAAAAATTCCATCAGTCTTGAAGAGCAAGAACAAACATACACTCCAATAGAGACAAGACAGAGCATATGTAGGATTGCAAATGCTGTCCGGGTATTATCTATCTTGGGCTTCAATATAACCATCGAAGTGATCATGGATACCATGAACCTGAGTAGCTCTCTGAATCTTGATATACATGAGATGCTTGGTTCAGAGTTCTGTGTTCTGGTTGCAGAGGGAGAGGCTGAACGGCGAAGCTTGACTAAAAAGAAAGGATGATTCTAGCATCCCTGTTATGTGCTAAGTGCTAACTGTTTAGAGAAGCATCAACCTTCATATCCTCTCTTTTTATTGTCTTGTTTTTTTTTGTGGTTTTGCCCACTGCATTTGGTTAACTACTTAGACCATGAATATTAGGGCGCGTTTTTTGTCAATTGTAAAGGACAATTATGTATCGTGAGCAGAATTGTATGTCCAACACTACTTTTCCTATCGGGGGGGAAAAATGTATTTGTCCAGATCTTGGTAGTATAATTAAGCCCTTCTATTTCATATAGAAGATTTAACTTTTCATGAATATAAAAGTTAATACAATGTCATGTCATTTAAATAAACTATCATTCATCATTTGATTTAATGAAATTCAAATGACATGGCATTAAGGTTCATCTTTAGATTAATGAAAAATGAAATCTTCATCATGAAGTGGATCCTCTCCATTCCAAAACAAATGGAGAGGATTCTAATCTCACTCCCTGGATTGAATCACGTAAGCATGTTACTCAATTAACTTGGCTTAATGCATGGAATGGAGGGTGAGCTTATAGACCTTTTGTGAGTTCATATTACATTAGTGCTACTTTTTATTATTTATTTATTTTTAAGAAACCACTCTCGATGATTTTTACTTTAAAGAAATATGCTAAAGTGACATGTATAAACACAAAAGAAAAAAAAGTTCTCAAATAATGGTCTTCAGCTAGAATGGCAGGACTCCAGTGGAATTGAAAAAATAAGACAAGCTGCCAGAGGAGAAATGTTGGAACAGGACTACAAAATCATGGGGCTGGACAAGATTTGAGTTAATGTTCATGCATGCATAGAACTTCCAAAAACTGGAAACACCACCACATTCCACATTCATCAAGAGCCTTTTTTCTGGCTCAATGATCACCTAGTTTGAATCCTTTAAAGTATATAATAAATTTTACACTTATGGCCAAGAAGAACCAGACTTAAAGACCTCCATCATTTTACACTTCATATCCGAATGATGTATTCCAAGCATCCTGCAGTCAAATTAGCATTGTATAAGAATTAAGACAAGAACACGAAAGACTGAGTGCGCTAAAAGATAATGAAACGACAGCGTTTTGGTATTACACGGTACTTTACTTTTGAGATATCATTTTTTTTTTGTTGTTGTTGTTGTTATAATTATTATATGTTTGGGCTGTGGAACCCAATTGGCAATAAATCTAATATGGGTTGGACTAACCCAATTACAAACAAATGAAACAAGGCAGCATTTGGATTCATGATTCATCAATTTGAACCTAAACCATAGGTTCATTGTTTGTTAATTTATGTTTTAATTGTTTAATTAGCTAATTTTTAATCTCTAAGATAAAACTAATTTTTTATTTTGTATTTTATTTTCTTAATCAGATCTTAATCTGAAGATTTTTTTTTTCATAGAAATCAACATATATTCCTCACTTTCAAATTTCAAGTTGATTTGTTAAAAAATAATTGGTAGATTTTTTTTTTTTTTTTAGAAGGAATAACTTATCTATTCCTATTCCTATGTAAAATGGTTGTAAATTTATAATAGCTATTTCTTAGTAGGTATAACAATTTTTGAAATTTATATACTTCAAAAAAATGAAAGCTTCCATTTTAATCATCTTTTCAAAAATTTTAATATGTATTATGTAACAACAACTAATTTACAACCAAAACTAGGACTACTACACGTTCCCTTATGTTTTTATTTTTTATTTTTTTAGTATTTTAAGAATTTTCTCTCCCCATGATTAGGTAAAGTGAATCTAATTCTACGTCTTTTATGGTATATCTAGTATATGATATCCACTATGATGAGATGAGGCAGAACATAATTGTATTTGTTCAGATTTGGCTATTATATATATATATATATATACTAAAAGTTCGAATTTGTGTGGAAACACAAGAGTTGTTTAGACCTCTAAATTAAAATTACGGCTCGGTTGATTTTACTCTAACTTATACTAAGTGCAGAATAGAGTAGATGCAAGCAAACAAACAATATAACTACTCTAAGTCATATTTATCAAATTATAGCAGTAAAATGAAAGCTAAAAGAGTAGGAAAAAAGAATGCAAATACAAGAAAATATGCCGATGTGTTATCGAAGAGGAAACCGAAGAACTCGGCGAAAAACCTCTCCACCGCCCTTCAAGTGGTAAATCGATTCACTAGATAATGAGTTGGAGAAGAATTACAAAAGACCCTCCAAGCCTATTCTACTCCATATACTTGAGCCCTTCAAGCTCTTGCTACTAACTAACTTGACGAAGCCTTGTCTTCTCTAACTCTTCAGATCACGCAATTCAGCCTAATTGTATCTACCAAACAAATGACTTCTTCCAATGCTTCCCATCAGCACCAAAACTTCACTTTACACTTAGGATAGGTGTGGTAAATGTTTGAGCTATCAACCTCTTAAGGATTTGGATAGGAAAATGTAAGAGTTGAGGAAAACCACAATGGATTGTGTAGAGGATTGTGGGTATGACAATCTCTCACTCTCAAGGGTAATGGCTATGGTTTTCTCTCTGAAAAGCACTCATCTCAATATGTGGGTAATGTGGATATATATAGTGTGGGTAGAGACCTGATGTATCAGATATGACAAATTGGCAAAACAGAATGTTTCGCAAGTATTTCGCGAGAAAGCCTTACCCGCGAGACACTTGCGAAAACCAACTGTCACTATTTTGTTATGACTTTTTGCATTCCAGTCATGTGTTAAGCACATGCTTCATTTCGTGGGAAGGCTTCTCGCGAGTTACCTACAAAAACTTCTTTAATCTTCAATGAGTCTTGAGTCTTCACACTCTCTCTCACACATAACCTGTACAAAGAAATCCCACATAAAATACATGGTACAAAAAATTGAACAAAATTACAATCAAATTTTTCACAAAATTAAAGCCAACACAAATTAGTTGTAAATCACAACTTTACATACATATATATATATATATATATATATATATATATAACTTTTTATAACAAATACATCTTAGTGTTTGCCTTATTCCAATAGATTGGAAAACTATTATTGTTTTTAGGGTGCCTTACTCTTCTTTCTTATCATCCAAGAAAATTATTAAAGAATACAAAATGCATTACAATTACATTTGGTAATTAGCATTCTTACAATTTTCCACCATTAAATATTCTCCGTAGAAAAGAAAAAGGGGATATCCTAAAGCCAGATTAGATAGTAGTAACATTTATATTTTTGGCAAACTGATTAAAGAATGCCGTCAATGCATTACAGTTACATTAAAAAAAAAGTTTTAGATATAATAGATCTGAATCTATAGCTTACGCTTTAGAATAATTGTCCCATATAATATGTTTTAGAACTAGCATTTTTTTCCTTTTCATAATAATGTAAACAAGGACACAGAATTTCTTGTTGCATTACATCGCATAAGTTCCCAAAGGCAGAAAGGTAAACAAGAAATATTGTTAATAATTCTAATATCTATCATACACCAATGTTGATTCTTGAATGTAAACTCTGAACATTACATCAAAACTTTAATAAGTGAAACTCCTATTGTCTATTTTCTCAGGAATATATTGAAGTATCATTTACTTTTAGCAAATGAAAGGCTAATTTGGTGTGTTAGCACTATGCACAAGTCATTGCTTAAAAACTACAATTCATCTTTAGGAGGTGATTGGAAGCAGTGTTCATCCCAATAGTACGGATATTTCAATTTTGCTGCAGTGTGAGGCATGGACCAATCCTCGTATATAAACCTGAAAGCAAGTGCCAGAGTGCAAATTTTTTCTTAGAAAATAACAGTGAAAAAGGAAACAAAGAACCAAGAATGAGACACAGAAAGCCAATCTAAATTTTGTAAACAAGCAGGCTCTTTGCAAAACAGAGAACTTTCAAAGTAGTGCTTTATAAAAAATAGACAAATGCAAATACATACATACATGTTATGCATGAATTTAAGGGTGGAAAATGTATGTACATAGGCATGAAATTTGTAGATTTAAATATTCATATGCTTGAGAAACTTGTATCCATCCCTCTGATTTAAGAGAGGTTCTAACTTAATGTTTTTATAATTTTTTAATTGGTAAGTAACACACGCACCCAACCCACCACACCCATCATCTTGTACTTAAGTACTTACAGGGTGTCATTTGAGCTAAAACTTATTAAAAACATTATGTTATCAAAAACTATGCAGATTAGATTGTGCAGGAACCATAAGAAGCTTTGTAGATGGTCTCAATACCATCATATTGGTCACAATTAAATGACCCTAGTTCAAATAACTTTCAAAGCTGATATTTTTTCAATATTAGGAATTCGAGGGAAACTAGTTACTTGTATCCTACCCCCAGATTTAACATGGTTTCCAACATAATGTTATTAAACATGTTCAGAGGTCTCGTAGATGGTTCTCAATTATAATGGTCATGATGACATGATTCTAGGTCATATAAACGGAAATAAATTTTGAAGGGAATTATGAGGGCTTTTTTTTTTCTTAGTTGATTGGTAAGTTACACACCCACTAGGTCTTGGACCCATGACCTCACGCTCCCCCTAGAACTTATAAGAGAAGGAGGTATTAGTTGAGAAATCTACTATGAAAGCCTAGATTACAGCAAGTATTTTTGGGGCTGCTAGATATCAGAGACAAGGATGCACTTGCAAGGATTATAAAACACTAGAGGCTCCATGGCATGTAATATGCTGAAGAATTGGCAAGAAGTTTTTGGAAACCAGGTATCTCAAAGCATAGCTAATGTGAGAGATGCAACAGTTTCAAGTCCCAACCAACATTTAATTTTTAAATAATTAGGCCAGATCTACTCACCTTTGGTCCTCTTCATATTAGAAAAGCAAAGCAAATATGAAAAGTACCTTATCACTGATAAGTATGCAGTCAGCAAGATATATAGGAATAGAGATTACATACACTTTGACCGGTGGACGGGATATAATAACAAGCATTTGCAAATCTTCATCTTCATTTGAATTCCATACCTGCAATGATGATTGTAAATAGAGTAGTAGTAGTAGTAACAGTGATAACATGCCACAGGACGTTCTTCAAAAAATGTCAATTGCTATCAACAAAAAGTAGATCGGAGCAATTTCAATAAATTTTAAAGTAGATTTCATTCATCAAGCCAGAACTATGAATCTATGACCTATCCTGGTATCCACAACAGCACTCATCAAATTGCAGTTTAATAGCTGCACCGAGGCATCCCACAAGCATTAAAGCAAAATAGAGCAATCTCTCTCTATCGGCTATATATAATTTATCAAGCATGGATTCCCTGACTAAACTGTATCTATGTAACAAGACATGACAAGAAGTGTGTATAAGACATATATAAGCAATTATAGAATTATTGAAATTCTAGAGGGATTCAGAACATCCTTCAAATTGTTCTTTGAACCCCACATTAACTAACATCTTCTGAATTACATCATTAGATAGCATCTTCTAATGCCACTAGAAAACATAAAACATAGAATTGTTTACCTGGTGGGCATCGTTAACAGGGACGTGAAATGTGCTATTAGAATATATTTTATACTCTTGAGGCTTCCCAGGGTACTTCTCATGTGAGCCTGATGCAAGATACAGAGTGCCACTTCCCTTTAGGACAACAAAAACTTCTTCGCAGGAATGCCTGTGAATCGGTGTACGTGATCCTGGTGCAAATGTCTGAAGCCATACCTCAACCTGCAAAAACCCAAAACTTGCATTAGATAATGCAGGAAAACAGATGTGTGACATCTTTACCTTGGCTTTTACAGAGATTATTGCCAAAGTTAATTCAAGCCAATGCAAGAAATGCACAGAATCTAGAAAATGATATTTTTTTGTAGTTAAACTACAAACAAGGCAGGCATTATTATTATTTTAAGATAATCAAGACGCAAAGCACATTATGTCAGTCCACCAATATAAAAAGATTTCATGCATCTTGTACTTGAATCAACCATACCGAACCTCTATGGTTGGTGCATGGTTTTTGTTTATTATCCCCTTGTTGAAGCTCCAAGCACAATTTTCACATTCATATATGAAAATATGAA
The DNA here is from genome assembly GCA_023621385.1 of Quercus gilva. Lineage (NCBI taxonomy): Eukaryota > Viridiplantae > Streptophyta > Magnoliopsida > Fagales > Fagaceae > Quercus > Quercus gilva. The sequence continues at coordinate 2,664,802 of CM042474.1, read as the reverse complement.
CTAGAAACCAGCAGTAAAAGTATATTCTCACAATTACTTTGTTAGTCAGATACCTCTTTCATCCCATGCAAGACCGAACCTGCAACAGTTATGTGGGACAAACCTCCCCTTCCATAGTTATCCTGTGGAAGCTCACCAATATTTCTTACTAGTGGCAATCCTGCATCAAAAGGAAGAAGAAAAAAAAAACACATAAAGGGGCGATCATCAATTCCTGTAGAATTGAAAAAAGGTGGAATTTTTTAATAATCAATTCCAGTAGAATTGAATAAATTCAAATCATTTCTAACACTTTAAACCAAATTCATATCATATAAGTATATGAAAGATTAGCTAGCTATATACCCAGCATTCAATCTCAGAAGGAAGGGGAAAAAAAAATCCCAAATGCCCAATACTCAGATGCATAAACCAAACATCAATATCTCAATATTTATAAACCAAAAAAAAAAAAACAAAAAAAACAAAATCTTTACCCAAAAAAAAAAAAATCAAAACCATGAATTTCCATTCCAACAGTTATGGTAAAACTAAGAAAACCAAGAATTGTTGAAAAAAAAGTAAATTCAGGTTTCTCGGTATGAGTGATTGGTGTCCCCAGAAGATAAACCAATGAAAAATGACAGTGCAAAAAGGAGTAAGAGTTAGAGCAACTCACTCACCCTTGGTTGAGCACTGTGAAGCCTCAACTATTGCAGAGAGAGCGATGAGGCCAAAGAAGAAAGTGAGGCAAGGCTTAGCCATTTTTCTGGTTATGGTTCTAGCACTTTCGAATTGCATATTCGAAGGACTGTATGGTGAATATGGACTCGTCGCGTCGCGTTGCGTTGCGTTGCTTGTGCTTTGCCAAAATTTCATAAAATCGTTTACTTTTTGTGGCAAACTTTTAAGTTATCTAAAAGAGTCTTTTTCTTTTTTTGATAGGAAGAGAGGACTCTTTGTAGTAAGGTTAAAATAAAAACTGTACTAAAAGTTTTTGAGTATTGGGATTTCAGCCCATAAAATTATACATTTCATTAGCTCATGAAGTTATATTTCATTATCATTAACAGTCTTTTTATTCATATTTTCTGTTAAATAAATTTTTCATACATGTTTAGTTTGTTCAATTAAATGGTATTATGTCATTTTTATTATGTTATATCGATAAATTATTTAAAGTTTTTTAGGCTACAATAATGGTGTAACATAATAAAAATTAGAGAAATTTATTTTATTAGACAAATTAAATATGTACGGCAAGCTTATATAATACTTAATAAGAAATATGAATGGAAGGACCGCTAATGCAAAGGAAATATAACTTCAAGAATAAAGTCATGTTCAAATCCCTGTTGTTGTAATTATAATTATCAAAAAACCAAAATCTTATACAATACATGTGGATATGGTACTTCTATAGCAAACAGCCCATTCTAGAAAGAAAGAAAGAAAAAACTTTGGGCTGATTGGGCCATGGACGGACTGCCCATTATCAGCCACAGTATTTAATTGTTTGGTTAGTTAGAGATTGGGCTTAAAATAGTAGAAGCTGTGTGATTATTAACAAGTGCTAAATGTTGCTAACAATGTATTTTGATGCCAAATCCAACATTAAAGCTTTTCACACTCATCGAAATCAGTGCCCCCGAATCCAAGAATGATAAGAGTACGGTAGTTGAATGACCAAATAAGGCAACAATCAACAAAAAGTCGAACATAATATAGAATAAGACAATTTCTTGATTATTAATTAATTATTGATAATAATATAAAGCCATATATTACTTGTTGCAATATAAAGTAATCATTATAAATTTATCCATCATAATGGGTGATGAATATGTTAAGTGTTAACATCTTAAGTGATTAGACGAGAATTAGATACAATCATACAACAGACAATATCTTTTATAGATAGAACATGGAATTTTGGTTTTAAATTGTATATTTGTTTGTTTTTGAATGAATAATTGTACAACAACACATTGGTATCATAGGAATTTATTATATAATCAGGGACTTTAACTAATTGTTTGGAAATTAATTCCTTTTAGTGTTCCTAACAGTGAATATCTTGATATATATATATATATATATTTTTTTTTTTTAAATCTTGAAAAATGATGTTTTATATATATAACATCATTTTCAAGAAATTCTATTTTGATACTTTGCTAATGGTTGTTGCCTAGGACCCAACAAGAATAACTAAAGAATCATATGGATCAAACCCTTGATAGCTTCACTAATCTTTTGTTTATATCTCCATTTCCAAGAAGTATTATATATACACCTGGGAATTTTACTTAGTTATGTATCTATTTGATTTGGTACAAGAAAAAGATTAGACTTTACTAACAATTTAGAGATTGGCAATCTGTCTTGCAAGTCATATTTTTGCTGAAATTAGAGAACAGGTTACTGGTTTTAGTAAGATTGATGACATTGAGAAGAACAAATACATCTGTAAATTATTTAGCGATTTTAATTTAATTTTATATGCTAAAAAGATTATAGATATTGGTTTAACATATATAACTCGTTTAATTAATTGGTTATGTTAATTTGCTGTTTGTCTTTGTATTAAGTTGTTAGATTCTGTACTTATAGCTACAGGCTAGAGATAATGAGGTTGCTTAGTGAGGAGGAGTGTGGTTATCCTGTCATGTCGCAAGCCTTTTCTGATAATCTATAATATATATATATATATAAAATGAAAATTTTTAATGGTTTGTTAAGTTCTTTTGAAAGTTCATATGTTTCATCATATTATTATAAAATATATATTTTCAAAGTTGTGGATTTTAGAGTTAGAATTAGTTTTAGAATTCACCGTCTTTTTATATAAATCAACTCAAGACTAAATAAAATCAGATTAAATTAAGTTTCACATTCTCTAAATAAATTCTAATTAAATTAGACAAATCTATTTTGATTTTTGATTTTTTAATACTTATTATCAATTTTTTTTAAAAGAATTTATTTATTTATTTGATGGTTAGGAGAGACCAGGGAGAGAAGATTTGAACATTGAATGTCTCAATTGAAAATATTAAAAAATGTTAGTTAAATTATAAAACTTTTAATAATACTTATTACTAATTGTACAAATTTGTATCATATATAAATTTCTTAATTAAATTTTCTCGTGTATTATATGAATTTATGGCTACTTTAATTTGATCAGTACTTGTAACAACATTTATTGACTTAAAAAAAAAAAAAAAAAAAAACACATCAAAGAAAGTGTCCAGCACTCCGGGATATATGTTTGTGGCCTAAAAAAGACTGGTACAACCATTAATACTTGTATCATTATGTGCCACATGTAAACAGACAATGTGAACTTTAATACAATTTTTTTTCTTAATTTTCTATCATATAATGGAAAGTAAAACCAGCACTCTGAGTACTTTGAAATCCACGGGAAGTTGCTTCCCGGAAATTAAAAATCTCTACCTGTCAAAAGATATATCTTCTCGAGACAGCTTAACAGTTTGAACTTTCCAACTCATAAATAGGAATTAGGAAATTGCTAGGAATTTGGAACTCTATTTAGTATTTACCCAGCTGTCACGTAGGTTTTCCATTGTGATTAATTTAATAATATAAGTAACTCCAAAATTCTAACCTAAAAACTCGTGGACTGACCAGTGACCATAGAAGAATATGAATTTGTAAACCTCAAGAAATTTCTTGGATCAAGACTTGGGCTAGGCACTTTATAATGGCCAAGTCATTCCAGTATATATTTGTCTCTTGGTTGTTGTGTTGGACTTTGGTCTTATCACTATTCCTAGACAAAATTTGACAACCATAGTTTGACGTAGAAAACTCAAAAACAACAAGAGAATGCAAAATCAAATCTGAAAGGAATATAAATTAAACAACTATATTTTGAAGTGAAAAACAAACAAAATAATGAAGAATCACATCTAAAAGGAACATAAATTAGACAACCATAATTTGAATGAAAAACGAACACAAAAATGAAGAATCAAATCTAAAAGGAACATAAATTAGACAACCATAATTAGAAGTAAAAAACAACAAATGAGTGAAGAATCAAATAAAAAATGAACATAAATTGGACAACCACAATTTGAAGTGAAAAAACAACATAAGATCGAAGAATCAAATCAAAACTGAAATGCCAATTATCTTTAAATTAAATGGTATTTTACTATTTTATAGATTTTTCAACAAAATGTATAAAGTTCAAATCTTCCTCTTCTTTTTTATGAACAAATTTTTACATTACAGGTATATAATTTTAATCAAGAACAATTGAACAACATGAAAAAGGAACTCTAGTAGAGCCGCTCCTCCATCATAATCCAAACAACAATACATATATAAATGTATACAATTAAATTCTTTCTTTCTTCTTTCTCTTTCTTTCTTTCTGTTTTGTAATTAAAAACCTAAAAGATACACATTTTTTTTTCCATCTATCAACAAAAAAGAAAAAGAAAAAAAGAAACACATGAAAAAACAAATCAAGTATCAACCTCCATATTATTAAGCATTCACCATCTCTCTCATGGTCCTAGAGTGCATCAAACTCTCCTCCTTCCGCTTAGTTCTTGGCCGAAGCAAATTGGACCAAAACCCACCTTTCTTCTTCTTATCATTATCATTATCAACCCCACTTTTCATTCTTGGAACAAAAGCCAAAGATCTACTCTTGGTGAGCACATTCTTGCCGCTTAACAAGAAAGATATCGAAGTCGTAGAACGATGCATTGTTGGAGATGAGCAAGAAGAGGCCGAAGAAGAAGAATAATATGATGAGACAGAGCTAAGAGAAGAAGAACAGCAAGAAGAACCCGCGGTTGTAGAGGCTCTACGTGAACTACCAGTTGATAATTGAGAGAGTCTTTCACTGAGACAAAGTGCACAAACACCTGGTGCTTGTTGGTGTTTAGGGTGCTTCTTGCACTTATCATTAGGCTTACGGCGAGACATCACCTCCTTTGATTTCCATAGGCTTGCCATTTCTGAGTCTTTGAACATTGTCAAACTATGTGGGTGTGCTTGTGAATATATAGATGTACATGTTGGAGGTTTCCATGATAGTTCATGTGGGTTTCTTTGGTTGTTCTTAAAAATTGCTTTCTTGACGGGATGTAAGGGCAGATTTGAAAGGTTGAAAGGAAGGACTAGATGAACGGCTGTGATGGGAGGAGAGGTGGCGTGGGGTCCATAGTAGAATGGACTTTGAGTCGGTGGATGTGTTGTGTGGGCCTGAATGTGTGGAAGGGCCAAGTTTTCTGTGGGGGCGGCGTAGAAAATCTTTGGTAAAGTCGTACTTGGAAAAGGTATTGGCGCTGACAATTTCAAACGATCTAAAAACGAGCCGTTTCGTGTAGGGAATGTGAAAACATACCTTTTTTTTGGTTGAGAAAAGTGAAAACATTGTATAAGACTTTTTTTTTTTTGGAGAAACATTGAATAAGACTTTAATTTGAAAGGAATCACAATATTTTTTACATCAAATTTTAAATAATGTGTTATTACCGACTTTTTTCCGGGTAAAAAAGTAATTTTAATAGTAAGTTTAAATTAAAACAAATAACAATTTATAAGATTCGTTGAGAAAATATTAGTATGAAAATGTTATCAAGTTATCAACATCGCATATTGTGCACTCTTGACGCAATAATTACTCTATAATAAATATAAGTGTTTATGAGGTGTGGGAAGTAAAAGTTAAAGTACAATTTTTATTTTGTATTAAAATTATAAAAAAAAAAGTTATCAACTTCACACTACTTTAATTTTTATCTAAGTCCAAGTCTTTCTCCTTTTCATTCTAAAAAAAAAGTCTTTTTCCTTTTTCTATGCCATGTTTTCTGCCGTGTATGAGTTCCAGGTTGGCTGGTAAATTTCTCAGTTGCTGTATAAAGAAAATTGAAGGTTTTTTTTTTTTTTTTTTAATTTAAATTTTTAGTTTTTATAACTCAAGAAAATTGAGTTTGAGACCTTACTTATTTTTTAAAAGACAAAAGGAACTATTATTTACGTCTTCCAAAAAAAAAAAAAAAAACTATTATTTACAGGGGGATGGCTCCCAAAGTTTTCTGATTTATTTTTTTGAGTAAAATACAAAAAGACTTTTTGGTACTTGAATCAATTATAACAAACCCAATTTACTCTTATTCAGTGTTATTTGACTCATAATCATAATATCTATTTATCTTATTTTTGAAAATTGTGAGTGACGGAAAGTAATCACGTACTATTTATATTTATAGAGGACAATTTGAATTTGAGATGAGTAGTTGAATGCTAAATCCAACTAACCCCATTACCCGGTCCTTGAACTAGAGTAGTTTTAGGGTAAAAAGATCATACTTCCACGAAGTTACTTCCAGTATGGGAGGTTTTTTTTTTTTTTTTAATATACAATGACAAGCAGTACTAAAATTTAATCTCTACATTTTATTTAGTTAGTTAATAAGTGATATGAGAATTTCTTATTAAAATAAAAGAAAATTTCAATTAAAAAAATTACTCCTAAAATTAGCCCAAACCATTAAAAAAAACTAATTGCCAACATGATGTGTTAGTTGGTAGGTTCTTTCAGTACAACCAATTATTCATCGCCACGCATCAGACCGAAAAGATTTATTTAAATGATGAGGAGCCACGCAATATTAGGCCGTAGGGCCAAAACAATTTTTGGTGCCTTTGCCAACATACAAAGAAAAAGAAAAAATGTCTAGTAGTTGAGTACAATTTGTCGACTAGCTTCTTCAGCCTCATCTTAACTTCCCAGCGATTTTCACGTAACTTCCTTCTTGTAATTCAGCAAGTAACGAGGAAAAAAAAAAAAAAAAAAGTGTGGCTTCTGTTCAGTGGCCAGTGTCACTAAACACGTTAAATATGCGACACGGTCCAATCTTAAACACGTGTGTCCAGTGGCCAGTGACCACTGGACAGAAGCTGAGTCCAAAAAAAAAAAAAAACCCCTCCCTCTTTTAAGTTAAAAATAAATTTGTCACCATGATGAATAGGGTCATAATTGATAAGTGTAAAATAGGTGATTTCGTGGAAGTTATCATGGTGGCGCTAATTCCAATTTTCCATAGCTGCCAGGAATTATAACTCTAAATCTTATCCAAGTTTTCCACTCCACTACATTGATTCCAAATGGAAACTGGACCCCTTAAGATAAATATAAAAGGGCTTTTTAATTAAGTATCTTAGGTAATATAGGTAAGTCAAAGAATAATTAATCCGCTCTGTTTTATGAAGTAAAATCAGGAAAAAAAAAATCGATTATGAGTTGAAAACTTGATATAACACTTTTTTCACATAAAACTATAATTTATGAATTTATTTTGGGTATTTATAGGACGTTAATTAAATTCTAAACTAATTATACAACATATATAATTTTTTTTTAAATGAAACTAATTATATATATTATTAAATCATAGACTTTTTTTTTTTGAAATGATTAAATCATAGACTTATACGATTATCAAAAAAAAAAAAAAAATTATCATAGACTTATATAATACAAGTAGAATACTTTGCTAATATGATGGAATATAATTGATCTTACACATACAAATTTTGCCTAACACCAAAAATTAATTGATATTTTAGTCTTACCAAAAGAGTAATTATCAAAGAGAAAAACAAGACGTGGGAAAAAACACTCCTAAACAGGTTAGAGAGCTGCCATGTGCCGCTGATACTCCTCAAGGAAAGCCATTGCTCCATGGTGAATCCCAGCTGGGTGAGTCCGGATTTGATCGAAATGAAACTTATTACGAGCATTCCACAGGGACCAGGATATCATGGCCCACGCTTCCAGTTCCTTGTTATTGTTTAAAAATATACAAAAATTTAGGGGTAATATAGACGTACTTGGAAGTTGGAATTAGGATGCTATGTTGAAGAAGTGGTCCAAGAGTTTATCATATCCTTAGCTATCGATTTCGAAGTGCAACCTATCACTGCTAAGGACTAGAGCCCAAGGTTGGTAGAAACTGGGACACTGATTTTATTATATGCGGAAAACCAGGTCCATGACAGTGTGATTGATTCCTTCCAGCCAGGAATGTCTCTTTTTCTTAAGATGAAACTTAAAAGAAGAATATGACACAAACCCATAACGTATAAGATTCATAAAGGTAGGTACAGACGTAGCGTACATTTGCTTCTCTAATTGAACTTGGTTATTTTGAATTTAATTTTTCTTAAAAAAATATAAATATTATTTGTGTTTTATATTTGTGGGGCCCTAAATGTCAAACGTTCATGGCCCACTCCACAGCCGGCCCAAGGCCCGCGTCGAGGAGAATACAGAGGCTGAAAGTAGAAAGGATGGGCCCAGACCCTTAAAAGGGCCTGTCCGAAGACGCCCATGTCCTTGGCAAACTGACGTTAGTAAAGGGAAAATATCCCTTACCCATTAAAAGTGTTCCATCAACATCCTGGCCATCTTAATGACGAAATGACTAACAAACCCAGATACCTCAGTCACTTCAACTTAAAAAGTCTGCTAATACGGCTGAGAACTAACATAAAACCTGCAAAAGCAGATGATGGGACAGCCCTTATGCAGAGAGTTCAAATAACCAACAAATGGACGACTAAGATTAACTAAAACAAAGCTATATAAACAAGAGTATTCCCATTAAGTAAAGAGAGGATTGAGGGGCTAGTTTGGGGGGAACAGGGTCCTCGGACTGAGCCGAAGACGAGAAAATTCTCATAGACAGCTAAGACCCTCACCGGTGCTTTATCAAAATCAGGGCGAAGACCCTGAAAAATTCTGGTCTTTCGTTAATACTCTGAATTTTAATAGCACCTTTTCATTGCTTTGTTAGTGCCTAGCCTTTTTACCCATGCTCTACAAATTCTATTGTCTAGGGTCCATTACAAAATATGACCTTACAATTGGTGCCGTTTGTGAGAAAGGGATTTGTGTGTTAGCAAGTGCGGTGATCGGCGTAAAGAAATCAAAAGCAACGCTTTCAAGAACGAAACGCCAAAACAGTACAGTCGATAGTAACAGCATTCGTTCAAAAGTCAGCAATCGCGAGAACAAAAGTATGCAGAAAGTAAAAAATATATACAAAACAAGTCTACTTCTTTATTAATATATGAAGAAAAATTTACATCTCTTACAAGCGATGCCCGTGGGGCTGGTTCTAAAGCTAAATACAAGATCCAGACGGCTAACAAAGTTGGCAAAGGAACAAAAGATCGAAAAGAAAGTTGGCAGAGGAACAAAAGATAGAAAAAAGAAGGTGGGGGGGGGGGGGGGTGAAGGAAGAGAAGAGGAAATAGAAGAGATAAAAGGGAAAAGAGGGAAGAAGAGCTACTTTGGAGGCGGAAGAGGCCGCGGCACAGGACGGTTCCATTTCTGAGTTCCGCCTGGTTTCCCTCCCACCCCCATCAAAGCTAGCTTGGAGGGTCAGAGACCCAAACCCAAGGGAGGGAGGTTACGTTCTCTATGGATCCTCCTCCAGACAGCGAGGAGGGCTCCGTCTCCGATTAGGTTGAAAAGAAGGAGAATCTTCGGACCTTTCCTACCCCAACCCCAACAAGACGTCCGGGGTCAGAGTGCCATCCTTGGCTCCTGATGGGGGCTGTGCATCCCCGGAACTACCCTTTCCCAGGGCCAATCCATTTGAAGGGGCTCAAATGGCTACGTCTTGTAGAACTTTCGGGCAGTATTTTTTAGAGAAATTTAAGACGAGAGTTTGTCAAGTGTGAAGAAGAAGGTTGTCCTAGAAACGCCTTATATAGAAGGCGGAATATTGGTGAGGGCTAGTTTGCAATAAATCCCAGGGAGAGATTTCCGGAGGCAATAATACCGCCGCAAGTTCCAAGGGGCTTGACAGCCGTTAGATCCTCGCTGATCCATGACTGACATTAATGAGGCAGCGCCTCATTAAAGTGAGGGCATCGAAACGTCACAACGCGTTACTCGGACGACCCAGGAGGCGCCTCGTAATCAGAAGAGTCCCATCAAACGAAGAGGCGGAATAGGGCAGGATCTTATCCTCCACCAACTCCAATCCGCATTTATTAATACTTGACTTAAAAGTATATTTATTTAATGCTTATTGTAAATTATAGCAGTGTATAGTTAAATAGCTACGGATAAATAGATAAAATAATAAATAAAATGAGAAAACTGGGTACTGGACAGAACCTAGGCATTGCATGGTCTTCGGACTCAAGCCTCTGGGGAAACCAGCTACTTCGAACTGGGTACTGGACAGAACTTAGGCATTGCATGGTCTTCGGACTCAAGCCTCTGGGGAAACCAGATACTTCGAACTAGGTACTGGACAAAACCTAGGCATTGCATGGTTTTCGGGCTCAAGTCTCTGGGGAAACCAGCTACTTCGAACTGGGTACTGGACAGAACCTAGGCATTGCATGGTCTTCGGACTCAAGCCTCTGGGGAAACCAGCTACTTCGAACTGGGTACTGGACAGAACCTAGGCATTGCATGGTCTTCGGACTCAAGCCTCTGGGGAAACCAGATATTTCCAATGAGTAAGTTAAGTGTTAAACAGAACCAAAGCATTGTATGGTCCTTGGACACCAGCCTCTGAGGAAACTAACAAACTTAAAATAAGAAAATTAGGTACTGGACAGAACCTAGGTATTGCATGGTCTTCGGACTCAAGCCTCTGGGGAAACCAGCTACTTCCAATGAGTAAGTTAAGTGTTAAACAGAACCAAGGCATTGTATGGTCCTCGGACACCAGCCTCTGGGGAAACTAATAAACTTAAAATAAGAAAATTAGGTACTGGACAGAACCTAGGCATTGCATGGTCTTCGGACTCAAGCCTCTAGGGAAACCAGCTACTTCCAATGAGTAAGTTAAGTGTTAGACAGAACCAAGGCATTGTATGGTCCTCGAACACCAGCCTCTGGGGAAACTAACAAACTTAAAATAAGAAAATTAGGTACTGGACTGAATCAAGGTATTGTATGGTCCTCGGACACCAGCCTCTGGTGAAACTAGCTACCTCCCATGAGAAAATTAAGTCTTAGACAAATTTTGTGCACCGTATGGCCCCCGGGACTCAGGCCGACGGGAGGACCACTCTGCTAAATACTGTGCTAGGAAAGCTGAGGTCTTGTATGGTCTTCGGACCCAAACCTATACCAAAACTAGCCCTGTTAGCGACGAAAATCACAAGAAACTGAGTGCCGAAAGAAAATTTACAAAAGCCGCTGAAATAACGATAATACTAACGGAGAGGTAACGCTCAGGACACGAAAATACGCTGGGAAAGTCAAAATCCTTCTCCCCTCCCGAGGGGATGGGCAGCAGAATTTTGAGGGGTTATTGTGGGGCCCTAAATGTCAAACATTCATGGCCCACTCCACAGCCGGCCCAAGGCCCGCGCCGAGGAGAATACAGAGGCTGAAAGTAGAAAAGATGGGCCCAGACCCTCAAAATGGCCTGTCCGAAGTCGCCCATGTCCTCGGCAAACTGACGTTAGTAGTTAGTAAAGGGAAAATATCCCTCACCCATTAAAAGTGTTCCACCAACATCCTGACCATCTTAATGACGAAATGACTAACAAACCCAGATACCTTAGTCACTTCAACTTAAAAAGTCTGTTAATACGGCTGAGAATTAACATAAAACCTGCAAAAGCAGATGATGGGACAGCCCTTATGCAGAGAGTTCAAATAACCAACAAATGGACGGCTAAGATTAACTAAAATAAGGCTATATAAACAAGAGTATTCCCATTAAGTAAAGAGAGGATGGAGGGGCTAGTTTGGGGGGAACAGGGTCTTCGGACTGAGCCGAAGATGAGAAAATTCTCATAGATAGCTAAGACCCTCACCGGTGCTTTATCAAAATCAGGGTGAAGACCCTGAAAAATTCTGGTCTTTCGTTAATACTCCTATGAATTTTAATAGCATCTTCTCATTGCTTTGTTAGTACCTAGCCTTTTTACCCATGCTCTACAAATTCTATTGTCTACGGTCCATTACAAAATATGACCTTACAATATTTATCAATGCAATTAAAAGTTTGATTATTGAAAAAAAAAAAAAAAAGCTAAAATGCAAAACTAATCCTCTAAGTTTCTTCAGATTTGATTTTAGTCTTCTAATTTTGCTTTCGTTCATTTCAAACCTCTAAGTTTCATATTTATTCAATTAAAGTATTTCTGTCAACTTTTGTTAAATTTTTTTTTAAAGAAAAATCTAGAAAATATTTTTCAATAATTAATTGAATTTTTTTAATTTAAAAATTTTGAAGAAAAAGTGCCAAAAATTGAAAAATTAACCATAACATATAACAAAAGTTGAGGGAAAATTTCTAGCTGAATAAACTTGAAAATTAAATGACTGAAATGAACAAAAGTAAAGTTAGAAAACTGAAATGAAATCTAAACAAACTTAAAGAGTTAGTTTTGTATTTTAACCAAAAAAATTAAGTGTTTGAATTTAATTAGAAAACCTAATATACTACACTAAGTGACTACTGCACGCCATTGATGCGATGATTACTCTATTAGTATAAGTGTTTGTGGGGTGTAGGAGGCAAGGTTCAGGAAGTTGCACACATATACATCTAAATTAAATTACGGTAGAATTTCTATCTTATATAAAAATAAAAAAATAAAAAAAAACTTAAATTTATTAAAAAAAATATATGTTTCTATCAATTGTCATAGTCATACCAATAACATAAGAAATTTAATTAAAAATAGAAAAAGAAAAAAAGAATCCTAACAACCGACAATGCTGTGCAACAACAACCTACGACTTCTACCTAGCTTGCAATCCAACAAGGAAAAAAAGATTAAAAAACACTTCTACCTAGTCCTCTAAACCTCTTCGCTAAAGAATAAAATTCATGTCTTGTTGTTGTTGTTGTTGTTGGTCTTCTGGTTGTTGTCCTCTATTATAGTTGAAGCACCATCAATGGAATTGGCACTTAAAAACGATGCAAGTCGCTCACAATGTTGCTCTTTAGAAAGTTGAAGCAGTTGTTGATATTGTTGCATGAGTCCAGCATAATATTCGTATGCTGGTTGATTCATGTTGTAGATTCGACCAATTTTACCGGACCCTGCTAACTCATGCTCACTCTTCTTCTCAATATTTCTAGGATCATGACCCTTCATCTTTTCTATCTCATCAAAGCTTTTCTCAGACTCAGCCATATTCAACACTTTTTCTCTCGCACAGAAATTACTAATCTGTCAAATTAACACACCACCCACGTATTACGTATATATATTCTTTTTTTTTTCTCCTAAATCTGACAAGACTAGGAAAACTTGTTCATCCAGGTTAAGAGTCCGAAAAGATAAAAAAAGTAAAATTTTTTTTTTTTTTTGGTATTCTAATTTCCTGGAAGATGCCTTACTAAAGTTTTTGCTATTGCCTTGCCCTTCTTGCTGTATATTTTAATTGTTGAGGGTTTCTTTGTAAATTCCACAAATTCGATTCCTTTTCCTTTTTCTTTTCTATTTATTTTTATGACAAAAAAGGAATTATTTTTAATAAACTTATCTAAACAATGGATTTTCAAATTTTCTATTTTAAGTATTTTTTAATTCTCTATTGGGCAACAGTCTTGTAATTTATAGTGACAATAATAAGTAATAACCCCTCTAATTAGTATTTACCAAATGAATTCATCACCTTTATTTTTGAATATTAAGAAATTACAATTTTCTCCCCAAACATTTAAAAGGCATTCAAGCATTTTTTTTTTTTTTGGTTACAACAAAATCTCATAACATTTTTGCAATAAGCTAATATATCAGCTAAACAAAATAAAAAAATTTAATAATAAAAAATTACACTAGGACTAATCACAAATAAAAATAATATTGTTGTAAGATTTTGTTGTATTTATATTTCATAAAATTTTTATATATCAAATGGTTTCATTGGCACATATTGATGATGTACAGAAAATCAGTAGACTGAATGATCTAATAATTGCTTAAAAGGTCTGAAAGAAAAACAAACGATTAAAAGAGATTGGGGCTAACCGGCCAAGAATCTTTCGATACTTAAGTTAGTTTTTTCTCTTAAATTTTGGAGTTCCAACTTTTTGGGAGTTGTCTAAAACTTACATTCATTTGATGTGAATAAGCGTTTATATAGTGTGCGGTTACTTGTCTTATAACTTCCCCTATATTTGAGAAGGTTAGAAGATTCAAGGTTAACTTCCACAACCGTTATAGGAGTTAGAATATTTTATCTTTTTCTATAACTGTTGTTGGAAGTTAAATATTAAGTAGGAAGTTATAGCGATGAATCAGGATTTTACTCATGCCTTGAAATAATAACATGTGGTTCAATTTACTAACTCTTGTAGATAAATCTCTATAGAATTTTCCAAGTGTCGGGGGTCATCCAGGCGCTTGCCTCATGGACGACCCTTATGCCCATAGACGACTATTCTATAAAGGATGTTCATTCTTATCTATTTGACCTGGACGACTCTTATGGACGAGTTTGGAGTTGGTTCAATTCTTAGCTCACCATCACATATTATTTATACCTGATTTAAAAAAAAAAATGACAAAAAATAACTCTAAACTCCAAATTACCTAATTTAAAAAAATGACAAAAAAATAACACTAAACTCCAGATTATCAAAATAATATACACTTTTACGTTGGAAAATGATTCCTATTACTTGAGATGTCATAGTTATTAAAGAAACAATATGGATTTATTTCTTAGACATATAAAATTATCAATATTATTATTCAAAATTTTCGATAACTTGCATTCATATTTAGGCCCCAAAATGCAAATCTTTGTAAGTAGGAGTGTACATCCAACCTACCAATCCAACAAAATTGGTCTAACACGATGTAACTTTGGAATATGATTTGAGAATATTAGGATAATTGTATTAATTTATTGAAAAAGGGGACTCAACCCACCTACCTAATTATTCCAACTTGACCTGAGTTGTGTTGGTCTCTACAAATTTGATGGGTTTGGTTGGGTTAATTTGAAGAACTCTCCAACTTGATACATGCAAACCCTTGTTTGTGAGTATGTAATTTGATTTACTTGCAATTATTTACCAAATAGTAATCTTGTGGGCCATGTTTAGATGAAAGGATGGGCTTGGTGGCCTAGGCCTGTGACCCCGAAACAACACCCTTGAGTCTTTAGTAGGATTCAAAGAATTGCCGTCATTGTTATTGTATCTTTTTTTTTTCTTTTTTTTTTAATTTAAAATTTTTAAAAATAACTAAAAAATTTTGAAATTAGAGTAGATTCTAATTTGATAAAATGAAAAAAAAAAAAAAAAGTCTTTTATTGACAAATAAGTAATCAAGGTTCGAATCCCACTATATCATATCTATTAAAAAAAATTGGTTGAGATCCAAGATAGTAAAGTTTATATTGAAAAACTTTTACAACATAATCAGTGATGAAAGATAAATTAGAACAATTTTCTATTTTTACTCAGCTGCTTACGTGATGGATGATCGGTCAAGAACTCGTTCACCCAATGTTTTCTCAAGATCAAGATGTGTTGGGTTCCAAACTGCCTCAATTAATAAGAAGATTTTGGAAAAATAAAGGAATTGAAATGTAAGCAAAATGTACAGAAAAGATAATTGAATGACAAATAAAATTTTTTTGAATGAAGTCAATCAACTTATTTGCACTAATTGAGCTGTTGTGACAATTGATTTTGGGCCCCAAGCCTCATGACTAACTTGGAGATAGTTTTACACTAAAGATTACAAGAAAATTGCAAGAAAATATGACGAAACTACTAGAGCCCAAGGTTGGTTGAAACAAAGAACCACTCTTTGGACTTTGACATTGAACCACTCCTTATAGCAAAGAAAGAACTGTCCTAAGAAATCCAATGGATTCTGAATCTTCAGACTTCAGAAGGTAACCCTACATTTATAATCATTACAATTTACGACTTGAAAATTCAGAATATTTTACTGTCTACCATGGCCCCTCTTCAATGAAGAAAGAACCCGGTTGAAATTTCATGAGTTGTTCTCCATTATCATCATTATTGGTATCAATAGGGTCGGTATTGACATTACTTGAAGTGTCGTTGCTATTGGTATTTGCATTGGCACTAGGGTCCCAATTCCACGGAGAAAGAAACGAATTATCAACTTTGAGGAACGATGTCAATCGCATGTAATGTTGCTTCTCTCTAGAAAGTTGAAGGGCCTGTTCTTGTATGACTGCATCATCAAAATGTTCTTTCGACGAGCAAGCCTGTTCTTGTTCTTGCGTTACAGCATCATCAGAATCTTTATTCGACGAGCAAGCCTGTTCTTGTTCTTCTTGCATGACTGCATCATCATAATGTTCTTTCGACGAGCAAGCCTGTTCTTGTTCTTGCGTTACAGCATCAACAGAATGTTTATTCGACGAGCAATCCTCTTCTTTTTCTTGCATGACTGTATCTGAATGTTCTTTCGACGAGGAAGCCTGTTCTTGTTCTTGCGTTACAGCATCATCAGAATGTTTATTCGACGAGCAATCCTCTTCTTTTTCTTGCATGACTGTATCTGAATGTTCTTTCGACGAGCAAGCCTGTTCTTGTTCTTGCGTTACAGCATCATCAGAATGTTTATTCGACGAGCAATCCTCTTCTTGTTCTTGCATGACTGTATCTGAATATTCTTTCGACGAGCGAGCCTGTTCTTGTTCTTCTTGCATGACTGCATCATCAGAATGTTCTTTCGACGAGCAAGCCTGTTCTTGTTCTTGTTGCATGACTGCATCATCTAAATGTTTTTTTGGCGAGCCCACCATTAGATGAATTGGAAACGTAATCCGAGAAAAAAATCGCTCAGTTAATAGTTCGAAATCTCCTTCATAGTGCTTTGTCATTGTGCGGCACAATTAATCAAAGCAATAAACTGTATTATATATTGTTTACGGATAGAGCTTGTGTTTGAGAGCAAACCAAACGATAGAGCAACATACACAACCCACGTGTGTGTATGTATATATATTGTTTTAGGAGTTTTAACCAGACTCCTAAAAGATAAAAAAAAAAATGGAGTTTTTTTTTTGTATTCTAATTTCCATGTAGATAAGATAAAATTAAAAGCCAACTACACGGCTTTTCTATTGGACTTTAGATTATTGTGTTCAATGGGTTAGATTAGGTCCATATTGAGGGGATCTTGCAGAGATGGACTTGTAATTATTTAATGATATGGGCCAATATATTTATGGTATGTTTGGAATGGATCGGAGGAAGATGCTTTATTAAAGTTCTTTGCCATTGCCTTGCTCTTTTTGCTGTATTTTGTTGCGGGTTACTTCGTAAATTGTGTAAAGCCACAGCAGGCTTAGCGCAGCTGATGGTGGTTCTGCAGAAAGCACTCTGGTGGAGCAGCAATAGAGCACACGACCTGCAGCTGGTCTAAGGAAATTGAGTCACACGACATGTAGTTTAGTAAGGGATGATTAGTGTCAATTCTGGTATGGTTGAGATGCCACGTGTCCTGTGATGATTAGTGATTAGAAATTCTGTTATTCCAAGAGCATTTCCCGCTGAGTTAGTTAGAGTTTGTTAGGGAAGTTCTCATGTTTAAATATCTCATTGCTTGTAATCTTATTAGAGGGTGAATCAATAATACAATTCAGAGATATATTGATTCACTCTAAAATAGCTTGCTTTTCAAATTGCACGAATTCAATTCCTTTTCCTTTTTCTTTTCTTTTTATTTTTCTGACAAAAAAGAAAGAATTAGTATTTTTATAACCTTATATGAAAAATGAATTTTCAAATTTTCAAATTTTGTGTAGTTTTTGAATCTCTAGTGGGAAAGAATCTTGTAATTTATAGCAGACAAAAGGAATATTAAGAAACTACAATTTTCTCCCCAAACATTTAAAAGGAATTCAAGCACTTCTTTGGCTACAACAAAATCTCATAAAATTTTCGCAATAAGCTAATATATTAGCTAACCAAAAGTCAAAATAAATTAATTAATAATAAAAAAATTACACTAGAACTCATCATAGCTAAAAATAATATTGTTGTGAGATTTTGTTGCATTTATATTTCATAAAATTTCTATATATCAAATGGTTTCACAGGCAATATAGATTTATTTCTTAGACATATAAAATTATCAATATTATTATTCAAAATTTCTAAGAACTTGCATTCATTTTTAGACTCCAAAAATGCAAACCTTTGTAAGTAGGAGTGTACATCCAACCCACTAATCTAACAAAATTAGTCCAACTCGATGTAACTTTGGAATATGATTTGAGAATATTAGGATAATTGTATTAATTTATTGAAGAAGGGGACTCAACCCACCTACCTAATTATTCCAACTTGACCTGAGTTGTGTTGGTTTCTACAAATTTGATGGGTTTGGTTGGGTTAATTTAAAGAACCCTCCAACTTGATGATACATGCAAACCCTTGTTTGTGAGTATGTAATTTAATTAACTTGCAATTCTTTCCCAAATAGTAATCTTGTGAGCCTTGCTTAGATGAAATGATGGGCTTGGTGGCCTAGGCCCATGACCCCAAAACAACTCCTGTAAGTCTTTAGTAGAATTCAGAGAATTGCAATAATTGTTATTGTCTAATTAGCTAAAATGAAAAAAAGAAAAAGAAAAAAAAGAAGAGTTTTCTATTGACAAATAAGTAATCAAGGATTGAATCCCACTCTATCATATCTATTAAAAAAATATAGATGGAAGAACGGCTAATGTAAAGGGAATATAACTTCAAGGATAAAGTCATGTTCAAATCCCTGTTGTTGTAATTATAATTATAAAAAAAAAAAAAAAACATGTTGTTAACAGTGCCCATTATCAGCCACAGTATTTAATTGGTTGGTCAGTTAGACACTGGGCTAAAAATAATAGAAGCTGTGTGATTATTAACAGTGCTAAATGTTGTTAACAATGTATTTGATGCCGAATCCAACATTAATGCTTTTCACTCATCAAAATCAGTGCCCCCGAATCCAAGAATGATAAGAGTGCGGTAGTTGAATGACCAAATAAGGCAACAATCAACAAAAAGTAGAACATAATATAGAATAAGACAATTTCTTGATTATTAATTAATTATTGAAAATAATATAAAGCCATATATTACTTGTTGCAATATAAAGTAATCATTATAAATTTATCCATCATAATGGGTGATGTAGGTTCCAAACTTTGTAGCCCAAGCTCAAAAGATTTGGATTGTGAGTCCAATGAACCTGGAACAATAAATTTATAGAGAGTAAGTGAAAGAGCTGGGCTGGTTATGAATTTAGCAACCGTTCACTCTGATGGGCTAAGATGAACTGACGTAAAAACACTCTTGAAAACTAAATAAACTCGAATCCGAAAAGACTTATTATTGATTGAAAGGTGAATACAATTCTTAGGGTTCTTCTCCAAATTTTCTCTCCCTTTCTCTTTAGAGGCCTATTACATTTATATATTCTTCCTCCTCCTCATCTTCACCGTACATCTGTTTTTCATCTAAGCATTCACTTGAGTACATGTCACATCATATATCTGCTTTAGTTTTCTGTGAGTGGTGGTAGCTGAGATTGCACTGTTCAGGAGTCTTCTCCACATAAATGCGGCCAGGAAAGTTGCTGCAGTGCATTAAATGTGGTAGTGACAGCTTTTCCTTTTAGATATTTCTCTGTTCTTATCATCTCCAAGAATGCCTAAAGCTTGTCCTTATTGTGGAAGTAGTTAGGAAGATCACTCAAACCTTCCGTATATTTGCTTGATCAAGTCCCCTTGGTGTCTGAGGAGAATGACCTCTTCGGATCATTATGGTTCTCTTTGGACTATTCCTCTCGTTCATTTCCAGGAATACTTCTTTCATCTGGACTCCTTCCTAACCCATTTCTTCTCTTCGGACACATAGTAATATTCGAATTAGGCTATAGGCCTAATACATGACGTTGGGCTTTTACACCCACAGGTGATGAATACGTTAAGTGTTAACATCTTAAGTGATTAGACGAGAATTAGATACAACCATACAACAAACAATATCTTTTATAGATAGAACATGGAATTTTGGTTTTAAATTGTATATTTGTTTGTTTTTGAATGAATAATTGTACAACAACACATTTGCACTCACAGGAATTTATTATATAATCAGGGACTTTAACTAATTGTTTGGAAATTAATTCCTTTGAGTGTTCCTAACAGTGAATATCTTGATATATATATATATATAATTTTTTTTTTTTTAATCTTGAAAATGATGTTATATATATATATATATATATAAAATGTCATTTTCAAGAAATTCTATTTTGATACTTTGCTAATGGTTGTTGCCTAGGACCCAACAAGAATAACTAAAGAATCATATGGATCAAACCCTGGATAGTTATGTATCTATTTGATTTGGTACAAGAAAAAGATTAGAACCTACTAACAATTTAGAGATTGGCAATCTGTCTTGCAAGTCATATTTTTGTTGAAATTAGAGAATAAGTTACTGGTTTTAGTAAGATTGATGACATTAAAAAGAACAAATACATCTGTAAATTATTTAGCGATTTTAATTTAATATTATATGCTAAAAAGATTATAGATATTGGTTTAACATATATAACTCGTTTAATTAATTGGTTATGTTAATTTGCTGTTTGTCTTTGTATTAAGTTGTTAGATTTTGTACTTAGAGCATCCGTAGCAGATGTTGCAAAAATTATGCCATTTTACCACATCAAAGACCTACTTTATTATTTTACCACATCATTTTACAACATCTCATTTATCAGATGTTTTATCATTCAATTCTATACATTAAAATAATATTTACTACACATTAAAATAATATATTATCTCATTCCCATTATCATCAACAACAGCCACACCATCAACGGCACAACCACCAGCCACCAATATCCACTATTGCAACAACACCTCTACTGCAAACCAACTACCACAATTACTCACCAATATCAGATCAACCCAAATTGTAGCAAAAAAAAAAAAAAAACCCACAACTAGAGAGAGGCAAAGTGAAAGGCGGACAGAGAGGAGAGGGAAGA
The DNA here is from genome assembly GCA_023621385.1 of Quercus gilva. Taxonomy (NCBI): domain Eukaryota; kingdom Viridiplantae; phylum Streptophyta; class Magnoliopsida; order Fagales; family Fagaceae; genus Quercus; species Quercus gilva. Next base: position 2,643,787 of record CM042474.1, on the reverse strand, counting down.
AGGTGAGATCAACGGTGGCCTCAGGGTGAGATCACCTGCCAAACCCAAACCTATCACCAGCTAAACCTATCTCCACCCAGCCTAACGCCGTAGCGACGTTCTTAAAGGCAATGGTTGGCGATGGTCGGCGATGGTTTCCATAGAGCGTGGGTCTACGGTGGTTTATGGTTTTGGTTTGTGGTTGTGGTCTTAAGTAATGGATCTGTGGGCTGAGTTTGATTTGCAGTGGGGGGTGGTTGTGGATTCCGATGGAATGGTGGGTTCCGATGGAGTGGTGGATTCCGATGGTTGTGGGTTAATATATGGTGGTAGCGTGGTGGGTTTGTTGGGTTTTTTTGGATTTGGGTTTTGTTGCTGAGGTGGTGGTTGTGGTTGGCTGAGGTGGTGGTTATGGAGGATGACGATGATTGGCCGCTGCCATCGCCTTCTTCTACACCACCTTCTTCTTGCTTGCGTCCGATTATGAGAAGAGGAAGAACGGGTTGGGAACTTGGGAGAGAGAAAGAGACAGATTCTGAGAAGGGAGAGAGAAAATCAAATAAAGAAATGAGAGGAGAGAGAAAATTCTAATAAAATAATTGATAGTCCCTAGAAAATCAGTGGGTTAAATAATCTGGATTCTGGTGTTGGGCCTAAAAAGAAAAGAAAGACAATCAAAGGTGACCGGTGGGGACCCGGTCAAAGATCCTCCGATGGTAAAGTCAGTGAGTTGAAGTTAAAAGAGAAAATACTTCTGAGACTTTTTTAGGAAAAATGTGCGAATGAATTACCTCTTCGTAGAGAAATGTTTTTATAATGCACATGGAACGGTTATTCGCTCTATCAAACGTTCCTTCTGTTGAGAAATTCGTTAAAGTCAGAGGTAGCTTCCATAACTTCCATAGTAGTTACTTTATCTAGAGCAATGCCTCATCGTGGCTTGTGGAGGTCTTGGTTCACAGGTAAAAACTACTTTTGCCAAAAATGCTTCTCGTCCATCTATCATTAGGGACGGACGAGGCCCCATCCGTCCTTTATTAAGGACGGACGAGGTTTTATTAGGACGGCTCGTCCGTCCTTTACTAGGGACGGACGAAGTTTGCTGGGATGACTTTGTCGCGCCTTATCCCTTTCTTTCTTTGGACGACGTGTGTGGACGAGACTGGAAGATGGCTTTTTCTCCAACACCATCAGTTGCCCTGTGTCCACATGGGTCGTTCAACGAATTGGGTGACTTGTTGACACGTCTTTAGACGTACATATCTGGTGTCAAACGAATAATATGCCATGTGTCAATATTTTATTGGCGATTAGTCTCGTCGATTCAGTTTTTCAAGGTAGGTGTCGCGTGTCACTCTCGTATTGGGTGTGTTGTTTTAAATGCTCAACCCAACATCCTATAAATAGTGGAATATCCCACTTAACCTTTTTCACTCCTGGAATTTCCTTCTTTGACATCTAGCATCCATAGCTTCGTCTAAGAGTCCTCCTTCGTCTAAAGTCCCCGTCCGTCTAGAGCCAGGTATTCTTCTTCCCTTCGTCTTTGGTTTTAAGTTTCTTTTATAAAAAATGTCAGTTGCTTCTTCGTTCGCTGATAGTATTGATAGGGATATAGACGAGTATTATGACGACAGTAGTGAGAAGTCTAGCTCAAGTAGTACTAGTGAAGTCAGTGGAGGAAACACGAACGAGGACTATTCCTCTGGGGCCCCTGGGTTCCCTCTTGAAGTCCTCCAGGAACAAGTCAGGAGAGCTTCTGGCTCTCAGGCTGGGTCTCCGTCCAATATCCCCTCGTCTAATCCGATGGACGAGGAGGAGACTGTCTTTAGCTGTGCTGTAGGCGTTCATTCCAAGACGGATGAACAAAGACTTAACAATCTTAAAGCTTGGTACCAAATTTCAGACGAGTTTAACCCTAGGCTGCCTGTCCGTGGAGAGTGGTGTTGTAATCCTCATTTTGGAATTGGTGTCTATGAAGCTTATTTTCTAGGTGGTCTTAGGTTCCTATTGAACGCATTTGCTAGAGAGTTGTTAGTCAGGTTAGGTTTAGGTGTTTGTCAATTTAATCCCAATGCATGGAGACTAGTTATCTCCATGCAAATTTTGTGGAGAGAAGTTTTTGGTGGGGATCGTCCTCTCACTATGGACGAATTCCTTTATTGCTATAAACCTTCTGAAATAAGCCAATCTGAAGGTTTTTATCAGTTCACCGCCAAGGCAAACGATTGTAGATTAATTAAGTCCCTAGCTTCGTCTGATAGGAAATGGAAGATGGAGTACATCTTTATCTCTGGTTTTTGGGCAGGGAACCCTGTGGACGTTGGCAGGGATCCCTTCCCTCAATATACTAGGGACTTAGGGAACCTTCATCCTGAAGGTACGTCCCTCCCCCTTATTTACCTTTCTCTTTTTTAATTTCTGTTACTTGCAATTTCTAACTTTTGCTTACTGTTTTGCAGCCATCAAACGTCCATCTTTAAGTAAATTTCATCGTGACCGCGTCCATAGGGCTCGTCTTCACCCAGACAGGAGTTTCCGTTCTCTAGTCACTTTGAGACGTCTTGCCAAGTGGGGTTTTTGGTCCTGAACCGTCAAATGAGGCTATTGCACACGAGGTTACTGTGCGCAAAAGTAAGTTTGAAGGTCCCTTCTTCTTCTTTTTTTTGTTTTTTTTTTTTTTTTTTGAAAACTCTATGTTATACATTCCTTATCCGTTTATTATCTTAACTTAGGAATGTCAACAATGAAAGGAAACAAAGGGAAGGAAGTTGTGGGTGAAGGAAAACGTCTTGAAGTTCAGTCTCAGGACCGTCCTGAGGTACAAACACAAGTTCGTCCAACGGCTGGGGACAAAAGGAAATCCTTACCAAAAAACCTCGATTTAGAGGGGCTGCTCAGTCGTCGAGACAAAAGAGTGAAGCACAGCTTGTCCAAAGGAGTTAAGCCTAAGGCTCCCCAGTCCCAGCTTCCTATTCAGATAGTTGAAGTGGATTCATCCATTCAAATTGAGTCCTCCCTGTCCAAAGTTCCTTCGTCCAAGTTTACTGCGCCTGGCTCGTCCCAGCCTTCTGAGAAGTCTTCTTCAAACATCATTGAGAATGAAGATTTAGCTTGGGAGAGATTTCAGCTAGCCGTCCTGGACGAAGATATAAACGTTTGTTATGACATGGGCTTAAAGGAGTTTGAACACTCTGGCGTCCATGACCTCTTTAAGGTATGTTCATATTCCTTTCTCGTCCTTGTGCATTTAACAACTTTTCTTCATTTAACCCATCTTTGTCTTCGCCTTTCTATAGGCCATGTCCAAGTTTATAGCAGCGTCTAGACAGGCAACAGAACTGGACAGGACGAGGATTTAGCTGGAGACAAGAATTCAAGAAATGAACAATGACTGCAAAAGATGGGCTGGGGTAGCTGCCAAAGCTAAGGAGGAAGTTGCTGAGCATAAAAAGCTGACTGAGGAGCTAAGGACGGACATATCAGAGAAAGATACTCGTATTGACTATTTACAGAAGGCAAATGAAGAGCTGAGTACTCGTCTCTCCAAGGCAAAAAAGGACGCTGTGGCTGAATTTAAGTCGTCCAAAGCATATACGGACGTCCTGGATCGCAATTATGCAGCTGGTTTTAAGGACTTTAGAATGGATGCTATTGAAAACTTTCCTAAAGTTGACTTTAGCTCAATCAAGCTCAACCTTGCTGCCAATACTAGTTCTCTCATTCAGACTGGCTCCGATGACGTCGATGTTGAGGACGATGCTTCAACTCTACCTCCTCAGGACGCTTCCAATGCAGATGCTCCCCAGACTTAGAAACTTTTAATGTTGTTTTGTTGTTGTGTGTTTCTTTGTTTGGTCCATTGTTTTTAGGACCTTTTCATGTATTGTTAGTACATTCATCTCGTCCAAAGTTTTAGGACGAGTTTTTAAACAAGTTTGATTTTTCAAGGGTGTTTAAACGTTGGTCGTTTACCCTTAACAATTTGAATGAATGCTATTATTTTTCTTTTACATATGTAAGGACGGGATTTTTAACCTCATACTGTGCTTGACTTCGTCCATATTTCATACATAAATTACATCATTTTTACTGGAATTTCACCATATGAAATTGTAATCATTAGCATTACCTATCCTTTGACTTGGCTGATTTTTAGATTTAATGAGGATAAGACCTTACATTTCTCTTGTCCATATACTGGACTGTTTTAGGTATTTGAGACAATTGTCTAAGCATTTCCTCATCTACAGCTCAGATGTGAATTATATTTTACTATAGTTTGCTCGTGTGGACGAATATGCCTTGGGCTTACTATAGATTGCATAGGCTTTGCTTCGTCCATTTTTTTGGACGAGCATGCCTTGTGTAAGTGTCCTTGCCATTTCTTTGGACGAGAATGCCTCGTGTAAGTGGCCTTGCCATTTCTTTGGACGAGCATGCCTTGTGCAAGTTGACTTTGCTTCGTCCATTTATTTGGACGAGCAGGCCTGGGAAAGTTTAGACGTTATATCTCTGCGTCCAGAGAATTTTCTCGCCTTTAGTTTTTAGTAAGATAAAGATCAGTAATTCACACAACATTATGTATATAACATAAGATATTATTCACAGACGAGGCATACACTGGTTCATGCCTTCTAGGAAAATAAATACAAAGCAAACCATAACTTCGTCCATAACTTTAATAAAATAACAAAGCAACACTATAAATACTTAAGCAAACAAACTTATGCATATAGACAAGTAAATAAACGGTTTACAGGCTCGTCAAGGCTGGCATTTTATTGGTAATACCTCCTCAGGTGCTTAACATTCCAAGGATGCTCCAATTTCCTCCCGTCTAGGGTCTCGAAGTAGTAGGATCCTTGCTTTTTACAATTAACAACTCTATAGGGACCTTCCTAATTAGGACCCAGTTTCCCATGAGCTGGGTTCTTGGTTGCCAAGGAAACCCTTCTTAGGATGAGATCTCCTATGTTGAAGCGCCTTGGTTTTACCATTGCGTCATGCTGCTTAGCCATGAGGTTCTTGTATTTCGCTGTTCTTTGCTCTGCATTTGTCCTCACCTCATCAATTAGATCAAGGCTTAGACGAAGTTATTCCTCATTATCCTTGCTCTGATATGTCATTACTCTGTGGTTGGCCATATGCACCTCTGCAGGTATGACTACTTCAGTTCCGTATGCTAGCTTGAAAGGGGTTTCCCCTGTAGGGGTTCTCACTGTTGTCCGATACGCCCATAGAACACCTGGTAACTCGTCAAGCCATACTCCTTTAGCCCCCTCAAGCCGAGTCTTGATGATTTCAATAAGGATCGGTTTGCAACTTCAGCTTGGCCGTTTGCTTGTAGATGGGCGGGTGAGGAGTAGTGATTTTGAATTCCAAAGTGTTTACAGAAGTCTTTGAAAAGTGCATTATCAAATTGTCATCCGTTATCGGATATCAATACTCTGGGCACCCCAAACCTGCACACAATGCTCTTCCATACAAAATTCTTGACATTCTGTTGCATGATATTAGCTAAGGGCTCTGTTTCCACCCATTTGGTGAAATAATCGATGCCAACCACTAAAAACTTCATTTGCCTCGTGCCCAATAGAAATGGACCCAAGATGTCTAGCCCCTATTGTGCAAGGGGTCGTCATTGGGGTAAGATACTCCGATGGTTGTCTGGGGACATTACTGAATCGTTGGCATTGATCGCAGGCTTTGACATATGCCTTAGCATCAGCTTGCATGTTTGGCCAGTAGTATCCTGCACGGACGATTTTATGGACTAGTGACCGAGCTTCTAAATGGTTACCTCATACTCCTTCATGGACTTCTCTCAACACGTAGTTCGCCTTTTTGGGAGCTAGACATCTAAGATAAGGTTGAGAAAAACCTCTCTTGTATAGCACTTCGTTCATTAGAACATATTTGGCCGATCTTACCTTCAGCTTTCTAGCTTCATCCCTCTCTTCTGGGAGCCGTCCTTCCTTCAAATATGATAGAATTGGGGTCATCCAGTTTTCTCCACTCTCTACTTGCAGTATTTCTGGGATATCTACACTTGGTATGTACTGAATTTCGTCAAACTCGTCCATAGCTTCGTTCGACGAGGCTTCTTTCGCTAAGATGTCAGCCTCCATGTTCTCCTCCCTTGGGATTTGGACAAAGTCAGCTTTTTCAAACTTTTTCATTAGGCGTACTACCCTATGAAGGTACTTCTTCATCCGGTCTTCTTTAGCCTCAAACATCCTATTTACCTGACCCATAATCAATTGAGAATCCCCCAAGACAAGTATTGACCTTGCCTCTACAGACTTAGCCAACTCCAGCCCTTTAAGAAGGGCTTCATACTCAACTTCATTATTTGTCGTCTGGTACTGCAGCCGAATTTTATATTTCAACTTATCTCCTTCTGGGGATTGTAGGACTACACCTATTCCTCCTGCGTATTGTGTAGATGAACCATCCACATAGATAATCCATTTCTTCTCATCCTCCACTTCACCCAATTCATTATAATTTGGGGTAAACTCTGCTACGAAATCTGCCAGAGCTTGAGCTTTTATGGCGAGTCTTGGTTGATATCTGATATCAAACTCACTGAGTTCGACAGCCCATTGGATCAATCGTCCTGCAGCCTCCAGCTTGTTCATTGCTTTCTTCAGCGGGTAATCCGTCATGACATTAATGACATGAGCTTAGAAGTAATGCCTTAGCTTCCTAGAAGCTATTACCAACGCAAAGGCCAATTTCTCCATTAGTGGATACCATCCTTCGGCTCCCCTCAACGCTTTACTTGTGTAATAAACAGGCCTCTGCACCTTGTCTTCTTCTCTCACCAGCGCTGAACTTACGGCATGTGGGGTGACTGCTAAATACAAGTACAATTCTTCTCCCAGGATGGACGAGCTTAGCAAGGGAGTTCTAACAAGATACGCCTTTAAGTCTTCGAAAGCTTTCTGGCACTCGTCAGTCCATTCAAAGGTTTTTTTAAGAACTTTAAAAAATGGCAAACATTTGTCAGTAACTTTAGAGACAAACCTGTTAAGGGCAGCAACTCGTCCAGTGAGGGACTGAACTTCTTTAATATTTCGCGGGGGCTTCATATCTAGGATTGCTTGGATTTTATCAGGATTCGCTTCAATCCCTCTATGGGAAACCATGAATCCAAGAAACTTCCCGGATGATACTCTGAAAGCATATTTGTTGGGGTTTAACTTCATGTGGTACTACCTTAACGTATCAAATGTCTCTTGCAGATCGTCTAGATGCTTTTCTTCATCTTGGCTCTTCACTAGCATGTCATCTACATAGACTTCCACATTCCGTCCGATTTGTAGACGAAACATGTGGTTAACCAATCTCTGATATGTTACCCCTGCATTCTTTAAATCGAAGGGCATCACCTTATAACAGAACAAACCTTGACTGGTGATAAAGAATGTCTTCTCTTGGTCTGCCTCGTCTATCTTTATCTGATTATATCCTGAGAAAGCGTCCATGAAGCTAAGTAATTTGTGGCTGGCAATCTACACACATCCTCCACTTGTCGTTTGCCTTTTTGACCATTACCACGTTAGCCAGCCAATCTGGGTAGTACTCGTATGAACTTCGCTGCCATCAACTTCTGAATTTCATCTTTAATAGCACTATCTCTTTCAGGAGCAAACACCCTCTTCTTTTGTCGCATTGGCTTGGAGGAAGGACATATGTTCAAACAATGGGTGATGACACTAGGATCTATACCCGGCATATCTTCGTGGCTCCAAGCAAATACATCAGTGTTTTCCTTCAGAAATTGGACGAGGTCATTTTTAATCTTTTCTTCAAGATCTGCCCCAATCCTGGTATACCTCTCAGGGTTGTTTTCTTCTAAGGGAACATCTTCCAAGACTTCGGTAGGTTCTGCCACAACTTTCTTTTCTTCAATATTCATGGTCTGAACTTGCTCGTCCATGGCCAACATGGCCAGGTAACATTCTCTTGCTGCTAGTTGATCGCCTTGCATTTGTCCTACTCCATGCTCTGTTGGAAACTTGACTGATAAATGGTAGGTAGATGTAACTGCTTTCCACTTATTTAAAGTCGGTCTCCCAATTATAGCATTATAAGAGGACGAGCAATCTACCACCAAAAAATTCACATCTGTGGTTAACTGTTGTGGATATACTCCCACCATTACGGGTAATGTAACAGTGCCGACAGGCTGTACTTTCATTCTTCCGAAACCTACTAGAGGCAACTGGACTAGACGAAGTTAATCTCGTCCAACCCTCATTTGTTAGAAAGCTGGATAATATAAAATGTCTACTGAGCTTCCATTATCTATCAGCACCCTCCTAGTTGTGTAATCAGCAATGAGCACGGTAATAACAATAGCATCATCGTGAGGGTGGTGAATTCTGTCAGCATCCTCGTCTGTGAAAGTGATCGCCTGTTCGGACTTTTCCCTTAGTGATCGTCCAGAGAGTTGGACGCTCTGCACTACCTTCAAGTATGCTTTCCTTGACTTGGACGATTGGCCTGTTGAACTTCCGCCAATGATAACTTTTATCTCTCCGAGCGGTGGTCGCGATGATTCCTCTACCTTTCCTTTTAATCTCTCATCCTTGTGGTCTCGTCCGAGGAAATTTCTCAACTTGTCTTGCCTTATAAGATTCTCAATCTGCTGCTTTAAATCAAAGCACTCGTCTGTGTCATGTCCATGGTCTTTGTGAAAACGACAATACTTATTCCTATTGCACTTATTGGGATCTCCCTTCATCTTTTCCGGCCACTTCAAGGAAGGCTCGTCCTTGATTTGCATAAAGACTTGTTCAAGTGGCATATTTAACGGAGTATATTGCTGGTTGCGTGCTGACGGACCTGTCTTCTTGTCCCGGTCTTTTCTGTCATCCATCCGTCCCTTCTTTGGACGAGGACCTTGTTCCAGGTGGCGATTTGTCTCTATTTTCTCTGTCCTTTTTCTCTTCTTAGCTGTAATCGTATCTTCTGCATTCATGAAGTTTTGAGCTGAATGGACGAGTTCGGCCATGGTTTGTGGCTCTTGCTCATAAAGTTTATGGATGAATAAATCCGAATGAACTCCGTTGTGAAAAGCTGCCAACAATAATGTGTCATCCATCTCGTCCACTGTTAGGGCTTCCCGATTGAAACGAGTGATAAACGACCGCAAACTTTCATTTTCCCCTTGTTCAATTGTTAAGAGACTGGAAGTAGAACGTTTGTGTCTCTGGCCCCCTATGAAGTTATTGACAAACAACTTGCTTAATTCTTCGAAAGAACTTACTAAGTTTGGGGGTAATTTGCTGAACCACACTTTGGCTGGACCTTTGAGAGTGGTAGGAAAGGCTCTACACATGATTTCATCTGGAACTCCTTGGAGATGCATAGTGGTTTTGAAGGTGGCAATGTGGTCAAAAGGATCTCGATTCCTATCATACGAATCTAAAGAAGGCATTTTAAATTTTGGTGGTAAGGGATGGCCATTGATGGAAGCCGTAAAGGGAGAATCAGTTCTATGAACCAAATCCTCTACTGGGTTTGCCCTCCTCATATTCTCCTTCATTTCGTCCATGGCTTTCCTCATCTGATCCATCTCCTTCTCCAAATGAGGTACCCTTCGTGAAATGGTACCCCTTGATTGACTTCCATGTTGAACATTCTCCCTGTCTTCTTGACTCCGAGTCTGTCCTTCATCTTCATGCTCTCCATGTGTCTGCCTTCTTAGGTTAATCCCCCTCCGTAGTTCTTGGTTCTGGTGAGTTAACTCCACCATCACAGCTGCCATAAAGTGCATGTGTTAAACAGAAGATGCCTGCATATCTGGCGCAGATTGGCGATCGCGGTGAGGGTTACTTGATGCATCCCTGCTTTCTTAGTGAGCAGGGCTGGTAGCCCTCGATCTAGTCCAAACCATTACCCTTTTATCTTGGGAAAACAAATTGTACAACAATTATAATAGTCTTTCCCACAGACGGCGCCAACTGATAGTCTCTAGAAAATCAGTGGGTTAAATAATCTGGATTCTGGTGTTGTGCCTGAAAAGAAAAGAAAGACAATCAATGGTGACTGGTAGGGACCCGGTCAAAGATTCTCCGATGGTAAAGTCAATGAGTTGAAGTTGAAAGAGAAAATACTTCTGAGACTTTTTTAGGAAAAATGTGCGAATGAATTACCTCTTCGTAGAGAAATGTTTTTATAGTGCACATGGAACGGTTATTCGCTCTATTAAACGTTCATTCTGTTGAGAAATTCGTTAAAGTCAGAGGTAACTTCCATAACTTCCATGGTAGTTACTTTATCTGGAGTGATGCCTCATCGTGGCTTGTGGAGACCTTGGTTCATAGGTAAAAACTACTTTTGCCAAAAATGCTTCTCGTCCGTCTGTCATTAGGGATGAACGAGGCCCCGTCCGTCTGTCATTAGGGACGGACGAGGTTTTATTAGGACGGCTCGTCCATCCTTTACTAGGGATGGACGAGGTTTGCTGGGACGACTTTGTCGCGCCTTATCCCTTTCTTTCTTTGGACAGTGGGTTAAATAATCCAGATTCTGGTGTTGGGCCTGAAAAAAAAAGAAAGACAATCAAAGGTGACCGGTGGGGATTCGGTCAAAGATCCTCCGATGGTAAAGTCAGTGAGTTGAAGTTAAAAGAGAAAATACTTCTGAGACTTTTTTAGGAAAAATGTGCGAATGAATTACCTCTTCGTAGAGAAATGTTTTTATAGTGCACATGGAATGGTTATTCGCTCTATCAAACGTTCCTTCTGTTGAGAAATTCGTATTTTGGAGTACTTTGCTAATATCTTTAAGTCGGATCAACCCTCTTCCTTTGAAGCCAGTTTGAGTGCAATTAATATCCGTGTCTCTCCATAAATGAATGATGAGTTACTAGCAAAATTCAAGGCAGCCGAGGTGGAGCGAGCTATCAAGCAGATGCACCCTACAAAATCTCCTAGACCAGATGGTATGCCCCCAATTTTCTATCAAAAATATTGGGACTTGGTGGGTATTGATGTGATTAATTGTGTTTTGAATGTGCTAAATGTTGGGATTTTGCCTAGTAGTCTTAATGAAACTTACATTTGTCTTATCCCAAAAGTTAAAAATCCTAAAAAAATCACTGAATTTAGACCGATAAGTCTATGCAATGTTCTGTATAAAATCATAGCCAAGGTCCTAGCTAATCGTCTAAAAAGAGTCCTTGCAGTTGTGATTGACGAATCCCAAAGTGCCTTTGTTCCAGGAAGACTCATTACAGATAATGTGCTAGTAGCATTTGAAACAATGCATTGTATAGACCAAAGAAGGAAAGGCAAGGAAGCTCTTATGGCCCTAAAGCTTGATATGAGCAAGGCCTATGATAGGGTAGAATGAGGTTATTTGGAAGCAATGATGAGAAGGTTGGTTCGATCCTAATCAATGGTGAACCCAAAGGAAAAATCATCCCATCGAGGGGTCTTCGACAAGGTGACCTTATCTCTCCTTATCTCTTCCTTCTTTGTGCGGAGGGATTGACGGCTATGTTGAAAAAGGAAGAGGAATTAGGGAATGTAAAAGGGGTTGCGGTGTGTAGGGGTGCTCCAAGAATTTCCCATCTTCTTTTTGCGAATGATAGCATAATCTTTTATAGGGCTTCCCTTGATGAAGCGAGACGGGTCATGAAGGTGCTTGAGGACTATGAAGAGGACTCGAGGCAAAGGCTGAATAAGGAGAAAACTTCCCTATTTTTTAGCAAGAATACAAGTAGAGAAGTCCAAGACCAAGTCAAAGATTTATTTGGAGCTCAAATTACTAGACATCACGAGAAATATCTTGGGTTGCCGCCGTTAGTGGGAAAGGGGAAAAGGAAAGCTTTTAACCACATTAAAGATATGGTGGGGAGGAAAATTGCGGGGTGGAAAGGAAAACTTCTTTCCAATGCATGGAAAGAAATCCTTATAAAAGCCATGGCCCAAGCTACGCCTACCTATACTATGAGTTGTTTCAAACTCCCAGACTCTTTATGCAAGGAGTTGAATTCCATGGTGAGAAGTTTCTGGTGGGGGCAGAAGGACAAAGAACGAAAGATGGCGTGGATCTCTTGGGAAAAACTTTGTTCTCCGAAGATGGAAGGGGGTATGGGCTTTAGAGATTTAAGGACTTTCAACCTTGCACTCTTAGCAAAGCAAGGTTGGAGAATCCAACAAAATCCAAACATCCTTGTCCATAAAGTCTTTAAGGCAAAGTACTTCGCGGGATGTTCATTTGGGGAGGCGCAATTGGGATCTAGACCATCCTATGTCTGGAGGAGCATCATGGCAGCGAAGGATTCAATTGTGAAGGGGTCTGGGTCATTGGAAATGGGGAAAGGGTCCATATTTGGGAGGACAGATGGATCCCAAATCCGGACTTGTTCAAAGTTATTAGCCCAAGAGACCCCTCAACTAATGTTGTTATGGTGGCGGACCTTATTAATCAGGAAACCCGTGGATGGGATGCTAATCTGGTAAGAAACTCCTTCCTCCCCCATGAAGCTGAAACTGTGTTGGGAATTCCTCTTAGTCCAAGGCTTCCTAATGATTCCATAGTGTGGGCTTGGACCCCCAATGGCCTTTTTTCTGTTAAGAGTGCATATAGGGCAGCCCAGAAATTGATGCCAAAGCTAAACTCGCATGGAGATAGAGGGGAAAGCTCAGATGGGTCGAAATCTAGAGCCATTTGGAAGCTCATCTGGAATTTGGACTGCCCAAACAAAATTAGGCATTTCATGTGGAGGGCATGCAAAAACATTCTGCCAACTAAGTGCCGCCTAAAGTCGAAAGGTCTGAAGGTGGAGACCAATTGTGATGTGTGTGGAAGAGATGAAACTGTTAGTCACATTTTATGGGGATGTAAAACAGCGGCAGAGGTATGGAGTGCGACAAAAGTGAAGCTTCCCCTACTTCCTGATACTCGATTGGATTTTATGGACTTAATTTGGGAAATTTGGGAGAGGCGTCCGGAGGTAGATTGGGAGTTGATTGCAGTCACGGGTTGGAGTTTATGGAGTAACCGGAATAAACTCAAACATGAAGAGAAAAGCAAAACAGTAGCTGAAGTGATAAGGTTTGCAGCAGATTATGTAAAGGAAGTGAGGCAGCCCAAACTTGTCCATCCACGCTCTTCCAATTCAGGTATGCTTTCCTGGATCCCCCCTTGCATCGGTTGGTACAAAATTAATACAGATGGAGCAGTTTTTGGAAGTATAGGTTGCTGTGGTGTGGGCGTTGTGATCAGGAATGAAAGGGGCCAGCTAATGGGTTCGATGAGTAAACGTCTGGAGTGGCCGTTGGGTGCACTAGAGACGAAAGCTAAAGCTGTGGAGGAGGGGATATAGTTGGCATGGGATCTTGGACTCAAAGAAATTATCATTGAGAGTGATTCGCAGATTGTGGTAAAAGCACTAAGAGGGCAAGGTCCTTTTCTGAGCTCCATCAGAAAGGTAGTTGAAGGCATTGAGATGTCATTGAGGCATTTTCGTTCGTGGAAAGCTGTCCATATCAATAGGAGCAGCAACAAGGCAGCTCACATATTGGCAAAACTTGCCAGTGAGGTGGATGACTGTATTGTCTGGGTAGAAGATACCCCCTTAGTTATTAAGGATCAATTACAATGTGATGTAATCAATTTGAACTCTGTTTCGGTTTAATGAAAGTTTATCTTATGTTGATTATCAAAAAATAAATAAATAAAGAACAATATCACATAAAAGTAAAACTTAAATAAAGAAGTTGTCTTTGGTAATCCAATGGATTGAGGGTTCTTCTGAATCTTTCCGTAAATATGTTTCTATCAATCATCATAATTCATACTATTGTGCATATAACGGAAAAACTTTAAAAAAAAAAAAAGAAAAAAAAAAAGAAGAAGGTAAATTACAAAATTGATCCCTATCCTTTATAGCATATCTCAATTTGGTCTCTAATATTTCAATTGTGTCAATTTGGTCCCTAACATTTTTAATGTCATGTCAATTTGGTCCCTGCCATTATCTCTTTGATGGAAAAAATGACATGTTAAGCGAAATAATAAAAAATTATTTTCCTTGCCACGTCAACTACCAATTGTATCGCCACATTAGATTATTTTATAATAAAAAAATCCAAATTAAAATATGCATACAATATCATCTCACTAAAATATATTTCTCTAGTCCTAGTCAATATCCTCTCCATCTCTTTACCAAAAAAAAATCAACTTGCAATGTGTATATAATTTTTCTTTCAGTTTCTTGGCTGCCAAACACATCTAAAACTACTTATAATTGCTGGCCACCATGATCTACTTAAAAAACTACACATCTAAAACCCAAATCAAAGCACAAAGTACTTCTTAATTTTGAGTTTCCAGGTTTGTTTCATGTATAGCTCGGCTGGGATAAGATAAGAACCTCTGAATTGGAAAAAATCAACAAGAAAAGAGTAAGAGAAAAAGGAGAACAGAGGCAAAAAACCGTAAAAGGTTGATATTATTGGTAATCCCATGGCTCTTTTTATAAAATTTCACCTAGGTTTTTTTCCTAGAAGAGCCTCTAAATTGAAAAATAGCAAGAAAAGAGCAAGTGAAAAAGGACAACAGGAGCAAAAAACTCAAAAGTTTGAATTTTCTGCTTAAGGAAACAAATCCCAATAAAATTTCCACACCTCGTGGCTCCTCGTTAAATTTCAAATGTGTTTTTGTATAGAATTAGGGAAGAGCCTTTAATTTGAAAAATAATGAATAAGAAATAGGCATTAGAACAAAGAGAACAAAAAGCCAAAACAGAACCATGAAAAGGCCATGATTTCTTCACCAATAACGATTGGATCTTTGTAAACTAGTTTCTTTCATAAATAGAAACTCGGTCGCTCTCAATTCTAATTCTACAAGAAAAAGGATTGAATTGGGAAAGAACCTTAACAAATCTTAAAAACCTTCAGGTCTATCAAAGCCAAAACCAACCCAAAGGACTTCTTAATGAGAGAGAGAGTGTGTGTGTTAGGGATTTTAGTGAGACGATATTGATTTCAAGTGTCTAAATTTTAGGCGAAACTACGTTGTTAGTCCCTGAAGTTTACCTATTGGGCGCTTTTTTTCCCTTAAGTTTCAAATGAGCTCTACTGGTCCCTAAAATTTAAAAAATAAGTACTATTGGTTCATCTGTTAACTTCCGTTAGTTTCATTGTCTATGTGTTTAATGAATTAATGAGGTGGCAAATACTAGAGATGACACATCAGTTTTTAAAAAACTATGTTAGGTTCTAAAAACTTAGAATTTTATGTATTTAGAACTCTAATGTGTAATGTTGGCAAACCATGATCAAAACAGGTTGTTTAGTCTTGTTTAGGCTTGCTCAAAGTTGTGTAATTCATGTAAAGTTGGAATCGAGCTGATGCAGAAGCTACTATGCATTTCGGCCTGGCTCGATCGATCGAAGCTTAGACTCGATCGATCGAAAGTCAGCCAGATTGCGTTTTTCTGCAGATTTACAACTTAGCCCTATCTCATTAAAACGTTTAGGGTTTTATGTTTTTGCCCTAGGTATATAAGACAAACCCTAGTCACGTTTTAGAAGTTGCTCTTGCTACTCTTGTTGCTCATATTTGCAGTTTTGTGTAAATCTCTTATGAGATCCTTGAGGAGTTTTCCTTTACACAAAGTTTAGGGTTTTCAAGGAGAAGATGTTATCTACACCTTGATAATCAACTCAATTGCTGCCATTGGAACTTAAAGAAAAACAAGAGGGGGTGCTTGTACTTGTGGTGAATCCAAGAAAGAAGGAGTCCGTGGATTCGAAGCTTGCACGTGGTCTTGTCAGTAAGTTCTACGGGTGGATAGCAATAGGAAGTCAAGCGTGGGGGCTTGTAAGTCTTATTGTATGAACTTCGATTATTTCATAAAGTGGATTCAAGTTTACCTTGAGAATAGTTAGGTCAAATCCTCCCCAGGTTTTTACCGTGTGGTTTCCTGGGTCATCATATCTTGTGTTCTTTATATTTCCGCTACTTTATATGCTTGATATGATTATATGATTGTGTTAACCTAGAATTGCATAAATTGACTAAGTTAATCACTTGGCTAATTCTCTAGGTTAATCCTTTAGTTGTTTTAAGGGGTCTAAATTCCTAACAAACTAAATTGCCAAATCAAATTTATTTATATTAATTCATCTTAGTTTAAAAACTAAACAGAAAAGAGATCAAAAATTAAAATAAAATAAAATAATTATCTTCAAAAATTCCCAATCTCATCATTCATTTCTAGATTTCCTCCTCATTGCGGCACCAATCTTGAAGTACACCCAGATTAGGGATTGGGCATCGTTATCTCCTTTAGCTACTTCCCAATTGTCAAGAATAATAGTCACCAAAACGATAGTAAGTCATGATCTTAGAACCAAAATCGATTTTCGGGCAGCATCCATGTTGGTTTTTATTCGCATATTATGTCTACTCAAAAGGAAGATGAGTAGAACTTGTTAATCAGAAAGCAAAATGGATGGCACACTATATAATTAGCATCTATCCTTGATTTTCTTGGTTTCTTCCCTTTGTCATCTTTATGCCTTTAGGTACTTATATCGTCTAAACACTTTAAAAAAGTATAATGGTACATCGATGAGATTAACAATGCGATTCAAGATTAAGGTGGGCGGTGTGAAAGAAATCTGGAATGGACGATGAGAATGGGGATTTTTGAGAATTGGCTGTTTAGGTTTTAATCTTTTTCTTTTTAATTATATTTAATTTTTAGTTTTCAAAACAAAAATGAATTAATATAAATAAATATGATGTGGCAATTTTGTTTTTTGATAACTAATATTGTATTTGCCATGTCATTAAAAAAATGACACATCATTGTTCCGTTAGACACATGGACAATAAAACTAACATTACTCCATTAATAATAGAGCTCATTTGAAATTTTAGGGACCAATTTTAGGGACCAAAAACGCTTAGTAGGTAATTTTTAGGGATCAACATTGTAGTTTTGCCTAAATTTTAATTTGGGTTTTATTTTTAATAATTTGATGTGGTGAATGGTGATAAAATTAGCAGTTGATGTAGCATGATAAATAGTAATTTTTTATTATTCCATTTGACACATCAGATTTTTTTCATCCAATAATAATAATAGGGACTAAATTGATATGGTATTGAAAAAGTTAGAGATCAAATTGACACAATTAAAATGTTAGAAACTAAATTAAGATATGATGTAAAGTATAGGAACCAACTTTATAATTTACCCAAAAAATAATAATATTATTACTATTTAAAAAAAAAATTACAATTCATCATAATCGTTTTTCTACTCCCCTTTTTTCTCCTTTCAATCCAAAGGAGCCCTAAAAGTATGAACTTTACCTATTACTCCATAATCATCTATAACCCAACATTTATAATCATTACAATTTACGACTTGAAAATTCAGAATATTTTACTGTCCATGGCCCCTCTTCACAGAAGAATGAATCCGGTTGAAATTTCATGAGTTGTTCTCCATTATCATCGTTATTTGTATCACTAGGATTGGTATTGACATTACTTGAAGTATCGTCGCTATTGGTATTTGCATTAGCACTAGGGTCCCAATTCCGTGGAGAAGAAACGAATTATCAACTTTGGAGAACAACAATGTCAATCGCATTTAATGTTGCTTCTCTCTAGAAAGTTGTAGGGCTTGTTCTTGTTTGTCTGCATCATCAGAATGTTCTTTCGACGAGCAAGCCTGTTCTTGCGTATCAGAATGTTCTTTCGACAAGCAAGCCTGTTCTTCTTGTTCTTGCGTTACAGCATCGTCAGAATGTTTATTCGACGAGCAAGCCTTTTCTTGTTCTTTTATGACTGTATCTGAATGTTCTTTCGACGAGCAAGCCTGTTCTTGTTCTTGCGTTACAGCATCATCAGAATGTTTATGCGACGAGCAAGCCTGTTCTTGTTCTTCTTGCATGACTGCATCATCTGAATGTTTGACTACATCATCTGAATGTTCTTTCGGCGAGCCCACCATTAGATGAATTGGAAACGTAATCCGAGAAAAAAATCGCTCAGTTAATAGTTCGAAATCTCCTTCATTGTGCTTTGTCATTGTGCGGCACAATTAATCGAAGCAATAAACTGTATTATATATTGTTTATGGATAGTGCTTTTGAGAGACACAACCCAAGTGTGTGTGTGTGTATATATATATATATATTCTCTTAAGAAGTCTTAACCTAGATGAACAAGTCTAGGAAAACTTGTTCATATAGGTTAAGACTCCTAGAAGATAAAAAATTGTAATTCTTTTTGTATTCTAATTTCCATGTAGATAAGATGAGAGCCAACTATCACGGTTTTTCTATTGGACTTTAGATTACTGTGTTCAATGGGTTAGATTAGGTCCATATTAAGGGGATCTTGCGGCTACAAGAGTTTGGTCTGAAAATGTGGACTTGTAATTGTTTAATGATATGGGCCCAATATATTTATGGTATGTTTGGAAAGGATCGGAGGAAGATGCCTTATTAAAGTTTCTGTTATTGCCTTGCTCTTCAGGCTGCGTTTTGTTGCGGGTTTCTTCGTAAATTCCACAAATTCAATTCCTTTTTGTTTTTCTTTTCTTTTTATTTTTATGACAAAAAAAAAAAAGAATTATTTTTAATAACCTTATCTGAACAATGGATTTTCAAATTTTCTATTTTATGTAGTTTTAACTCTCTAGTAGGAGTCTTGTAATTTATAGTGATAAAAAACTCCTCTAATTAGTATTTACCAAACCAAGTCATCACCTTTATTTCTGAATATTAAGAAACTACAATTTTCTCACCAAAAATTTAAAAGGAATTCAAACATTTCTTGACTACAACAAAATCTCATAACATTTTCGCAATAAGCTAATATATCAGCTAACCAAAAGTCAAAATAAATTAATTGATAATAAAAAAATTACACTAAGACTCGTCATACCTAAAAATAATATTGTTATGAGATTTTGTTGCATTTAAATATCATAAAATTTCTATATATCAAATGGTTTCACAGGCACATATTATACCTAATTTAAAAAATAATGACAAAAAATAACACTTAACTCCAAATTATCAAAATAATATACACTTTTGTGTTGGAAAATGATTCTTATTACTTGAGATGTCATAGTTATTAAAGAAACAATACAAATTTATTTCTTAGACATATAAAATTATCAGTATTATTATTCAAAATTTCTAATAACTTGCATTCATTTTTAGGCTCTAAAATGCAAACCTTTGTAAGTAGGGATGTATATCCAATCCACCAATTCAACAAAATTGGTCCAACCCAATATAACTTTGGAATATGATTTGAGAATATTAGGATAATTGTATTAATTTATTGAAGAAGGGGACTCAACCACCTACCTAATTATTCCAACTCAACCGAAGTTGTGTTGGTTTCTACAGATTTGATGGGTTGGTTGGGTTAATTTAAAGATCCCTACAACTTGATACATGCAAACCCCTGTTTGTGAGTATGTAATTTGGTTAACTTGCAATTCTTTCCCAAATAGTAATCTCATGGGCCTTGTTTAGATGAAATGATGGGCTTGGCGGCCTAGGCTCATGACCCCGAAATAACACCCTTGAGTCTTTATTAGGATTCAGAGAATTGCCGTCATTGTTATTGTCTCTTCTTTCTCTCTCTCTCTCTCTCTCTCTCTCTCTCTCTCTCTCTCTTTTATTATTTAAATTTTTAAAAAAACTAACTAAAATGTTTGAGATTAAAGAATATTCTAATTAGCTAAAATGGAAAAAAAAAAAAGTCTTTTATTGACAAATAAGTAATCAAGAATCAAATCCCACTCTATCATATCTATTAAAATTGGTTGAGATCCAAGATAGTAAAGTTTATATTGAAAAGCTTTTACAACATAATTAGTGATGAAAGATAAATTAGAACAAAAGAACTTTTTCAATTTTCACTCAGCATGCTTACATGATGGATATTCGGTCAAGAACTCGTTTATCCAATGTTTTCTCAAGATCAAGATATGTTAGGTTCCAAACTGTCTCAATGAATAAGAAGATTTTGGCAAAATAAAGGAATTGAAATGTAAGCGAAATGTACAGAAAAGATAATCGAATGACAGATACATTTTTTTTGAATGAAGTTGTGGGTTCCCGTTTTAGACAGTACCCAAGCCCAAATGGTAATGAGGGTCCTAATGCTTCCAAGAAATTATATTTGTTGGTTGGTGGACTAGGCTTGGTTTACCATAGCTATATTAGGCTGATTACGAACCAATTTGTGCACAAAACATGGGCCTTATAACACATATACATTCATTCATGCAAACATGTACATATTGTAAAATAAATGGCTGAGGAACAGTAAAAAAAATTATCAAAAGAGTGAGTAAGAACGCTAGGAATCTTAGAACATAGAGTGACGTGTCATTATATTAAGTTTAAAAATACATTGGACCCGATTTCTTACTGAGATATGCTACAAGGTTTAAATAAGTTCAAAAGTCACAGACTTGGATAGCTCTTTTTAGGCTTCCAAGACTTGTGAGGTTTGAATCCCCTTAAATTCAAGTGTATCCTCGAGCACTTATTACAGGATCCTTTGCAATGCCTTTCTTTTATCTCTATTTTTCTAAAGCTTAATGAGTCTCTCTAATGCTTTTTTTTTTTTTTTTTTTTGGTTGTTGAATGACTTTTGCTGATGGCTTAATCCTCATTTTATAGTATCTTCATAGGGTTTTTGGTATGCCATTAATTCATTCGCTTTGTTGCCCTGGGTACCAAAGCTAGTGTTGTGTCAGCAACATTGATGGCTGGTCATTTCCTTATTTCTCATTGTATTCTTCTTTTGAGATTTTCCTCCAAAAGGTTCTCAGCCGACCTTCCTCTTTGGGGGGGGGGGGGGGTCCTAATGGGGATGACTTTTATTTTTCTTTCCAAGGCTTTTAGAGAGACTTTTCAAAGTCCCTTTTTGACTGCCTCACCCTTTTTCCTTTTTCTTCAAATAGGTAGATTCCTCCCTGTCATGTTGAGAGATCTCCAGTTACCTTCCTTCATAGTTTACCTTCTTACTTTTCCCAAGGTACCAAGCTCCCTTCATCAGGTACTGGTTCCTAAGTCACCATTTGTTTCCAAAACTTTTCTTCTGGGTTGTGGGTGGCTGATGGGACATGTCTTTCTTCATTCCTTGTGTCCATAAGCATGCTTCCTTCTTGCACTTCCCGAGGATCCCCTCCCTAGTTTGGCAGTTCCAAGGTATCCTGGTCTAACCCATTTCTTTTCTCTGGGTTCCTTAGGAACCCCTCTTATTGAGGGTTGGCCCAAGCTTCCTTTACTTTTCTTTTCTTTCTTCCCTAAGGCCTAAGGCCTACCCATTCATGGACTTGGGCTTCCTTCTGCCCATTCTAATGGGTCTTGGCTCATGGATTGGGTCTTCCTTATTTTTGGAGACCTATTTGTTTTGGTTCGTAACACTTGAAATATTTTGAACCTCAACAGAAGTCAATCAACTTATTTGCATTAATTGAGTTGTTGTTGATGATGTCAGGGAATCAGTGGGCTAAAATTTCCGGGCGCTGATGATCTGCAAACGAAATCCTGAAAGTAGTAAACAAAAAGTCAGAGGAGACCGGTGGGGACCGGCCAAAAGTCCTCCGATGATCAAGTCAGTGAGTTTGTTTTTCTTAATATAAGGAAAAATTCTCTATTTAAAATTTCTCCAGTTACCTCCTATGTCTTCACGGAAGAGCCTTTATATAGTTTTTCATGAGGCCGTTATTTCTCCAAGCGTTGTGTAGTTTGAAGGATTGTGAGGTAACCTCCATAACTGCCTTGGAAGTTATTTTATGCAGATTTGTTGATTAAAACCGTTTTCTGAAGAAGGAACGGTTTTTAATAGAAAAATTACATGTAAAGGATCATTCAGGAATATTCATCCTTTCCATTACTTGGACGAGAGAATCATTGGACGGTTCAAGCCTTGGACGAGCTCGTCTGTCTGTACAAACTCACGGACGAGCTTATAATGAATGGGCTTACTTTCCTCATGGACGAGCTCTATGGACGAGTTCCACAGTTGGTTTTATGGTGACACCATCAGTTGCCCCCAGTCCATAGGTCGTCCAGGGAATATATATATATTTTTATTTTTATTTTTATTTTTATTTTATTTTTAACGTCTGAAGGTGCCACGTGTCGCAATCTCATTGGCTCCTATCTGCAACATTTTATTCTTTTGATATACCCAACACGTGGCTTCTTCTGATTGGTTCCAGTCGTTTCATGTGCCCTACTTGCTTGGCTATAAATAGTGGAATCCCTCTCATACCCTTCACATTTTCTGAAATTTTCCTCTTGCAATCTCTCGTCTAGAGCCTCGTCTAGAATTTTTCGCGTCTAGAGCCAGGTACTCTCTCCTTCCCTTCTTTTATGTTTTCCTTTTTGTTTTCCCAAAAATGTCTGCATCCATTGTTTCTTCGTCTAGCAATAGTACAGATAGGGCTATAGACGAATATCAGGATTCCTCTAGTTATTGTAGTTCTAGTAATAGTAGTAATGAGAGTAGCAAGGGAGGTTCCACAGACGAGGAGTATGTCTCCGGCGTCCCTGGGTTCCCTGTAGAAGCTTTACAAGAGGAACTTAGGAAAGCTTCTGGTTCCCAGGCTGGAACCTCGTCCAATATTCCTTCATCCAACCCTCCAGACGAAGAGGAGGTTGTCTATAGCTGTGCAGTAGGCATCCATTCTAAAACATCCGAACAAAGGCTTTCTAACCTCAAGACGTGGTACCAGATTCCGGACGACTTTAACCCCCGGTTAGCCGTTCGTGGAGAATGGTGTTGCAATCCCCGCTTCGGAATAGGCGTCTATGAAGCCTACTTCTTGGGGGGGCTTAGATTTCCCTTAAACTCATTTGTTAGGGAGTTGCTGGTTAAGTTAGGTTTGGGCGTCTGTCAGTTCAACCCAAATGCATGGAGATTAATCGTCTCAATGCAGATTTTATGGAGTGAAGTGTTTGGTAGAGGCCGTCCTCTCACTGTGGACGAGTTTCTATTTTGTTATAAACCCTCTGAGATAAGCCAATCTCTCGGCTTTCATCAATTTACAGCAAGGGGCAGGGATTGTAGATTAATCAAATCCCTAGCCTCGTCCGACAGGAATTGGAAGACGGAATTTATTTTCGTCTCTGGGTTTTGGTCTGGGAACCCTGTAGATGTTGGAAGGGACCCCTTTGCTCCTTACACTGGAGAGCTAGGGAACCTGCGTCCTGAAAGTACGTCTCTCTCCTTTATCTTTCTTTCCCTCTTTTTTGTTTTAACTGTCCAAATCGTCTTATTCGTGATTTATTTCACAGGTGCTAAGCGTCCGTCTTTGAGCAAGTTTCACCGTGATCGCGTCCATAGGGCTCGACTTCACTCCAATAGGAATTTTCATTCCTTAGTCAATCTTTGTAACCTCTTTAAGTGGGGACTTGGCCCTGATCCTTCGGACGAGGCTATTGCCCACGAGGTAACAGTACGAAAAAGTAAACATACATAATCATTATATATATATTTTTATCTTTATATTGTTTCTTGACTTTACTCAATTTCCCATAATTTCACTTGTCATCTTCGTTTGCCTTAGGAATGGCAACTTTGAAAGAAAACAAAGGAAAGGATATTGTAGTTGAGGAGGGCCGTCCTGAGGCGCAAGCTCAGACTCGTCCAACGGCTGGGGAGAAGAGAAAAACAATATCCAAGAATTTGGATTTAGGAAGCCTCCCTAGTCGTCGAAGTAAGAAAGGAAAGCAAGACTTGCCCCCGGTTAAGCCTAAGTCCATCCCGTCCCAGCAGCCAACAATTTTTGATGTGGACTCGTCTATACCAATTGAGGTGACTCCGTCCAAGACTCCTCCGTCTAAGACAATTGCAACTCCCTCGTCCCATCCATCCCAACGGGCTCCTTCAAACATCATTGAAAATGAGGATTTAGCATGGGAGCGCTTCCAAAATGCCATTACGGACGAGGATATAAACACCTGCTATGACATGTCTTTGAAGGATTTTGAACACTCTGGTGTTCATGATCTTTTTAAGGTTGGTGAACATACTTTTGTCTCGTCCTTATTATTTCAAAAGCTTTTCCTTTATTTGTTAATTTTTATTATTTTCGTAGGGCATGTCCAAGTTCATAGCGGCGTCCAGGCAAGCTACTGGGTTGGATAAGACGAGGATCATGTTGGAGACGAGGATAAAGGAAGTGAAGGACGAATCCAAAAAATGGGCTGGAGTAGCTACAAAGGCTAAGGAAGAGCTGAAGGAAGCACAGAACCTGATTGAGGAGTTGAGAGCTGATGTGGTGGAGAAGGATACTCGTCTTGACCATATGCAAAAGAAGAATGACAAGTTGAGTACTCTTCTCACCAAGGCGAAGGAAGATGCAGTGACCGAGTTCAAGGCATCCAAGCAATACACTGATCTTCTGGACGCCAATTATGCAGCAGGCTTTGAAGACTTTAGGTTGGACGCTACAGAAAACTTCCCTGAGGTGGACTTTAGCTCCATCAAGCTTAACCTAAACGCTGCTACCAGCTCTCTCCTGCAGACAGGTTCTGAAGATGCCAATATTGAGGATGATGCTACAACGCTTCCTCCTCAAGACGCCTCCAATGTGAATGCTCCCTAGACTTAGAAATATTTTAATGTTTTGTACTCTTTCTTCTTTGTTAGCTTTATTGTTCATGGCCTTTCTATGTAAGCTTAGTAAACTCGTCCATAGTTTAAGGACGAGCTTTTGTAAAACTAATGTTTTAACTTCACAAGGGTGTTTGGACATTGGTTGTCCGCCCTTGAGACAATTTGAATGGATGTTTCTCTTTTATACATGCATAGACGAGAATTTTCATTTTCATATACAAAAACCCTTGTTTTGCTCGTCTACGTTTCATATATATGTGTACTTCAACTATCTTTATTAGGATTTTTACCAAGTGTGGTTTATCCAAGCGAAATGGTGCTTAATGGCATCAATTCGTCCTTTGGGTTTGTTCTTGTATTTTCCTCGTCCTTTTCTTGTACGGACGAGTGGATTTTCCTCGTCCTTTTCTTGGATGGACGAGCATCCCTTGGGCATATTTGTACTTCCCTTTTGGGCATGGGATTTTCCTCGTCCTTTTCTTGGATGGACGAGTGGATTTTCCTCGTCCTCTTCTTGGATGGACGAGCATGCCTTGCTTTCTGGGAAAGCATGAGATTACATCTCCGCGTCCAGAGAATTTTCTCATCTTGTGCCTTTCAGCTTTCTTCAAGAGTTTATACGAACATAAGTGCTATGGAAATCAGTAATTCACACAACATTATGTACATTTCATAAATATTGTTCACAACATAGGTATTGTTCATAGACGAGGCACACACCTTAGAGGTTAATGCCTTTATTTAAACAACATAAACTATAACATTGTCCATAGACTTAATAAAATAATAAAACCACACAAGATATAATAATAAAGTTGACTCTGAAGTCGTCTAGAGTTATACTTCTCCAGGATGGCCTTCTACTGATAATACTTCCTCAAGTGCTCCACATTCCAAGGATGCTCCAACTTCCTCCCATCAAGGGCTTCCAAGTAATAGGATCCTTGTCTTTTGCAGTTGACGACTCTGTAGGGGCCTTCCCAATTCGGTCCCAGCTTCCCATGGGCTGGGTTCTTTGTTGCTAAGGAAACCCTTTTTAGGACGAGGTCTCCTATATTGAATCGTCTTGGCTTGACCATTGCATCATACCTCCTTGCCATAAGGTTTTTATATCTTGCCATCCTTTGCTCAGCATCCATCCTTACCTCGTCTATCAAGTCAAGGTTCAAACGGAGTTGTTCCTCATTAGCTTCGTCCTGGAAGGCTGTCACCCTATGACTAGCCATGTGCACTTCTGCAAGTATGACTGCTTCAGCTCCATAAGCTAATTTGAAAGGAGTTTCACCCGTTGGGGTTCTTGCTGTCGTCCTATATGCCCATAGTACTCCTGGTAATTCGTCTGGCCACACTCCCTTTGCCCCCTCAAGCCGAGTCTTGATTATTTTTAGCAAGGATCGGTTAGCAACTTCAGCCTGGCCATTTGCTTGTGGATGGGCGGGAGAGGAGTAATGATTCTGAATTCCAAAGTGTATGCAAAAATCTCTGAAGAGTGCATTATCAAATTGTCGTCCATTATCTGATATCAACACCTTGGGCACGCCAAACCTGCACACAATATTCTTCCACACAAAGTTCTTGACATTTTGCTGCGTGATATTAGCTAAAGGTTCTGCCTCTACCCACTTGGTGAAATAATCAATACCCACCACAAGAAATTTCATTTGTCTCACGCCTATTGGAAAAGGGCCCAGAATATCCAGTCCCCATTGTGCAAAAGGCCATGGGGCCGTCATTGGGGTTAGGTATTCTGATGGTTGTCTAGGAATGTTGCTAAATCGTTGGCATTGGTTGCAGACTTTGACATAGGCTTTGGCATCAGCTTGCATGCTTGGCCAGTAATACCCTGCACGGACGACCTTGTGGACGAGCGATCTAGCTCCTGCATGATTGCCACATGCTCCCTCATGAATTTCTCTGAGTATATAGTTTGCTTCGTCTGGAGCCAAACATCGGAGATAAGGCTGGGAAAAGCCCCTTTTGTACAGAGTTTCGTCCATAAGAACGTACTTTGTTGACCTCACTCTTAACTTTCTTGCTTCATCCTTTTCTTCTGGAAGTCGTCCGTCTTTTAAGTATGATATAATTGGAGTCATCCAATTTCCATCGCCATGCACCTGCTGCACTTCTGGGATGTCTATACTCGGCATATACTGGATCTCATCAAATGTTTGGACGGCTTCACTTGCCGAAGCTTCTTTGGCTAGTGTATTCGCCTCCATGTTCTCCTCCCTTAGGATTTGAACGAAGTTAGTTTCCTCAAATTTTTTCACAAGTCTCATTACCCTGCCAAGGTACTTCTTCATTCGTTCTTCTTTAGCTTCGTACACCCCGTTCACTTGGCCCATGATTAGTTGAGAATCTCCCAGGACGAGTATTGATTTTGCTTCCACGGACTTGGCTAATTCCAGCCCTTTGAGAAGAGCTTCGTACTCAACTTCATTATTGGTTGCTTGATATTGCATGCGAACTTTGTATTTCAGTTTATCCCCCTCTGGGGATTGCAAAACTACACCTATGCCTCCCGCGTGCTGTGTAGACGATCCATCCACGTGGACGATCCACTTCTGGTTGCCCTCCATCTTACTTTCATCGTCACGACTAGGGGTGAACTCTGCAATAAAGTCCGCCAGAGCTTGACCTTTTATGGCATGTCTGGGTTGGTACTTTATGTCGAACTCACTGAGCTCGACAGCCCATTGAACCAGCCGTCCTGCAGCCTCTAATCTGTTCATTGCCTTTTTGAGTGGGTGATCTGTCATGACATTGATGACGTGGGCCTGGAAGTAATGCCTTAGTTTTCTGGAGGCTGTCACTAGTGCGAAAGCTAATTTCTCCATTAGGGGATATCGTCCTTCCGCTCCTCTTAGTGCTCTGCTTGTGTAGTACACCGGCTTTTGAATCTTTCCTTCCTCTCTTATCAGTGCTGAGCTTACGGCGTGTGGGGTTACTGCCAGGTACAAAAATAACTCCTCTCCTGCCACGGACGAACTTAGCAACGGAGCTGTAACGAGATATGCTTTCAAGTCTTGAAAGGCTCCCTGACACTCGTCCGTCCACTCAAATGCTTTCTTCAAAACTTTGAAAAACGGCAAACACTTGTCAGTAGCTTTTGAAACAAACCTATTGAGGGCAGCAACTCGTCCGGTGAGGGATTGAACTTCTTTAACATTGCATGGAGGTTTCATGTCCAATATTGCTTGAATTTTATCAGGGTTTGCCTCAATTCCTCTATGGGAGACCATAAATCCAAGGAATTTCCCTGACGATACCCCAAATGCACACTTGTTAAGGTTCAACTTCATGCGATACTGCCTCAACGTGTTGAACGTCTCCTTCAGGTCATTCAGATGTCCTTCATCGTTCTGACTTTTCACCAGCATGTCGTCGACGTAGACCTCCACATTCCGCCCAATCTGCGGACGAAACATGTGGTTAACCAGTCGTTGGTATGTTGCTCCAGCATTTTTCAAGCCAAAGGGCATTACTTCATAACAGAATAGTCCCTGACTGGTGACAAAGGACGTCTTCTCTTGGTCTGCCTCGTCCATCCTTATTTGGTTGTATCCCGAGAAAGCATCCATGAAACTTAGTAGTCTGTGGCCCGCAGTGGAATCCACCAGTTGGTCAATCCGTGGCAGTGGATAACTGTCTTTGGGGCAAGCCTTATTCAAGTCTGTAAAATCCACACACATTCTCCATTTGCCGTTCGCTTTTTTTACCATTACCACATTGGCTAACCACCGGGGGTAGTACACTTCTCGTATAAATTTTGCGGCCAACAATTTCTATACTTCCTCCTTAATAGCAGCGTCCCTTTCTGGAGCGAACACTCTTTTCTTCTGTCGTACTGGCTTAAAGGAAGGATCTACATTCAAACAGTGAGTAATGACACTGGGATCTATACCTGGCATATCTTCGCTACTCCAAGCAAACAGATCAACATTTTTCTTCAGAAAATGGACGAGGTCCTTCTTAACTTCGTCTCTCAAGTCTACTCCAACCCTGGTACACCTTTCGGGGTAATTCTCATCCAGGGAAACATTTTCCAGCATTTCAACGGGTTTTGCCACGATTCTCGTTTCTTCAATATTCATGGATTGAATTTGCTCGTCCATGGCTAACATGGCCAGATAACATTCTCTCGCTGCCAACTGGTCTCCTTGTACTTGCCCTACCCCATGCTCTGTTGGGAACTTCACTGACAAGTGGTAGGTTGATGTGACCGCCTTCCAACTGTCCAAAGTCGACCTTCCAACTATGGCATTGTAGGAAGATGAGCAATCTACCACTAGGAAGTTTACATCTTTGGTGATTTGTTGCGAATACGCCCCCACTGTCACTGGCAAAAGAATAGTGCCTACGGGTTGTACCTTCATTCCACCAAATCCCACTAGAGGAGAACTGGCAGGACGAAGCTGATCTCGTCCCAGCCTCATTTGCTGAAAGGCTGGATAATACAAAATATCAGCCGAGCTTCCATTGTCTACTAGCACTCTTCTAGTTTTGTAATCCGCAATAAGGAGGGTAATGACAATGGCATCGTCATGAGGGTGATGTATTCCTTCTGCATCCTCGTCCGTGAAAGTAACAACTTGTTCATGCGCAGTCCTTGCTCTCGGTGATCGTCCAGAGAGTTGGACGCTCTGCACCGCTTTTAGGTACGTCTTCTTTGATTTGGACGACTGTCCTGTTGAATCTCCCCCTACAATGACTCTTATCTCCCCAAGTGGTGGTCGTGACTGTTCTTCTACCTTACCCTTCAGTTTCTCGTCCTTCTGGTCTCGTCCAAGGAAATTTCTTAACTTCCCTTGCCTGATGAGATTTTCTATCTGCTGCTTCAAATCAAAGCATTCGTCCGTATCATGCCCATGATCCCTGTGGAAGCGACAATACTTGTTCCTATTGCGCTTGTTAGGATCTCCCTTCATCTTCTCTGGCCACTTCAAAGAAGGCTCGTCCTTAACCTGCATAAGGACTTGCTCAAGTGGTACATTCAGGGGGGTGTATTGTTGATTCCGTCCTGAAGAACCAGGTTTCTTGCTATCTCGATCTCTCTTATCTTCTATTCGTCCCTTCTTTGGACGAGGGGCTTGCTCAGAGTGACGGACGGGATTTGCCTCCATTCTTTCCATTCTCTTCCTTTTCTTGGCTATGATTGCGTCTTCTGCGTTCATAAAATTCTGGGCTGAATGGACAAGTTCGGCCATGGACTGAGGCTCTTTTTCATAGAGCTTGTGTATGAACAAATCAGAGTTGACCCCGTTATAGAAGGCTGCCAGCAGTAACTTGTCATCTACCTCGTCCACAGTTAGTGCTTCCCTATTGAAGCGTGTAATGAAGGAACGCAAGCTCTCATTCTCTCCTTGCTCTATGGTTAGTAGGCTGGACGAGGAACGTTTATGTCTTTGTCCTCCAATAAAATTGTTAACGAACAATTTGCTCAATTCTTCGAAGGAACTTACTGAATTAGGGGGTATCTTGCTGAACCAAACTCTCGCAGGCCCCTTGAGGGTAGTTGGAAATGCTCTACACATTATCTCATCCGGAACTCCTTGAAGATGCATGGTAGTCTTAAAGGTAGCAATATGGTCAAAGGGGTCACGCGTGCCATCATATGAATCCAAGGAAGGCATTTTAAACTTTGGTGGTAAAGGATGGCCATTGATGGACGCTGTAAAGGGTGAATCAGTTCTGTGAACCAAATCTTCCACAGGATTGGTCCTTCTCATATTCTCCCTCATTTCATCCATAACCTTCCTCATTTGGTCCACTTCCTTCTCTAAATGTGGTACCCTCCGTGAAGTGGTGCCCCTTGATTGACTTTCTGGTTGGACATGTCTTTCATCTTCCTGATTTTGTTCTCGCTCCTCTCCATGGACTTCATGGGGTTGCCTTCTGAGATTAATCTCCCTCCGTAACTCTTGATTTTGGCGAGTCAGTTCTGCCATGGCGGCGGCCATGGATTGCATGTGTTGGGCTGATGAAGGTTGCATGACAGGAGCCGATTGACGGTCCTGATAAGGATTACTAGAAGCATCTCTGCTTGGTTGAGGGCCTGGACTGGTGACCCTTGATCTTGTCCGGACCATTTCAGCCCTTTGTCAGAGAAAGAAATTATAGAATTCAACGATGAAATCCAAATGTAAAATTCTAAATTTTCTTCCCCACAGACGGCGCCAACTGATGATGTCAGGGAATCAGTGGGCTAAAATTTTCGGGCGCTGATGATCTGCAAACGAAATCCTGAAAGTAGTAAACAAAAAGTCAGAGGAGACCGGTGGGGACCGGCCAAAAGTCCTCCGATGATCAAGTCAGTGAGTTTGTTTTTCTTAATATAAGGAAAAATTCTCTATTTAAAATTTCTCCAGTTACCTCCTATGTCTTCACGGAAGAGCCTTTATATAGTTTTTCATGAGGCCGTTATTTCTCCAAGCGTTGTGTAGTTTGAAGGATTGTGAGGTAACCTCCATAACTGCCTTGGAAGTTATTTTATGTAGATTTGTTGATTAAAACCGTTTTCTGAAGAAGGAACGGTTTTTAATAGAAAAATTACATGTAAAGGATCATTCAGGAATATTCGTCCTTTCCATTACTTGGACGAGAGAATCATTGGACGGTTCAAGCCTTGGACGAGCTCGTCCGTCTGTACAAACTCACGGACGAGCTTATAATGAATGGGCTTACTTTCCTCATGGACGAGCTCTATGGACGAGTTCCACAGTTGGTTTTATGGTGACACCATCAGTTGTTATAATTGATTTTGAGCCCCAAGCCTCATGAATAACTTGGAGATAGTTTTACACTAAAGATTACAAGAAATTGCAAGAAAAATATGAGGAAACTACTAAAGCCAAAGGTTGGTTGAAACAAAGAACCACTCTTTAGACTCTAACAGAGAACCACTCCTTATAGCAAAGAAAAAAAATCCTAAGAAATCCAATGGATTCTGAATCTTCAAATTTCAGAAGGTAAGCATGTTGCTATCAATTGCATACCACATGGACATATATTGTAGAAACTTCCTCTAAAAAATGGAAGAAAATAAAAAGATGGTGATGTTTCTTGGAAAATCAGTAGGTTGGATGATATGGGCACGGGCTTTGCTAGGCTTGAAAAAGAATTGACAAAAGTCAGAGGAGACTGGGGTGGCCGGCCACAAACCCTCCGATGATTAAGTTAGTTTCTTTCTTTGGGAAATCTAAAATTCCAAGGTTTTGGGAATATTGTCTAGAATGGACTTACCTTCCTTCATCGGAGTGAAAGTGTTTATATAGTGTCGATGTAAACGATTATTCATCTCATAACTTCCCCTATTATTAAGGAATCGATTGGATTAACAGTTAACTCCTGTAACTGTCGTGGGAGTTATATTCTTTGGCCTCAGTTCATTGGAAACGATTCACGACAAAGAGGCTTAATTTCCTATCATAGGTTGTGTAGAACTCGCCCGTCCAAATGCTTTTAAGGACGGACGAACCTCATCCAAGGGAGCTTTGGATGAGCGATACGCGCACTTGGTTCACCCTTGTTAGTCTTTCCTTGGACGATCCATATGGACGAGATATAACTTGTGTTTTATTACACCATCAGATGGTTATAATCTCTCTCTCTCTCTCTCTCTCTCTCTCTCTCTATATATATATATATATATATATATAATATTTAAAAGTTGAAGCATAATATTTATTGATTTCATGCTCTGTTTTGTCAATTCGGTATATTTTGGTCCATTTAATTTATTTCAATCCATTTCAGTTTGTTTAATCCAATTCAATCTACTTCGGTCTGTTAGGTCTATTTTAGTTCACTTTGTAGCTTTCTTGTCATAACAATTGAAGTAATACAATTTTATTTGTGTTTCTATTCATTTTATTTCTTTTTTATTTCTTTTTTTTTTTGAGAAACTCTAGTTACTTGTTGAGATATATCATTCTTATTCTAGTTCTTCATAAAAGCTAAAAGTTAATTGCTTCTACTTAGCACTCTTAGTTCATCTGCAACCCCACACGATGAATGAACCAGGTCAAAAATTACATTGTTGTGGTCCTCCATTACTTGTGAAGTATTAATATCATCATTGGGTCACGATTTATATGCCATGGTGAAAAAATTGAAATGTCAACATTTAACAACGATGTAAATTGCATGTAATATCTGATGCAGATTGGTTAAGAGAGAAAAAAATATTTAAAGGATTTTAATTGAACTTGTAAAAGCAAATAAATCCTAATTCCACTAGAAAAGAAAAAACAACATAAAATATTAAAACATTTTATTCTCCCTTAACCAATCTGCTTCAATATCGTTCTTCTTGAGAACGTTAATGTTAGAGCTGTTCTTGATATTCTTGCATGCATATTCTTGCATACATTTCAAAAGATTAGAAGAGTCTTTTATCTTAGTGGTCAAGAAGTAAGCTTTTATTCCACTCTAAGGAATAGTTTTTTCTTCCACACCAAGAAAACAAAAAATATATATATATATATATATATATATATCCTAATTAAAATTTTTTTTTATTAAACAAGAAAGCCCAATTAGCTTTTCAAGTCACAATTAGAATTAGAATTTGAGGAAATTTTCCAAATTCTAGCCATCAAAACTAGGTCCATGACAGTGGGATTTCTTCCTTAAACATAAAACCTTTCTTTTATATTTATAAAGAACAATATCACATAAAAGTAAAACTTAAATAAAGAAGTTATCTCTTTGGTATTCCAATGGATTGAGGAAAATTATTAGGTACTCCCGAAATACTATAAATGCGTACTCTCTCCTCTCACATAAATGTGAGTCCCATCATGAATTTAATTAGTGGGATCCACCATTCATGTGAGAGGAGGAAGTATACATTTATGGTACTCCGGGAGTACACAATAATTTTCTATGGATTGAGGGTTCATCTGAATCTTTCTGTAAATACGCTTCTATCAATCATCATAATTCATAACATTGGGCATATAACGTAAAAACTTTAAATATATATATATATTTCTATTTTAAAAAAAAATTACAATTCATCATAAACATTATTCTACTTTGCTTTCCTCTCCCCTCAATCCAAATGGTCCTAAAAGTATGAACTTAAACTATTACTCCATAATCATCGACAACCCTACAATATTTACATTCATTACACTTTACGACTTGAAAATTCAGAATATTTTACTGCCCATGGCCCTTCTTCACTGAAGAATGAACCCGGTTGAAATTTCATGAGTTTTTGTTCTCCATTATCATCGTTATTTGTATCACTAGGATTGGTATTGACATTACTTGAAGTATCGTCGCTATTTGTATTTGCATTGGCACTAGGATTCCAATTCCACGGAGAAAGAAACGAATTATCAACTTTGAAGAACAACGATGTCAATCGCATGTAATGTTGCTTCTCTCTAGAAAGTTGAAGGGCCTTTTCTTGCATGACTGCATCATCAGAATGTTCTTTCGAAGAGTAATCCTGCTCTTGTTCTTTTATGACTGTACCATCATAATGTTCTTTCGACGAGCAAGCTTGTTCTTGTTCTTGTTCTTGCATGACTGCATCATCTGAATGTTCTTTTGACGAGCACAACGTTGGAAACTTAATCAGAGAAAAAAAATTCTTAGGAAATAGTTCGAAACCTCCTTTACTGTGCATTGTCATTGTGCGGCACAATTAATCAAAGCAGTAAACTGTATTATATAGTGTTTACTGATAGAGTTTGTGTTTGAAAGCAAACCAAAAGATAGAGTCCTGATACACTAGGTAAACTAATTGTTTACCAGAGAACTAACTCTATCCTCACACTATATCACGTGAATGGTAATCGATAAAATAATCTTACTAGGATAAGGAGAAAAACTTGTTGCACACTTAATAGTGTACCCTTCTTACACATCAAATTTAAAGTTGTGAGCGTCAACTATTGTTCTAAATTAGATCAAAATTGTGAGCGTGAACAATTGTTTTAATCAAAAGATTTAAATTACATAATAACTATATTATTTTTTTATATAAATGGAGAAGAAATTATTAAAGAACCTTTTTTAAATATATCATTATTGGTTGACTAATTTAAACATATCCAAGAATATTAAAAAAATACACTCTCATTCCAGGGAAACATATATAACATGTTACATTATGTTTAAATTATTATATATGTTTAAATTGTAATTTTTTTTTTCTTTCGGAATATCATTATAATTTCTATATTATTGAAACTTGAATTTTAAGATAATCTTTTGAATATTTATCATTTTTCTTACTTTTTAAAGGGCCGTGTCTCTAATTTCTATTACTTATTTTGTTTGTATTTTTTAGCTCAAAACTAAAAAGTATAGCCTAAATAGAATAAAATTTCATAATTTTTAACCCAAAAAATAAAAAAAATAAAAAAAAAATTGAGCCAAAACTGAAAATGCAACTTACCAAAAAAATTGATTTAAGGCCCAATTAGTCTAAAGTGGATTAAATTAGAATGAATGCACCAAAGTGGATCAAAACTAAAGATTTTGGCCCAAATAAAGTAAAATTTCATGCTTTTCAACACACAAAAAACTCAAGATTGAAAAGGAAACCTATAAAAAAAAAAAATCAATTTAAAGCCCAATTAGTTTAAAATAGATCGAAGTGGACCGAATAGCCCGATATGGACCGAAATAGACCAAATGAACCAAAGCGGACCTAATTGAACCTAATGGACCAAAGTGAACCGAGATGGACCAAATGGACTAAATTGGACCGAAATACTATGCTAATAGCCTAATATAGCTCAAAATGACATTTCAAATTTTAGATATTATATAGATTTGTGAGACTTATATGTAGTAAAATGTGTGTACTAATCTTAAAAAATAATTAAGAATTTTTCTATTATGTTGTTAATGTGAAACTAACCAATCATAACATTTTATAAAAAATTTTATAGTAAATGATATTTTTTTTTTTTTTGAGAAACAAAAATAGGGGTTTTTATAGTTATATTACACCCTAGGCAGGGCGTCAGGTGGCAGTCAAAGTCAGCGGACGATCTCATCGGCCAAACAATCTTACACATATTGTTTAAATGTTCTTTTTAATTCATAAGATGCATTATTTAAAAAATCTTATTATTTGATTAATAGTAATTTAAAAAAAAGTTTAAATAACTTCATGTACAAACATATTTGGACAAAAATAATTAAATTAATTGATTTAGTTATTTATTTTACTAACAGATCTTACCATAAAAATAGATCAAAGTGAATTGAAATACTATGTTAACGTAGCTCAACCAGAATAAGACTGAAAACAGCCAAAGAAAACAAAATCCCTTTTGTAATATAATTTGCACGTGGATGTGAATTGTGAAGCATCTGATAAGATTTGGTACAGGATTTTTTTTCTTCTTCTTTTTTTGTTGGGCTTTGGATTATTGGGTCCAATGGGTTAACTCCATATGAGATAATAATCTTCGCCTTTAAAATTTTAATACATGCCGTATTAACAATACAGTTCACTATCTAAAGGAACTCTTCTAGCTAGTCTCATAATCTCATTTTGTTTGTCTCCCATTTAAAAATTTTAAATCATTCTTATATTTTCATTCTTTTTCTTTTTCTTTTTCTTTTTTGTTGACTATTATCTTTCTTACGTGTCAAACTTTGTTTCATAAATTAGTAAAGTATTTCCTATTTCACCAATGTTTTTTAGGGTTCAAAACATGAAAAGTGAAAACGATGATAAAGTAAAAGAAAAGAAGAAAAGGGAAGGCATACTTTTGATCAATTATATAAAATTAAAAAATAATATAACTCTACAGTACTTTTTAAAAATGGTTATATTTGTTGTTTTCATGAAAATTTAAATTTTGTATAAACAATTAAGTAAACGTTTATTTATTTAGTGTTTATTTTTTATGATTAATAATTATTGAATCCATTTTTTCTATTATATCGAATGTGTTACCCGCATATGTGTGCATTATAAACTTTGACACTCTAGAGTCAAATCCTGTTTCCCAACTAGTATGCATTGGGAAAATTGTGGAGAAAAGTATTTCACAACATATCTTGAGAATAAAAACCAAACAAATTAGGGTCTGAATTAGGTCTAGTGCTTTCAGTGCTTTGGACCCCATCAGATTGTAACATGTGTATAAAAATGAACACGTATCATTATCTTAATGGATCCAGCGCCACTGAACACTAGATCCAAACCGCCCTTTGCAAATTAAGGAAGAAAACAAAAATCAGTTCAACTATGCAATATCCCTGAAAGAAAATAGATGGTGTTGGTTTCCTTCAAAAAATATCTCTACAAATCCTGTCAATGGGTTTTCGTCTTTGTTGTCATAGGGAAATCCATATCCAATAAAAAAAAAAAAAAAAAAAAAAAGATTTGTCATTGATAAATAAATTTTTAGTTCATGAACGTGAATGACATGGCCAACATTTAAAATCAATGTGACTTTGACAAGAACTTATTGGTTGGTCATCATCTACCTTCCCCCACAAACTCACTTTTTTTTCTACTAATGTCACACTCTTAGCTCTTGTAGTATTAGCCACTTGAGCGACATATAGACAAGGACAAGATGTTCTCTTCTCATCCCCAAACCAATGGCCCTTTGGGATTTCGAATAAGTTAGAAAAAAAAATGTCTTATCAAATTAACGACATCTCTGTTAAACCAGCAAAATCCAACCACTGTCATGCATGAAACTATTACTCAAGTGGAGGAAAAAAAGTTGATTGTGTTATTATGATCAACTAGGCCAACTTAATTTAGTCCTAAGTTGCGTAATCTGCTGTAATGGATGACTCTGCATTTGAGGTTTTACCCCATATAATTGTCTTTTAGAATAGGGAACTTTTTTTTTTTTTTGGATAAGAAGACCGTAACTTCTATAAAGAAGAAAAAAAATTCAATACATCTTGAAACAATGTGAACTCAGCTATATTAAAATTTTCATTTATCCAAGTTACATAAACATCAATACTCTTCAACATATTAAGCCAAGATATATGTTGGGGGATTATCTTACCTCCTCACATGGGATATTTGCACTATTTTAAAACCTTGTAGTTTTTGTCGAATCTCCCCAAAGATCTTGTCAATTACAGCTGGTGGTTCACTCGTCCTATTCCTTATTTCCTTACGGTGCATACACTTTTAAACGTATGATATTCAAATGAATAGAATGTTTGTCTATTAATCACTTAATTTTGTTAAGTAAAGATGGAAGTAAAAGAGTAATATTGGGAATAAAATTTTTTTTTAACATAGTAGATTCCAGTTAGTTCAACTAGAAAAATATTGAATGGTTGAATAAAAAATCTAGAGTTCAATCTCCGTCTACACCAAAAATTAATTAATATCTTGATAACTATCGTAACTATATAAAAACATCGTGAATATTTTTGTATCAATAGACTTATTCAAGAAACAAACGCAGAGTCTAGGATGCACAGAAACAATCAATCAATTGATACAGTTTTTCATGTTTCACTTATAATATTGACACGATCTATTACCATTAATGCATAATAAAAATACAATCATATAAAAATAGTTTTGCAGGAATGATTATTTAAACGTCTGTGAAAAAACTCTCAAGAACATTGCTTTCCTAGCTAGGCACAAAAATATAAAATAAAAAAAAAGCTAGCCAGGGAAATTGGTGCCTTTCACTACACAGCTTACAGCTAGGTAGAGATTGGCGTTCGAGGAAGGTAGCGAGATTCCATGGTGTATGAAAAGTCAAACATGGATGACACAATATTGGTCCCAATCTCTGACATGAAGAAGACATTAGGGGCAAGTAGCCAAGTAGTCACAGCAGCTCTTTTTATCTGTCTTTTTCTTACTTAAAGTTTGTGTATAGAAAGTGACCCTTGTACTCTTCTCCTTCGTTCCTTTTTACATATATCTAGTTGTTACAAAAACTGAAACAGGTGTTGTTATAAAATAAGATTCTGATTAATTGTTAATTAAAAGATGGATCTGTTAAGTATTGTCTAGTATTTGATAAATATTGGTATAAAATTGTTAAGGAAAATTACAGAAAAAGGTACCTATAATGAGATGTAAGATGTATTAGATAAATATGTGACTTTTTACTATAAAATTTTGCTAAAGTTTACAAAACGAGATTGGAATCCTCTTACTTTTTAAGCTAGCCAAAATGGGAAATCACATCAACTATTAGATGAGCTCCATTCAATAATTCAATGTAACAATGATTATGATGTTAGTTTAACCATGCTAGTAATCAATTTATTTGTTTAAAATTGCAATGAGTTCATGTGCTTGTATGCACGTTTTCTTTCTTGATATATAATTGAAAGATTTAAATTTTGAATGAAAATGTGTCAATTGAGTTATAAAAGTCTTAACACAGGTTGCAAGCAAGCTAAAGTATAATATATTGAACCAAAGGGAAAACAAAATATTCAACTTGTTCAATTAACTCTATTTTATATACTAGTTGATAAATGAGACCAAATCAGCTGTGGGTATAAATTACTCTTTATAAGATCAAGAGAGCAAACAAGCACCGTACGCTTTGGAAAAGAAACATTTTAAAATTTGAAAGCCAACAGTTTTGATAATTCATTGACGAAAACATCCAACTTTTAAAATTTTGTTATTTTTGTAATATTTCAATTACTTTTTTTGAGATAACTGATAAATAAGTTAGGACACGGTTTGTAGTTAATGCATTAATACATTAAACATGTTAGGATACGTATTGGACATGTGTTCGCATCTAAATGTGCCCAGTAAACTGGTGCAATAGTCACAATCCGGTAAGCTATAAATGTCCAATAGATATTTGAAGATATCAATTTCGTTATTCAATACTAATACTTATCTTGATGATGAGATTACGTTGAGATATTAAAACATGATAAGTAAAGAGTAGTTTGATTTGAGAACCTCCAAGAATGTGCCAGAGGCAATGAATTGAAAGATTGAGATGTATACACGAAGTTTGGTCGTACCACACGACCCCACCTAAAGGGGGCAGCTAAAATGGACTGAACAGGTTAAGGACAAGGGTGTAGCCCCATCCCTGTTGAGAATGGTACCAGTAACAGTAGTCATTGTATTTGCCATGCACTTTGTGAGGTGATGAGCTTTGCACCAATATCTACTTTTCACCAACCACATGCGTTGCGTTCATGACTTTATGAGGCTCACCCACTGAGATCAAAACGTGGAAAACAATAAAAATACTCTCCTAGGGCTAGGAGTAGTTCTTTGCTCCCAACTTCATCTTCTTCTTGTTGAAAATAGAGCTTGATGCCAAAGCTGTGGTATGTGTGTGTCTTATTAATAGTTCAGCTGAATCTCTTGGTGAATTTGCTTTACTAGTTGATGATTGCTTGAGAAAAAGGGAATAAGTGTGCTAATGTATTTGCTCTAAAAGAGGAGTCAGCAAACTCAAGACTCTGGTTTTTGAAAGACCTCCATCTAATGTACTTTTTTTTTTTTGGGTTATATCTTGGAAATATGGGATTGTATTATGATAGACAATGTATTAGAGTTCGAATGCACAAAAGAGGAGTCAGTCAAACTCAAGACTCTGGTTTTGAAAGATCTCCATATTTTATTATTTCTTGACAATTTGGGACCATATTATGATAGACAATGTGTTTAATGTTCGAATTCTTTAGTTTTTTTAACAAAGGTTCCTTTATTACCCAAAAAAGAAAAAGAAAAAGAAAAGAAAGAAGCTAAATTCTGTAATTTACCTTTCTTCCCTTTATTCAACAAGTTAATATTTCTCTTTCACTAACATTTTACAAAATACAAAATGATAAAGTTTAACTACAAAATTGAGTGTAGCTTAAAATTACAAACTCACTCAATAAAATAAATACTACAACATATTTTGAAAATCTAACCGTTGAATTGCATGTTCTTTACGCCCTTAATATACATGTTAAATTTTGTATCAATCAGATATCATTTACTATATGATCTATAAGCTTATATTTTATGTATAATTTTAAATTATAAAAACTTGCAATTTAAAAAATTTATTGATGACATAACTATTGATCTTTAATTTTCTTGAAATTTTGCAAGCATAGAGGATAAAAGAAGAAGATGTAATCTAATGGTGGATTTGTCAAAATTCACATCCAATAAAAAAATATCAAGTAAGTTTGTAGCCTAAAACTATAACTAATTTTATTGCTAAATTTTATTCATTACAAAATCTTCTAATTTTAGAAGCTTATATCTTTTTTATTTAAAAGATAACACATTAAATGATATTTTAAAAAAATAAAAAGACTTTCTAAAATAACACATAATGCGAGACCATCAATTTTACTTAGATCTATAGT
The DNA here is from genome assembly GCA_023621385.1 of Quercus gilva. NCBI lineage: Eukaryota > Viridiplantae > Streptophyta > Magnoliopsida > Fagales > Fagaceae > Quercus > Quercus gilva. The sequence goes on along the minus strand of CM042474.1, from coordinate 2,602,828 downwards.
TGATTCTAAACTTTTAATAAGTCAAGTCAATAATTGTAAAAATAGTTGTGATTGTAGAAAGGAGAGGAAACAGGAAACATGGCCATGCGGGAAGACTTTTGGTAAAGGCTCTGTCCAATGCAAAGTGCAAACCTGCCCGAAATTTTTGCTTTTTGATATATCCCACTTTTGCTATGCCAACCATGTGCTGTTGCTGGCCTTTTTAAATTCCCAACTCCCAAGACAGATTCCTAGACTCATGTTAAGGCTACATGCGACGGCATCTTTTCTCAATGATATACATCAAATTTAGTACGGAACAAATTTTTCACAATTATTGAAATAGTATTTTATGATAGGATTTGTTAATGTATGGCTAAGGACACTGATCAGTTTGATAACAGTGTTTAAATAATAAAAATTGTTATTTAAACGCATCACATATTTTTATATGTCTTTTTTACTCATACGTATTTTTACAAAATATAAATAAACATTACTAAAAATTTTTTACCAAATAAGCTGGAAAAGAGTTTTTTTTTTTAATTTTTTATAAAAAATTTTCTAAAATAAATGATTAATTTATGCTCTTAACCGTACCCTCTTATGATTGATGAAATCATATCAAAATACTATTATTTAAACACAAACTCATCATGAAAATTTATGTGTCATGGGGCATTACTTTACTAATGAAAGCTAGCATTTCTAGTAGTAGGATGGCTTATCTTATCTTATGGCCAAAAAGGGAAAAAAGTTATAGTAGTAGGGATTATGTTACAGCAGAAATATTAAGATTAAGAAACTACACATTCTGTTTAACCAAAAAAAAACTACACATTCTGAAAATGTGGAACTTGGTCACTTCTGTTGTGCAAGCGCCAAGGGGAGCTTTGTGAAAAAGTATACTAATAAATTTAGAAGTTGGAGTCTGGCTTTGAACTAGTTTCACTGCTCAGGTAAGTACCAATGGAGGGTAGGAGCTTGATCAACAGAAAAGAAATTACAAGAATCCTCTGTACTAAACAAACTCTGATCTTCCATTTTCACAATCTGGGGTTGGTATGCTTTAGCTGGAACAACCTTTCTGGGATCAGAGAATTGAAGCCGATTCACCAATGGATTTGAGTAGGAAGATGAGCCATTGAAAGATAGAGAAAATTTCATTTTGTTTTCTTCCTTCATGATCCCATTTGAGTCGCTGTCTACTGACACTGCCTTGTTGCTGTTCTCTGCACGTAAGTCATGGCCTTTACTTTGCTCAGAAACGTTGTTGTCAGACTCTGATATTGGAGACTGTTCGTTCACAGAGTGGTTGCTTTCTGAACTTGCTCTGCAGACCTTGGATTTCAGCTCTCTCAGCTGCAATCCAGGAACCCAAAAAGGAGAAAAAAAAAATCCACAATTTAAGTTAAAGTGAAGGACTTCAGCTTTTTGAAATGAAACCAAAATGAGACTTTAACCATATATGTTAACATTTTCTAACACCTTGGTATTTTGGACAATTGATAATTGATTATGACTAAATGATTAAAATCATTATTACTTGTCAAGGTTCCTTTATGACATTTTGGGGATTTGGTAATTTATCAATAAACGATTTCAATTAGTGAAGATTATCGTGTCGTTGTGAGATGTAAAAGTTAGAAATGTTATAAAAAAAAAAAAAAAAAAAAAAAAAGGGTAGAAAGGTAAAAAAAGTTATGATCCATGGGCTGAGATTAAAATTGAATTTTTAATTTTCAATCTCACCCATTAATTAACCATTGCATTTTGTACCGGATCTAGATCCCCATTTGAAAATGATGCTATTTCATCATAAGAAGTCAGTCAACATTTGTGAAAAGATGTGTGAAAAATTATGGGTGCTATGATTACTCATATGATATACCTTTGAGGTTAGAGCCTTGTTTTCCTGCTCAAGATTATGGTAGTCAAGCTTTAGAGCATCATAATTTGCTTGAAGAACCCCATAATCCCTCTCCAATTGCTTGGTTTTCCAGCGAGCTCGGCGGTTTTGGAACCATATGGCCACTTGCCTTGGTTGCAAGCTTAGTTCTGCTGCTAATTTTACCTTTCTCTCTGGTTCTAGCTTGTTTTCCACTTCAAAGCTCCTCTCCAATGCCTTTACTTGTTCCAAGCTTAGTCTCCGTTTCTTCCCCAAGACCAGCCCAGTTTCTTCCTCCAGATCTTCGTGCTCTAATCTATCTAGCATTGCATGGAAATCCTCACTGTAACAATAAGTGCTGTTCTCTACATTGACAGTAGTGGAAGTGTTGTGTTAGAAAGAAAAGGTGAAAGAGTTTGCAATATCAGAGAATAGATGCATTCAAACAAAGTTTATGATCATGTAAGATTTCCAAGGACCCCATAATTCAAAACTGCCACTTGATAATAAGTCTAATTCTAAATTCTACTATAGCTCCGATCAAACAATAATAAATATTCAATTATGAACTGTAATAAGTTTTTGTTTAAGAATAAAAATACACACCTAAATAATTCATCGGTTTGTAAGCACAAATTCATTATGATTGTGCTTTTCTTCTCAAATACTTGTGCACAATTTAGCAACTTATGTATAAAAGATAGACTATGCATGAATTAAAGTTTTGGTTTCTTTGGAAATCCAAATAACAGTGCTATTAGTAATCACAGGGAGAATCAGAATCTTGTTACAGTGTCTGAAATAATGGAAATATAGCTGGGTCTGTATATAGAATGAGCCATCACAGAAATTTTCTACTTGAATTTTGTTTACCTTTAGGTGGACTAATGGAGATCAAAGCAGCCAAGCTATCAGAGCTACTGAAGCGCTTCATCACTGAGATGTTTTGGAGTCTTAGAGACTTAGACTTTTTGAAGTCGCTCACTACTTTATAGAGCTCAAGGACATGAGTCACGCAAGTTGTTTAGTTTGAAAAAACAATGTAAACAGGATCATCTATTGGTAAAAGATGGCCTAATTGGGAAATGTTGTACAAAGGTACAGCTTTGGAGCAACCATAGATTGTTCCTTGTCTTTCTCCGAGGATTAAAAAAACACAAAGCATGATTCCATGACAAAGTTATGGATCAAGCAAATGAAATGACAATAAAAGAGAGAAAAATCAAAAGGGGTGGTTAGAAAATCATTATCTAAGCAATCTGTAAGCGTGTCAGAGAGAGAGAGAGAACCATAAAAAGTGTTGGACATGGTAACCTTGGTCTTGATAAGCACTTATATACACTGTAAACTGATGTGAACTATATATGAAGTTGGTATCAACTGGCAATTGAAGATCAAAACTTTTTCTTCTTAGCTAGACGCAAGCCATGGGACCATGAGTCACCACTTGATGGGAATGGTTTATGTAACACTAGGATCTACAAGATAGATATGTCATAGGTGGTGTGTCAAACACAAATGAATATGCCTTTTAATTTTTAGATTTTTGGATATACCAAAATAAATTATCTTACTGTTGCAAAAATGTTATGTACATATGTTTCAGTTAATTCAACTAATAAATTTGAACATGAACTTATTCTACCATTGAAACTGTTAAAAAAAAACAATGAAATAAATAGAAATAAAGGGAAGTATACCCTAATGAGAAAATAATTAACATGATTATCTAAATAAATTAGACCACGAGGGAAGTTAGCATTATTGCCCTTCGAAATTATGTGCCTGAATCTTCAAAAGCTAACCAGGAATCAGAGAGATGAGAAAGTGGAATTTTTCAGTAAAAAAAAAAAAAAATCCCAGCGATATTCTTTCAAAATTAACCAAAACAAACAAAAAAAAAAACCAAAGGAGAAGGTGGAATTTTTTTATCTGTTTATTTAGACCTAAATTCCACAAGCAAAATTGCTTTTTACACTTCAAAAGAGTGATAATATTTTCAACAAAGACCGACGAACCCCACATGACCTAAAATGTTTATTTAATATTCATCCGTACGAATCTTTCAATAGTAATGAAATTTTTCATGGGAGTGTTTTTTATAAGTCGTTTTAAATCACGTAGTGTTGTTCCAAATTATAGATAGATTAATTAATGGAAACCATGCAAGCTCACAAAAAGTTAGGTAAAAGTATTCTTATTCTCTTTGTAAAAGTATTCTTAATTAGGACAATCATGCAAAAAGTAGGGCCTAGATTAATTAAGATTTTTATTATATTTTGTTTTAAAATTATATATATATATATATATTTATATATATACATATAGAAAATTTTTCATATTTTATTGATGGATTTCTACATTTTTATTTTCTGCCAAAAAATCAACAACTTTTGAGATAAAGTTTAATATTCTTTCAAAAAAAAAAAAAGAAAAAAAAAAAAGAGGAAAATCTACAAGAAAATTCAAGAGTGCTGTTGGCATTAAATTAAAATTTCCTCTAATAAAATTATAAACTTGATAGGTGCATGACAAAGAAATTACAACTGTGAAAGCACAAGAACGTGAGAGGTGATGTGGGAGCATACATGGCAGTTTTTGTAGCAAGTATTAGATCAGGAAAAAAGTAAGTGGAAGCAATTTAATTTAATCTACCAACTGAAACAGGCAGACTTGTTTATACAGAGATCATTCTCTAGTAATATTAAGTTCCCCAAGAGATTCCCCTATACTGCATAAGGCTTTAAAAGGTGTTTATGCTTGTAAGTGCTTCCTTGTAATCTTGTTACTCAGATTAATATTATTTTATATAAATTTATATTGAAGTTTGATTCAAGAGCTCTATTGTTAGTCTTGTTTAATCTGAAAGATGTTTACTTCGAACCAATTTGATATTAGTGTGAAGAACTAGGCTTTAATCTGTTTACTGCAAACCTTCGAAATCTTTAAATAAGGAGATAAATTAAGCTTCAAATTAGTCTATTAACGGTTTAATTTACTTTCTTGAGATTCAAAGGAACTATAAATAACTTAGAATTCAGTCTTTTACTTGTTTTCATATTTTCATTGTTACTTGCGTTTTTTGTTAGAAGTCCTCTTAAATGAAGTATTACCAAACTCCATCTATAATCTACGAAGTCAAATTCCTCATCAAACCGCTTTGAAAATTAATGCATACCATGACCATACCTTGAAAAATTTAATTGCAATCAAACAAGTACACCTTGGGTCACCCTCACTCCCCACACATCACAAAGTCCAATCAGAGAGCTCTTGCATTTTCTGCTGAATTACACAAAATGACATGCATATATCAAAAAGTATGTGCTTCACACAATCAAGAATAAGACTTCACAGTATGATTGGCAATTTTGGCATCTCTATGCAAACCTGGATACGGAATCCTAGCCTAGTCTAAATCCTTAAAAAAAAAAAAAAAATTGTTACAACTTATGATAAGTGGAGAATGAGAAATTTGAACCTTGCTTCTTCTCTTCTTATTAAAGAAACGTGTCAATGCCATTGAATTACAAAACTCGTAAACATCGTAGATCCTAGCAACCTAGCCTAGATGGATTGTTCTCTATAACAGATAGATTCTTTTCTGTAACTATCAGTTAGGCTTTTCCAATTCAATATAGGGTGGAGTTCTCAGTTTTTGAATATCATTTGGATACTAATATTTTTTATTACCATAAAACCTTGAGTCTAATACTAGTAGTCTAGTACCATTATGAATTGAGAGAGATCTAGAGAGACTATAATTGCGTCTACATTTGCTCACTGACTATAATAATTACGCACCAATAATTCATGACGATGATAAGTGGATAACTATGCACCACCCATTTGGAAAAGGAGAGAAAGATTATGCACTAATGACCTGTTGCTGAATTGGTATGAAAATAGAAGAAGCTGAGAGATTAAGCACTTATTAGCGCTTCAATTTCCTTGTTGATCTAGTTTATTAATCTCAAAAGACATTTGGTTTGGGGCTGGTACTAGAACAAGAATGGTAAGATGGACTTCAAAATCAGTGTTTGAGAAAATATTCTACAAACCATACGAGATCAGAGATACAATTTGCCTAAAGATAATCTTGTTAAAGACTTTGTTTGTATCTGGATCTTTATTATAAGCTAGTTTATTGATTATTTTTCTTATTATTTGCAAATCCCACACGAGTCACTACTTATTTTATTTAGTTTTTTTTTTTTATCTTTTATCTATAGTACTTGCAACAAAAGATTATGTTACATTAGCGTTCTCATTAGTCATTATCATTAGTCATTAGACTGCCAAATGCAACCCAATTATTAGCAAATAAGAATCAATAAAGGGAGAGACTAGAGAGCTTTTTTGTGTTAAAAGTCTATTTATTTTTACTTTAAAAAGTAAAGATAACTGGATAAGTCCTTTGCAGTCATATTATAAATTGAAATTCCATTAAAGATTATAGTGGATCAAATGGTATCAATTATTGAAGTTTGAACCCCCTGACTATTCTTGAAGATCTGGTCAAATCCGAGTAACCATTACCATTCATAGCTAGAGAGCTGAAGGAAATTGGTTTGCATGTCTTTGGCAGTATTTAGTGAAAAAGATAGCAATTGAATTTAATAAAAACATTTGAAAAGGCGAAGATTTCGTACGAGGATTATTATTCAAAGAGACAATTAAAATAAATAAAGTTGTAGTCATTGAGAACGAGAAAAGAAAAAGACTTGGCTAGGTTGGGGAAGAAAGAATTATAAGTGTTTAAACTCCCCTATAAAAAGAGCAACTTAATAAATTAATTTCCTGGACTTTGTTGATTATAACAACCACTAATACAATACAATTATATTTCTACTAGCATATCATTGTTACCATCATTGTTGTAACTAATATAATTAACTAATTTCTTAATTTTTAGTTGTATATATACATAAATATATACACACACACATCCAAATAATAAAAATTTAAATTGGTAACACTGAAATTCCAGTCAAATTAAATCATTGCACTTTGAGAATTCTAAGAGTTTGTCGAATTCTTTATCCAAAATCGTTCACATTGTGGAGTTTTACCCTTTCATTTCTAAATTACTCTTAAATTTTGAACATGTTTTCATGTGACACTATGAGTAGAATTAGCATTGTACCGAACTTGACTAATGCTAGTCATATAAACCATGATTGCCTTGATGAGGAAAGACGTGAGCATCACAATTAGAATATTTAGATTCCATCATTGAACACAAATTTTCAACATTCGAGACTTCAAGGTTAAAAATTTAAATGTACTGAAATTCCAGCCAAATTAAATCCTATCACTTTGAAACTTCTAAGAATTTGTCAAATTCTTTATCCAAACCTGTTCAGATTGTATTGGGTTTTACCCTTTCATTTCTCAAACGCTCCTAAATTTTCAAATATTTTCATGTGAAACTGGAGTAGAAGCATCTAGCACTGTACCTGACGACTCATGTTAGTCATATGAACCATGATTGCCTCAATGAGGAAAGACGTGAGCATCACGATTAGAATATTATAATCCATCATTGAACACAAATTTTCAACAGTCGATGCTTCAAGGTTGACATCAAGAATAAAATATTCGTCTTGCAATGTGAATAGCAAATAAATTATCATGAAGATTTCTACCCAAAAAAATAATAATAATAACATGAAGACAAATAAAAATGAAACAACCTCTAGAATCCTAATGAAGCAGCATATAAATGGGCTACAAAATTTATGCTGCACCCGTGTCATCGCCTATAAGTTAAATTTCTTGTAAAATTCTTTCAAGTCGAACTCCATATAAGCCTACCTCGTTTGAGTGTCTTTTATTATTTTAATCTTGAGCAGAAGAGAACGGAGAACAGCAGGAAGAGATATCAATTCCGGCAACCTCCATGGCATTGCATACCCATTCAGGGACATCACCTTTAGGAAACTACAAGACAATAAAGACATGAAAAGGTTCAAGAGTAATACCCTAAATGTTTCAACCAAATGACCAAATTCAACAACCACATAAATAAAACTCCATTCTCCCATAATAGTGACCAATGCAACAGCACCACTGAGCTAAGCTCAACTGGCACTTTCTTCTCCCATAATAATAGGATGGAGGGTGAAATTGTGGCTTCAAAACCTATTGAATGCAATGCATGTGTAACTTACCAATAAAATACATGTGAGAAGAGTTTGACGGTGTCTCCAATAGAAGACCTTTCAACCCAGCACAGTAGGATCAAAATAGTAAATAGGTTCATTGGGATAAGGAGGTTTTAATCTAACAGGAATTTGAAAATCTGCATCACCATCCCCCCCCCCCCCACCCCCCAAAAAAAAAAAAAAAAAAAAATCCTTCTCTCTCTCTCTCTCTCAGGCTGAGCCAATTTCGAAATTCATCTGCCACCAAGAACTCGTAAATTAGAGACAAGCCACACATCCATAGACCATAGTGGAAATGTAGTAGTACCATTGCTCTCTTTAAAAAAAATGCACTCGTGTGTGTGACATAATTTCTAATGAACTGGAGTCTTGATGGTTCAAATTAGTGCTTCAAAACTCGGAACCACACTGTAAACAAGAAAACATTATTGACCACTATTCTAAGATTAATATCTAAGGCATAAACTAGACGTGTAAATAGAGTCCAATACCTAATGCCAAAAAAAGAAGAAGTAAATAACACCTTCACTAGAGATTAAGACTTATGATGCAGGAGGCAATAAGAAGACAGATTTATTATATTTTATTTGATTTTAAGTATCAAGGGCAATTTTGTAATTTCATAAACTCTGGAATGGGCTATGCCAACCGTCCATTAGATCATCTTTTGGGTTTTATTTAGGTTTGGTTATTTATTTGGGCTTAGTAGTAAGCCTAAGGAGTCCAAGTCCAAGTCTTATTAGGTTTTTAAGAAATCCTAGTTCTACTAGGATTAGGTTTAGTCTTCTATTTAAAGAGTTGTGGTGTTTTCTATTGAGGGGGAGATAAATAATGAATGTTTTCAGAATTTAAGAGCTATGAAGCTTTCTTTTATAGTTTGTGTGATGCAGACTATTCTTAGGTGAGATGCCAAGGAATCCTAGGAGTGACTCTTAGGAATTTATTTTTTATTTACTATTTACGGTTGCTGTTCACAGCACTATTCACAGCATCTCAAATCTTGATTTTCACCTTTGTTTCATTCCTAAAGCCCTATTAAACCTTGTTTCCCCTTGTCCTACGTCAACTTAACTCTCAACTTAATGTGAGTATACAATGAAATAGGATGGGGAATATCCCACCAATAAGTAAATATAATATATACACAGAAAAAGGTCCAATTTGAGTGAAAGAAGTGAAGAAATATACCATTATCCGCAAAAAATTACATACAAACCTACAATAAGACAAAATTGAGAAGAATGTTAAAATAGTCATTACCAAGAAGATAGAAGTGAGGAATTTAACTGGCATAAAGTTATTTACTGAAAAAGAATGGAGAATGGCTAATTCAGAAGGACGTGAAAGAAAAAAGAGGAAGAGAAAAGGATTGGGTGGGGGGGGGGGGGGGGGGGGGGGAAGCAAAAGAAAAACATACTCTGGAAACCTTCCCTCGATTATTGATGTGTGTAGATCTCTGCTAAGCTGCAATTTTAAAGAAATTCACTTTCATTTATAGGAAAGAAAAGAAATATTAAAAAAAAATTATATGAAAATTTTCTATTTGTACCTTCATCATGTAGTACAGATTGTGATATGAAAGAAGCTGAGATCCCATGGCATCTTTTGTAACAAGGCAATGGATGTAGGCCCTAGAATAGGTCCTGCAGACCTACAGTGAAATAAATACAATGAGGCAGATGTATCATTATACAAATTCAATTTATAATACAATAATAATTCACCCAACATGTTTCAGTTATGACCTCACCATACAAGCGCATGTAGGATCAATGGGACAAGTATCATCAGCCATCGCGTTGTGTTTTAGCTTCAGCACTCCCTGCATAAAATATCAGAAATCATCCTTCCACCCACACTGAAAAAGAAATACCATTACATTTTAAGAAGTTCATAGTTAACAGGAGTTGACTGGCAACTAGGTTCAGAGATGCATATTTAAGTTAAAGATAGTTCACATAAACAGGTGACCTGCACGTATGTTTCACGTTCATGAGAAACATATGAATGAAGCAAAAAGTCTTTGCATATAAACCATTCGTATATAAATTTGCTGTAAGAAAAACCATGTTGGATATCAAAAGAAGATTAAAAAATTTAAAGATCAAGAATGTTGTAAAAGTATGGTTCCATAGTTTATATTCACAAGAAGCTATCACCTCAGGTACAAGAGCTGAGCCAAAGCGAGCAGTACGAGTAGGATAAACACAGTCATACATGTCAGCACCTAAAGCACTGCAAACTACAATATCCAGTGGATAACCAACACCCTGAAAAGAAGTATTGAGGAAATATCATGACATGGAAATATATGAAAAGATGAACCACCCAGTTCGCAAGAATTCAAGTTAGTTTGGATGATGTAAGTTGATTTGATGAAAGAAATCTGCACCATAACATATCGTGGTTTGTCCTCAGGCAGTGCGGCAGTGCACTGAGCAACAACACGCCAAAATGAATCTTTACTTTCACCGCCTGCAAGACCACCAATAGCATAGCTGTCACAAGAGTAAGCTCTGTTAATATGGTTCCTTGATCAATAAACCATAACACCACTAAAGTAAAATACAGAGATCAGTTGTGGATGTATGTATGTGTGCAAATTGGTATAACAAGTTAAATCTCTGAAATGTATGAAACAATGTTGAACCGATTGCTGGCTGAAAGACATTAAACCTCACATGTGGCAACTGAACAGAGAATGAAAAATTAAGAGAGAGAAGCCTAGACGGGAAATTATTAAAAACAAAAAACAAAAGGAAAGCTTTGTTAAAAATTTAAATGGTGCTTCAAAGAAAAACTTTTCACAATCCTTTAAAGCTCTGAAAACAACTGTAAGCAATGAACTTTTAATGTAAAGGGCATAAATAATGAGAATTATTTATGTACATGTGGCAAAAGATAGCAGCAGAGGGCTTTAAATGCTTTCTTCAAAACCTTAAAGTACACTGCAGAGTTATTATTTATTTTTATTTTAAAGTAGACACCAAAATTTATAATAAATAAATAAAGAAAAAACAAGTTAATTGATTTTTCAAAAATAATATGAAAGCTGTTCCTTGCATATGGATGTAATACCTTACATATGTTTTTTTTATAATGATAATACCTTACATATGTATTAATCATATTGTATGCTATAGTATAGAGTCATGATTATATACTTTCTGTTACATGTCAAATTTACTGTTTATCCCCCCCAAAAAAAAGCAAAAAGTTTACTGCATGAAATGTATCACAGCAAATTGCAAAAAAAACTGCAACTGTGGTAGTTGACTACTTATGAGTTACCATGAAAGCAATGAAGTGCTAAAAGTAATGCCAAGCTTACAACTAGAATTATCATTCACTGAAAATAGTATACACATACCCAGGTAAATTCCGATCAACCAGGCCTCTAACACATATATCCCTGATTACAGTATTATGACATAAGATGATTAGTAAAGAAAAAGAATCAGAATTAAAAGATACATAGCTCAACCCAAAAAAAAAAAGGACGAAGATTACAGCTTGAATTGAGATTCACCTTAGGACAGGGTCTAATCCACCTTGTACAATACCAAACAAATTCTGCTCATGTGGTCTCTTGTGAGCTGCTTGCAGGATGCAATCCAGTGAGAATAACAGTAACTTAAGTCAGAATAATCCCAAAATATACCCAAGGAAGACTGGTTCTTTGATATAGATGCTACATGGCACAAAAGAACATTATTGGATCATCCATGAAACTCTAGGAGATCCAGGGAAAACACTACAGGCCAAGATATCACAGTATCATATTATTGACATATTAGCACTACATGTATCAATCTAGTACAAACATAACAACTCACTAACTTAGCCATTACAATGATTACATTCTGCATAACTTAAAAGCATGGTTTCAACCAAGGCCTGAATAATAAACCTAAGGAAAAGATCTTTTGGGTTAATAAACCTAGGAAGTTGCAGGTGGACCAAGGATACTGCATTTGAAAACTAAGGTTGATTATGCATGAAGCAGATTTATATCCTTTTTTTTTGTTGTTAGTGAAATTAAACATGAGTGTTTCTGGGTACCAAATGTAATTACCTGCTATACATCTGTCTATCCATCTAAGAGTGCGGTACATGGCTTCTTCTATTCGTGGACCAGTAATGGTTGTTTTTACTACATCATCAAGAGCCATAATAATATCTGCTCCAATTCTGTTCTGCACTATTTGTTGGGGAAACATAAGGACATGAGGTATTCAAGAAGGAAGTGGTAAAGAAACAATAACCATGCTTTAGCACTCAACCCTTTGGATGTTTGATTTTTAACTTCTGTCTAGAATTTTAAACTGGCAAATTTCTGCAGAGTAGTTCACCTTAAGGTGAGTTCCTCGGGATATTATAAATATGCTATAACAAATCTGAAAAATCAATAGAATATCCATACCACCAAAAGTTTCAAATAAGGCACAAGCTTCAATTTTCCCTTCCCCCCTCTCCAAAGTTTCAAAATACTAATTAGTTATTATGGCCGTTATAGATAAATAAACTAAAATTTATGCAATGACAACGTATTATAAGGCTGTCAATTGTGATAATTAATTAAATTTCTCAATAATGCATTCCCGTTAACATTTCTAAGCTAGCTACTCAAGGAAATCATATTCAGAAAAGAAGCAAATTACAAGAGAAAGAGTTCAATATCTACAAGAGATCAGAGAGGGAAAAAATCATTAATGAAATAAATATAAATTAATGCAAGAGCCAAAATATAAAGTCGTGGAGTTGCCATGAAAGTCCTCTAAAGAAAGAGCATCCTAATAGCTAGAGAATCCAATATTCGGGTTACACTGAAAAAAAAAAAAAAAGGCAATCATAAAAACGAAAACAAAAAAGATATATGCCAAATATCCCATAAATCTGATAAATGCTCTTCATGACATTTTGACAAAGTAAGTTAACTGATTCTTTTTGATAAGTACTATAACTGATTATATAAATTCAAAGACGTTCGCTACAGAAACCTAGGACTCTTGTAAATAAAATCAAGGCCCCAGATTAACAAGAAACAATCTCAACAAAAGTACCTACTTGGATTTGAATTGATTCTTCAGGTGTTAGGAGCATGGGCTTTCCATCAACTGGTGACTGAAGTAAGAAAATGAAAACTCAGTTACAAGCAATTCATTGAATTTCAGCGTGTAATTATTTAGGACTATTCTGCACACTTTCTGTGTAGTTCAGCTAGTCCTTCGATCTAATAAATTATTTTATTCAGGAAAAAAAAAAGTTACAAGCAACAACAAAACAGTTTAAAACTCCAATTTTCATAACAAAAGATCATAAATAAGTAAAAACAAGAAACTCAAATTATAAATTGGTAGAGTAATATCAAAGTTATACTGAGAATTCATCACCAAAACAAAGAGAAAGAAAAAATTATATAGAGAATTCAACGCAAGAAGCCTTGCCATATTAGATAAGAACATTCACTATGGATACGAGATTAGACTTGCACAATTGCTTATAGAAGAGAACATAACAGGTTTCTTATATCCTGAAACAATTCATCAGGATAGACAGGGTTACGCCCCAATCAAATGTTAAACAAAAAAGTCAAAAAGAGAGAGAGAGAGAGAGAGAGAGAGAGAGAGAGAGGGAGAACTAAATAATGAATATGATGCACTCCCAAAGCATGCACCTGGGCGCATAAAAACACACCTACACATATTCTCACTTCTTGATTTTTAATTTTATCAAGTTTGGTATGTACATTCTAGCAAAAGACAACATACATCTTTGAGTCCTTCGGAAGAACTTCTTTGTACTACAACAACTTCAAAAACAAAAGCTGATCTAGTAAACCATCGCATTTCAACAAGAACCGCATTACAAACTTTAACCATATATATTAAAAGGTACCTGAAACGTAACGCCCTTTTCAGTGATGTCAGCCAAATGCAATAATGACACCTGAAAACATCAGCAAAAAAATTATGAGCTTTAACAGCATACATCATAAACCAAAGTTAGCTATACCATAAGAAGAACAATGAAGGATGTGATTACCAAAACGGTAACAAACAAAGGCTCCATTTGTTTTCTATAGAAAATATTTTGGGGAATATGACTTATTCTTCCTTGTTTGGTTGCAATGTGGAAAATAAACCAAAAATGATTTCTAGTGTTTGCCCTTGCAATGAAAATCATTATGTAAAAATTCATAACCAGATGTTAAGAGACCATGATGCAGCGCTAAATACTCACTATGGAATGAAGTTTGTGATATTAAAAACATTCACAAAAACCTCACCACAACTAAGGGGCTTCAGTCCTTATCTTCAAAATTTGTCATAAATTTGTTTTCATCACCTAGCATTACCTGTTTTATCCATTTTATGCATCCATAAAGTCGATTGTTTCTTTTTAATAAGTTTAAATTTGATTGAATTTTTATTTCAAACAATATTTATACTATGTTTCTACTAGGATGCTGTCAATATATCAGTTCAATGGCAGGTATTGGAGACAGTTTCTCTAATTCATGTATCTCTTTGTAACTTGTTTGCATAATAGAGGAGGCAGAAGATAAGAACAAGGGTAATTATGCTTTGGGAGTCTATTAGTAAAAATATGAGCTAGGAACAACAAGAACCTTTGTTTCCCTGTGGAACGCACATTCAGCATCAAATGTTGCGCCCAGTTACATGCACATTAGATGAAAAATTTATAAACCTTCTGAATTTATCAGTATCTATTCCCTATGTCACCAAACATCATCTAAGACTAGAGCTCATTATTAAACCTAGAGGTTATTGGCAACTATATATGACATAAGAACATTCATTGGTAATTATGTAAGAACCTGAAGTTATTGGACCCACGACCTCATCCTCCACATTTTTCTTATAAGGAGAGAAGATGTCATTAGAGTTAGACCTCATTGCCACCAGTACATTGTCTAAGACTCTAAGATTCAGTTATTTCACTTTTTTTCACACTCGAGCCCCATGTTGCAGTAATGTATAAATGGAAAGATAATACATGTCCTAAATTGTTAAATGTAACTAACTCAACTCATCAAAGCCTTTATCCCAACTACTTGGGCTACTAACATAGACAATTTTGCATAATTGAACGATGCCGTATCCTTTTCTATAAATCTCAATGCCTCTCTCAATGCCTTAAGCAACATGGTTTGTTGTCTTCCTCTTTACATATGACAACTTTA
The DNA here is from genome assembly GCA_023621385.1 of Quercus gilva. NCBI lineage: Eukaryota > Viridiplantae > Streptophyta > Magnoliopsida > Fagales > Fagaceae > Quercus > Quercus gilva. The sequence goes on along the minus strand of CM042474.1, from coordinate 2,587,587 downwards.
ATTGTCCCCTACCAATGCATTAGTAATATGTACAAGTAGACCCCAGAATAACTAGGACACTACAAATCGCATTATCAATAGCAAAAAGAAAATACAATTGACTTAAATTCAAATTGATATATCATATCTTAAAAGACAACCATTTGAAAGCCACCAGAATCTGTGAGTAATGCTCTTGGCCAGTTCATGAATTGGTGAAGACCCCCCAATTCATCAATAAGTTCAGAAGTAGGACGGAGTGCCAAATGATATGTATTCCCCAGTATTATTTGGCATCCAATCTCCTCAAGCTGGTTGGTTGCCAACCCTTTAATAGTCCCTGTAACCATTAAAACCTTAGTGATGTAATAAAATCTTAAATAGAACAGAAGTGGGTGACCATTTCTGCATGTATGCATGCTAGGTCAAATTATGAATGCATTATTGTGTATTATAACTGCTCTACTAAAAACATATTAATCAACAACTATATGGCCTAGCCCTAAAAGAACTAACTTCAACTTTTATGGAAGAAGAATACTCAATGTCCAATGTTGGCATATGATTCATCAATTGAATGAACTGTTAATGAGCACCTTTTTCCTTTTCATATTTAACTTAGGAACAGTACTAGTGGTTTGTCAAATTATAACGTAAATGACAGCCAAAATTTAAAAAGGAAGTTGATATGAAAATTTATTACTTTCTCCCCCCATTGGAGGTCACCCGGGCCTATTGTTTACAAAAATGGGAAATAGCCTTCTCCCACCTTTGAACAGTACTCAATCCCTAGTGAATGCATCATTCAATTGAAGTTCATTAGGCAGAGGAAGGTTAAATATAACATTAATAGAAGTAATAAAAACGGGACATGTCGATAAAGGGAGCAACCTGATAGTATGATTTTAGATAAAATAGAATGGTGGAAAAAAAAAAAAATACATGTGGCCGACCCTTAGCAATATGTTAAGGATCCATGGCCGACCCCAACATTTTGAAACTATGGTTTGGTTGTTGTTATTGTTGTTATAGTGCAGCGCCATGATATATTACTATCTAAACTAACTTAATGATCTTTTGTTCTAATAGAGCAAGGTAAAATAAAATTGAGATAGGATACTCAATGTCCTACTCATGTGGCTAACAAAATTGAGAAGCTTCAGAGGGACTTCTTGTGGGGTGACTCTAAGACACATTTATTGGGTTGGGATAAGGTGTGTTTGCCTATTGCTAATGGTGGTTTGGGTGTTAAGAAATTGACCACTTTCAATAAAGCCTTACTAGGAAAGTGGCTTTGGCATTTTGGGATTGAGGAGAATAGGCTTTGGAGGAGGGTGGTAGCTTTGAAGTTTGGGGAAGAATGGGGGTTGGACCTCTAAGTTGGAAAGGGGTGCTCATGGGTGTGGTTTGTGGAGAAGTATCTGAATGGGTTAGGAGGTTTTTAGCAAAAATGCCCTGTTTAAGGTTGGGGTGGGGGATAGAGTGAAATTATGGACAGATAGGTGGTGCGGAGATCTTCCTCTCCATTTGGTTTTTCCAATCTTGTACAATTTTGCTGCAAACAGAGAGGCTTCCGTTGAATCTTCTCTGTCTTGTCAAGGAGCAGGGGTTAGGAGAACTTGGGATGTTCACTTCATTTGGGGTCCTAATGATTGGGAGGCAGATTGAGTGACTGATTTCTTTCGTTTCTTGGCATTCAATCTACCTTCCGTGACAGATGGTGATCATTTGAGATGGAGGTTGACTAAAAACGGGGATTTTACTATCCGCTCATTTTACCATAAGTTACATGGCTCCTCTGTTGATGCTTTTCCTTGGAAAGGTATTTGGAAGGTTAAGGCACCCCGGCGTGTCTCTTTCTTTGTTTGGACAGCTGCTTGAGATAGGATCCTCACGGGAGATATCTTGAGATTTAGGGGGTTTTGATTTCGTTGACTGGTGCATTATGTGTCGTTGCTATAGTGAGAGAATGGATCATTTGTTGTTACATTGTGGAAAGGCTTATCGACTATGGCGTTTTGTCTTTAGGATTTTTGGGATTTCTTGGGTCCCTTCTTGTACGGTGCAAGATTTTCTTTTTAGTTGGTGGAATAGGTTGGGGAAGCATGCATCTTAAATTTGGAACCTAGTTCCGCTGTGTTTGATGTGGTGTATTTGGAGGGAACGCAATCAGCAGACGTTTGAGGATTTGGATAGATTTGAGGACCAACTGCTTGCTCTCTTTTCTGGTTCTCTTTATGATTGGGCTAAGTCTTGGGGATTCACATCTAGTGACGCTATTCCTCTATTCCTTTGCTCTCTTACTCTTTGTATTTAATGCCTTTTTATGTTTTTGCTTTCTCATCTTTCTTGTACTTCTGTTCTGCTGATGCACCTTTGCATCTAGCATTTTTTATTTAATATACTTTTTCTTACCTATCAAAAAAATAAAAAATATACAACATTCTTGATGAACCAAAAGTTCCATGGAACACATAAGATAGTACAAACTCTAACCTTGAGTACCGACGGGCATAAACAAGGGCGTTTGGCACACAAAGTGAGGGAGAGTTAGTTGAGCTGCACGAGCACGATTGAACCTCCCTAGAATCTAAAGGACAGAAACATAAATAAAATTAAAACAAATTAGCAAATAACAATGTACCAAAACATTAAGAAATAGCAATCAGCATTGTTTATAATGAACCAAATTAGCAAATAACAATGTAACAAATCAAGTAGAAACAATCAACATTGTTTATTATGGACCAAATTAGCAAATAACAACGTAACAAATCAAATAGAAACGATCAACATTGTTTATAATGGAACTCTAGTCTGCCTGCAGATTCTACTTTGGACTATACAACACAAATACATAACCTAAACAACCTTAAATTAGCGAAACATAAACTACAAAGTTGCCTTATCCTATTGTTTGAACCATGTTTCTATGTGTTAGTGTGGAACTCAAATTATAAAGTGAACAAAGTAAAAAGCAAGGCATACCTCGAAACGAAGAGCCATGGAATCAAGCAAGTCCGAACAAAATCCTATGAAACAAGGAGTCAGTGTGTTACAATGTATACGATGTAATCCTGAGTTTTCAAAAAAAACACGCACTGAGAGAGAGAGAGAGAGAGAGAGAGAGAAAAAGAGATAGGAACAGAGATAGAAGACTTAAAACGTGTTGACGATGGCGGTGTCAAAATTCAAATAAAAGTTTAACCAAAAAAATAAATAAATAAATAAAAGAAGGAAACAAAAAAAATAAGGTTTGGGTAAAAAACCAAAAGCAGGGCCAAGTCCAGCAAGGCGGCTGGGTATGGTATTGTGTGTTTGTTCGGCTGTGTGTTATTGTTAGGACTTTACTATGGTCGTGGGAACACCACGAATGGAGTGGCGAGGTTTATAACAGTCTAATAATCCTTTTTTTTTTTTTTTTTTTTTTAATGTATGTACTGTACGCACTATGTATAAATTTTAAGTGGTTCTTTGACCGGAATTGGGTGGACCACTGTGGGGGACACTAGGGTGGGGAAGTTTGACCTTGGTTATTGGTTAAGCCCCAATGTGATTACAAATACTTTGGGGGGTTGAAAATAGGATTGTTTATTTTCTATTTTGAACATAGTAAACTTAGAGCATCCGCATCAATGGGTGTATAGTCTTTTAAAAGACAAAAATCTCTTCATTTTACATATTTTGGCTAAAAAAGATACTCACATCAGTGGGTGTAAAATTATGTATCTATACACCATTGTTACAGTAACCATATATATATGCACGATTATTATAGCTCATGTACTTGATTTTTTTTCTCTCTCCTACCTCTGGCTCTCATCTCAACTCTCTCTTTCTAATTTCATCACAGCTCTCTCTTTCTCTCATCTCAACTCTGCTCACAACTCTTTCTCTCTCGTCTCAACTTTACACTGCAAAGCCGATCAGCCTCTCCAATCCAACAATCTGATTAGCCTTTCCGATCATCTCAACTTGCTGTTGAACTCGTCAGAGGCATAACACGCACATGAAAACGACCGGCTTACTCGACGGACCATGATTCGGCGATCCAAGGCCTTGACTTAGTGAATGTCGGTGATTCCGACAGTTTGTTCTATTTGATCGTTGATGGTGGTTGGTGGTTGGGTGTGGGTGATTTTGGGTTTGTGTTGGGTCTATGAAAGGGTTCCAAAGAGGAGAGGGAATGAAATAATAAAAAATGTAAAAAGAATGAATATTTTATTGAATAAATGTGTAAAATAGATAAATTGATGTAGGTGTTTTGTAAAAGTGGATGTGTAAAATAGAAAAAGTAGGTTTTTTATTGCAAAATAGATAGAAAATTTGCACGAACTGATGCAGTTGCTCTTAGGCTCATTATCAAAAGTTCAAAACAATATTACATGTTCAAGAAGCTTTACTTTTTTATTTATTTATTTAAATTAAACGAAGTCGAGCTTGTTTAGAAGTTGTTTGATTAAGTTATTGTTTTCCAATATATAGTAAAACCATAATTATAAGTGTTAGGTCTAGTTAATATATGCCCTTAGGGCATATATTAATAATCTATTTTATGAAATTTTTTATGAGAAATTGAAAAAACTGTTATCTCAACAAAAAAAAAAAAAAAAATGGTAAAAAAAGTTAGTTACTTTTTTCATATTTTTATAAAAACATTTTATAAAATGGTTTACTAATGTAGTAAAACCCATAAGGGGTTATCCCTTTTACAATTCTATGAATATTTATTACGAATGGACAATTTATATTTTCAATAAATTATAAATAATAATTTGATATCATATGAATTTATTTGCAAAAAAAAATATAATATTATATATAATTAAATTGAACCTCAAATGCATGAGCTTATTCACAAACACATTATTAAACTTGAGCTTGGCTTGTTCGAGACTAAACTTGGGTTTGAGTTTGATTTTTTTGCTAAACAAATAAACATAAACAAGCTTTTTTTAGAGTCAAATTTAAGTTGTTCATAAACAACTTGGTTCATTCACAGCCTTAGTTGAAAAACGTTTTCTTTGTAACCTTAAATGTTTTCTAAGGCTTAAGTATTGCACAACCAATGGCTTACAAATAAAACAATACCAATTAAAGGTAAGTGTCACACTCAAAGCTTAAAGAGGTTTGGGAGCAAGGGTTGGTTATTTATTTTCCCCAAACTAAAAAAATTGGTCATGATGAGATGGATGATTGACAAAAAAGTTGGGTTAATTAATCAGAATGATCCTCTAGTCTATGTATTTCCATTCTCAATTTTAATCCCACTTGTGAAATGGGCTAAATGCACAATAATTAATAGGAGTAATCATGGTTGAGGCCGAATTGGATTTGGTGTTAACCTAACTTTGTGTGGTGAGAAGTTCTTACACCTATTGTCTACCATAAATTAGTCAAAATCAAATGCCAATCACCTCCAACTTAACTATTAGGTATTAGTTAAACAAGATTAAAAAACAAACATCGTATCTCACTGTGTTGGATAATATTTTGATAGAGAGGGTGAGGTGGAATAATATGTCAACATTTGACCCGAATAAGAATCAATAACAATTTGACAACTCAAACTCTTATGAACTCTTTGTGTAAAAATAAGGGTAAATTGCAAATTACACTAAAGTATGGGGGTATTTAGATTTTATATCCTGAAGTTTTAACATTTGGAATTTACCTCTTGAAATTTGAGGGTGTTTGGATTTTACACCATAAATTTTAAAACTTTAGGGTGTTAAACTCAAACATCCTTAAACTTTAAGAAGTAAAATCAAAACACCCTTCAAATTTATGAGGTAAAATCCAAATTCTGAAGTGTTAGGGTATAAAATTCAAATATTCCAAATTTTAAGGGTGTGATTTACAATTTACTCTAAAAATAATGTGTATCTAGCATTGCTCCAATCATAATGGTTAACCTACGACCCCACCAATAGTGTTATTAACATTTGTTAATAGACAATTTTAGAAAAGTTTTAATATCATTTTTAATTTTTTTTATAGAAAATATAAAAAAAATTATCAAAACTCAATTACATTTTTCATTTCTCATAAAAAGTTCTTAAGAATAGAGTTCGGTTAATGTATGCCCTTAAAACATACATTAATTATCAATTTTAGAAAAAAATTTATAAGAAATTGAAAAAACTGTTAAAAATTTTGGTAATTTTGATTTTTTATTTTTCTATAAAAAATTTCTTAAAATAGGATAAAATTATTTGCAAAACCAATACTCTCATCCGTTATACTTTTCCCACTTTCATTATAGAATGTAATACGGTGTCGTTTCGCATCATTCTGCAATGCACAGAGAAAATTTTGACCGACCGTATCAAACACGGCTCAATCACAACGGGTCGGGGCAAAATCATAACGGGTCCAACGACCAAAATTATGACAACTTAGGCACGCACTGTCGTCGTGACAGAAGCATTGTAATAAATTTCAAGCATTTCATAACGGGTCCAACGACCAAAATTATGACAACTTAGGCACGCACTGTCGTCGTGACAGAAGCATTGTAATAAATTTCAAGCATTTCCGCTTCTTCTTTCTCAGATCTCGTGCGCAATTCCATAGCCAAAACCCACCAAATTCAAAAACAAAATCAAAACGACACCGTTTAATCCACGATCAGGTGCTTCATCTTTTCCAATTCTTTCAGCTATTAATTCATTTCCATTTTTGGTTTATACTCTCAACTTGAATAATTCAACTATTGCTTTCAAAAAATTTCATACAATTATCAAACACTTTAGCTACATTGATGGTTGTGACCTAAAATCAGTTATGTTACAACACAATACTGTCAAATCGTGTTGTTTGTGAGTGAAATTTAGTTGAAAATTTGGCTGAATTGGTTTTTGATTTTGGTGGAAATTGAATTTTGTGTTTCAGGGAGTGGAATTAGGTTGAAGTGATTTTTTGGTGTGTAGAAGAAAAATGCAGCACGCTCCGGCTACGATTGAGGAGCAATTGATATTGAAAGCGATCAAGGAAGAATGCCCGTGGGAAAACCTCCCAAAACGACTTCAAGCAACGCTTTCTTCTAAGGAAGAATGGCATAGAAGGTAACAGTTACTGTAGACCTTAATGCTACATTTTGCGTTTTTCGAAGAAAAAAAAAGTAGTTGTTGAATTTTTGGTTTTTAGATGGAGAGAAATTGTTAATTGTGTGAAAATGACGAAAACTATGGGGTCGGGTTATGGATCATCAATAGACTAATTATGGTCGTTAGTGTGGACTGGGAATTTAAAAGGATGTGATTTTATTGCGTAGTTTTAGAGTGCGTTTGGATGTGGTTTTTTTTTGCTGAAAGTTGGTTAAAGTATAGTTGTATTTAGAAACACTGCGGTTTTAGAAAGTTGTACGCAAGCAAATAAGCTAACTGAGCACTTACAACTCTTTAATACATTATGTTTTCTAGGTATAGCTGTACTTTTGCCTAGCCTATTTTTTAAAGCTCAATAAGGCAATGAATCTAAGCTAATCCAAAACGAGCATGAGCATTTTTGAGGTACAGTTTGAAGTTTTCTAGTGGCAAAGGCTTGAGCTGTAGATGCTCTAGGGATTTCTGAAGTTTGTTATCCTGAAACGAATGTATGCACGTTGATATGTCTGGTTAGGTCCATTACCATTTGGTTTATTATTCATTATTCATTTCAGGCAAAGTTTTCTTTCTAAATTGGTTGGTACAGTATTATATGTAGGATTTGGCGTGTATTCTATTCATAACCAATGCTTTCTGGGCATCCCTTAAGAATCAGAATAAATCAGTGAATAACTGAGTGGCAAAGGTTTTGACGTTGAATATTTTTTTTTTTTGGGATAAACAACGAGCTTTATTAATGAAGAAAAACTCCCAAGTGTACAGGGGTTTTCAACGGGAGGAATACAATCAACATCTTAAATTACAATACTCTCAAACAAATCTAACAGAGAATAACATGAGAACGATTGTAACGGTCTAGTCAAATCTGGCATAGAATGAAAAAAAATAAAAACGACTAAGCTTTGAACCTCTTTCGTAGAAATTGTAAATCCATTAATGTGAGGAAAAATCAATACACTGACTATGCTAAAAAGAAACTTAAGTTTAATAATTTAAGCATGTTGATAGACATGTTGGATTTTTTAGTTTATAGAAGCCATTCTAGTGGAGTGAAGTTTTTACTTTTGGTACCTTGACAATTCTGCACCATTCGTTTTATTTGATTCTTTTCCTTTTGACCTTCTTGAACGAGTTATTTGATTTTCTTTTAAAATGACCTTTTTTCCTTTTGTGAGTGCAGGATAATTGAACATTGCATAAAGAAAAGACTCCTATGGAATACTTCTTTTGCTCGCAAAATATGCAAAGAAAGTGAATACTATGAAGATATGATGCGTTACTTGCGAAAGAATCTAGCGGTGCGTGTGATATGATCTTTAAAAAAAAAAAAAAAAAAAATTGTTGGATTTTTCCTTATTGTAGTGTCCAATTTTTTTTTTTTTTTTTTTATATGTTGCAAGCTTATGTTACTATGCCATTGACTTCTAGCTCAAACGACACTTCCTCATATAATAATGGGATGGAGGTGAGGTCATGGGTTTAAGACCCATTGGGTACATGCATAACTTATCAATAAAAAGAAATAGCTAATGTTACTGATTCATGATTTAAAAAAAAAAAAAAAAAAAAAAAAAAAAAAACCTAAATGGAGGATTGCATGTTGGCTTACTTTGTGCAAGTAAAGTCTTCCATATAACCAATTAGCTTATTGGCTTAGAGATGGTGCTGTTATCTTCTTCAAAAAATAAGATTTATGCAGTTTAAGTGTTGATTTTGTTATTTTCAGCTATTTCCCTATCACCTTGCTGAGTATGTTTGCCGTGTGATGAGGATATCACCTTTCAGATATTACTGTGATATGATATTTGAGGTTATGAGAAATGGTAAGAGGTTACCTTCTTTAACAAATCTGATACGGTTTTGCTGGAATTTGCAGCTATCATTATTGTTCGTACTTTTACTTGCTTACAATAAAGGAGTTTTCTCACATCATGTCACATGCATCGTTATCAGCCTCCCTTCCAATTAATATCACTTACAACTTCTCATATACCAATGAACTGCAAACTTCATTGATAAAGATTTTCTCACTGAAGCTACATTTGGCAGATCTGATCTGCTAGATTAGTTGTTCATATAAATTTTTAATAAACTTCCGCTTATCCTAAAAGCTTAAAACTTATAGGAAACGGTGAATTTAGTTAGTTAGCCATATTATTTTAACAATTCCACTGGAATCACAATTTTTAATCCTTCTATGGGCTTTTACAAATTCTGTATTCAACATCATGTCAGAAAAATTTTGGGGGTGGGGGGAAGAGAGAAAATTTTCCTGCTTGAAATCCTGTTAGTCTGTAGTCAGTTTACCTTTTTTGGATAATAACATCAAGCTGATGTATGTTTCTCATAGTCTTGGTACTCATCTAATTATGAGCATCACGATTAGTTTCCTTTTGTGGAGTCAGGCATACATGGAATAGACTAATTGTTTCTTTGAGTTCAAATGTTTTTGTTCCCTTTTTTTTTTCAAAATTTTACTTTATTCACCCTTGATCTGTCAGTATATACTTATTCTTTACTTTCCAATTTTCCATTATTAGAACAATAGTTTGAATTGTAAATCTAACGTGCCTTTATCTCTTCATTGTTTGGTTGTCCACTCTCGGTTACTTATCATGGTTACCTGTGTATATGTGCCTTTGTTTGTATTTATGCATCATTTACCTTCAAATTTGCTTATGCCCATTTTGGAGATACCTGCTTATTATTTGAAATGGTTAATGGTTGTCCTTATCAATTGTAGAGCAACCTTATGACAGCATCCCAAATTTCAGCGCTGCCGATGCTTTGCGGCTTACAGGAATTGGAAGAAATGAATTCATTGATATCATGAACAAGTGCAGATCTAAGGTAGTGGATAGGTTTGCTTGTATGTTTACGGATATTTGTGTTTATACACACAATGTTAATTTGTATCATAAGGTTTCAGTAATGTGCACATATGTTGCTAACATGATACAGATGTTACTTTTTACATGAGTTATAATATACGTTCCTTAAGAGAAACTAATGAAACTCAAAGATAGATAATTCTTTATTAATGCTTTTTAAGCGGACTAGCAGCACTAGCCATAATTATTATGTTCTAAGCTTACTTATCAAAATTATTATGTTCTAAACTTCAACTATCTATTTCACATTTTTCTTCCTCTATAGCATGGATCTCTTTTCATCTCCTTGCAATTTCAGTCTTAATAAAGCTTCCATTTAGAAATTAATTGAATTTTGATATTGTTCATTTGGATGGAAGTATCTAAATAGAAGGATTTGGGTTTCAATTTTTAGTTTAAATCACTTCAATAAAGTATGAAAGGGATTAATTTTTCTGTTGATGAAATTTATGGATGGATTTAAACTTTACTAATATGCGAATTTGAAATGATTAGCTATAAAATATTATTCAAATCCATGACATTACAAGTTTTTATGTTAGATCAAAATCCTCTAAGCTTAAATTATCACGTCTTGTTAAATTCATATCAAACTATTTATACTACCAATCTTTCTTCAATTCAACTACACAAATATTATGAATGGTTTGTTATTGTAATTTTTCTTCAAATCTCTTGATTTTAAATCCTCATATCCAAATTGAACCATATTGTTTATGAGGATATTTTGATTTAGTTGTGCTTGTTTAGTGTTATCTAATATCAGCTAAGTGTATGAATTAAAGACGGGCATCTTATTGTGCAAAAATATCTTCAGTTTCATGGATTTTGCCTTATGCTGGTATCATAAGTCATTTGCTTTCAGATGGACTATACATTATTATCTTACCTATTATTTACTGTTTTGGAGCTATCCAGAAAATTATGTGGAAGCTGAACAAGTCAATTGCAAAGGAAATGTTACCTACACAACCTGTAGATTTTGCAATTGAACCATGGTGGGGAGTTTGTCTTGTAAACTTTACTCTAGAAGAATTTAAGGTGAGGTTCTTAATAATCCTTTTTTCTTACCATTGATTTCTTAGGAATTTCTACCGAAATAAACTCCTTTGATTTCATAGGGAGTTCAGTCACACAAGAAGTATCTCTGTTTATGTGCTTTTGGGGCAAGCACTTGGTGATTGATGTGAACTTACTAACTTTTCCTTCTTTTTATAGAAACTCTCAGAAGAAGAAATGGCAACAATTGATAAAGTCTGTAAGGAGGAAGCAAATTCATTTATTTTGTTTGATCCTGATATTGTAAAGGGTCTCTTCAGACGAGGGTTGATATACTTTGATGTCCCTGTTAATCCTGATGACCGTTTTAAAGGTACATTGGATATATTTACAGTTTTTTTTTTTTTTTTGGTTATTGGTTTCACTAGTTTTTTATACCTTAAGTTCCATATGGATTCACTTACCTGAAGCATGTGCCAAAGCCAAAAGTTATTTAAAATTTTTTTCTTTCTTTTATCTCTCTAGGCTTTCATTTTGTTCTTATTGTTTCTGTTATCATTAATTGGAAGTCAATGACTTGTGAATTTTTTTCAAATTATATAGTAATTCTGGAAGGTTAGCTTTCTGTTGGCATGAAAGTCTTCATCCCTATGTCTTATATTATAATAAAAGCATGGGTGGCTTGTTATTTGGTCAAATAACCTGACCTTCCCCTAAAGAAGATTAAAAGAATGAAATATTCTAAGCACTGCTATGTACAAATGAACTTATCCAAAAAAAAAACCCTTTCACATTCAAATTAAGAAAACATGTGTTTTTTTTGGGCTGTGAAATCCTTTCTAATTGAGGTAACCAACAAAATATTTCCATAAAGGGCATGGTTGTGTGGACTTCTGGTGAAGCTTAGCTAGCTGAATCTATATATTTTGATGTCTACTTAATGAACTAATTAAATTTATACCTAGAGCTAGCATATAGTGGATCCATTTGCTTTGCTTTATGGCATGTTTTCTTCTTCTGTTTTATGTAATTTATAATATGTGTTTTTGATAAATGATAAGGGCAATTAATGTCTAGATTACATTATTTTACATTATCATAAGTAATGCCAATGCGTCTGCCTTATATGGTCATGGGTTCAAAACTCATTAGGTGCATGTGTAATCACCCAAAAAAATAAAAAAAGTTATGATGAGTACTTTCTATGATTTGTACTTAGGCTGTAAGCTGAGACAGTTTGGAAAGTGGGTTAAAGTTTCTTCCTCTTACACTTCTGTAAAATATCTGTTGATTGGAGTGGTGAAATATAAGATAAGTTTAATAATAATAGTTTAAGAACGATTCATCCTCTTCATTTGAAACCCTTCTGTGGGGATTTTTGTGAGTCCACAATGTTAATGTTCATGGTTGTTCAGTTTCCAGGCTTGAAGGGTTTGTTTCCAACAGGGAGCAGTCCTATGAAGATCCTATCGAGGAGTAAGGCAGTCGTTCTAATATTCAGATATTCTCTGTCAATTGAGTGTTTTTTGCAACCAGTTAATTTTTTTTTGATAGATAAAAGAAATGGGTTATATATGGGATCCTAACACTTGTAATCTATCATTCAGGTTGCTGTATGCAGTTTTTGTTGTTTCAAGTGAGAATGCAACTGTTGCTGAATTGGCAACAACTCTACAGGCTGACCTTTTGCAGCTGCAGGCTGCTGCATCTTTTGCATGTCGACTGGGATGGGCAGTAAAAGTAATTGATCCAGCATCTGTTCTTCAAGATACAAGCATTGCTAGCTCTCTTAGGGCTACTCTTAGTGATGAAGATGGTTCTAGTGCTAGTCTAGACTCAGCAAACATTTTTGTTGATGGTGATGTTGCTCAACAAGGAGATGTTTTGGAGAAAGAAAACAATGGACCCATTTCTGCCCATGCTCGTGTTGCTTTTGTGGTTGATGCTAATATAACATCCTATCTTATGATGGGGTCTGTTTCACCAGGTATGTTCATTTTTTTCGTCTTTTTTCCCCCCTTCATGTCAATGTCAAGTTCATTTGTCTTATAATCTTGAATGTGTCCTTTATCGTGTTTTTACCCTGAACATTATCAGCTATCTATGTGAAAACAAAATAAAGTTGTGACACTAGCCCTGTTGTCAGCATGGGAACTTCTTGTAACAATTATCTAGGAGGGACTAGAAATAGAATGGTCATTCTATCAGTTCCCATAGGAGCAGAAGTTCATCTTGAATGATTATTCTGTCATTTTCCAGAGGTGGTCTGAAGTAGCAAAGTTAAACATTTAATGTGTTGTCTTTATGCAATATTTCTTCTGCAGAACAACTTCAGTCTGTCTTTCATCAATGATATTTCTAGGTGGACCTACTTCATAACCTTCCCAAAATGTATTCATCTCTATGTAAGGCAAGAGAAAATTCTCTTGTCAAAAGGATCGAAGCATAGTGCTCCTCTGACCCTTTTTTTTTTTTGTTTACTTTTTTTATGTTAGACTGCACTGTGAGTCTGTGAAGAGGGAAGCAGCCTTCTTCAGAACTTGAATATGATCCTGCTATATGCTGGAGACAAATTTCCATTAACTCAACCTCTAATGCTGCCCTATCCTATCAACTTCTTAAATTTTTAGACATTTAACAATACTTGGCTTACATGCTAGGATTCTACACAATTTTATAGGAAAGTGGCAAATCGAGATGCTGGAAACTTGTCTCAATGCTTTTTCTCATGTATTTTGCATTTCAAATGAGAATTTTGTCTGACCTTACCCCTTCATTGAATTCTGTATTTCCTTTGCCATCATCATAAAAGACACCCATGATAGTCTGTGGTTGCATTAAGTAAAAAAGGTACCCAGAATTGATCTCAGCTTGTGTAGACTATCACAGCAAGAATAAATTGTGGTATCATGAGAAGGATTTCAGGTTGGATTGCAGCCAATTGCTTCCATGCTTAATAGTTAACCCTGTTCAAACTTATTAGTTGTGATTTGGAGAACAATAATCTTGCTTTGAGTGGTATATTTAGTTATCTCCACTCCCCTGCCCCAAAAAGTAAATAATGATTTGAAATAGTGAACTTTTGACATGGCTTTATTTTGTTTTGAGTAAGTGCATAATGCATCTGGGACAGAGATGAATGAAACTCTAGTGTGAATCCTCTTTACTCTTTAGTAATGAGAAGTGAAAAAATGACTATATACCGGATCATATAATATAAAATCATGTTTCTTTAAGAGAAATGGGCATCCTTTTTAATCAATCCAAATTCTATGGTAATGAGAAGAGAAAAAATGACTATAAACTAGATCATATAATTTAAGGTCATGTTTATTTAAGAGAAATGGGCATCTGTTTTAATCAATCCAAACTCTATGATAAGAAGGCCTTAGCTTACTGAATTTTGAGTTGAACAAAACTTTGATTTAAAGTCATATATGTATATATGCGTCCCCCCTCCACCCCCCCCCCCACCACCCCCCCAAAAAAAAAAAAAAAGAATAGACTGACAAAACTTAACAGGTTGCTAGGCTTGGCACTTTCAGTAATTTAATTTCCATCAAAATATATCATAATAAGTAGTAGTGGTTCTTAATGAGAGAAAAGTTGAGCAATCTCATGGATGTTTTACTCCACAGGTAGAATTTATGCAAATTGCGTGATATTAATCATGTCTTTCTGTTAATCTCCTTTTACAGGCTTAAAATCCCATGCTGTAACACTATATGAAGCAGGAAAGTTGGGTCATGCTGGCATTGCTGATCTCTGCAAGGATCTGAGTACATTAGAGGGAACAAAATTTGAGGGAGAATTGCAGGAATTTGCAAATCATGCATTCAGCCTCCGTTGCGTTTTGGAATGTCTGCTATCTGGTGGAGTTGCTACCAATGCCAAAGCAGAAGAAGTTTGTGATAAGATGGGTATGTTAGCTTCAAGCAATGATGAGGCCACTTTGATAGCTGACATCACTTTGACTGACAAATTAGGAAATTCTGCTACAAATGAAGCTAGGCTGGATAAAGATGATTTGGTTAGTTCAGGGATGCCCCATGAGGAATCTATTTTAACTGAACCTGCTACTGGAAGTGCTGATGATGAAATATTTTCTGCTACCTCGAGCGAGGTGTTTAACTCAGATCCAGATTTCCAGAATGATGAGAAAAAGATTCTATTTGAAGGGTCAGATGCTGGAAGAGATCCACTGAAGAGGAAAAAGAAATATCGTGTGGATATTCTTCGCTGTGAAAGCTTGGCTTCTCTTGCACCAGCAACTTTAGACCGATTATTTCATCGTGACTATGACATTGTTGTGTCCATGGTTCCTCTTCCTCCTTCATCAATTCTTCCTGGACCGACAGGTCCCATACATTTTGGTCCTCCCTCTTATTCATCTATGACACCTTGGATGAAATTGGTGCTATATTCAACTGTGGCTAGTGGGCCTCTGTCAGTTGTTCTTATGAAAGGACAATGTCTAAGGTTGCTTCCTGCACCATTGGCTGGTTGTGAGAAAGCCCTTATATGGTCTTGGGATGGTTCTATGATTGGAGGGTTGGGAGGGAAGTTTGAAGGCAATCTAGTCAAGGGAAGTATACTTTTACATTGTTTAAATTCACTTCTTAAACACTCAGCTGTGCTGGTACAGCCCCTCAGCAGGTATGATCTTGATCGATCCGGAAGAATCATGACCATGGACATTCCGTTGCCTCTAAAGAATTTTGATGGTTCAATTGCTCGTGTGGGGAAGGAATTGGGGCTGTGTGAAGAGGAAAGTTTGAAACTGAACTCTCTGTTAACTGATTTGGCAAACAAGATAGAGTTGTTGGCAGTTGGTTACATTCGCCTATTAAAACTTTTTAAAGAAAGAGAATCTGACCACTTTTCTCCTGATGATGAGAAGTATGAATGGGTCCCATTGAGTGTGGAATTTGGGATGCCACTTTTTAGTCCAAAATTGTGTAACAACATATGTAGAAGGGTGGTATCATCGCAATTACTTCAAACAGATTCACTTAGTGAGCATCATGATGCAATGCAAAATTTACGGAAAAAGTTGCGTGATGTTTGTGCAGAGTACCAAGCAACAGGTCCTGCTGCAAAACTTCTTTACCAGAAAGAGCAAGCAAAGGAATCATCTCGACAACTCATGAACTATGCTAGTGGTAGATGGAATCCGCTTGTTGACCCTTCTTCTCCCATTTCAGGAGCCTTGAGTGAGCATCAGAGACTAAAACTTGCTAATCGGCACCGTTGCCGAACCGAAGTTTTGAGCTTTGATGGTAGCATTCTTAGGTATGTATCAATCAATACATTGTACTATTTGCATACTGCTGATTTTGCTTTGAAATGTTTTATGGCATTAGTCTTTATACCAGTTTGCTAGTAATTTCCTATTTAAGTAATTTTTAACACAAAATATTCAGTATATACATTTTAAAAGTTTTTACTGAAGTACTCTGTATAGATGGGAGGTGGTTTTTTGGAGAAATTTTATATGGGAAGATTCTTTCTTGCAATTATCTGCTGATAATATTTACTGCAGAAAGATTCGCAATTTCTAAATTGTGTAATGGTGCCTGGAGGCTGTGATATTGAGTGCGGTTGTGGCAGTAGATAAAGCATCATGTATAATCATCTTGCCAAAGATTTAACTAAGAAATTGTTTAGGTTTTTCCAATGGACCTAGTTAAGAGCTTAACTTGCTAGACACCTAGAGCGGATCTATTAAGAGGAGTAGTTTTCAGGAAGTGTTATTATTTATGTGGAAATATATTGTTGATTCGTATTACCTTTTCCAATTACTCCTTTAATTTAAATATCAGTAAGAAGATGTTTGACAAACCCAGTGGTAGCATCTGGTTAGGTGGCAAGGAGCCTGATTAAGCTTGGTGGTTGCAGCTGTGGATTTTTTGTTGTTAGGAATTATTAATGTAGATCAACAATTGTTTTTTTTTTTAGATAACCTAAGAAACCTGTCTAAAGAAGAGCCCTTTGGACTCGCCTCTAGCCAGTAAAACCCATGAGCAACTAACCCCACCAGTCATAATTTTTGGAATAAGTTTGACTCTTAATCATGGTTACTTGAAGGCCTTTACAAGCTGCAAAACAGCTTTCTGAGGAAGCATTATGAGCGATGCACTGATGCTAGAGGATTTTTGAGACTGTCTAAATTTTGTGAGGGTGTGCAAAGTTAATAAGGGACAACTTTCTGGAACAAAGTCAGGAAGCATTTTGGTCTCTTCTTTCTTTTGTTTTGTCCTGTTGAATATGACATTGGTAGGGAGTGAATACTTGGTACTCTTTGCTGCTATTCTGATCTGATTTGATAATATTCTGAATATAATTATTGAATGATACTTTGCAGATCATATGCTCTAACTCCTGTCTATGAGGCTGCCACAAGGCCCATTGAAGAAGCACATACTGTGAGTTCAGTAAAAGTTGAACCGGATGAAGTTGACAGCAGAGAAGTAACCCTTCCTGGTGTTAATCTTATTTTTGATGGTTCTGAGTTGCACCCCTTCGATATAGGTGCCTGTCTGCAGGCTCGTCAACCTGTCTCCTTAATAGCAGAGGCTGCAGTGGCCTCTGCATCTGTTACAATTAAATAGGGCTTTATGCTACAAAATTTGCTCTGGTAACATAGAAGAATTTGTCCCAATTCTAGCAGTTAGTAATATCCTGTTCTTCATGGCCATCATATTCAGGCTTCCTCTAAAGTCCAAGGTAAAGAACAAACATGATTTATGTCGCCGACAAATTCTTTGTCATTATTCAATCGCTAAGATTTATCTTTTATTCTTCTAATCACTCTTTTTTTATTAAACATGTCATAGCTGCCAGCCTGCCACACAATTTACTCCTGTGGCCTTGAATATGCTAATATTTAAATTGAATTTGTATTTTGCTCCGTGTCCTCTTAAAGCATGGTTACTCTCGTGTAGTTTGACATGGGCAAAGTAACTAGGAAACAATGATGTTGGCTGAATGCTTCTTAAATCAATTAGAGGACTTAGTTTAGGCTTTTGCTTTTAATTTCTGGGTTCCTTTGCCTCTATAAATTACTGGTCACTAAGGAAAACATGAGTTGAAGTTAGCTGACAGCAGCAACTATGGTGATGCAGGTGATTGTTTTTCATTGGATAGAAACATTGAAATTTTTATGCTAATCTCTTTAATTCTTGAAGAAAATAATATATATAGGAAGAGTTCTCATTTTTTTTTATTGAGGGTAAGCTGCCTGCTCTCACAATCAAATTGTTTGATGACATGAAGGAGATTAAAAAAAAAAAAAGGAAGGATTAAGATCAAACAAGTAGGGTATTTGAATATTGTAGTCATAGAATTGAGAACATCTGTTTCAATATCACGTTGATAACCTTATGTACTTTTTGGAAGGTACATATTGTACTTTGTAAGTGAAAGGAGAAATTGCAGTTCTTTTTTAAGTGCAAATTTCTTGATTGATGCCTTAAAAAACTGTGTTTGAAATGGTGCTGACGGAAGCAGATTTCTCTCTTGATCATCAACTGTTATCTCTACAATTTTATGCGCGTGGCTTTCCTTGCATCATTCCATTCTATTTGATGTAGTTTTGGTTTATTATTTTGTCTTTACATGCTCGGTAACTTATTCATGATTAGGTTTTGGGTTTGTGCAGGTGTTGTTTTCTACTCAATACTGTCAGATCGTGGAACTTCGGTTTATTATTTACAGTGGGGCTATGGTTTGTCAATATATCTTTCTGAAATAGGACATGGTGTCATAGTTTCACTGATATGCTCTCCATCTTTTAAAAAAAAAAAAAAAATCTTAGCTTTGTGGGGACATAATTACAGGGAGAAGAGTACTGCAGCCAAATGAGGTGTGTAATGAAGCATATTCATTTGTCGCCCAGTGTTCAATTATGAAATGTTTCTACCTCTCAAGCCATATTCCAATTTTTTTCATTTGATGCTTTTGTGGTGATTCACAATTGTGAGGAAAATCTGCATGATACAGTAACAATTGTCAACAGCTTGTGATTTATTTTTACTTGATTGTTTTTTTTTTTAGATAGTTTTAATCTATTACGTATGCTCTTAATGATAGTTCTTTATTATCAGATTAAGATACCAATCAGTTTTTTGGTGTAAGTGGTGTATTTCCTGATTGTGATTATTGTTGTTGCTTTCTTTTTTGGTTGGGCCAACTATTTATCAAACTTTAACTAATACAACTCTCTCTCTCTCTCTCTCTCTCTCTCTCTCTCTCTCTCTCTCTCTCTCTCTCTCGTTGTGGTGTGATGCTACTTTAGCCATTACAAACTAATTAGAACCTGTTGTTCCATTACAAAGCTGTAGCTGTGTTATACTATTCTGGCCCAAAAACAAATGAAAAAGAGATCAGCTGTGTTGTCGATGTGGATTTGGCTTAAGGTGATAATCTGATAAATTTCTTTTACAAGGTCGTTGATAAGGCTTGATAGTTGAAACCACCACTAAGATATAGGATTTAAAATATAATTTACCATCTTTTTAAAAATAAACTAACCCAAAACTCGCATTTATGGTAAATCCTTACCAAGTGAGTTTAAATTATATACACCATACGGATATCACATCAATTATTATTATATAAAGTAGAAAAAATGTTAAAATGATTGTTAATTTTATTATAAATATCTTACAAACTATTACAAACTAATATAACAATTAATATAAATGAGGTTATTATATATCAATAACATAATAAATAAATTTCTCAATTATGATTCTAATTTTCCTTTAAAATTTTATATATAGACTTCTAAATTTAGTATAATCTTTTTCTTTATAATTATCATAAAATTTAAATAATGATGTTTGCTTCATGATAATTGTTTTTACTATCAAACTTACGATTTATGTTTGTTCCCTAGGTGCTCAAAATCTTTTCTTTTCTTTTTTGTTTAATGTCAAAACTTTTCCGTCATCCTAATTCGAGATTTATGAGTTTGTCCAATGATATTTATGTATTTCTCAATCACTTATATAGCTAGGAGTGTGATAATACCCACACAAGCTAATGATTTCAATGCCCTTTCAATTAATTTTTTTATTTAATATATATATATATATAAATAAATTGACATCACAAGGACAAATTTGACAGTTTTATTATTATTATTATTATATGTAGAAGCACTCTCCTCCTCTCCCCTCCAAATCCTCTCAAAAAAAAAAAAAAAAAATCCTTCCAATTGGACCGAAATGGACCGACAAACCAAAATAAAGTGAATTGACCGATTCATTATTTTTGTTGATATTTTTGCATTATCATTGTATATCATAGTTTATAATAAATGATGGAGGACCAGTAAAGTTACGGTAAAGTTTAAAAACAAAATTAATATGATATAAAATAAAAAGAGAGTTCCTCCCCTTCTTTCTGGGGTGGCTTCTCAAAAAAAAAAAAAAAAAAGAGAGAAAAGAAAATAAAATAGTACAAATATTTTAGTAAAAAATAGTTTACTGTACAAAATTTAATTGACAAATGGAGTTCTAATATTTCAACACACAATTTAATTAACAAATTTAATAGTAAAATTTGGTCTTTAATATTTTATTATTGTGTATGCTGAACAAAAATAAAATATCATTTTTATGCCACATGTACTGCCGTGTCAGTTAATAAAAAAAATCTGATAAGTATCAAAAACCCTAACCTCTAGCACGAACGATTTAGTGAATCACGGTGAGGAACGGCAGCGACACCCGGAGCTGATTCCCGACGGTGATACCGATTTTGGTATAGTATCTCTCTCTCAGTTGAAATGCGTTTGATCATAGTATAGTTGTTCTGTGTGAGAAAACAATAAAAAAAAAAAAAAAAAAAAAAGGAAGAGTTTTCTGCTTCGGTATAATTGTTCTGAATTTGTAATGGATTTTTACCTGTAAAATTTTTGGGTTTTAGTTTTCTTGTTCATTGCCTGAGTTTAAAGAGCAAGCATTTCTTTTTCTTCTCGGTGTTTTAAATTGATTTTGTGCCCTTTTTTGCAGGTAATCAACTATTTTTTTCTGCATCTACATCATTCTTACAATAGCAGATGATCACAAGACCAAGAATGAGCAGCGTTTGTAAAAACGTCACGAGAAGTTGTGTATACAAAACAGAGTTTTGGCAGGCTTGAGAGAGAGAGAGAGAGAGAGAGAGATGTCGAGTGGGTTTCTGAAGAGGACGGAGATAGAGGGGAGAGGGAGAGGTCTGGTGGCGTCTCGGCCACTGAAGGCTGGCGAAATTGTTCTCAGGGACTCTCCCGTCCTCCTCTACTCCGCTCTTCCTTTGATCAATCAATCCTCCCTCTATTGTTCCAACTGTTTTAGAACCCTATCCTCTTCTTCTTCTTCGTCTTGTTCCCATCACCATGTATTCTGCAGCCAAAACTGTCTCTCTTCCGCGCTCGCATCATCCCACTCTCCTTGGCTATGCCAAGCCCTCTCTCGCCTCCGAGATTGCGCCCCTCTTTTACTTGAGCAACCTGTGGAACAACAAGTCCAGGCTCGTTTCCTCGTGGCGGCGTACCATCTTGCCCTTTACTCCCCTTCCCAATTTCAGGTTCTGCTCTCTCTCGAAGGCGCCCCTGATTCCACTGATACTGCCACTGCCCAATTCTTGCACTCCCTCATCTCCTCCCTCTGCCCTCCTCCTTCTACTCTTCCAGTTCCGTTCTCGTTAGAACTCACAGCTGCTTTGCTTGCCAAGGACAAGCTCAACGCCTTTGGCCTTATGGAGCCTTGTTCCTCGCATAATTCTGGCCAACGTTCTGTTCGCTCTTATGGTATCTACCCGAATGCCTCTTTCTTCAACCATGACTGCCTTCCTAACGCTTGCCGTTTTGATTATGTTGACGCTGCTCCTGACCGCAACACTGACATTATTGTTCGTATGATTCACGATGTTCCGCAAGGCAGGGAGATATGCTTAAGCTATTTCCCTGTGAACGAGAATTATGCCAGCAGGCAGAGAAGGTTGATGGAGGACTATGGCTTCACCTGTCATTGTGACCGCTGCAATGTTGAAGCCAATTGGTCTGATCATGAAAATGATGATGATGATGAAGATCTTGTCCAGGAAGAGGAGGAGGAGGAAATGATGGATGAGGACAACCATGATCAAATGGAATCCTCTAATGGACAAGGGGATACCGATTTCCCTCATGCCTATTTCTTTATTAGATATATGTGTGATAGAGAGAATTGCTGGGGCACGCTAGCTCCTTTGCCCCCCAAGGATGATGGTACTGCCTCTAACATTATGGAATGTAATGTATGTGGCAACCTCAAGGATGACCAAATGACTGATGCTAGCGGCGTAGAAGACGAGCATCCCATGGATGATTGAGCTATTTTGCCTGCCTTTGTTAGCATTGCTGTCTTTCTAATATATGAACCTTTTCGTCACATGTCTTTTTCTTTCAATTATTCTTTGCATTTCTTGCTTTTCCCTCGCTTTGAAATCACTTTTTCTTTCAATGACTATGATGCTATTCCAGTTTTTCATGACTCGTAAATTGAATTGCGACTCTTAAGTAGTTCTTGCTAATAATTAATTGCGGAACCCTTCCTTTATATCTTGAATCTGTTAATATCATTGGGGGTATTTCTTTCATGAACATTTCTTTCTAATCATCATTGATATTGTTGTACATAGACGTGACTTTGGAACTAATAATAAGTCTCAAATCATCTTTGGTGTGAACCTTGTATCTGTCATTCAAGTTTGCCTTTCTTCCCATTCATTGCAAGGCAATGTGTTTTAAATTATCACTTGGTTAATTGTTCTTTACATTGCTTTTCTTTTTTCTTAGTTAATATTTTGATTATATTGGTGTGGTTTGTATTAGAAGTGGTTATAATTATAGGTTGTTTTACTATGGTTATATGGTTGTCATCTTCAAGCATAGTATGAAAAAGGTGTCGTGGCTAATCATGGAATATGTTCAGTTTGCAGACATGTTGGAATTTTTATCTATTTTGAGTTATGTGCTATTATGGATTTATGTTTTCAGTCAACTACTAGTTTGTTTTATGCACTTTGGATGTTTGTTTTAAGTTATGTTGTGTATTGACAAGTTTGATGTGTCATGTAATTTGACATTTGAGTACTCTAGATGATTGCCAACAGGATTGAATGGATGTTTTTGTTTAGTGTCATTTTATGATACCCAGGTTTTCATGTATCATGTATGTTTCCTTATTGTCTTTGTGATTTGGTACTTCTTAATGCCACAAAATATGGATGATTGCCAACAGGTTTGAATGGATGTTTTGGTCATTTTTATGATACCCAGGTTTTTAGGTATCCTGTATATTTTCTTTACTGTCTTTGCAATTCGGTACTTCTTAATGCCAAAAAATATGGATGATTGCCAACTGGTTTGAATGGATGTTTTTGTTTAGTATCATTTTATGGTACCCAAGTTTTTATGTGTCGTGTATATTTTCTTTATTGTCTTTGCAATTTGGTACTTCTTAATGCCAAAAAATAAGTATGAAGAATAAAGGTGAAAAGTACAAGCAGGAATAATCAAGTCCTGAAATTGATTGCCATAGTTGATATTGTAAACTCAAAATTACATCGTTTGAAAATAGTACATTAGTTGGTCTATAAGCTATCAAACACACTACCGTATAAACTATGGTAGTCTCATTAGTTTGACTCCTCTATTACCTACATCTAAACTATGTACATTAGTCTTCTCTGTTTTTTTGGGTGGAGGTCATTCAAGTCTGCCAACGTTCACAATTTCATCTCTTTTAGGCTCACTGTCCACAAAAACACCTAGCATCATTGTTCTGCAAGCTTCTGTATGAGCTACTTGAAGTCATTTTTAACCTAGCACATATAGATAACAATTTTGTTTCAAATGAACAGCCATAAAAAATCCACAATAACAGCCATAACAATTGAGTTTCAAAGTACAGCTTACTAAAATGATCAAGATATCTTTGTTCTCAAAAAAATATTTGGTTATTTACTGCTCTTACCTATTCATCAACTTCAAAGGTGATCTATGAGAACAATTAATTGTACATAATACGTATGCTGCCACCACTTCATTAAAATGGTCAGGCAGAATGCTATATTTAAAAGAGTGCAGTCATTTGTCTCTCATCAACAACTAGATTAGCAGAGATAGCGATTGCATCTGATCTGAAGTTGTCCCCTGGCTGTTGCTACAACTATTTCTGTATCAAAATCCTGCATTAATAATCGAAAGAAAAAAAAAATATTCAGGACATAACCTAGTAGGATATATACCTGGCCAAGCAACCTCTTCCAGTTCATACCTACATTCATAAGCAAAGTAAAGGAATCTTTTAGGGTACTCAAGTGACTATTTTTCAGCGTGTATACAACATACAAACCATTACAATTCAGAAAGAGTACCAAAAAAAAAAAATGTAGAAGAAGAAGAAGACCTTTCCAGGCCATGACTGTATGAGAAAGAGTTGACAAGATCGGTAAAGAGCTGAGTTTCTGATTAATTACTGCAAAAATACACCAATAAGAAGAAGAAGACCTTTCCAGACCATGACAGTACATTCTTTTGAACTAATTAAATTATGAAAATACGAAATTAAAAGCAGCAAAAGACTAACTAAATCATTCCTCAAGAAAAACAAAAATAAATTGTAATAATTTCATTGAATTTTTAGGAGCCAAACATGAAGTGAGGATGAGGGAGGGAGAGGGAGAGAAATTGTGAGATAGAGAGAGACTTGGTTCTGCTAGAAGAGAGAACACGTTGTTGCCCTTGCTGCTGTCAGCAACTTCGGATGCCGGATTTTAAGGACGAGGGAGAGGAAATGGAGATGAGTTTGGTTGGTGAGATCTCACGAGTTTTAATTTGGATTAAAAAAAAAACTGATATGTCAGTAGATTTGACAAGTGATATGACATAAAAATTTTTTTTTTTTATTATTTTGTTTGATACATTAACTTTTTCTATTCAATTTTTCAAAAAAGAAAAAATGTATCCGAAGTATAATGGTAGAGATTAAATTGACATTGTAAGGATCAAAAAATCTGGCAATCTAGACACACTTAGAACAGTGGATTTATACAATTCAACTATAGCCCAATCAATAGATTTGTAAGAAAGGGAATCAAACAACAAGAGAGGATCTTGCCGAAGGATGGAAATAAGGAAGAATGGCGTAATATTATAGAATATGTGAGCAAATGTTTAAGTACAAGATTGCCCAAGAAAGCTAATGATTCACAGAAAAATACACTGCTCACCTTCTTCTCTCAATGTTCTTCTTGTTACTCTTTTTTCTTTGATATTTGTGTCTGATCCCCTTTCTATAAGAATCTTTTTCTTATATACTCCCTCCACTTCACATCCTAACCCTCCATTTTTACCTAACAAATTTCTCCTAGCGACACTTGTCCTTTTAAACATCTAAGGAATGTGGTAGAAGGAGTTATTTACCTGTGAATTATACACTATTCAAGTCATTTTTTCATCAATGCAGCTGATAAAGCTGTTGTCCACTATTTAATGCAGAGGCAACAGACTACTTCTTGTTGGAAACTTCCCCTACTCCTCATGATTCTCTTTCTTCAGCCAATCCTTCTCACCTGAAGCTCTTAAGAACCTTTTGCCTCTTCTCCTCTTATCCTCGGGTAACCTCCCTCTTCGGATATGTAATGTCTCAATATCTACTTTACAGTTCTACAATCCTTTCCTCGGTCTTCGGGCCCCTAATACATTAAACTAAAGATTATGATCCAAATTAAAAATGGTATGTAGTGATTATTTGGCTAGCTTATTTTTTGCCAACTTATTTTACTATTATTTATGGATTTCACTGCACTTTTTAGTATTATTTATGGATCCCACTATACTATTTCAACTAACATTGACCTATATTTTCAGTACTTTCAATAAAAAAATTTTAGTTTCAACAAAATAAGCGAATCCCAAACAGATCAGTAATTTACCAAAAATTATAATTCGTATTTATTTGCATCATTTAACTATTAATTATTTTTTTGGGCCCAAAAAAAATATTTAACCATTAACTATTGTAGCATAATTTTGTATAAATAAAGTTTACTATTGTTTTATCCAAAAAGAAAAAATCTTTTTTTTTCGAATATATATATATATATATTTATTGATCTTATGAGCGGTGTGGGATATTTATGATTTGATGAGGAAAAGGACAAAGACACGTGTCTACGCACGTGATCCAACTATTTCGTAACCGTTCACGTGGCAGACATAAAAAGGCTGGATATCCCGCTTCCATGCCGCTGTCGAAACCAGAAAATGCCTCCAAAAGATTAACAAACAAAAAAGTCTCACTCTCACTCACTCAAACTCAAACTCAAACTCAAATTCACAACTCAAAACTCCCTACTTTTCTCTCTCACAATTTCAGTTTCGAATTCCTTTTCCTTTTGCCTCAACTCAACCTTGAGCGCTTCCAAAGCTCAACTATGCTCCTTCATCATCATCATCCACTTCTCTACGATTCCAATCCCACCAAAGCTTCTCTGATCGCTTCAGTTATGTCCAACAACACTTCTCGTTCTTGCATTGGACCTTCTCATGTCTCCGAAATGAGGTCAATTATAGTGTTTATGTATCTGATTTTCCTTTTTTACATTTGATTCAATTTCAGTGTGTGCGCTCTTTGATTCATTCTTTTTTCTTTTATTCTAAACAAGTTGATCGTGTTTACGTTTTTTTGTTGTTGTTGAGAATTATGAGAGTGGATTCTAAGTTCGTAAGGAGTTTTGACTATATATTATATACGAGTAGTTCTTGACTTCTTGTGCGTGTAAAATCGACGTTACAAAGTTCATTACAGCTTCGACTTTGCTTCATTCTTTTCTATTATTCTTCTAAATACGTTGGCCTTGTTTACGTTTCTGAGAGTGGATTCTAAGTTCGTGAGGACTGAGGAGTAATATATTGGTTAGAAAATTTGATACAGTTTGATTCGTTATTTTCTGTTATTTTTAAACACGTTGACTGTGCATACGGTTTTAGAGAATTGGAGTATAAGATTAGAGTCTAAATTCTTAGGGATTCTTGCTTTAAATATGAGTGGTTTATGAATTCTTTTGAGAATTAATAATAAGACCTAATGATCGATCCTGAGATCTATTTGAAATGGATTCATTTCATGGTTCGGATTAGATATTACAAATCAAAAGGTCAAATACAATGTACAGAATAGGCCAATATATAGGCAGAGTCTAGAATCAGTAGTACATAATATAATCATAAGGTGCAATAAGTAAAATAGACCAACTAGGCTTGGGCCTAAGGATATTGTAATCTAAAAATTTCAAATGACATGGCACCAAGAACTGTTCTTTCTCAATTTCATTTGTAATAGACAGGATCCTATTCACATCATTGGCAGCCAGTTAAGTTAGAATATGAGTTGAAAACAGTGTTCATTGGCCTAGGAATCTGTTTTTTGTTATTATGTGTTGGCTTGAAGATTTAAGCAGGCAATTAACTAGGAAATCCCCTCAGGATTGTGAGAATTTACCTTACCACATGTCCAAAAAAAAAAAAAAAAAAAAAAACTAGGTGACTTGCTTGACCCGTGGTTATATCTCAATCAGATTGAAATTAAGTAAGCGAGCATCAGGTGGCAATGCACTGGGACTTTCCAGTAAGGCAAGTTTATTTTTCTATGGTATTATGAATAGAGTGGTGTTTGTTACACACCTCTTAGCTCATAAACGTACGCACACGTCACTTTTGCACTGAAATTGTGACTTCAAGTGAAGTCACGGTTTCAGTGCAAAAAAGTGTGTGTGCGCGTGTTTATGTGCATTTACGTGTGTGTAGCAGTCATTTCTTTTATGAATATCAGTTATTCTTGTTATTCCAAACTTTGTGTGCTAATTCAAGATTTGACTGGACTTTTGGCATCAGTTAGACAGGGGGCCATGTAAAGCATTGGACGACAAATGTTTATGATCAGCGTGCCCAAGAACGTGTACTTGAGGTACTTTTTATTTGCATATGTATGTGTTGACCTTTGTTTTTCTATCAGCTTGCACTTTTTGAATATGTAAAGCATCAAGAATGAACAATGGGTCTTACAAAGCGAGAAAGGTATGACTATGACTGAAAAAGTGATAGGAGTACAGTGATACTATACAAAAATCCTTTTGCAAAGGTGTCTTCTAATAAGTGTTAGAGGTCTTGTCAATCATCACAGTGACTTTCACTGGGTTTTTATGAGAATGACAAAGAGAATGCGTTATATTTTAGTTATGATTATATGCGATTTTCTTAATGGATTCTGTAAGGTTTAAAACCTCTTGTTGTGGTAGACTTACTGCTGTAAGTCTTATAGCTGGGAATATTGTAGTCAAAGTATGTCTTTTTTCCTGCCTCTTGAAAATAAAATAATTGTCAATGTCTTCTCATGTGCTTCCATCTTTTGATTCTGTGCTGCTAATTTTCAATTGAGATTCAGTACATGTAGTTTTTGGGGGTATCAGAATTTTGTTTTACACTGAAATGGGAATAATTCATATTGTCATGTATTCACCTTTTTTGGTTGTAGGAAGAAGCCCCTCAAGTGTCTGAGACCACACCATCAAATAAAATTTTCCCAGGTCAAGCATTTCCACTGGGTGTATCAGAAGTTGAGAGTGGGATCAACTTTGCTATTTTTTCACAGCATGCTTCTGCTGTCACCCTTTGCTTATCATTTCCTGAGAGGTGAAAAACAATTTCCTTTTCAATTAATAGGTTAAAATTCAGTTCGGGATGTGCATCTCAGTGTTAAAAAGGGTCAAATTCGCTTCAGGTTTAACCATTTTAAATTACTTAATTTTAATGCATTCTAAACTTGTAGTAAGCATACTTTGTGATTGAGATTTGAGACCTTGAATTTTATGCATTGATATTCTGCTGACAATTTCTCTTTCCTTTTGGGTATTAACTCATTAAACTAATGAAAGAAAGAGCATTTGAATAAAAAGAAAGTACGTATTTCTTATATATAAGGTATGGATAAGGTCATATATGTATTGGTGATAAAAATATCCATACATACATGCATAAATACATATATATATATATATATATCATACTTGTTGGGTTGGTGATAGCTTGTTTGTATTATGGGAGTTGGTGATCTGGGCTTAAAAACTTGTATACTTTGATATGGCTCCATTAAAGTTTAATTATTACTTATGAAAAAAAGAAGAAGCATGGCTTCACTAAAGGAAGTGACATGGAGATTATTGAATGGAATATGAAAGCATGTCTACGAACTTATGGTTAATGAACATGAGCTGTGTAACTACTATATAATTTGGTTACATATATACATACAAACATATTTGCCTGGTTGGTGATATCTTGTGTATATTATGAGGGTTGGTGATCCAGGCTTCATACCTTTGAGATTGGTATGTGTTTACCATGGAAGTGACATGGGATTTTTGCATGGAAGGTGAAAGCAAGTCTATGAACCTATAATTGGTGAACAAGAGCTTCATAACTACTTTAAATGTGGTTAGCCAAATACTCTGCAGATTTGAAGGGATTGAAAGCAGAAGAATCTTGTTGTAGGTTAAAATGAAGTAAGAGTGGTTTTGGGAAGATGATTGATGTGGCACACAAAGATAGAGACTTGGACATATCTCAACTTGTCAGTTTTATTGTGTAAAAGATTTTGGTTTATTCAAGAGTTCCTTACAGATTCTCTGAAGTTGATGTCATTTAGTCACGTTTGCTCTACCTTTTTTATATTTCCTAATTCCTATATACTGCTTCTACTGTAATGGTACTTGTTGAGATGCAATTGATACTAATCTTTTGTTTGCACGAGATAAGAGTTTTTTCAAGATGCAATTGAAGTTTCCTTTGTGTGTGCAACTATGTGTGTTTTCTTTGTGAGGGTAGGGGCCTATGTATCAGAATTATTTGTAATTGTCATCTTGTGAATTCTTTATACGCTTAGTGTAGGATCCCTGATTATAAGAGAAATGCTCTTGATTGATTGGAAAGTTTGGCAGGTGGGATGGTAAAATGATGGAACTCACTTTGGATCCTCATGTGAACAAAACAGGAGACATTTGGCACCTATGTATTGAGGTAGTCTTGCTTTACACTTCTTTGATTGTCTTTGGTCGACATTGATAGCTTTCCCTAACTGTTCTATATCAACTTGCTTTACTAGGGGTATCTTAATGGTTTTCTTCATGGCAATGGAAATTTAAGTTTGTCTGCCTATCAGTGGCAGTGTCTGTGCCTGCCTATAGTCTTTACATGTCCATGCGCACATTCTCATTAGTGTTTATACTGGATCTCATGCCTACGAAATGTTGTTTTGATGTCTCAAAATTGCGTTATGTTGCTACCTATAGTATTGTTTGTTTACGATAAATGTTCTACTGCAGGTTAATGCATTTATGGTCTCATTTTTTAATTCTTACGCCAGCTGTGGTGTACATCCATGTGTGTGTTCTCTTTTATCTTTGGTTTGTTTAGATTAGAAAGGGGAGAGTGCCAGTCTGCTCCTATAACTAGCTCATCTGTGGACATCACAGTGGTTCCAAAGGAGGTCTTGTATATTCCATTGTCTTCAAGTAAATTACTCTATATTCCTTTGCCAAAATCCGCTGGAAAAAGTTGCTGCTTGAGTTATCAGTGTATAAATTATGTATATGAGAATTTCATTTAAAAAATGATAAGAAATTTATGATGCCTAATCTGTGCAAAATATTTTTCTGGTGCTGAAGGTTTGATTTCAGTGGTTTAGCATGCTTTGGAGTGAACAAACCTGAATGGGTTATTGTGAAATGGGTTTTTGTTGTTTAAGTTATGAATTTTGGGTTCACTGACTGCCAAGACTGCTTTTATCTAGTCCCATGAGATAGTAATATAATGAAATTTTCACTCATGTAAAAGATATATTAAGATTTTTTTTTTTTTTTTGGGCAATTCACATAATTATTACATTATTCGGAAATACTTCTCTTCAGGATTTGCCTCGGAGTAATGTTCTCTATGGTTATCGCATAGATGGTCCTCGTGATTGGCATCGAGGTCATCGATTTGACAGCAGCATTGTGCTTTTAGATCCTTATGCAAAGCTAGTTGAGGGTCGCCGATATTTTGGAGATGCAAGCAAAAAGTTTTCTAATTTTCTTGGAACTTATGATTTTGAGAGCTTGCCCTTTGACTGGGGAGAGACCTACAAGCTTCCAAATATACCCGAGGTGATAAATTGTCCTATTAGATGACAATCTCTCACTTACTCACTCTCCTGTTTCAAATTATGGTTTGATAAGCAGTAACTTGATAACTAAATTTGTATTTTTGTTTTCACGTTTTGAAGCTTTTTTTGTGCTTGTAACTGAAATCATTATTTTTTCACTTGCTTTAAGTTGATAATTAGACACCGTCCTTTCTTTTGTGTCCAACTTAGATAGTATGTTCTTTAAAATCTCAACCTTTATTATATTTGCTGCTGCTTTTGCAGAAAGATCTTGTTATATATGAAATGAATGTTCGTGCATTTACATTTGATGAATCTAGTGAGTTGGATCCAAAGATACGAGGGAGCTACCTTGGTGTGATTGAGAAGGTAATGGTATATCATTTGAACTGAATAGCATTTTAGTAGATAGTATTTGAATAGATTCAATGATGTCTTTAATTTGAACTTCTAGCAACCATAGATGTCGTAAATGAGAGAATTTTAACAGTTCTATTAAATTTTTTTCTTTTGAAAGATGTCATTCTGCAAGAAACATAATGTATCTTTGACACAGGCATGAGTATGGGTATCCATCATGGACTTGAGATGTTCAAAGCAATGACCAAGCATATATTATGAATATAGGTTGAATTGGAATCATGGTATAATGTTCAAAACAATGACCAAGCATATCTTTTGATATCAAGTTTAGGTGTGGGCTGTTTGTTTTCTTAAAAAATAGTTGATCAGGAGCCTTCTCTCCCTGAGCAATCTTTAAATTTGGGGTTAAATGTAGATAACTATCCTAAACTATTGGAGTTTTGGCAATGTGTGCTTCAAACTTTAAAAGTCACAGTCAACACCTTAATTAGATCAATGAGACAATGAGGACGCTGCCACCTAAATTAGTATTAAGTTAACAGTTGCATGATTTGCACATGATCAGTGATAGCAAATGACAACACCCTCCTAAACGTCATGCATAGGCACTGCTAAGAGCCTGTTCCTGTGGTGTTTTTTTTCTCTTTCACTCTCTCATTTCTCTAGTTTTGATTGGGTTTAGGCTGATTTGAAGTTTCGGTGGTTTCTGCCGGCAATTTGATGGGGTAAAGTAGTTTTGGGTGATGGACTCACAACAGCTTGGTTTCTTTGTGACAGCTTGCCAAAGTTTGGTTAGCTTAATGGTTTTTGCTCTAGGGTAAGGGTGGTTTTTAGAGGTGGAGGTAGGGTGGCTGCCAGTGTGAGTGTCTGTGTATTTTTGGGTTTTTGTATCATTGACTAGTGTTTTTGCATATAATGCCTTCATTTTCCTACCTACTACTCAGGTCAAGTACAAATCATGTCACCCGTTAACTTTAATATTGATTTGGACAGCTAAGTGCTAATTGTATCAATTGGTTTAATTAGGGTGTTTATTGCGGCTTTTTAAAGTTTGTGTTGTACGTTGCAAGTTTCCCATAGTTTAGGGTGGTTATCTGCATTTAACCCTTTAATTTACAAGTAGTCACTTTCTGTGGAACTGTGGATATTTATTATTTATCGACTCCGCATTTAAAAAAAAAAATCATAGAACCAAAACTTCAGATATTCCCAAAATACTAAAGTAGATAGTTAAAGACCTTTTAGACGAGTGAGTACCTAAATGGCTTGTCACAAAATCCTGATGAGACTGGAAACTAGTGACATGTATTTAGCTAGCTTAGATGGTATTGGGGGTGCACTGGATTGAACGGAAGGAATCGCAATATAAGTGACACTTAGTGCCATAGAAAGAGGTGTGGTGGTTTTGGAAAAGGAAAGCATAAAAAGATTAATGATGATATGTACTACATCCAGCACTTTTGCAGTTAACTGATAACAATATATTATACCAACTTTAGCATGGCATTGGGCTTTAAAAGAGTGCCTAGTCTTTGGTCCTGTGGTTACCTTTTATAGCATGTGCATGTCTATAGACTTTTAACTGCACTTTTGGTCAAAATACTCCACCTATGGTTCAAATTGCATTTATTTGATGAAGCAATTTTTTTTTTCAAACCTTTAGGTGGAGAAACCTTGATGTTTGGGACATGTAATTGTTGTTTTAATAAACTTAGACATTGTCTATAGAAACTCTAGGTTTGGTAGGTCTTTTGTTATCTTGCAAGCTACTCTTTGACTTGCCAATTTCCTTTTTTGAGGGAGCAAACTGTGCCTGCATAAATCATATATTGATTAAATGACTGGAGTTAAATAATCTTTTTTTGAAGTTTGGTATGTAAATATTAGTTCTTGTTTGACCATTTGATAAATAATATTTTATGACATTTTCCTTTCTCATTTTAATTTGAAGATACCACATCTTCTAGAACTTGGTATCAATGCAGTGGAGTTGCTGCCTGTCTTTGAATTTGATGAGTTGGAGTTTCAAAGGCGGCCAAATCCTAGAGATCACCTGGTAATTTAAAACCTCTCACCTCATATTCTGTAAGTAGATAGACAGACATAGATCTCATTTTATTGATGTTAATGCATTTGAAAGAAACTATAATTTATAACAATGTTACTAAGTTCATTTTATTGCTTAAGCATTCAAAACTTAATTTATTCATGCAAAGATTTTGGTATATTTTGATTTTGGACTGTAGTTCCACTACATTTGGATCAATGAGGTTGTGGAACACTGGAGTGAAAAAATTTTGTTAATTAATTTATTTTTTTACGTACTTATTTCTATATAATGGATTTTCTGAATGATTGCAATGCCATGGTAGCAACATGTACAATTTTATCCATTTGGAATAACACACTACTGCTGAGAATATATATACATTTTTTTTTTAATGTTGGAAAGTATATTTTGGCGTGTGCATGTTTAAATCACCGAGCACTATCATAATTTGTATGAACTTCATATAATTTGTAGGAAATACATTATCTTATCATTCGGTATTATACATGACAGGAATGCCAAGTCCTTGAGATTATGATTTGGCGTTTGAATGAGTTGACTTTGGAATAACATATATCTGCAATTTTTTAAATCATAGAGATGATATAACTGGAAACACCAACTCAAATGGTGTAGAAAACATTACCATCAATTACTTAGTTCTCTTTGGAGGTTCTATTCATCTCTAAATGCAACAAGTTTCTTTGAATTATTTTAGTTACTAAACTTATATGGAATCCTCATCATTATAATTAGGAGATAACATCAACTTGAGAGTCAAAACAATAATCTTTAGTTAATACTGGGACAATCCTGTTAAAATGAAAGAAAAAGAAGGTAAAGACCTGAATAATCTTTATTTGTGCTACTTTTGCTTGGGTATTCTAATAATTTTTTTTTGAATGATAAACCAATTCAAAAGGTATTCTAATAATTCTATTTACAAAGAAGAGAATAATAATCAACTAACAAAGAACTGCTAAGCATATTTAATTTAGAAATTAATTCTAAGAGCTGGTTCTGTGTGACCACTAAATTTAAGTCAATGCCCGTGGACATATAGGAGGGTAACAAGTGGGATGCACCACAGGGTACCTTGAGACAATAAAAGCTGGTAGCAAAGCTGTAGTGTAGTTTTCTAAGTTGAGTTTTTCCCCCTTCTATATTTTACTTGATTTGTGGAAGCAAATTGAACATGAATCTTAATCTTAGTCCTTTTTTTTGGTTGGGGAGGGAGGCGGATTATATGTCCATAGCATTTTCTCATGACAGTATATGTTGGGAACTCTTGTTTTGAAGATCAATACCTGGGGCTATTCGACAATAAATTTCTTTGCTCCTATGAGTCGCTATGCTAGTGATGGTGGAGGACCCCTTAATGCTTCCCGCGAGTTCAAAGAAATGGTCAAAGCTTTGCATGGAGCTGGGATAGAGGTATATTGTGTCTTTCATTCCCCAAAAAGTAAAATATGTAATATTGTTAGTTGATGGTAATTTTCTTTTTTGTTGTATCCCTGTTTAGAAGTCTCAAATACTTGTTATGACAGAAGACTGCATTGAGGTTTTTCCTTTCTACAGGTCATTTTGGATGTTGTTTATAATCATACTAATGAGGCCGACGATGCCAATCCTTATACCACTTCGTTTCGTGGCATAGATAATAAGGTGATTTGCATTTATGTTGTGAGGTTTTACTAGTCTTGCACTATCATGTTCCTAATGTTCTGTGATTACAAGCACTTGGATGCTTTTATGTTTTACTTCATGTTTGGGATACTTTCATGCCCATTTTATATATGGAGAAATTATTCAAGGTATTAATTTATAATATGATTTGATTACATGGCCACTATTACCTATAATATTTAAAAAAAAAAAAAAAAAGAAGAAGAAAAATTACGTGGCTACAGTCGTGTACCAAGACATAACTAGTTATTCATACTTAGTTTTCTATAGAACAATTGAGGTAGGAATTTTGTGAATCGTAAGATAACTTCTGTATTTGGGGAAGGTCATGAACCAGTGGCTGAAATGAAAACAGATATCATTTGTATGTAATTGGAGATGATAGGGGGACATATAGTATCTCTATTAGATTTTTGCCAATGAGTTCTAGCTCAAAAGGCACTTCCTCCCTACATAATGAATGGGTTCGAGGATGAGGCCATGGGTTTAGGATCCAATGGGTGCATGTGTAACTTATCAATATAAATTAAAAAATATTTTATTTATTTATCCTTTTTTTCTATAATATGCCACAAATTGATCTACAGGTTTATTACATGCTGGATGGAAACAACAATGGCCAACTGCTGAACTTCTCTGGCTGTGGTAATCCAAATGTCTTTCTTGGCTCTTTTCTTACTCCTTTTCCTTATGGATTTAAATTTCAACATATTACAAAAAGTAAATTATAACTTTCTTTAGATTCTTTTGACTATGGTATTCCTTTTTGGATGCATACCATCTTTCATTGCTGTGATTTGTTTTCTGCTTCAAAGTGCACAGTGGCCAGCTCCATTATGTTAAGCTGTGTTCTGCTTTGAAGAACAATATTCCAAATTACATTTTACATAAAATTGTTGTGCTGAAAGCATGATATGCATTCCTTTGCTACTTATTTCCAACAAATATATAAAATTATTCTTGTGAACATATAAATTTCTCTCAGTGCAATATTGTTTTGGTCTCCAGGAAACACATTAAACTGTAACCATCCCATGGTCATGGAACTGATTCTTGACAGCTTAAGACACTGGTATGCAAAAATTTACAAAGAAATTATTTCATAGCATATTTTTAATGGCATATATTTTGTTTTATTGGAAGAATTCAACTCCTATCTTGTTATCTCTTGGAGTCATCTCTTCACCAACCATTTGACAACAAATTACTCTTATTCTTTGGTTGAACCATATCTTTTATTGTTTTGCTCATTGAAGTGTACCATGTAGTACTTTGTAGCAACTTGTTAGCATAAAATGGCACTGTTATCCAGACTTGTTATCAGAGTTTCTTCTTGAAGCCTGTCAAGTCCATCTAGTAATTTGGACTAACCAGTATATGGGTTGAATACTTGATTTAGTTTGATCAGTATCCTCCAGTCATCCCTGAGAACCTCAGAATCTTTTCTTTCAATATATTCAACAAAGAGGTGATCCTCCTCCATTCTGTCAACAATTTCAAGAGGATTATCTGTTGTTACTGTTATCTTAAGCCAGAATAAATTATTGGAAGTGGGAAATAGTTAATATTTGATTAAACTGACCCCATGCTTCTTTTTGATGGACATATTGTTTTCTGCTGTTGCATATGTTGTATTTGTTTGTTGATTTGTCTACCACTGAATTTCTACTTCACATCTCAAGTTCATCATTCTTTCACCAATTTGCAGGGTTGTTGATTATCATGTGGATGGATTCCGGTTTGACCTTGCTAGTGTCCTTTGTCGAGGAACAGACGGTTCCCCACTTAATTCTCCCCCACTAATTAGGGTAAAAAATTATATGAATCTTTATATATATTATCACAGGAAAGAATGCAACACAGCAGTTTTATGAAAATTAAGGATACTTTAAGGAAAGATGTAAAGTAGTGGAAATTTTTCTACAAGAAAGAAAATTTTTTTGTGATATCTCAGATTCATTTTCCATATTATCATAAACGTTATCCTGAAGTAAATTTTTAGTCTCGTTTTTAGAGTTTTTGTATCTTATATATACAGAAGAATTTCAGACAACAGCAATAGGATGCAGCTGTAAATACCTAATCACATACATTTCAAAACTTGTGGGTATCACACATTTAGACATACCATTTTTCATGAAAAATGATTACTATATTTCAATTACTAATTGTGTACCTCAAATTATGCTTTTTTGATATACTGATTTGATTCTTTCATAACTAAATCTTCAATTTAAGAATGCTATGTACTTTTGAGTTCTGATTAATAAAAAATTCCCTAAATTCTTTACATCTTGGTGAATGTGAATCCCAAAACAAATCCACGGTTGTTTGTCAGTTTTAACTTTGTTGTTCTCTTAAATGAATGCATTGTATATGGCAAGTATACAGTTTTTCCTTCTTGCTCTTAACAGCACTGCACAGTGTATGCAGAGTTTCCTTCTACATACTCTAGTAGAACTGCATAAAGAGATGGTATCTTGGTTTAGTGACTAATCCTATCATTGTTTATTGGGCCAGGCAATTGCCAAAGATTCTGTCCTATCAAGGTGTAAGATTATTGCAGAACCTTGGGATTGTGCAGGTCTCTATCTTGTTGGAAAATTTCCAAATTGGGACAGGTAACTTACATCTTTTTAGGAAAAAAAAATAAGGGTTTGCAGGGGGGTTGGAAGGTATTTGTCAAATGTGATAAACTAGCACAGTTCCTAAAAGTTTAGCCTGTTAAAAAACAGTGAATTCAATTATTTAACCATTATTGTAACATTCCCTTTAATAAGCGAGGCCCAACACATGAAATTTAACTTTTTAAATGGGAGGTAGAGTGGATTTAACTTTGTCTACCAATGATCCAAAAAACTTAAGCTATTAGGAAAATATGAATATAATCATCAATCATTATTCTAAAAAAATTAATAGGTATTCGGAATCTATCACTACATTTTGAGCAGATGACAATCTGTTGCTTTGTTGAGGTCCAACTTGTGGAATTTTTAACTTTTAAATGGGAAGTAGAGTGGATACAGGGTTTGAATTTAAGAATACTTGCTATTTATCCAAAATGTTAAGTTGCTAGGAAATTGTGGTTTAATCACTTAACCATTATTTTAACACAATCATTTTTGGATAACATTGTCTCTATACATCTCCTTCATTCTTGCAAAATATCAACGTGATTCGGATTTATAAATATTTCATCTATAAAATGTTTAAATTTTAAGTTTTTGTATTATATAAAATATAAGTAGATCATTAATTTATAGATCATATGGTAAATAGCATTGTATTGATACGAAATTTGGAATGCATATTAATTACAATTAAAACATGAATCCAATGGTGGGGTTTTCAAAATGTTAATTGAATAAAAAGTTATTAAGCAGTGCGAAATGAACAAAGAGTTACACTAAATGTAATTGAATTTGACCTAAGTTACTGAAGAAAATTTGTGAACTAGGGCTAACCGCTATTAGTATCTGAACTGTTTACTCCTAGAATGTGTTCAGATGCACTTTTTTTTTTTTTTTTTTTTTTTATTTATAAAATAGGGAACCTTTCTAAAGAAGAACCCTTTGGACTCACCATTGTCACTAAAACCTATGGGCGACTGACCCTACCCTTGAGATTTAGTTGCTGGGTAAGCCAGTTGACTGGCTAAGCAAGTTATGCTGACGCCTAAGAGCACAAACATTGGTGATTGTTCTGAGTAGGGTGACACCTCCTTGAGTAATAAATAGTATAAATCAACATTTGACTTGGATCTTCTAAGTTTGGAGTTGTTTCCCTGCACCAAGATATTGTATGCAACTGTGCCTTACTTATTGGTACAAATATTTGACCTCCATTATTTTTGAGTTTCTTATACAGATGGGCTGAGTGGAATGGGAAATACCGTGATGACATAAGAAGATATATTAAGGTAATGCTAAAAGGGAGTAATTATCCTATGTAGATGTGTCTATATCTTGTTGTCCTTAGTTTTGAGAATAGTTTTAAAGTAACAATGAAATGTAAACAGCTGATATCAAAGTATGAAATGTTTGAAAATGAATAGTAATTCAATTATATGATTGAAAGTATCTCCTAGTATCAATTGCAAATTCAAACAATGGGTTAATTTTCTTAAAAGGTTTCAGATTCAAATTGATTTTTTTGATGAGAAACTTCGAAATTTAATTGCATAAAATCAAGGAGATACATCAGATTCAACAATACTACCCAAACTGGGTGGGATTTTTTCTAACCTAACAATTTCAAAAGGTATATTACACGCCATTTGTGTTAAAGTAGTACCAGCTCTGTTTGCTGCTCGTGGAACCAAGTGGACTCTACAGATTGCAAAAGGCTGGAGCTCTAGCTTCAGTTCTTCCATAATGTGGCCCAAAGGTGATAGATCCTATGCTATGTTGTCTAAGCCAGTGATAATGTTCTTTGGATCACCTTCAAAGCATATATGGTGCAGACCAATCTCCTTTGTGAAAAGAATAGACCTCTGAGCTGCCAAAAGTTCAGCTTCTGCAGCACTTCTCTCTTGTTTTTCCTTCCTACTCAACGCTGCTATGGGGAAATCTTCAAAATCTCTCACCGTAATACTGGATCAGTTAGAATATCCTCCGCCCATGCACGATTGCTGTAAAATAGTCTGTCTCATCCCTTGTCAGGCGGCAGAGTACCTGTTCCACAGTTGTTAAAAATCTTGCTTCACAGATGGCATTTTGCCTAAACCCAGAGAACTAGTCGCCCAAATAACTTGTGCCCAAGGACAACCCCATAAAGCATGCCCCACAGATTCAGGTTCCCTGCTACATAAATCAGATAGAGGATTTGATACAACTTTCTTCATGACCAGAGATAGCTTGGTAGGCAAAATTTTGTGGCAAGCCCTCCACATGAGCACTTTAACTTTGCAGGGTACACCAGAATTCCAGATAGATTTCTATAAAGTCTGTCTGTCTAGACCAGTGGAGCTCTCTGCTTGGTATGTTTGCAAATTTTGATTAAAGGCTAGATGATACGCATTACAGAGAAAACACCATTCCATGTTAGTACCAAACTCGACAATAATCACGGAGAAGGGAACTCAAATTGATTTTAATGAAATTGTTAGATGTTTGAAGCCACAGCTTTATCTAGTCTAGACACGGGTTAATTTTATCACTTATAATAGTTCTATATGTTATTAATTGTCCTATCTAGATGGGTCCTGTAATCAGCCTCTTCAAAATTTGGGGTATGGCTGTCTTCCAATTACCTCTCCCAAACCCTGTAAAAGTGGGAGCCTTGTACACTAGGTATGACCTTCTAGCATACACATGATAAAGTCCAAATAGGAGAAAGAATAATTATATCATTAACATGTCATTGCTCCTGTTTTCTAATTTTTTCTCTGTTGTACATAATATAGGGTGACACTGGTATGAAAGGGAGTTTTGCAACTCGTGTTTCTGGATCTGCTGACCTTTACAAAGTAAGCATCATTTTGTTTGCATTTATTATTTTCCTAATTGTATGTCTAATTCCATTTTCTAGTTTTGTTTATTAACTTTGCATGATTGATCTTTCTGCAAAATATGAAACTGATGAGTGGCATTGACAAGTCACAGAATTAGGCCTAATTTTAATTACATCATAATGTCATATTCTTTTAATGGTAAGATTTTTATTAAAATTGGACAAATATAAGCACTGACGTGAAGAACTTTATTTCCAGTATTGGTGTTCGGAGGCATATTGAAATTCATTTCTACGCAAAATACTCTCAAATTCAAAGAACTAGCCTACCCTTTTTTTTTCCCAAATAGTATAAATTTCTTTCCGCAAACTGTCTTGATGAACACTGTCACCTTAATATCTATAGACTGCTGAAGTCATAGACTAAATACTCATGACCACAGGGTCTAACACACTGCTACCCATGCTCAAACAATTGATTTTATTTAGAGTCAAAAGGCCCTATTTTCTATAATGATCACATTGTCATGATATTCTATGACTGATTTGGGGGAGATTTTTTATTATTATTATTTTGTTTCTATAGCATCCCTGGTCATGCAACTTGTTAGTTTCAATTTATAACTAAATACGGGATGTCCTTATTGTGATACGGGGCCAAGATATGGCGGAATTAAAAAAAAAAAAAAAAAAAATTCTGGTCTTGGTCATGGATATTGTTTTTGTTGAGCATGGATGGGCTTTTTAGTGCTTGGTGCTACTAGCTATGAATATTATTAGGAATTAGACTACTTTTGTAGTAAATAATAATATTTTTTCCCATTATAATTACTGTAAAACTGAAAGTTAAGTGAAATTCTAAATTAGTTTTTTCCCCCTCGGCTCAAAATTGTTCTTTTTAGTGTTAGTGTTAACATTAGAGTGTGTGTAAGCTTGGTAGATATCATTGGCTCACACACTGAATACTTGAGCTTTTAGGAGATGGTTTTTACAGTTCTTTTATGAAAATTATCTCACTGACTATACTTAAATCAAGCTGTGGCTACTGTTCTTGTATTTTTATGCTTGATTTTACAGGTGAATAAGCGCAAACCTTATCATAGTGTCAATTTTGTCATTGCACATGATGGCTTCACACTGTATGATCTTGTTTCATACAACTTCAAGGTATCTTCAAATTTTCAATCCATCAGTTTATTTTCTATCGAATCCTATAGCATGGGGGTATTTTCCTTAAAAGTTTTGGTTTTTTAGCACAATGATGCTAATGGAGAAGGTGGAAATGATGGAGGCAATGATAATTTTAGCTGGAATTGTGGTTTTGAAGGTAATATAAAAATTTGATGCTTCTTAATATTAATCATTTGTTGTAGTTTTGACTTCTGAATATAAAAGTGATATGATAAGAGTCCATATGGTCTCTCTTTTTTCTATCACACCACTACACAAGCATACATTAACTTTCAAAACTACTGATCCTGTTTCAATTGTTCCAAGAATGGTTTATTACTGCAATCATGTTTCATATATCTCTTACTGGAGATGCTTTGTTGTTTTCTTAACCTGTCCATAATCTATTTTTTTGGATACTGCAACCAGAGATGCTTTGTGGTTTTCTTGACAAGTCCATAATGCTATTTTTTTGGATACTGCAACTGGTTCATGTTGTCGTCTTTGTATTGACTAGCATTGCCAAATTTATAAATCGTCATTATTACTTTTAAAGGGTATTAGATGATTAAATTAGAGTAACCAATTACTACTGAATCTGTCTTTATTGTAATCGGCTAAATGCACTAACATCTGTAAATCTGATTTTCAGAAAGAGAGAGGGAGGGAGGGGGGGGTGGCAGGTGGGGTCAATTATGGGCCCTGCATCTTGTGTGTTAACTAATGGTCTGTTTGGAAGTTTAGAGAGGGAGGAGAGTAGAGTAGAGTAGAGGAGAATGGTTCTCCTCCACCTTGTTTGGATGTTTTTAAAATTAGTAAGGGGGAAGGGAGTAATTAGCCCTTCCCCTTGTTTGGATGTTTTAAAAATTAGGATGGGGAGGAGAGTAAATGATTAAAATAGACAAATTTACCCTTATTTGAAAATGGACTTGCAACATTGGTTTATGATTAATTTGTTAGAAAGGGTAAATTAGGGAATTAAAAATGAGGGATTAGAGAGAGTTGAAACCCCTCTAAACCCCTCCTCCTCATTCTTTAAAAAACTTTCAAACAAGGTAATTGGATTACTCTCTCTCCCTTTACTCTACTCCCCCTCCTTTTTTAAACATCCAAACATGCCATAACAATCTAACAAGGGTCACCTCCACTAGGGTTATTCAATTGTCTAACATAGAACCTATCTGATGATGTTGTGTGATATATTAGATTTTTTTTTCTTCATTTCGAGATTCACTGTTTTGATCTTTGTTGATTTGATAGGAGAAACTGATGATATCAGAATCAAATCTTTACGCTCCCGGCAAATGAAAAACTTCCATTTGGCATTAATGATATCTCAGGTAAATATATTTGAAAGTCTTTTCATTTGTCTTTTCTGCATGTCTTGGCTATTTATTTGATGTTTCTTTTTTATGCTGATTGTTGCGTATTAAATAAATTTTGAAAACTTCCGTCCTCAACCGTTTTTATCACTAAAACATCATTTTTGGAATTTAGCAACTTTGTTGCGAGTTTTCTATGGTTTGTTTCATGCTAGCAGTGAATCTGCAGCAATGATATAACTGTATGAGTGCATATGACTAGGGAACACCGATGATGCTAATGGGGGATGAATATGGGCATAC
Organism: Quercus gilva; assembly: GCA_023621385.1. Lineage (NCBI taxonomy): Eukaryota > Viridiplantae > Streptophyta > Magnoliopsida > Fagales > Fagaceae > Quercus > Quercus gilva. The sequence continues at coordinate 2,544,027 of CM042474.1, read as the reverse complement.
TCGCTATGGAAATAACAACAGTTATGGGCATGATACTACTATTAACCATTTCCAATGGGGACAGGTGATTTTCTGTATTATATTCTTTCTTTTTGATAGCCTCAATCCAGATGGTGACTAATTATTAAATTATTTGGTAAGACAGTTGGACACATGGAAGAGTAGTCTTTTCAGATTTTTTGCAAAGGGCATTCTATTTCGCCAAACACATCATGTATTTCATCGGGAAAATTTTCTCAACAAAGTAATCTCTTTTCTCTCTTATATGAATCAAGTTAATATTGTCCATTTATATTTAAGTACTTGGTTCTTGTGAGGCTTATGGAACACTTATTTTATTTAGGGTGATGTGACGTGGCACGAAGACAATTGGGACAACTATGAAAGCAAATTTCTCGCATTTACGTAAGAAATTATATGTATCTTTTGAGTAAAATATGTATATTTGATGAACACAAAATGACTTCATGATACAAAAAAGAATTTAGTTGGCTTTAGAAACGTACACCTATTCCATATTTCTAAATTGAAACATGATGGAGAGAAATTTTATTTAAATATTATTGTTGCAGGCTTCATGACAATAATGGAGGAGACATCTATTTGGCATTCAATGCTCATGACTATTCTGTTAGAGCCTCGATACCCCGACCTCCAGTAAACAAGAGTTGGTTTCGTGTGGTTAGTTTTCTGCCCCTCTGGTGCATATGCCAAACTTTTTACTGTTGTGGATTGTTAACTGCATATTTTGCAATATTGTGCTTTGGAAATGCACTTCAAAATCACCAGATTTCCATTTGTTGTTTCTAACTATCATGCATGGGATATCTACTTGCTAGAGTTGGCTGCCAATTCTATAAATTCGTTAGTCATTGTATTGCAAAAACAATTTTGCATGATGGCACTGTGATTGCTCACCAGTTTACATGTTCTTGTTGTTCCATTCGTTTCTGTGAATCCATTTTTGAACCAATTGATCTTCAGCACATCTAGGCCACAAGTCTGCTTGACTGCACAGTAATGGTACATTAGTACTTGAACTTTTTTCACTTACTTGATCCCTAATTGTCTATTCTTCCATCTGATTTAATTTCTTTTATTTAGTATTTAATATATTTATGTCTTTGGGGACTCATGAAACTTTGAATTAGAATTTCTGGTTTATGGAATCTTATTGGCTTTGATTCAATGAAAGGATACTTGTATTAGAGGCAAATCCGCACGACAAAGCTATGCTGTATAGGGGTTTTATATTTTTGGGAAGATTATTTTGTAAAAATTCTAGGATGCCTTAAATTAATGATTTTATATTGACTAATATTCCTCGTTGTTGACTTGCAGGTAGACACTAATCTTGAGTCTCCTGATGACTTTGTCACTGATGGCGTCCCAGGCATTGGAAGGACCTATAATATTGCTCCCTACTCCTCAATTCTTCTTGAAGCAAAGTTATGAGATGATATCAGTAGCTACTTGCTAATGAAGTTCTCAAACAGTCTGTTCTCATCTGGATGTCAATTGGTACGTGAAGGAAGATTCAGGTTCCATGCATCCAGGACATCGTCGGAACTAAAGATGTGGATGAAACAATGCCATGGAAGGAATGCAGGCATGCATTAATCCCAAAGCAGAATTTTTGGTAAGCGAGCTTAAAGTTCGTAATTGTATTATACTCTAAGAGAGGAAGAAAGTATAATCTTGTACCAAAATAAAGAAACAACTTAGAACTTGGCAAATCTTATTTAGGATATAACCTTGTATCAACATAAAGAAAGAAGTTTGAACTTGGCAATCTTACTTAGGATACGCTTAATTATGTTGATACACCAATCATGACTACCAACATGGTTGGTCGGTCTAATAAGTTACACAAAATTATAAGTGATGTATCTTTCATATTTCATAAATTACTGCAGACCCTTTCTCTTCTCCAATGCTTGCTATGTACATGAAATGAGCTATAGAAAGAATGCCAATCAACCTTGCTCTAAAAAGTATTGAATCTGCAATTTATTGAATTTGCGAAGACAGTGACCCTAGCGGGCACCCATTTAATGCTAACTCTTTGGGCCATTGATTTGGGTAGCATTGGATTCATAGTGAAGGTAACCTCTAAGAGAGAAGTGAAGTTGGGCTGCCTTCTTTTCTTTCCTGAGGAAAGGAATTAGGGCTGCTTCATTGAACCTGCATCTTTATTTCATTGTACCAGTGCACTTGCTTACCTGAGACCAGAAGGTGAACCAGTGGGACTTCAGAAAATATTGTATGTGCGGGTCTCATGAGACCCATGTCTCACATGAGACTGGCGCATGAGATACTTTCTCGACTTAGAACCACCAGCATTAGTCAATTATGGTATAGACAGGCTGATGCAGTATCCTTTCCTTTCAAGTATAAGAAGGGAGTGAAAGACATTCTTTTTTCTTTTTGATAGGGAAACTTGAAACTGTGAAAGACATTCTTGTTAGAAAAAATGAGACATAACTTCGATGTCATATTAGAAAATGTGTTTTGAAGAAAATAAAGAAGATAAGGAATTTAATAGATTTAATGTGGCTCAGTCTTAAAAGCCTATATTTACATGGGCTCCCCACTTTTTTTTTTCACTGTTCACAATTAGCCATATAAAGAGTTATGACAAAAGGTGTGCATTTTTTTGTGGTACTAGACTTTTTTTTTATCCTAAATCAGTAAATTGAAGGCTTTTCCGGTTTTCCTTCTCTTCTCAATCTGGCCTACTATTTTTATTTTTATTTTTATTTTTTAAAACCTTTTATTTTAAATTCAAATTTTAAAACATCCATGTTTTATCCTAAATTCTTCATTTTTTTTAGAAGATAAATTCTTAATCCAAACACTCACCTTATATATAAATAAATAAATAAATAAATAAAACAAAAACAACCACGTTTTCTATTTCCAAATTTTATATTAAAAAAATCCCTCAAAAAAACCTTTTATAAAAAAAATAATAATAAAACCCGCATTTTCTAACTGTTCTAAAAAAAAATTTATTTAAAAAAAAAAAATCCAACACCCATGTTTAACTAGAATTCTTAAAAAAAAAAAAAAAAAAAATCAATGCTCCTTTTTTATCCGGGACATTAAATAAGATAGGATAAGTACTAAAACCAATCCAAATTCAAAATTTTTTTATTTTTTATTTTTTCCAAACAGTAAACCAGTAACAAAATCCTATATTTTAGGTCATTTTAAACTTATTTTTCGGATAACCACTTCAAAAGTTTTAACCGTTGGCAAGTTGCCAACCTTATACTCTTCTCGGTAGTCCATTAGCACACATCTCCATTCTTGTACTCGTACAAATCACTCAAAAAATTTAAGATTATCATAGATTCATGGTCATTCACTTACTCGAATGCATTACCTTTGAAGCTTTATCGTGATCATCGCTATGATTCCTGCTCTCACTCAACCTTCTACTTTTACTTGGTGGGTCTTTTGGGTTCTCAAAGTTTTCAACTTCTGTATGTGGTTTTCTGCTTTCTGATTTTGTTTCTCTTATTGAGATTATCATTGTTTGATTTTGAAACAGAGGTTATAATTCAGAATCATACACATCCTCCATCTCTCTCTCTCTCTCAAGTCTCAACACTAATAGTAGGTAATGCATACCTGCTATGACACTCATATAACCTTGAAAACATTAAACATTAAATATTCGCAAGACATACAATTGCGTTGTAGTTGCTATTAATTTAGAAGATATTAACTCTGCACAGTGCATGGTTTGATGTCCCATGGCTTTCTGGATATGAATGTATATACTAATAAACCAGAACTACTCAAGTTTAGAGTTGTTTTTTTTTTTTTTGAAGGGTTGGAGATATAGGTCAATTGTGAAGGAAACATAGCTTATTATATTGCCAGCAGTGCTTACTAAGAACTCTCACAGGGATCGGCTTTGTTAATTGTAGCATTCAGTGGAGGTATCACAAGATGTTCAACAAAAAAAACACAGCTGAATCATCTCGGTAAGGATTCCCCCTCCCTTAGAGCATTCCCATTATCTTATTTAAAAATATATGTATTTTGCACTACCAAAACACATTTTATTTATTTTATGTTGCCACTTTAAAAACACACCCCACATTCTGTTCTTTATTTTACAACCCATCATGCGAAAATGATATATTTTCTCTCTCTCACATACTTTTTTATTATTATTTTCTTCTTTTTGGAAGAGAGAGAGAGTGAATAAAATAATTTAAAAAATCAAATACATTATTGTTACAGTGTTCTTTATCTTTAGATATTACTGTTGCTACAGTAATATCAAAAGATGAGCTGATGTATTGAGTTTTAAGTGATTTGTTTGCATTACCCAATGAGAATGCTCTTATAATCAATATTTCATTCAATAGTATGATGACACAAGTTTCATAATTTTTTTTCACAACTATTGAGGTGATAGATTGTGATCGATGTATAACAAAAGTGAGCGTTATTGCTCCATCTTTTTATTTGCTAAATTCGTTTGTAATATTCTCTGTTTTGTCCCCCCGGCCCTTCTTTTTCTCAGGTTGTCCAAGTCTACATCTTCAAAAGGTGTCCAGCTTCTTCATGTCCATGGTGTGCCTTATACTTTGGACAAAGTGAGAAAATATTTCAAAAATCCTAATTCAATATTTTTCTCTCTTTTTTTCCCCTTCATTTCTCTACACTTATTTTATTTCATGATATCTTTTTGTTTTGATCATGATAAAATCCGTAGTGCTCATAATTAATATTTGTGTAGGAACTTCTTGCTGCAAGATCAGGCAAAATAGCTGCATTTATTAAAGAGAACTCCCAGGAAGATCTTTGTCATTTCCTCGAAGACATTCCAGCTGACCCAAATACTTTCGAGCTTATTGCCAGATTCTGTCATGGGTTTGAACTGCAGATTTCGACCGAGAATGTTGTACCCCTCACTTGCCTTGCTTACTACTTGGGGATGAATGAAAGTCACAGCAAAAATAATCTCTTAATCAAGACTCTTACCTTCTTTGAGCAAAGAATCCTACCCAGCTGGAATGAAACCATTAAGGCTCTCCTTGCTACAGAAAATATCTTGCAACAAGCAGTGCATTTTGGCATAGTTGATGCCTGTTTAAAGTCTATTATTGAAAAGGCACTTGTTGACCCTTGCCTTCTTGGTGAACCTATCAAGAATTTGACCCATGCTGATAACAATGACGACATTGATGATGTGAATAGGCCAAATGCAAGGAGAAGGCTATTTGGATTTGAAGGGAAATCAGAGGATTTGACAATGCTGCCTCTCCAGCTGTATGAGCCCATCATTGTTACAATGAAAAAGCATGGAGTCCCATCAAAGTATGTGGCTGCATCCCTTTGTAAATATGCAAAGAAATGGGTTTTATACAAATCCACAGGATGTGAAGAAATGACAATTCATAGGGAAGTCATTGAAACGGTGGAGAGGCTTCTGCCTCATGAGAGAGGACTCATTCCATGCACGCTATTGTTTGACATGCTTCAGTCTGCAATTGTTTTGGAAGCTAGTGCTGATTGTAGAAATTGTTTTGAGACTAGGATTGGAAAACAACTAGATGAGGCAACAGTCAAGGACCTCTTAATACCTTCTCAAGGCTATGCTAAGGAAGTACAATATGATATTGAGTGTGTGAGGAGGATACTGAAAATTTTCTATACAAATTACACTTGTTCAGACGTGTCAGGGCTAATCACAGTGGCGGAACTCATTGAAGAATTCTTAGCTGAGGTTGCAAGTGACATAGATTTGAAGCCAGACACATTTATTTCATTAGCAGAAATGTCAATTGCAGCTTCATTGGGAACTCAACGAGGCGCTGATGGAATATACAAGGCTATTGACATCTACTTGGTCAAGCATAGATACCTAACAGAGGTAGAGAGGGAGGAAGTGTGTCGGGTTTTGGATTGCCAAAAGATGTCCCCTGAAGCTTGTGAACATGCAGCCAAAAATGAAAAGTTGCCGCTAAGGATTGTGGTGCAGGTTTTGTTTATAGGGCAATTGAAGCTACGTGACACGATCACAAAGGAGATGCAGGCTTCTTATGACAAGTTGAGAAAGGAAGAGGAGGATCTAGCAAGGCTAGATTGTGGTGAAGAACAAGCAAGGACAGGAATGGAGAAAATGAGCAACAAGGTGATGGAGCTAGAGAAGGAATGCAATATGATAAGGAAAGAGATTGCGAGTGTATGCAACCATACTGTGAAGAAAGAGAAGGGTAGCATGTGGAAAGAAATGAAGAGGAAGTTTGGATGTATCACTACCATGCATCATCCCAACTGCCAAATAAAGAAGATGAAGAAGGTGAATCCAAATATGGAGTATGACCTTTAGATGGTTGTTTCATTTCTTATTTCCTTTCCAAGTAGTTAGGCTTTCTTTCCCCCCTCATTTTAGCTTCCATGGTTCCTTGAATAACATGAGACCACAGTCCTTTGTTTAGTGCCAATAATTGCTGCAGTTTTTGAGTTCCAAGTACTCTTTTAGATTTTTCAGTATGATCATCAAATTTTATATTCAAAATTTCAAACTAGTGCGACTAATATTTCACTACTGATGATTATGGGAAAAGCTATGGAAGCTTGGAATGAAAGTTTTAAGAACGTGTTTACGAGAATGAATTCTTTGAATTAAGCATGAAGATAAACATACAAACTTTTCCCAATTTAAAAATCATTATAACGTCAAACTTTTCCCCTTTTTAAATAAGACATTAAAAAGCATTATAATGTCAAATTAGTAATCCGCATTCACTCAATATTTACTAGTCGCATACCTGGGTGTAATATAATTTATTTTATAAAAATATAATGTAAAATTTCTTGGGTGTGTAATGCATGTGTTTTTTAAAATTATTTTCTTTATTTTATAAGTAATGAAATATATAATATATTTCATTTTTACAACAAATCACAGGTGGTTAGTTATTATTGGTTCAAATTTAAAACTAACACTAAGATTACTTTTTTGCCCCAACAATAACAACGAGTAACAACTTGCCACTTATGATTTGTTGTAAAAATGTTGTAGAAATGTTGTAGACGTATCATTTCTCATAATATATTTTGCATTCAACAACGTAAATAAAAAAGGTAATTTAATAAAAATATTTAAATTACATAATTATAATATTATTTTATATAAATTGAGAAAATGTTATTAAAATGACTTTCTTAGAATATACCATAATTTGTTGACTAATTTGAACATATCCAAATATATATATATATATATATATATATTAAATGTACAACCTCATTCCATTGAACACATGTTACAAGTTACATGTTTTAAATAATTATACAAGTATAATGTTTATATTATTGAAACTTGAATTTTAAGGTAATCTTGTGAATATTTATCATTTTTTAGGGTCTATATCTCTAACTTCTAATGTGTGTGTGTGTGTGTGCGTGTGCGCATGTATTGTATTTTTTAGCCCAAACTAAATAATTTGGCCCAAATATATTAAAATTTTCATACTTTTCAACTCAAAAATTAAGGAAAAAAATAAATAATTATGAGTTCAAAACTGAAAAAGCAACTTATAAAAAGAATTAATTTAAGGCACAATTAGTCCAAATTGGACCAAATAGGCCGAAATTGACCGACCTAGATCCAATTGGATCAAATAAACTGAGGTAGACTGAAATAGACCGAATACACCGAAAGGGACTGATTGGACCAAAGTGGACTGAAATATTGTAGTAACAATAAATTTTACGCTTTAACTTTTACATATTATATATATATACATATATTAATTTCTTAAATATAATTTTATTTAATAATAAATGGTTGCTAGTTATGTATAATTCATTTAAAAATTATATAATTAATAAATAAGTCACAATTGTCTATACATAGATGATACAACTTGAAAGCTCGAAAATGTGTTGAAAACACAAGAGCTGTTTAGACCCCCAAATAAAAATTACGGCTCGATAGATTTTACACAACTTTAATACAAAGTGCGGAATAGTGTAAAAGCGAGCGGATGAACAAGTAAGCTACTCTAATCCATAAACTAAGCAACACAGCAGTATAATGGAATTAAACAAGAGTAGGGAAGAAGGATGCAAACACAGAAAACACCAAGACGTGTTCTCGAAGAGGAAACCGAAGAACTCGGCGAAAAACCTCTCCGCCGCCCTCCAAGTGGAAATCGATCCACTAAACAATCAGTTGGGATACATGGATTAGCAAAAGACCCTCCAAGCCTAGTCTACCCGCTGTACCTAAGCCCTCCAAGCTCCTACTCCAACAAGGCTTCTCGGAACCGTGTCTTGTCCTAGTTATCCGGATCCCGCAACAAGCTCCATGTTGCATCTGCCATTCAAGGCTTCTTCCAATGCTTCCCAGCAGCACCAAAACGTCACACAGCACTCACAAGGTGTGGTAAGTGTTTGGGCTATCAACCTCTCAAAGATGTGGATAATGGAGAGGGAAGGGTTGAGGAAATACCACAAGCAAATGTATAGAGAAAGATGGGGAAGACAATCTTTAATTACCAATGTGTTTGGCTAGGGTTTTCTCTCTGAAGCATTCCTCAACAATTGTGGGTAATGATGGTATATATAGGAGAGGTGCAAAAGGTGTGACTCAAAAAGTACAGGCTGGCAGAACAGCTAGTCTCGCGGGTGTCTCGCGGGAAGGCCTTACCCGCGAGATACTCGCGAGACACAGTTGTCTCCACCTGGCCTGACTCTTCGCATTCCAGCATGTGCCTGGCACATGGTTTACTTCGCGGGATGCTTGGTCGCAAGATACTCGCGAGAATCCTTCAGTTCTTCAAATGCTTGAGTCTTCAAACACTCTCTCTATCACACAACCCTTACAACAAGTCCCACAACAAATACAGGGTTTTAAACGATTGAACATAATTACAATCAAATTTGGCACGGAATAAAAGCCAACAAAAACACAGTTGTAAATTACAACTTTACAATCTCCCCCTTTGGCTATTCCGTGACAAAACCCTAAAACAGACTCTAGACTTAAACGTGAGTTTGGGAACAAAGGCAAAACTCACTCACACCTAATTCTAGATTCTGAAGTGCTCTTGAAACATATGAACAAGTAATTCCTGAAACACAACAACACAATAACATCATTGTATGCAGAAAACTTGAAAAACATATGGAGCAATAATAGCATGATCGAGCAAAACGAAATAGAAACACTAGATCATGGCAAGATCAAACAAGTAATCACTATACAGAAGCAATTACTATGCTCATTCACACATGGAACGAACATCCGGATATGCAAGATGATAAGCTCATTTGAAGAGTATCATTTGCATCTCCAACACTCAACCAATGCAAACTACACGAAGTATTTGCATCTAGGAACAATCCTACTAGGGCACACGAGTGTTCATCACTCAACCAATGCATAGAACGTGTATGCATCTAGGAACAATCCTACATGGGCACAAGAGTGATGTACTTGAAGTAGAATGCATGACATTGAACAACAAGCAAACATGCATGAAGGTTGCATAGGCAAGGTATTGCAAATGCATGGCACAAACCACAAAGACCTACAAATTAAAGCATGAAACAAACCCTAAAGCTTACATAAGCAATCATGGGTACAAACATAAAAATGCCACATAGCACATATGCCACAAAGCATAGAAATTAAATACACACTACTGAAAATATACTGAAATAAAGTATAAGAGTAGCTAGTAAACAAAAAGATATCATCTCCCCCTATCACTACACTCCCCCTGTCGATGACATCATCTCCCCCTTTTTGTCATGGAATAGCTAGTTATCATTTTCTTCCAATTTCCTTTGAATTTCATCCATCTGAGTTTCGAGGGAGGTTAGCTGTTTATCAAGACGGGAGTGTTGGGAGTACATAATCTGAGTAAGTCCTGAAAGTTTGGTGCTGAGATCTTGAAGTGCAACCATGATGGTGTCAAACTTGTCATCATAGGAATGAGAAGTAGAACTTGAGGTACCATGAGCAGCATGATGTTCTTGTTTGACATTCTTCTTGGTGTGACTCAGACTTGCTTGAAGGGTACGACCGTTAATTGGACTTGGCCTAGGATGAGGGCGCTCATCAGCAGATGGACGCACACCTTTGAGTTTCAAAATCCGAGAAACGAGACGACCAAAGGGAATGCAATTCCGTGAAGCAGTACGGTTGACTGTTTTAGCCAAAATGTAGAAAATGTGAGAGCAGACGTCAATTTCCACATCAGATACTAGATCATGAAGAAATAATGCTCGACCTAGGTTGATGAAACCGGTGCTTGACAATGGATAGAGGTTGCTGCACATGATTGTAGACATGAGTCTTAATTCTGGAGAAAGTGAAGCCACACTTATTGACGTTCCACTAGAGGAGAATTCTAAACTTGCTCCTAATTGTCCTCGGAGTAATTTTTCATCCGGATTGAGGTCATCATACACAGGTGGTATAGGTAGAATCGGACGGTTTATGTGTAGGATTTCAGACAGGTACACAGGTGTTACCAAGAATCGCTTTCCTCTAACCCAGCATCTGATCTCTTGTCCTTGTACAATAGCATTGGCATAAAATTCTTTTACCATGTCCTCATAAGCATCTTCAAGATCGGAGAGAAGAAAATTCCAGTCTTTTGTGGCAAACCAAGTAGGAATTTTTGTGTCCAGAAGAGATGACTGATCAACTGCTCTCTCAACCAACAAAGGAGCATCTCGGAAGAGATTTTTATAGGATTCAAAAGCAGCATAAGAGCGATACAAACTATGATCAAAGAGTCCTGTTGAAGCACGAGCTCTCTTTGGTCTCGGAGAATCTTCATCAACATCGATGATTGGTTCTTTCCTTTTGTTGCTGCCACCTTTCACAGCTGAAGTCTTGAACGGAGACATCTGTGAAAAAGAACATCCAAAACCACCAGGAAACACGAGCACAGCAGACACAATAGAGCACAGGGCTAGATTAGATTGAGGTTAGAGTAAAACAAATGTAGTGCTCTGTGTGAAGAGTGTGCAGAATGAGTAAAGTGTATGAAACACACAATCAATGACCAAATGGAGTGACAAATGATTAAAGAAGTGAGAGTTCACAGATTGAAATCACTTGATTTCAAATAGGCACAAAAATGTCATTCGGACATTTTATCAAACATTAAGCATGCACAAATTCAAATATGACATGAATAATGCATGAACATGGTGAAAACAGGCCTAAATACACTTCAAAACGCCACAAGGGGCCAACATAGAATCACTAACACTAAATGGGACACAGCCCAGTCAAAAGATTTGAGACAAATACACCCAAGTTTGAAAACAACCCAAAAATCCGAAAATCCCCAAACATCAAAACCCTAACATAAAACTGCAAAATTGAAGCAACAACAAGAAAATGATGCTTTAGAAATCATACCTTGAGGGAGAAAGTGCAGAAAAAATGTTTGATTTGAGCGGATTTTGATGAAATAGCGAGATGGGTTAGGAAGGGCTTTGAGAGAGGTTAAGCGAGGGAATGGTTGAAGGTTTGAAAAAACAATCACATCAGCCCTATAAAACTGAAAACACGCGTTTTTCGCAGATTAGAGAGGGGCGAAACAGTCGCGAGAAGTGCCACTGAAGCAAAAAATTTTCGCGAGAAGCGCTAAGTCGCGAAACAGTCGTGAAACAGTCGCGACATTCTCTGTCTGATTTTAAAAAAATTCCAGTTTTTGCCAAACAACATTTCGCGAGAAGCTGTTGGTCGCGAGACAGTCTCGAGACAGTCGCGAAAGTCTCTGTGTGACAAGATGAAAAAAAATATTTCCCTCAAATATTTTCGCGGGAAGCAGCTTAGTCGCGAGCTTTTCGCGAAAGAACCCCTGAACCAGTTTTTTGATGAAAAACACACAAAAACATTTTGACCAAAAAGAAACACAAGAAAGTATAAAATCACTTTCAAAAACTAATAAAACTCACAAAAATCTTTTTGGATTTGATCAACAAGTTCATGGGCAATCACATCACATTTGGACATATACAATCACACAAATGAGATAGGCATTGATAGAATCAACAACTTGTGTGTTGTGTGTGAGTATCAAATGTGAAATAGTCCTTAGACCAGAGCGAAGTTTCAATGATCAATTCACACGAGTCATACACAACTGATACGAAATCATGTGGACTATCTCCATTATAGAAATGAGTATATATGACCTCCCATACATTAAAAGCATAACTTAGAAGCTTTTCATTTGGCTTCTTATAACTTATAACAATTGGTCCATTTTGTTTTGCATGGACAAAACATCTCATTTTGAGGAAGGTGCTTGAAATTTATGATATTTCAACACTGATGAGAAGCCTTTGGTCTTTTTGAGCACCATAACATATACTTTAAAAAGAGTCGCTTTCCCTTTTTCCTAGTCAAATACTAGTGTGTGCGACAGGCTTTTGCAGCTCAATATCTCTTTTCATTTGGAGATTTACAATTTGTGAGCTCTTTTTGCAAAAACATAAAAATAAAGTGGGAAGAGATATAGACACAAGTCTATGCAAGTATCAAGACCAACAAGACTATTGACCAATCATTCATGACAGGCTTGAAGATCTATTTACAACAGTCACACATAGTTTTCAGGGTTTCTTCCACACAGAAAAGAGTGCATACGAACAAGCGAAGATCGTAAATGCACTATGCCATAAGTACGAAGGTACTAGGCCAAACTCACATGAGATATGCACATAACAAGTGATCAAACTTTTTGAGATTTTTCAATTTTTATGGGTTTTTGAATTTTTTGAAACACACCCAAAACAAAACAAAAGCAGTAAGATCAACAAAAACAGGTTCAAACCAGACAAAAAAATATGCATAAAATGATGCAACAACAAATGTCCCTACACATGGAAAGAATTGATGCATGGACATATTATAATGCTTATGCATGAGTACCCCTCTTCACCCACACGTCACGTGCGTTTGGGGTGATATCCTTGACGGATTGGGTACGAGAGTTGGGACTTTCAAACCTCCTTGAAAAACTCTCCAGGCAAGTGGTGAAGGCACCAATCATCTTCATCACGTCTGTCACTCCGGGATCACGATTTTGGCTTCTTGAGTTCTCACCGCTCCAAGCTCTATTGTCATTTCTTCTTTCTCGTGACCGCGGTGCGCTTGCATTGTTGTCTGCTCTCAACTTTTGGCAGTTTGGTCTAGTATGTCCTCGCAGTCCGCAATAGTGACATACATAATCTGTTCTAGGACCCCATTGGGGTCTTGAAAGAGATCTTGCTCTGGTTTCATGTCTTCCTATAGATTGATTTCGGGGCTTATTCACCATCTGTTGCTCAATTACATTCTTCTTTTCAACCTTAATATTCTCAGGAACGGCCTCCTCTACAATTTGCTCTACGGCCTTCACAAATTTTACTTCTTTGGTAGCTTTGACTGATGAGCTACTCACTCCGGCATATCCCAATCCGGACTTGTCTGAGGAATGTTTTTGGGATGAGATAACATCATTCAACTTTCTGGAGGAGACCCTATCTACCTTGGCTTGCGCTTGAACCACCTCTTGTTTAAGAAATCTGATCTTTAAGTAAGCTTCTGACAGCTCACCATTCATTTTTTCTATCTCGCATTTTGCCTCCCTATGTCTGACCATGAGGCTCCGGTAATCTTCCTTAGCCTTTTTCATTTTTCTGACGGCCGCCTTGGCTACCCTTGCATATTCTCCCGATTTCTCAAGGAGTAATGAGTAGCTTTCTTGAAGATTAGCTGCACTCTCATCCTTTTCTTCATCTGATTCTTCTACAATTCCAATGGACTCTGAATCAGAATACTTACCAAGTTCCTTCACAAGTGCACCCAAGTCATCCGAAGAGTCTACATGATCAATGGTCATGAATGCGGAGTAGTTTCCCTTACCGTCACAGCTCTCTTCCGAGTCAGTATCAGAAGAGTCGGAATCACTGAGCGTTGTAGCATAAGCTTTCCCTTTTCCCCTCAAAAAATTCGGACACTCCTTCTTTAAATGTCCATGGCCATTGCACTCATAGCACACAATGTCTGAAGAAGGTTGATAATCCTTCCCTTCTTTTCCTTTAAACTCTTTCTTGTCACCTCTTGATGGAGAGAACTTTCCTTTGTTGAACGGTTTTCCACTGTTCTTCATTTTCAGAAACTTGCGGAAGTTCTTTGCAAGATATGCTACTTCCTTCTCCATTCCATCTTCTTCGGAGGAATCATTTATTCTTTCGGTGATGGTTTTAAGAGCAAGCGATTTGCTCGTCTTATGGGAAGGCAGTCCCAGCTCATACGTTTGGAGAGACCCAATCAGCTTTTGAATCTTAATCTCATCCAAGTCTTTGCTTTCTTCTATGGCTGTAACCTTTGCTCTAAAACTTTCAGGTAGGGACCTCAAAATTTTTCTCACCACCTTAGTGTCTCCAATCTTCTCCCCAAGATTGAGTTTGGCAATGACAATTTCATTGAGCTTCCCATAGAATGAATCAAATGGTTCATCATCACCCATCTTGAGTTCTTCAAATTTGGTGGTAAGCATCTGAAGCTTCGTGTCCTTAACTTTCTTTGTACCCTCATAGGTAGTCTCCAAAATCTCCCAAGCTTCCTTGGCTACTGTCATATGAGAGATCCTGTGGAATTCATCAGGGGACACACCACAAAAGATGGCATTTAAAGCCTTACTGTTAGCATTGGTTGCCGCTAGAGCTGCCTTATCCCAAGTGGACTTAGGAGCCTCCGGCTTAGTCCAACCTATCTCAACCGCATCCCAAACGGTATCATTAATAGAGCATAAAAATGCTCTCATTCTAACTTTCCAGAATGCATAATTATTTCCATAAAAAAATGGTGGAACATTGAGCGATTGAGACCGGTCCATCTCAACAAGGGTCAAGGATCACACTTAGGTAATTAAACCTCAGCAAGTGTACCCGCTCTGATACCAATTGAAAGCTCGAAAATGTGTTGAAAACACAAGAGCTGTTTAGACCCCCAAATAAAAATTACGGCTCGATAGATTTTACACAACTTTAATACAAAGTGCGGAATAGTGTAAAAGCGAGCGGATGAACAAGTAAGCTACTCTAATCCATAAACTAAGCAACACAGCAGTATAATGGAATTAAACAAGAGTAGGGAAGAAGGATGCAAACACAGAAAATACCAAGACGTGTTCTCGAAGAGGAAACCGAAGAACTCGGCGAAAAACCTCTCCGCCACCCTCCAAGCGGAAATCGATCCACTAGACAATTAGTTGGGATACATGGGTTAGCAAAAGACCCTCCAAGCCTAGTCTACCCGTTGTACCTAAGCCCTCCAAGCTCCTACTCCAACAAGGCTTCTCGGAACTGTGTCTTGTCCTAGTTATCCGGATCCCGCAACAAGCTCCATGTTGCATCTGCCATTCAAGGCTTCTTCCAATGCTTCCCAGCAGCACCAAAACGTCACACAGCACTCACAAGGTGTGGTAAGTGTTTGGGCTATCAACCTCTCAAAGATGTGGATAATGGAGAGGGAAGGGTTGAGGAAATACCACAAGCAAATGTATAGAGAAAGATGGAGAAGACAATCTCTAATTACCAATGTGTTTGGCTAGGGTTTTCTCTCTGAAGCATTCCTCAACAATTGTGGGTAATGATGGTATATATAGGAGAGGTGCAAAAGGTGTGACTCAAAAAGTACAGGCTGGCAGAACAGCTAGTCTCGCGGGTGTCTCGCGGGAAGGCCTTACCCGCGAGATACTCGCGAGACATAGTTGTCTCCACCTGGCCTGACTCTTCGCATTCCAGCATGTGCCTGGCACATGGTTTACTTCGCGGGATGCTTGGTCGCGAGATACCCGCGAGAATCCTTCAGTTCTTCAAATGCTTGAGTCTTCAAATGCTTGAGTCTTCAAACACTCTCTCTATCACACAACCTTTACAATAAGTCCCACAACAAATACAGGGTTTTAAACGATTGAACATAATTACAATCAAATTTGGCACGGAATAAAAGCCAACAAAAACACAGTTGTAAATTACAACTTTACACAACTATTGATTACGTTATGGAGGATTTTTTCAAACAATAAGGGCATGTTTGGTAGACTGTAATAGGTACTGTAATGTAATAGTTATTTTTATGGTTTATTTATTTTTTAGTTTGGTTATGTTTTTATTACAAGGAATAGTCATTCATTTTGAATAGCTATTTTTCAAAATGAGGAATAAATATTCCTCTTTAAAATGTTGTATTAGTTATTCCTTAGTAAGTGTAATTATGTCAAAACTTAATATGTTTTCAAATAAACAAACTTTCCATATACATCTAACAATTATAAAAATAAAAAATCAACAAAAATAACACATATCTCTTTTAAATTTAAGAATAACAATTTTTAAGTAAATATAATTGTATAAGTAAAATATTTCCTAAAATAAATGTTAAATTTCATTCCAATGTTATAACTCACAACCAAACTAATGAATATGTTTAGTTATTACATTATAACATATTTTATTCCTAGTAATAAAGATTACAATTCCTGTCATAACGTTCATTCAATGTATCAAACGTACCCTAAGTACTTCAATCAATTATACAATCAACACGATATTGAGCAAGTTTCCTATATAATCTTTTCTCTAAAAACAAGTAAATCAACCATTCAATCAAAACAATATTGAACAAATTTGCCATTTCTTCTCTTCTTGAGAAACAAGTGGCCTAATTTTTTTTTATTTTTATGTAAAATTATGTTCAATTTATGATAGGAAAATATCATATTAATTCGATTGTTGTGAATAACGGATCCAAGCTACCTCCTCAGATTTCCATTGAAGATTGAATTGGATCAAAGCTACCTCGCCAGCTTTTCTATTGAAGATTGAATTAGTACGCAGCACAATAGAAAATTTTCATTCAAATGGGAGGTTATAAAATAAGCTTAGGCCTTTTGGTTTATAATATCTAACACTTCTAAAAGGAAAGAATGCCAATTAGTTGGCGCTGACTGGTAAAACAAGCAGAGACCAATTTGTCGTTGATATGGTTGATATTTGCAATGGTAATGAGTGCTGTATAGCCTAGGCTATACTATAGTGAAACATCTCATCTTTCAATTTGTTGTTTACGTTTGTACCTGTTTGGTACAATTTATTTTTCAGCACTTATTTTTCTATCATTAAGAAAATGAAATTATTTGAAAAAGTGCTGCTTAAACCACTTTAGCAAATAGGCTCATGGTTTTATATAAACAACCCACAAGATAAGCATCTATAAGATTGAAGATAATTCAGTATGCTAGCCCGTAATGATCGAGCTCAAACGAAAATTATCACCGAGAGTATTGATTCAATAGTCACTAGAGATGCTCCTAAAATGGTTTGGTGGATATTAGATTTTGGGTTCCAATCTCGCAATAAGAAGTGTTTAGTTATCATTGATGCTTTGGTAAAGTCGACATAATTATGACTCACTAATAATAACGAGTATGCTGTTACTATGATCATGCTTAAGTAAGAAAACCACCTTAGATGACCCTATAGGGTCTATAACCTTTATTTCCATTACCAAAAAAAAAAAAAAATGCTGAAACAAAAATTAAACAATGTAAGATAGCTGTATGGATTCTTTTTTGATGAAATAGCTGTATGGATTCTTGGACAAAATAAAATACATAATTGACATAGTTGTATGGTACTACTAGTACTTAGTACCACCCTCACAACCAAAGTAAGGCTCTCTCTCTCTCTCTCTCTCTCTCTCTCTCTCACATAGAAGCTATTTTTTACTTCTCATTATGCCCATTTCGCGTGAATGTGAGTGGAAAGTTCATGGTTGGAACTTGGAAGATTGGTCTTTTTATTTTTTGCGTGCGCGCGCGCTTCACGTTGGAAATATTTATAGCAATGGCAGGCGTGTAGAGTAGTAGTGATGAATGAAAATCTCAAAAACATGAAGATGGACCCCAAGTCCAACCCTAACATCGTGACAACCAGTCACAGACAACAAAGATACTTCTACCACAAGCAAACATTCTCTCTTTCTTTCTTTCTACCTTCATAGCCACAGCTTTAAACAGACGAGGAGTACAGTGTGTCTTTTTTTTTTGGTAAACACACCGTCTTTGACCACACACTATTGGTACTTTTTTACTCTCTTATAATGGAATCAAATATTTCTACCCTCCCGTGATTACTTTTTTACATCCAACAAATTAGCTTCAAATGTCTTTATCATCTCTGCTTCAAATACACCACAATATAGACGTGTGGAATTATATTCAAAGTCAAGGTCTCATAGGACTAGGAATAGAGAATTGTTGGTTGGAAATTGCGTATGATCTTATGTTCATAGGAAGCATCACAAGGCACTTGGGCAAAACAACTGGTCAATTCCACAATTAATGACTCCAAAGATTATATATTTATTAGGGTAAAAGGTGATACACATGTTTCCTACTCACATATTTTGACAAATAAGAATATTTTTGGATGTGTACAGTTTTTCCGTTCCACGCACACTAGGTTATTTTGTATTGTACACGCGTGTATATAATAAATACCACGTTATTTATTAACCTTTCTCACCCCTCCCAAAAAAAAAAAAAAAGAAAAAAGAAAAAGAAAAATACATTTGTGTTCATGCTTGAGTAAGATCTCATTATATTTCAATTATGGCTCCCCATTGAAAAGCTTTTGCTGGCAGTCTGCAATAAGTTGTTTGTATGAACTATGAAGCAAGGGGGGTAAAAAAAAAAAAAAAAAAAAAAAAGCAAAAGAAAAAAAAAAGTACAAAACAAAACTACTCACTTCAATCATCCTAAAATTGGGAACAATAGGGTCCCAATGTCCCATATCTTATTCCAAATGTCATATATGCCTGTTCTGTTCTAACTTCTTCTAATGCTATTCTGTTTTATACTTTTTATTTTTCTTTTTTTAACTTTGTTTGCCGTGACTTTAAGCTGTCAATATTTATTTGAAACCTTAAAAAAACATCATGATTCATGACCCCAAAACCCCGTCAAATGCGTTTTGCTTCCATTTTGAAGAAATAATTCAAAAGGTCTCCCAATAAACTGTAGTGAAAATTGAAAAGCCAAAAAAAAGCCACCTCCCATTGACTAGTCTACAGCTCATGTATCTTTCAATCCCAAATCTCAATTAAGATTAACAATTTTGTACGGGAGTGATTAACCTCAAGGTCCTCAACAACTTTGGATTTGAAAATCAAGCTTCCTTTTGTTAGTATAGCGTAAGGTTCAAAAAATTTAGAATGGAAAAGACTTATTGCAACTAGAAATTGGTTAAGAGAAATTTCTCCTAACTCAATACATGACGATTTATAAGACTATTTAAGTATATTATTTAAAAAATAAAGTTTGGCTATAAAATTTATTGTAATATTAAGCTACAACTTTATTTTAAAAAATTAACAAAGCATATTTCGAAAATTTAACTGTCAGACTGCATGTTCTTTATGCTCTCTTAACATACATGTAAAATTTTATGCTGATCAGATGTTATTTACTATATGATCCATAAACTTGCTTTTAGTTTTTAGTTTTTGTTTTTTTTTTTGGTCATGTTAACGAGTGTTCTTAGGGCAATTGTTAATAAACCAAATTAGGAAAGTTTTAACACCAATTTCATGAGAAATATAAAAAGTTGTTAGAAAAATTAATTACTTTATCAATTTCTAATAAAATGTTTCTAAAAATGGTTCATAAATCAATGTCCTTAGGGTATTTGTTAACATTTCCCTTTGTTTATTTGTTTGTAGACTATAAAACAAAAAACAAAAATTTATTTTTTATGCATAATTTTAGCCTACAAAAACTTGTAATTTAAACAACTGATTAATGACATAATTATTGATCTTTGATTTTATAGAAATTTTGTAGGTATAATCTAATAATGGATTTGTCAAAATTCATATCCAATAAGAAGATATTGAGTAAATTTGTAATCTTAAACTGTAACCAATTTTGTAAGCAAACTTTGTCCATTATTCAAACTAATCACGTAACTCATTCAAATATCATACGACAAAAAATACATATAAATAGTCTTTTTAATCACCATGTAGTGGTTGGAGGAAATTTCATCTAAACCGGTTTGGAGGTAAAAACTTTTCATATGAAAATTGTAAACTCAAAATCATATTCAGTTCAGTTTTGAGATATTTTGGATAACCTTTGAATTGTAATGTCGAATTGCACCTAAACAATATGCCAACTCACCCACATAAAATTGGAAAGTCTAATTTATGATGTAACTGCGAAAGAGCAAGGGTCTTTTGAATCAATCTAAAGTTAACCATTCTTACTTTGCATTATAATCTAATCGCATTCGAATCAAACAACTGCAGCAAATTAATTATTATTATTATTAAGAAATCATTAATTATAATTGAAGTGGGGAAGATTAAAACCCCAGGATTAGCTGGATATAGGGACAAAATGGGCTTCTACCCTTTTCAAAAAAATTATATAGGGAAATGTCCTCCTTCCCAAATTAAATAGGAAAATGCCCCTCTTTTAAAACTCGATTTTTGAAAAATCGAGTTAGGCCCTATAGTGGCATTTTTAAAGAGCCTATAGTGACGTTTTAAGGACCTATAGTGACATTTTTTAACTCGACTTTAATGAAATCGAGTTATAGGCAATGAAATCAACCTATAGTGACGTTTTTTTTACCTATAACTCGATTTTTTTAAAGTCGAGTTAAAAAACGTCACTATAGGTCCTTAAAACGTCACTATAGGCTTTTTAAAACGCCACTATAGGGCTTCAAAAAAAATTTTTTTTCTAACTCGATTTATCAAAAATCGAGTTTTAAAAGAGGGGCATTTCTCTATTTAGTTTAAAAATGGGGGCATTTTCCTATATAATTTGTCTAAAAAGGGCAGAAGCCCATTTTGTCCCTGGATATAGTCATATATATTACATTGCAGTACTCATCTGGGGTGATTCCTATGTGAATTGAAAATAAATTATGTTGGGACCACAATTTGACTACTTACAATTACTTCAAAAGTATGCTTATGTGTTGTAATGTCGAAAGTCATAAAAGATTTGAGTGTATCTTTCTCTTTCTCATCGCCAATTGATTTTGAGGTGAAATTACATAATTCACGGTCTTGACAAATTATTTATCAAATTATCAAATAATTCATTAAAAAATAAATTAAAACAATTTAATATTACCCTTACAAACTTTTTAATTTCTTTATTATACTAAAAGTTGAGAAGGACAGTGGTTAAATACGACAAATAAATTGAAGACAAAGGTCAAGGTGTGATCTGTACGTCCCAGATTAAGTTGAAAAAGGTTGTCCATTACTGTTAATTAAAAATTGAAACAATAACGTGCACAACATAATATAACAAAGCATAAAATTCCGGTTCATGATTTAGAATTTTAGGAGGTAGGCATAGAATTCTCAATGCCCCAATAAAAACCCATCACTATGTATCAGTCACCGTCCAATCTTATGACCTACTAATATATTTTCAAATTTAATTGAATTATTCAATAAACCATTTCTTACTCTTCCTTAATCATTATACATCAATCAATGTTGACCATAAAACGTGTTGGCTTGTTATTTTTCAATTTTGAATAGCTTTGAACAAAACACATTGATAGGAGAAAATTCTTTCTAAGGTTAGGCGAGCTTTCAATACATCATTTATGTATGCTTTTAATTATGTATATTTTATTCAGGGATTATAGAGTTAGTAAATACTAGTTCATAATTACTGACCAACAAAAGAGTAAATAGTTGTTTCTCAAAAAAAAAAAAAAAAGAGTAAATAGTTCATCATTAATTATCTATGGTCAGATTGATGATACGTGAAGGATTTCTACATGGTAAGTGCTTGAATCAACTATGACTGATACCCTAATTAGATTTTTCTAATTCCCTTCCATTCTTAGCTCGATGTGTGATACATAGCATTATTGAATTTTTAAATTTCATATGAGTATTGTATCTAAATAAAAATTGAAAGAGAATGAATGATTCAATTAGAGAAAATCTTATCCCGAGTAGACAATTCAATCAAAATGATATTAAGTAAGTTTCCTATTTCTCATACTCTTTAAGTAAAAAATAGCAAATCAACTATTTAATCAAAACATCAAGAGTTTTGTAACTTAATTAACATTTTATGATGTTTCTAATGGAGATGTTCAATGTTCAAATTTCTTCTCATTTAATTATCAAAATAATAATAATAATAATAATAATAATAATAATAATAAACAAACTATACCAAACAAATTGTCTATCACTTCTTTTTCCAAAAAACATGTGGACTATTTTTGGTTAATTATGTTTTGTGGGGGTAAAAGTCTAACATAACGTGTTAGGCCTAGGACCCTATTTGAACATTATTGTGCGTCTCTACATCACGTGTTGGGCCTAAGGCCCTATTCGAATATTATTGTGTGTCCGAAGAGAAAAAAGGAGTTGAGAATGAGTCCGTGTGGAAGAGATATGCCTGGAAATGGACGAACAGTACAGTCCAAAGAGAGCACCAATGGTCCGAAGAGGTCATTCTCCTCGGATACAAAAAGTTTGGATCAAGCAAATATCTGAAGGTACAAGTGATCTTCCTAGCAACTTCGATGATAAAGATAAGCTTTGAGCATGCCTGAAGATGATAAGAACGGAGAAATATCTAAAAGGAAAAGCTGCCACCACCGTGTTTAATGCACTGCAGCAATTTTCCTGGCCGCATTTATGTGGAAAAGATCTCTGAACAGTGCAAACTCAGCTATCACCACTCATGGGAAACTAAAGGAGATATTTGATGTGACATATACTCAAATGAATGCTTAGATGAAGAACAAGTGGACGATGAAGATGAGAAAGAAGGAGGATATATAAATGAAATGTGCTTCTAAAGATAGGGGGGGATTTGTTTTGTAGCTAGAAGAATGGTATTAACCGTATTGACCTTTCAATTAAGAAGATACCTCATCGGATTTCTGTCTGTTCGACCTTTCTTGTGTGTTTTTACGTTATTCCATACCTATATACCATAGCTAACTGTTGCTAAATTTATCACTGGTCCAGCTCTTTCACCCACTCTTTACAAATTCATTATTCTAGGGTTCGTTAGGCCCATAATCCAAATCTTTTGGGCTTAGGCTACAAAATTTGACCCTACATGTTCAATTTATTATAGAAAAATAACATACTAATCTTTTTTTTTTTTTTTAATTTGATAATTACAATAGGGGAGGAGAAATTTTAATTCTGAATATTATGGACACCAGGAAGTACCAACCAATTAAGGTATAAAACTATTGACAACACGTTAATCTTTTAAAGGAAGTGCCAACCGACTAAGCTATAAAACTATTGACAATATATTAATCTTTTAAAGATTGAACTACTGCACAACACTACAAATTTCAAAATGCTTAGAAGAAAATTTTATTAGTCCAATCAAAATTGTCTTTTAGTTTACTTATGTTAATTTAAAAAAGAAAAAAGAAAAAAAAACAAAAAACTTCAACTTCAATGAGATTGAGATTATCCCAAAAAGTTTGAGCTAAAATTTCCTTATCTCACTTATAATGTGTTGCAAAATATTGAAAAAAACAAAAAGAAAAAGTCCATGATAAGTTCTACAAACCCCACTCACATATCTTATTAATACCCACACTCTTTTGCTTTTTCAGAACTAGTACACCCTCCCATAAAAAAAAAAAAAAAAAAAAAATAGTACACCCCATTATTTTTAACCGACTTAAATTAATAAGAATTTTAAGAGACAAACACTTCTCTCTCTCTCCTGAAGGAAGCTTCTCAGTACTCTCCTCTCTCTCTCTCTATATATATAAACCCCTTCACCACCTTCTCTCTCTCTCACAAACCCCAAACCCTAACGCTTTCTCTCTCTCTCTCTCTGTTCTCTGTAGAGGCTCCTCTGTTTTCTCTTAACAATGGCTTCGTCTACTTCGATGACTCTCTTGATGACTCTCTTGCTTCTCACCTTGCTAGCCACCTCGGCTCTCGCTCAGGCTCCAAGATCCGCACCATCCTCATCACCAACCAAGTCTCCATCTCCGACTTCTTCTCCACCAGCCTCATCTCCTCCACCGTCTCAGGCTCCCGCTCCCACCTCAGAGGCACCTACTCCCTCTTCGGCTCCACCTCCATCCGCCACCACTCCGCCGTCGCCTTCCTCCGCCCCGTCAACCTCGCCTCCGGCTCCTCCCCTACCGGTCGCCCCAGCCTCCTCCAAAGCGCCGACCGGTACTCCCTCGATCAGCCAGCCTCCGGCTTCGCCTCCCACCACCAACGGTGCCGGTTTGAACAGAGTCGCCGCCGCCGGATCTGTTGCCTCAGTCGTCTTCGCGGCGGCTCTTTTGCTTTAGATCAAAACATCGGCGGAGTTCGTTTAGGGTTTGATTCTATTTAGTACTAGTTTCTATTTTTAAATATTTAGGGTTGATGGGTTTCCTTTTTTATTTATTTGTTTTGGTTTAATTTAATTATCATCATCATTATTATTATTAGGTCGGTGACAGTGGTGGATATATGTTCATGAATATCACTCCATGGATTCTTTTTAAATATTATTATTTCTATTATTATTGTTATTATATTATCATTGTTTAGGGTTTAATTTAATTTCTATTTTGTTTAATGTTTATTGCGGATACCAAGAAGAGTTACATTATATTAGCAATCAGCGTAAAATTTAATCCCTCACTGGGATGAAAATTCATAACTAATTCCAAAAGACTTGAAGAGTTACATTATATTATTAACGATCAGTGTAAAATTTAATCACTCGTTAATATGAAGGGTTGAAAATTCATAACCAACCCCACATTGGCAAATAACCTTCAAATTTTGGGACTAAAATTTTGTGGCAAATAATCCTAAAATTTTGGGGACTATAATTTTGTGGGTGTGTATGTTGTATCAGATTTTGTTTTATAAAGGTGATCTTTGTAAATTATGACTGTGTTATTAGTGTGTTACAACCTATGAGAGTGATAGTGATTACTGATGTGAGTGACAAAGAAAGTGAGACTAGTGATTTTTGGTTGGAAGGGAAGGGAAGGTGTGAAGTGGTGGAGGTGTTTTTGTCGTTTTATGATTAGATGAGAGAGTGTGGTTCTCAGAGGGGAGGGGACAGCTGGAGAAGAAGTGAGAAAGTCATATGAGTGTGCTTTTCCTGTTATAGGTTTTTTTCTTAAATTAAGTAATGGGTTGTTTGGTTTGGTTGGAAAAAAGTTGAAGACTTCTTTACCTGGGTCACATGCTCTCACAGCTGTCTTTAGAAGCCCCATGTGCTTTTGCCACTGACACGAGAGAGAGGCGGTAGACTACTAGTCTTTCTTTTAGAAAGAAGAAAAAAGTTCAAATAATTCTTTTTATTTCTTTTAGATTATAAATTATAGTATATCTTTTCATAAAGTTGAGTTAATTTGGTCTCTATAATTTTTCAAATGAGTTATTAAAAAAAAAAATTTAAAAAGACTTTTAAAAGAAGAAAAGTTCAAATAATTATATATATTTTTTAGATTATACATTTTATTTTTCTCATTAATCTAAATTTTGGTGTTGTTTTAATATAATTGTTTTAATTTGGTCTGTGTTTTCCAAATGAACACTCATCCTTTAAAGCACTGGCTGGCCTATTTTCATAATCATGATTATGTAAATGACAGACTTAAAAAGAGAATACCTAACCATTTAAGTGGGGATTAATTACTCAGACGACTACTAGCCTTAACATTAGAATTGTTGTTGACTAATTACTAGTCTTTGTCTCCCTTTTCTTTCAGTCTTCCATTAAATGGTCAAAAGTCTACCCATGTGAGGGGGAGGACTCATGTTACAGAAACATGATGTATTTTCTCATTAAGGGGTGAGGACTCGTGTTGCGGAAATTTGCTGTATTTTCTCATTAAGAGGAGGGAGAAGGATATTGAAATATATATTAATTACATTTTTTTATTAGTGGAGAAATCTTGGTGAAGAAAGTAGGATACTGTTAACCGTTGTTCACCCTTGTTAAAGACCGCTTGATACATTTATCCTCACAAAATGTGCGAGTCCTATAGCTGTGTGGGCTGTACAAGGCAAGATACATAAATCTATTTAATTTATCTAATACATGATGTACCGAAGCTTATGTTTAAAAGGTATAGATATTGTCTACGAAACAAACACTTTCTCTTCAATGATGCACTAACTCTAGTCATGAGTTTCCTGTATTTGCTAGTTTCATCTTTTTTTTTTTTTTTTTTTTTTTCACTCAGTTGTTTAAATGAAACTCAATTTTAACAATACGGTCCTGTATCATTAATTCAACCATCTTTCAGCATTCTCGTATATGGTCAAAATATATAGGAAAATGTTGAATCTATTACTTAAGTCCGTAACTACTAGTAACAATAACTGGTTTAATCGTGTGACTTTCAGAGAATGCTTTGCTACAGTAAAGCCATGCCTTGAAAATACAGATGCATGTTAATGGTTAACCTATTGTGGTTTTCTCAATCTGGTTAAACAACAGCAATCGCCACCAAGTTTACGTTTCAGCAAAAACAAAAACAAAATGCCACTAAATCTTAAAAGGAATTAGACCATTCTTCCAATTAAGGAGAATAATTGAGTCCATCACCGCTTTAGCACATCTGAATTACTGAAGCTGGCCCATGGGTCAAGGAATTCATGTTAGCAGCCCACTCTTACATAATGCTGATTTGCAAGCCCAGCAGGCTCTCACCTTGAGTACTCGACTCTTAAATATGATAGGCAAGAGAGAAACCTTAAAGCTTGATCTTGTCATGAATTATGATACAATCTATTGAACCAAAAAATTGTAAGCAACGATGTAATAGGGGTTTTAATGATAGCTTAGTGTAAGTAACAGCACCCTCTATGATGTTCAGTTTCTATGGTTCAAACCTTATCTCTTTCCTTCCCCACTATACTTACCTAGCAAATTTTTTTACAAGCAACGCTGATTAGTCGTTCCTAAATGGTGGTACATAATTTGTGGTTATGCTACTATGTGTTCAAGCCTTCAAGGATTCACACAAGTCTCATTGATACTAGAGATGATAGAAGCATAAATTGCTTCTTTTAGGGTATGTTTGGTTGGGGTGAAAACATGGAGGATGGAAAATAGGGAGAGGAAAATAAGGTGAAAAATGGCATTTTCCACTATTTGGTTCAAGAGAGAAAACAAGAGAGACAGAAAATGGAGAGGAAAATAATTCCTTCGGGCCGACATTTTTTTATCCTCCCAATTTGGGAGGAAAATTGGACAGAAAAGATGCTGAATGATGTAATTTACACAAATATCCTAACTTTATTGTACTCACCTATCCCCTCTCACTTTTCCAATGATAAAATAGTCAATTTATATAAACTACATTTTCCATCTTTCTCTTTTTCTCTCCAACCAAACGAAAAAGTTTTACATCCTTCCACTTTTCCACCTCTCCAATCAAACACACACGAGAGAAAACCAAATCTTTTCTATTCTCCTACTTTTCCATCCTCCCACTAATTTTCCATCCTCTTACTTTTCCACTCTTCTAACCAAACGGACTCTTAAGTAACAGTTGCGATGCACTAACCACTTTTTTGCGAAGAAAAGAAGGTTGTGTTAACGGGCACCGTGCAGTGCTCATTAAGCACATTTTTTTCTGATACTATATTTGTTTTTTTTTTTTTTAAATTTATGTTACTTTTTCAGTGTTGTAGGTACTATTTCATATTTTTTTGGCTTTTTCTGACAAATATTTTTTGTCTTTTCTGCCCTTAACCAGCACCAAGCGGTACTGGTTAACATTCTCTAGAAAAGAAATAGCTTCCTTTTTTTTTGGGAGGGGGGGGGGGGGGGGGGGTGGTTGAACTTGAATGTGTTAATAGTTCATTCACAATAAAGCTACAGAATGATATAGTACATGATATTGATGAACCGAAAATGACACAAGCTGCAATATTTCCACTGCAAAACACATGGGCTGTAGCTACCAAAAACTAAAAAAGACAAAGCTGCATTGCTGTCGCAGAACACAGCCTACAACAAGATGTCCTCTACCTGCTACAAATCAATTCCAGCTCTAATAATATAAACCAATGGCCCATATGACCTAATACTATTTTCTGATCTGTCCCTTTATGTGGGTTAGGTCCAAGGTCAAATCCTATCACTTACATTATTCAATCAAACCAATTCAGCTGAGCCTATTAAGCACAAACTTAATACTTGATACCATCTACCAGGGTGAGGAAAAAAAAAAAATTGCTGCCACTCTTGATGCAGGAGCATCTTCTAAGCTGTTTTAAGATGTCTTTGTTTGAGTTCTAGCTAGCAGCCTTAGCTACTGAGAACAGTTAGTTACAACTATTTTTGTGTCCAAACAAGAGCCTTAAGGCAATTAGCTTATATGGCAGTCATTCTTATTTGAATTAGTTAGTCTTGTTAATGAGTTAGTTACTTGTATTAGATGTAACCAGTGTTAGTTTGACACTTGGCAAGATACTAATGGTTGTTAGTTGTAGAACAGATTGTATAAGTACTCTTGTACTCTCATTTTGTAACAAATTCTTGAGAATTAGTGATTTTAAGCCTTTGTGTGCTTTTCTTTGGAACTTAGTGTTCTTGTAGAGGTGCCTAACCACCTA
This sequence comes from Quercus gilva, assembly GCA_023621385.1. Lineage (NCBI taxonomy): Eukaryota > Viridiplantae > Streptophyta > Magnoliopsida > Fagales > Fagaceae > Quercus > Quercus gilva. The sequence continues at coordinate 2,515,355 of CM042474.1, read as the reverse complement.
CTAAATGTTCTAAGCAACTCTCATTGCTAAACAAACCCAAAACAGTTCAGCTTACACACATTCCCTGCATCAATTCTCCTGGTGAAAAACTATTCATAAAACATATGAGTCTGCACTCCAAATGGTTTCTTTCTAATAAAGGTCACCATTATAACTCGATCTGGCAATAATTATGTGCATTTGGATCTACTTATTTTTATAACATTATTTTGTTTATTGTGTAAAAGTATGTATAGTTGTACCTTGAAAAAAAGTTGAAAAAAGTGATTTCTTTAAAAAGCTATACATTGTTTTTTAGGATGAAAATAAGTTCAACTAAATAGACTCATACATAGAGGGATGTTGGTTGCTAGTAGTAATTGAGACTGTTAGTAATTTTGATCTTTGATTTATCCTATTAGTTCCCCATGCTGTTGATTTTATGATGGATCTTCATCTGAGCTTATAAAAGTTCATAAAGAGTTGATCACTGAATGTCAAAATCGAGCTGATTGCAACACTGAAACATATGTTCTATTAAGGTTTGGAAAATGAGTTAAAAGTACAGAGGTGGAAAGCCTTCATGTTAGAGTAGAAATTGAGATTAATTAAGTTGCTCTTTGAAGATGATGTTAAAGCAACCATTGAAAGTCCACAAGGGAAGGGAGTGGTTGAAAAGGTTATAAAGTGAGATGCAAATTTGTTTTATTTATGTTAGGAGTCTTTCTCATGGATGTGACTTCTCATCAATTAGTTAGGTAAGCTCTTCCTATCAGGAGTTAAAGCTCTAGTTAGAATTATCATCAAGGAAAAAATACAGGATTTCATTGGTAAATTTTCGTGTTGTTTTCTAAGAAAATTTCTTAATCTGTAAGAAAAAAGAAAAGAAGAAATATAACAGCAGAAACTGACACATGGCATAAACATTATTAATCCACTTTTGCTAGGTAATCAGTCCAAGAGATCAATTAAGTAAATATAATACGGAGATCAATTTTTTTAATTTATTTTTTGGGTAAGTAACACACAACTAACCGGTCTTGATTCTTGAACCCACAATTTAACCCTCAACCTAGAATGTATAAGGGGAGGAGATGCAATTGAGCTAGAGCTCATTTGGAAAGCAGATTTGAATTTAGGTTTTTCTTATGAGAAGAATTAGATAATTCAATTGAATTACAAAGCTTTTGATAGAATTATATATCAAGGTGCGGCATTAATATGGAAAACTCAATAATTTGTAGTTTGTCACTTATTTAAATTATTCCTACTCTCTTGACCTGGAAATATAACAAAGCTGCCTTGCATGAGTATACCAACTTAGCTTCCCATTCATTTCAAGTCTAATTACCTCCTTTAGTAACTAATTTTTTCTAGTGTTCTCATCAATTAATCGTATATTAACAATCAAGTGTATGGATTCGTATCTTAAAGTACCGTGTTGCTTATGTGAGTGCTGTGATTCCAAGGAATTGATATAGACTCAGTAAACATGAATGAACCTCAATGATCCATCATGGTTTAACATACTCAAATACTCTTCCGTAATCTCTGAATTTTACATAACCTATTCATTCATAAAGTAAAGAAAAATCTCAATGCAAACATGACTGACACCAAAAGAAAGAAAAAGCACTGCCTCCAACCTGGCTAAAAGCCTAGACTTATGAGAGAACCAACAAAGAAAAAGCCAACCAAGTCATAGCAAACACAGCCACAATTGGAGAAAGAATGGTTCCTGAAGATGAATTAGTTGAGGTAGTACTAGTAGTAGTAGTAGTAGGAGTAGGAGTAGTGGTTGTGGGTGTGGTACTTGTATTAGTACTTGGTGTTCCAGCTGCTGGTGTTGTGGTTGATGCTTTAGCAACTGTTACAGCAACCTTCATGCCACTTCCACAATGGCCAACAACACCACAAATGAAGTAGCGCGTCCCAGCAGTTTTTAGAGGGATGGTGGTGGCTCCACTGCTATCTGAGCTAAGAGAATTGCCCACAGTGCAAGTGCTGTAGTCACCAGAGCTCACTTCATCAACAGTGTGCCCACTCGCATAGTTGAAAACTACAAGAACAACAAAATCAGCCAAACTTTATATAATCTCAAAATTCGAAGTTGTTTATGGATCTCAACAAACTAGTCAAAATTGAACAGTATCACAGTATGATTTTGGAAAAATGTAAGTTTAATCTTGGTTCAAAAACTGTTTTATCTTAAATAAATTTCTCGTTTTGATTCGTTATTTGCCTGTCTTATATGTCAAAAATACTAACTACAACTTCAATTTTGGGATTATTGCATTTTAGGTATATAAGGCGCAACTAATTATTAGTACTCGTACAAAAACGAGTTTTTCCTTTCTCTTGCATAATAGTCAGTTTTACTAATTAAATCTATAATGAGATCTATTATTTATATGAGAATAGGAAAAAATGCATTGTTATATTCTTAATATATCTAATAACTTTTCATAAGACACTTTGATTTCTTTAATATGTGTCATCTATTTCCATAATTGAATACTATACTATCACATAAAAATTTGGAAAGGTAACTATGGAACTTTATAGGGCAATATTTCACATGAAATATTATGCCTAACCCAATTAAAAGTGTCACATGAAACAGTTCCTTTTGAAGCAGTTAGACAAGGAAATTTGTATGTTATGGGGCTGAAAAATGAAAACTTACCAAGGCTATCGCCAACAACAAAGGTCTTGCCACTAGTCCAGGTGGTATAATCATAATTAGTGACCCAACCATTGGTGTCTCCAACAGTGTAAACAGTGGCCAAGCTTGGCACGACCATACACAAGGCTAAGAGTGCACACACAATTCCAGCATTGTAGCTAACCATTTTTGTGGAAGAGAAGAAGATAATGAGGCTTTTTGGATAGTAGCTGAGGAATGGGGTTCCTTATATAGTGCTATTAAGGGGTCGGAGTCAGTAAAGTTTGGCCTGCTTTTCATGAATAAATTTCACGATAGGTAATTCCGTTCTATGAGGTTACTTGAATCATACCTTATACCTAATGCTTAAGTTAGTGGGCCCTCCACCTTTCTTTTTTTTTTTTTTTTTTTTTTTTTTTTCTTTTCCCCTTCTAGAAATGAGGGTGTCAAATAAAGTTATTCTTATTCCATTTTTTTTATGTTTTTGTCATAAACGGCTTCATATTATGATTGTTGTATAATAAATATGAGATTAATAGTAAATTCATATAAATATAATATTGTTCTAATAATAACTTATTGCCTAAACAAATTGTAAGAAAATAGTTATATTGATAACATTCAAGTGGGTTTTTTTTTTTTTTTTTTTTTTTGGAGAAACAATTATTCAATGTGGTTAACTCTTCATTGCAATGTCAAATTCATATTTCACAATTAAATAATTGATATTTTTTTTTGGAGAAACAATTATTCAATGTGGTTTAACTCTTCATTGCAATGTCAAATTCATATTTCACAAATAAATAATATCAATTATCAAGGCTACAAGTTTCCTCTGGCCCAAAAAGTTGGTTGTCTTTTTTACTTTTTCCATAATCAAAACATACATTATCCTTTTATGAGCAACCTTTTGGTTCATGAAAGGAGAAATTAAGCAATTGCTTATTTTCTTTCTTGGCATTCTTGCCCATTAATATTTATAACTAAAATTTGTTGCTTTCGATGTTGCTGTTATGGTCGTAAAGCTGTAGAGAGTTGATGATAGAGATTCTTAAACATCATAATGAGATTGACATTATTAAGCTCATGAAATAGATAAGATTATAATATGTGCTTGGAATATACTCAATGTAGTGAATAAGTTAATGAAAATGTGAGCTGTGAAAGCATGAGGACATCGACTTCTTTGATAAAGTAGAACCTTCCATGACCAGCCAGGGTTTTTAGGTGGAGACATTGTATACAGGTAAATGGGAACTATAATTCTTTTTTTGGAAAAAAAAGGAAGATCTTAATTAAATGATATCTCTCTCTGTTTTTATAATTAGGGCAGTCAAGCTCACCTCTTTGGAAGGTGTCTAAGAAGCTACTAGATCAAGAGGCCTTTGACAATTGTGATGATAAAATCTCTGACTTCAACTAATCAGCATGGAAAATAGTTTATTTTAAGCTATCAACAGCCATAAGGGGACTGCCTCTAGTGTTGTTTACCAAGTTGCCAAAGAAGATAGATTTACTTTTAAATACAAGATAAAAAAGATATTAAGAAATTAATTCATCATATTATTTATATGGCATCAGACACATTTGTCAATTCATTATTGTCTTATTTTGTAAATTTTTTATAGTAAAATTACCCGCTATAAATTTTGATCCACCATATTAGAGATGATATTAAGTTGTGATAGGTTCACATGTCAGAAGTGTTACACCTATTTCTGTTACGCATATAATTTTTTCATGAGTATAAAGTGGTCTAGAAAATATAATTGTCATCAATGACATCATGAGGTGAAACTGTGAAAGATCTCATGGATCTCAAAGCAAATATAAGTTGAACTACTTGATTTAAAGTTGAGAATAATTAGAAATTAAATTTGGTGGGATGCCAAAAGCAGCCGATAAAGTTGGCGAGGCACTTAAATTAAACAACAATAGTTATAACGGGTCTAGAAACAATTACGATGGGTCACTGCCAAAGAGTTTTACCTCACTTCCCTAATAATGATATTTCATCTCTAATCCTTTCAATGGAATTTGGTGGATGTCGGTAACAAGTAGTAGAAGGCATAAAATTCATATATCTGAACTGTGCTAATTTTTCTTCCATGTTTTAACTTCAAAAGAGGTATAAAAATAATGGGCTCTAAGTTTGTAAAGTTTGTCGGATGCGAGATTTTGAGATCAAATATCACCAGCATAAAAATGAAACCCCTGATGATAAAAGTTAATCATCCTAAAGTGAAATATAATCAGTTTAAATCCTATCGTATGTTAAAAAAAATGAAAAAAGAATGAAATAAGTGTTTGATTTATATATTTTTTAATTTTTCCTTTTCGAGCCTAATTTTGAAAAGGGTCTCTACACTTTCGGCTCAGACCAAACAAATAACAAGTGGCAGCCCTAAAGGGACTTTTGAGGAAATAGATAAATCCTCAAAGGGCCACTTCTCGATGGACAATGTCTGGAGAGCCATTCTTTCAATATCAGGGTCAGGGCCAGGGGGTTAAGCATTTAAAAAAATAAAAAAAATAAAAATTGGAGTGTTGAGGATTTTTGACACGAATGTAAAATAAATCAGGTTAGAATTTTGTTTGGTTTTTTTTCCAAATCCTTCAATTTTCTAAATTATATATATATATATTTATGGGTCAAGTGGCACAAATAATTGTACGCCCATGTACTTGTAAAATACTAATGTTAGTCTATGATTAACTTAGGTTAATTGAGTATTTTTAGTATATTGATCTTACATTAGTATCATTGTAATATAAGTGCTTAAAATAATATATAGTCACCAGGGCTTTATCATTATGGACATAGGTTGTTAAATTGAATCACGTAAACCTTTGTATATATTCTTTCTTTTGTGCTTCCACTCATCATTAAATTATCATACACAATCATACAACAACTTTCCAACTAAAAGTATTAAAAAGAGATCAAACATATTCAAGACATTCACAATTCGCAACACGTTTGTGCTCTTTCTTTCATATTTCCGCTCATCATCAAATTATCACACATAATCATACAACAATTTTCCCACTAAAAAAAATAAAAATATTAAGAAGAGATCAAAGATATTCAAGGGGATTCAAAATTCGCATCGTGTTAGAATCAATCAGCCCATAAAAAGCACGTACAACATATGGCATAAATTGGTAACATGAGAATTGAGATTCGATTAATCCCTTTAATTTGAAGCCAAAAGGAAAACAAAGGCAATGAAATTGGTTAGTGCTAAATTTTATTGTTTATCAGTGGAGTATATAGATTGAAAGGTGGGATGTCCCAATTCTGATATAACCCCTACACCTAACCAGTGAAGAAGAGTCGTAAAGTACATCATGTTCTGAAAGTGATAGAACAATTGCATAATTACTCAACCCAACCCGAACAAGTAAGTGGGTCTGCACCACATTCCAAAGCCAAAAACCAACGAAAGCAAAAAGCATACAAAAACAACTCCTAAGTCCCAATTTATAAGGTGGTTATGTTATGGGTTCGACAACTTTTAGAACTTGGTTGGACCCTTTGGGGTCCGTCATATTCTGGCCAGCTACTCTGTTGGGTTAGTCCATTTTACCCGCACCAACCACTTCCCTTCATAGGATTCCCCCAAGGAAGGGGAAGAAAAATATAAAAATACACAAACAAATTATAAAGATGGCAACAGGATGGGATGGGACAGGGATAGGTCAAGGGCTTGATGATGGGTGTCCCGTCTTCGTCCCGTTCTCTCGGGCTAGGATTGGGATAAGTTAAAATAAAAATGTTTTACTATCTTTAATGAGGCAGTTCTAAGTTTCTAACAACATTGAGAGAAATGAGAGGAACATGATAGTCCCGGTTGGGACATTTTCTTGCCATCCCTTAAGTGATGCAGCATACCTTCTTCTTCATGTGAGTTATCTTCGATCGTGTCTTATTCCTGCAATGAAGTTTAAGGCAACGTGGTTTTGTAGTTTCGTATCGAACAAAATTGAAAGCTAAACAGCGTAATTCAATTTTTTAATTTAGCCAAAATATAATTACTAGACTACTTAGACATTGGCCATCAAGCTTGTTAGGGCATGTTTGGTATATGTGTTTAAATACATGTTTTTAATTTTTAAACAATATTACACGTATTTCTATATACTTTTTCACTCACACGTATTTTCAAAAAATACAAATAATGCTACTAAAACAACATTTGATAACCTCAATATCTCACAGATCTCAGCTGGTTCTGACGTGGTCAAGACAATCATACAGTCCACGCGTAGACCACACATACGTATCATTATTCTGTCAGTGGGTCAATGTCTGGTTGTACTTTGTAGATTATAAATTTAAAAAAAAAAGGTGAGCAAAAGCTTACGCACCTAACACGTCAATAAAGGGTTATGTGGCAACTTGAATTGTATGATGTATCCACTGCAACTTTTAATAATCTTTCAATGGAAAAAGGGGCCTGGGGCTTGTTGAAGATATAAAGTATACAACAAAATAATGATGATAATAACATAAAATGATTAGAGAGAGAGTGTTAAACAAAGACAATTAGCATGGTTTGACATGATAGCCAATGTTTGACAATAGAAAAGTCTTTAAGTAACTGTATCTTTCTTATTTGAATTGTGTGTTACAATAAACACAATGCATAATATATTACGAAACCATAGTCTACACATGTAGGAATATATAGAAAATCATTATTTACCTATTCTATGATAGTGTCTTTTATATATTCTAGCAGAGATAATAGGGCTTTACGGGGAGGATGTATTATCAGGTTGGATTTTTTCAAATCAAATAGGACTTGCATTCATAATTGGATTTGGTGATCTGCATAAATCTCTCTTTGTTTTTCAGGGATTTAAACAGTTTGTAACTTATAAAAGAGACCAATAAAGAGGTAAAGGATACAAAATAAAAGAAATTGGAGATTGACAAGACACAAAAATTTCCAAATGGGTTTTTCCTCCTATGCAAGTAACCCATTTACTTATCCACATCATAGATGAAAACTATAGGTATGGCTTAGGGTGCGTTTGTTTCCAGTGGCTACGTTTGTGTTTGTTTCCTTGCGTTTTTTTTGGCTGATCCACGGCACTGTTCATGGACCAGCCAAGTGCTAAAAATGGGTGAACAGTAATTTGTGGCAATAAAAAATATTTTATTACAGTATTTTCAGAAATAAATTTTCAATTTTCAGCAAAATAAGCAGAATTCAAACGCACACTTAATAGCATTGCAAAACGCGTATTCCTAATTACGCAACAGTCTGACAGAACAAGTAAACTAGCTAAACGCGTGAGTAGCATAAACCTGTACTTACTACGAATATTTTGACCAGAAAACAAATACAAAAGAATATGGTATGCATGAATATGATGTCTTCAAAGCTATATCTAATCCTTAGGTAGAATTTCAACGTCAACAGGATCTTCTCTTCTAGTTTTCTTTTCTTTTATTATTTTTTAATTATTTTGTATTCCAAGAATAATATTTCCTCCTCTCATATTACAGTTGATCTTGCTAATTAAATTAATGGTAGAATGCTCCCTTCATGTAATAGGAGGAAGTTTAGCTCCAGAAGTATTGAAAATTTTTCCAAAGATACAGGTCAAAAGATTTAGTGTATAATGTAGTGTAGTGATTTCATTTTCTGCATGCATAATATTTTATGAAACTGATAAAATAGAATAAATTCAACAATCACTTAAACTAATAAGACAACCCAAACAAAGCATTCTCCCAGTCCCAGCTATCTAGAATCAGCTATTGAAATCTCATTTTGTCATTCTATTCTCAGGTTTTAGCAGTACAGCACAAAGTTGCCTATAAACTATTGCTGCGCCTCGTAGTTTTAAAAGGCAGTGGGACAATATCACGTATTATTCAATGTGCCACCTATAGACATACAACTTTTGTCATGAAAGATGAAATTAAATAGAGAAAAAAATGCTTGAGCAATTAGGAACATCCAGAAAAATCAAACGACTATAACACTCGAATGAAGGGATAGGGTTCATAGATCTGACAAGTTCACTATGCAGTCATACAATAACAAATTATACTTAAAAAAAATCATTAATAATTTTTTATCCACCAAGATTTTTTAACGTCACTAAGTGATAAAACTCAAACTCTTTATACTTAAAAAGATTGATAATGGTATGAATATTCTCTCTTTTTACAGCAACTACTCTAAAACACTTCTAGCTATGCTCCCACGGAACACAGGCATCTACATATTGCCCCCAGTGTGCAAGTGATTTGTGGCCAACATATCTTCAAAACAGAAGTTGATACGAATTGTTTGCAAATGGGTAATTAACATCCAGTGTATATGACATTATCAATAGCAAAGGCTGGATTTAGAAACTAGAATTTTATTTGTGCAACTCCACCCTTGTATTTGAAGGACTATTTTTCACAAAGCTGATCTCAAACTCCAAAAAGAAGAGGAAAAGGACATTTGCTGTGGATGGGTTAAAATAATTCAATAGCATAAAAGTAAAAAGAGGGTTAAAAAAGACTAATGCAGCCAATGCCAAATAGTTGAGAACAATGATTCTTTGGTAGTTGAGCAATTCAAACATCACATTAGAAGTAGCTTATGTTATCTCAAAGCTGAGGAAAAAAAAAGGGGAAAGGAAACAAGAGAGAGCTAATAGCTTAATTTGTAAATATAATTTGGCGTAGGATAGATCAGATTTTTTTTTCCTCCCAACAACCGCATTACCATAGCCACAACAAACATCATGATGGATTCTGACATCATATTTTTCAAGGCTTAGAAAAAAAAAATTTAGAAGAGGAGATTTGATAAATGATAAATTTTTGGCCAGGTGTTTGACTACAAAAGAGAAGCTATTGGAAAATTTTAGGTTATCCAACGAATAAAATATGGAGTGGACATCTGAGTTTTAAATTGCTTCTGCCTTGAGTAACATTTTACCATCAGAGGATAGTTTCTATCAGCTGCATCAGAAGGATCTATAGATTAAAAGGTCTCTCTCTCTCTCTCTCTCTCTCTCTCTCTGATCAGATTCAAAGAAGTTTCAGTGTAACTGTGGTCAACTTTGTTATCAAACAAATTTCATAAGCAACATTGAGGACACACAAATTCAGCAGGAAAAACAAAAACAAAACAAAAAACAAATAATTGAGGACACAGAATCAACTATCAAGATAGAGAAATGTACACATGAAACCAGCAATGATCTACAACAAATAAGCATAGGTAAGCCAACATCAAAGAACATGGAAGAAGTATCAACATAAAATAAAATACAGATCTAAAATGTGTATAAGAACATCCAGGAAATGAATGGCCCTAATACAGTGGTTTCTGCATCGCCATATGAGAAATGCACTGATGTAAGCATGAAATCCAAGCATGTGTGCACACACATCCCTGCAAGCAAGGGAGAGGGAGAGAGATATTATATACTCTAATAATCAAACAGAAATATCTGTTTGAAAAAGTTCAGCTGCCAAATTTCCCCCCTCCCACACACAATTTTCTTTAGGTTTGGGCATAACACTTAACAGTTGAATGAATCTATCGGATTTCAAAAGCTTTTGTTCACCTTGACTCTCTTACCCACTATGAGCTACACAGATCATATACCCTGAAGATGAATTATTTTATAGGAAGGAAAAAAGGAGAGACAAGCAGAAGAGCCAAACATTGCCAGGCTAAACCATCTGAATGTCACACCAGTATATTCAACAAGCTAAACTATCAACAAATGTTCATGTCATTATTACATGAGGGGAGATGAGTGAAGATGGTATTCCAGTCCAAAGGAAACTTCAACGAGGTCTTTAAATTTACCACCATAGCATGCTACCCAGCATCTTTTAGTTAAGGAATGTTGACCTCTTCAATATGGATCTTCTAGAATTCAAAATTATGAATATATATATATATATATATTTATGATAAGTAATTTAATATATAAAAAAAAAAGGCACAAAATGGGCACAAACAACATACATTGGACATATACAAGAATTACAACAACAAAGCCCTGGTCCCAAAACTATGGTTGTGCAATAAATCCTCAATAAACTAATTGTGTTCACATGTATTCCTTTCTACCATTCCATCATATCCAAAATCAAACTCTCTATTACCTTCTTAATCAACATATCCTTTTTTGCTACTTTTACTAATGTTATTTAGGTCTTTCTCTACATCTTTTTGTTTCCTCGACTTGAATCAAATATCTCTTCCTTACCGATGCAATAACTGTAGAATAATTTTTAAAAGCTATAAGTAGAACAGTTGTGGAAAAGATCAGAGAGGATCCTTCTAAAATGGCCTGCTGAAGCATGGAAATCAATATTCAAAAACGGAGGAGAGCTTCAATTCAACTTGAAGGCACCACAAGCACAACAAAGGACACAAGTGAATTTGAATCAAGGTATTAAGGTGATGAGCTCTTGTTAAATAGTGGATAGGATCCAAGATAAAGCTCGACTAGAATACAAATCCAATTAATAGTCCCCAAGTTTTTGATGGCATACCACATCAGTATCTATATTTGTTTCTTATCTGCAGCATTGAATTTAAGAAGCTTTACCTACTGAATCACAAAAATGAAGAAAATGAAGCGAATTCATTGTCTCCGAAAATTCACTTTCCATTCTCATCAGCAGTATCTGCTTGCTCCACACTAGAGTTCAACTCAGTTGATGTATCTCCAGACTCTGCACTCTCTTCTGTAGTTGATGTATCTCCAGACTCTGCATTCTCTTCTGCTCGTAGTTTAACAAATTGTCGACTACGTGCTATTCGAATTGGTCTTCCCATAAATATCTGCAGTACAGAAACTTCTCAAATGAAATACAATCATATTCACTAGGAACAGTCTTAGAAAATTCAAGCAGAGAATGCAATCAAGCATTATAAACACGCCCACAGTCATCGTCACAAATCATAATGATTCAGCACAGTTATCAAGACCAAATTACCTTCCCTTGGAAAGAAGAAAGAGCTTCGTCAGCATCTTTCTTGTATTTGAAGGCCACAAATCCATACCCAGAGGACTTTCTAGGATTCTCATGAAATATAACTTGTGCAGAAACAAGACTACTGTTCTCTGAACCAAAGAATTCTCTGAGATCTTTAGACCTTGCTTCAAATGGCAAATTTGCTACAAACAAATTGAATGTTAATGGCTTTGGTTGCACAGGGGGAGGGGAAGGTTTCTTCTTTCGTGCCCTGGCATAATTGATCTTTAAAGTGCGGCCCTCGAACTCCTAGAGAGCAAAATAGAAAATGAAACCAGCAACTCCACAAGATGGCAAGTTAAAGACAAAAATCTTGTCCCTTATGTGCTGCAGATATAAGGGAAGGAAAAATATATATATAAATCTTTGCCAAATAGTGGAAAAACCAGTAGAAATGAACCTAACAACAAAACAAACACACACAGTGATACTAACTAATGTAACAGATCGAGTAGTGGAACTGTTTGCTAGTAGTGGATTAATTTTCTGAAATATTCTTTAATTACTTTTCTCTAATTTGGTTAAGAGAAATAAGAAGACTGAGGTTTGCTTCAAGGGAACCCTAGAGCTCCAACTTAGACTAGCTAACATTTTGTAATTTGGGAAACCATGACTCTATATTCATTGTCTCCATCTAGATTTATCCATGAGCTTTCAATTAGATAAAGATAAACTTCAACTTTCTAGAATTTATCAACAAATGACTCAATTTATCATAATATAGACTAATATAAATCATCCTACAGACTCCAAACTAATTTCTTTGAATCCATACAACAATGCAGATCATTATTTACTCAATACTGATCAAAATAAGCTAGACACATGACAAATAGCCACAAATGACTGAATGTGCCAATTTGTCATATACACTTAACTTGAGGAAACCTGCTGAGTTTTCTCAGGTAGCCAACAATGAAAACCACCAAGCCTTAGTCTTAAGATTTTGGGGTCGGTTATTGATGTTTCAACGGACTATTCATGGTTGACCATATGTATTCTTTTCTCACATTCTATTCTATTTGCAGTCATACTCTCTGTTACTTCCTTAATTGAAATGTCATTTTTTACTACTATTAATGTTATTTTTGGTCTTTCTCTACCCTTTTTATCCCCCATCTTTCTTTTGATAAGTCTATCTTACTGGTGCATTGCTCTCCTCTAAACATGACAAAACAATGTCAAGTGACTCTCTCACACCATTTCATCAAATAGGGGTCAACTCTATTTTTAAAGGAATTTCCGCAATTCCTATATTTCTCTGTATTTCCACTTATTCATGTTAACATTCTTAATTCAATACTAATCAAAATAAGCTAAACACATAAAACACAGCCACAAATGAGCCAAATAGTCATATACACTTATTAAGGAAGTCTGCTAATTTTTTTTCAGGTAGCCAAATGATGTAAAATATGAAACTCAAGATACCAATTGCTTTCTTTTCCCCATATTCTTTTCATCTCAGCAACACAACACTATTGCAAAATTACAGGCATAAAAAAATTAATTATTAAAAAAAAAAAAAAAAAACCCCAAAAATGCTTACATACGAGTCGAGATTATTGAGAGCCGTGAGGGCCTCCTCAGGCGAACCCATTGTGACAAAGGCCAAACCTCTGTTTTTGACCTTGTTATGCATAGAGAGCTTAACCACCACACCCAAAAAAAAAACCACAAACACATATCAGAAAAACCAACAAAAATCAAAACCCACAAAATAAAATTGCTCAAAACAAATTTTTTTTTTTTAAAAAGAATAAAAACCTCAACGTCTAGGACAGTCCCATGTTTCTCAAAGAGAGTACGAACATCTTCAGCTGTACAAGACCAAGGTACGTTCTGGGCAATCAGTCTGTCCCGTGCAAACTCCTCAGTTTCTGGTTCCAATACTTGGGTTTCGCTTGAAACATTGGGTGAAGAAGAAGAAGGAGCTTGAGCTTGAGCTTGTTCTTGTTCTTGGGTGGTGGAAGAAGAGAAGCGCAAAACGAACTTGCTATTACCAAGTCTTTTGGTTTTAATGGAAACGGAGTGAGAGAGATTGTGTTTGTAGTTGAAGGTACTAAGATTGGACAAAGGCGTGCGTGTGAGTTGTTGTTGTTCAGTGGGGAAGTTGTGGGTTAGAGATGGAGAGTGTAGAAAGCGTAGAATAACTGCCATTAACGTTTGTTTGTACAAAGTTGAGAGTGTAGCTTTGAGATTTTGAGAAGAGTGTGTCTCTCTTTCGGAATTTGGATATTGGATAAGAAGTGGGGACTGCTTGGAGCTGAGTTTATCTGTTTATATGAAATTATGAGACTCGCAAATTGGCACGTTTGATTGGGCCGGAACGTAGTCGTTTAGCTCATTGATTTTATTTTTTGTATATTAAAATTTGAAATTGTTTTCATTTTAGTTTTTACTTTTTCAAAAAAAAATTTTTGGCTTTTCATGTTTGATTCTGTTTTCATATTGACCGTTAATGTTTCAAAATTTTATTTTGGTATTTCATGTTTAATTCAGTTTTCTGTTTGATCTTAAAAATTTCAAAATCTTCATTTCTATAAGTGTAAATTGAAAAATTGAATCAAACATAAATAACTAAAATGAAAAACACAAGTAAAATAAATGTAAAATAAAAATGTGTGGGTACTTTTTCAAGAATTATCTCTAAGGTCCATATAGCATCTCCTCTCACAAAATATGGATTTGTGGCAAGTTTATTCCATTAGAATTAGCTCAATTATATACCCCTTTTTCGTTTTAGTGCAAACAAGGTGAAAGTCAAGTTTTCCCTAACTTCTATAATATCTCTTATAATGGTTGTATAGAGCACCCTTCTTAGAGAATGTAACCCAAAAATCTATTAGGCCCACATTATGTGACAAGGGCGCACCATGCAACTGTTGCAGAAGTTACCCCATGTTGCATGGTGTGGTACATTGATTAAAATTCTAGGCAATCTTTGTCCATAAAACGTAACCACAATTCTTTAAGTGTATGCAACTCCTGTAACTTAGTGCATGTGAGTCTCATAAAACTACCCCTTGTCACTAAAACTTAAGTTAAAAAGTTTAAATTATTAGGAAATTATGAATTTAATCATTTAACCATCATGTATGAGTCCAAAATCTCATTTAATAAGTGAGACCTAGCACGTGAGAACTCAAGACCGGGAGGAGGGAGGGGGTGGGGGGTGGGATCACATATGAATATGACACCGCAAGAATACAGATTACAGATAACATGACACCGCAAGATCCATTTTCCAACACTAAGAATTCATGGGGAAGAAAGATACGTAGGAAGCAAACAATTTCCTTGTAGTATTATCTTGAAAATACATTGACAAGATTTCCAATCTTTCTCAGCAGCATATTACTCAAAGTACTCTTAAATTTCGTTAGATTGGTGTTGTCTAGAGTCTAGACAATCTGACTAAGAAGAAAGCCCTTCCTTTCCTTGAAATCTTAGCGGCAGAGAATAACAAGAAAAATTAGTTCCAAATGGTAAAAATTGTAAACACCATCCTGTTTACAAAGGGGGAAAGAAGAAAACATCAACCTACTCACGAAAGTTTGTTAGAATTTATGCATTTTAGAGTCAGGGGAGTTATTTCGCAAGGGTGAAAGGGGATGTCTTGCTAAATCCACATCATTAAAATCAAGCTTCTTCTCAACTGGGCTGCTTATCTTGGGGCTTGATTTTCGCTTGTTTGACTGCAAGGAAGTCATATAGAACATTAAAGCAGAGACCAGAAACAGTACCAGAAGTGATTCTCAAAACAACACACAAGCTTTTTCTTTTTTAAGTAAAAAAAAATTGTGCAAGTCATTCTTCTCTCTTTCTCACCTTCGCAGAAGCAGTGCCAGTGTGTTTCCCACTAGAACTATGATGGCTTCTTTCTTTCTGATATTTCCTAAGCAACCTCTTATTTTCCTCATCCAAAACATTGTTTTCTTCGAATAGCAATTTGACCTACATTTTAACATTAATAATTTAGATGAATATTTGGAGAACATACAATCCAATGCATGCAAATGAGAGAGAGAGAAGCGGGGGGTGGGGGCTCATCTGGCAAATGGGTTTTACTACTCTTCTTACCTCCTCTTCTGCTCTAGCAAGGTTGATCCTTAAATGTTCCTTATCATTCTCAAGTGTCTTTGCTTCAGCAGCCAGTGATAGAATCTTCTGAGTTGATGGCCTCAAGCTACCACAATATCACAAAAAATGTTTTTTAAGTAACAAAGTGGCAACTCAAATATGGGCAACAAATTATGATGGTAAAATTACCTAAAGGCATATTGTAATTGTACAAACACAAAGTCACCACTAAATAAATCAGCCAAGGAGGAATTATGTCAAAGTAAAAGAAAAAAATACTCACCAATTCCACATTTTAAGCAATCTTTGACATGATTCATGACTGCTATTGGCCTCCAAGAATGCATGTGCAGATGAAACATCATCTTTACTGATCAATGTTGTTAACACTGACTCAAGTAAACTGTTCTCTATAATTGTGTCCTCAGCAGAAGAATCAACCTTCAGGTTAACAGAAAATTTAGGTTTGTCAGCCCTAATTCTATTTAAGATAGAATCAAGCTCTCTATATTGCTCTACCTATTACAAACTCATTATCAAAACAGAAGATGAGAAATATCAAAGAGACAAAGACAACTTACTAGCAAATAGTTTTGACTAAAGTCAATTCTTTTATCATAAAAATATAACACTGATATTAGTCTCCTTTGCACAGTACATTAAGAAACTAGTCATTGTAAACTGTAACTATGAATTGTTCCTCTGTTGTGCATGTGCAGACACTGTTACTGGGTTTGGCAAAACCAAAACTCAGTTGTCAAAGAACTGTTCAGACGTTATTACACCAGTAACAACTGAGTGAAACTCTTGCATGCAGAAACATCAGAACAACAAACAATTTTATTTATTTATTTGAGAAATAAAGGACCTTCCTATCAATAACAGTCTCAAGGAAAAGACAACACACACACACCATATACACAAAACCATTGCATATAAAGCAACCTATTTTGAATGCAAATATCATATACAAATCATAGAAAAACACACAGAAACTATAGTATCTAAATGTTCAACTTGACAGAATTTTAGGTCACCCAAAATATCCTTACTTCAGATATCACAAAATTGACAAGCATCACACTGAATTCTCTACTGGCTTAATTCATTGAATAAAAGAAAACTAATTCCACTTTATAAACCCATCTTCCCTGATTCACACTATAAAAAAATTAAAATACCCACAAATCCATTAAATACAAAATTAATCAATTACCCAAGTACCTTTCTCTTTCAATTTATCAAATTTAACATAAAAATAAGCACATAAACAGATCAAGTAAAAATAAAACAAGGAAGATTAAAAAATAATTACCGTGCGCATCTCACATTCACACTTGTAGAACTGCAATTCCTCCGACAACTTTCTGACCTCCTCCTCCAACTCATGGACTCGAATCTCAGCCTCCTTGGCACGCTCATCAGCCTCATTCCCAAAATCCATCAAGGCTTCCCGGTCACGATCATAAAGCGAGCACTCTCTCTCCCACTTATTACACTGGCTCAAAAGATTCGCACACTCCAAAGCCAATTTATGATTCTCCTCCACAAATTTTTTCAATGCTTGCGCGTTCATGCTCGCCTCAGCCTATAACATTTCCCCCAACAAAAAAAAATCTTTAATTCACCAAATAAAACACACATACATATAAATATAACCACACATAACAACATACATAAATACATACATGAATTATAATTCAGCCAATTACATTTTCAAATCAAATAAAAGACACACATCAAATTTATATATTTGATGACAAAGAACCACTTCAAGGCAGGGTCACTTCGTGTACCCACCCTTGTCGAGTAAACCCCAGATACACAACCCCGCCTCATACATAACTGTGTATCCGGTAATTAACATTGAGCTAACCCATGTGGGCATATATATATATATATATATATGTATGTATGAATTAAAATTCAACCAATTACATTATCAAGAACGCTACGAAAATCTAAAAATCAACAAACAGAACACACATACAGAAACATAAACATACATACGTACATATTAATTAAAATTCAGCCAATCACATTTCCAAAAGCATTAAGAAAAAAAAAAAAAAAAACTTTAAATCAAGAAATAAAAAATATACATATATACATATATACATAGATAAATAAAACAGGTAAAATTGAAAGGTACGAACCCTAATGCGATCGATGAGTTCGTCTTTCTCTCGAAGCTTATACTGTAAGGAAAGGCACCGGTTGCGAAGTCGGCGCTGTGCTTCTTGGGAGACACTAAGCTTCAATTCCAGAGTCTTAGTCGGTAAAGGGAGCCCTAGTGAGTGATCAATGGAATCTTTGATGTAATCATCGATTTCTTGAGGAAGATCCATCTTTTCTTAGAAATTTTTTTTTTTCTCGGGACCGATCAAAACCCTAGAATTTCACAATTGGGAATTGAAATTTTAGGGTTTTGGGAGCCAAAAACGAGAGCGTTTTGAAACCCTAGAGAGAGAGAGGGAGAGAGAGAAGAGTTTGGGTTTGGTGTGAAGTCTGAAAGATCGAAACGACGGAGTTTTAGATTGTCTGAAAGTTTTCTTTGTTTTTCTCACTCTTTGGGGGGTTGGGGTGTTTGTTAGTTTGTTCGTGATATCTCAGTTGGGTTTTCAAATGTGAGGGGCTGGCTGGGTAGCCGTTAGGGCGCGATTTCAAATGAAACCAAAATTTAGCTGGGCCCCACGTGGATGGTGATGATGAGCAAGAACGAGACGTGGATGGCGCTCCAGTTTAAAAAGTTGAACGTAAAACATATTACGTCGCCCGTAATAAACCATTGGAGATTAGGATTTTTTTATTTTTTATTTTTTTTAAGTTTGATAAAAGGTATTGCTATGATCTGATTGGATAGCGGATGAGTACATGAGAATATAGTAGGGTTTTTTTTTTTTTAAAGAGAAAGAGTATAATAGAATTGGGTCGGGACGGAACCGAACTTGGAGTTAGGAGGGGCAACTTATTGCTGTCCATTGGTTTTGTTGCTTCTTAGCAACTAAGAGGCTGTTTGGATAACTGTTTTTTATAACTCAATCCTCTGTTTTCATAACTCATAACTCAAAGAGAGTGGGACTTATAGCGAGAAGTCCATTTGGCAAGGGGATAACTCTATTTTCATAACTCTGTTTTCATCACTCAATTCTCTGGTTTTTGAGTCATGAGTTATGGAAACTGAAAACACATTTTGGCTGTTTTCAGTTTCCATAACTTATAACTCAATGATATTTTTGTAATTAAACACACATGGGACCCACTGCCATAACTTCAGCTGCACCTTTTGACCACCTTTTGACTTTTTTTTTTTTTTTTTTTTCCTTTCTTCTCTTGGGTTCGTCTTCTCCTTCTGGTTTTTTTTTTTTTTTTTTTTTTCATTGGGTTCGGTCTTCTCCTAGGTTTCTTTTTTCTTTTTTTTTTTTCACTGGGTTCGGGTTTCTGGGTATTGAAAAAAAAAAAAGCTGCACTAGTGACAGGTATGGGGCCCACAAATAGTGTGAAAAATATTGAGTGATGGCAAGTGAGTGATAATGCCAAACAACCTTGGTATTTTAGAGTGATGAGTGATGAGTGATGAAAATTGAGTGACGAAAATTGAGTGATGAAAAAAATGGATCCAAACAGCCTCTAAGTGGTTTTTTTTTTTTGGACAACTTTGATGGGTAAAATTAGTTGATTTGACTTAATTTTTTTTAGCTTTGTTGTTAATTTTTGTTGTTGGATTAATTGTTTTGGGCTTGTATATTTTGTTTTAGATTTTAGATTTATAAATTTTTTTTATGGCCATTAAAAAGAGGAAAAATGTTAGAATTACAATTTTTTTTTTTTACAAATTACTGATATAATGAGTGATTATTAGTAAGTAAAAAGTGATGTAAGTGGCAAGTACAAATATGAACTAATAATAATTTGTACCTCAACAGTTTATAAAAATGTTGTAGAAAAGTTTGTGTTTGTAGCATTACTTTTAAAATAATCAACGATATTATTTAGGGGGGCAACATGCAATGGCTGCTCTAGGAATATTTTTCAGGGTAGTCATTAAAAAACTTAAATTACACAAAATTTAATTAAAAGAGAACTTCATATATTGACCAAAAAAAAAAAAAACACACACACACACACACACACTCATACAAATACATAAAGTTTTACAATTTCTTTCTACAAATTTTTTTATTTTGAAATTTTTGCATGATAGTCTCATTACCAATGTTGCAAGTTATATCTCTATCAAAATTTTAGTTAGATAAAAATTTTCTTGGGATTTTTCTTTTTGTTTGTAAGGACCTAATATATTGTTAAGAGGACTAAAGTTTAAAGACAAAAATTGGCTATAAACTTAATTATACCCTAAGGCTGTGTTTGGTTCTATATAAATTGAATTTCGGGTGTGAAATGAATGCAGGGAAAAATGAATTCTCGTAAGGAAAATGAAATCCGTGTGTTTGGTTTTGCAATGGAAAATAGTCCGGAAAACAATTTTCGGTGTTTGGTAACATTCTGAAAATGCTATTTTCCTACAATTTTTTCACATTCTCTCAACCATTTTCTCAGCTTCCAAACACATTTTATAATAGAAAAATCTCCTAATATACACTTAACACAAACAAAAATCAAAATAAAAACATTTATTCAGAACATATACATTATATACTCGATGAGAGGAGGAAGAAGAAAGAGTGAGAGGTTGAGGGAAAGAGAGAGATCGGGGTGGATGGAGGACGGTGGCGGCAGGATCGGATGGGTTTGGGGGTGGAGTGGTGATCAGAACAAAAAAAATCGCCCCTTTCCTTAAACAGAACACTAGTTGTGAGAGAGGTGGAGAGAGATGGCTTGAGAGAAAGAGATGGGTAACGGCGATTCAAGCTTGGGGCTTTGGGCGACGAGATCGGTGGTTTGATCTAGAGGTGGTAGTGACGACTGGGGTGGGTGGTGGGTTGTAGATCGGTGACATGTAGTTGAAGATTCGGCCTTGGTTGGTTAGAGGGACAGTGAGAGAATGAGGGAGGAGGAGAAGAGGGATGGTGGACGCAGCTTGCACGGCAGATGGAGGATGGTGTACGGAGCTTGCACGGCAGCCGGCAGATGATGAACGAAGCTTGCACGGCAACCAAAGCTTGCATGGCAGTCTGATTCCTCTGGTACTCTCTCTCTCTCTCTCTCTCTCTCTCTTTAGGTTGTTGAGTTCTAAGTGAGGCTGGAAATCAATTAAGGTAAAATAACTATGGAATTGGTTTTACATAGTGCCTAACTCTATTTTACGGTCAACTGAAATTTATTTTCAGTTTGACCGAATTTTCACGCGTACCCAAACACCCTCAAAGGTGTAAAATCATTTCCGGATTTCCTTTACCACCGAAACAAATGCAGCCTAAGGCTATAACTCTCATTAAATAAATTAACATGGTCAATTCTGAAAATCTAATTGTTGAATTGCATGTTCTTTAATCTTTATGTTCTTAAAACGCATGTCAAATTTCATGTCAATCGTATGTTATTTACTTTTGATCCATAAATTTATTTTTTATGTATTATTTTAGACTACAAAAACTAGAAATTTAAAGATTTGATTGATGACATAGCTATTAATTTTTTATCTTAAAATTTTGCAAATATGGAAGTTATAAGAAGAAAATGTATCTATTTGTGGATTTGTCAAAATTCACGTACAATAAAAAAAAAAATATATATATATATATATATATTGAGTAGAGTTATAGTCTTAGTTTACAACTAAGTTTGTTACTACATTTTGTCCAAAATTTAATTATGTTGGGCCTAAAAAAATTTAGGGTGATCAGAAAAAAAAAAAAATCATAAATTTTTAAAATTTATATATAATAAAAAAAAATTTCAAGTCAGGGAGGTTCTGTGACCACCCTAAACTGTATGTAGAGCCACCCATGGCAAAGTGTAATTTTATATAATAAAATTACTAAAAGTAGTACCTATAATAAATAAGATTTGTAATTAATTTTTTATGTTATTTTTAAAATTTTATGCATTAGTCTGTAAATTTATATCGTAAAATTTCTAACATCCCTTGAAAATGTGAGAATAAGTTCATCTTATTATTTTATCTAAATTTAGGATTAGGGGTCTTTCTTTGACTTCGTTACGCACTTTTTTTTGGTATGTATGTATCATCATACTTACCTATAAGAGAATTCTCCCAGCATTGTGTGTGTATGATTAATAAATTTATTAACTAAAGAAGTGTTTATAACAATGGTGACATGGTGAACCTAATTGCCAAGGATGAGATAGAGGGTGATCATGGGTTGGTCAATCCCATGTTGGTTGATCTGATCACATCAGTTTGAAATTCTTCCAATCATTTTTGACCACAGACATGTGGGTTGTAGATCAATTTGGTAAAAGATTAAATCGACAATGGATCAATTGAACATGCAAGTCTCTCGTCAATGTTAGCAGTTTGAGCGGTGTTACAATAGGTGAGTTGATGGAGATCTCAGTAGCTAGTGAATATGGTGAAAACCTAGGTATGCCTGCTAGATTTTAGTGAATATGGTGTGTATCTTATTTAGTTCAAGGCTATATATATGTATCTTATTTAACTCAAACTGATTTGCAATCCATGTAGAAGATGCCACTACTAAAGACAATGATAATGAAGATGCTTTGCGAGAGATGACTAAAGTCAATCAGCTTAGCGACCACTTGCCAGTGCCGAAGTTGATTTTGGCATGGAGATTTTTTTTTTTTTTTTTTTCTCTGCCACTTATTTTATATTTTATTGTTTTTATGGTGTGATTAAGATTGTAAATAGGATATGAATTAACTTGGACATGTATTGTCATATAATAGGATGGATGTACCGAATAATTTCTCTTATAATTTCGCTAGTAAAAATAAAATAAAGTTATTGGTTTGAAGAGATTTGATTCAAACAACCCATATCGCATTCTTTGGATTTTTCAATAGATTACATGACATGTAGAGCATGATGGTCAAGGATTATTACAACAACAAAAAAATGGCAAACTCCCAAAAAATTTTCTAACCCTTCAAAGAGAAAACTTTCCATTAACTTCATGGGTCACAAAATGTGTTCAAAAATATTATAGTCTTTCGATAATTCGATAGTTATAATGAGGGAGAAGGAATTTGAACTATAAATAGATACCAACTAATTGAGTTATAAGATTCTTAACTTAAAATATTATAATTAAATATCTTTTTTTACCAAAGATATTATAGTTAAATATAAAACTTCATTTCATGCACCAAGATTTTTTTTTTTTTTTTTATATAAAATAATTACAATTATTCATCCAATACATAGGGAAAATTGATAATCCATCACCAAATTCACATTTATGTGTGTTCTATAAGTAGCAGGAAGTGTTTATTATGCCGCAGATTTTATGCCTATTTATCTTTCACGTCTTAATCATTCACAATTTTGATGCCTCAATTTCAAGAGTCGCATATAGTTTGGTTTTCGAATTTCTAGTTTTTCAAATTGAATTGAAGTTACAAATAGAGAAAGAATAAATAATATTGTCTCATTTAATTTGAGTTTCTGTTCAACAAATTACAATTCAAGGCCCAAATCATGGCCTGCCCTAGAACTGTATTTCACCAAGTCTAAGTTTGGCTATTTTCTTCTTTAGATGTCTTCTTGGCTTGATCAATGACAGGGTCAATGAATGATTCCACATCCTTCTCCACTGCTTCAATCTGCAAATTGTATTTGATTAATTAACTTCCCATAAACAAATTGTAAAACAAACACTTTTTACTTCTATCGATAAATTGGGGGAAATATAGACATATAATTGTTAAGAATAATTGACACATTTAATTTTAGATTCAAATCATAAAATGGGTATATGGGTCTAGTTCAAATTACATCATTCAATGTGTATTAAATTATTTCTTTGTCATTCTTTTTGTTTAGATCACATAATCTCTTCATACTTATCATGAATACCAAATTTCCTATAATGTAATATTATTATTTTTGTCTAATCTATATGCATTTTAGTGTATTTTTATATAATCTATTTGATGATGTGATATTAACCAAAAATTATACAATGTATAACCTAAATTAACATTGTTAAGAGTTGTTTTGGTTCTACGAAACTGCGTGGCAACAACAAATGAAATTACCAAGCTTTGTCATGTGCACCGCATTAGAAAACAAAATTAGAAAAATATACAAATAAATAAGTGGAAGGCCATATAATATTCTTCTTATTGATAACCATGTGACTAATAGTTAACCTAACCACAAGACTTAGTCAAATTACAGGATTGCAAATTGCAATAATGAATGAATTCTCCATAAACTACAACAATAAGAAGCTAGCATCTATGAGATCGGAAGCAAGCAAACTGGATCACATGGACCTAGTTAATGCTGAACCTAACCCTATATGTTTAAATTCAAATACTATAGTGGTCCATTTTTTGCATAGCCTAGGAAAAGTTGATAGGCCAAAAACGTATCGACCCCTTGTGATGAATTAATTGATTAATTAGCCAAGTTTATTAATTAATCAAATTAACATGCAAACGCGTGGTAGCACAAACAAATCATCAATTAAACTAAGTATGCAGCGAAAATTAAATTGACACGGTGATTTGTTTACAAATGGGGAAAACCTACACGGCAAAAACCCCACTAAGTGATTTTAAGGTTATTACTCCTGAGAATCCACTATTATCACAACAAGCGGTTATAAGTAAAGGAATTCCAGTACCTTATACCAACCTACAGTTGAACCCTTACCCTAATACTCAATTGGACTTGTTCTGTAGTGACAATCTCTCCTTGTAATGCATGGCTCCCAGTACGTGACTAACTAATTGTGCGGATCCCAGTACGCAACTTTAATCACCAACTAGAGAAGGTTGTTGGCTGCAAAATTCTTCCGTTCATCACACGATGAAGATCTAGAAGATGTTTGGTCACAAAACCCTATTGTGTACAAACATAGCAACTTCTTCACAAGAAAGATGAACTAGGACAAATTCTGTCTCCAGTTACAATTTGCTTGAACAAACTTTTCTCAACACTTGTGCAACTTGTTTTACTTTTAACGGCCCTTAAAATAATCATTTTATATGTCTAGGTTTGTGAGAAAAGAAAGCCCAAACATACAATCACGGATTTGAGTCAAAACAGGACTGAAATTCTGTTTTTCATAAACCTCGACAGATGCCTTTCTGTCGAGTTGTTGTCAAGCCACGAGACTGGAACAGTTTTTCAAGCTCGATAGATGGTTAGTTATTGAGCTTTAATGACAGACACTTTTTAGATTTGAATCTTAGACAGACTTATATGGCTTCAACACTTGATCTTGAAACAAAGTTTCTTGAAGTATTAAACACATCATAAATCTACCCAAATACAAGTAAAGTTTTTTGAAGTATTAAACACATCCTAGATCTATCCAAATACAAGTAAAATGCGTTTTGTCAAAGAATTAGCCAATTATATAAAATAGTGATATATGTTCCTAACAAGTAAATCACATATGTCCTAACAGAAGTGATTAATGAAACTTAGAGATAATGAAACAAAAGTATAATAAAAGATTATGCAATTGATAGTTTGATACTATTGGTGCCTTATTCACTATGACTTTAAAAAAAGAAAGGGTATTAGGTATGACCTTGTCAATGACATCTTCTACTAGCTGGGCATCCTTGGCTGTTTTTTCTGCAAGTTTTTCAATAATTTTTGCAGCAACTCTAAGTTTTCCTCCTTCTGGAAGGTGCTCTGAAATTTCTTCTGCTACTTTATCCACTTCCTCCGCCACCTTTTCTACGACCTCCGCCACCTCTTCTGCAACCTCCACCACAGTATCAACTTCCTCTGTATGTCAAATCCAAGCACCAAATTAAACCCCCCATTAACAATGACGATGTAAACCTTAGTCCCAAAAAATTTAGGGGTTAATTATGGATCCTTAACAGCCTACTACAAGATGCATAAGTGATGCATTATAATTGACAAAATGGAGAAGAACAGGTTAAGTTTCCTTACGTTTTAGCTTGAGTAGTGGCCCAAATTTGATTCCAAAGAAGGGTAGAATTGCTGACGCTATCAGTCCAACAATCCAAAGTTTCCTGCCAAGATATTGGCATAAACTTTTATTGTCTCACAAGGGAGAGGAAAAAAAAGATAGAATATTACAAATCAAAAAGATTATATGATTTTTCTTACCATGAACCAGGAGAAGCTGGATTAGATGGAATTGGAGGTACTGGTGGTATACTGCTATGGACAGTCACATCCCTGCACCAATACATTCATATAGAATTACTTAAGCTGAAAAACTATGAAAATAACCCAGAAATTGTTAGGCAAAACCAAAGAATAAAAAGTAAAAACTAGTACATCTTTCTTTTGCTGACAACTAGCTCTCTCGGCCCAGTTTTGAGAAACTGTAACCTCTGATCAGTACCAAGAAAAGACCTTTTCTCGTTGCGCTTTGAGATAAGCAGAAGCCGACAAGGATTTGGAATTAATTGGTATCTGCGAGAGGCACCAATAAGAGCGCTGGTGCAAGAAAGAATTAATTTTGATGCAGACATATAGAACCTCCTTTGTATAACTCTTTACAACAAGTGCTTGCTGATGTGATAATCAATCTAATCTTACAAGTTTGTGTTAAAAACTGAAAGCGTTTCAATCAAGAAGAAGACTTGAAAGAGGTTTGAACTTTGAACTTAGAACTTTGAAATACAGATTGGCAAGAACGTGCCTGTTAAAATAAGAATTGGAAAAATTAATTAATGTGACTTGGAGGAATGGTGAAGGCAAATATATAGTAGTTTCCCAAACACGCTTTTATCATGGATTTGTCACCGAGTCAATATTATAACTTTTTCAAGGTCCATTACTGTATAATCCTCGTTTTTCTTTTTTGTATTTTGTTGCTGAAAATACTCTAATTGTTTGCTTCACGTTACTTGTTGCTTTTAAATTATATTATACATAGATTTAACACTGTTTAGAAATTTCTTGGTTTCCTCGGAGGTTGTATATTCTTATAGACCTAGTCCATTTTGGTTCTTTTTGATGAAGTAGTCCATTTTGGTTCTAGATAATAATAAACCATGACCACCTATCAACCAATCTTCGCACAAGTTAATCAACTTGCACAATGTTAAAATTTAGCTTGTATGACCAAGACTATTTGATGGAATCTTCTGGGTATAATTTTCTTCCTTTTCACAAGTGCAAGAAGAAATACTCATGAAGAAAGAAAAGGCCGATTCTAGATTCCATCGGTCTCGTACTTGGGAAATGTACTGTAGTACAAGTATTTGCCCACGTTTATGTCACATTGGGCATGCACAATACAGTAATGAGATTATGACTGGGCTTTGTAATTATAGATTAACCTTTGTTAATGTTGGGCTAGTGACAAATCTCTGCTAGTCCTAAGATTTTGTCAACATTTAGTAATATCATCCTAAATCAATATTGAGCTTTGCTAAAATAAGTTTGGTAGATTCTCCACAAAAAAAAAAAAAACAAAAAACAAAAACAAAACAAAACAAAAAAAAAAAAAAGTTCGGAATGAACCACGTGCATTTATTATACATTCTGTTTGAATATTCTCCTATAAAGATTTCCCAGCAAATATAAAAATAAAAATCCTTTTTGGCCAGTCCCTTCAACCTATAGAAAGCTCAAAATTTGGTAATGGAAATTGGAAGTGGAGGACTACTATTTTGCGTTTGCAATATGGATAACAGTTCTAAATTTCTAACTAATTCAAACTGATGGACTTGCTTCATATTTTTTTTTTAAATTTTTTTTTTTTGAGATACTAGGGGTTTGTTTGGAATTTGTTTATTTTGTTGAAATTGAAAAATTTTTGCTAAAATTACTGTAGAAAAAGATAAAAGTTAGCTAAAATAGTATAGTGGGACCTATGAATAGTACTAAAAAGTGCAGTGGGACCTATGAATAGTAACAAAAATAAGCTGAATAATAAAATAATTTGGCAAAATTAACATGCCAAACAGACACTAGGAGTTTATTTGGGAACAATTTATTTAGCTAAAGCTGAAAACTTTTTGCTAAAAATATTATAGATAAAGCTAAAAACTAGCTGAAATAGTACAGTAGGACCTATGAATAGCATCAAAAAGTACAATGTGACCCATGAATAGTAGCAAAAATAAGCTAAATTGTAAAAAAAGCTATATTTTTTAGCTAACGCCAAACACAACCTAGCTCTGCAAAACAGGGTGAAGATATTGGATTAATTAAATAAGCACTCTTAAAACTTATTCGCCTTAATTATAGTCTTAAAATAATGTTATAAACACAATAAATTTCACAACTTGTTAAAATTATAGGTGATAATTAGTGAAACATCAATTTCATAGTTATTATTATTATTTTTTTTTTGAGGTAAAAGATAGAAAAAATTTTTTAAAAAAAAAATTTATTGTGTCGCAGTACTTATTGACAATATTATACTTATATTAGATGCAATGATTAGGAATGGCAACGGGTCGAGTTCGGGCCGGGTTTTTCCATACCTGGACTTGACCCGTGGGGCAAGACTCGTGGCCTGGACTCGGTCCGTTTAGGGTACTGGGTTTTTTTCCGGGGCCTGGACTCGCCCCAGCAAGGCCTCGCGGGCCCCATTTAGGGATTGGGCCCAATTCGTGGCCCAACCAAAAAAAAAAAATTTAAGCCCAATTTTTTTTTTTTTAATTACTTCTTTTATAAGATAATGTTAAGCTACAATAAAACACAGAGAGAGAGAGAGAGAGAGAGAGAGAGAGATCAATTTCATCTCAACTGGCTTTGCAGTTAGTAATGTATGATCACTATAAGTTTTGAGATTTGAGTATATTTTCCTTCGATTTTAACATGGAGAAAGTGATTACTAGCAAAATCTTAAAGCGTCATAAAAAAAAATCCACGAGGAAACACCCATTTCAACATCCAAAGTAGAACACCATTAAAAATCCATAAAACAGGAATTAAAATGAACAAATCTGAGAATGCCATCCTTAATCTCGCGAACAATGCTTTTAAGCGACATTCTAATCTTACTATGTATCACATCAATCCTCGCCCACTTCAATAAATTCAGCTGCAAAGTGCAAATCCATACAAAACAAAATTATAAGACAGCAACAAAATCATATATCAAATGAATTGATACAATATGCAAATTTTCATACATATAGTATGTGTGGTCGAAAACTACATGCAAAACCAGCCATGGCTTCGCATAGTAAAAAGAAAAAAGAAAAAAAAATTCAAAACCAATTTTAAAACAAAAGACAGGTAGACTTGAGCGAATAATGAAAATGTAGACTAAAAAATCGCAGAATAACTAGGCAACCAACCTGTCCAGATACAAAAAAGAGAACAAACAAAACAGATCAGATCGAATCAGCTCAAAATCCAGAACATGCCTTTCGTGAATATCATTTCCACGGGTCACCGAGAAAACCTGTAGAATATCTGGATCCACAAATAGAGAGAGCAGAGTTTGCACCTGGGAGAAGATTACGAAAATAAGGACAGCTGACGGTGAAGATTCCGACAGTGACAGAGCTCGCAGTCGCCATTGAAGAGTCTGACAGTCCGTGGTATTTTGTCTTTGATCATGGAATGTTCGAAGTGTTTAAGGTTGTAGAGGAAGACGCGTCCGAGGTTTCTAGTGCCAAGGTGGCTGAGGAGTTTGTGGTGTTTAAGGTGGAGCTTGTGGTCAAAGGAGAGGTCAGAGGTTAATGAGGGAGTGTGAGTTGCTGTTGAAGACTGAAGAGTGAAGAAATGAGGGATTAAGGTTAGAATATAGGAATATATATATATATATAAAGGGTATTGTTGTAATTTTAAGGTACCGATTTTTAACCGGGCCGGGTCTCGGGTTTTTTTGATAAAACCTGGACCCGAAAAAACCCGAGACTCGACCCGGACCCGTTTCGGGTTTTTTTTTTTTTTTTAAACCCATACCCAACCCTATTCCTAATTGGACCGAGTAAAACCCAGCCCATTAGGGTCGGGCCGGGTCGGGTACCTGCAGGTAGGGCAAAAATTGCCATCCCTAACAATGATAGCCAAAATTAGGAATTGCACCTTTCTTTTCCTTTTCTCTTTTTGCCTTTTTGGTATATGTGGTCAATTATTTTCGAGCTTCCTTACTCAATGGGCCAATGGCTTCCGAGGACATACAAGGTTACAATTAGAGAAATTTTACATTGCTAGAGGAGTCTTCCATCCTCTCACAGAGTGTAGGTCCTTATGGAGCCAGAAAGTTGATTAAACTTGAGCATTCACACTAAGTTTAATACACTTCTACACAAATTTGGTCTTAAAAACACACTTCTACTATTTTTATATTTTAGCAACTAGACCACATGGTCCTACTACATTTGGCTCTTTATTTCTTCAATTCTTCTATGATCACACTATTGAAATTTTCAACTTGAATGGTGGACAATCATTTTCACATAAACCTATTGTGGGGAATAGAAATTTAATAAGGTTACATTGCCACGTGTCATATCTGAGGCTAAGGAGGCCACTGCAGTTCTGAGAAGATCACATCCTCGGATAGTAAGGCCACGTTAGTAGCACCTTGCCAGATGAGGTCATACTGTAGAGAAAGAGCTTCAGAGAAGGAGTTAGCCTTGACATGACTGAAGGGATGGTGGCTGCTGCCACATTTAATGCCTCCCACCAAACCTGCTGGTTGCATTTATGTGGAGAAAATCTTTGAATAGTGCTACCTTGGTTGTCGTAACTCACAAGGGGTTTGAGAAGGTGTTTGATGAGACAAGTACTCAAGTAGTATTCTGAACGATCAACAAATGGAGGACGAAGATCATCTAAAGGGAGCTATATAATGTAAGAGACCCTCTAGGGGGAGGGGATCGGGAAATCTGGAGAGAAAACACTGTAGCAACAAGAACTGAGATTATACCCAAGTTTTAAAGAGATATACTCTAGGACGACTCTCCTCGGACTTTACCGAGGAAGGCTTTGCTTGCATAGAGTTTGTTCTTCTTTACTTTCTTACTATCTTTAATCCACTATGCGTGTTGTTCGATCCATTGAAGCCTAGTCTTTAAGCCCATTCTCTATAAATTCATTGTGTTGGGCTCTTTGGGCTTGAATTCTTCTACTTTTTAGGCTCAGGATCCAAACCCTACCCCTACAATTGGCGCCGTTTGTGGGAAGACTCGAGCTTTAAGGAGATCAACGTTTAGCTAAGGTGGGTTCGGGGCTGTACCAGGAGGAGTCTGTTGGTTCTCAACGTCAAGACCAATTTCTCAATCATGAACGAATGAGGGACTAGGAGGTCAGTATGCATACCACGCATACTAGTAGGAGCTAATCTTGAGGCGGGAGTTACATTTCTCATAAGGATAACACTAGAAGCATGCAGTTGGAGATTGACCGTTTGCGTAGACAGCTACGTCGTGAACGACGGATAAGGAACCCCTCGGATTTTGATCCTTTTTCGACGATGATAGGAATGGCAGTTACAGGCCCAGATCAAAAACTCCCCCCAACAAGTCTTTCTCGTATGATGAAGATCATCATCATAAGCACAAAAACAAGAGCCCGTCTTGCAAAGGCCTAGGAAACGATACTATGAGCAGGGAGTTGAATCAAATTTTCAAGTCACCTTTTGCACGTAGGATTGAGAAAGGAAAGCTTCCTTGTCGGTTCACTCAGTCGACGTTCACCATGTACAATGGAAAAATGAACCCTGTGGAGCATGTGAGCCACTTTAACCAAAGGATGGCTGTACATTCCAAGAACGAGGCCTTGATGTGCAAGGTATTTCCATCTAGTTTGGGGTCTGTGGCGATAAGGTGGTTTAACGGCCTGAAGGAAGGCTCTATTAACTCCTTTAAGGAGCTTACTTGGGCATTTAGGACCCGTTTTGTTACAAGCAGCAGGGTTCCTCGGCCTTTGGACTCTTTGTCGTCCATGACAATGCGGGAGGAAAAGACCTTGAAAACATATTTTGACAGGTACTGGGAGATGTTTAACGAGATTAAAGGGAACTTCAATGTCATGGCCATAAGGAATTTTAAGGTCAGCCTACCCGCCGAGCATGATTTGAGAAAATCTCTGACAAGAAAGCCTGTTAGGAGCGTGCGTCAGCTTATAGATCGTATTGAAGAGTACAAACGAGTCGAGTTGGACCAGGAGCAAGGAAAGGGAAAGGCTAAGGTGATCTCCCAGGAGCAGAGGGATTTCAGGTCGGATAGGTACAATAGCAGTCGACCTCAAAGAGATTTTGTTGGGCACCCTAACTCGGCTGCCACCAAGATGGTTAGTACTGTATTCTGAAAACCCGTGCATCAAGTTTTGGAAAAAATTAAGAATAAGCCATACTTTAAGTGGCCAACTAAGATAGGAGGAGACCCTACAAAGTGCAACCAGAGTCTTTATTGCCAGTACCACCAGGAACAAGGGCACACTACCGAGGATTGCAGGACTCTGTAGAGCCATCTGGAGTAATTGGTTAAGGCGAGAAAGTTGAAGCAATTCCTGTATCAACCCAACGGACAGGGTGGTCAAGTGGGGTTGAGGGCGCAGAGAGATGCTTCTACAAGACTACCTTTAGGTACAATCAGTGTCATTCTCACTGTCACGACCTAAACCTGTACTTTAGAATTTAGAGTGTGATCGGCATGCTAATATCAAACCTAAACCTGATATTAACAAGAACCAACTTAACTTTTACAAAACTTTTACCAAAAGCTTCCCTCTTTCTTTTCTTTTTTGTTTCTTTACTTAAATGATATAACTTTTCACTTGTCATTCAGAGCATATATACTGTACTCAAAGAATAATATAATCCACCAGTTACTCAAATTCTAAATTTCACATAATACATCTCTTAATACTTTAAGGTACACAACTTTCTTTAGATCCTAAAATACACAATACTACAAAGCTAAATATCAAATTGCTAATTTGGGATTTAAACTTTTCAAACTAAAGCCAGCTCCTTCCAAAACTCGACTAAGGCTTCCTTTGCTCCAAAATAAAACCTGCTAACTGAAAGAGTGGAAGGAGTGAGTTATATAGCTCAGTAAAGGTAAGATATATGAGAATTTAATAAAGATGCATGTAAATCAAACCATATCATTCTATAAACATTCAGATAGGAGAACATCTTTTCATGCATAGTATTTTATATTATTTATAATAATAACTTATACGCTTTTCGTAGGAAAAATAATTGTTCTCCCTTTTCTTATTAGAATAATATTACCAAAACCTTTCGGATTGAATTTCTTTCATTTCTTACAAAGTCATCATATATATTTTCATTACAAAATAATCATTTTAACTTAAATCAGATAATCGATAACTTTGTCTTAAACTGGAAGCATCTTAAAGAATAATAAAACTTTCATTCATAAACTTCTTTTCGTAAAATATTATAACTTTCATAATCATAAAACTTAACGTTTCATAAAGAAAATAGATATCTGATAACTTCTTAACATAAACTTGTACTTTCATCAGAAATTTTATCTTTTTATAGCACAACAGAACTTCAGAAACTGTTATATTTAATTAACAACTTTCTTTTCATCATAAACTTCTTCTTTTTTGATGAGATCTTTTAACTTTTCACAATGCATTTAAACAAAATCATTCTCTCATGATTGATAACATAATATAGCTATTCATAAATAACTTATTGGTTAGTCCATAGCTGATAAGTCTGTACTTATTTGGGAGGCTTCTAGCATTACTGTGCTAAGCATCTAGCATTCCCCATAATGTCAGGTATTCCCAGAATCACATCATAATATATATTTTCAACCATGGGGTCGGTTGACTTCCTCCACAAGTTAGCCATAACCAACAAGGGCCGGTACATAGAGCCAGTCCCACTTTTAATAGCCAATCATATAACATTTTCCATGGAAAGCCAATAATTAACCCCTATTGGCAGAGTTCAGATCACTAGAAAACATAACCCGAAAACATTTCATATTTATATATCATACTGAAATTCATAGTTTGCATTACATTTCACAATAATAGCATTTCCATTGTTTTCTTTAAACATCATGTTTGGGAAATCAGTAATAGCATTAATATGCTTAGATCATATACATAAGGTTTCGAAAGCTCACGAACATATGTTTGTTTGAAACATGCTTATATGTCATACCTCTAATAAAAAACCTTTTAATGCACCATATATTTTAAAATAATCTCATGACTTACCAAATACTCATATAACTTATTCCTTATCTGAAAGTAAAGGAACTGAGAGCCTACAGTCAAAGGAGCTTAGACTTGGCGACTGGTATCACCTAAACCAAAATCAAAGCTTATTACTATCCATTATTCCTTATCATAAACTTACACATTCATCTCAAAGTCTATCTCTTAGAATCAAGGAAGTTTTAATCCCACCTCAATGAGATTCCCACAAACAAAAAATACATTCATCAGACAACATGATATACTAAATCATAGAGAAACCAACAATCTCACATTAATCTCATATCTCTAGAAAAGCCAACTTCATATAAAAATGTGCATGAGATTAAGGCAATAATGCATGCATAAACATAAACTCTTTTAAGCATGGTCATGTAACCATATACACTCTTAAGGCAACATGTAGCAGGAACAAAACAGCTTCATAAAAACAACAGTTGAATAGTTTGGAACCCCACCTTTAGAGTACTAAACATTAAACCAAATTATACAAAATTAATCTATGATCCAGGCATATCAAATGATGAGCACATTAATTATAGCTCAAAACATTCACCCTAACTTAAGAATTAAATCCACAAAGTCAGGTGTAGCATATTTTGTTCATTGCTCATTCCAGCATCGTATGCCCCATTTGTAAAATACAAATGGGCTATCCACACACATCCAAATATCATAAAATTTTATTGAACTACTCCCTGTATGTCTAGTATATACCATAAAAATTTCGGAGTCATAGCATAAAACCATGATTTATTAAAAATCATACAGGGCAACGTGCTCAAATTTGTTCTGATACAATTTTTTGCAACTTAGAAATTAAACCATTATTTTTCTATTCATCCAAATGTTGTGAGACCACTTCCATAACAACCATACGTGTCTTAGGATTCATAAACCTACTCCTAGCATCCTAATTTACAGAATATGATTTAATACATATTTTTCTTTTTGTAAACACCAAATCTGTGACAGTGACAGCTTCAGCACATGTTCTTAAATTGGCATTCATTTCATTTGGGTATTTTTATACCTATACTATACATATTAAAATACCTTAATAAGCATCCAATAGACCACAATATCATCAAACTTTCAAATTACTAAAACAAAATCACAAGCTTCCAAAATCAGAGTAGAGAATAAAGAAGGGAAACTAAACAAAATAATCACACCATCAAAATACCCAAAATCAAATGAGGTTTAATTTATTTACCCACAAACTTTGAAGCTGAAACCTTAGTGTTAGGCTCTTAGTTTCTTCTTAGAGCGATGCCTATGATTTTCAGTGAGAGAGTGAGGGAGATGTGTTGCCGTGTAAGAACAAAGAGAGAAGAAAAGAAAGAGTAAAGAAAGACGGACTAAGACGTTTCTGGTGCAACAAAAGAAAAGATAAGGGAGGAAGACTTTGTGACTTTGTGGAGCACGTGTAATTTTAAGGAAAATGGGTTGGTGAGTCAACCTTTACACTTTTAAAATTTTACTCCCCCCCCCCCCCCCCCTCCCAAAACCCCTTATGAGCTTATATTCTGGAAAGGCCCAAACAATAATACAACTTTACATATATGTATATCCTTATGTAGGGATAAGGGCCTAAAACTGTATATTGGGCCTTAGGCCTTATCCGAGGATGTTAGCATGTCCGAGGAGGGATAGTTAGTTGAGGGACACCAGTTTAAAGTCTCATAAGCAAGGAAAGGGTGAAAAGCTATCAGAGGAGAAATTCCTCCTTGACTACGACAAATATAACTCAAGTACGAGTTCCAACAACGCAATTGACCTCCATCAAGGCTATAGTGTTAGTAGCGTACCTCATGAACACACAAGAAGGAAGGGAATCCAAAAAATATCTAAGGAAAAGCTGCTACTTTCGCATTGAATGCTCCGCAGCTACTTTTCTAGCCACATTTATGTGGAAAAGACCCCTAAACAATGTTTCCTTGGCTATCGCAACTTATAGAGGGTCAAAAGAGGTGTCTGATGGGACGATACTCAAGTAGTGGCCTAGATGATTGATAAATGGAGGGCCGAGATCACCGAGGAGGAGATATATAATGTAAGAGACCCTTGGAGAGCTGGAGATCGAAAAAGGAGAGAAAAGATATTGTAGCAACCAGAGTTGCACTTGTAATGAGTTTCATTAACCTATATAGAGATCCATCTCCTCGAACATTAATTTTCCCCACCTTACGTGCTTTGTTCTCGCATGATTGTCTTACGAACCACCCTAGCCGTTGTTATATTCACTAGGACCTAGTTCTTCAACCCATTCTCTACAAATTTATTGTATTGGGCTCATCAACCCAAAATTCTACATTTATTGGGTTTGGGTTGCTAGCTGTGATCTTACACCTTACCTTTATAAATTTATATCCATAACATTAAAAGAGCATAAATGTTTTATAATATTATAATATTAAAGCTTTATGCACTTAAATTAATTAAGATAATAACAAGCATATAAACTCATAAAATTAATTATGCAATTAGGTTGAGGTGTTACACTCGCTGCACGGGGAAGGACTGGTCCTTAGCCATCCAGGGTGATGTTTGTAGCTCGGTCATCTACAGAGGGCTTGTCCCCTGATTTGAAAAGGAGTAGAATGGAAGCCCAGCCGGCTTTGAGCTTTTCGGATGAGGATAAGGTTGGAACCTTACAGCCACATGATGATGCCCTGGTGGTCACCCTCAGGATAGGTGGGTATGATGTGAAGAGGGTGTTGGTCAGTACAAAGATCATGTACCCTAACCTATTTAAGGGGTAAAAGTTGAGGTTCGAGGACCTGACCTGCTACGATTCCCCTCTAATAGGGTTTGACGGGAAGATTGTCTTTCCAAAGGGTCAAATTCGACTACCCGTTTAGATAGGGACAGAGGTTGTGGAGGTGAATTTCATCGTGATAGATGCCTACTTCCCCTATACTGCTATTGTGGCAAGGCCCATGCTTCATGCTTCATGCCGTGGGGGTCGTTTCTTCCACCTTGCATTTGAAGGTGAAGTATCCGTCTAAGGGCCAGGTTGAGGAGTTAGTGGGGAGCCAGTCTATGGCTAGACAGTACTTGGTGGCCGCAATTAGACATCAGACTGGAGGTGAGCCCTCGGCCTCTACTGGGCGGGATTTATAGCAATCAAAGGTGCTGGTGTTGTCCGCGAGGGTAGTGGTAGAGGGGGCAAAGTGCGAGCAACTGGGAAAAGTTGTTATTGGAGATGATGAGAAGTTCTTTTAGGTTGGAGTTCAGCTGCCTCCTTAGGAGAGGTAAGAGCTAATAAATTTTTTTAGAAAAAATATTGATGTATTTGTCTGGAGCGCCTACGAAACCCCTGGGGTGGATCCAAATTTCATTTACCATCGTTTAAATGTCAATCCATTTGCCATCTCCAAGAAGCAACCACCTCGGCGCTCATCTAGGGAACATTTTAATGCTGTCAGGGGGGAAGTACTCAAGCTCAAGCGGGCCAGGGCCATAAAGGAGGTATATTGTTAAGAGGACTAAAGTTTAAGGGCAAAATTTGGCTATAAACTTAATTATACCCTAAAGCTACAACTCTCATTAAATAAATTAACATGGTCAATTTTGAAAATCTAATTGTTGAATTCATGTTCTTTAATCTTTATGTTCTTAAAACGCATGTCAAATTTCATGTCAATCGTATGTTATTTACTTTTGATCCATAAATTTATTTTTTATGTATAATTTTAGACTACTAAAACTTGAAATTTAAAGATTTGATTGATAACATAGCTATTAATTTTTTATCTTCTTGAAATTTTGTAAATATGGAGGTTATAAGAAGAAAATATATCTATTTGTGGATTTGTCAAAATTCACGTACAATATATATATATATATATATTGAGTAGAATTATAGTCTTAGTTTACAACCAAGTTTGTTACCAAATTTTGTTCAAAATTTAATTATGTTGGGCCTAAAAAAATTTAGGGTGGGCACAAATATTTTTTAAGGATTAAAAAATCATAAATTTTTAAAATTTATATATAATAAAAATAAAATTTCAAGTTAGGGTGGTCATGTGACCACCCTGAACTGTAAGTAGAGCCGCCAATGGCAAAGTGTAATTTTATAGAACAACATTACTAAAAATAGTACCTATAATAAATAAGATTTGTAATTAATTTTTTGTGTTATTTTTAAAATTTTATGCATTAGTCTATAAATTTATATAGTAAAATTTGTAAAATTTCTAACATCACTTGAAAATGTGAGGATAAGTTCATCTTATTATTTTATCTAAATTTAGGATTAGGGGTCTTTCTTTGACTTCGTTCCGCACTTTTTTTTGGTATGTATCATCATACTTACCTATAAGAGAATTCTCCTAGCATTGTGTGTGTATGATTAATAAATTTATTAACTAAAGAAGCTAGTGTTTATAACAATGGTCACATAGTGAACCTAATTTCCAAGGATGAGATAGAGGGTGATCATGGGTTGGTCAATCTCATGTTGGTTGATCTGATCGCATCAGTTTGAAATTCTTCCAATCATTTTTGACCACAGAAATGTGGATTGTAGATCAATTTGGTAAAAGATTAAATCGACAATGTAGCAATTGAACCCGCAAGTCTCTCGTCAATGCTAGCAATTTGAGTGGTGTTACAATAGGTGAGTTGATGGAGATCTAAGTAGCTAGTGAATATGGTGAAAACCTAGGTATGCCTGCTAGATTTTAGTGTGTATCTTATTTAGTTCAAGGTTATAGATATGTATCTTATTTAACTCAAACTGATTTGCAATCCATGTAGAAGATGCCACTACTAATGACAATGATAATGAAGATGCTTTGCGAGAGATGACCAAAGTCAATCAGCTTAGCGACCACTTGCCAGTGCCGAAGTTGATTTTGGCATGGAGAAAAAAAAAATTTTTTTTTTTTTTTTCTGCCACTTATTTTATATTTTATTGTTTTTATGGTGTGATTAAGATTGTAAATAGGATATGAATTAACTTGGACATGTATTGTCATATTATAGGGTGGATGTACTGAATAATTTCTCTCATAATTTCGCTAGTAAAAATAAAATAAAGTTATTGGTCTAACGAGATTTGATTCAAACAACCTATATCGCATTGATTGGATTTTTCAATAAATTACATGACGTATAGAGCATGATGGTCAAGGATTATTACAACAACAAAAAAATGGCAAATAATTGATTTTTCGATAGTTACAACGAGGGAGAGGAAATTTGAACTATAAATAGATGCCAACTAATTGAATTATAAGACTCTTAACTCAAAATATTATAATTAAATATCTTTTTTTACCATAGATATTATAGTTAAATATAAAACTTCATTTCATGCACCAAGATTTTTTTTTATTTATAAAATAATTACAATTTTCATTCAATACATAGGGAAAATTGATAATCCATCACCAAATGTTCACATTTATGTGTGTTCTATAAGTAGCAGGAAGTGTTTATAATGCCGCAGATTTTATGCCTATTTATCTTTCACATCTTAATCATTCACAATTTTGATGCCTCAATTTCAAGAGTCGCATAGTTGTTTGGTTTTCGAATTTCTAGTTTTTCAAATTGAATTGAAGTTACAAATAGAGAAAGAATAAAAAATATTGTCTCATTTAATTTAAGTTGCTGTTCAACAAATTACAAGTCAAGGCCCACATCATGGCCTGCCCTAGAACTGTATTTCACCAAGTCTAACTTTGACTATTTTCTTCTTTAGATGTCTTCTTGGCTTGATCAATGACAGGGTCAATGATTGATTCCACATCCTTCTCCACTGCTTCAACCTGCAAATTGTATTTGATTAATTAACTTCCCATAAACAAATGGTAAAACAAACACTTTTTACTTCTATCGATAAATTGGGGAAAATATGGACATATAACTGTTAAGAATAATTGACACCTTTAATTTTAGATTCAAATCATAAAATAGGTATGGGTCTGGTTCAAATTACATCATTCAATATCATTGTATTAAATTATTTCTTTGTCATTCTTTTTGTTTAAATCACATAATCTCTTCATACTTATCATGAATACCAAATTTCATATAATCTAATATTATTATTTTTTTCTATCTATATGCATTTTAGTGTATTTTTATATAATCTATTTGATGATGTGATATTAACCAAAAGTTATACAATGTATAACATAAATTAACATTGTTAAGAAATGTTTTGGTTCTACGAAACTGCGTGGCAACAACAAATGAAATTACCAGGCTTTGTCATGCGCACCGCATTAGAAAACAAAATTAGAAAAATATACAAATAAACAAGTGGAAGGCTATATAATATTCTTCTTACTGATAACCATGTGACTAATAGTTAACCTAACCACAAGACTTAGTCAAATTACAGGATTGCTAATTGCAATACTGAATGAATTCTCCAAAAACTACAACAATAAGAAGCTAGCTTCTATGAGATCAGAAGCAAGCAAACTGGATCACATGGACCCAGTTAATGCTGATCCTAGCCCTATCTGTTTCAATTCAAATACTATAGCGGTCCATTTTTTGCATAGCCCAGGAGAAGTGATTAATGAAACTCAGAGATAATGAAACAAAAATATAATAAAAGATTTTGCAATTGATATTTGATAGTTTGATACTATTGGTGCCTTATTCACCATGACTTTAAAAAAAGAAAGGGTATATCTCAAAAAAAGAAAGAAAAAAAAAGAAAGGGTACTAGGTATGACCTTATCAATGACGTCTTCTACTAGCTGGGCATCCTTGGCTGTTTTCTCTGCTACTTTTTCAATAATTTTTGTAGCGACTCTAAGTTTTCCTCCTTCTGGAAGGTGCTCTGAAATTTCTTCTGCTACCTTATCCACTTCCTCCGCCACCTTTTCTACGACCTCCGCCACCTCTTCTGCCGTCTCCACCACAGTATCAACTTCCTCTGTATGTCAAATCCAAGCACCAAATTAAACCCCCCATTAACAATGACGATGTAAACCTTAGTCCCAAAAAATTTTGGGGTTAATTATGGATCCTCAACAGACTACTGCAAGGTGCATAAGTGATGCAGATATGCATTATAATTGACAAATTGGAGAAGAACAGGTTAAGTTTCCTTACGTTTTAGCTTGAGTAGTGGCCCAAATTTGATCCCAAAGAAGGGCAGAATTGCTGACGCTATCAGTCCAACAATCCAAAGTTTCCTGCTAAAGATATTGGCATAAACTTTTATTGTCTCACAAGGGAGAGGAAAAAAAAAAAAAGATAGAATATTACAAATCAAAAAGATTATATGATTTTTCTTACCATGGACCAGGACTAGGAGAAGCTGGATTAGATGGAACTGGAGGTACTGGTGGTGTACTGCTATGGACAGCCACATCCCTGCATCAATACATTCGTATAGAATTACTTAAAGCTGAAAAACACTTTGTATGAAAATCACCCAGAAATTATTATGCAAAATCAAAGAATAAAAAGTAAAAACTAGTACAT
The DNA here is from genome assembly GCA_023621385.1 of Quercus gilva. Lineage (NCBI taxonomy): Eukaryota > Viridiplantae > Streptophyta > Magnoliopsida > Fagales > Fagaceae > Quercus > Quercus gilva. The sequence goes on along the minus strand of CM042474.1, from coordinate 2,473,919 downwards.
CTTTCTTTTGCTGACAACTAGCTCTCTCGGCCCAGTTTTGAGAAACTGTAACCTCTGATCAGTACCAAGAAAAGTCCTTTTCTCGTTGCGTTTTGAGATAAGCAGAAGCCGATAAGGATTTGGAATTAATTGGTCTCTGCGAGAGGCACCAATAAGAGTGCTGGTGCAAGAAAGAATTGATTTTGATGCAGACATATAGAACCTACTTTGTATAACTCTTTACAACAAGTGCTTGCTGCTGTGATAATCAATCTAATCTTACAAGTTTGTGTTAAAAACTGAAAGGGTTTCAACCAAGAAGAAGACTTGAAAGAGGTTTGAACCTTTTTTCTTTTTTTTGAGCAAAGAGAGGTTTGAACTTTGAAATACAGATTGGAAAAATTAATTAATGTGAATTGGAGGAATAGTTAAGGCAAATTTATAGTAGTTTCCCATACGCGCTTTTATCATGGATTTGTCACCGAGTCTATATTATGACTTTTTCAAGGTCAATTACTGTATAATCCTCGTTTTTCTTTTTTGTATTTTGTTGCTGAAAATACTCTTAATTGTTTGCTTCAAGTTACTTGTTGCTTTTAAATTATACATAAATTTAACACTGTTTAGAAATTTCTTGGTTTCCTCGGAGGTTGTATATTCCAATAGACCTAGTCCATTTTGGTTCTAGATAAGAATAAACCATGCCCACCTATCCACCAGTCTTCGCACAAGTTAATCAAACTTGCATAATGTTAAAAATTAGCTAGCTTGTTTCATTAAGGACTATTTGATGGAATCTTCTGGGTATAATTTTCTTCCTTTTCACATGTGCACGAAGAATTATTCATGAGAAGGAAGAAAAAGCCAATTTCAGGTTCCATCGGTCTCCTACTTGGGCATTGTACCGTAGTACAAGTATTTGCCCACGTTTAAATCACATTGGGCATGCACAATGCAGTAATGAGATTATGACTGCGCTTTGTAATTATAGATTAACCTTTGTTAATGTTGGGCTAGTGACTTACTTAAAATCTCTGCTAGTCCAAGGATTTTGTCAACATTTAGTACTGTCATCCTAAATCAACACTGAGCTTTGCTAAAATAAGTTTGGTATGAACCACATGCACTTATTATACATTTCTGTTCGGATATTCTCCTATAAAGATTTCCCAGCAAATATAAAATAAAAATCCTTTTTGGGCAGTCTCTTCAATCTATAGAAAGCTCAAAATTTGGTAATGGAAATTGGAAATGGAGGAACTATTATTTTGCGCTTGCAATATGGATAACAGTGCTAAATTTCTAACTAATTCAAACTGATGGACTTGCTTCATATTTTTATCTTAATTTTTTTTTTTTTTTTTTACTGCAAAACAGGGTGGGAAAATTGGATTAATTAAATAATCACTCTTGAAACTTATTTGCCTTGATTATAATCTTATAATAATGCTATAAACATAATAAACTTCACAACTTGTTAAAATGACAAGTTGTAATTAGTGAAACATAATTTTCATTAAGACAACTACTAATCAGTAATGACTTTTATTATATATCAATTGCAGTCTACTATTTTAAATATTATAATTTTTTTTAGATAAAAGATAAAAAAAATTTATTGTGTCGCAGTACTTATTGACAACATTATACTTGTATCAGACGCAATGATAGCCAAAATTACGTATTGCACCTTTCTTTTCCTTGTCTCTTTTTGCCTTTTTGGTGTATATGGTCAATTACTTATGAGCTTCCTTACTCAATGGGCCAATGGCTTCCGAGGACATACATGGTTACATTGCTAGAGGAGTCTTCCATCCTCTCACAGAGAGCGTGGGTCCTTATCCTATGGAGCCAGAAAGTTGATTAAACTTGAGCATTCACGCTGAGTTTAATACGCTTCTACACAAATTTGGTGTTAAAAACACACTTTCAACGATTTTTATATTTTATCAACTAGACCACATGGGCCTACTACATTTGGCTTTTTATTTCTTCAATTCTTCTATGACCACACTACTGAAATTGTCAACTTGAACGGTAAATAATCACTTTCACATTAACTTCTAATTTTTTTTTCACTATTTACAGTCAACCACATTATAATTATGATGAAAGTTGTAACACAAAAGTTGTTTCCCTAAGCAAAGGGTTTGGCTTGTTATTGAACCTAAGAAGAAGGGAATCAAGTGATTGGCTCGTTGAGGGTTGCATGCCATGAGAAAGATATCTTCACAACCTTTTTTCTTAAGTTACTGAGGTAATAAGTTGTGATTCAAGCAATATAATTTCTATATGAACCCTACCATTAACGACATCTTTATTATACTCTAATCACAAAATTTCATACTAAAAAGGAAAAAAAAAAGGTTGTGAAAAGTGTTAGCGTCCTTAAACTTATACTCTTATCACAAAAAGTCATACTAAAAAGAAAAAAAAAAAGTTGTGAAAAGTGGTAGACTGTTAGCCTCCTTAAACTTATTGAAAATGCAAATATAGTGAGTCACGGATATACAAGAGATTCCTGATAACTTACCTAATAGTCATGCTCTTGAATGCGATTTCTTGTAAAAATTATAATTTTCATTGCTTCAAACTACCACTTCTGTGAAAATTAAGTGAACTTTATTTCACATTCAAGCCTTTTTTTTGTACCTGGTGCTGTTGAGATTTAAGAGTTCAGACTAATAAATGATGTTCTTTGCTAACTGCTACAAGGACAAAATTTTTACCTAATAGTCATGCTCTTGAATGCGATTTCTTGTAAAAATTATAATTTTCATTGCTTCAAACTACCACTTCTGTGAAAATTAAGTGAGCTTTATTTCACATTCAAGCCTTTTTTTTTTGTACCTGGTGCTGTTGAGATTTAAGAGTTCAGACTAATAAATGATGTTCTTTGCTAATTGCTATAAGGACAAAATTTAGCTTCAAAATTGGTTGTAGGCTTGTAGCCTAAGACTACAATCTTAAGGCTACAACCTTATTTAATATATTTTTATTGGAGGTAAATTTTGACAAATCTAACATTGGATTACATTTTCTTCTTTTATCTTCTATACTTGAAAAATTTCTAGAAAATTAAAAATCAATAGTTATGTCATCAATAAATTATTCAAATTGCAAGTTTTTGTAATTTAAAATTATGCATAAAATATAAGCTTATAGATCATATAATAAATAATATCCAATTGACATAAAATTTAACATGTGTATTAAGAGTGTAAAAAACATGTAATTCAATAGTTAGGGTTCGTTTGGTTAAAGGAGTGGAAAAGTGGGAGGATGGAAAAGTGGGAAGATAGAAAATATTTGGTTTTCTCTCTTGTGTGTTTGGTTGGAGGGGTGGAAAAGTGGGAAGGTGGAAAATTCTTTTGTTTGGTTGAAGAAAAAAAAGGAAATGATGGAAAATGTAATTTATATTAATTGACTATTATACCGTTGTTACATAATACGTAAGAAATATATTTATTTATATTCATTAAATAATATAAGATTTACCGCATCATACTTATAAAATTTTATTATTATAATATAAAAATTACAATAGTATACATATAAATTTAATTACGCATAAGATTTTGTAGCTAGTAAAAACGTGGTCAACAAATTTACGCTACATTCCGCCAAAAAAAAAAAACGTGGTCAGCAAATAATAGAGTCAAATGTTCAAAGGACTTCCACTTGTCAAACGTGGTCAGCAAACTTTTGGGGGGCAACAGTTTCTTCGCCTGGGCAACATTCTTCACCTGGACAAATAATCAAACGTTGCTGTGCTGATTAAACAAGGCAGAGAGAGAGAGAGAGAGAGAGAACCTGGGACGTTGCTGATGTGCTGTGAGAAGAAAGTGATAAGGATGAGAAGAGGCAAAAGTCAGGTCATGAATAAAGTGAGGATAGGTGAGAGGATATTTGTGTAAAATGAATTTCTAAGCATTTTTCCTTTCTTATTTTTCTCCCAATTTGGGAGGATAAAAAAAGTGGGCCTAGGAGGGAAAACTTTCTTGCCTATTTTCTGTCTCTCATATTTTCCTTCCTCAACCAAACAATAGAAAACAGCATTTTTCACCTTATTTTCCTTTTCCTATTTTTCATTCTCCCTGTTTTCACCCCAACCAAACACACCTTTAGATTTTCAAAATACGAGGTAATGTTTATTTTATTAAATAAGGTTATAACCTAAGCATACAATCAATTTTATAGTTAAACTTTATCTTTATTGTAAATTGCGTCACTAGAAACAAGTCCAGCATAAAATATTTAGCTGTAGTATCCATGACTATGAGCATCCCATTCTCAATAACTACTACAGTAGAATTGACGGGATAATGAACGTAAGAGATGAAAAAAATATATACTAAAATATAATAAATAAGATTTTTATTTAATTTTTTGAGTTACTTTTAAAAGTTCATACATTAATTTGTAAATCTATAAAGAAACATTTGTAAAATTTCTAATATCACTTGGAAAGGTGAGGATAAGCTCGTCTTGATATTCGGAAAAAATTAGCAAATGCCTTTTTTGAGCAAAAATTATAGCATTTTACCCCCTTTTTCAAACTAATTAGGGGAATGTTTTTCTTTTGTAACTTGATTTGAGATAAATCGAGTTAAAAAAAAAAAATTTTGGAGCCTTATAGTAGAGTTTTAAGAAGCCCATAGTGACGTTTTAAGGACCTATAGTGGCATTTTGTAACTCGACCTCCATAAAGTCGAGTTATAGGCAATTTTTTTTTTTTTTTTTTTTTACCTATAACTTGACTTCATGGAGGTCGAGTTACAAAACACCATTATAAGTCCTTAAAGTGTTACTATAAACTCTTTAAAAATGCCGTTATAGAGCTTAACTCGATTTATCTCAAATTGAGTTTTAAAAGAGGGACATTTCCCTAATTAGTTTAGGAAAGAAGGCAAAACGCTACATAATTTGCGCGAAAAGGGAATTTGCCCATTTTCTCCCTTGATATTCTATCGAAATTTAGAATTATTGGTCATTCTTTGTTGCACACTTTTTATGGTATGTGACTATGTGTCATACCTACCTATTGGAGAATTCTCCTAGCATAACGTGCGTGATTAATAAATTTATTAACTAAAAAAAAAATGTTTATAACAATGGTCACATAGTGCACTCAAATTGCCAAGGATGAAATAGAGGGTGGTCAAGCTCATGTTGATTGAGCTGATTACGTCAGTTTGAAAATCTTCCAACTATTATCGATCGTAGGCATGTGGGTTGTTTATCAATTCTATAAGGGACAGTTGAATCAATTGAACTCGCGAGCCTCTCGTCAATGCTGGCAATTTGGTTGGTGTTACAATAGGTAAGTTAATGAAGATCTAAATAGCTAGAGACTATGGTGAAAATCTAGATATCCCTACTAGATCTTATTGAGACCTCAAGAAATCTATTGAAGCTGATGTAAAAATTAAGTCGTATAGGGGAAAGGGAGGGACGATGACACATGAAATAGAAACAAGGCACGGCAATGACTAGGGAAGTATGGTATTGGGTGAATCACTTTCGATGGATCGAGTTTATTGAATTCCAATACTGACTGGGTTTAATTGATGCTAAAAATCGTGTGATTAGGATTTGAATTAATTTAGTCGTGTGGTCATATTATAGATTGGATGTACTAAATAATTTCTCCCATGCTTCAGTTAGTAAAAAGAAAATAAAGTCATTGGTACGATGAGATTAGATTCAAACAACTCATGTCTCATTGATTGGATTTTTTTAGTAGCTTATATTACAAGCACTATTTTAAAAATTGGACTGGACCGGTCAGTTTAACTGGGAACTGGACACTAGTCTAGTCCAATTAAATACCCTAAAATTGATCAAAAATCGGGTTAAACTGAGATCCAAGGTTCAAACAGGTTCTTTGATCATACCGGTTTTTAAAATAAAGATTATAAGTCATATAAAGCATGATGACAAACTTTCAAAAAACTTTCTTACTCGACAAAGAGAAAACTTTACATTAATTTCATGGGCCACATAATATTTTCAAAAATATTATAGTTTTCTAATAATTTGATATTTATGAAGGAGAGAAAGGATTTGAACTCTAGATATAATGGACATACCAAGATGTGTCAACCAATTAAGTTACAAGACTTTTTAGTGAAAAATACTCCCTCTATCCCAATTTGTTTGTCCTATTTGAAAAGTCAAACTTTTTAAGAGAACACCCGTTATTGTCTTGTCTGCCTTATAAAAATGTATAAATTTATAAAACTATCCTTAAATAAATTCATCAGTTTTTTTTTTTTTTTTTTAAGAGTTATTCTTAATGAGGCAACTAAAAAAGTGCCCCAATTAAATTGATTTTTTTTTTAAATATTTGTTAGTTTTATTTTCAAATATTTTTGAAAATAAAGTAGGAATATAATAGGAACATTAATAAATTAATAACTTTTATTTTTAGAAACATGACAATATTTTGGGACATTCCAAAATGGAATAGAGGACAAACAAACTGGGACGGAGGGAGTATTATAATTAAATATCTTTTTTGAACAAAAATATTATGGTTAAATAAAAACACTTCATTTTATGCACTAAGAAAAAAAAAAGGGTGGGTTCTAGTTAACTCAACTGTTAAAGTCTCATTTCTAAAATAAAAAAAAAACTGTTAAAGTCTCTGACGGTTGAATAAGAGATCTGGGTTTCAATCCCTGTCTACATCAAAAACTGATTGGTATTTTGGTTTGATTATAAAGAACTATCATCAGGAGTGAATGTCATAGGTTGAAACTCTAAAAAAAAAAAAAGTTACAATTATTCATCCAATACATAGGAAAATATGATAATCCATCAATGTTCATATTTATGTGCTTTCTATAATTAGCTGAAACTTGAAAGTGTTTATTATGCCTTAGATTTTATGCCTATTTATCTTTCAAATCTTTATCATTCACAATTTTGAGGCCTCAAATTTCAAGGGTCGCATAATAGTTTGCTTTTTCTAATTTCTAGTTTTTCAATTGAATTGAAGTTACAAATAGAAAAAAGAACTAATAATATTGTCTCATTTAATTTTAGTCTCTGTTCAACAAATTACAAGTCAAGGGCCACATGGCCTGCCCTATCTGTATTTCACCAAGTCTAATTTAGGTTATTTTATTCTTTAGATGTCTTCTTGGCTTGATCAATGACAGCAATGAATGATTCCGCATCCTTCTCCATTGCTCGAACCTGCAAATTGTATTTGATTAATTAACTTTCCATAAACAAATTGTAAAACAAACAATTTTAACTTCTACTAATAAGGGGAAATATGGACTTATAGTTCTTAGGAATTGGCACCGTAACTTTTAGATTCAAATCATAAAATGGGAATATGGGCTTGAGTTCAAATTAGACCATTCAAGACTCAATAACTTTGTATTAAATTATCACTGCGTACCCTTAGTGCGATGGTCACTTCATAAGCATAAGTGTTTGTGGAGTGTTGGAGGGGAGAGGCAATGGCTGGGGTTCAAGTTTTCAGAGGAGAGCTTTACACACATATACACTTAAATTAGATTAGAGTATAATTTATATCTTGTATTTAAAAAAAAAAAAAAAAAAAACTTTGTATTAAATTATTTCTGTGTTAATTTTATTGTTTAGATCACATAATCTTTTCATACTTATTATGTTAGGGAGATAAACACCTTGGAGAGACTCCTTGAGTTATTAATATAACATATAGTGGCACTTTAACCTAAAAGGCCTAAATCTAATAGGTATGTGTTCAATTATATTATATTAACCACTCATTCCTCTTATCATTATTCAATGTTGGACTTTACTTATACGTATACACCCAACAATTTCTCCCTCACGTGTGAGTCTCTGCCTTTTTCAAGACCTCTCTATGGGCCATTGGCAATTCCTACTTGCTCTCCCTTGCCTTATGGGTTTTTTCCTTTACTAATGCATCATCCATGGGCTTCCACGTGTCAACCTTGTACGTCTTTTATCCTCTATAAAAGCCTCACACCTTACCATTGTCTAGCATCATTGGCAATAATACTCATTTGTTAGTCCTTTTCCAAGATCATTTATGTGCACTTTATGGGCTTGCTTGGTGCAATATAACCACACCAACTGCGAAGGGGACCCGTCACTGCTCCATTTGCGAAATGGCTCAAAGTATACACACCCCGTTCCCACTCCAATTGGAAAAGGAACCTCAATAACCTTACCACTTTTGCCTCACACTACTATGGGCTCTGATACCACTTGTTGGGTCCCAAATAATATTATCACCAATATTAGCAATCCAAAATAACATTTACATACAAGAACATAAATATTTACGTGGAAAACTTTTTCTCTTTAAAGAAAAAAACTACGGGACAAATTCCGAATCAATTTACTATTATCAAATCAATTACAATAATTCTCAAGTTTATGCCTAACTTGAGATTCACCAAATACAATAATAAATCTTCTAGTGTATGTCTCATGACTAAAGAAAAACTTTTTGTTTTCTTTACTCTCATAGACACACTAATTATTTTTCTCAAAAATAGTAACACTTTTCTCTCTCTTTTCTATTTTTTTCTCCACGCACAGCTCTCTCTCTCTCTCTCTCTCTCTCTTGCCTGTCTTTCTCTCCATGTAGCTATCCTTTTTGCGTTCTTCTCTTCTGCAGCACACCTTGTTGCTGCTATCACCCACTTTCTTATGCGGGTCTTCACATGAGTCTTGTACATACTGCAACATGCATGTCCTCTTACAATAACCAATGATCTTTTAGTAAGTTTCCATCTTCCATTGTCAAGGTAGTTACAATAACCTGCTTAATCCATATCCAATGTAGAAAACACATTCATCCTTAAATTTGGAACATGTTGCACATTCTATGACATCATGGTGCTACCAACATTGGTTTCAATGCACACATTGCTAATTCCCACAATTTTTGAATAACTGGAATTACCTATCTTCATAGTACTAAAGTCTTTGCTTTGTATACGGTGAACAACCCTTTCTTATGAATAACATGGTGTGAGGCTATTGAATTAACAACGCATTCAATATCACTATTAGCAACATACTCACACTTTTGCTCTTCAACAGAAAGCACCACAACATCCTCAGCAATCGTAGCAGTTGTAGTATTTTTCTCATTATCATTCTTTTCATCTTTGCTTTTAGTTTGTTCTTTATTCCAATGCCAACAATTTGTTCTTATGTGACCTTTTTTCCCACAATAGAAGCATTCTCTAGTTTCCTTAAACTAAGATTTATTTCTTGATTGTGACCTATTATTGAACTTAGCCCAATCATTAAGTCCTCTGCTTCTACCTCTACTTTTGAATGGAATTTGTGGTGTGCCTTTATATTAGAATTTCATTCTTTCTCCCTTGTGTGTGTTTGTGTGTGTGTTTGTGTGTGTGTTTGTTTGTTTCTAAAAAAACAAATGAGAGTAATAGGGTCCGTTTGGATACAACTGATTGTTGCTAAAAATTGATTGTTGCTGAAAACAACACTGTAGAAAAATAATTTTTAAATGTATGAATAGTACCGTGAAACCCATTTTTAATATTTTTTTTAATGCGTAAACAGTGCATGAAATGTGCACGCACTGTTCATGAACAGTACTTTTTGTCTCTAAAAAGTCAATAACTCCGGCATTAAAAAAAAAAAAAAAAAAAAAAAACACTGAAAACACAGCTTACAAAACGCAATGCAACATTGAGCACAATCCAAACCAATACATAGTTAACGGTTAACTATTTTTGGTCAACATTGAGCACAATCCAAACCAATACATAGTTAACGGTTAACTATTTTTGGTCATTTTTTAGGTTTCAGGTTTTTATTTATTTATTATTATTATAAATTTTTAGGAGTATTTTTGTCATTTTTTTAGGTTTGGGGGTATTTTGGACATTTTATGGTTTGAGAGTATTCAACAATTTTAGAGGGTTTTAGGATTTTTTTTTTTTTTTTTGTCATTTTCAAGTTTTAGAGGCATTTTGGTAATTTTGATTATTGGGTAATTCGGTGGGTTGAGATTTACTTATAATAATTGGGTTTGGGTTAGAAGTAATTAGTTAAATGGGTAATAATGGATAAATGAGTTTTATGTCCCCAACCCAATTATGCCCACCTCAACCTAAACCCACCCATTTGACACCCCTAACTTAACCTAACTACAAGACTTAGTCAAATTATAGGATTGTAAATTGCAATAATGAATACTATGAGATTAGAAGCAAGCAAACTAGATCTAGACCTAGTTAATGTTGAACCTAACCTTATCTATTTCAAACACTTTAGCAATTTCAAACACTTTAGCGGTCCATTTTTTGCATAACCAAGGAGAAGTAATTTATGAAACTTAGAGATAATGAAATAGGATATAATAAAAGCCTAACTATGCAATTGATATTGTTGGTGACTTAGAGCATTCCCATCAAAAATTCTAAAAAATTTAGCATTTACTATCTCAAAAACCAACTTTATAACATATAACACATCACTTTATAGCAATCCTTACATCAAAACTTTTATTTTGTTAACACTTCATTTAAATATTCTTTCTTTATTATTCTTTATTCATTTTTTTTATTCTTCCTCTCTCTGTCTCTCTCCTCTGTGTCTTTCTTTCTCAAGCCAGCACCACCGACCACCATTTTTCTTTCTCAACCCAGCGCTGCTGGCCACCATAAAAGAATCACGAAATCAAAGAATCATTCAAATCAAAGATTCACAAAATCACAACAAAGACCTAAACCCACCCCATCAACCTACACCCATCTCTGAACCACCTCGATCAACTCACGAACCCAGCCACCAAAATCGAGAACCCACCAAAATCAATCAAAACCATTGAAATTAAAACTCATCAATATTAAATTGCAAAACCCACTCACCGAACCACTGCAGAGACCCACCACGAACCACCGTAGAGATCCACGATCCACAAAAAACCACCGTAGCCCAACCACACGTAGCATCGCATCCCGACCACACCTAAAACCCATGAACTCAAGATGCAAAGAGAAAAGGAAACAGAGAGGTGGAGAGAAAATGAAAGAAAGAGGGGACGAAGAGCATGAGAGAGACAGTGAAATGGAAAGAAGGAAAAATAATAAAAAATGGTAGCATCTTGCTACAGTGAGGTGTTAGAAATAAAACCTCACTGTAGCAAGTTGCTAAAATTTTTAAGATTTGAAAGCTTTGATAAAGATGGGTTTTTATGATTTGAGGTGTTAAAAATGCTAAAAATAGCATTTAGCATTTTTAACACCCTTAATAAGAATGCCTTTAAAGCATCAGTATCCAGAGTTGTAAAACTCTAGACATGCTAAATTTTAGCATCCAACCACTAAAAAAATGCATTATGAGCATCCACATCAGTGGGTGCATAGTCTTCTAAAATACAAAATCCCTTCGTTTTACATATTTTGGCCAAAAAAACACCAGCATCAGTGGGTGTAAAATTGTGTATTTATACACAATTGCTACAGTAATTGTGCATATATGCATGATTATTGTAGCTCGTGTATTTGATATTTTATTATTTTTCTCTCTCTCTACCTCTCTCTCTTTTTCTCTCTGGTCTGACTCTCTACCTCATTCGGGTTCCCTCTCTTTCCCAACGATCACAACAACTCAGCAAAGAAGAAGAAGACAATTTTCCAACCACCAACTCAACACAACTTAACTATCACCACTGCAACCCAAACCTGCCGAAAAACCCATTCCAAATCCAAACCAAAATCAATAAAAACAAAATCCAATGGAAAGCCTATAAGAAAAATCAAACAGAAACCCACATGAAAAATCCAACGGAAATCAGTCAAATTTGCTGCTTGATCTACCTTGCTGCTGCCGCAGCATCTGCCTACTGCCATCGCCAGAACCAACCCAAATGGACTTAGATTGACATGGGTTTGTGTTGAAGTGAAGATTTTTGGTTGGTTTATGGAGTTTTTTGGTTTGTTAATGGAGTTTTCCGGTGAAGAAATGAGTGAAAGAAGAAAACTTGACCGATGAAGAAAGATGAGAGAAAGAAGAAAAAGAAAGAAAACTCAGAGAGAGAGAGAGAGAGAGAGAGAGAGAGAGAGAGAGAGAGAGAGAGAGAGAGAAGGAAAAAAAAAAAAAGGTGAGAAAGTAGGTTTGACTAGTAAGGTTGTTAAAATAATAAAAAAAATATAAAATAATTATTTAAAAAAATAGTGTATATAATAAATAAACTAACGTGTGAATTTTAAACAAGTGAACTTGTAAGATAAAAAAAAAAGAAAAAAGAAAAAGTAGATTTAAACGTGTAAATTTACAAAAATGTTGCGATCCAATCCTAAAAAATGTTGCTGTATAGGTTCTTAAAAAATTTAAGAACCTGTGAACAGTTGGTTCTATATAAGAACCAACTGTTCACTTGGATCTAAATAAAATAATATTATTTTAATTAAAAAAATATGATCTTCTCTCTCTACATTCAGTGACTGCACTATCTCAGTCACTCTTCTCTCTCTCTCTTCTCTTCCTCACTCAGACTCTCTTCTTCCTTTTCTCCCTCTTCGGATTCGTTTTCTTCTTCTTCGGATCGGCATTATTATAGATGCTAAAACATAAAAAATAGAGAATCGGCATTTCTACCCACCGATTTGGCGATTTGTGTAGTGGGTTTGTGTGGTGGTGGGTTTGGCTGGTGGGTTGTTGAATTTATGCGGGCTGGGTTTGAATTGGTGGTGGCTGAAGCTTGTTTGTATCGATGTGGGTTGGGTTGTTTCAGTGGTGCTGGGTTGTTTCGGCGATGCTTGGGCTTTGGTTTCCATGGTTGGGCTTGCAATTGAACCGGTGGAGGTGGTGCTGAACGGAGCCTGAAGGTGACGGCGGTGTTTGAAGGCGACGTTTTGCTCGCACAGGTTTGTTGCCTTAGGTCGTGGCTTTCGCTTGCCAGGGTTCGCTTTCCGTGGGTCGTGGCTTTTGATCGCCGGAGTTTGCCGCCGTGGGTACTTTCCCTCTCTATTTTATTTATTTATTTATTTGAAAGCTCCCTTTTTTTGTGCTTTTAGAAATACTTGCTTGGTGCTCGTGGGTTTTGTGTGGATTTTTCTTTGATTTTTTTGTGCATATGGTGTTGGGGTGTTGCTGTGGTGGTGAGGTGGGTTTTACTGTGGTGGGTTTATGGTGGCGTTAGTCTGTGTTGAGGCTGTGGTGGCAGAGGAGGCTGTGAATGGTTTTTTGTTTTGGGTTTTTGGTGGTGTGGGTGATTGTGGTGGTTGTTGGTGGTGGTGGCGGCGGTTGAGTTTCAGTGGTTGGCTTGATCTAGGATGTTCTGTTTTGGGTTTGGGGAAGATGAAAAAGAGAGAGAGACAGAGAAAAGCGACCGAGGACTTATAACCTTAAAAAAATGAGTCCAAATCTTCTGTCTCACTTTTCCTGCTCCACTCTATACTCTATCAATAAATACTTGCCACGTGTTCACCTAATTAATTAAATGCTATCATTATTGACTTATTAATACTACAGTTATTAATTAATAGTAATATTTAATTAATTAGGTAAACACGTGGCAAGTATTTATTAGTGGAGTATAGAGTGGAACAGGAAAAGTGAGACAGAAGATTTGGACTCAAACAAAATAATGCAACTTTTTAAGTTGTAAATTAAAAAAATGCTAATGTTCTTTTTTTTTTTTTTTGCTGAAAAAAAATGCTAATGTTCTTAGGACTTATAAACTTAAAAAATTTTACAATTTTGCTAAGTAGCATCTTAAATTTAGAAACTATTGTCTCAATTGTAAACCTAAAAAATTCTTATTTTATTCTCTCTTTCCTCTGACTCAACACTCTCTTTTCTCTCATCTGTGTCATCGCTCTTTCTCTCATTCTCTCCCAAATCCTCTGGTTTCTTTTCACCGAGATTCCATGACTGAAGCTAGCTTCTGCTTTAGTTTATTGATGGGACTTTATTGCAGTAGTGGCTGAATTTTTCTGGTGTGGGTGGTGGGTCCAGCGTGTGGGTGGTGGCTGGGTTGCTGGCAGATTGGGGTGGTGGTGGCGGCGTGGTTCTGGTGTTTATATGTGTGTATAAACGTGAAATTTCACAAAAATAGAAAATGGATGTGGTTTAGTTTTGTTTGTTTGTGTGTGAAATGGGAAAGTTGGATCTGAAAGAAGCGTGATCTTGATGAAATTGAAGGGAAAAATGGAACAGAGAGAAATTAGATTTGGGGTCTAGTTGGTTGTTGATTTAGCGAGAATGGGATTTGGGTGTGATGAAGAAAGAGATCAGATAAGGAAAGATGGTTTCTTTCAAGGGAAAATTCGATCAAAGATCTCTCTCTTTGTGCTAAGTCTCTGTTTCTTGGTCTTTATCTATGGCTTTCTTTTCTCTAATGTGCTTGTGCGTGGGATGCTGGGTAAACGTGGAGGCTATTCTAAAACGATGAGTGGCTTGCCACAATATGTGGCTCACGGTGGAGGCTCTCTCTCTCTCTCACAATGGTTTTGGGTTTTATTTAGTTTTAGGTTATATTATTATTTTATTAGGCAGATATATTATTTTATATTATAAAATAAAAATGTGAAGGTTAGATTTATTATAAAGTGATATAATATAATAAATAAATTAATTTTTAAGAAACCAGATACTATTGGTGACTTATGCACTAAGGCTTAAAAAAGAGTATTTATTAGGTATGACCTTGTCAATGACATCTTCTACCAGCCGGGCATCCGTGGCTGTTGTTTCTGCTACATTTTCAATAAATGTTGCAACAACTCTAAGTTTTCCTCCTGCTGGAAGGTGCTCTGCAATTTCTTCAGCTACTATCTCCACTTCCTCCGCCACTTTTTCTACGACCTCTGCCACATCTTCTGCTGTGTCCACCACAGTGTCAACTTCCTCTGTATATGTCAAATCCAAGCACCAAATTAAACCCTCGTTAACAATGACGATGTAAACTCTAGTCCCAAAAAAATTTGGGGTCGGCTAGAACAGACTGCTATAAGATGCATAAGTGATGCAGATATGATTTATAATTGACAAAATGGAGAAGAACTAGTTAAGTTTCCTTACGTTTTAGCTTGAGTAATGGCCCAAATTTGATCCCAAAGAAGGGTAGAATTGCTGATGCTATCAGTCCAACAATCCAAACTTTCCTGCTCCTGATATTGGAATAAACTATTATTGTCTCATAAGATATAGGAAAAAAAGAGAAGAAGGAATATTAGAGCATTCAATGCAGTGGAGGTGAAAATTTAGCTTTTTATCTAAATTTATCTATTATATTATAACTACACACTTGCTACAGCAGTGGATTTATTTTAACTATCAACACAATAAAATAATATAAACATCATAATAAAATAATATACTCCTACAATAAAATAATATATCCTACAACCCAAAAAACTTCCCAACACCGACCACATCCGGCCACCTCTACAATCAGCCACAGCCACCACCACCACCACCAGGGACGGAACCAGGATTTATAATTGAGGGGGGCCAAAGTTTAAAACCAAAAAAAAAAAAATTATGAAAATAAAAACTAATATCTATTTTATATTCAACAAAATATTACATACGAAATAAGTATTTCCTAAATATTTCATGTTATAAAGCATATCAACAAAGTATAACATACAAAATAATTGTTTTCTATTTTGTGCACGATTTTTGTTTAGTCCATATTTATTTTTTTATTTTGTTTTTTAAGTTAAAGGGGCATGGATTTTATTTATTTTCTTGTAGGTTAATATCTAAATATTTTAGAAGAGAGACAAATATATATATATATATATATATAAAATGGCAAATCTTAAATTTTTTATACTAGTTTTTTTTTTTTTAATTAATTTGGGGGGGGGGGGGGGGCAATGGCCCCCCTCTGCCCCAACGTGGGTCCGTCCCTGACCACCACCACCACCACCACCACCAACACAGACACAACCAAACCCACAAACAAAATAAAAAACCAAACAACCATCATAGTCACCAATCCACCACCACAGCCACCAAGCCCACAGGAAAAAAAAAAAATCAAACACCGTACCACCAAACCATAGCCACAACAACCACCATCGCCACCACCATAGCCATCAAACCCGCAGAAGAAAAAAAAAAAAATCAAACATCATTCCACCACCACAGCCATCAAACCCACAGAAGAAAAAAAAATCAAACATCATCCCATCACTACAGCCATCAAACCCATAGAAGGAAAAAAAAAAATCAAACATCATTCCACTATCATAGCCGGTGGATCGACGACGTGGATCGATGTGGATCGACGGCGTGGGTCTGGTGGCGAGGATCGGCGAGGATCAACGGCATGGGTCTGGCGGCGAGGATCGACGGCGTGGGTCTGGCAGCGAGGATCGACGGTGGCGTGGGTCGGCAGTGTGGGCTTGGGCTGGCAGCGGTGAGAGAGTTGAGAGAGAGAGAGAGGTGAGATGATTAGAGATGAGAGAGAGCTGAAAGAGTTGAGAGAGAGAGCTGAGATGATCTGAGTGATTTGGGAGAGAAAGAGAGGCACGGAGTGAGAGAGAGAAAGAAATAATTTTTAAATGGGTGGGAAGAATAAAATAATTTTTTTTTAGCTCTCATGAACAGTGCACATTTATAAAACATTTATTTATAAATGTGCACTGTAGCAATGGAGCTAAAATTTTTAGATTTAGCTCCATTGCTGCAGCAACTTTTTTGTGTTTTTGGAGCTAAATTTTAGCATTATGCCTATATAGCACCATTGCTGTGAATGCTCTTACAAATCAAAAAGATTATACACCTAGGATTTTTCTTACTGTGGACTAGGAGAGGCTGGATTAGATGGAATTGGAGGTACTGGCGGGACACTGCTATGGACAGCCACATCCCTGAACGAATGCATCCATATAAAATTACTTAAGCTGAAAAATACTTTTATGAAAATCACCCAGAAAATTTTCTCAAGAGAAAAAAAAAAAAAAAAAAAAAGCACCCAGAAATTGTTAGGCAAAATCAAAGAATAAAAAGTAAAAACTAGTACATCTTTCTTTTGCTGACAACTAGCTCTCTCAGGCTCAGCCTAATTATGAGAAAGTGTAACCTCTGATCAGTACCAAGAAAAGACCTTTTTTCGTTGCGTTTTGAGATAAGCAGAAGACGACAAGGATTTGGGATTAAAGATTGGAACCTGTGGAGCATCAGCATCCATCCGGAGGTGGGAATGCCAAATGCAAAGGACATTTAGCATTATCAGCCACAAATCACTCAGCAATAGGAAGGCTATATGCCATATGTCAAATTTTTTTTGAGATTTTGCTACAGTACCATCTCAAATGTAAGATGGTACTGTAGCAAAATCTTATAAAAAAAATAATTTTTTAATACTTTAATTTCTCTCTCCTCTCTCATTTTAACCCGCCAACTTCTCTCTCCTCTCTCATTTTTTCACTTTCTTTTCACTCTCTTCCTTCTCTCTCTTTCTTCCTGCTCTCTCTTCTTCAACGGAATGGAGGCAACGGCAGGGAGGCTCGATCAGAAAAGCTGCGGTGGAGGCGTGGAGGTCGTGGGTTTCCGGCGTTTGGGTGGCGTTGGGGTGCTGTTTGGCGTTTGGCGTTTGGGTCGAAGATGGTGATGATGATGATGGTGATGAAGATGGCGTTTGGCGTTTGGGTCGAAGCGTTTGGCGTTCCGGCGACCCTCTCTCTCTCGCCATCGCTGCCGGTGAGAACAGATGGGTTTGGGTTTGGGTTTGGTGAGAACAGATGGTGATGGGTGGGCGTGGGTGAGATGGGTTTTGCTTTGATTTTTGTATGTGGGTATCGGTGAATCTGTAGGTCCATGGTGGTGGGGATGGGTTCAGCTTCTCTCCTGGATTTGGATTGAGGTTTGGGTCGATGGTTGATTTTGTGTTTACTGTTTCGCCGATCTGGGTTGGTTGATTTTTTTCTTTTCTTTACTGTTTCGCCGATCTGGGTTGGTTGATTTTTTTCTTTTCTTTACTGTTTCGCCGATCTGGGTTGATATGGATGATGGAGTTGTGTGGAGGAGTTGGGTTGATATGGATGATGGATTGGAGGAGGCTGGATTTGGAAGAAGGTGAAAAGTAGTAATGGAGGATTGAAGGGACGGGTGTGGTGTGGGTAGAAAATTGAGAAAAAACAAAAAAACAAAAAATATATTTTATTACATAAATATATTATTTTAATGAGTAGAATAGGAAAATAGAATTTTGGGATGTTGAGTATATTGTAAATGGTATGGTATAATTGATAAAGTAGATTTTTAAGATGGTAAAATAAGATAGGATATAGAATCCGGATGCGGATGCTCTGAGAGCATTAGCATTGGAGAATGCTAATGCCATATCTAAGGACAATTTGACATTTTAGGCCTTAAAATCCTTTGCATCAGACAATTGTAAACACAACTATTGCAAATTTTTTTGCAATAGTGCTACAGTACAATTCTAAACATAGAATTGTACTGTTCACAGTATTGTAAAAAAAAATATATATTTTACTCCTCCTTTTTCATCCGAAATTTCTCTCATCCCTATCATTTTTTCTATTCTATTCTCTCTTTTCCTTCTCTGTTGCTCCATTTACTCTCTCATCTCCGAAATTTCTCACCCATTTTCGAAATTTCTCACCTATCTCACATGACCTCTCTCTCATCTCTCATCTCATTGTAGCTTAACCGATTCACCCTCACCCATCTCCATCGCTGAAGCTTCACACGGCATTTCTCTCATTGCACCGGTGCTAGGTTTTGGATTTTTGAGGTTGGAGGTTGGATCAGCGTGGATCGGCGAGCTGGGTTTGGATCGTTGGGCTGGGATCGATTGATGGTGGGTTTGGATCGGTTGTTCGATGGGTTTGAAACAGTGGATCTGTTGATCGGTGGGTGGATCGTTTGGGTTGATCATCGGTAGCTCCGATGGTGGCTCCGGTGATGATTTTTGGGTTGGCTGGTTCTTCTGGGTTCTGCCTTTCTGATGGGTTTTTTTTTTTGGTTTTTTTTTTTCCTTCTGTTGTGACACTGGGTTTTTTTTTTTTTTACGTTTTTCTGGGTTGATCATCGGCGTTTTCTGGGTATTTTTTACAGCCTGGGTTTCAAATGGCGGCGTGGGTTTTCAATCTGATCGGTGGCTCGGTGGGTTTCTAATCTGATTGGTGGCTCGGTGGCTCGGTGACTCGGTGTATCATAGGTCTGTGTGTGTGTGGGACTTTGTGTGTTGAGCTGGTGCTAGAGGTTGAGAGAGAAAGAGAGAAAAAAAAATGGCTGTTGAAAAGCCCAAGAAAACCAAGTTTGATAGTTAGAAAGAAATAATAAAAAAATATTAAAAAATAATATTTTAATAAAAATAGAATTTTGGGATGCTGGAAGTATTGGAAAATGGTATGGTATAGTGATAAAGTAAGGTTTTGGAATGGTAAAATAGAGTAGCATTAGCATTTTCCAATTGTATGTCCATGACTCGCCATATTTGCATTTTCTATAAGTTTAAGGACATTAGCACTTTTCACAACTTTGTCTTTTAAAAAAAAAAATATCACAAAGGTTGATATGAGCTTTTGTGATTAGAGTATAATAAAGATGTTGTTAATGGTAGATCCATGTAAAAATGATATTATTCAAATCACAATTTATTACCTTAGTAAATTAAGAAAAAAGTTTGTAATGAAATCTCTATTGGGCATGGCATGCAACCCACAACAAGCCAATCCCTTTGTCTAAGGTTCAACTTAACTACAACGAGCCAATTTCTATGCATCAGGACACAACTTTTGTGCTATAATTTTCATCATAACTATGATGTGGTTGACTGTAAGTAGTGAAAAAAAAAAATAGTGAATTTATGTGAAAGTTGTCCACAGTTCAAGTTCACAATTTCAGTAAATTGTGACCAATAATGTGATCATAGAAGAATTGAAGAAATAAAGAGCCTAGTGTAGTAGGACCATTGCTAAAATATAAAAGTATTAAAATAGTAGAAGTGTGTTTTTAAGACCAAATTTGTGTAAAAGTGTATTAAACTTGCGTGAATGCTCGAGTTTAAATAATTTTTTGGCTTCATAGGGACCCACACTCTCACTAAGAGGATGGTAGACTGCAATTGATATATAATAAAAGTGATTATTGACTAGTAGTAGTCTTAATGAAAATGATGTTTCACTAATTACGACTAAGTTGTAAAATTTGTTGTGTTTATAGCATTATTATAAGATTATAATTAAGTCAAATAAGTTTCAAGAGTGCTTATTTAATCAGTCCAATATTTCCACCTTGTTTTGCAGAGCTAGTGTCTTAAAAAAAAAGGTTTTTTTTTAAACAAACATATGAAGCAAGTCCATCAGTTTGAATTAGTTAGAAATTTAGAACTGTTATCAATGTTGCAAGTCCAAGAGGAAAATGCTAAAGCAACAAACTATTTTACAAATTATTGATATGGCAAGTGGTTATTGAGAAGTAAAAAAGTGATGTCTGTAATGAGTCCAATTAAGAACCAGTAATAATTTGTCACATCAATAACTTGTAAAAATGTTGTAAAATTTTTTGTGTCTGTGGCATTACTTAGTGTAAACCCCCCCCCCCCCTCGCCGAAACTCTGAAAAACCTATGTAATAATACTACTATATTGAACTAAAATGTCTTATTTGCCCCCCGACACCAAGGACAAGTAATTTTTCTATTTATTGTACTAGCTTGTCATACTTTTGTGGGATTGGGATCCGGTGCAATTGCTAAATGTGATTGCATTGTGCAATTCACCCCAATTCTCTCACAACTTTTTTTTACTTTTTTACTTTTACTTTTATTCATTTTTTATATTTAATGGTTGCGATTAAATCATACTTTTGATCTCAATCCTACTTTTGTCATACTTTTTTTTCAATTCTCACAGGTCACATAAGCTTTTCTTACCCCCTAATACTGAAAAGGAAGATAATTATACCTAGAAGATTCCATCAAATAGTCTTGGTCAAACCAGCTATATTTTAGTCATGGTTTCATACCATATTATATAGGAAAATAATAAGTTAATCAAGTAACTCGTGAACCAGGGATGGAGTCAGGATTTAGAGTTAGGGGGGATGGCTTTGTTATTGGCTATGTGTGGCAACTTCGGCCTCCAACTCTGTTTTGGCCTCCAACTCTGTTGCTTAACCGTTAAAGGATTTTTTATTAATTATTTTTTTTTGTGATTTTGATGTGTGCGTTGTTGATGCTGGCTAAAGACAAAATTATTTTATTTAAATTTTTTTAAAGGATTAGATTGTTTTTTTTTAGTAAAATTGGTTGATTGAACTTAATTGTTTTTAGTTTTATTATTGGTAATTTTTGTTGTTGAGCTTTTCTTTTTTCTTTTTTTTTTTGGGCTTGTATTTTTTTTTTAGATTTTATTGTTATAAATTTTTTATGGCTTTTAAAAAGAGGAAAATATTAGAGTTGTAATTTTTTTTTTTTTTTTTTACAAATTGCTGATGTGATGTGTGGTTATTGATAAGTAAAAAAGTGATGTAAATAGAGGGTCTAGATACAAATCAATAAAAATTTACTACCTCAATAATTTGTAAAAATGTTGTAGAAAAGTTTGTAATTATAGTATTACTTTTAAAAAAAATTAATGATATTGTTAAGGGGGAAAAGTGTAATTTTATAGATTAAAATTGCTAAAATTAGTAGCTATATATATACTAATATTTTTCATAAAAAAAAAAAAAAAAATAGGGGGCGCCGTTGCCCCATAATGTCCAAATCTAACTACCTCCATGTCGTGAACAAGCTCAAACTTGCTCAACTAAAAAATGAGTCAAACTTAAACATAAAATTTTATTTAATAATAAACTTGAACTCAGCTCATATTCGAAATAAAATTAAATGAACGAACTTGATCATTTAATACTCGGCTTGGATAGTTTACTACCCGAGCCTCAATCATTCTTCCAAGTCACATTAATTAGGCTCAACCATTCCTCATCACATTAATTAGTCTCAACCATCCCTCCAAGTCACATTAATTAGTTTTTCCAATTCTTATTTTAACAGGCACGTTCTTGCCAATCTGTATTTCATAGTTCAAAGATCAAACCTCTTACCTCTTTCAAATGTTCGTCTTGATTGAAAACCTGTCAGTTATTTACACAAACTTGTAAGATTAGATTGATTATCAAAGCAGCTAGCACTTGTTGTGAAGAGTTATACAAAGCAGGTTCTTTATGTCTGCATCAAAGCAGCTAGCACTTATTGGTACCTCTAAGTTACCTAAAATAGTCATCCTCTTGAATGCGTTTTCTTGTAAAAATTACAATTTTCATTGCTTCAAACTACCACTTCTGTGAAAATTAAGTGAACTTTATTTGACATACAAGCCTTTTTTGTACCTGGTGCTGTTGAGATTTCAGAGTTCAGACTAATAAATGATGTTCTTTGCTAATTAGTAATTGCCATAAATTGCTTCACTAGAAACACGGCTCGCATAAAATACATAGCCGTATGCATGATGAGTCTATGACTATGAGCATCCCATTCTCAATAACTACTGTGTCAGATTCAGCTAAAAAAAAATGACTACTGTATCAGACACCTTCTAATTAAGTCACACTGGCAAGTGGCAACCTTATCTACAATTAAAAATGTCAAACTTGGTTTACTTTTTTAAATTTATAATAGTTTAGAAATTAACGAGTTAGATTAGTTAGGCTGTTGCTTTCTTTTGTTTCATAAGGATCCATATCATATGTGCCTGCTACTCCAAGGCTATTTGGCTATTATAGCTTAATTCTTACAACTCTCAAAATAAAAATATGAATTGTCCATACGTGAGGATAACATGAATCCCACATAAATTTTACGTAGATTGATATATTTTTAGATGGCCGAGAGCCTGAGATTTGTGTAATTACAAGGTTTCATTCTATAAGCGATGGGTCCCCATTACAAAATATGTTACTTGCAGCAGATAATGACGCTTTTTTTTGTTTGTTTTTGTTTTTGATAAACAGATAATGATGCTTCTTGATCCTTAAACATGGAGTAAATTTCATTAATCATACCAATAAGTCTTAGGTAACCTCCACTTTTTTTTCTTACAAAATGATAGACTTAGAGATAATATCAAATCCTACCAGCCCCACACTCTGCACCAGCAAGGTTACTTGCACGTTTATAAAAAGAATCTCAGGCATATCTAAAAGGTGAAATTTTTGCCCAGGTTGGCGCAAATCCACTCAGCAATTTTTGTTTTTTCCACTCAATAATCCACTCTGCAATCTTGTTAATATCTAAGGTAATTTTTTTCCCCACCAAGTTCATTGCTATATAAATTTTGTCTAGTTTTATTTATCAGGGGAAAAAAAGTCTTACATAGTTTGACATTTGAATAAAAACCCTTTGTCCTATATTGTGTTTTCTTTTACTTTATGCTTCATCAAACACACTGTACTATACGTCTTTCCCTCCCTCCTATAAAGTAATAAAAGTTTAAAATGGGAAAAGTAAAAAATCATACCATAGAGTGAAATATACGAATTTTCATTCTTATAAACAAGCCCTTTTTTAATCCCTCTAGTCAAGAAAACAAGACAAAATTTTTATAGAAAAGAACTTGGGGGAAAAAAATCAACTTAGATATTAACAAGATTGCAGGGCGGATTTACGGGAATATTGGCCCTCTTAACTCTAAGCACTTTTGTGTTTCTTTATGACTTTATGTTGTTTACAATTATACAACCAATTCCATGCGGCAAAAAGGACAACCAATTCCAACTTAAATAGCTAGATACTCTCCAAATAAGTAGACAAACATTTGAACTCTTAACAATTGTGAAAGAGATGGTAAAAAAAGAAAAAGAAAACAGTGGTGAAAGAGACATTGGGTTTTTATCATAGCGTTGAATTTTAAATTGGCTTAGCAAGTCTTATAAGCAACAAAACACCTTTTGAATAAATGGCAAGGAAGTGAAAGGAACCAAAGAAATGAAGGGTTATAATCAACATTACATTTTTGGGTTCTAATTAGTTCAATTAGTAAAAAAATTTATAGTTCAATAAGAGATTAGCGGTTTAATTTCTGTCTACATTCAAAACTAATTGGTGTTTTAGTTTGATAATAAAGAACAATCATCAGAGCAGATGCCATTAGTTAATACTTTAAAAAAAAAAAAAAATCTATAAATGTCATTCTCTTTACAACCTTTTCTTATTATAGTTTGATAATCCTTTTGTCATGAAGCATCAGCATAGAAATTTAAAAAGAAAAAAAAGAAAAAAGGAACCGAGTAATGTCATATATATCTTTGCACTTTTATCTGCCACCGTGGTACATGCTTATCCAAATAACATCGTCACGAGGGACCAAGGGTCTTGAAAAAAGAAGAAGAAGAAGTCGCAAATGTATA
Source organism: Quercus gilva (assembly GCA_023621385.1). Lineage (NCBI taxonomy): Eukaryota > Viridiplantae > Streptophyta > Magnoliopsida > Fagales > Fagaceae > Quercus > Quercus gilva. Next base: position 2,449,587 of record CM042474.1, on the reverse strand, counting down.
TTCGTGGAAATACTGTCTATAGAACAATCTTTTATTGGCCATCTGAAAAGTATATTGGACAGGTAATGTAAAATTAATGATCAGAGAAGAAGTCAGGATAATTTTTTTAAAAGTGAAATATACTAAAACTAATAGCAAGATTGGATTGAATTTGATGAAAAAAGTAATTTGAACACACAATCAATTGAAAATATATTAAAGTTAGAAGGTGTAATTTATAATTTATTTTATTTTATTTTATTTTTTTTCAATCTTATGAAAGGTGGGACTATTCGTTTCACTGGATCCACACAAAATCAAACGAATTGACAGTCTTAAAATAAACTAAACCATGGTTACTAAATTTTATTAAGTTCTCTTTTTTCTTTTTTCTTTTTTCTTTTTTGGAGATAGTGTTCACTTTTAATTACGAAGATTAAAATAAATAAATAAATAAATTAGGAGTAATATAATCCTTTCATCTAAATTGTTTAAGATAAGTTACGTTACTAATTTATATGGTGAAATTGTTCAAAAATATTTTAAAAAATATAAAGATTTATCTAAAACCTTTAAAAATCTAAGTATCAAAATTCAATCAACTCCATATTTCAGATGATCAAAGCTACAATTTAGTTTTTTTTTTTGAAATCCAGATCTATAAGCCCACTATTCAATATTGGGCCAAATGGTTGTCGAGGTACAAGTGTTTACTATCTAGAAGCCCACTATTTAAGATTGGGCCAATTGGTTGTGGGCGTACATTGTTTACTCTCTACATGCCCACTATTCAAGATTGGGCCACTTGGTTGTGGGAGTACATTGTTTACTTTTATTTGACTGCTTGGCCCAAAAATATAAGTTGCATAAAAAGAACAAAAAAGATTAAAAATTGCTTATCACACAACTCTTTCATAACTTCCTAAGTAATATGTTGCAATTATCATCACTTTCATATGTGTTGATTATTGACACCATTTTTTTTAGATAAGTAGATAATGAGAAAGAGGGAAGGTGAGGTAAGGTTTGAATCACAAACATGAAGCATCACAAAAGATATCATTACCATTAGACAATCTCTTAAATCTCGATACCATCTTTATTATTCACAAATCACATCAATCCAAGTCAATAATTATAGAAAAAGTTGTGAATTTTTTTTTTGAAACAATGAACTTGTATAGAATAAATAAAAAAAAGCTAGCCTAGAGTTCATAAGAAAGTGACATTTCCCTCCCCACCAATAAGTAAATAACCTCTTTTTAAAAATTTTACATACAAATTTTTAGTTTTTTTTAGAAGGAAATTACATGAAATTTAAAGTACTATGTTTGCTATCACTTTCCTAAAATGATTTTTTTTTTTTTTTTGAACTTTCCATTAAGATGAAACTAGAAGAATAAAATTAGGTCACACCACCACCCCCATTGGCTCACAATTTTGTTTTATCTATAGGAGTAACTTCTGCACGGCAGTTATGAGGTCCAAAGAAGGGAAGAGTTATAATCAACGTTACATTTGTGGGTTTCAATTAGTTTAATTGATAAAATTTTTTATAATTAAATAAGAGATTTTGGGGTTAAATCTCGGCCTACATCCAAAACCAATTGGTGTCTTAGTCTAATAATAAAGAACAATCATCAAAAGCGGACACCATTAGTTAAAACTCAAAATAAATGTCACATTCTCTCTTTACAACCTTCTCCTATAATAGTTCGATGATCCTTTTGTCCATGGAAGAAATACTAACATCAAGGATGGAGCTACATATGGACTAGGGGGCAATCCCTCCCGCACCCCCCCAAATTTTTTTATACTAATTTTAGCAATTTTGTTCAATAAAATTACATTTTGCCCCATTACCAAATAATTATTTCTATAATCTAATCTTTTATTTTATTTTATATATATATTGTAGGGTAGAAATTTGGTGGACTATGCAATTACTTCCCGTATTATGAGCCCAACAAATCCCCAACAATGAATTTGTAGAGAATGGGTTAAACAGCTGGGCTGGATGTGGATTTAGCAACGGTTCATGCAAGCGAAACAAGAGAAAAAAGGACTCAGGCAATAATTCAATAAAAGTATCTCTGATCCGAAGAGATTTTGCGTTTCTTTTCACTTCGTCAAAATTCTTCCTCCTCTATGTTAGACATGTTTCTTTATATATACATCTTTTTCCTTCATCCTCACTGCACACTTGTCCTTCATCTAAGCGTTCACTCGAGTATTAGTCACATCAGGAGTTTGCTTTAATCTGCAGTAAGCGGTAGTGGCTGAGGTTTCACTGTTCAGGTGTCTTCTCCACATAAATGCGGCAAGAAAAGTTGTTACAGTGCATTAAATGCGGTGATGGCAGCTTTATTTGTAAGATATTTCAGGATATCTCTGTGCTTATGGATGCCCAGCACTTCCTTCTGAGGAATCTTCTACTTGATCAAGTTCTTTGGAGGTCTGACGAGCGGAATTTCTTCGGACATGTCAGATTGTCTTCGGACGCAATAATAATCCTTCCTTGATTGAATTTCTGCCAGGACGGCAAAGCATTGTTCCTTTCAATCTCTTCGGACAGAAAGTTATATTCAAAATGGGCCACAGGCCCAACATATGACGTTGGGCTTTCTCACACACACACACATATATATATATATATATTTATATTAATAATTTTATTGTAATAAAAAATTAATGTCATCAATTCTTTTAAGAGTAATATTATAGTCACAAACTTTCTTACAACATTTTTACAAACTATTGAGGTAGCAAATTCTTATTAGTTCGCACACTTGCATTACTCTTTTACTTACCAATAACCTTTAACCACATTAGCAATTTGTAAAAATTTTGTAGTTTTAGCATTTTCCACCTTTTAAAGACCATAAAAAACTAATAGATTAAACCTAAAACAAAATATACAAGCCCAAAAAAATTTGCCCAACAACAAAAATTACCAATAATAAAGCTAAAAAAATTAAGTCCAATCAACTTATTTTATCCAAAACAAATAACTTGACCCTTTAAAAAGTTTTAAACAAAAATCTTTAGTGATAAAACAATAGAGTCAAAGGCTAGAGCCGCCGCACATAGTGAGTAGCAGAGCCGCTCCCTCTAACTTCAAGTCTTGTCACCATATGAAAGTTGTATGTCATTTACGTTGAATGTTAAATTATATATGGAGGCCTAAAGTGTGCACAAAGGTCAGAAAATGTATCTTACATGTAGTGACCCTTTAAAAAGTTTTAAACAAAAATCCTTATTGATAAAGCAATAGAGTCAAAGGTTAGAGCCTCCGCACACAGTGAATAGCAGAGCCACTCTCCTTAACTTCAAGTCTTGGCACCATCTGAAAGTTGTATGTCATTTACGTTGAATGTTAAATTATACATGGAGGCCTAAAGTGTGCACAAAAGTCAGAAAATGTATCTCACATGTAGTTTTCTTCGAATTTTCTTATCACCTTCACACTCATTTAGTCATGAAGCATCAGCATAGAAAATTAACAGGAAAAAGAAGAAACCGAGTAAGGTCATATACTATATATATCTTTGCACTTTTGGCTGCCAACGTGGTTCGTGCTTATCTAAATAACATCATCACAATTAACGACTTGACTAGAAAAACAGAAGAAGAAGAAGAAGGAGTCGCAAATGTATATTCGTGGACCTAATGCTATAGACTAAGTCAAACAGAAACAAAACTCAGCTCTTGGCATTGTTATCAAATATCAAATGCTATCAAATTCAGCCTTTTAAATCGTTGAACCCATACGTTTAAGTCTAGCTACCAAAATAACATTGTCTTGAAGAGTGAAATGTGCTAAAACTAACACCAAGATTGGATAGAATTAGATGAAAAGGCTAATAAGTCTGAACAAGTATTCAATTGAAAGTATATCAAATTTAGAAGGTGTAATTTATAATTTAATCTCTTTTTTCCTTTCTAGTCTTATAAAAGTGAATGCTGAGATTTTTTGTTTCAGTAAATCTACTCAAAATCAAACGATTTGATAGTCTTAAACTAAACTACATTTTTGGTCCTTAAAATATGGCTTAGGTCCACCACGGTTACTAAATTTTATTTTCAACTTTTAATTATGAAGATTAAAATTCAAAAAATTTTAATTTGGAGTAATATAATCCTTTCATCTAAATTGATGATTTGATAAATGTTAAGATGAGTTACGTTACTAATTTAATTTGTGTCTGCGTCTGTGATTTTTTTTTTTTTTGGAGACGCGCGTTTCTGACTTTTTCAGCCCACAGACCAATTTTTTCACCAAAATTTTCATTAAAAATGGGTTCCATGATACTATTCACACATTTAAAAATTATTTTGTTACAATACTTTCAGTTTTCAGTTTTTAATTTTTAATTTTCAACAAAATAAATAGTATTCAAACATACCCTATGAAACACAATGCAATCAACTCCATATTTCAGATAATCAAAACTACGATTAGTTTTTTTAGCAATCCAGATCTATAAGCCCACTATTCAAGATTGGGCCAATTGGTTGTGGGCATACAGTGTTTACTCTTAGAAGCCCACTATTCAAGATTGGGCCAATTAGTTGTGCTCATACATTGTTTACTCTTTATAAGCCCATTATTCAAGATTGGGCCACTTAGTTTGTGGGCGTATATTGTTTACTTTTATTCGACTGCGTGACCCAAAAAAATATAAGTTGCATATATATAAAGAACAAAAAAATATTAAAAATTGTTAAGCACACAGCTTTTTCATAACTTACTCCATGATAAGTTGTGATTAACATCACTTTCTTATGTACTTATCATTAACATAATTTTTTTTAGATAAGTAGATAATGAGAAAAAGAATGTGCAGCAATGTTCGAATCACAAACATGAGGTATCATAAAAGATGTCATTACCACTAAAAAATTTCTTAAATTTGACACCATCTTTATTATTCACAAATCACATCAATCCAAGTCAATAATTATAGAAAAAGTTGTGAATTTTTTTGAAACGATGAACTTATATAAAATAAAATAAAAGCCAGCCTAGAGTTCATAAGAAAGTGACCTTTCCCTACCCACCTATAAGTAAATAACCTCTTCTTAAAAAATTTACATACAAATTTTTAATTTTTGAGAAATGTTAACAAGTACTGTGCGGTGCTTGTCAAGATTTCCCTATATGTGTCTCACTTAAAAAAAAGGAAAAAAGTTGTCAAAAAAACTGACAAAAAAGATATAAAAAAATTGCCAAAAAATTGTTATTAACGGGCACCTTATGGACGGTGCCCATTAACACAAGTTACACAACCCTTAATTTTTTTTAGTAGGAAATTACATGAAATTTAAAGTACTATGTTTGCTAGCACTTTCTTAAGATGATTTTTTTTTTTTTTGGGGGTGAACTTTCCATTAAGATGAAACTAGAAGAATAAAATTAGGTCACACCACCACCCCCATTGGCCCACAATTGTGTTTTATCTATAAGAGTAACTTCTGCACGGCAGCTATGAGGTCCTTCTCTGGATTATAACTTATACTAAAGTGTGACTGATTTTTTTCTTCTCAAAAAAAACAAAAGTGTACGTGACTGCTTTCGGCAAATCTTATTATTCATGAAATGAACATACCGACTTCAGGATAGAATGTAGTCGTCATGATTAGGACTTGGAACCAAGAATTGTGAGACTAAAATGAAAACATTGAAAAGAGGGATGGGAGTGGAGGAAGGGAAACCATAATTCACAATTCAATAAATTTTTTTGGAAATAAAAAGCCAGTAAAAATTTATTATTTACCTTGGTTATATATGCCGGGTTATACACTTGAAGGGAAATATAACAAAATAGTAAATACAATGGAAATAATTTATAATTTTTGTTAGAAAAACTGTGACATATGTATTTATGGTACTCCAGGAGTATACAATAATTTTTCTTATGATATATCTATTGTCAAAACTGTGACATATGCATTTATGATCTATCTATTGTCCTTATACCCTAATTTGTATTGATTATATAGACGTTATAAAATCTTTGCCAATCTGAGATGTAAAACTAAATATTCTTAGATTTGCAGGAGGTTTATTTTATTTTTAGAAAAACATGTATATTAATTTTGATATGTGGACCAGTTCGGTGGTTGTCTAGTTGACCAGTTCAATTTAAAAACAATCATGCATCGGTAATGAGTCCAAATTATATTTGTAAAGAAAAAATTGTACTTATTTTGTTGATCAACTCAACAAACATAAAAGTACACCCGAATAGGATTTTTTTTTTGGGTGAAGAAGTGCACACAAATAGTTGATAGAATTCGGGCAAAATTTGCCAAATATTAGATTTTTAGAAATTTTTTTTGCAAAAAGGCATGCGGATGAAACATTTTAGTAAGATAGACTGTTTTCAAAAATAAAAAGTGGAAATCGAGTTTCCTAGACTCGAGTTCCAAATTATACACAAGTTCAAATGGAACTTGAGTTTCCTAGACTCGAGTTCCACTTTTTTTTTTTTTTTTTTTTAATTTTTATTTTTTTTTAATTTTTTATCCATGTCAGACGTCATGCAATTTGAATGGGTCGGAAATTGAGTTTGTTAAACTTGATTTCCAAAAATAGTCCAAGTTACTAAAATGTTTCACACGCATGCATTTTTGCAAAATTTTTTTTTAAAATCTAATATTTGGCAAATTTTGCCTAGAATTCGAGGTGAAATATATAGAAGCAATGCTTTTAAAGGAAGAACAAAACTTAGGTGCAAAAAGATCTTGATTGCATCAAAATTTTAATTTTTCACTATTTTCAAATTCACTAATAAAGCGCTTGACTTTATGGACTAAAAGAGTAATAGTATTCTGATATGAAATTCAACATGAGCATGGAGAAAATCTATGATTTCACGGTATTGACTGACATATTTCTTTAGTGTAGAATACTTGAATTATTAAGTAGTGTGAGTTTTACTAAAATTAAACTAAGCGTAACTTTAACACTAACAGTCTAACACACCAAATAAATAATAAAAAAAAAGAAAAAAAAAAGTATAACACACTATGTAACCTTTTATGTAAGTCACACAATTAAATATGTTTTTTTTTTTTTTTTAAAAGATTATTATTTTAATATCTTATTATTAGATTGCATGAATTCATTATTGTAAAGACCCAATTTGAATCCCAGGCCCAAGAAGTGAAGGGATCTAGGCTCAAAAAACCCAATACAATGAATTTGTAAAGAGTGTGTCGGAAAACTAGGCTCTAACGAGTTAAACAATAATTATAATTGGCTCAAATGACAAGAAAGCAAAGATAAACTAGTTTTATTTAAAGAAAATCGTCCTCGGTATAATTTGAGGAGATCAGTTCTTATATATATATATATATATATCTCTTGAATGTGATTACAAACATAGTTCTTATTGCTACAACACTTTTCTCTTAATTCCCCATCCCCTTCCTTTAGGGTCTTCTTTTTGTTTTATACTATCTTTCTTCCTTCGTCTCTACCCTCCACGTGTAGAGTAGATTGCTGATGTTGATCCTTGTCCCATCAGCACCTTCCTGAAGTCTTTGGTAGTAGCTGTAAGGTTGAAAATTATTGTTCATGTATCACTTCCTCATGAATGCGGCTAGAGAGTTGGATATAGAACATTCAATGCGGGTGGTAGCAGCGTTCTTTTAGATATTTTAGGACTTCCCTATGTTCTGCACTTCAATGTTGCTTATCTTTATCAATAGAATCTTCCAGAACATTGTCCTGGATGGCAGATCACACCTTTGGAACTCGGCTTTGCTCAGGCGAGGAGGCATTCATCCTTGGACCACCCTATTGGACTCTTATGACCAAAACTCGCCTCCTCACTCACTAACATGGACTCCCATGACAGTGCTTACCCGTCCTCGGATTACTTCATGTCCTTGAATTAAGCTTCTGGCCCAATATATACATATAAATATATACCACTGGGCCTATCACCCCTACAATTATTTTATAATCTAAGGTTAGTTATTATTCGATCAATAAATTCAAGTTTTATTTGTAATTAATATATATATATATATATATTTAAATATTTTATATATGAGATGATTATTGATTTCTGATCATCTTTAAATTTCACAAGTGTGAAGAGAATAAGGAGAAAGCGTATAATCCAACGATAAATTAGTAAAAATCCACTTAAAAATATTGAGTTATGCAAATTTTCAAATGTATGTACAAGACATAGCTTCAACTCAACTCATATAAGTTTCTCACAAAAAAAAAAAAAAAAAAAAAAAAAAAAAAACTCTCAACTCATATGATATATAACTTCAACCCAACTCGAATAGGTCATTGATTCTCTCACATTTATTATTGTACTTCATCCATAAACCTCACCCATTTCACATTTTAAACATAGATATCAATTAATCTTGTAAACATTGCAAGTTAAACTATAAATATTATAAGTAAGGAGAGCACATCAACAGGTGTAGGGATAGAACCAAGGGGGGGGGGGGGGGGGGGGGGAGAGGCATGGCCCAATGAAGAAAAAGGAAAAAAAAATTTGGCCCCCCTGGCTCAAAGAAAAAAAAGAAAAAAATTTTTATTGGTTATATATATATATATATTAGAGAGTTGCACTTCCCTCTTCCAAAAATTTAGACCCCCTCCATTTTAATTACCCTAGCCCAACAAGCAATTATCAAACTCAAAAACTTAACAAAAACAAAACTTTAAAATAAAAAATAAAAAATCATAGTTAACACAATATTAGAATTCAAGCATCAGGTGTTCTAAATGATAAATATTGTGGGTTTCAGTTAGCTCAACTGATAAAGTTTCTGATAGTTGTATAAGAGATCTGTGGTTCAATCCCCGCCTACACTAAAAACTAATTGGTGTCTTGGTCTGATAATAATGAGCTATTATTATGAGCAGACGCCATAGGTTGAAACTCTCTAAAAAAAAAATGATAAATATTTAGTATTTAGAACACCAAATATCAAAAACTCTACTGTATGAAATATTTCAAATGCTATGTTAAAGTAGCCAAAGTAAGTTTCGGTTTGTGAATTTTTTTTTTGAAATAGCTGATGCTCTTAATTAAGAAATAATATTATTTTGTCTTTGTTGGTAAATAATTACATTTTAAATTAAGAAATAATAATTTTGTATATTTATCTTGGTTGATATTTTATTAGTACTACTTGAATACCTATTTGAATTTTTTTTCAATGCGTTTCGGCCTCATAACTTAAAATCCTAGGTCAGCCTGAATAAGTGTGAGATAACAATTACCTGCCCGTATATATTTGTGTCTCTTTCTACTCCCTCAAATTTCCCTACCCGTGTCTTACCTTATACGAAACCATGGTGATGCAGAGGGTTTAACTTGGTGTCAATCACCAAACACAGAAAACAAATCAAAATCCCCCACATAACCTTTGAAAGAGACATGTTAACTTTCTTAAAATCTTCCATTTCGTCCCTTCCAATTCAAACAAAAGCTAAACACCTCTCTCTTCAAAGAGCCACTCATTCATGTATCTTGCTTCTCTTTCTGCCTCTCTTGACTCTTTTTTTTTTAATCTCCTTCAATGGCTAGAAATTATAGAATACTCTTCCCTACACTCACTGCAACAAGCCCATCCTCGAACTGTGAAGGTCTTTGTGACCTAGCTTGCCCTTATAACTGTGAACCAGCTTTCCCAGACTATAGCTATTTCTCACCACCACCTCCACCACCATCTCTCACAGCCTCTCATAGCTCAAAATTCTTAAGCCACCACTTCTCAACCTTCCTTATTATCTCCCTTTCTGTCTTAGTCGGCCTTCTTGTTCTTATTAGTTACTATGTTCTAATAGTAAGGTCTTGTCCAAGTTGGTGTAGCCGAAGAAATAATGGACGTACATCCTCTCAATCAGACGGTACAGATGAAGATTTTCTTGATGAGAATCATGTTGATCATCCTATATGGTTCATCACCACCGTTGGTTTACAACAGTCTATTATAAGCTCGATTGCGGTTTGTAAGTACAAGAAAGATGAGGGTTTGATTGAAGGCACCGAGTGTTCTGTGTGTTTGAATGAGTTTCATGAAGATGAAACGCTTAGACTCTTGCCCAAGTGTAGCCATGCCTTTCATATACGTTGCATTGATACTTGGTTGAGGTCTCATACAAACTGTCCTCTATGCCGTGCCAATATAATTGTGAGCGATGCTGTAAGCTTAGACCTTGTTAGTCATCTGGGTTCAGTGGATCAGAATGCTAATAATTTGGACAGAAACCAAGAGACCTCTATGATGAACTCTGGGAATGATGGTAACATCTCTGAGAACCCAGCTGGAATAACCGATGAAAGCGAATTACTAGAGGTTAATGGTGAAAGAACATCAAAAGAGGCTGTGAATTGTAGTAGGAATAATGATCTTCAGGCACTTGGTGATGATTCAATGGATAATGGTATACAAGTAATAAGGTCTATTTCAGAAGGGAGCTTGGTTATTGAAATTGAAGACGCTGAAAATTCACAGTTAGATATTGTACCAAAGCAAGATGGTAGGTGCTCAAGCATGCCTAGATTGATGGGTCATTCTTCAATTGAAAATTTTCTGCATATTAGGCCTGTATCTATGAAAAGATCTTTTTGCAGTGGTGGGAGGTTTTGGTCCTCAAGATATAACAAGAGCTTGAATTCAATTCTACTCTTGTAATAAGTTGGGGGTGTACCAATTCTTCTCCTACTACCGAAGCTATAAGAAAATATAGATGAGTTCCAGGACGAATTGTCCACTTTAAACGAATAAGTTTTCGTTTTTGTGCTGCAGTTTCAAGTTCTGAAGTGGAGCTGGAGTTGAGTCTTTTTGTATCACGAAGTGTGAATATTGCAGGACAGAATTGATGCCTCAAAAGGCAAAGGTATCACCTCCACTTGCAAGCACTAATTACTTTGTCATTCAATTTACTTGGCTATGTTTCTGCAAAGGAATAAACCATTTGATTTTGGCTGTGCCTACAAATATATATATTTTTTCTTTTTTTGAGAATGCATTTCGAACCCTTCATCCATTCAAAGATAAAAGGGTTTGTAGAGGTATTATCAATATATGCTTATATACTCTTTTTTTGTTATGTTTTATTGGTGTATTGTTGTGGTTCGTGCCATTAGCAGTACATTAGTCTAATTCTCAATATCTTTTACAAGAAACTGAACCTCTTTATCAATGTTCTTTGACAATGAGAACAATTCTAGAGCCCACAAGCACAATTGCTTCATCCTAGGATGAAAAATTGGCCACAATTTTCGTTCCCTAGTTTGTAGCATCAAATATAGGGATATTGCCGGTTCTACCCACACATCTTAGAGGAAATAATTTGTTGTGACTTCACACTTATTATCCAATGTCCCTTTCTGTTTCTCAAAAAAATTAACCAATAAAAAAGTGTGGGGCCATTGCAATGGGATATTTATTAATTTAAGCAGAAGTTAGAGAGTTCCAGCTAGATAAACCATGCACCATCCTGGAAAGGTAGCTGTTGAGAAAAAAAAATTCAAAATGTTGGCATAATGGCATATGTAGTAAGTAGTAACCAATGGAAAGAGAACATTGTAAATGCTGACTAATGACTAGAACTTGGTAAAATGAAATGGTTTTTTTTTTTTGATAATTCAATTATTACAACAAATAATTATGGGAAGATATGAAACATGATTCTCCTTATAAAACGAAATAGTTGAATAATTATAAAAGGAAATTATTAAGGAACATAAATTTTCTACCACTTTTTATGTTCTATTACATATTGAATACTAAGATTATGTAGCTTACCAAACCTAACATGTGATTCTTTCTGTTTAAAAAATAGCTCAAATTGAATAATCGACCGGCCCAATTTCCCTTCAATAGGTCATCTTAAGTATTACATATATAACATCATCTTCAGTATCAACTAATTTAGACTATCTAGCTTTTATATGTAGCAAACCATTTGAATATTTATAAGTTATGTACAAGAAGCGATTGATCTAAGCGAATTATGTCAATTTTGACAAGTTTTCATGTTGAAATCAGTTGATAAAACCTTAGATCTAATTGCTTTTAACTCCCTCATTTTTTGCTCCAACTTTTTCTTAAAAAAAAAGAAAAAATGAAGGGTTGAGAAATAATTATAAAAAATTAATCAAAAGCGATTGTGATGAATAATCTGTATGGGATGATTTTTTTTTTTTCTCGTTTTTTTATAGATAAGATGAGCGTTCTAATCCGACCACTCATCCAAGGGTGAGATGTGGATAGTTGCTTTCGATCCATCCATGGATAATGAGTTATAACAACCCTTATCTGACATGCTTAGGTCAATTCATTAAACCCAAACCTACGCCATGAGCCCATGATCAAGAATCTTTAGGTAAAATTTGATGGTAATGTCAATAAGTCATTGAAGGAACGCATAGTGGAAGATAATTTTTCAACAGGGATTAATAATTATTCAATACTACTTTCAGGCAAGAAGTCATTATCCTTATTAAATTTTCTTCCATTGGTATTATTGTCATAATTCCTAATGCTAGCTTCCAATTGGAGGCATACTTTTTTTTTTCCTGCCTATGCCAAAAACTGATTAGTGTCTTGGTCTAATGATAAAGAGTTATCATCAAAAGCGAATACTATAAGTTGAAACTCTATAAATAAGTAAAAAGATTCCCAATCACAACATAAAAGGCTATATTCTAAGCTAGTCGGCTATCTCTCAACTACCACACCTTCCTAATCCCATTGAAATGGAGGTTACTTCTTTTTCCAGATTGCTTAAAGGGCCAAACAATGAATCCATACAATTTAGGCTTTTGATTTAAACACGTTATCTGACTTTCAAGTCTCAAGCTGATGTAAGCCTAGCTACCTGCTCTATCTATGTGCCCTATTTTACCAATATCTTGAGCAAACCAACAATAACGGCCTAACTCAATGCTTCTTGCAGCGAATCAAAGCCAAGCTCAAATACGAATTACAGTACTATACAAGAGTTTAGTTTATTTTCAGTATTTTTTTAACTGAACATATCATTTTATTTTAAATATACAATAATAAGTAGTAGCAAATTATTGACAGTTTTTCATTAAAATAAAATGAGATTTCAGTTAAAAAAGTACTAGAAGTAAGTTAAATTCGTACTATAATTGCTAAGAAATTGTCTCAATGTTGACTTGACCCTATATAAGTTTGAGTTTTATATCTAAGCAACACTTTTCTTTTTAACAATCTGGTTATATTTCCAGTTAGGAAAATGCTAAATTTACTGTAAATTTATTATAAAATGCTAATAAATTAATTTGCTAATGAATATAATTGAAATCATGTCAATAATATAGTAAATAAATTTATGTGTGTATATATATATATATATAGGGATGGGTTCAAGTTACACCTGGTGTAACTCTAAGCAATGTTACACCACTCAATATTTTTTAATTGGATGCGAATATTGTCCACTATTAAATTACATTATCTTTGTATATTCTTCATGTTTGCAAAATTTCAAGATGATAAAAAATTAATAGCTATGTCATCAATCAATTGTTAAAATTCAAATTTTTGTAGTTTAAAATAATGCATAAAAAATGAGTTTATAGATTAAATAGTAAATAAGAATCGATTGATATGAAAATTGGCATGCATGTTAAGAACATATAGAATATGTAATTCAACGGTTAAATTTTCAAAATATTAATTCAATAACAAGTTATTGGGTTGTGTAACATTGTTTAGAGTTACACCAAGTATAACTTGAACCCAACCCATATATATATATATATATTGTTAATTTTCTAAATTAAAACTTGCAGGAATTTCATCTGTTAATCTCTATATGAAAAAGGACAAAAAGTGTAATGTTTTCAATAATTTAGGAAATTAAAATTTAAGGATGAAAAAACAAACTTCAAGCCAACTTCATACAGAAGCAATACTTTTGCCAAATTTTAAATTATTTTTCTTGTATTTGAAAGTTCCTAATAATAGCTGTAGCATCATTATTTCAGCAAAATAGTTGTGTGTATTGTTTCTTCATCAATCTATGACTAGTCATGACAAATCATGTAGTTCGAAAAACATGAGTTAAGTGTGTGTGAAACCAAATTTTTTTTTTTTTTTTAAAACTACAACCATAAATTGTTATTTTACACCGAGATGCTTACTAAATTATAAAGATATTATGTATAAAATAAAAAGAAAATGAGACAGAGAATTATATCGGTATGAACAATTTTTAAGATAGTTTTTAATAAATTTTTTTTTTTTGGAAAGCTTGTCTCTTTCTCTGATTGCTCACTTTCTTAACGTACGTGGGCCAATGCATTTGAACTTTGTCGATAAAAACACTGAATGTCACTCCAAGCCCAATCGATACAGTCATGTACTTCGATTGATTGGACTAAGTTTTAGCTCTTTATTGAGCAGGGACAATAAAGCCCGCAAAATAGGTTGAGCCCAATTCCACAACTTGTCTCCAAATCCAACCCACCTTTGCGGCGCGTGCTGTACACACACACACAACTCCATTGATTACACAATAAACACTTTCAACCTTTTTTTTTTTTTTTTTTTTTTTTTTTCTGAGAATCCAATCTGTAATGTCTTATTAAGTCAAGAAAGAGGCATATCTGCCAATACAAAAGAGTTGATATCTGGTGGAACATGCTCCATCTAGACGGATAAGTTAGAACTGAATCTAGCCTTCTTTGCTAAAGCATCGGCTACAGAATTTCCCTTCCTATAGGTATGAGAAAAATAACAGCTTCTTAAGGAATTTACATAAAACATAGTGTCTTTAAAGAGATGGCCATAAAAGCTTTTCTAGTACAAATCAACAAAAGCTTTTCTATATTTTATAAAAGAGTTTTACTACCATAAGCCCTTAAGTTATATGTTAATAAACTATTTTAGAAAAATTTTATTGAGAACTGAAAAATTTCTCAAACTTTTTGACTGTTTTTTCAATTTCTAAATTTTTTTTTTCTAAAATAGATTGTTAATATATACTCTAAACCGAACCCTTTATACAAAACCAAATAAGGAGAAATGTGCCAAACAAAAGATACAATTAAGTCATTTATAATTTTATAGTAGAAATTCACATAAAAGATCTTTTTTTTATTGTTATTTTTTTGAGCAAATAAGAAAAAGTATCATTTACCATCGCTATCAATCTTCTTTTCATCACTTTGTGGCTACCCCTATGTTACACTCAAAAATCGACATGCGTCTATGGTTTCCCCATAAAATGTAGAACTGTCTCAAGATTTTGAGTGTGACATATAATTCCTTTATTTTGTGTGTGAGCTGTTAATTGTGTAACACTTAAATCCATTAATTTTTTTTTTTAGCTTAAGTGTAATAGAAAACTCCCATGTGGTATTGTTTTATGTAAAATGAAGTTCTAAATTTAAACATGTTATCAAATGAGAAAGTCATTTATTATTTTTATGGAAGTTTAATGCACATAAAATAATACATATTACATAGAGATTAAACATAACTTTAAAATTTTAGGGGATTACGTGTTTTGTTCGTGCTCTTTTTCCTATATTTATGCTTCTTGTTGGAGCATTTTAATATTATTTAATTAAAATTAATAAATATTACAACATAAATATAATAATATTGAAGTTAATATGGAAGATAAAGAGTCATATTAAAAAAAAGAAAGAGACACTTTTATTATATTATTAGTAACATATAAGTTTATTTGTTAAGGTTGTATCAAGTTTATTACTAAGCTTGAATGCTTGATATGTTGCTTAGAGCTCTCTCAAACTTGATATGTTGCTTTATGCGGAGCCTTGGTAAATGGTGAACATATTGCGAAGACATAAGAAAAAGATGCATGTAATTGCTTCCTTTAATTATATAGAGATGCAAAATTAAATTTAAAATTTAATAGAAGAGCTTAAATTTAATAGAAGAGCGGTTGGAATGAATTGCAAGTTTTCTTTGCACCGGTAGAAAAGAAACTACTTTACAACATTTTCTTAATTTATTTAAGTGGTGAGTTTCACTTTTATTTAGACCTATCATCAATGCCATTTTTATTATAGGATATACTAAACTAAATATATTATAAATTTACTACATATCATTTTCAAAACGAGATTCCAAGCATCACTTTTTTATTATAAATAATGCACAAGAAGCCAAGTTAACATTTGTTGAACAAGTTTGTGTCCCATCAACTTATTGGTTTTATACTACTTTGTCAAAGTTAGTCCCACCAACTTCTCGTGTCATTTACTTGTTAACAAAGGATGATATTATCTCAAATGGCACATGTTATTATTATTTTGTTTCTCGCTTTTTGGATGAATAATTATAGAAAAATGATATATTTATAATATTTTTATAATAATTTTACAATAAATTTTAAATGGTAGATAATTATTGATTTTAATTTGAACTTTATCATCAAAATTATTTTTTTACCCACTAATAACAATAAATAACAACCTGCTACATAAAATTTATTATAAAAATATTTTGTACATAACATTTTTCATAATTAGGATTTCTCATAATTAGAACCATAGCATTTCTCATGATTAAAATCATAGTTGTGTTTCTTTATATTTCAACTCTCAGAGTCAGTCTTTTTCAAATGATTTTCACAACAAATTTCACTACAATTGGTCGGCTCATGTTTACAAAGTGGGCTACTTTTTGTAATAGAAATGGACCTCCATCCTTTTCTTCTCTTCCTCATTACTCTTTTCCATCGAAGAAGAAGAAGAAGGTCAGGATCCTCATAACGGTTATACATGTTTTTGATGTTTGAGAAAGGAAAAAAAAATTGTTAGTTCTATTCAACCAAAAAAAAGATACTAATAATTACACGTCCAAACAAAATTACTTTAATCATGGAACCAAGAAATAAAATGTTGGGAAATGGTACACCTTTATGTGATATGAATGTTTTATCGTTTTCAAATCAACAATGATTTTCAATTTGCTATCATTACATTCACGAAACTTCTTCGATACTACCCAACATATATATATACGTGAAAGTACTTGTCACTAAAAAGAATCTACTAGCTTTTTTTATTTGACAACCCCATGTTCCATGAACCTGCTGTCACTGTTTACTCTATAGTAATTTGATAATCTCATGCAATAATGCTACAAATACCATAAATTTTTTTTTTTTTTTTTTGAGTTGATAGACTATGATTATTGATTAGTTGATAGAATATTACTCAACGTTAAATTTAGGGTCCCAAAATTAATGCATGGAATGAATGGATATAAAGATATGGGCTCTTGTAAAGCCTTTTACGGCAAGTAGGTTTGGTTTTTCAGTCTTTCACTTCAACTAGCTACCCTTTCGGCTTTACTAGATTTCCTTTTTTTCCCTAAAGAGAGAACACAAGGGATCTTTGTGCTACGGATTAATGCTTTTATAATGTGAACGTTTTAGTGTATATCATGCATAACTTCCCGTCAATTAATCGTTCAAAAGAAGTTAATAAAATTCTAATAATTAAAATGGATTAAATTCTAATTGTATTGTTATTTTATTTATTTAAATTCTTATTCTATTGTTATTAATCATTAATCTTAGCCATCAAGGATATTCGAACTCAAAATGTTATTTAATAATAAATGATTTCGATAGTTAAGCTAATTTGAATCTACAAATTCATATTGTTAGACCATGTCACAGTTCATACATGCATGGAAAACATTATAATTAAACCATCTTTTATATTTTAAATAGGATAAGTGAATAGGAAAAATATATGCTTTGGTTGTATATGTGTTATAATTTACAAAGAGAAGTGGATTTTTCAAAATAATAAGAATAATAATTTGAATTTTGAAGGGGATGTGACCTCAATGAACCTAAAACTAAAAAGCCCAAGATTCATGTGCGGTTTTGAATTTTCACAAAGATAGTTTTGTTGTAAATGTCCTGGAACAGAATATTGTTGCAACAAAAAACAAATTAAGAAGAACATCAACTCGCCGCATCATAGCTGCCAACACAAGAAATTAGCATATCATCATAGTAGATAATGTGGATCCAACGTGTTTAGAGAGGATTTGTCAATGCCTAAGTACTTGCTTAGTAACCAAATTCTCAAGTTTCAACTCTTGAAATGCTCCATCTGTGTGCTTTAGGACTTGATCCGTAGCACCAAAAAAAGGCACATCCTTAATAAAAGGGCTAATCATTTTATATATGACAAAACTTAACTAGGCAGTAATTTTACCCTTTTACATATTGCATAGTAGTTTCTCTGCAACCCATACACGCTTATCTCAAACATTAATTAGTTGATTATATGGAGGAATTTCTTAGGTTAACACCAAAATAGTTATTAGAGGTTCCAGAACCTCATTGATCTCATGAGGTCTTAGGAACAACTAGTTAGGTCATTAATCTAATCCTCTAGGTTTAAATTTAGATTTCTTACAATACAACTACTTCTTTGAGTTCGTTCTTTACTTTTCTTTTTTTTTACTAGCAACTTTGTTCCCATAAATAAAAACTTGAAAGTCATTGAATATATCCAACTCTTCTGACCATTTAAGCAATGACACTTGCCCAAACATGCATGGGTCAAATGATGATGCAAAAGACATGCATGTATGGTAAGTAATGGAGAAGGAGAACATCATTCTGTACCATTCCAAGGACATCATCCTCTGATACATATATATTACGAGGGGACAAAGAGGAAGAGAATCAAGAACTCAGAAGTCACAAATCAAAGGGAATATGCCGTGGGGTATCATCATGAAGTCCTCTAAAGAGCCTACGAAAAAGAATAGGATGATATCCATTTGGAATTACACTATATCCGATGCGTGGAACCCACTGAATATTTTCAACTTGAAAAGAAAAATTATTCTCCATTGATTCTACAAGTAAATACACAGAATGGTTAAAGGTGGTAGCTGTGCTTCTTCAAGGAAAGAGCACAATATGTCGTTAGTGAACTTGTTGGTTTCTTCTTCCTGCTTGCTCAACAATATTGGGCTTACAATAAGTTGGAGTCTATTGAGTCATAATATCTCTATTAATGGAAATGTAGGATGTGATCTTTGGTAAGGAGAGCAAACTAAGAGTGTGTTTGGCACTAGTTTATAAGTTCAGTTTTTAGCTTTTAGTTTTTATGTACAACTTTTTAAAACCTTATTTTTCTAACATTTTTTTATTTTTAAAATTTTTTTCAAAGTACAAGCATATTTTAGCACACTATCAACAAAAAATTTTCAATTTTAACTAAATAAGATGTTATCAAATGCACCCTAAGTTTATATTAGCTTCTTCAAGTATAATTATACATTTATAAAATTTTAACTAATTTAACAAAATACTAATCCAACCACACGTTAAATCCACATATGTGCAAGCCTCCTATTGTAAAGACATTAGAATGATCTGGTACCACTGAAACAAAAGTAAGAATTTCGATCATTCAATGGTTCCTTAATTAAACAAAATGTTTGAATAAGAACATTTTCATGTTTTTAGACAATCTAAATACAATTTCATGCCTTACCCAACAAGGAAAAGTGGATGAGCGGGTGAATTTCGAAGGTCTACATTAGTTCCTTTGCAACTTACAAAATTTGTTGTATATTCATGATTTAGCCTTAAAATTGATGAGGCAGTTAGTTCAACTCTCAAGGGAATTCTCTTGGGGAAAATTTGGGAGAAGCAAGGCTGCCCTTTTTGTAGTTTCTTCATGGCCTTTGCATTCACTAGGTGGGTTGCCATAATATAATTCCTGATGCCCTCAATGTCCATAAGAGTGTCTTTGAATCTAGAAGGAAAAATTCTGGAATCAATCAAATAAATAAAATTTTTTACTTAAAAAAAAAAATCAAATAAATAAAATTTCAATTTTATTAAAAGAAAATTGTTATATTTGTTCATATTCTATTTTTTTTTTTTTTTTGTTTTACATTTTGCTAGCATATTAAATAACTTAATTTATACTTAAAAATGACCTTAAATGGACTCTAACTGATATAGTATCATTATAGGACTCTAATTAGGTTAGGAAAGTCTTAAAAACACCTAAAACTTATTAAATAAAACCCTAATTCCTAAAATTCAGAGAAAATTACATAAAACATTAAAATTTCCAAAAAAATAACAAACGGGAAAAATCAATACCCTTATTTTGTCTTCGTAGTGGAGATGGTTAACACTTAACAGTCCTCTCCTTTTGTTTCGGGCAATAAAATTCATCATTTTTTTGGCAAAAGAAAAGAAAATAAAATCGTATATATAGTAAATTAATCTTCAAATTAAAATGGGCACAATGCCACGACTGTGTTTGTTCCTAACTGGCTAATACATACAAGAATTATGTTTGCAAGAAGGAATTTAGATTTTGTTCTACTTTTATAAAGTGCGATGTCAAACCAAAGATCATACAGCACTTTCGAAGGTGGAATGTCTTAATATAATAAATAAATAAAATAACAATAAGTTGTACTTAAAAATATATAAAAAAAATTCTAAAAAGATGTATAGTTAGATTAGTTAAATAAAAAAAAAATTAAAAAACAAACAAAAAACTTTTTGTGTTATGATTTTCTTTCTTTCTAGTGAATATATTTGTACTTTTTAGTAATTAACCGGGGGGTGGAAACTAAAAAGTCTTATTCAAAAAGACTTGGGAAAAAAGCTAATGTTTTTGCTTTTTTACAAGTTTGGTGGTGGTGATGTTACGTTTATTAATTTATAATATGATAGGATTTTTTTTTTTTTTTTTGAATATTTATATGATAGGATATATACTATAGAGTACTCCCTAATTCAATGATTTAGGAATCAAAATTCACCGATGTTATAGTTTCGTGATATTGATACCTATGATATTTATAATATTTTTATTTATATTTATATATTATTTTATGATCAGCGGGAAACATGCATTGCTTCGGGAAAATTTTTGTATTCTCTCGTTAGATAGATAACAGAGAATAAGGAAAGAGATACAACAAGAAGAATGGAACCAATCATTCTGATAGGCATATATGATATAACCCCAATTACAAAATAAAACGATTAAAAAAAAATGGGGGGTTTTTCATATTATTTTAGCTGAAAGCAGACTCTTCTTGAATTCTTCTTAGCATTTGATTAACTGCTGTTGCTATTTCATCCACTGTATTCAGCTGACACCCTTCCTCAACCTGTCCCACAAATTTAACAAAACCATTATTGATATAATTTCTAAATGGGTCTTGTTAATCAAATTAAAAATAATAATTAATATTCAATTATAAGTCAGAATGCATTCTTTTCAATTAATATTCAATTGTAATCTTGTGTAACACTATAGCTTACAGTGTTTAGCTACATAGTAATGGTTCTTTTTCATCAAGTTTATATAGAAAACGAAAAAACTTAGGTATATATTACAATACTTTAGGTGCTGTTTTAAAAATTTTTCTTTTAAAATTTAGTCATGTGACTATTTAACTAAAAAATACACTTTCATTTCATGAGAAAAAATACAAATAACAAAATTAAAAAAAAAAAAACTTAAAGAACAACACTTCAGTATTGTACCTAAATTTTGTCCTATAAAAAATATGTATATACTGTTTAACTTTATTTTAAAAATTATATTTATATATAAAAATATCTGCAGCATTAAATGTACATTAAGTACTTATGTTCTTTTGATACTCATTTTTAACAAAAACTTTGTAAAATTGACAAAAGAGAGAATAGTGATCGGCTAACTTTTCATTGTACTGTACCAACCTTAACGCTAACGGAATAGAGGACCATTTGATCAATAGTAGTAACGTTAAGGTGGAGAATAGTGAGTCTCAGACTTTGAAGCCCAGCCACCATTTTCAAGAGCTGTCTAGGCTGTTGCTTTGAGAGTATCTTGAGGTTGGCATGGCTCTCCACCATAGTGACTTCTATGTCTGCCACAGCCCATTGATTCTGTTGCTGCTGCTGGGCCATTGATTCGTTTGCTGTAGCAGTGGCAGGTGAGTCGTTGCACTGAGTTGCACGTGTTGAGTACTGAGGGAAGGAGAAGAACTGAGCAAACGGTGAAGAAGAAGAAGAAAAAAACCCGTTAGTGTCTGGTTCTTGCTTTGTCCTTTTATGGACCTCCATGGACTGCAACAACTGCTCTAGTTCCTTCACAAAATTGATTGCTCCTCCTATTATAGACGCTTGGTCACCCTATAATACAACAATTAATAAGTCGATAACAACAACAACGATCAGGTTTTCAAAGCTTTGGAGTCGCTATGTTGTAAAAGTACAATGTTTTGCATGAATTTTTACTCACATAATAATCTATTAAGTGCTGTAAGTATTTATTATATTTATATGATTAAAGACTGTAATTCAAAAATTTCAGAAAACTAAATATAACCGATAAGATAAATTCATTAAAATCAGTTTGATTAGCTCAATAACTATGTATATATCCTCAAAAAATTCTCAACATAAACTAATCAGAATGGCGTATTAACCTTCACCATAAACCTAATTTATATAAGGAAAGAAAGTATTAATTCATAATTTCATACCAAAAAACTAAAAAAATTGATGTGATGAACATGCACAAGGCCGATTGAGCATGTATAATATATTAACCAAAAAAACAAATATAAAGTGAACCAATAACAAAGTCAATATATTACTACATAAGTGGTACAATTATTGAAATCTTGGGATTCGTAAACATTTGTAGCCATCATAAAGTAATCAAGTAGACTCCTGGAATCTTGATAGGAAAAAGGAGAAAAATATAATTAGGGTTTAAAAAATAGTATTGCTAAAAAGAGTTTCATTGGGCAAAGGAAAAAAGCAAAAGAGAAAAAAATAAAAATAAATATAAAAGTGACTGACCCTTTGAACATAAGAAGGTGGCATCAAAGACCTGAGCACAGAGAGGTACTCATTCATCTGTTTACGACGATTGCGCTCAACAGCAATGTGGGTCATCCTTTGATTCTCAATCTCCTCCTTGTTTTTGCTACACTTGGTGCGTCTTCGCTTTCGACGACCTGTCGTTGTTGTTGTAGCAAAAGCTTCCTTTGAAGGAAGAGGGTAAAGTTGTACTTCACCAGGGAAAGAATATTGCTCAATAGTATGATCTGTGCAAGCCTCAGGAGAAGAGGTATTTGGGTCATAGTACTCTTTATGAGCATTTTGCATCACTGAAGGAGATGAGGAACAATCGAAGTTTGCATGGAGACTTTGCTCTAAGCTATGGATTCCAAGAAGGGCTTTATCTTCTTCTTGTAAAGCAAGGTCATAGCTCCAAGAGTAAAAGTCTTTGCAAGCAAAACTAAATGGATCTTGTGGGTAAACCACAGCTTCTAATGCCATTTTTTATACTAGCTAACACACAAACAAGTGATAAGATAGGGCTTCGAGAAAGAGAGGGTTTGTGAGCTGAGAGTGAGAGAACTGTATCGTACAATACAAAGAAACCCAAATGAATCTAAGAGAAAAGGCAAACGAAACCTGTTGGTATAAACCCAAAGGAAAGCACTACGTACCCAATAGACCAAACAAACTCACCTTTTTATCATATGCCACCAAGAAGGTAAGCCCAGAGGGCTTTAAAGACATCTAATCAAAGATATAAACAAAAGCTACAGCGTTTTGCACGTGAGATTGCATATATTGTAGACTAGTCACTAGTCAATACTCACTAATTGATTAACAGTGTGTGTGTGTGTGTGTGTGTGTGAGAGAGAGAGAGAGAGAGAGAGAGAGAGATTCTATCTCTTTTGGCAATTAGATAAACAAATCAGTCTATATATTAAACTAAACTAGACAACTATAATTATTAATTTATAAGACAGTTTGTTTCTCAACCACACAATTTTTTTTATTTTCTTAAAGTTTGGTGGGTAATTTGCTGGTCCCGGTTGTAATACCTACAGATACTTGACGCGTTGCGTATATAGATGGATGGACCTAGACCAGATGTTCAGTAAGCCATAAGTTTAAAACAAATCTAACTGTTGATGAATAGTTTGAGTTCAGTTAAAAAAAAAAAAAAAAAGTTCGTACAATTGATAACAACAAAACAGCCTGCTAGACTGACGAGACAACTATAATTCTTAAATGGAGTACTGTTACGAAATTTTATAGTTATACTATTTGTTTTGGGGAAATATTAGAGTAGATTCGATATCATCCAGTCACTGTTACAGTTTGCGAATTCCATGACACTATAACTGTTAAATGAGCTTGTAATCAGTTCTTAATCGTGTTCAAAACCATTTGTGGAAGTACCCTGAGAAAAGCAACTTCATGTAGAGTTCAACAGCTCCTTAATCGACTTTCGAACAATTGAAGCTTGACTGTCCCTCCGTCAAGACTTAATCAATGGAGAATTGGGGTTGTTGTGTCATTAATCGCAAAAGTCAGTTGTTTGCTTAGAATTATGTGCCTTACCTACATCAAGTAAAAAAGGTTCTGTATAACTTGACTCACAAGGTTGGGGTGGCACTTCGACGTGAATCCTAGATAGATATATCATTCAAGCCTATTTCCATACAACAGTGAGTATAAATCGAAAGAATATTCAAGACGAAATTGGCGTGATCTAGTGATCAAGCTAATATCGCAGGAGCCCAGTTGTGTTGCTGCAGTCAATCAAATCTTCAAGAGGTTTTTGGAGAAGGTTGGAGGTATACATTGTAAAGCACAGGTGCGTTATCCATGGAATATCCATATAGTTGTAAAGATCATAAATTCTAAAGATATAAAAAAAAATTTTGCAATTAATCCCATTTATCAGGTAAAACATAAAAGTTTTATTTTATTTTATTTTATTTTTATTGTGGATTGTTTGTTTGGAATAAGTTATCCCTTTAGTGGTTATCTCTTGGAGAAGTTTTCCAATTCATCACCATATAGCATGTCTCTTATTTATTTATTTTGAATGCATTGCGATTGGTGACAACATATGTTTATATTGGCTTGATTGTTAAAACCTAATTAGCATAATTCGACCTAATTGTATTAGCTGCATAATATAATTTTAGGGTCTAAATATCCTTTTCAATAATAATACATAGAAAATACTTTGGCTAATAAACCACAAGATTATTCCCTTAGCCAATAAACCACAAGATTGTATAGTACTTTTTACTATATGAGTATATAGTATTGTCAAATTTAATTTTAAAACCTAAATTACAACATTTAAGGAATTATACTTAAATTTTATCATTTATTTTTTACAATAAAAAAATTATCTATGATAGTAAGTAAATTTAACTTGTACTCAAAATAAAATTAAACAAATTGTGAAAAACATTGCCTTTAGATGATCCTAAAATTAAGGACATGAAAACCCCTTTTTTTCCTTTCTTGAAGAACCTTGTGAAAAAAATTATCCTATGATATTGGCATGGAGTGCATCCTTCACAACATGTGGATCTCACATGCCTAACAAATATGAGAGAGATGCTCAATGAAATGGTCTTGTGAGATACTTTATCTATAGACATCCAATTTGTAATTTGGACATTAATTGATTTTAAGGTTGTTAGGTTCTAAATATTTAGGATTAAATGTTTAGGTCCTAATTTTATGCATGTTGGCAAACCGAGTACAATAACATGTCTAGTATAAGATATTTATATCTTAGAATAGTTTTAGATATTACTCAAGTTGATATAAGTCAAGATTCAAAAATATACAAGTTACAAAAAAAAAAAAGAATTCAAAAACTGCTAAGCTTGACCGATCGAGAGACAAGTTCAACCAATCAAACTGCAATTTCTGCAAATTTTAAATCAAGCCTAAAAGCTCGCAAAACGTTTAGGGTTTAAGTCCAACGCTGCTAGGTATAAAAGCAAAACCCTAATACATGTTTTTCAAGACTTGTGAGTTACTCTTGTGAGATCTGAGAGGTTCTGTAACCTTCTAACTCAACGAGCATCTAACGGAAAGAAGATCCAAACACAAGTACCGGTGGAGATAAGTTGCTGCAACAAGATTAATTACTGTTGATGATCTAAACCTTTGAGTGAGATCTTAAAGTCACAAACATGAACATTTGTGTGCAACAAATTCAAAATAAAAGAGTCAGTGGATTCGGAGTTACGTGTGGTCACGTGAGTAAGTATTACAAGAGGTAGCATTAGATTTAGGGTTGAATCTATTATAAACACTTCCATTCTATTTAGTGAATTTGCTGCCTTGTGGATTGTTGAGGTTAAATTCTTCATAAGTTTTTTATTTTGAAACTGGACGGTTTCATTGGTTTTCCTGAGTCATTATATCGCTTGTGTTCTTACTTTTTTGCTTTATGTGATATGATTGATATTTTTTTTAACCTAGATCTATTTAATTGAACTAAGTAATTGCTTGGCTTTAAATTAGGTTAAACAATTTGAGTTTACAGGGATCTAAATAAACAAACAAAGGTAAAAATTAAATACAGTTAATTTGTGGTTTCATATCAGCCATATGACTTATTGGATGTAAATTTATTTTATTGTTGTTAGGGGAAGATAACACAATTGGTGGTGTGATAGTCAATAAACCATATGATTGAATTTAATTGGTAAATATATGTTATAAAGAAACTATAACTTAATTTTATCATTTATTTTATGGGATGATTCATCTCCATTCTCATTTATCAAATCAGATAAGACCTATTAAACACAATTTTAATTCAGGTTAAAACTTTTAAGGTAATTGAGGTATTTATAAATTATTTTATTATGTTATTTCCTTCTTCGTAACATGAAAGAATATCTACATTAGCAATAATTAAGTTCTTTATATATATATATATATAAAAGATGAATAAAAAAAATTTAATATCACAAATAGTCGAATTTTAAACATATTGGCGTGGTGATAATAAGGTATAGATCGGGCATTGTTATTCACCACAAATAGTAGCAATAAGATAGAGTAGATCACAAGACAGAATTTTTACTATAACCTAATCTAAGTATATGTGTATGTGAAATTCTCTCATGGAGACTTGAACCTTGTCCCTTACTCTCCATACCTTACAAGTAAATAAAAAAATAAAAAAAAAAAAAAAAAAAAGGTAAAAAGGAAAGTAAGATCTAGTAGACACTACTTTTCCCCTCTTCTAAGTACTTTTTGTAAGTTATTGGCGGTGAATTGTTTAACATTTTTGGTGTTCGGGAAAACCCATATGATGCGACTAATACTGGTTTCATTTGGTAATGATGCGGCGGGACACTTGGAAGTAAAAATGAGAATGGTGACAAAAAAAGCTGTGAATGGCCAGAGATTCTGATCATGAATATCTATGCCGGAGAGAGAGAGAGAGAGAGAGAAGTAAACCAGCTTAGTTCAGGTGTCGGACATGCTCAGAGGAATCCATGTGACCTTATGTAAAGCCAATCTTTAAGCATCTACGATGAAGACTACAATCTACAAACATATTTTTTGGTGTTTTTCTTTTCAATAAGACTAAGAATACACAAATTTCCATAACTCTCTCCCAAACTTAAATTGGTGTGAGTAACAACTAACATGTGCATGTCAAAGTAATCTAACATCGATCACAATTTATCACTTTAATGAATTTTCTTAATTTATAATCTTAAGGAATTTTCTTTTATAATGTTTAGGGTAATAAAAATTTTCATAATCATTGACATGATTTTCTTTGATTAAAGGAAATTATATTTAGGTTCATTATTGATACCAATTTCACTGTGCACCAATCAGGTAAAATTATTTTTAGGTTCTCTAATTTAGATTTTTTTTTTTAAGGTAATTTTTCAATAACTATGAAAAATGTTGTCCTCGTTGTTATTTTATTGTATTTTATTTCTTGTTTTTTAAGTAACTATGCCCTTGTCACGAAGACATTCTCTTTGGTTTCTTCCCTTTTTTCTTGGGTTCTTCCATGGAATATTGTCTAGTTGTTTGTACCAACTTTTTTTTTTTTTTCATAGTTGTACCATAACTTATGGTACATATAGTTTAATTATTCTGAATTGTTTTAAGTTATTCCTTTATAATATATTATATTTTATATGTAAATCTTTGATCTAACAAATTTAGAGATTAAAGAAAGATGGAAAAATCCATACCCAACTGGCATTCCTTTGAATGTATCACCAAAATGGTAGTTTATGAGATTCGAAGACTGACTGGTCTTCAATAGAATGCCACTACTCGCTATTCTTATTTCTTTAATACAGTCATTTTCTTCCTTAAAATCACATTGGAAAGCAATAAGTAACTCAGTAAGATATTATTAACATTTGCTTAAACGTTTTAAAAAAGGGTCACGAATCACGATCAAACTTGGTGTATGTTTCCGAGGGAGGACAAAAAGTTTATTGTACGTAGCAAGTATCATATTGCACATCAGCATGGTTTTACGGATGAGAAAGGATCCAGTTTATCACAGAGTACTCTAACTTCAATCCCACCCCATTAAAAATAATTTGTATATCATTCTCGTGGATACCTGGTCGGGTTGATTTATTTGTCCTTAAATTAAGAATAACAAAATATGTTTTGTGACTTACTTAACAATACAAAATATGTATTGTGATATAAAACCAATAAACTAAGCGTAACAAAATATGTATTGTGACTAACTTTGTTGAAAACTTATTTGTTTATTTGCGGAAAGTGTGTAAAAAAGACAAATACATTTTAAAGAATTGAAACTTTTTAAAAATTTGTACATCAACAAATAAGTTAAAAAGTTCAAAGAAAAAAAAAACTAATACAAACTCACCCTTTGCAACCCATATTCCAGAAATAATGAATTTTAAACTCCGAAGCTCCCTGCCCTAGACCCTATTAGTTGATGCTAGGTTTTACAAACTAATGTGCTAACTTTTAATCACAATACAGAGATGTAATTAAAAAATTTATTAATTACTTAATGTAGCTCCAATCACATTAATTATCATGTCAATTTGAAATAACTTTTAATAAAAGTAATCGTAACTTTAGCCTTCCTAATTCAAAATAAACTTATTTCTAAGTATGTTCTTCTATCCCTGAGAGACAGGAGATTGAAGCCCAAAAAAAAAAAAGATTTAATCTAAAAGATTGCAACGCATCAATTGATCTAGGTCCGTATATAGATTTAGAGGGTTCAAGGTGGAGTTTTTACATTGGAACCTTATATGACACATGCATATTTGTCGTAATCCAGACAAGGCATGAATTGAAATGGACGTTAATTATTCAGGATCTAATTAAATTGAGCTTTTGTTAAGAACACGTCAACAAAGCCTAAGCCCCTAATATTTTCATGTCAAAGGCTAAATTTGGATTTTATGGATACATCCAATTGAACCTAGAGAGAGTACAATATATTAGCACAACTCATCAGCTAACAAAACACCAATCTAGATTTATATGAATTTAAATTATCATTATGTCTATTCTAATTCCATGTGCTTAGAGCGTAATGTACGCCAACAGCAACTCTAATTAACCTGCTCATGTGGGCACAAGGTACAACTCGATTTGTATATAAAATCAGTTCCATATTGTGTTAAATAGTATTATGCTGATATGATCTGCGATTTGGGTCTTTATTAAATTCCTAAAACCGTGTTATTATGTAGGTTTTGTTGACTCGTTCAAGAAATCAATCACATACCGGAGTACCTCAAATTTGGGAACCTGCAGCCACTTGTTGTTTGTTATTCTCCTAAGGGATTTTGTTGCTATCTGATAAGTGTAGATCAGCTTGGTAGCTTCAAGTTCCAACCAGCTAGATCCTGCTATTAGCTCAATAGTGTCGCTTCACGGGCTAAACCTGGATTCGGCATGCTAGGTTAGACTTAATTATAAGGCTAATGATGGTCTAAGATAGAACATTTTAGGTACATTTAGTGTCACAAGCTTGGACCAATTTGTTAAGATTGATTTGATTTTAGTTTTTATTGCTTATGTTTGTTGAAAATAAAGCCAATGATTGAGTTGGTCTAATGCCATTAGTTCGTTACCTTTTCTTATAAGTAAGGGAAAGTCTCTAAGTCAATCAAAGGTTTTGTAACTTAGTGATGACTCTCCTTTCTTTCAGGAATGAGATTTGGGGTTCATTGACTCAATCTGCTACAGGTGTGAAATTTTTAAGGGGTTAACGTTTTTTCTATTGCTCATCTTTGTAAAAAAGTACGGAAAAACCCAATTTCAAAAATGAAACCAAATTGATCAATTAATAATTACACTAGTTAGAAAACATTATAATGACACAATCAATCAATAACATAAGTCAATTTCATCAATTTTAGCTCAATTGAACAAAATCCCCAATTTCACAAAATTTCAAGCCCTAGAAAAATTAATTTTCCTCAAATCACAAAATTAATCAAATTAATGCATGGGAATCATGTTAATATCATCTAAGAACAAAAACCCATTGATTTATTTTGAATAAAAACAATTGAAATGATCTCAAATCCAAGAAATGGTTGGTTCAAAATATTCAATGAAAATGCATGAAAAATATGATTTTAATGAAAAAGAAATGGTAAAAGTGACTTACATAAGCTTGAAGACAAAAACCCTTGAGAAATTTGTGAAAGAAAACGACAAAAATGGTTTTAAATTGGATCAGTCAAGAAAGAATAGTGAGAAGAGTGTTTGAAAAGTTTTGAAAATAATGAAGAACATGTGAGAAACTTCTTTTTAAAACTTTTACTGACTGATTTTCGATTGGTCAAAATTTAGCTTCGATCGATCAAAAATTAAATTCGATCAATTGAGCATCAATCAAGCACCAATCGAGCTAGGTAGATTCAAACCAAAATTTTATTGCAATTTCAATCGATTAAGAAACATATTCGATCGATCGAAAATCTGGAAAAATGAGTTTTTTGAAAAAAAGAGCAATTTTATGCAGAAATTCCTCAAAACACAATATTTCATGAATGAAATGCCTAGTATGAGATTAAAAGTTTTTCAAAAACACTTGAATTTAACCCAAATCTTCCACAAAAAAAACAAGTTTTTCAACCAATTTGTCCCAAAAACTCAAACATTAAATACATTTTGCATTAAAATCAAGGAACATATAATCTTGGATTGCTGTACTAAGTTTAGCAAAAAATAACTTGTGTAGTGTGTGCAACTAGCAATAGATTGAGATACATGTGAGGTGATATGTAGATAGTAATCAATCACAATTTCTACAAAATTCATCACATAAGTTTGAAAGAGACATCACTTAAAAAATTACATCATATAACTCTTATATTTCCTACAAAATAAACTTGCAATCATGTAAGTTTCTTGCTTTGTCTCATAATGTACATACAAATTTTATTTCATTTTGAAATTATTAGATTAGCTAGATAATGTACACATTTGTAGGGTTTAGACCTTTTAAACCACAAAAAAAAAATTGCGTAGCCTAGATTAATTAGCCAAGTTTTTACTTAGTCAAATTAAGCAATTCTAGGTTAAAACAATCAAATAATCATATCAAAATAATAAAGCAGCGGAAAGTAAATAACACAAGATATGATCACCCAAGAAACCACACGGAAAAACCTGGGGAGGATTTTACCCACCGATCCTCAAGGTAAAGCGGAATCCACTAAGAAAGAATTGAAGTTCTTACAAAAGGACTTACAAGCTCCCCGCTTGACTTCTTAATGCTACCCACCAGTAAAACTTCCTGACATGACCACGCGCAGGCTTCGAGTCCACGGACTACTTCTTTCTTTGTCTTCCTTCAATCAGGTACAAGCTCCCCGCTTGTTTATCTTTAAGCTTCAGTGGCAACAACCAAGTTGATCATCAAGATGTAGACGAATCTCAATCTTGAAAACCCTAAGTTTTGTGTAAAGGAAAGTTCCTCTAGATCTCACAAGAGATTTACACAAAACCGCAATGTATGAGCAACAATACAACTTGTGCAACTCTAAAAACGTGGCTAGGGTTTTGCCTTATATACTTAGGGCAAAAACAGAAAACCCTAAAACGTTTAAAGAGTTTGGGCTGAGTTGGAATTCTGCAGAAAAACGCATCTGGGCCGACTTTCGATCGATCGAGAATTACCTTCGATCGATCAAGCCAGGCCGAGAAGCCCTAATGCTTCTGCAGTCTCTCCATTCCAACTTTACAATATTAAACCAACTTTGAGTAAGCCTAAACAAGACTAAATACATTGTTTTGATCATGATTTGCCAACATTACAAATTAGAGTTCTAAATACACAAAATCCTAAGACCTTAGAACCTAACAAACTCCCCCTTTGGCAATCCGTGACAAAACACAAATCAAAAACTCAAAGTTTACAAGTAAAAAGCCCTTTACAAAATAATGCTCATAAACAAAAGTTCAACCTAACTACTATCCATCGGTAGCAAGTGTAGACAGCAGCTTTGTTAAATCAACCTGTATATTCCTGAAATACTCAACAAACACATAAACGCATGTGTGGCAGAAAATAGTATATAAACAGGTATAATATTCTTGTAAGATTCACACAATACAAAATAAAGATATATATCAATGAATCAACTCATAAATATAAATCAATAAGCAGTGAATCATGAGACAACAAGAATCAAATAAGAAAAATGTATATCAATATATCAATCAATGTTACTCCCCCTAACATGAATATCCCCAAAAATGATATACAAAGTGAAGCACCTAGATACAATCTAATAAACTCCACAAAAAATATCCCATGCTAAAAAAATATCTCCCCCTAACTACAAAATATCTCCTCAAAAAGTCAAAACTCCTCTACAAGTCAAAAATATCCACTCCCCCTTTTTGTGACGGAATGCCAAAGGGCACTCAAGAGTCGCCATCAAAAGGTGGTGGTGAAGGTGAATGAAGTCGCGCCAAATCTGCCCGCAAAGCTCGAATCTCATCGAACAAATCCATCAAAATCTGACCATGAGCCGCCTGAACGGTCATGACAGTCTCCAAAGTACGACGAACATCGAAGTCGGCCGAAGGAGGTGGAGGAACAGCAGCAGCAGCATCAGCAACATCACCAACTGGATCAGGAATATCCTCACCAGCAGGACCTGTAGAAGATGAAGAAGGAGGAGGAGCGCTAGAAGATGGCTCAGACCTAGGGTGTTTAGAACCAGCTCGAAGATGAGCGGCCCTCTGTCTAAGAAAAGACGCACCTATAGGACCTATAACATGAACAGGCTCAGAAGCAGGGAAATCCTCTAAACCTAAATACAGTAAAATCCTATGAATGAAAATAGGATGAACAAGAGCATGAGCAGTAGATGAACTCCTATAAACTTCGTTCAAGGAACGAAGAAAAAGATGAGGAAAACTAATAGGAGCATCAGTAACAAGAGCGTACAGAAAAACACACCTCTCAAGAGAAATGGTGTGCAGATGAGAAATGGGCCAGAGTGAGTGACAGGCTATCTTAAAGAAAAGATAGGTAGTCTCAGGAAGCTCAGCTGTGGTGATCCTAGGATCAGAACCCCACTGGATAGATGACCCAGTGATGTAAGATATGACATCACTCAACTCTAGTGACTCATCATAGGGATAGACAGGATGCTGTACCAAAGGTACCTCAAGGGCATCAGCCACTACCTGAGGAGTAATGGAGTACTCTACGCCTCGTATCCAACTCCTAACTAGAGTGTTGGAATCATAGATGCGGATTGAGATGTTCGAAAAGAACTCTTTAATCAAGGTAACCGGAGGAGGAGGGTCAGACACAGCAAACAAAGGAAGCCAACCCCTACGCTCAAAATTTGCCCTAATGGCAGGATCAAGCTCATCAAAAGAGACAGAACGCTTAGTCCAAATCTTCCTCTTAAGGTTTAAAGTCTCGTAAAGCTCTTGGTTTTTCTCACTAGGGAATCTCTCACTATCAAAAGAAGGAGGGGGTGGAGAAGGAGAGGGAATAGTCCTACGTGCTCTAGTCTTCCTAGGCATGGTGCTAAGGGAAGGACAGAAACACAAAGAGAAAAACAAAAAGAACAGAAATATAACCAAAGGCAGACTGCAAGTTAACACAAAAAAAATATAGAATAAAAAAATTCTATATGATGCATGAACATTAACCATGTTATGATGCATGAACTAATGCAGTAACCAGGATTCAATTAAGTACAAATTCACAAAATTGGCTTGAACATAGAGTTTCTTAACAAAAACCCTAAAAATTTGAGAACTACTTGAAAATTTTTGTATCAAATTGATGAATTAATCATTACACACCATTGAAAACAGTTTATAATAACCAATTACATCAATTAGACAAGCCAATTTCATCAATTGAACTCAATTTCACAAAAAACCCCAATTCGGATCAATTATAAACCCTAGAAATTTCAATTTTCCATAAAACACAAAATTGATCAAATTAAACAATCAAGAACATGTCTATAGGGTGTCCCCATCAAAACCCATTGATCAATTGCAAACAATTTAGTCCGAAACAACACAAATCCCAAAAAGAAAAGTTCCGAAAATCTCCTCTAAAATGCATGAAAAATGCATGAAATTATGAAAATAAATTGAAAAGGAAGGGTAAAAAGGACATACCGGCTTGAGGAAAGGGATTCTTTGCAAAAAATTCCGGAGAAAACGACAAAATATTGGATCTTTTCGTCTATGCCTTGTCGGAGAGAGAAAAGGAAGTTTGAAAAAGTTTTGAATAACTTTGAAAAAGTCAGATTTCCTCTTTTAAAAAAGCCTCTCCACGATATTCGATCGATCGAAAATTACATTCGATCGATCGAATGTGACAGTCATTTTAGCACATTCTGAGGCACTTTTTCGATTGATCGAAGAATACATTCGATCGATCGAAATGGACAGAAACTCTCAAAAATTTTGGGAAAAACACAGTTTTGAAAAATGCAAGTCCATTTTTTAAAAAACACCTCCTCAAAGCATTTGATCAATGAAAACAAAATGCATGAGTATGAAGTGAAATGCTTTTTCAAAAACCCTAATTTTCAAGCCCAGTTTCATCAAAGATAAGTTCCAATTATCCTCCATTCAATTTTCTCAAGCAACAAAATATGTTGTGCACAAATCTCAAGATATTTTCAGACTTGGTTGGTCAGACCAAAAACACACACACTAGCATATACAATGTTTAACAAAGAGTAACTTGTGAAGTGTGTGAAACTAGCAGAAAACTTGAGATACATGTGAGGTGATATGTGAATAGTAATAAAACACAAAGTCTACACAATTCATCACATAGAATTTAAAAGAGACTATCACCTAAAGAGTTACATCCTATAACTCCCACATCTCCTAGAACAAAAGCTTGCAATCATGTAAATTTCTTTCATTTTTGCCTCTTATTTATAAATGAATTGGCATTCAGCCTAATAGTACACACCGGTTTGAATTAAGTGAATTGGCATCAAGCCTAATAGTACACACCAGTTTTAATTTTAAATAAGGCTACACCTTATGTTCTTTTTGTGCATGTGCTACACTTTCTCGAGCACAAAATCTTATGATATGCACTAAGGTGTTCATGATTGGCTAGTGAACAGTGGTGAGATGGTTATTTATGCCTTTCTCAAAAGGATCAAGTCCGACAGTCAAATAACATGTGACTTCAAGATCAAGACAAAGTGATTAAGAACCACACATATCTTTCCCACACAACATGCACTACAAAGTTTCAACTAGTCAAGTGCAGTAAATAAGCTCATCCAAGTTAAACAAGGTACACAAGACATGACATGTGTAAACAGATTGACCAACCTTGTTTTCCAAAATCAAGAAAAATAGTGTTCAACAAAGATTTTGCTTCCTCCTTTTTTTTTTTTTTTTTTTTTTTTTTTTTAAAGAGAAAACAAATAAATCCTAGAATGAAATGCATGTATGTAATGCAATGCAAGTCCTAGAACAAAAGAAAAACACAAAAACCAAATAACAATGGTCACAACAAAATAGAGCAATGAAGCACAAGGACCATGTCAGAAAGACTCAGTTAGTTCGAGTCTTTTGCATCCAAAAATTTTTAGATGCACCCCGAGTATTGGAGTTCTTATTCACATTAGAGTGATTCCCAACTCCAGAATTGGAATAAAGGTTTAACGCCTTTACCAATTCACCAATTAGTGCCATAGGATCTTGTGCTTGAGGCACAGGCATTTTTGGTCTTTTTGCTCTCTTATCAGCTTGAAGCTTGTAACAGTTAGGACGGATATGTCCAGACTTACCACAATAATGACAAACCCAAGCAGGTTTACCATGCATCTTGTCCTTAGGTTTGGTAGGCTCCTTAGGTTTGGATTCTCTTAAGTCTACCCTAGTCTTCTTTGGTGGTGAAACTTCTACAGGTTTAACAACCTCACTCACAGGGGGTTTAATGGTTTCACTCACAACCTCACTCATAAGAGGTTCAGAAGAAGAAGAAGAAGGAACAAAGACAGTGGAATGGGATCCAGAATCAAAGATGCTTTCAACATATCCTAACCCAGCTTTATTAGAAGGATACTTTTGAACATTCAGCATATGATCAAGTTTAGAACTAGCAGATCTAGCAACAGATAAATCATGTTCCAAAGTTTTAACTTTATCAAGCAAAAGCATATTTTCAGATTTAACATTATTCAAAAGATCATTAGCATCAAATAGTTTTACAAGCAGATTTTTCTTTTCAAGCTCAAGAGCATCAATTTTCTTCAGGCCTAGATCAACTTTCATAGCATCCTTTACAGCAATTTTGCAAAGTTTGTTGTAGGCCTCTTGAAGATCTGCATCTTCAGAGAGTTCCCCATCAGCAGGGTTCTCCTCAGCAGATATGCTTTCATCGACTACAGCAGTAGCAGTGAAAGCAATGAAGTTTCCATCTTCATCACAACCGGACTCATCATCAGAAACCTCATTATCACTAAGGGTTACAGCCATAGCTTTACCCTTATTTCTCAAGAAAGTAGGACATTCAGATTTGACATGACCATACCCTTGACAACCAAAACACTGAGGACCCAAAGAGTTATTAGAAGATTGACCTACTTGTTCTCTAGGTTTTTCAAAATTATTAACCTTAGTGGGATCATTCTTCCTAAAGTTTCTAGGTTCAGCAGTGTTGGTATTCCTTGCCTTCCTATTTGTGTTTCTAAGGAAATTTCTAAAGTTCTTGGCAAGGTAAGCTATCTCCGTGGGAGAAAGCTCATCATCAAATCCACCAGCTTCAACATCATCAACAGACTTAAGAGCCATTGATTTGGATTTGGTAGTCTTGGGTAGGTCAGACTCATAGGACTGAAGAGATCCTACAAGCTCATCCACAGGGATGGAGTCAACATCCTTACTTTCAGTAATGGCTGTCACTTTGGGTCTAAAGTCTTTAGTTAAGGATCTAAGAATTTTCCTAACAACTTTAGGTTGATCATAGACTTCACCCATATTATAAGCAGAATTAACAATATCATTGAGTTTAGCATAAAACTCATCAAAGGTTTCATCATCAGACATTCTGATACTTTCAAACCTAGAAGTTAATTGCTGCAATTTGTTTATTTTAACAGCCTTTGTGCCCTCATGCACAGTTTGGAGAATTTTCCAAGCAGTATGAGCAACCTCAACATTAGAGATCCTCTTAAATTCCTCCATTGAAACAGTATTAAAAATGGCATTCATAACTTTGCTATTAAATGCAGCTGTTTCTTTTTGAAAAGTTTGCCACTCACTCACAGGAGTAGTGGGCTTCTCCCAACCATATTCAACAGAGTTCCAAACTCTCTCATCAATGGATTTCAGGAATGCTTTCATCCTTACTTTCCAGTAAACATAGTTGTTCCCATCAAAGTGAGGAGGAACAAATAGAAAGTGTCCATGCTCCATGACAACCGGGGTCAAAGATCAGCTCAGAGATGAAAAAATCAAACAAAAGAGCAACCCGCTCTGATACCACTTGTAGGGTTTAGACCCCTTAAACCACAAAAAAAAAAATTGCGTAGCCTAGATTAATTAGCCAAGTTTTTACTTAGTCAAATTAAGCAATTCTAGGTTAAAACAATCAAATAATCATATCAAAATAATAAAGCAGCAGAAAGTAAATAACACAA
The DNA here is from genome assembly GCA_023621385.1 of Quercus gilva. Lineage (NCBI taxonomy): Eukaryota > Viridiplantae > Streptophyta > Magnoliopsida > Fagales > Fagaceae > Quercus > Quercus gilva. The sequence goes on along the minus strand of CM042474.1, from coordinate 2,411,610 downwards.
GATATGATCACCCAGGAAACCACACGGAAAAACCTGGGGAGGATTTTACCTACCGATCCTCAAGGCAAAGCGGAATCCACTAAGAAAGAATTGAAGTTCTTACAAAAGGACTTACAAACTCCCCGCTTGACTTCCTAATGCTACCCACCAGTAAAACTTCCTGACACGACCACACGCAGGCTCCGAGTCCACGGACTACTTCTTTCTTTGTCTTCCTTCAATCAGGTACAAGCTCCCCGCTTGTTTATCTTTAAGCTTCAGTGGCAGCAACCAAGTTGATCATCAAGATGTAGACGAATCTCAATCTTGAAAACCCTAAGCTTTGTGTAAAGGAAAGCTCCTCTAGATCTCACAAGAGATTTACACAAAACCGCAATGTATGAGCAACAATACAACTTGTGCAACTCTAAAAACGTGGCTAGGGTTTTGCCTTATATACCTAGGGCAAAAACAGAAAACCCTAAAACGTTTAAAGAGTTTGGGCTGAGTTGGAATTCTGCAGAAAAACGCATCTGGGCCGACTTTCGATCGATCGAAAATTACCTTCGATCGATCGAGCCAGGCCGAGAAGCCCCAATGCTTCTGCAGTTTCTCGATTCCAACTTTACAATATTAAACCAACTTTGAGAAAGCCTAAACAAGACTAAATACATTGTTTTGATCATGGTTTGCCAACATTACAAATTAGAGTTCTAAATACACAAAATCCTAAGACCTTAGAACCTAACAATATTAATTTTATTCCATTTTGTCATTTTATTATAGGCAAATAATGTACACACCAATTTTAGTATTAATCCGAGGCTACATCTTATGTTCTTTTTGTGCATGTGCTATACTTTCTCGAGCACAAAATCTTATGATATGCACTAAGGTGTTCATGATTGGCTAGTAAACAGTGGTGAGATGGTTATTTATGCCTTTCTCATTAGGTTCTAGTCCTAATAATCAAAAGCATGTGACTTCAAAATCAAGATCATGTGATCAAAAACTATAAACAACTCACACACAATATGCATTACATAGCTAAAACTAGCAAAGTGTAGTAAAATAAATTCATCCAAGCTAAACAAAGTACACAAGCATGTTATGTAAAGATAATATGGCCAACATTGATTACAAGTCCAAGATAAATAATATAAAACACATTTTTCCTTCCTTCCTTTTTTTTTTTTTCAAATAAAAAAAGAAATAACAAAAACAACCTATCATGAAATGCATGAATGTTATGCAATGTAAATCCTTAAAACAAAAAGAACACAAAACACCAAAAGAAGAATGGTCACAAAAAGTATTGAGAAGAAGCACACGGACCATATCAGAAAGATTCAATTAGATTGAGCATTTTGCATCTAAAACTTTTTAGATGCAACTCTTACATTGGAGTTATTATTCATATTAGAATGATGAGCAACTCCAGGATTGGTATAAAGGTTTAAAACTTTTAACAATTCACCAATAAGTATTATAGGATCTTGTGCTTAAATCACAGGTACTTTTGACTTATTTACTTGCTTAGCAACTTGCAACTTGAAACAGTTTGGGTGAATATGCCCAGTCTTTTCACAGAAATGACAAACTCATAAAGGTTTATCATGCAACTCATCCTTAGGAAGGGTAGGATTTTTAGGTTTAGATTCTTTAAGATCAACACTAATCTTACTAAGAGGTGGTGTAACTTCTGCTGGTTTGACAATCTCACTCTTGGGGGGCTCAAAAGAAGAAACAAAATTTGTGGAATGAGTTTCAAACACAGAGATGCTATCTGCAAAACCTAGACTAGTTTTGTCTAAGGGAGACTTTTGAATACTCAACGTGTCATTAAATTTAGAACTAGCAGACCTATTAGTTTGTTCTCTAGCAACATATAGTTCTAGTTCTAAGCTCTTTATCTTATCAAGCAACAACATGTTTTTAGTCTTCACCTTATCAATCAATTCATTAGCATCAAACAATTTCAAGAATAAATTTTTCTTAACAAGCTCAAGGAAAGCAATTTTCTTCAAACCTAAGTCAACATTCATTGCATAATTTGCAGCAACCTTGCAAAACTTATTATAAACTTCTTGCAAATCAGCACTCTTAGAGAGTTCCCCATCAAAAGGATTCTCTTCAACCAAAATACTTTCATCAATAATAGTAGTAGCTGTGAAAGTAATGAAGTTTTCATCCTCATCACTACCAGACTCATGATCAAAAACTTCATCATCACTAAGGGTTACAGCCATAACTTTACCCTTTGATCTCAAGAATGTAGGACATTCTGATTTCACATGACCATATCCTTGACAACCAAAACATTATTGACCCAAATAATTATTAAAGGTTTGACATACTTTCTCTTTAGATTTATTAGTATTATTCACTTTAGTGGGTTCATTTCTCTTAAAATTTCTAGGTTCAGTATTGTTTTTACCTATTGCCCTTCTGTTGTTGTTCCTAAGAAAGTTTTTAAAATTCTTGGCAAGATATGCAATCTCTGTAAAAGAGAGATCATCATTAAATCTATTCCCATCAACATCATCAACTGACTTAAGAACTATTAATTTGGATTTGTTTGTTTTAGGTAGGTCTAGCTCATAGGACTAAAGAGATTCTACAAGCTCATCAACAAGGATGGAGTCACTTTAGGTCTAAAGTCCTTAGTCAAGGATCTAAGTATCTTCCTAGCAATCTTAGGTTGATCATAAATTTCATCCAAATTATAAGTAGAGTTAACAATGTCATTCAGTTTAGCATAGAATTCATCAAAACATTCATCATTAGACATTCTAATACTTTCAAATTTAGTAGTTAACTGCTCCAGTTTATTAATCTTAACTCCTTTGTGCCTTCATGCATAGTTTGGAGAATATTCCATGCAGTATGAGCAATCTTAACATTTGAGATTCTCTTGAATTCCTCCTTAGAAATAGCATTAAAAATAGCATTCATGGCCTTGCTATTAAAAGCGGCTGCTTCTTTTGTAGAAGTTGACCACTCACTTACAGGAATAGTTAGTTTATTTTCATTTGTATTAAACGGAGTTCCAAACTCTCTCATCAATAGATTTCAAGAATACTTTCATCCTTACTTTCTAATAGGCATAGTTGTTCCCATCAAAGTGAGGTGGGATCACAAAAGAGTGACCGTATTCCATGACAATTGGGGTCAAGGATCAATTCTTAAATCAAAAGATCTAAACACAAAAGCTAACCTGTTCTGATACCACTTGTACGTTTTTAGACCCTTTAAAATACAAGTTGTTTAACCTAGTTATTTAGCCAAGTGATTACTTAGATAAATTATTCAGATCAAAGTTAACACAAAAAAATCATATCATGTAAATAATGCAGAAATATAAAGAATACAAGATATGATAACCCAAGAAAACCAAATCGGTAAAAAACCTGAGAAGGATTTAACCTAACTATCCTCAAGATAAAATAGATCCACTATGAAAGAATTGAAGTTTGTACAATAGAATTTAGACCACTAACATCCTATTGCTACCTCGAGTAGAAAAATTGCTACCCCGACCACATGACAGGTCTGAGTTCACGGACTACTTCTTTCCTTGATCCACTGCAACCACAAGTACTCCCACTTGTGACTTTGAGACTCCACTCAAAGGTTTCAAATCTTCTTTAAGTTCTTTATGCAGCAACTAAAACGATCACCAAGTTTTTGACATGAATCTTGATCTTGATAACCCTAAGTGTGTATGAAGATAAACACCTCTAGATCTCACAAGAGATTCAACACACAGCACATCAAAAGACCTTTAAAACGTAGCTAGGGTTTTTCCTTTATACTTGGAGTAATACATAAAACCTTACACGTCATATGGGTTTGGGCTGAATTGGAAATTCTGCAAAAAAATAAATCTGCATGAGATTCGATCAATCGAGTTTGATTTTCAATCGATCAAGCCTTGCAGATTTAGTCCAATAAATTTTGCAATTACTTGATTCCAATTTTACAAATAAACACACTTTGAGTAGCCTAAACCTAGACTTTAATGTTTTGATCATGGTTTGCCAACACATTACAAATTGTAATTCTAATATATTTAGTTCCTAAAATCTTAGAACCTAACACTCTTCTCAATTTCTAATCTAGGAATGAGGGTTTAAAGATTCTTTTATTGATTGTCCAAAGAAAAGAAAAGAAAAAAAAGAAGGGAAAATAAAATCAAAAAGAAGAGAGAGAGAGAGAGAGATTTTTTTTGAATTACTCTACCAAATTTCATTAATTAGTGTATTTTATCTTATGAGATGCTGCTTCAGTGAACTTAAAAAATAATTTAATAAGAGGACTTTGAAGTTATCTTCCAAACCCATTATGTGACAACAATTGAAAATTATATATATTTAATTTTAGTCACATGAATTTTTTTAATAAGTAATTTAATTTATTAAAATAATATACATGAATAGTCTAATAAATTGCTAAGTAGTAGGTTGAACGAGATTCCTCCAAACTAGTTGGGATCTCAACTTTGTTCTTAACTGAGTTACATTTTTTTTAATTATTCAATTACAAAGTAACACTACATTGGTAAGATGCGGAATACAAAAATTTTTATGGTATACAACTAATAAATAAGAGAATACAAAATATTCCAATGCAACCATTCTCAATTCTGCACAAAGGATTTATTTATATAATGTGAAAACTTATCAAATTTTTAATTTTAATTTTAATTTACACTTACATTTTTTTGCCAAGTATTACTTAAATTGAATTTATATTTGTTGGGTTAAAATAGATTGACCCCGGTTAATTAATTCAATTATCTAAGACGATTAATTAGGTCAAATTACATACAAATCGTGGAGGCACCAACAAATCACTAAATAAACTAAATGCAGTGAAAAAATAAAGGCGAAAAGCACATTTTAGTCCCTACATTTTTAGGCTATTTTCATTTTAGTCCTTACATTTTATTTTTACCGCTTTTAGTACCTATCCTGAAAAACGCTTCCCGTTTTGGTCCCTGCCGTCACATCAGAAACGGAAACAACTGACGTGGCAAACGGCAAAATAAATAATACTAAATTAATGTCCACGTAGCCTAAATTAATAATAAAAAATTTCAGTCAGTATTTAAATTAAAAAAATTAATTTATTAATTTTAACTAAATAAAAAAAATTAAAAACAGAATTAAAAACTAAAAATCATAGGAATTGAAATCTAAGTGTGTCTTAAACAAGAACACTCAGATCCAAGAACACAAACCCAGAAATAAATAAAAAAATAAAAAAACCAAGAACACAATTCCAGATACAAGAAAGAAAGAAAAAAGCACCCATATACACACACTTTCTTTCCTTCGCTTAAACTCACTCAAAAAAACAACACTCAGATCTCAAATGTAACAACACCAATAATGCCTCTCTCTCTCTCTCTCTCTCTCTCTCTCTCTCTCTCAAAAATGTCATCCCAACAACAACAACAGAAGCCAAGAACCCAAATCCAATCCAAAAGCCACAAACCAAAACACAAGATCTCCCTCCATATAAACCCACCTAGCAATGGTGGAGCTGAAGCAAAAAATCCTAGGGATCACATCGTAAGGGGATCGAAGGGTTAAGGAATTGGGTAAAGAGATGAAGGGGCTTGACAATTCCACCAAACACGAACCGGAAAAGGTTCGAGAACGGGTGCAAGACTTGTTAGAGGAGGAGGAGATAGCCGGGGTAGAAAGAGAAGAAGACGAAGAGGAGATAGCGTTTAGGTCGACCTTTGGAGTGGTGATTGGGTGGTGTTTAGGTCAGCGTTTGGGTGGAGATGGGGTTGGAATTGAGGTTGTGTTTGGGTGGTTGAATGAAATCGGGGTGTGCTCACCGTAGGTCTGGGTTTGCCGCTATGGGTTTGGGATTTGCTCGCCGTGGGTTTGCTACCATAGGTTTAGGTTTTGCTCGTTGTGAGTCTGTTTTTTTTTTTTTTTTGGTGGTGGGTTTTGCTCATAGCCATGCTCTTCAGTGGTGGTGGTGTCGACAATGGGTTATGGTCGGGGTTTGTGTTCACAATGGTTGCTAGGTACGTGGTGTGGGTTGGATTCAAGTTCGATGGTCATGGTGTGGGTCACGATGGGTTAGAGTGTGGTTCATGGTTGTAGTCAAGGTGTGGGTCAGAGTGTGGTTCATAGTTGTGGTGAGGTATGGGTCACAATGGTAGTGGTTGAGGTGTGGGTCATGATGGTTGTGGGTTATGTCGTTTTGGTGGTGCTGGGTGGGTTTCAAGTTTGATGGTTCATGGTTGATTGTAGTACCGGTGCTAGGGGTTGGGTTTGAATCAGTGGTGCTGGGGTTGGGTTCGATGGTACTGTTAAATTTACACTAACGATTAGATTTATGTACTTAGTTGTGGTGGTTGTTGTAGATCTTGCCTCTAGATCTGGATTCCGTTTCTTGTTTTTAGGTTGTATTTATATAATTTGGCACTCTCAGATTCAAGTAATGGAATTTGTTTTTTTTTTTTTCTTTTTTCTTTTTCTTTTTTTTTTTTAATTTTTGGGTTTGTGTTCTTAGATCTGAGTTTGTGTTCTTGTTGTTCTTGTTTAAGACACCCTTAGATCTCAATTCCTATTATTTTTAGTTTTTAATTCTGTTTTTAATTTTTTTT